>OZ012737.1:186495329-188895329 GCA_963859935.3 Lathyrus sativus
AAGAGGGATTATAGTTGATACACCCGTTCCTTCCGACCAGGGGGACGTTAGGAAAGCCATCGCAACTATACACAATTTCTTTGCCTAGAAAGTCTCTATCAAACCAAGTGATATTGTTAGCAGACAAACCCATCAAACGCGCAGACCATGTTGAAGTCTCAGCAGAATCAATGAATGGACCCGTTTTAGGAAGATGGCTTGCAAACCACTTGTACAACAAAGGGGTGCAACACGCCACATTCTTCCCTTTTCTGTTTTCATTCTTGCTGTGAACGGAATGATAAACGTCTCCGAGAAGAGTGGGCACCGGATTCCCGGAAGCAAATATGTGGCAGGCATCTATACCTATGAAATCCGGGTGACTAGGGAATAGCACGATACCATATATGCAAAGGGCCAAGATAGCATTGAATACAACCCAGCAACCCTTCTTGGAAAACCTTTGGGCCTTCTCCACCAGGAAAGGCAAAGGGAAACCAGAGACCCCAATTTTTCTAAACAACTTCCCTTTTAGCTCTGAGGCATCTAAATGAAGGGCAACAGCCAGCTCACCCAAGTCAGGTTCAGCATCAACACGGTAATAAGGCATCTGATTCAACAAAGGTACCCCTAGCAAGTCAGAATACTCTTATAAGGTTGGGGCTAGGACATAATCT
Source organism: Lathyrus sativus (assembly GCA_963859935.3). Classification (NCBI taxonomy): domain Eukaryota; kingdom Viridiplantae; phylum Streptophyta; class Magnoliopsida; order Fabales; family Fabaceae; genus Lathyrus; species Lathyrus sativus. Next base: position 186,495,986 of record OZ012737.1, read on the forward strand.
GGAAAAACAAAGCATCTGAGCTACGGGTCATAAAAATGCAGAAGAGCATAGAGGCCATTCAACTCGCACGCAGAAAGTTTGCACACAATATTTAGAAGTCTCCCATAGCTTTTCCTGAAGTCCTCCATCACTTTTTTATCAGCTAAAGAAATCAAACCCCGTAATTCTCGAATATCAGGTGTTGGTAGCTTGTAAGCCACTGTTTTCTTCAAAGATGCCATGTCAGCAATAAGGATCACGACCACTAGAATCAAGGAGAAATATGCACCTGAAACACAAACACACGTTAATGAAATGCGGATGAGGATGCAAAAAAATGCAAAAATGCAAACATGTGGAAGGAGATCAAGATGGTTGTGATGTTGGTTGAGAAGGACCAAAATTCTGCTTCGGCGAGAACATAACACAACTCTGATAGTTAGGACCTACTGATACCAATGTCACCGATTCAAACTGTCAAGAGAAAACCAGGTTGTTTGAAGGTCAAAGTTTCCTGCATAACCCAGTCTCGCTCACAGGTATGGACCTATCCACTGATATAGGTACGACATCCTATGTGTTCCTCAGCGTCACAGACTTTTGAGAAATGATGATACGTTCACCATTTCTGGTTTGGCATCATCCTCTCTCGAAGAGGCCTCACTTAGCTGAATCACAAATGATCGGTCCCCAGAGTCGACAATCCTCAGATCCAAAATCCTCTCGAGTCCAAAGAATCGATAGGGAAATCATCAAAGAGAATCTTGTCTGAGCGTGGATTACATGGGAACTGGTGCGAGCAAAGCAAGCAAGTCCACCACTAATCCATTATAATGCTATGTTTTCTCTCAAGCCTGGGTCTTGGTTTTCACTCATCAGAATCCATCCCCTCCCACAACAGTATAATAATGATAATATAATGCTGAAAATAAAATGCGGGAAAGTAAAGTGCGGAAGCAAATAAAGTACAACATGTATGTACGAAACTAAAAGGTAAACAGACAAACGCTAGGATTGACTCGCATAGGGGATGGGAAATGGTCCCAACGTAGGGGATGGGAAAAGTCCCCAGTAGCTATATATCCCCAGCAGAGTCGCCAGCTGTCGCTACTGCGAAAAAAGGTGCCGGCAAAGACAGAAGAGTCGCCACCTATCGTTATTTATCCCAGAGGAGGGAAAGGAAACGATCAGGAAAAACCTAATGGAAAGGATAAGATCGGTCATCGCAACCAAATCTCTGGGTTCGGGAGTCGGTTACGCAAGGGGAAGGTATTAGCACCCCTCACGTTCGTTGTACTCAACGGGATCCACGCTTGTTTGTTTATCTGACGGGTTGCTTATCTATCTACCTATCAAGGCTGGATCAAAAGAAAAGAAAGAGAAAAGATGAAAAAAGTGACTCGACAGAGCGTCGCTGCTCTGGGCCTACGTATTCCCTCGTGCAATGGGAAAGTCAGAGTCAACGTAGTTCGGATAACTACGGGTGAAGGGGGAAGGTTGCTCGATAAGACGTCGCGTCTTGTGCCTACGTATTCTCATCAGAGAAATCAGAGTGAACGTAGTTCGAGATAAAACGGAACACAGGTCGATTCATCTATTTTTACCCGAAAATAGGGTTAACAAACAGTTCCAGCAGTTGGTGTATGCAGCTCGCTCGTTGGAGACTTACGCGTTACCGTTTGCGGTAGAACTAAGAGTTAACAACACTCTTTTTTTGAAAAGATTTTCTGAATTAAAGGAGCCCACGGGGCAAAAAGAGGTTTGATGTTTGTTTTTGAGTCTTTTATCGGAGAAAGTGTTTTTTATGAATGTTTGTAATTCATACTGCACTAGAGACTATGACTCAGGAACGAATGTGTCGCATATCATCCTAAGGACGTATACTAAACACTCTAGGTAATCAAGGAAAAGCCCCCCCAATCACCACTTCCTAAGTAGCTTAAGGCTCGTAGCGTACGGTACAAATTAGCCTTTATTATGTGTTTTATTGTTGTTTTGAGATAAGAAAGAGAAAGGACTCTATAGGGGAAACTATCAAGCATCCTACTGTTGTCATGCAATATGGTCCTAATGTTGGGTTTGAAAGGGGAATCTACCCTATTGTTATCATGCATGGATTCATCCTAGTGTCTATCATCACTATCCTTATCAAAGGAGGTGAGAGCCCTAAGGGAACATGTCAAAGGTAAACACTAGCAAAAATCATTAAGCAGATGAATACAGCTATCAAGCTACTGAAATAAGAACATATATATGCAATGCATCAGCACAAGCAGAAGGAGGAAACCTCAACTTCTAATGCAAACATGACAAGCACATAAGAAAAAGAAACACACAAGCAAGGGAGGATCACTTCAACCTTCGGTGCAAACAAGCAAGGGCAAGTATGAAAGCAAATAACAACCAAGCAAAGGGAGACAAGCTCAACCTTTAATGCAATCATGCACCTAAACAAAAGTATCTACTCATGCAAATCTATCCTAATGCATCACAATAATCAGGCAAACAGGGAAGAGATAAACTAGATGAGCAACAAGGAAATCATCCCCAGGCTACATCAGGTTTAGATGTGTATCAACACAAAAGTCAATCCCAGGTTCAACCTCTTGAGGAATGCACATAATTCAACCAAAGGAAGAATTAGGCTCTCACAAGAGGGATCCTAAGAATGTAGGACATATGAGAATGGTGGACCCTAGATGTCAATCTAAGGTATCTGGTTAATGTGTATAAACACAGAATGTCCATCCAAGGCTCAACCTCTTGAGGAATGCACAGAATTCAACCAAAGGAAGAATTAGGCACTCCCAAGAGGGATCCTAAGAATGGGACTAGGAGAAGGAAGATAGTATAAACCAAAGGAATATACTATGCCATTGAATGTCTATCCAAGGCTCAACCTCTTGAGGAATGCACAGAATTCAACCAAAGGAAGAATTAGGCACTCCCAAGAGGGATCCTAAGAATGGGACTAGGAGAAGGAAGATAGTATAAACCAAAGGAATATACTATGCCATTGAATGTCTATCCAAGGATCAACCTCTTGAGGAATGCACAGAATCCAACCAAAGGAAGGATTAGGCTCTCCCAAGAGGGATCCTCATCAGGATTAGGAGAAGGAAGATAGTATAAACCAAAGGAATATACTATGCCATTGAATGTCTATCCAAGGATCAACCTCTTGAGGAATGCACAGAATCCAACCAAAGGAAGGATTAGGCTCTCCCAAGAGGGATCCTCATCAGGATTAGGAGAAGGAAGATAGTATAAACCAAAGGAATATACTATGCCATTGAATGTCTATCCAAGGATCAACCTCTTGAGGAATGCACATAATCCAACCAAAGGAAGGATTAGGATCTCCCAAGAGGGATCCTCATCAGGACTAGGAGAAGGAAGATTGTATAAACCAAAGGAATATACTATGCCATTGAATGTCTATCCAAGGCTCAACCTCTTGAGGAATGCACAAAATCCAACCAAAGGAAGGATTAGGCTCTCCCAAGAGGGATCCTCATCAGGACTTGGAGAAGGAGGATGGGACAGGGCAAAGCCAAGCAAAGAAGCCACACAAGGAGGAGAAACCATCACACAAACTTCTAAAGAAAACCTTCAATGTTTAGCTCTAAGGAAATCCAACTTAAGGGAGCTTAATGGCATGTTAAAAGTTTGAGGATCACCCTAAAGATGCATCAACTTATGAACTAAGGTATGAAAAGGAGATTAGGTACCTAAAATTTGTTAGAACACAGATTGGTTCTTAATAATATCTCTATGTTTTAATGATAACTATTATGAAATTTTGTATTTAAGAATTATATACTCTAAAATTTGCTTGAGAATGTTTGCTGCAGATGTCTAAGTAAATATCACTCTAGAAGCAAATTAGATCTGAACATAAGAAATATGCAAGGCTCTGAAGCGTCAGAAGCATCTCTTAGAAGACTCTGAACGCTGTCTCCAGAAGATTCTGAGCGCTGCCTCCAGAAGAATCTGAAGCAGAAGCTACAGAAGAATCTGAAGCAGAAGCTACAGAAGAATCTGAAGCAAGCCAGAAGCATCTGAAGCAATGAAGAATTCTGTATGAAGAGATTTTCAAGCACAATTACTTCAGAAGACTCTGATAGTACTAACGCTGCCAGTACTGAGGATCTGACCCAAAACTCTGCTCTGAACTTATACACGCTGAAAGCACACTTGTTGCAAAGACTCTGATTCAACAAAACTCTGATGAGCATCAGAAGGCTCTGATCAATTTAGACTCTAATGACTCTTGCTGAAAATTGTTGAAGAAGAATTCAAAGATTATGTCCGTTGGAATAACCAAACGACTCTTTCCTTATTTATGCTAGACACAAGAACACAGACAAAAAGGATTTCTCTGTGCATTCTTCTTCTAGGAAAGGTCACATGATGTGAATACAAAAAGGCTCAGACCTTTTGGTACACTATTCTCAACGTGAAAAGCTCTTGGATCATTGTGCCTATAAAAGCAAGTCTTCACTCATCTTCTTTAGTTGACGAAACACTTGAAAAGAAACTCAAAAAGCTCTCATACAACTCATACATTCTTGCTAGAATTATTTCATTGTTCTTCATCTTAAGTGAAAAATCACAGTTGTGATAAAGATTTTTTAGAAGCATTTTTAACACTTGTATTTATTATTACATTTGATTGTAAGAGAACCTTAAGAAGATCCAGTTAGGATTAGTAGTTCTTGAGAAGACTTTGAGCAGTTGTTCTTAGTGCTTACTATTGTAACCAGTTGATTAAATAGTGGATTAAGTCCTTGTTTGAGAAAGGCAAATCACTCTAGATAGGGTGGACTGGAGTAGTTGAGTTCAACAAACTAGGATAAAAGTCCTTGAGTCTTTATTTCTAAGTTTTATCTTCATACTTATTCAACCCCCCTTCTAAGTATTTTCTCACCTTCAGTTTGCATCAGAGCTCTGGTTCTGTGTGTGCTACCACTTCACAGTGACAGAAAAGATCCAGTGATAAAAACTTTGATATATATATTTGGTTGTTATTATGGTTGATGCTTCAACATCCAACAAATATGAAGAAAGAGACAAAATAAGTACAAAACCCCCTATGTTTGATGGGGAGAAATTTGATTATTGGAAAGATAGGATTGAAAGTTTTTTCCTTGGTTATGATGCTGATTTATGGGATTTGGTCATAGATGGATATGTTCATCCCATTGATGGGAATGGAAAGAAAGTAGATAGAAAATCTATGACAGAAGCCCAAAAGAAGTAGTTTAGAAATCACCACAAGGCTAGAACAATATTGTTAAATGCAATATCTCACACTGAGTATGAAAATATCACAAATAGAGAAACTGCATTTGACATGTTTAAGTCCTTGAAAATGGCTCATGAAGGAAACCTCCAAGTAAAAATGACTCATGAAGAGAAAATGACTCATGTTTAAGTCCTTGAAACTGCATTTAATTGCATTTTATTTTCATTTTGCTTGTATATATCATTTTTTGAATTTTGTTTGGTCCTTTAAATTCATATTTTGATCCCATTCTTTTTGTGGTAGTTAGATTAGAACATTAAGTTCCCCTTGGATTTATTTCATATTTTTGTGGATTAATTTTGATTAGTTTTGAGTAGAGAACATTAGGTTAGTACAACTAGGGTTTAAATTCAGCATAGGTGCCTTCTAGCATTTTATTTTGGGGTGTGGGTTTGGTTTGGGCTTGTGGAAGCATGAAGAAGCAATGGAGAAGATTGAATACAAAGATCAAGGGTGATGCATGAGGATTACTTGGATTGAAGATGCTGATTGAAGACTTAGGAGAAATAGGATAAATAAGAAGAGCTTAGAATAGACAGATTCTTCTGTCAAACATAGAGTGCATTGTTTGCCTCTATCCTATCCAATGACATAAAGTCCTCCTTGGGAAGCTCCATCTCTCCTTAGGAGGGATGAGTGGTATGCCCAAGTGAGTAGAACTTTGAGGATACCTTTCATTTGCAATGTTAAAATCTTAGTGATTTCCTTGGGTTGTCATTGAGTTTCTTAACATTATAACCTGATCTTGTTGAATGATTCTCCTATGGAGGTACTTGTAGACGCTTGGTAAAGAGAAAGTTGAAGCTTATTGAGGTATAAGTTTGAGCTTGTTGAAGCTGGTCTCTTGTTGAAGCTAGGGTTTTGCTGCTTGTTGAAGTTGGAGTCAGGAGCTTGTTGAAGCTAGTTAATGGTTAGGGTTTGAGCTTGCTTAAGCTGAGAGCTTGTTGAAGTTGGTGTCTATTGAAGATTTAAAGTTTAATGAATCTTGAGGGGATAAGAGCATTCATGAAGAGGAAGCTGGTACCTGTCAAAGCTAGATATCTGTTGAAGGCTAAGGTTTTGCTGATTGAAGCTCAGTGCTTGTTGAAACTAAAGATTATTGGAAGATAAGAGCTTAGTTGGAGCTTGGATATCATTGGAAGGAGAAGATAGGAACTTGCCTCAAGTGGTAGTTGTTAACCTTTTGCTGTGTATCAACTGTAGCTTCCAGAGCTGGTGCTGTTAGGACTGCTGCTGTAGGAGCTGTTGAGCTGTCAGAGCCGGTTTTGGGGTTTTATTTTCTTTGTTGTATTGTTAATCTTCCCCTTAGGTTTGAAGTGAAGCTGTTTCACTTTGCCTATTGTTTCTTGCTGCATCTCATGCATTTTACTGTTTACTGTATATCTGTTTCTTTTCCGTTTATCCCCTAGGATCTCTATTTCTCTCTGTGCAAGAGAGAAATATGACAAACATTAGGCTTTCATCCATGCATGACAACATTAGGGTAGGTTTGATTCCCTTTTCAACCATAGGCTTTTTAGAGTTCTCTCTCTTCTCATCTTAAAACACTTCAAAAATACAGTAATAAGGTTAATCGAGGCCGTACGTTACGAGCCTTAAGCTATTTGAGAAAAGGTTGCTGGAGGGTCACTCTTCAGTAATCTGATTGCTTAGTGTGTTACCCTTAGGGTGACATACGACGTAGTCACTCTCAAATCATAGTCTCTAGTGCGTCAGAGATTGCAAACACACTAAAAAAAACACTTCTTGTGTAAAAGAATGTAAACCAATCAAAAGTGTCATTTTTGTTCGCTTGGACCCATAACCCGGAGAAAACCTTTTTCAGAAGGATAAAAGACAAACAGACAAGCTTGTGTCTTTCGTAGCCCGAACTACGTTTGCTCTGATCTTTCATGCTGTATGAAAGTACGTAGGCATGGGATGAAATATCCTAGCGAGCAACCTTCCCCTCCTTTCCTGTAGGTAGGCGAACTACGTTGACTCTGATTTCTCGTTCCAGACGGGAATACGTAGGCATAAAGTGCGATACTTTGCCGAGTCATTTTCTTTTCTTTTAACCTCATACCTGTAGATTAGATAGAATAACAATCCGTACTAGAAAACAAGCGTGGATCCCGTCGAGTACGACGGACGTGAGGGGTGCTAATACCTTCCCCTTGCGTAACCGACTCCCGAATCCAAGATTTGGTTGCGATGATCATTCGTTTCCCGTCTTTGCGGTAGGTTTACTTCGAGCGTTTCCTTTCCCTCCGTTGGGATAAATAACGCACGGTGGCGACTCTTCTGTTCAACCGGTGCCGATTTTCGCAGTAGCGACAACTGGCGACTCTGCTGGGGACAGGAATATCCCCTATGCGAGTCAATCCTAGCGCTTGTTTTCCCGTCGTGGGTGTTGTATAGATTTACTGTTCTATCTTTACTTTCCGCATTTTATTATCAGCTTTATATTGTTATTGCTGTCGTGGGAAGGGGGTAATCTGTTGAGAGATAAGACGGACCCGGGCTTGAGGTTACACATAGATTTAGAGAGAGAGTAGTGGTTAGCCTGCTTGCTTAGCTCGCACCAGCTAGCCGCGAAATCTCACTCGGACGAGATTCTCTTTGATGCTTCTTGCCTGGCCCTTAGGGCTTGACAAGTTGTCTGACCCGAGGATTGTCGACCCTGGGAACCTATCAATTGGGATTCAACTAAGTGAGGCCGCTTCAAGGGATGATGATGCCACACCTTCTGGGTATCGTATTATCGCTCTTGAAAGTCTGTGACGTTGAACCCGCATAGGATGCCGTACCTCGTCTGTGAGTTAAGTACACACCTGTGAGGGGTAGGAGGGTCTGTTTGCAGGAAACCTTTGACCTCAGAATACCTGGTTTATCTCTATCAGTGAGATGTGGTTACAGGGTTCTTTTGAGTGGTTGGTTTGGTTTAAGATGCAGATTGGATGGTTCTCAGGCTTCAGTACAGAGCAGCCCAGTCTATCAGCATTGCATTTGATCCTTTGTTTGCATATGCATGTGCATTTTCATGATTGCATTTCATTAACATGTATTTATGTTGCAGGTGATCATTCCCCTCTGATTCTAGGATATCTTCTAGCCAGACATGGAGTCCCTAAAGAAGACGGTTGCTTACAGGTTCCATTCACCAGACATCAGTTCATTACTGGGTTTAGTTGCTTTGGCAGATGAGAGTGTGAGGGCTGGGTTCAGAGCATCCTATGGGAGACTGTTTAGCTTGTTGTACACACCTTTAGCTTTCGAGATTACTGGGGTGTACACTTTGATGCAGTTTTATGAGCCGCAACTGAGATGTTTCTTATTTCCAGACTACATCCTGGCACCCACTTTGGAGGAGTATCATGTTATGTTGGATATTCCCGTGCTAGACCAGATGCCCTTTGTACACGTTGATACTGAGCCCGAGTTAGCTGCACTCACAGAGATTGTCAGTTTGGACGCTTCTGAGTTTCCAGGAGGCTTGGTCAAGCTGAATGGAGCTTAAGGTTTTCACTTGTCTGTCCTAGTTGAGAAGGCTACACAGTGCGCAAAGAATGGGTGTTGGGTTGCCTTTAGTGCTATTCTGGCTGTCTGCATCTACGGGATTGTCTTGTTCCCTAATGTGCCAGACTTTGTCGACTCTGATGCCTTCTTGATTCTCGCCTCGAAGAATCCCGTTCCTACTCTCTTGGGCGATGTTTATCATTCTATTCATTACAAGAATGAAAAACGTCGTGGCAAGAATGTGTCCTGCTGTCTTCCTCTCCTGTACATGTGGTTCCAAAGGCACCTTCCGAAGACTGGGCCGTTTATTGATACCATTGATACTTTGGATTGGCCTTCCCGGTTGATGGCGCTATCTGCTGAGAATATCATTTGGTTTGATCGGGGTATGCTTGGTATTGACATTATATATAGTTGCAGCGGCTTTCCGAATGTTCCCCTGATTGGACGGAAAGGCTGTATCAACTATAATCCTTCACTATTGGTACGACAGTTTGGTTATGCCTTGAGAGATGCTCCTATTGAGGTTGAGATACAGGAATCTCTGTATCTCACGGGCTCCTTAGACGAGGCTGCTTTGATCAGGTTGAGGCAGGCATGGGCTAGCATCCATAGGAGGGGGAAAGCTTTGCTCGGTAAGAGCAACAACAAAGCTTATGATCCTTATGTGGCATGGGTCCGTGAGAGAGCTAGTACTTCTTTGATGCCTTATCCTGCTGTGGAACCCCTGTATCTTCCATTGATTGAGGTACCTCGTGCAGAAGAGAGTGAGAAATATAACAAGTTGTTGGCCGCAAACGAGGAATTGAAGAAAGCTAACGAGGAGTTAGAGAAGGAGATCTTCCAGTTACGACGAGAGAAGAAAGAAGCCACCTTCACTGTGAAGGAACAGACCGAATTGATTAACAGGTTGGGATCAGAGCTGACAAAAGCAACCAACAAGAAAGAAAAAGTGGGGATAACTTTGAACGGTGTAAGCAAGGTGCTTACTTCCAAGAAGGAACTTCTAAGCAAAGCTTATGCTCGTATCAGCAAGTGGGAAGCTTTGTGGGAGGCCACGCTCACCACGCAGAAAGAGCGCGAAGACGAACTAAAAATGCAGATTGCCACGCTGGAGGCACAGGTTAAAGCCCAGGAAGCAAGGATTGCTGAAGTAACATCCCTTAGGAGTACTGTTGATCTCAGAGTCAGTGACAGTGACGAGAAGTGGAGAGGGTACAAGGAGAAGGTCGGTTCCAAGAGGTACAGATCTGACGAGAGTTCGAGCAGAGGAGCTTCCCGGGACGCCGCCGTGAAGCTGAGATCCACTACCGAGTGGCATGCTTTACTGATTCAGGAGTTAATCTCCCGACTAGGGCACTCAGAGACGATGAGGATATTGGAGGACGTCCGAGCACGCCATTTGGCCTGATGTATCTTTGTCTTACCTTTGTTATTTATACTCATATTCGGGCCATCGCCAGACTTGTTGGCCGAGGTCTCTTCGGTTGTATTCAGTCGAACTCTTGTACCCAGCCCCTTGGCATTTGTTATATATGAGGACTTTCTGGTTTATTGCCTGCTGGATAGGGACTCCATTGCCATAATGGCTTTCTCTCCGGAACTAGAATCGGGGGAATATAACCTGTGGCATATTTACATAATTGCATTTGCATTCATATCGCATTCACCAGGTAATTATTGAATTGTATCTCATTTCCTGCATGTTCTCAGGTTCTTTCAAGATTGAAAGTCAACGCCCGCACCGATACTCTACTCGTACCAACTACAAAAGAGTTATGGACCAGATGCAGAGCGAGATGCAGGACATGCGTGAGAAGCTGGCGTTGTTCATGCAGACGATGGAGACAACTGTGAAAGGGCAGGAAAACTTGCAGACTTTGGTGTAACCATTGCTGGTGAGAAATGCTGGGCATGGGAACGAAGACCACAATTCTGTACGTGTTGACACCATTCATGGGGATGGTACTCCTACACCAGTAGCTCCACCTGTGGTGAATATACCTGCTGTGAATGTGAATAATGTCGCTGGCACCAGGAATGGTAATACCGGAATTGGTAATGAGACATTCATTAACAACGCTGGATTCGGAGACGCCAATTTGGGCGGTGACAACAATGGAGGTAATGGCTTTGGTAACAACGGATTCGGCTATAACGACCAGGGGTTTAATTATGCTAACCAGGATAGGAAGTTTGGTCTCAACGCTCAGGGTTTCGGACAGGATGGATTTGGTAATGCCAATCAGGGCTATGGTGGATTCGGTAACGGAAATGGTGCTGGAATGATGGCTTTTGGACCTACTGGGTCACTCAAGGGTATGGTAACAGGGGACGGGGCCCTGTGATGAATCAGACTAGACTTGGTTGCAATAATGGGTATGATGGATACGGAAATGAGAATGGTAATTGGATGGAAGACCAACAAGAGGATGCTTTCTCTGGTAGAGGTTTTGAAGGTCCTGTAGACAACACTCAGCGGATCAAGATGCTCGAGGAGCAGATGAAAGGTGTTGTGAATCGAAGTGCTGCTGGTTTAGATATGACCACAATAGGTTTGGTGCCTGGCCTGAGGGTACCACTGAAGTTTAAAGCTCCCACATTTGACAAATATAAGGGAGATACTTGTCCGAAGGTGCATGTTCGCTCCTATTATAGACGGATGTCCGCTTACTCGAACGATGAGAGAATGGTGATGCATTTCTTTCAAGACAGCTTGTCGGGTCCTTCCCTCGAATGGTACATGGGGTTGGAGCCTGCTCAGATAAAGACTTGGAAGCAACTGGCCGATGCGTTTGTGGCGCATTATAAATACAACAGTGACTTGGCACCAAACCGGGTCCAGTTACAGGGGTTGTCGCAGAAGAAAGATGAGAGTTTCAAAGAATATGCGCAGAGATGGCGCGACATGGCTGCAAGGGTTCATCCTCCTTTGGTTGAGAAGGAGATGAATGATATGTTCATAGGAACGTTAACTGGTATATTTTATGATAAGCTGTTTCCTGCTTCCTTGGGCAGTTTCTCGGATCTAATCTTGATGGGCGAGAAAGTTGAAAGTAATATCAAAATGGGGAGATTCCAAGCTGAGGAGTCCACTTCAGTTGGAAGTAACAGAAAAGCTTTTGGTGGTCGCCGTCAGGGTGACACAAGTGCAGTATTCGGGGGCCGAGGCCGAGACCAGGGCAGAGGACGGAATTAGTACAATCATCCGCAACAGGTGGCAAGCGTCACAATTTCATTTCCTCAACAACCAATACCACTACAGCAGATACCACCACATCAGCAGCAACAACAACAGCAGCAGTAGAGGCCGAATCAGGGACAGAGGAGATTTCCTAACACGAGGCCGAAAAGAGTATTTGACGTACCTCCTTATATGTATGCGGAGTTACTCGAAACATTACTGGGTTTGAACTTGGTGGAAAAGAGGACTATGGCGCCAATGACGGGCACTCCTCCGTTTGGCTTTGATACGAATAAACACTGCGAGTTCCACTCCGGGGCTCCTGGCCATGACATAAAGACTTGTCACGCGTTCAAGCATGTGGTGCAAGATCTGTTGGACAGCAAGGCCATAAATTTTGGACAAGCAGGTCCGAATATAGTACAACAGCCAATGCCCAATCATGGGGCAAATTCTATTTTAACTGAGGAGGGTTTGAATCTGATCATGAATGTTGATGAACTGAAAATGCCGTTGTGTGAAGTAAAGAGCAGGTTATTGAAAGGAGGTGTGTATCCGGGCTGCGATGAGTTTTGTCTAGAATGTTGGACCCAGGCTGGGGGTTGTGCGGAATTGAAGAAGGGTATTTAGACCTTGATAGATGAAGGCACATTGCAATTCGACAGAACGACAATTGAGAAACCTGCAGAAATATTAGTTGATGAGCAAAGTGATGTTGCTACGGTGACGATTCCACGGAAAACGATAACTATAACGGCGCCAGCCAGGCGACCGACAATCACTATCACAAAGGCAGGGCCAATCCCTTATGAGAGCACTAAGGCAGTACCATGGACTTATGGGCTAGAAGCATATTGTGATGGGGAGAAAATTGATATCAGTAAACAGCCAGCTGGGGTTGTGGACAATGTCGTCGGAACTGGAGGGATGACGAGGAGCGGGAGAATTTTTATATCGCCTGAGGTAGAGGCTGAACGATTGGCAAAAGGTAAAGGAAAAGTGAATGAGGATGTTCCTGTGGAGAGGAATGAAAAAGAAACGGCACAGAAAGATGTAGAAGAGTTTATGCGTCTCATCCGTAAGAGTGACTATAAGATTGTTTAGCACCTTCAACAAACGTCGTCGAAGATATCCATATTGTCGCTATTATTATGTTCTGAAGCCCATAGGAATGCGTTATTGAAAATCCTGGACACGTCGTTTGTACCCCAAGATGTTTCTGTGAATCAGTTGGAGGGGGTGATGGCGCACGTGAATGCGGGCCATAGTTTGGGATTTATGGATTTTGATTTGACCCCGAGGGGGAGAGAGCATAACATGGCGTTGCACGTCTCAGTTGAATGCAGGGGCGCAGTCATGTCCCATGTGCTGGTAGATACCGGGTCTTCCTTAAATGTGCTGCCAAAGAAAGCAATGATGAAATTGGATATCAGGGGGATCATTTGTACGCCTAGCGATTTGGTGGTTAGGGCATTTGATGGTACACAAAGGTCAGTCTTTGGATCCATAACTTTGCCTCTGCAGGTGGGGACGCAGATTTTTGAAACTGAATTTTACATTATGGACATCCAGCCCGCATATAGCTGTCTCCTTGGACGACCGTGGATCCATGGCGCTGGGGCAGTCACATCTCCCTTACACCAAAAGCTGAAGTACATAGTGGGGGACAGTGTGGTCACAGTTTGTGGAGAGGAGGATATACTGGTCAGCCATCTGTCGTCATTCAAGTACGTGGAAGTCGACGGCAAAATCCATGAGACACCCTGTCAAGCCTTTGAGGGGTTGCGCATCAAGGACAAAGCTCCAGGGCCGAGTAAAGCATCAGAGGTGGCAGTGTCGTCATACAAAGAGGCTCAGGCTCTAGTGAAGACTGGCGAGACCAAGGGTTGGGGCAAGGTTCTGGATATTCCCGTGAAAATGGACAGATTTGGGCTGGGATATCAACCTTCATCATCAACGCCTACTGCAGGGGCACCCCGTTTCAAAGGACCAATAACGATTACGGCTAGTGGGGTATATCACGAGACCATCAACGCTGTTTCAGATTCCGAAGAAGGAGACAGCGACTGCGACATGGACGCTTGGATTCAGCCGAGCGTGCCAGGACAAGGGCTTTGCAATTGGTCTATTCAGGAGATTGTTCCTGTGACGACTAAACAGTAATACTTTGTTTTCTTAATTGTTGAACCATCCGGTGTCCTACCCAGGGCATCGTGATTTTGCTTAGGGTTGTTCTGTTATGTACATTGCACTGTTTAATCGTTAAATAAAAGGCGTATTTCATGTACAAATATTGTGATCTCTGTTTTTCCTGTTTTTATTTGTTACAATAAAATGGCAACGTGGTTATTCGCTTTGTATGTGTTTTGAAGCATTTAACCATTTCCTTTGCAGGATTACTATTTCAGATGACATCTACGAACCGCCTATGACTCACTTCAACTTTGAGCACCCGGTATTTCAGACCGAAGAAGAGATTGCTGAAGATGGCGACGTTCCAGAAGAGTTGTCTTGGTTGGTAAAACAAGAAGAACAAATCATTATGCCTCATGAGGAAGTCATTGAGATCGTCAATCTGGGGTCGGAAGGAGTTGAAAGGAACATCCGTATAGGGGCCGCGCTGCAGAGCGAAGTCAAGCGAAGATTGGTTGAAATGCTCAAAGAGTACAGTGATATTTTCGCTTGGTCGTATGAGGACATGCCTGGGCTGGATATGGATATGGTTGTGCACCGTCTGCCGCTAAAAGAAGAATGCCCGCCGGTTAAGCAGAAGCTCCGAAGAACTAAACCGGACATGGCTGTGAAGATTAAGGAGGAGGTTCAAAAGCAGTGGGATGCTGGTTTCCCAGCTGTTATAAAATATCCCTCATGGATCGCTAATATTGTGCCAGTGCCAAAGAAAGACGGTAAAGTGAGAATGTGCGTAGATTACCGTGATCTGAACAGAGCGAGCCCGAAAGATGATTTTCCACTTCCTCATATCGATGTGCTGGTCGATAATACCGCTCAATTCTCCGTATTCTCCTTCATGGATGGCTTCTCGGGCTATAATCAGATAAAAATGGCGTCACAAGACATGGAGAAGACTACCTTCATTACTCCTTGGGGAACATTTTGTTACAAAGTGATGCCCTTTGGATTGAAGAACGCTGGGGTAACGTATCAGCGTGAAATGACAACTCTCTTTCATGACATGATGCATAAAGAGATCGAGGTTTATGTTGATGATATGATTGCCAAATCCCAGACGGAGGAAGAACATTTGGTGAATCTGCTGAAGTTATTCAAGAGACTTAGGAAGTTCAGGCTGAGACTGAACCCTAACAAATGCACCTTCGGGGTGAGATCGGGTAAACTGCTGGGGTTTATCGTGAGTGAAAAGGGAATAGAGGTTGATCCTGCTAAAATAAAAGCCATACAAGAAATGCCGACGCCTAAAACAGAAAAAGAAGTACGCGGGTTTTTAGGGAGGTTGAATTACATCGCCCGATTCATATCTCACCTAACAGCTACGTGTGAGCCGTTATTCAAGCTGTTGAAAAAAGGCCAGGCTATAACTTGGAGTGAAAATTGTCAAAAGGCGTTCGACAAAATAAAACAGTATTTGCAGGAGCCTCCTATTTTGATACCTCCGGTGGCAGGGAGACCCTTGATTATGTATTTGACGGTTCTTGAGGGAAGTATGGGTTGTGTTCTCGGTCAACATGACGAGACAGGGCGTAAAGAGCATGCGATATAATACCTGAGTAAGAAGTTTACTGACTGTGAATCTCGATACTCAATGCTCGAAAAAACTTGTTGCGCGCTAGCCTGGGCCGCCAAGCGTTTGAGGCAGTACATGCTAAATCATACAACCATGCTCATCTCGAAGATGGACCTTATCAAATACGTGTTTGAAAAGCAGGCACTATCTGGGAGAATTGCCCGTTGGCAGATGGTTTTGACCGAATATGACATCCAGTATGTTTCACAGAAGGCTATAAAAGGGAGCGTGTTATCAGAGTATCTGGCTGAGCAGCCTATTGAGGACTACCAATCGATGAGGTTTGATTTTCCTGACGAGGATATCATGTACCTAAAGATGAAAGATTGTGAAGAACCGTTGCCGGGCGAAGGACCGAAATTGGGTTCCAAGTGGCAGTTGATCTTCGACGGAGCTGTAAATTCCTATGGTAGCGGAATAGGAGCAATCATCACTACTCCACATGGGTCGCACATCCCATTTACTGCTCGATTGACCTTTCCGGTTACCAATAATGAAGCCGAATACGAAGCTTGCATCATGGGGCTTGAAGAAGCCATTGATTTGCGAATCAAAAATCTGGATGTATACGGAGACTCGGCTCTGGTGGTGAATCAAATAAAAGGAGAATGGGAGACACGTCAACCCAATTTGATACCGTACATGAATTATGCAAGGAGATTGTTGCATTTCTTTGACAAGGTTGAATTGCATCATGTGCCGCGAGCAGAAAATCAGATGGCTGACGCCCTGGCCACATTGTCTTCCATGTATAAAGTCAACTTCTGGAATGAGGCTCCCAGAATTGTCATCTCTCGGCTTGACAGACCCGCCTTCGTATTTGCCATTGACGAAGCATCCGATGATAAACCCTGGTATTTTGACATCCATAATTTCCTGAAGAACAAGGAGTGTCCGGCTGGGGCATCCAGTCGCGATCAGAAGACTCTTAGGAGATTGGCTGGTAATTTCTATCTGAACCCAGACGGTGTCCTATACAAAAGAAATCATGACTTGGTGTTGCTACGTTGTGTAGACGAGAAAGAGGCGAAGTTGCTCATGGAGGAAATACACGAGGGTACGTTTGGTACACATGCTGGCGGGCATGCTATGACGAGAAAGCTGCTGCGAGCAGGTTATTACTGGCTAACTATGGAAACTGACTGTTTCAAGTTTGCGAAAAGGTGTCATAAGTGCCAGATCTATGCAGATAAGATCCATGTGCCTCCGAGTCCTATGAACACGATGTCGTCACCTTGGCCATTCTCGATGTGGGGAATTGATATGATTGGAAAGATTGAGCCGACGACATCTAATGGACACCGGTTCATTTTGGTAGCAATTGATTATTTTACCAAATGGGTGGAAGCGGCATCATACGCAAATGTGACCAAGTAGGTGATAGCCAGGTTTATCAAACGAGATATCATTTGCAGATATGGAATCCCTGAGCGGATTATTACCGACAATGGTTCGAACTTAAATAACAAGATGATGAAGGAGCTGTGTCAGAATTTTAAGATTGAACATCACAACTCTTCTCCTTACCGACCCAAAATGAATGGCGCTGTCGAAGCGGCCAATAAGAATATAAAGAAGATCGTTCAAAAAATGGTGGTGACTTATAAGGACTGGCATGAGATGCTACCTTTCGCTCTGCACGGTTATCGTACGATGGTACGCACATCAACCGGGGCAACCCCGTTCTCGTTGGTATACGGAATGGAAGCGGTGCTACCACTGGAAGTTGAGATTCCTTCCCTGAGGGTATTACGAGATGTCCAACTTGACGAGGCAGAGTGGGTGAAAGATAGATTGAACCAGCTGAGTTTAATGGATGAGAAGAGGCTAGCTTCTCTAGCATATGGTCGTTTGTACCAGAGCCGAATGAAGAAAGCGTATGACAAGAAGATACATCCTCGGAGCTTTCAGACGGGCGACCTTGTGCTGAAGAGGATTCTCCCGCCACAGGCAGATCACAGGGGCAAGTGGACCCCTAACTACGAAGGGCCATACGTTGTTAGAAACGTCTTTTCAGGAGGAGCATTGTTGTTGTCCACCATGGACGGTGAAGACTTTACGTAGCCTGTAAATTCGGACGCAGTTAAAAAATACTTTGCTTGAAATTGACCCGCTGGACAGAAAAAGAGAGTCCAGGCAAAAATGGGGCATCCTGGCGAACCAAAAACAGAATAAAAGGTTCGGGCAAAAATTAGGGATAAAATTCAAAAGATGTACACCCGCGGAGTCGAAAACCTACACTGGGCGGCTTCGACAAAAAAGGGTATCCCGGTGAACTGAAAACCCGCAAAGGGCGGTTCACGCAAAAGTTAGGGATTTTAAAAAAAGCAAATGACTGCGGTCCGAATTTGATGATGCACAGCTTGGTGGTTGGGAGAATACTTTGGGGATTCGTTTATCAGATACAATCTCTTCAGAAGTTTGAATACCGAGAAAGCGTCAGAGTCAGGCGAGTCATAGGAGGATCAACTCATGATGGTTGTCTGCTTCATGTTGCCGACATATGCGCAAATTTGATTTGTCATTGTATTTATGCTTCCTGTGCATACTTGTATATTTGTTATGCGTAACTTCCTCTTTTCAGGAGTTACATCCAGTGTACAAAATTCTGCCCATTCAGGGGCCCAATCAATAAAACATGTTATTCAGTATTTGATGCTTGTTCTTTACTGTTTTGTATGTGAAAAGCGCCAATGTTTTGATAAAACTAGCAGTTGCATAACGTTGCTGGCCCTTTCCAATAATTGCTAAAACTTCGAATTGACTGAAAACGATGTCACTAACGCTAACTTGAATAGATTTGGTTGTATAGACTTGTCTTGTCTCGTTTGTGGTGTTGCAGGGTTCTTGCCCATATGAAGGGGACGATCAGAAGATTGCAGTCCTAACCAGAGGCTCGTGACGAAAAGACTTGATCATTATGTGAAGTGAATCCCCATGCAGGTCGCGCTTCATTCCCTGAAGCTGAGATGACAATGTTCCTTACTGAAGAAGGATCAAATTCCCCAGCTAGGCGCAGCTTATCCGAAGGACATTTTCCAGCAGGGTCGTTTACCCTCAGCAGAGTTTGGTGATTCCAAGATTGTAGGCTGTATTCAGACAGTGTGGTGTCCCCCAAAAGGATTACCTATCCCGAGCAGAGTTGTTTAGCCTCAGAAGACTAATATTTCCAAACTTGTGAGTTGTACCCAGACAGTCTACTCTCCCCAGCAGAGATTCCCTTCCCAGTAGGGTCATTTATTCTCACCAACAAAGTCAGTTGATTTTCCCCATGAGAGTCATTTCGTCCCCAGCGAAGTTCTCTCTTTTCAGCAAGTGTTTTCTTTCCTCCCAGTGGAAATCGAAGGTTAAAACCCTCCCCGACAGAGTTAGTTGTGTGTCCTGGCATTTATTTTGCCGGAATACTTTATGATACCTGTTCACTCCCCAACAGGGTGATATTTGTCCTCGACAGCCAAGATTGATGAAGCAAGCTTGTTAGAGCTATCCCAGCAGTTCGAGCCTGCATTTGCATTGGCATATAGTGTCATATTTGCATCTACCAAACAAGAAAACGCGTAGCATTTCCATATTGTATGGAGCATTACGCCATTATCAAACATACGCATTTTGAAACATAGACCAGGTTGGTTGATTTTTGCTTTCAGGTGTGGTTCTCAATAGGAGTATGGAGCTCTAAAAGCTCAGATATTACCAGACAATCGAGGTCTCACCGGGAGACGTGTGATGACATAGTTCAGTTTATTATTTTCCCCACATAATTGCCAATTGAGGCGGTATTGTACCCGACCAGCGGAATGTTTTCTTCAAGATTTGTTGCTGCGGCAGCATTTCAAGTTTTCATAAAATCAAAGTTCAAAAGTATCCACTTGTTATCAAGACGAGTGTTGGACAGTTGTTTTCGGAATATCCCCAGCGGAGTTAGTTACTGCAGCGAATAGGCAAAGAAGCTATGTCTGAGAAGATTTTCCTGTGATATAGGCAGAAGTATGTTCCCGTATTGGATAGGCGGAAGAAGATTTCCTGTGATGTAGGCAGAAGTATGTTCCCGTATTGGATAGGCAGAAGAAGATTTCCTGTGATGTAGGCAGAAGTATGTTCCCGTATTGGATAGGCGGATGAAGAAGATTTCTTGTGATGTAGGCAGAAGTATGTTCCCGTATTGGATAGGCGGATGAAGAAGATTTTCCTGTGATGTAGGCAGAAGTGTATTCCCGTATTGGATAGGCGGATGAAGAAGATTTCCTGTGATGTAGGCAGAAGTGTATTCCCGTATTGGATAGGCGGATGAAGATTTTTCTATGATGTAGACAGAAGTACGTTCCCGTATTGGATAGGCGGATGAAGAGTTTGTGTGATATAAACAAAAAGATATTCCCGTATTGGATAGGCGGACGAAGTGTTACTAGACCGACGCATGTGTCCCGTGAGAGATAGGCAGATGAACTTTCCTGTATCTAGACGGATGATTTCCCCGTAAGGAACATAGTATGTGTCCCATGACAAGACAGAATCACGTTCTTATATTCGACAAAAAGTATTCTCCCAGTGAAGTCATTAAGTTTATTCCAATATTGACAAAATAGTGTTGAAATCAGATCTGTGGATATTGTTCCCCAAGTAGTGGTGCAGTTATTTTGTGGTTTATTTTTGCAGTTGGCAAATTTCCGGGTTTCATTGGTATTTAACCGTCTCGTACCTCGAGAGTTTGAAGGCCGTTCGCTCTTCACCCAGTCGGGTCCAAACCGCTTGAATAGGGGCAGCTGTTGCACCCTAAAATTTGACTAACTCATTTCACTTGATTTGTGTTTTCAATTGCATTGTCATTTGCATAATAGATCATGTACATAGTTCATCCATTTGCATAGAATAGCATAAGCAAGTCATCCAGCAAGGGATCAAGTGCCATTATTCTATAAAGAGGCACATCAAAAGGGGTTTTATTCAATCCTAAGTCTATTCAAGTCACCAGGGAAGGAATTGAAGTTTTGAGAAGTTAAAAGGTCAAGCAGTGGATCTCTCTCCTATCTGGGGTGTGTTTGAGGGTCATCAATGAGATATGAGCTATGAACTGAGGGTATGGAAGGTGTGCTAGCATCATGGAGGGCCTAGAGGATCATTTTAAAGATGAAGCAAGTCATTGGTGTGATTACAAGAGCTACAGTTGGAGGCAGTCAACTAGGGTTTCATCTGGGTCAACTCTAGGTCAACCCTAGGTCAACTGAGTGATTGAAGAGCAGCAAGGCTTAGTTGAAGGATATGGAATTCATGAATGGATATGTGTATACAAGTGTGGTGTTGTGCTAGGGAGAAATCAAAAGGAATCAAGAAGAAGAGGAGTTACTAAATTAGGGTTTCAGTGTAAAAAACCCTAATTTAGGCTTAACTTCCAAGCCAGATAAGTCAAAATTCAAGCTTCAAATGAATTCTTGGTCAACATGAAACTTGTATAGCTTCTAAATAGATTTAATTTGAGTACTATAAGTATTCAATAAGATTTGTAGAACTCAAGTTATGGTTCTTGCAAGTTATCGGTCCTCAGAGGACATTGAATTTTATCTGTGAAAGTCACTTGACTTCCAAGCAACTTTTTCCCATCAAGGAGTTTTCAAATGGATTCTTGGCCAACATAAGAGTTGTAGATCTTGATCTTGGCTTTAATTTGAGTACTAGAAGTCCTCAAGGGGATTTGTGGAACTCAAGTTATGGTCTTGGCAACTCAGGGGTATTTTGGGAAAGTTGAATTATAAGTCACTTTTCAACATGGACCCAAATCTCCATCTTCCACTCTTCAAATGAAATTTTGCCCAACATGAGATGTGTTCCAAATGGAATTTTTAGGCTAGAAAAGTAGTCATGGTGAGCTAGAATGGCTTGTATCACAAAATGCCCAAAAATGGCTTGAATATGGAAGAATTTCAAATGAAGTCATGGAGGGAAAATGCAATTTTCAAGTTATGAGTCTAAAATGCATCATCCAAATACTTAAATTGACTGGAAAACATCTTTTAGAGACAATGACATTAACACTTTTTTGAGTAGAGGTCATAATCATGGACTTGCTTTGTAACCCTCTTACTTGAAATCCAAGTTACACAACCAAAATCCAACACAAGCTGATTCAAGCCAAACTACCTATCAAAACATATTCACAATGATGCATATGGTTAATTAGCACCTTTGGAAGCTGACTGAAACAAGTGAAACGCGACTGTACCATTGGATTTTTCACTTCCATGACAGAAAAATGGATCTCCTGATTTGGGCCTTTAGAATGGATCAAAAGCCCATCAATGTGTTCTATAAATGGTTTAGAATGAGTTCAGATGAAAGAGGTTGGAGATTTGAGGCTGAGTAACGGTTTTGCAACTGAATTTTGGAGGTGAAGAACTCAGAATCGGTTTCAAGGTTGCAAGGAGTTTCAAGCCAAATTGAAGTGTGGAATAGCTTCTCCTAGCTTCATTGAAGGTGTTTGGATCATTGTGGAGGTTGAATTGATCAAGAATAGCTCGTGGTGATCTTCTGAAACCAGTTTTGTAACTTCCTTCATTGTGCTCGATCCATGTAGTTCTAGATAGAAATTAACTTGTGGTTAGGATGCTTGCAACTGGTAGATGATTTCTAGGTCAAAAGATTAGAGAATTGAGTTGATTGATGATGATGGATACTTTCTGTTGAGCTTGTTTTCTCTTATTTCTTGAGGTGTTAATCGTGTTTGAACATTGGAGAATGATCCTTGATAGTTGAGGTTTAGTTTAGTGCATTCAATTTCAAGAGTCATGAGGATCAAGATTGGTGCCTCTTTTGAGAATCTCTTCGTGTTTGGATTTTGAGTGAGAATTAGAGGATTCTAGTGGTAGATTCGGATTCAGGATGGAATTTGGAGTTGGAATAGGGTTTTATTGGCTATTGATGATGATCTGTGTGGAGGTGTTCACTGGAGAAGACGGTGGTTTCCACCGGGAACCACCGTCTGGTAATATTTTATGTTCGCCTGAGCTGATGAAGAAGATAAATCATGGACCATTGGATTAGACTTGGACCATTGACTCAGATGATGAATGGAGGGCCACGATTGCACAAGAAAGTCTGAAGAGAGAATTTTGAGTAAAACGCAGCGTTTCATTAAACGCTTGGTTTTGGGCTTAAGCCTCAGTGTGCTATTCACACCCCCATCCTAGCCCAACTTTGAATTTGAACTGCTTTTAGTTACTATTTGCCACGCACGTTTTTTCTTTTTCTTCATATTTTCATTATTTTCATCATATTATTTTTGATTCTTTGAAAATTCATATAAAATAGAAAAATAATCATTCTAATGTGGGGATTTTTGCTACATTTCAATAACTGTGTGAAGAAAATTATAATAAAAATAAAAATATTATTTTAAGCATTTTTCTATTTTTGGTGATTGTTTGCATTTAATTGCATTTTATTTTCATTTTGTTTGTATATATCATTTTGTGAATTTTGTTTGGTCCTTTAAATTCATATTTTGATCCCATTCTTTTTGTGTTAGTTAGATTAGAACATTAAGTTCCCCTTGGATTTATTTCATATTTTTGTAGATTAATTTTGATTAGTTTTGAGTAGAGAATATTAGGTTAGTACAACTAGGGTTTAAATTCAGCATAGGTGCCTTCTAGCATTTTATTTTAGGGTGTGGGTTTGGTTTGGGCTTGTGGAAGCATGAAGAAGCAATGGAGAAGATTGAATACAAAGATCAAGGGTGATGCATGAGGATTGCTTGGATTGAAGATGTTGATTGAAGACTTAGGAGAAATAGGATAAAATAAGAAGAGCTTAGAATAGACAAATTCTTCTGTCAAACATAGAGTGCATTGTTTGTCTCTATCCTATCCAATGAAATAAAGTCCTCCTTGGGAAGCTCCATCTCTCCTTAGGAGGGATGAGTGGTATGCCCAAGTGAGTAGAACTTTGAGGATACCTTTCATTTGCAATGTTAAAATCTTAGTGATTTCCTTGGGTTGTCATTGAGTTTCTTAACATTATAACCTGATCTTGTTGAATGATTCTCCTTTGCAGGTGCTTGTAGAAGCTTGGTAAAGAGAAAGTTGAAGCTTATTGAGGTATAAGTTTGAGCTTGTTGAAGCTAGTCTCTTGTTGAAGCTAGGGTTTTGCTGCTTGTTGAAGTTGGAGTCAGGAGCTTGTTGAAGCTGGTTAATGGTTAGGGTTTGAGCTTGCTTAAGCTGAGAGCTTGTTGAAGTTGGTGTCTATTGAAGATTGAAAGTTTAATGAATCTTGAGAGGATAAGAGCATTCATGAAGAGGAAGCTGGTACCTGTCAAAGCTAGATATCTGTTGAAGGCTAAGGTTTTGCTGATTGAAGCTCAGTGCTTGTTGAAGCTAAAGATTATTGGAAGATAAGAGCTTAGTTGGAGCTTGGATATCATTGGAAGGAGAAGATAGGATCTTGCCTCAAGTGGTAGTTGTTAACCTTTTGCTGTGTATCAACTGTAGCTGCCAGAGCTGGTGCTGTTAGGACTGCTGCTGTAGGAGCTGTTGAGCTGTCAGAGCCGGTTTTGGGGTTTTATTTTCTTTGTTGTATTGTTAATATTCCCCTTAGGTTTGAAGTGAAGCTGTTTCACTTTGCCTATTGTTTCTTGCTGCATCTCATGCATTTTACTGTTTACTGTATATCTGTTTCATTTTCGTTTATCCCCTAGGATCTCTGTTTCTCTCTGTGCAAGAGAGAAATATGACAGACATTAGGCTTTCATCCATGCATGATAACATTAGGGTAGGTTTGATTCCCTTTTCAACCATAGGCTTTTTAGAGTTCTCTCTCTTCTCATCTCAAAACCCTTCAAAAATACAGTAATAAGGTTAATCGACGTCGTACGTTACGAGCCTTAAGCTATTTGAGAAAAGGTTGCTGGAGGGTCACTCTTTAGTAATCTGATTGCTTAGTGTGTTACCCTTAGGGTGACATACGACGTAGTCACTCTCAAATCATAGTCTCTAGTGCGTCAGAGATTGCAAACACACTAAAAAAAACACTTCTTGCGTAAAAGAATGTAAACCAATCAAAAGTGTCATTTTTGTCCGCTTGGACCCATAATCCGGAGAAAACCTTTTTCAGAAGGATAAAAGACAAACAGACAGGCTTGTGTCTTCCGTAGCCCGAACTACGTTTGCTCTGATCTTTCATGCTGTATGAAAGTACGTAGGCATAGGATGCAATATCCTAGCGAACAACCTTCCCCTCCTTTCCCGTAGGTAGGCGAACTACGTTGACTCTGATTTCTCGTTCCAGACGGGAATACGTAGGCATAAAGTGCGATACTTTGCCGAGTCATTTTCTTTTCTTTTAACCCCAGACCTGTAGATTAGATAGAATAACAATCCGTACTAGAAAACAAGCGTGGATCCCGTTGAGTACGACGGACGTGAGGGGTGCTAATACCTTCCCCTTGCGTAACCGACTCCCGAATCCAGGATTTGGTTGCGATGATCATTCCTTTCCCGTCTTTGCGGTAGGTTTACTTCGAGCGTTTCCTTTCCCTCCGTTGGGATAAATAACGCATGGTGGCGACTCTTCTGTTCAACCGGTGCCGATTTTCGGAGTAGCGATAGCTGGCGACTCTGCTGGGGACAGGAATATCCCCTATGCGAGTCAATCCTAGCGCTTGTTTTCCCGTCGTGGGTGTTGTATAGATTTACTGTTCTGTCTTTACTTTCCGCATTTTATTATCAGCTTTATATTGTTATTGCTGTCGTGGGAAGGGGGTAATCTGTTGAGAGATAAGCTGGACCCGGGCTTGAGGTTACACATAGATTTAGAGAGAGAGAGTAGTGGTTAGCCTGTTTGCTTAGCTCGCACCAGCTAGCCGCGAAATCTCACTCGGACGAGATTCTCTTTGATGCTTCTTGCCTGGCCCTTAGGGCTCGACAAGTTGTCTGACCCGAGGATTGTCGTCTCTGGGAACCTATCAATTGGGATTCAACTAAGTGGGGCCGCTTCAAGGGATGATGATGCCACACCTTCTGGGTATCGTATCATCGCTCTTGAAAGTCTGTGACGTTGAACCCACATAGGATGTCGTACCTCGTATGCGAGTTAAGTACACACCTGTGAGGGGTAGGAGGGTCTGTTTGCAGGAAACCTTTGACCTCAGAATACCTGGTTTATCTCTATCAGTGAGATGTGGTTACAGGGTTCTTTTGAGTGGTTGGTTTGGTTTAAGATGCAGATTGGATGGTTCTCAGGCTTCAGTACAGAGCAGCCCAGTCTATCAGCATTGCACTTGATCCCTTGTTTGCATATGCATGTGCATTTTCATGATTGCATTTCATTAACATGTATTTATGTTGCAGGTGATCATTCCCCTCTGATTCTAGGATATCTTCTAGCCAGGCATGGAGTCCCTGAAGAAGACGGTTGCTTACAGGTTCCATTCACCAGACATCAGTTCATTACTGGGTTTAGTTGCTTTGGCAGATGAGAGTGTGAGGGCTGGGTTCAAAGCATCCTATGGGAGACTGCTTAGCTTGTTGTACACACCTTCAACTTTCGAGATTACTGGGGTGTACACTTTGATGCAGTTTTATGAGCCGCAGCTGAGATGTTTCTTATTTCCAGACTACATCCTGGCACCCACTTTGGAGGAGTATCATGTTATGTTGGATATTCCCGTGCTAGACCAGATGCCCTTTGTACACGTTGATACTGAGCCCGAGTTAGCTGCACTCACAGAGATTGTCAGTTTGGACGCTTCTGAGTTTCCAGGAGGCTTGGTCAAGCTGAATGGAGCTTATGGTTTTCACTTGTCTGTCCTAGTTGAGAAGGCTACACAGTGCGCGAAGAATGGGTGTTGGGTTGCCTTTAGTGTTATTCTAGCTGTCTGCATCTACGGGATTGTCTTGTTCCCTAATGTGCCAGACTTTGTCGACTCGGATGCCTTCTTGATTATCGCCTCGAAGAATCCCGTTCCTACTCTCTTGGGCGATGTTTATCATTCTATTCATTACAAGAATGAAAAACGTCGTGGCAAGAATGTGTCCTGCTGTCTTCCTCTCCTGTACAGGTGGTTCCAGAGGCACCTTCCGAAGACTGGGCCGTTTATTGATACCATTGATACTTTGGATTGGCCTTCCCGGTTGATGGGGCTATCTGCTGAGAATATCATTTGGTTTGATCGGGGTATGCTTGGTATTGACATTATATATAGTTGCAGCGACTTTCCGAATGTTCCCCTGATTGGACGGAAAGGTTGTATCAACTATAATCCTTCACTATTGGTACGACAGTTTGGTTATGCCTTGAGAGATGCTCCTATTGAGGTTGAGATACAGGAATCTCTGTATCTCATGGGCTCCTTAGACGAGGATGCTTTGATCAGGTTGAGGCAGGCATGGGCTAGCATCCATAGGAGGGGGAAAGCTTTTCTCGGTAAGAGCAACAACAAAGCTTATGATCCTTATGTGGCAT
The DNA here is from genome assembly GCA_963859935.3 of Lathyrus sativus. Lineage (NCBI taxonomy): Eukaryota > Viridiplantae > Streptophyta > Magnoliopsida > Fabales > Fabaceae > Lathyrus > Lathyrus sativus. The sequence goes on from OZ012737.1 coordinate 186,523,169, forward strand.
GGGTCCGTGAGAGAGCTAGTACTTCTTTGATGCCTTATCCTGCTGTGGAACCCCTGTATCTTCCATTGATTGAGGTACCTCGTGCAGAAGAGAGTGAGAAATATAACAAGTTGTTGGCCGCAAACGAGGAATTGAAGAAAGCTAACGAGGAGTTAGAGAAGGAGATCTTCCAGTTACGACGAGAGAAGAAGGAAGCCACCTTCACTGTGAAGGAACAGACCGAATTGATTAACAGGTTGGGATCAGAGCTGACAGAAGCAACCAACAAGAAAGAAAAAGTGGGGATAACTTTGAACGGTGTAAGCAAGGTGCTTACTTCCAAGAAGGAACTTCTAAGCAAAGCTTATGCTCGTATCAGCAAGTGGGAAGCTTTGTGGGAGGCCACGCTCACCAAGCGGAAAGAGCGCGAAGACGAACTGAAAATGCAGATTGCCACGCTGGAGGCATAGGTTAAAGCCCAGGAAGCAAGGATTGCTGAAGTAACATCCCTTAGGAGTACTGCTGATCTCAGAGTCAGTGACAGTGACGAGAAGTCGAGAGGGTACAAGGAGAAGGCCGGTTCCAAGAGGTACATATCTGACAAGAGTTCGAGCAAAGGAGCTTCCCGGGACGATGCCGTGAAGCTGAGATCCACTACCGAGCGGCATGCTTTACTGATTCAGGAGTTAATCTCCCGACTAGGGCACTCAGAGACGATGAGGATATTGGAGGACGTCCGAGCACGCCATTTGGCCTGATGTATCTTTGTCTTACCTTTGTTATTTATACTCATATTCAGGCCATCGCTAGACTTGTTGGCCGAGGTCTCTTCGGTTGTATTCAGTCGAACTCTTGTGCCCAGCCCCTTGGCATTTGTTATATATGAGGACTTTCTGGTTTATTGCCTGCTGGATAGGGACTCCATTTCCATAATGGCTTTCTCTCCGGAACTAGAATCGGGGGAATATAACCTGTGGCATATTTACATAATTGCATTTGCATTCATATCGCATTCACCAGGTAATTATTGAATTGTATCTCATTTCCTGCATGTTCTCAGGTTCTTTCAGGATTGAAAGTCAACGCCCGCACCGATACTCTACTCGTTCCAACTGCAAAAGAGTTATGGACCAGATGCAGAGCGAGATGCAGGACATGCGTGAGAAGCTGGCGCTGTTCATGCAGACGATGGAGACAATTGTGAAAGAGCAGGAAAACTTGCAGATTTTGGTGCAACCATTGCTGGTGAGAAATGCTGGGCATGGGAACGAAGACCACAATTCTGTACGTGTTGACACAATTCATGGGGATGGTACTCCTACACCAGTAGCTCCACCTGTGGTGAATATACCTGCTGTGAATGTGAACAATGTCGCTGGCACCAGGAATGGTAATACCGGAATTGGTAATGAGACATTCATTAACAACGCTGGATTCGGAGACGCCAATTTGGGCGGTGACAACAATGGAGGTAATGGCTTTGGTAACAACGGATTCGGCTATAACGACCAGGGGTTTGATTATGCTAACCAGGATGGGAAATTTGGTCTCAACGCTCAGGGTTTCGGACAGGATGGATTTGGTAATGCCAATCAAGGCTATGGTGGATTCGGTAACGGAAATGGTGCTGGAATGATGGCTTTTGGACCTACTGGGGTCACTCAAGGGTATGGTAATAGGGGACAGGGCCCTGTGATGAATCAGACTAGACTTGGTCGCAATAATGGGTATGATGGATACGAAAATGAGAATGGTAATTGGATGGAAGACCAACAAGAGGATACTTTCTCTGGTAGAGGTTTTGAAGGTCCTGTAGACAACACTCAGCGAATCAAGATGCTCGAGGAGCAGATGAAAGGTGTTGTGAATCAAAGTGCTGCTGGTTTAGATATGACCATAATGGGTTTGGTGCCTGGCCTGAGGGTACCACTGAAGTTTAAAGCTCCCACATTTGACAAATATAAGGGAGATACTTGTCCGAAGGTGCATGTTCGCTCCTATTATAGACGGATGTCCGCTTACTCGAACGATGAGAGAATGCTGATGCATTTCTTTCAAGACAGCTTGTCGGGTCCTTCCCTCGAATGGTACATGGGGTTGGAGCCTGCTCAGATAAAGACTTGGAAGCAACTGGCCGATGCGTTTGTGGCGCATTATAAATACAACAGTGACTTGGCACCAAATCGGGTCCAGTTATAGGGGTTGTCGCAGAAGAAAGATGAGAGTTTCAAAGAATATGCGCAGAGATGGCGCGACATGGCTGCAAGGGTTCATCCTCCTTTGGTTGAGAAGGAAATGAATGATATGTTCATAGGAACGTTCACTGGTATATTTTATGATAAGCTGTTTCCTGCTTCCTTGGGCAGTTTCTCGGATCTAATCTTGATGGGCGAGAAAGTTGAAAGTAATATCAAAATGGGGAGATTCCAAGCTGAGGAGTCCACTTCAGTTGGAAGTAACAGAAAAGCTTTTGGTGGTCGCCGTCAGGGTGACACAAGTGCAGTATTCGGGGGCCGAGGCCGAGGTCGGGGCAGAGGACGGAATCAGTACAATCATCCGCAACAGGTGGCAAGCGTCACAATTCCATTTCCTCAACAACCAATACCACTACAGCAGATACCACCACAGCAGCACCAGCAACAACAGCAGCAGCAGAGGCCGAATCATGGACAAAGGAGATTTCCTAACACGAGGCCGAAAAGAGTATTTGACGTACCTCCTTATACGTATGCGGAGTTACTCCAAACATTACTGGGTTTGAACTTGGTGGAAAAGAGGAATATGGCGCCAATGACGGGCACTCCTCCGTTTGGCTTTGATACGAATAAACACTGCGAGTTCTACTCCGGGGCTCCTGGCCATGACATAGAGACTTGTCACGCGTTCAAGCATGTGGTGCAAGATCTGTTGGACAGCAAGGCCATAAATTTTGGACAAGCAGGTCCGAATATAGTACAACAACCAATGCCCAATCATGGGGCAAATGCTATTTTAACTGAGGAGGGTTTGAATCTGATCATGAATGTTGATGAACTGAAAACGCCGTTGTGTGAAGTAAAGAACAGGTTATTGAAAGGAGGTGTGTATCCGGGCTGCGATGAGTTTTGTCTAGAATGTTGGACCCAGGCTGGGGGTTGTGCGGAATTGAAGAAGGGTATTCAGACCTTGATAGATGAAGGCACGTTGAAATTCGACAGAACGGCAATTGAGAAACCTGCAGAAATATTAGTTGATGAGCAAAGTGATGTTGCTACGGTGACGATTGCACGGAAAACGATAACTATAACGACGCCAGCCAGGCGACCGACAATCACTATCACAAAGGCAGGGCCAATCCCTTATGAGAGCACTAAGGCAGTACCATGGACTTATGGGCTAGAAGCATATTGTGATGGGGAGAAAATTGATATCAGTAAACAGCCAGCTGGGGTTGTGGACAATGTCGTCGGAACTGGAGGGATGACGAGGAGCGGGAGAATTTTTATATCGCCTGAGGTAGAGGCTGAACGATTGGCAAAAGGTAAAGGAAAAGTGAATGAGGATGTTCCTGTGCAGAGGAATGAAAAAGAAACGGCACGGAAAGATGTAGAAGAGTTTATGCGTCTCATCCGTAAGAGTGACTATAAGATTGTAGAGCACCTTCAACAAACGCCGTCGAAGATATCCATATTGTCGTTGTTATTGTGTTCCGAAGCCCATAGGAATGCGTTATTGAAAATCCTGGACACGTCGTTTGTACCCCAAGATGTTTCTGTGAATCAGTTGGAGGGGGTGATGGCGCACGTGAATGCGGGCCATAGTTTGGGATTTACGGATTTTGATTTGACCCCGAGGGGGAGAGAGCATAACATGGCGTTGCACGTCTCAGTTGAATGCAGGGGCGCAGTCATGTCCCATGTGCTGGTAGATACCGGGTCTTCCTTAAATGTGCTGCCAAAGAAAGCAATGATGAAATTGGACATCAGGGGGATCATTTGTACGCCTAGCGACTTGGTGGTCAGGGCATTTGATGGTACACGAAGGTCAGTCTTTGGATCCATAACTTTGCCTCTGCAGGTGGGGCCGGAGATTTTTGAAACTGAATTTTACATTATGGACATCCAGCCCGCATATAGCTGTCTCCTTGGATGACCGTGGATCCATGGCGCTGGGGCAGTCACATCTACCTTACACCAAAAGCTGAAGTACATGGTGGGGGACAGTATGGTCACAGTTTGTGGAGAGGAGGATATACTGGTCAGCCATCTGTTATCATTCAAGTATGTGGAAGTCGACGGCGAAATCCATGAGACACCCTGTCAAGCCTTTGAGGGGTTGCGCATCAAGGACAAAGCTCCAGGGCCGAGTAAAGCATCAGAGGTGGCAGTGTCGTCATACAAAGAGGCTCAGGCTCTAGTGAAGACTGGCGAGACCAAGGGCTGGGGCAAGGTTCTGGATATTCCCGTGAAAATGGACAGATTTGGGCTGGGATATCAACCTTCATCATCAACGCCTACTGCAGGGGCACCCCGTTTCAAAGGACCAATAACGATTACGGCTAGTGGGGTATATCACGAGACCATCAACGCTGTTTCAGATTCCGAAGAAGGAGACAGCGACTGCGACATGGACGCCTGGATTTAGCCGAGCGTGCCAGGACAAGGGCTTTGCAATTGGTCTATTCAGGAGACTATTCCTGTGACGACTAAACAGTAATACTTTGTTTTCTTAATTGTTGAACAATACGGTGTCCTACCCAGGGCATCGTGATTTTGCTTAGGGTCGTTCTGTTATGTACATTGCACTGTTTAATCGTTAAATAAAAGACGTTTTTCATGTACAAATATTGTGATCTCTGTTTTTCCTGTTTTTATTTGTTACAATAAAATGGCAACATGGTTATTCGCTTTGTATGTGTTTTGAAGCATTTAACCATTTCCTTTGCAGGATTACTATTTCAGATGACATCTATGAACCGCCTATGACTCACTTCAACTTTGAGCACCCGGTATTTCAAACCGAAGAACAGATTGCTGAAGATGGCGACGTTCCAGAAGAGTTGTCTTGGTTGGTAAAACAAGTAGAACGAATAATTCTGCCTCATGAGGAAGTCATTGAGATCGTCAATCTGGGGTCGGAAGGAGTTGAAAGGAACATCCGTATAGGGGCCGCGCTGCAGAGCGAAGTCAAGCGAAGATTGGTTGAAATGCTCAAAGAGTACAGTGATATTTTCGCTTGGTCGTACGAGGACATGCCTGGGCTGGATACGGATATGGTTGTGCACCGTCTGCCGCTAAAAGAAGAATGCCCTCCGGTTAAGAAGAAGCTCCGAAGAACTAAACCGGACATGGTTGTGAAGATTAAGGAGGAGGTTCAAAAGCAGTGGGATGCTGGTTTCCTAGTTGTTACAAAATATCCCTCATGGGTCGCTAATATTGTGCCAGTGCCAAAGAAAGACGGTAAAGTGAGAATGTGCGTAGATTACCGTGATCTGAACAGAGCGAGCCCGAAAGATGATTTTCCACTTCCTCATATCGATGTGCTGGTCGATAATACCACTCAATTCTCCGTATTCTCCTTCATGGATGGCTTCTCGGGCTATAATCAGATAAAAATGGCGCCAGAAGACATGGAGAAGACTACCTTCATTACTCCCTGGGGAACATTTTGTTACAAAGTGATGCCCTTCGGATTGAAGAACGCTGGGGCAACGTATCAGCATGCAATGACGACTCTCTTTCATGACATGATGCATAAAGAGATCGAGGTTTATGTTGATGATATGATTGCCAAATCCCAGACGGAGGAAGAACATTTGGTGAATCTGCTGAAGTTATTCAAGAGACTTAGGAAGTTCAGGCTGAGACTGAACCCTAACAAATGCACCTTCGGGGTGAGATCGGGTAAACTGATGAGGTTTATCGTGAGTGAAAAGGGAATGGAAGTTGATCCTGCTAAAATAAAAGCCATACAAGAAATGCCGACGCCTAAAACAGAAAAAGAAGTACGCGGGTTTTTAGGGAGGTTGAACTACATCGCCCGATTCATATCTCACCTAACAGCTACTTGTGAGCCGTTATTCAAGCTGTTGAAAAAAGACCAGGTTGTAACTTGGAGTGAAAATTGTCAAAAGGCGTTCGACAAAATAAAACAGTATTTGCAGGAGCCTCCTATTTTGATACCTCCGGTGGTAGGGAGACCCTTGATTATGTATTTGACGGTTCTTGAGGGAAGTATGGGTTGTGTTCTCGGTCAACATGACGAGACAGGGCGTAAAGAGCATGCGATATACTACCTGAGTAAGAAGTTTACTGACTGTGAATCTCGATACTCAATGCTCGAAAAAACTTGTTGCGCGCTAGCCTGGGCCGCTAAGCGTTTGAGGCAGTACATGCTAAATCATACAACCATGCTCATCTCGAAGATGGACTCTATCAAATACGTGTTTGAAAAGCAGGCACTATCTGGGAGAATTACCCGTTGGCAGATGGTTTTGACCGAATATGACATCCAGTATGTTTCACAGAAGGCTATAAAAGGGAGCGTGTTATCAGAGTATCTGGCTGAGCAGCCTATTGAGGACTACCAATCGATGAGGTTTGATTTTCCTGACGAGGATATCATGTACCTAAAGATGAAAGATTGCGAAGAACCGTTGCCGGGCGAAGGACCGGAATTGGGTTCCAAGTGGCAGTTGATCTTCGACGGAGCTGTAAATTCCTATGGTAGCGGAATAGGAGCAATCATCACTACTCCACATGGGTCGCACATCCCATTTACTGCTCGATTGACCTTTCCGGTTACCAATAATGAAGCCGAATACGAAGCTTGCATTATGGGGCTTGAAGAAGCCATTGATTTGCGAATCAAAAATCTGGATGTATACGGAGACTCGGCTCTGGTGGTGAATCAAATAAAAGGAGAATGGGAGACACTTCAACCCAATTTGATACCGTACATGAATTATGCAAGGAGATTGTTGCCTTTCTTTGACAAGGTTGAATTGCATCATGTGCCGCGAGCAGAAAATCAGATGGCTGACGCCCTGGCCACATTGTCTTCCATGTATAAAGTCAACTTCTAGAATGAGGCTCCCAGAATTGTTATCTCTCGGCTTGACAGACCCGCCTTCGTATTTGCCATTGACGAAGCATCCGATGATAAACCCTGGTATTTTGACATCTAGAATTTCCTGAAGAACAAGGAGTATCCGGCTGGGGCATCCAGTCGCGATCAGAAGACTCTCAGGAGATTGGCTGTAAATTTCTATCTGAACCCAGACGGTGTCCTATACAAAAGAAATCATGACTTGGTGTTGCTACGTTGTGTAGACGAGAAAGAGGCGAAGTTGCTCATGGAGGAAATACACGAGGGTACGTTTGGTACACATGCTGGCGGGCATGCTATGACGAGAAAGCTGCTGCGGGCAGGTTATTACTGGCTAACTATGGAAACTGACTGTTTCAAGTTTGCGAAAAGGTGTCATAAGTGCCAGATCTATGCAGATAAGATCCATGTGCCTCCGAGTCCTCTGAACGTGATGTCGTCACCGTGGCCATTCTCGATGTGGGGAATTGATATGATTGGAAAGATTGAGCCGACGACATCTAATGGACACCGGTTCATTTTGGTAGCAATTGATTATTTTACCAAATGGGTGGAAGCGGCATCATACGCAAATGTGACCAAGCAGGTGATAGCCAGGTTTATCAAACGAGATATCATTTGCAGATATGGAATCCCTGAGCGGATTATTACCGACAATGGTTCGAACTTAAATAACAAGATGATGAAGGAGCTGTGTCAGAATTTTAAGATTGAACATGACAACTCTTCTCCTTACCGACCCAAAATGAATGGCGCTGTCGAAGCGGCCAATAAGAATATAAAGAAGATCGTTCAAAAAATGGTGGTGACTTATAAGGACTGGCATGAGATGCTACCTTTTGCTCTGCACGGTTATTGTACGACAGTACGCATATCAACCGGGGCAACCCCGTTCTCGTTGGTATACGGAATGGAAGCGGTGCTACCACTGGAAGTTGAGATTCCTTCCCTGAGGGTATTACGAGATGTCCAACTTGACGAGGCAGAGTGGGTGAAAGATAGATTGAACCAGCTGAGTTTAATGGATGAGAAGAGGCTAGCTTCTCTAGCATATGGTCGTTTGTACCAGAGCCGAATGAAGAAAGCGTATGACAAGAAGATACATCCTCGGAGCTTTCAGACGGGCGACCTTGTGCTGAAGAGGATTCTCCCGCCACAGGCAGATCACAGGGGCAAGTGGACCCCTAACTACGAAGGGCCATACGTTCTCAGAAACGTCTTTTCAGGAGGAGCATTGTTGTTGTCCACCATGGACGGTGAAGACTTTACGTCGCCTGTAAATTCGGACGCAGTTAAAAAATACTTTGCTTGAAATTGACCCGCTGGACAGAAAAAGAGAGTCCAGGCAAAAATGGGGCATCCTTGCGAACCAAAAACAAAATAAAAGGTTCGGGCAAAAATTAGGGATAAAATTCAAAAGATGTACACCCGCGGAGTCGAAAATCTACACTGGGCGGCTTCGGCAAAAAAGGGTATCCCGGTGAACTGAAAACCCGCAAAGGGCGGTTCACGCAAAAGTTAGGGATTTTAAAAAAAGCAAATGACTGCGGTCCGAATTTGATGCTGCACAGCTTGGTGGTTGGGAAAATACTTTGGGGATTCGTTTATCAGATACAATCTCTTCAGAAGTTTGAATACCGGGAAAGCGTCAGAGTCAGGCGAGTCATAGGAGGATCAGCTCATGATGATTGTCTGCTTCACGTTGCCGACATATGCGCAAATTTGATTTGTCATTGTATTTATGCTTCCTGTGCATACTTGTATATTTGTTATGCGTAACTTCCTCTTTTCAGGAGTTACATCCAGTGTACAAAATTCTGCGCATTCAGGGGCCCAATCAATAAAACATGTTATTCAGTATTTGATGCTTGTTCTTTACTGTTTTGTATGTGAAAAGCGCCAATGTTTTGATAAAACTAGCAGTTGCATAACGTTGCTGGCCCTTGCCAATAATTGCTAAAACTTCGAATTGACTGAAAACGATGTCATTAACGCTAACTTGAATAGATTTGGTTGTATAGACTTGTCTTGTCTCGTTTGTGGTGTTGCAGGGTTCTTGCCCATATGAAGGGGACGATCAGAAGATTGCAATCCTAACCAGAGGCTCGTGACGAAAAGACTTGATCATTATGTGAAGTGAATCCCCATGCAGGTCGCGCTTCATTCCCTGAAGCTGAGATGACAATGTTCCTTACTGAAGAAGGATCAAATTCCCCAGCTAGGCGCAGCTTATCCGAAGGACATTCTCCAGCAGGGTCGTTTACCCTCAGCAGAGTTTGGTGATTCCAAGATTGTAGGCTGTATTCAGACAGTGTGGTGTCCCCCAAAAGGATTACCTATCCCGAGCAGAGTTGTTTAGCCTCAGAAGACTAATATTTCCAAACTTGTGTGTTGTACCCAGACAGTCTACTCTCCCCAGCAGAGATTCCCTTCCCAGTAGGGTCATTTATTCTCACCAACGAAGTCAGTTGATTTTCCCCAAGAGAGTCATTTCATCCCCAGCGAAGTTCTCTTTTTTCAGCAAGTGTTTTCTTTCCTCCCAGTGGAAATCGAAGGTTAAAACTCTCCCCGACAGAGTTAGTTGTGTGTCCTGGCATTTATTTTCCCGGAATACTTTGTGATACCCGTTCACTCCCCAGCAGGGTGATATTTGTCCTCGACAGCCAAGATTGATGAAGCAAGCTTGTTAGAGCTATCCCAGCAGTTCGAGCCTGCATTTGCATCGGCATATAGTGTCATATTTGCATCTACCAAACAAGAAAACGCGTAGCATTTCCATATTGTATGGAGCATTACGCCATTATCAAACATACGCATTTTGAAACATAGATCAGGTTGGTTGATTTTTGCTTTCAGGTGTGGTTCTCAATAGGAGGATGGAGCTCTAAAAGCTCAGATGTTACCAGACAATCGAGGTCTCGCCGGGAGACGTGTGATGACATAGTTCAGTTTATTATTTTCCCCACAGAATTGCCAATTGAGGCGGTATTGTACCCGGCCAGCGGAATGTTTTCTTCAAGATTTATTGCTGCGACAGCATTTCAGGTTTTCATAAAATCAAAGTTCAAAAGTAGCCACTTGTTATCAAGACGAGTGTTGGACAGTTGTTTTCGGAATATCCCCAGCGGAGTTAGTTACTGCAGCGAATAGGCAAAGAAGCTATGTCCGAGAAGATTTTCCTGTGATATAGGCAGAAGTATGTTCCCGTATTGGATAGGCGGAAGAAGATTTCCTGTGATGTAGGCAGAAGTATGTTCCCGTATTGGATAGGCGGAAGAAGATTTCCTGTGATGTAGGCAGAAGTATGTTCCCGTATTGGATAGGCGGATGAAGAAGATTTCCTGTGATGTAGGCAGAAGTATGTTCCCGTATTGGATAGGCGGATGAAGAAGATTTTCCTGTGATGTAGGCAGAAGTGTATTCCCGTATTGGATAGGCGGATGAAGAAGATTTCCTGTGATGTAGGCAGAAGTGTATTCCCGTATTGGATAGGCAGATGAAGATTTTTCTATGATGTAGACAGAAGTACGTTCCCGTATTGGATAGGCGGATGAAGAGTTTGTGTGATATAAAAAAAAAGATATTCCCGTATTGGATAGGCGGACGAAGTGTTACTAGACCGACGCATGTGTCTCGTGAGAGATAGGCAGATGAACTTTCCTGTATCTAGACGGATGATTTCCCCGTAAGGAACATAGTATGTGTCCCATGACAAGACAGAATCACGTTCTTATATTCGACAAAAAGTATTCTCCCAGTGAAGTCATTAAGTTTATTCCAATATTGACAAAATAGTGTTGAAATCAGATCTGTGGATATTGTTCCCCAAGTAGTGGTGCAATTATTTTGTGGTTTATTTTTGCAGTTGGCAAATTTCCGGGTTTCATTGGTATTCAACCGTCTCGTACCTCGATTGTTTGAAGGTCGTTCGCTCTTCACCCAGTCGGGTCCAAACCGCTTAAATAGGGGCAGCTGTTACACCCTAAAATTTGACCAACTCATTTCACTTGATTTGTGTTTTCAATTGCATTGTCATTTGCATAATAGATCATGTACATAGTTCATCCATTTGCATAGCATAGCATAAGCAAGTCATCCAGCAAGGGATCAAGTGCCATTATTCTATAAAGAGGCACATCAAAAGGGGTTTTATTCAAGCCTAAGTCTATTCAAGTCACCAGGAAAGGAATTGAAGTTTTGAGAAGTTAAAAGGTCAAGCAGTGGATCTCTCTCCTATCTGGGGCGTGTTTGAGGGTCATCAATGAGATATGAGCTATGAACTGAGGGTATGGAAGGTGTGCTAGCATCATGGAGGGCCTAGAGGATCATTTTAAAGATGAAGCAAGTCATTGGTGTGATTACAAGAGCTACAGTTGGAGGCAGTCAACTAGGGTTTCATCTGGGTCAACTCTAGGTCAACCCTAGGTCAACTGAGTGATTGAAGAGCAGCAAGGATTAGTTGAAGGATATGGGATTCATGAATGGATATGTGTATACAAGTGTGGTGTTGTGCTAGGTAGAAATCAAAAGGAATCAAGAAGAAGAGGAGTTACTAAATTAGGGTTTCAGTGTAAAAAACCCTAATTTAGGCTTAACTTCCAAGACAGATAAGTAAAAATGTAAGCTTCAAATGAATTCTTGGTCAACACGAAACTTGTAGAGCTTCTCAATAGCTTTAATTTGAGTACTAGAAGTCTTCAAGAAGATTTGTAGAACTCAAGTTATGGTTCTTGCAAGTTATGGGTCCTCAGAGGACATTGAAATTTATCTGTGAAAGTCACTTGACTTCCAAGAAACTTTTGCCCATCAAGGAATTTTCAAATGGATTCTTGGCCAACATAAGAGTTGTAGATATTGATCTTAGATTTAATTTGAGTACTAGAAGTCCTCAAGGGGATTTGTGGAACTCAAGTTATGGTCTTGGCAACTCAGGGGTATTTTGGGAAAGTTGAATTATAAGTCACTTTTCAACATGGACCCAAATCTCCATCTTCCACTCTTCAAATGAAATTTTGCCCAACATGAGATGTGTTCCAAATGGCATTTTTAGGCTAGACAAGAAGTCATGGTGAGCTATAATGGGTTGTATCACAAAATGCCCAAAAATGGCTTGAATATGGAAGAATTTCAAATGGAGTCATGGAGGGAAAATGCAATTTTCAAGTTATGAGTCCAAAATGCATCATCCAAATACTTAAATTGACTGGAAAACATCTTTTAGAGACAATGACATTAACACTTTTTTGAGTAGAGGTCATAATCATGGACTTGCTTTGTAACCCTCTTACTTGAAATCCAAGTTACACAACCAAAATCCAACACAAGCTGATTCAAGCCAAACTACCTATCAAAACATATTCACAATGATGCATATGGTTGATTAGCACCTTTGGAAGCTGACTGAAACAAGTGAAACGCGACTGTACCATTGGATTTTTCACTTCCATGACAGAAAAATGGATCTCCTGATTTGGGCCTTTAGAATGGATCAAAAGCCCATCAATGTGTTCTATAAATGGTTTAGAATGAGTTCAGATGAAAGAGGTTGGAGATTTGAGGCTGAGTAACGGTTTTGCAACTGAATTTTGGAGGTGAAGAACTCATAATCGGTTTCAAGGTTGCAAGGAGTTTCAAGCCAAATTGAAGTGTGGAATAGCTTCTCCTAGCTTCATTGAAGGTGTTTGGATCATTGTGGAGGTTAAATTGATCAAGAATAGCTCGTGGTGATCTTCTGAAACCAGGTTTGTAACTTCCTTCATTGTGCTCGATCCATGTAGTTCTAGATAGAAATTAACTTGTGGTTAGGATGCTTGCAACTGGTAGATGATTTCTAGGTCAAAAGATTAGAGAATTGAGTTGATTGATGATGATGGATACTTTCTGTTGAGCCTGTTTTCTCTTATTTCTTGAGGTGTTAATCGTGTTTGAACATTGGAGAATGATCCCTGATAGTTGAGGTTTAGTTTAGTGCATTCAATTTCAAGAGTCATGAGGATCAAGATTGGTGCCTCTTTTGAGAATCTCTTCGTGTTTGGATTTTGAGTGAGAATTAGAGGATTCTAGTGGTAGATTCGGATTCAGGATGGAATTTGGAGTTGGAATAGGGTTTTATTGGCTATTGATGATGATCTGTGTGGAGGTGTTCACCGGAGAAGACGGTGGTTTCCACCGTGAACCACCGTCTGGTAATATTTTATGTTCGCCTGAGCTGATGAAGAAGATAACTCATGGACCATTGGATTAGACTTGGACCATTGACTCAGATGATGAATGGAGGGCCACGATTGCACAAGAAAGTCTGAAGAGAGAATTCTGAGTAAAACGCAACGTTTCATTAAACGCTTGGTTTTGGGCTTAAGCCTCAGTGTGCTATTCACACCCCCATCCTGGCCCAACTTTGAATTTGAACTGCTTTTAGTTACTATTTGCCACGCACGTTTTTTCTTTTTCTTCATATATTCATTATTTTCATCATATTATTTTTGATTCTTTGAAAATTCATATAAAATAGAAAAATAATCATTTTAATGTGGGGATTTTTGCTACATTTCAATAACTGTGTGAAGAAAATTATAATAAAAATAAAAATATTATTTTAAGCATTTTTCTATTTTTGGTGATTGTTTGCATTTAATTGCATTTTATTTTCATTTTGTTTGTATATATCATTTTGTGAATTTTGTTTGGTCCTTTAAATTCATATTTTGATCCCATTCTTTTTGTGGTAGTTAGATTAGAACATTAAGTTCCCCTTGGATTTATTTCATATTTTTGTGGATTAATTTTGATTAGTTTTGAGTAGAGAACATTAGGTTAGTACAACTAGGGTTTAAATTCAGCATAGGTGCCTTCTAGCATTTTATTTTGGGGTGTGGGTTTGGTTTGGGCTTGTGGAAGCATGAAGAAGCAATGGAGAAGATTGAATACAAAGATCAAGGGTGATGCATGAGGATTGCTTGGATTGAAGATGCTGATTGAAGACTTAGGAGAAATAGGATAAAATAAGAAGAGCTTAGAATAGACAAATTCTTCTGTCAAACATAGAGTGCATTGTTTGCCTCTATCCTATCCAATGACATAATGTCCTCCTTGGGAAGCTCCATCTCTCCTTAGGAGGGATGAGTGGTATGACCAAGTGAGTAGAACTTTGAGGATACCTTTCATTTGCAATGTTAAAATCTTAGTGATTTACTTGGGTTGTCATTGAGTTTCTTAAAATTATAACCTGATCTTGTTGAATGATTCTCCTATGGAGGTGCTTGTAGAAGCTTGGTAAAGAGAAAGTTGAAGCTTATTGAGGTATAAGTTTGAGCTTGTTGAAGCTGGTCTCTTGTTGAAGCTAGGGTTTTGCTGCTTGTTGAAGTTGGAGTCAGGAGCTTGTTGAAGCTGGTTAATGGTTAGGGTTTGAGCTTGCTTAAGCTGAGAGCTTGTTGAAGTTGGTGTCTATTGAAGATTGAAAGTTTAATGAATCTTGAGGGGATAAGAGCATTCATGAAGAGGAAGCTGGTACCTGTCAAAGCTAGATATCTGTTGAAGGCTAAGGTTTTGCTGATTGAAGCTCAGTGCTTGTTGAAGCTAAAGATTATTGGAAGATAAGAGCTTAGTTGGAGCTTGGATATCATTGGAAGGAGAAGATAGGATCTTTCCTCAAGTGGTAGTTGTTAACCTTTTGCTGTGTATCAACTGTAGCTGCCAGAGCTGGTGCTGTTAGGACTGCTGCTGTAGGAGCTGTTGAGCTGTCAGAGCCGGTTTTGGGGTTTTATTTTCTTTGTTGTATTGTTAATCTTCCCCTTAGGTTTGAAGTGAAGCTGTTTCACTTTGCCTATTGTTTCTTGCTGCATCTCATGCATTTTACTGTTTATTGTATATCTGTTTCTTTTCCGTTTATCCCCTAGGATCTCTGTTTCTCTCTGTGCAAGAGAGAAATATGACAGACATTAGGCTTTCATCCATGCATGACAACATTAGGGTAGGTTTGATTCCCTTTTCAACCATAGGCTTTTTAGAGTTCTCTCTCTTCTCATCTCAAAACACTTCAAAAATACAGTAATAAGGTTAATCAACGTCGTACGTTACGAGCCTTAAGCTATTTGAGAAAAGGTTGCTGGAGGGTCACTCTTCAGTAATCTGATTGCTTAGTGTGTTACCCTTAGGGTGACATACGACGTAGTCACTCTCAAATCATAGTCTCTATTGCGTCAGAGATTGCAAATACACTAAAAAAAACACTTCTTGCGTAAAAGAATGTAAACCAATCAAAAGTGTCATTTTTGTCCGCTTGGACCCATAACCCGGAGAAAACCTTTTTCAGAAGGATAAAAGACAAACAGACAGGCTTGTGTCTTCCGTAGCCCGAACTACGTTTGCTCTGATCTTTTATGCTGTATGAAAGTAAGTAGGCATAGGATGCGATATCCTAGCGAGCAACCTTCCCCTCCTTTCCCGTAGGTAGGCGAACTACGTTGACTCTGATTTCTCGTTCCAGACGGGAATACGTAGGCATAAAGTGCGATACTTTGCCGAGTCATTTTCTTTTCTTTTAACCCCAGACCTGTAGATTAGATAGAATAACAATCCGTACTAGAAAACAAGCGTGGATCCCGTCGAGTACGACGGACGTGAGGGGTGCTAATACCTTCCCCTTGCGTAACCGACTCCCGAATCCAGGATTTGGTTACGATGATCATTCCTTTCCCGTCTTTGCGGTAGGTTTACTTCGAGCGTTTCCTTTCCCTCCGTTGGGATAAATAACGCACGGTGGCGACTCTTCTGTTCAGCCGGCGCCGATTTTCGCAGTAGCGACACAGAGTCAATAACAATGGAGTGGTCAATCTTGATGGTATTGGTGTTGTCATTCCTCCGGACGGAGGTATTGCGAACAACATGGGTAACATTGCTGGTGGAAGTGTGCGCGCTGTGCACGGGGCTGCTGGCCCTCATTGGGAAGATCACCAGGAAGATGTCTTTTCCATGAAGGATATGGAAGGTCGCTTGCCAACTGAGGCTGATAAGAGGTTTAAACTAATTGAGGAGAAGATGAAGTCTCTTGAGAATCAGAACTCTCTGGGGCTTGATATGTTAGATCTTGGTGTAGTCTCTGGGGTCATAATTCCTCCCAAGTTCAAGGTACCAGATTTTGAAAAGTACAAAGGGACAACATGTCCTAGAGTACACATCTGATCCTACTTCCGGTAAATGTCTGCGTACTCCAATTATGAAAAGCTGTTAATGCATTGCTTCCAGGATAGCCTGGCAGGAGCGTCTTTGGAATGGTATATGGGGCTTTAGAGAACTCATATCCACAGCTGGAGAGAATTGGCCGAAGCTTTTGTGCATCACTATCAGTATAATAGTGATTTGGCACTGAACAGGATACAATTGCAGAGTTTGTCACAGAAGAGTACTGAGAGCTTCAAGAAGTACGCCTAAAGATGGCAGGATCTAGTTGCTAGAGTGCAACCTCCCATGGCGGAGAGAGAGCTGACTGACATGTTCATGGCTACACTTCCTGGAGTGTATTATGAGAAACTGATAGGTTGCATGTCTGCAAGTTTTTCAGACCTGGTGGTGGCAGGAGAAAGAGTCGAAAGCAGTATCAAAATGGGAAAGATCCAAGTTGCTCCTGGTTCTTCTAAAGATACAAAGAAGCCTTATGTTGGGAAAGAAGGAGAAACTAATGTTGTGTATGCTCCAATTGTGGCTCAACAGTAGGCCCGGTACCAACAACCTCATGCTCCTCGACAGCAAAACTATCGGCTCCAGAATCAGAATAGGCCTTGCAACAATTTAGAAAGAAGGAATGCTCCTCTTCGTCCAGTTCCTGTGCCGTACAACCAGCTTCTTCCACATCTGATTTAGAACTCATTGGTGGAGCCCAAGAATCTCAAGTCGGTGCCAGAGCCATACCCTCCTGGGTATGATCCCAGGGTGCAATGCGGATATCATGGAGGATCCATGGGGCACTCAACTGAAGATTGCAAAGCCTTTCAAGCTAAAGTGCAGCAGTTGATTGACAAAGAGTACATTTCCTTTCCCGAAGGAAATTTGGTTGTGCACGTCGACCTCTCATCTGATTGAGTTTGAAGATGGCTGATTCAGCAGCAAGCCAGGATCTGAAAGCCTAGTTCCCTGAAGCTGGCAATCTTTGTTTTATCTTGTCATTTTCTTTGCATTTGTAGTTTCTTTCCTGTTTTAAGTGCAAATTTCATCTGAAAAAATTGTTGTTTTCAATTGATATTGATAATGAAATGAATATGCAGGTTTTGATTACATCCATTCATGTTCACTAATTGCCTTTATTGATGTCGAACGCTTGTTTAAGCGGAATCCGGGGAGGATGACGAAGTTGAAAGACAAAAGCTTCCGATTGTATGCTTTTGAAAAAACCTGCTGATGATGTACAGACATTGTTTCAAATTCCTAAACACCAGAGATATAAGGATGATAATCCATTGTCAACCCCTTTGAGCCTAGTAGTAGGAGTTTCTTTCTAAAAAACGAAAAAAAACCCTCAATCTTAACCCGGGGCAGGGTAGGTGTCAGTTAATTTGACCGAGCGTCCAAATTGCAAAAGGAGTATTCCCGTTCGAGGATCAATCACACCTCTATAGGTCGTACCTAAAAAACCACAGTGGTTATCCATTACCGACCAAGGAGTGAAACAGTCGCAATCTCTTTCAAACGAGTCAGACAAGCCGGTGTCACATGATTTATCAAAAAAAAAATCAACAAAAGAAGCCCGCTAAGTCGAATCTTGAAAACAAGCGACTTAGGCAAAAATTAGGGCATCCCGCTAGACTTTGAAATCAAAAGAAGCTCAAAAGAGCCAGTCCAGGAAAAAGTTAGGGAAAAAGCAGAAAAGCGAAAAGGATTATAAAAGAAAAATCCTCGAACAAACAAGTCGTGTGACTCCAGATACCAAAGACGAAAAGCGAGCGACTGTCACTCCAAAACTTATGGTTTCCTGAACCATCACTCCTGTCATTCAACCTCTGAGAGGTGAGCGCTTGTGTCGAGTTAGCTGAACATAGGACTGGAGAACATCAAGGAGAATGGTGGGTTAGAATAAGCTTTAAGCCTTATATCCTTTTTTCTAAAACCGTGAACCTGACCAAGTTACAATCTTCAAAAGTCCTAATTGAAACAGGGTTGTTCCGAAAGCATACTTCGGTAAAGATCGCGTCGAAACTGAATCCTAAAAGGATTCCTCTTACCATGTTGGTTTTAATGTTGACATTTTGATAAGTGATTCGTTCGCTTTATGTCACAAATGTTTTTCCAGTGAACAGACTTGGATTTCAAAACTGTCATATGCATTGCATTAGTATATATTTTGTGCAGAACAATCTGTTTTACTTGCGAGTAAGCACTTGACATCAGGAAAGTTTCCACAATGGAAGTTTGATCAGGATAGAATGCAGAACACCCACTCCGTTGAACCGGGGCAAGCTATATCAAATGATCATATCATAGGAGTCAGCCATCCGAAAGTCAGTTAATCTGGGGCAATCAGGTCGAGATTTGATAAATCTCTCGAAGTGGTCAAGGGTACTGCTCCACAAATCAGCCAGTCAGGGGAAAAGTCATTGCAAGGCTGGGGCGGGCCATCCCAAGAGCACAAAAGCTATTCTTATCCGAAAGGCAGTTAATCTGAAGCACCTCTTTTACGCAGTGCTGAGGCAGTGCATATTAGCCATCAAGGTACAGAAATTGCAGGGTTCCTTTCGAGGAAGTTTTACAAAGATCCCACAGGCTGGGGCAAAATTGGAAACAAAGGAACTGTTCCTCTCCCTATCTTCAGAGTTCATCAAAGTTAGTCAACCAGAGACGAATCCTTTCATGGTACGAATTCTAGGGCAAGCCATCTCGAGGTCGTCTCATGGCAAGCTTTTCTTTTCAAGATGAACTTTATCAGAGATCAGACTGGGGCAAGTTGAATTACACTGGGGTAGTTACTCAAGCGAGTTTGTTCTCCTCAGCCAGAGTTGAGTGTCGGGGAATCGTGTTGTCACCTCATCAAATAGCCTGGACCCGTTACCTGTCAAAACTATGTAACCATAATCATTTCCAAAGCCCAGTTCTTGTCTGGAAAACCAAAGATCAGTTCCCGTCTGATACCCGAAACCAGGAGTCAGTTCTCGTCTGACCTGTTTTGTAGTCAGTTCTCGTCTGACCCGTTGTTGGCAAACCTTCAAACCAGTTCTCGCCTGGTAGTCAATTCTCGTCTGACCTGTTTTGTGGCACCAGTTCTCATCTGGTAGTCAGTTCTCGTTTGACCTGTTTCGTAGAAACCAATTTTCGCCTGGTAGTTAGTTCTCGTCTGACCCGTTTTGTAGGAACCAGTTCACGCCTGGTAGTCAGTTCTTGTCTGACCTATTTCGTAGAAACCAGTTCTCGTCTGGTAGTCAGTTCTCATCTAACCCATTTTGTAGAAACTAGTTCTCTCCTGGTAGTCAGTTCTCGTCTAACCTTTCTTTAAGACCTAGTTCTCGTCTAACCCATTTTGGTATCCCAGTTCGTGTCTGGTAGTCAGTTCTCGCCTGACCCATTTTAGAATCCAGTTCTCGTCTGGAAGACCTACTTGGAGTCCAGTTCTCGTCTGGTAGTCAGTTCTTGCCTGACCCGTTTTAGAATCCAGTTCTCGTCTGGAAGACCTATTTTGAACCCAGTTCTCGCCTGGTAGTCAGTTCTTGTTTGACTTGTCTAATGCAAATCCATGCCTCGTTTGGATCCTTCTTGCAAAGTCCATTTCTTGTTTGGCAAATCTTTTCTTCAAAGAAACCAGTTCTTGCCTGGTAGTCAGTTGTCGTCTGACTTGCTTTGTGAACCAGTTCTTGTCTGGTAGTCAGTTCCCGACTGACTTGTTTTGAAGAAAACCGTTCTTGGTTGTCAGTTCTCGCCTGACCTATCTAATTCAGGCTCAGAGCTTGTTTTCCCTAGCATGAGTCCAATCGTACTTGGCACACCCGGGCATCCCCCAACGGAGTTGGCTTTGTTTATCCAGCATTTATCTTGCTGGAGCGTTTGCTTTGCATGTTGCATTGTGCATAGCATCCTCTAAATGCATAGCATTTCCATTTTGTATGGAGCATTACGCCACTTTCAAACATACGCATGTGAAACATAAGCCAAGTGGTCACCTCTCTGTTCAGGTGCATTTCCAACAGATGGATGAGTTACTTTGCCCATATGGTGTTCAGACCACGACATTTGGATCGTATTCTCTAGCTCGTACAGGTATTCAGACATCCGCTAAGGTTTTTGGTGGATGTGTCTATCTCATCAGGTGTTTCCAGCCAGAGTTGCTTGGTTAAGTTTCTCTTTCTTCCCCTGTGGAGTATTCTCAAGATGTGTTTATCAGTTTTAGTTACTCCGACCTTTGGGTTTGATTCTCGCTTTTATTTAGCGAAGGTCTGTCAGCGATGTCAGAAGTTATCACCTTTGGGTTCATTTCTCGCTTTTATTTAAGCGAGTTCTGGAGGCGATGTCAAAAGTCTCTATCTTCGGATTTGGTGTTTATATTTTATCAATCAAGATATTTGGCGGCGAGGTCAGATGTGTTATCCCCTGCAGAGTTCTAGCGACAATGTCAGATGTATATCAATTTCTTGGATTTCTGGCGGCGATGTCAGATGTTCACAGAGTTCTAGTGGCGATGTCAGATGCTTTATCCTCTGCAGATGCCTGTCGGCTATGTCAGGTGCGTATTAACTTTGTGGATTTCTGGCGGTGATGTCAGATGTGTATCACCTTCGTGGATTTCCGGCGGCGATGTCAAATGTGTATCAACTTTGTGGATTCTTGGCAGCAATGTCAGATGTCTTCATCAACTCAATAGAGGCCTGGCAGCGATGTCAGATGCTCTGTGTTGATCCAATTTTTAGATTTGTTACTCGCTTTGATTTAGTGAATGTCTGGCGGTGATGTCAGATGTTTCTTTTCAGCTGTGTGTTGAGCCGATTGGTTTATTACTTATTAGGTTCAATGGTTCTGACGACGATGTCAGATGATCTTTCCGACTTAGTGTCATTGTCTGGCGCCAATTTCAGATGATTCATCCGTCGGCTTGTCGACGTTTCGACCATTAATTCAGTTAGTTCCTAAGATTGTTATCCCCAATCAGAGTTTGCAGTTTATTTCTGTGGTTGGCAAATTTCCGGGTTTATTGGTATTCAACCGTCTTTTACCTTGACTGTTTGAAAGTCGTTCGCTTCTCACCCATCCAGGTCCAAGTCGCTTGAATAGGGGCAGCTGTTTTACCCCAAAATTTGCCCAACCTTTTTCTAACTTGGCTTATATTTCATTTCATTATTCTAGCATTTACATTTGCATATCATTGTTCATTTGCAGGGGATCAAGAGAGGTGTGCATAGAAAGAGAAGGTTACCAAGGGTTATAAGCCTAAGTAAGAGGTTTTATTCAAGTGGTCAAGTGCTTATCATCATCAGGAGAAGGTCAAAGCTCTTTGAGGGAGTGGATGGATAGTTGTGGTTTATCTCCTATCTTGGAGGCCAATTGAAGATTATCAGAGGGTTGTGAGTCCATGGTTATGGATGGAGAATGTTTTGGGAGCTCATGGAGTGCTTTGAGAGCCATTGTGGAGCTTATCCTAGTTGTTATATCATGTGCAAGAGGTTGCAGTCAGAGGGTTGTACACCTAGGGTTTCATCTGCCTAGTGCAAGATCAACTGTGAATTTGAAGGAGATTAAGACTTGGTTTTAAGTTATTATGATCATGGAAAGTTGTGTTGAGGCATCTAAGATGTTATTTCAAGATCAATTCAAGAACGATCAAGAGTGTTAGAAGTTGCTAAGTTAGGGTTTCCAAGCTTATCAGTGTAAAATCCCCTGGTTAGTGCCTAACTTCAAGACCACATATCTCAAGATACAAGTTTCATCTCACTTTGATGCAAACATGAGACTTGCAAAGCATGCTCTTTTCTTTATTTTTAGTACTAGAACTCATCCATTGGGTTTCTAGAACTCAAGTTATGATGCTGACAAGTTATGGGTCATCAGATGAATGTGTTTTCATTCAACAAAAGTCAACCAACTTCCAAGGCCCTTTTGACCTAGAATCATGCTTCACCTCAAATTTTGATGAACATGAAAGTTGTTCCTCGTGATCTTAGCTTTCCAAAAAGTCCTAGGAGTCCTTCATCTCATGTGCAAAACTCAAGTTATGAGGCTTGCAAGGCAGAGGTATTTTGGGAAAGTGAGATTAAAGGTCCTTTTCATTATAGGTCCTTTTCATGATCTTGTGCACTTCAAATGAGATTTTCTCCAACATGAAACTTGCATCAGATGACATAAATTCCATCATGGGACATCAAATTGCCATGAATTATGGTTGGAGGAAGAGATTGGTGAAGGAAAATCATGGAAAAAGGACTTTTAAAGGGTGAATTAAATTGATTTGGTTTTAATTCCTTTTCATGCCATATTGGTACATATTTTGATTCACAACATCTCAATAAGAACAATGCAATAAGAAATATGGAGGCATGATGTGCAAAACTCATGAAATTTCAAGTTACTTCATGGTGAAGCTTCACATTCAGAATCAACCATTGGATCAATTCAAGGGATAATTCTCATCCACAAGATCAAAGCACAATCCCAACAATTGATTTGAATCAGAAACAAGGCAATCGGAGCCAATTTTGCGCATGAACATGGAGCTTGAACTTCAAACTTTGGATTTTTCCAATTCACCATAACAGGCCAAATTGGGCCTCCAAACTCTCATGGATCCATAATATAAAAGGTTCTGATGAAGAATGCACCTTCATTCAGCCATTTTCGTGCAAGAGAAGCTTGGGAGCGGTGGCAATTTTCAAGAACAAAGTGAAATCATGATTTTGGAATTCAAGCCAAATCAAGATCGACAACCTCTTCCTTGAAGATCATTGAACGTTTCTGCATCTTTTTGGGCAAGCTTGAGCATAATTGAAGCCCCAATGGAGAGGCTCCGTTAGGTAATTTACTTTTCAAGATTTCATACTCGTTATGCATCCATTCATTGCCATTTTTGTTGCATATTGAGGTTCTATGTATGTAGGCAAATGCTGGATATGTTAGGTTATTGTTTGATGCAATTCAGTTATGATGCTCGTTTCTTTAATGCTTCGATTCTCTTTATCCTTGAGTGATAACTGAAAACTAAGTGTAGAATCATGATCTACGTTGCGTGAGGATCATTTTGGTATTAAACTTTACACGATTTGATGAAATTTTGGATCATCAACTCCGGTGGCTTGGCCAGAGAAGATGATCGGAGAACAGTGTCTCCACCGTCTGGTTTTTTTCTCCATTTTAGTGAGTCAGATTGCCACTCGCGCGTTGAATGTTTGACCGTGTTGGATCAACGGTCCAAATTAGGTCTGACTGGCTTATGTGGCCAATTGAATTGCCACGTATTTTATTTAAACGCTGCGTTTTGGCCTTGATTCTGAGTTGTTTGGTTTGGGCTTACACTGCTGTTCACACACCCCCCCCCCCTCGCTGATGGCCCAACTATTTTGCCTGATATTAATTGTTATTTGCACCTTGTTCTTATTTCTTTTTGTATTTATTTCAATTAATTTCTCTTGCAATTTTAATTCAATAAAAATAGTTCCAAGCATTGAAAAATTCTCCAAAAATGTTCTTAGGATACTTTGAGATGTTAAATAATTTTTGGAATTTTTTATTTTCATTTTCCAATTATTTTTCAATTAAAAATGGAATTAATGCTCAGAAGTGTTTTTATTTGATGTAAATTGCTTCTTTCTTGTTCTTGATTTGTTTCTTGATCAATATTTTTCTCCAATGATTGAAAATTTTTTCTCATATCCATGATGAGTTGAAGAATTTTATAAGACTATTTTACCCCTGGTTTGGTGCATTTTGTTTTCTCTTTTATGCCAATTTTGTTTGACCCTTGATTCTTCCATTGCAAAGTCGTACACCTTAGGGATTTATTTCTTTTGGTGGTGCTTTGATGGAACATTGCCCTTGTGATTTTGGCCTCTGGTTGTCAGCATCTTAATGTACTTCTTGCATTTTATTTGGTTATTCTTGAGCCATTTTCCTATTTTTGAGGTGACTTACAAGTTAGGTTACTTCTAAGGGAGGTTCACACAAGTACTTGACCTAGTTTGCTTTGGAAATGACCTTTGTGGATCCATTAAGCTCTCAACTCTTCTTGATTCATGTTATCAACATGTTGAGCTTGCTGCCTATCAATTTATAGGTCATAAATTTGTTCATTGCTTGTTGAGGTTTGCATTCTTTTTAGGCTTTCCATTTGAGCTTCAAATGTTGAATGTGTTGAATGACTTAGGGCATCTTACATGCCTTTAATTGCATTCTCTTTTGATATGTGTGATTTTGTTTTGTGCATTTTCTCTTATCATCCCTACCTCTGTCCAATGACTTTGGGGATCCCATTTGAGATAGCTTAGTTCCTCCTTAGGAGGTACTTGAAGCATGCCTTGAATGATGGTTCTTTGAGGACTTCTTTTGGTGTGCTTTACAGATTTTGGTGATTGCTTATGGTTAACTTTCCCATGTGAGTTCCATGTTGTACTCACATTGCCTTCCATTCTCTCATTTGCTAGTGATTCCATTTCTTTTCATTTAGTTTGCCTTTGAGCATTGTGGTTGATGTGTGAATGGTTGTAGGATTTATCCTCCCATTTTCATCCCATTTTTGTGTGCAATTATATGCTTTCTTTTGGATCGCTGTCTTCTTTGCTTTTTCATTTCTTCTTGCATTAATATAGGTTGAGGTGTGCTTGTGGAGGTATTCACCCCACACTTTTTCCTCCCTTTTCTTGTGTGTTGCATTACACATTTGCATCCTTGCATTTTTCTTATTTCATGCATCCTTCTTCTTCTTCTTTCTTCTTTGCCATGTTCCCTTAGGATCTCTAATCTCTTTTGTTTAAGAGAAGTTATGATAGACCTTAGGCTTGAACCCATGCATGACAACATTAGGTAGCATTCCCTTTTACCTCAACCATAGGATCATTTGCATGACAACTACTTGGTTTGAGTTAGTCTCCCTTTAGTGTGTCCTTTATCTTCTCATCTTCAAACAATTTTGAAAACACTTAATAAAGACTAATGAATATTGTGTGTTACGAGCCTTAAGTACTTAGGAAGTGGTGATTGGGGGGCTTCCTCTCAATTGCTTAGAGTGTTTAGTGTACGTCCTTAGTACGATATGTGACGTATTCGCTCCTAAGTCATAGTCTTTAGTGCAACATGAGTTACAAATCAAACTCAAAACACTTCTTCTCTAAAAAACACAAAAACAAATCATCAAACTTCTTTTTTATCCTTTGGGACCCTAATTTGGAAAACCTTTTTCTTTAAGGAGAGTTTTGTTATCTCTTGGTTCTACCGCAAACAGGTAACGCCTAAGTCTCCAATGGTCGAGCTGCATACACCTAACTGCTAGAACTAAGTTTTAAACCTACTCGGGTCTAAAACATTTGAACCAACCGGTGTTCTTGTTAGCCTGAACTACATTTGCTTTGATTTCTCATACCAGATGAGAATACGTAGGCACGAGACGGCGATGTCTCGGCGAGCAACCTTCCCCCACTGTCACCCGTAGTTTTCCGAACTATGTTGACTTTGACTTTCCCATTGCACGAGGGAATACGTAGTCATAGAGCGGCGATGCTCTACCGAGTCTCTTTTATTTTCTTTTTTCCCTGAGCCATAGCTTAGATAGTAAACAGCCTTTTAGATAGACAAAAAAGCATGGATCCCGTCGACTACGACGGACGTGAGGGGTGCTAACACCTTCCCCTTGCGTAAACGACTCCCGAACCCGAGATATGGTTGCAATGACCTGTCTTTTCCCATTTTTGTTAGGTTTTCTCTGATCGTTTTCTTTTCCTCTTTTGGGATAAATAACGAACGGTGGCGACTCTTCTGTCCTTGTCGTCCCCTCTTCGCAATGATGCGACACTACCCTAGTCAGACTGTTTTGAAAGTAATGAATTAGTAGCTGATGATTGTCCATATGAGTAGACATTTTGCAGGCACACATAACCAAATGACTTTGAGGGCAAGAGTTACCCTTGTATTTTTCAAAGTCAGGTACCTTGAGTTTGTGCGGGATCTAAACATTTGGAACCAAACAGAGGTTTGTGGCATTTTCCCCAAATAAATCTTGTCCGGGAAGAGACTTAAGTTCTTTCTGCATTTCCAAAAATTGATCTTGAAAATTGTCCATCCTTTCATCTACCCATATTCCTTCACTATGAGTGGCATGGAATATTTTCTCTTCATTGTATAGAATAGTGTGTACTATAGGAGGTGACATAGACATGACTGCGACGACTCTTGGAGCTTTAGGAACCTGAGGTCTGTAACCCTCTGGTATAAAGTTGATAGGTATGCTCCAAGGAAAGCTGGGAGGCATGGAATACTGTGGAGCACTAATCGGTGCACCAGAGACAGGTGCAGAGATGATCTTGGAGATCACGGTCCTTTGTATAGCTTCTTAAGAACTAGGTGGCGGTTGATTCTGAGAAACCGCAATTGCTTCCATCATAGTGTTGAGTCTTTCCATACTTTCTTCCAGAGTAATGACCTCTTCTCTAAGCTCCTTGTTTTTTTGCTCAAGTTGGTCCATTATTTTCTGATGACTTGCCCGAGTATCATATTGATGAAATAATTTGACTTTTGAAGTAAAAGATACATATAAGTTTTTCTGAAAAATGCAAAAATGTTCGAATGATGCATGATGTGCAAAAAATGCAAAAGACTCTGTTTTCAAGGAACTTTAGCAATTTATGTTTGCAAACATCATAAGATGGATAAGACTTTGGATAACTAGAAAAATTTTATTTCATTAATGAACTGGAAAAATTACAAAATTGGAAGTACAATTTAAAAATACAAGAGAAAAACTAAGTCCTATGAGTCCTAAGGAATCCTTTCTAATGGAGGTTCAACTTCTTGTTGATGCTTCCTCTTCTGTCTTTTTAATTGAGCATTTTCAATTGTAAGTTGGTCGACGATCCTCTTCCAAGCACCCAAAGTAGGAGGGATACTACTAGAGAAAAATAAGCTCTCTTGCTCTTCTTGTATTTCCACAGCATGTCGCTCGAGTATCTCATTCAAGTTGTCATTTTCTTTTAGTTTTTTATTCAACTCTCTCTTCTCGACTCTTGAAGCATGATATTTGGCTTCCCAAGTGTCTCTCTCTAACTTGATCCTAGTCAAGACTTCTTGATACTCCTTTCTGTTTTCAATAGGAATGGTATATGATGATGTTATAGCAAAAGGTAATGAAGGTTTCTCAAGAGAATAAAGCATCTTGAGTTCACAAGCTCTGGTGTGTACCCACTGAGTGTAGGGCTCAAAAGCAACACAATTCTTCCTTTCCAATTGATCTCTTCTTTTTTCTATGAATGGTGTTCCAAGCATTTATAACTCTTCTTTTCAATTCTAAATATCCTCCTTCATTGAGGTAAAAGAAATTTGATATCGAAAGGTTGTTAGGTTTGTTTTTAATGGGGTACCCAAACTGCCGTCTTGCAAGAGTGGGGTTGTAGTTAATCCCTCCATGTATACCAAGAAGAGGTACATTAGGGAATTCTCCACAACTGTCTATAATAACTCCTGTGTCATAGGCTGGGTCATACCAGTTCACGTTTGTATAAGAGAGAAACATAAGCCTTTGAGACCATCTTAGTTTTTCTGGATTCTCTGTGAAAATCTGGTCCGAGGTAAGTGTGATTGAAACCATTTATACAATAAGGGTGTACAATATATGATCATTCCACCGCCATTCTTGGTTATATGATGGATAGAATGATAAGCGTTTCTAAGTAGAGTAAGCATTGGGTTACCACTTAAAAATATCCAAATAACATTAACATTAACATATTGATTGAAGTTTGGGAATATCACAAGACTGTAGATGAGTAGTGCAAAGATATCTTCAAAGGCACCCATACTATTTTCTTTGGCCAACTCTGTAGCTTTCCTTATCAAGAACTTGAAGGTTAACCCATGAATTCCTCCTTTGGAAGTAAAGTTGTCTTTTATATCTGAAGTTTCCAAATGAAGAGCTTTTACAATGACTGAGTACTTAGGAATTTCTTCTGAGCCATTAAAAGAACCTTGTCTAACACTAGAAAACCAACCCAATATGAATACTCTTCCAAAGTTGGTGCAAATTGATAATCTAGGAATGTGAAACAGTGGTAGAGCGGGTCATAAAATTGTATAAGAGTGTCAAGAATCCCGTCTTCAACATTAGTCTTCAGAATACCCAAAAGTTTTCCATAAATTTTTCTAAAATCCTCTAGGCAAAAGATCATACGATCTAGCTTTCTCAATTATGTAATATCAGGATCCTTGAAACTATACTTCCTAGTATTTCTTTTCTCCAAACTCATGGTAAAACCTATGATATTTGAAATAAGTGTTTTAATTTCCTTGAATGATTATTTTTGAAAAAAATGATGTTTTAATGAATGCATGAACATATGGATGCACACACACAATGTTACAAACATGTGGGTTTAAGGGTTGACGTCACGAGCATGGAGTCATGGGTCTAACCATCCCAAGATAAATTTACTATGGGTTTATTTGTATCTGTAGAACAAGTTCTATCAAGGTTCCCAGAGTTATAGATCTGTCTTTCTGATATTATGGACACACCAACTACTCGGGAGTCAATAATATTCTCAAGAGAAACTCGTCTAAGTGTAGTATCGTGTATCAACTACCTCAGGTCTACACTTGGATAATCACCACACTACATCCTAAAAAGTCCATGTGGGGGTAAAGTGATACTAAGGTCCCCAACTTCTCAGGCTCCCAGGTCGGAAAAATTAATGGCATTACGACTACTCGCAAATGACATCAGTAATTCCAAAGGGGTCTCCACTGAGTGTGATTATATCATATGTCACTCATGTGTAGGATTACTCCAGACACGTAACTTTTGATTATATGAACATCCTATCTTATTTATGTACAATCAAATCCGGGTTAGGATTCATCTCACTCATAAAGATCAACCAAGAACCCAAAAAAAAATACAAGCAAATAATATATTGACAACTAATAAAAGATATAAGACAGGCTTAACCATCTTTTGGGGAACAAAGCAGTCCCTAGTGAAGTCGCCATTTTTCTGTCGCGTGCTTTTCGAGTGAATCGGTAAACCAAGATATTGGATTAACTTGACTCACAAACCAATAACATTGCTACCAGACTTTAATTTATCCAAGGGAAGGGGTCAAGAAAGAATAACCCATAATCATGCAATGTGAAATAATGCAATAAGATCTGAAGTTCGGAGATTGGTTATACAAAGGGAAGATATTAGCACCATAAGCATCTATAGTATTCTATAGGAACCTTTTAAAATATTTATGCTATTTTCCTAAGTTATTTGCTATTTGATTGGAGATTTGTCTATTTTGAGTGAGTGATAGGAGTGAGAAATGTTTTGTTGTTTTTTATATAAAAAAGGGGGTGAAAATAAAAAGGTGTGCTCGATAGGATCTTGCAATCCTATGCCTATATATCCCTAGAGGAAGTCAAAGCATTTGTAGTTTAGGGAACTACGGGTAAAAGCAATGTTTGTTGGGTTTTTAGGAGAAAAGACAAGTTGTCATCTTAAGAGAGAGTACTCAATTATACCACCATAAACATAGAAAGATAAATGATCTTTGCATAATAAAAGAAGGATTATAACTTGGATATAGAATCAACAAGTATGCCACTTACACCACTTAAATGAAAGTGTATCTTTACACCATAATAAGATAGGGACATCAAATAGGATATAGAATCAACAAGTAGGCCACTTACATCACTTAAATGAGAGAGTATTTTTAAAAGTTTGATTTATATTATGGGGATAGAAGAAGCATTTCTTCTATAGAGATGACTCATGTCTAATCTCTTGGGGGAAGAGTTTTGAGTTTGAAGCCAAAGATTGCTAGTGTTTGATTGAAGTTGGATTTTTTTGAGGGGATCCTTATGTTTGAGCTAAGACTAAACAAAGGGGGAGGGGGTTATGATGAACCTAAACACTAATGTCAAGAGAAACTTAACAGATAAAGCTTAGCAAGTATGAACAGGTAAATATCAAGTATGAAATGAATACAAGGATGATTAAACATGGTATCGAGACATGTGTAAGACATACAAAGCATAAGACAAGTAGACATGCTTGACATTATGGAAGTTTATGAAGTAAATACTTGATCGTATCAACAATTTTCACATATTAACAAAGGTAAATACATGAACAAGATTTTTAATATGGTTGAATCAAATATTAAAATAACCAAACTCAAGTGGAAGTTTTAGATATGCCTTAAGCTGTTTCAAAAGTTTTAGGCAAGACTAAACCCTAAGGTATCACTTAAACAAAACCATTTGGTCAAATTTTTTCAAAGAGAAATGACAATTAAGTATGGCACAAGTCATTATCAAGACTTAGTCAAAGCATACTATATTCATATAAACATTTATGTTCTATTAGATTAGAGAAGTAATCAAAAGAACATCATTTAAAAAGGTTTTAAAACATAAAAAAGTAAATGTTTCCAACCACATAAAAATACATGAAATAAATATATGTTTGGTATTTTTTTAAAGTATTCTTAAAATAGAGGGGATGAATGACAAGTGTACACAAAATAATTAAAAAATAATGTATTTTGCATATAGAAATGTTTGAAAGAAAATGAGAAGAAAAGCATGAAGAAACTAGTGTTAAAAAAATAAGGATGCGTCCCACATGGTTTGAACTCGTGACCTGATGGTTATGGGCTTAAAATTTAAGCCCTGAGCCATGTGTCTTGGGTTTGAAATATAACGCGCGTGCTAAAATATATATGAAGCTTTCAGTTAAAAATGTGAAAAAAAAAATACAAAAGGTCTGGGGTGAGGGAGATTCGAACCCCAGACCTTGAGCTCTCACACAAATGCACAAACATTAGTGTTTCCACTAGGGCGCGATGGCAATTCAAGGTATAACTTGAAATCATAAAATAGTATATTAAAACATCTTCCAAACTATGAAAATGGTGCCATCACCATCTTCATCTTCTTTCTCTATTTTTAAATTTATTGAAAATCTATCTCTCTGAATACTCAATGAAATGGCACGATGTAAACATGAAATTTACTGGGATTTTGATGAGGATCATGATGGTACCATTTAATTTCATTTATTTTTAACGCATAACAATTAATCAATACAAAACCAGGATGAACCCTAATATGAAAAATCAAAGTGAAATAACATACAAAACATATTCAGAGCAATTGGCATAGGGTAAATGATCCTCATAACATGACAAACATGTTGGTAACTCAAGTGATCAAGAATGATGCATGAACCATAGAGCTAGGGAAATAGTCACTTATCTCTAAAAATGAAAATCAAATTCTGTTTTGGAGCTGTTACAGAAGCAAAGTGATGATCCAAAAAGCTTCCTTGACCTTCAAGGAATGTGTTAGAATGGTTGAATTAGATTGAAAATCTCTAGAACTTCCTACATGAATTCAACTGCAGATTTGAGCAAGTGAGTTACAATCTTTTAGAAGGAAGTGTTGCAGATGTGTTTTGATTATTTGGATCACTTATGTTAAGGCTTTAGAAAGTGTTTGGATGCTTAGATTGAATGGAAAATGTTTAGAATGAAAAACTTGATAGCTTTTGCAAATGATGCAAAAATGGTGATGTGAAGATCCACTTTCTAGTTAGAGGTGATTTGGAGAGGTTTATAATGTTTCTGAAGTTTATATATGTTGTATGTGATGTGTTTCAAGAGTTAGAATGGAGATTTATGGATTGGTTTGTGAATTGCAAGTTTTCACTTTTAGTTTTGGAGTTTTTGCAAGAATGTGCAACTTTGGTATGAAGAGGTTTTAGAGGTTGTGCTTCTATTGTACCCCCTTTAAAATGATCAGAAATGACCTCTATTTATAGCAAAACAAGTTGGTTTTTCTTGAGGAAACATTTGGATTAGGGAGCATCCTATTATCTAATGTATTTTGTCATGTTTCCAAAATTGAATGCAAAGTTTAGTAACTTAGTTTCTAAGTAAGACCAAATATTGACCATGTTAACTATCATCATTCAAATTCTGAACTCAGTCTTGATGTTCAGAACTTATGCTTGACTTGGTGATCAAGTCTCTTGACTTTGTGGCATTTCACTTAGTGCACCAAACAAAACTTAAGTTCATGCCTTGGGAAAATATTTTCTACTATTCCAAGGGATAGAACTTCAGGAAATTTGGTACCATTTTGCAGATATTATGGGATACTAGAGGATTCATGTTGACCTTGTGCAGAAATAAGGCTTGGAAAGTGGTCAAAAGTATGTCAAAACTTGTATAATGTCTTGAATCCATCCCAAATCAATGCTTCTTGAAAAATCATAACTTCATTCCCAAGTAAGATAAAACTTTGTTCTTTGACTTTTTAGAAAGCTTGAAACATCCTCTACAACTTTCATGTTGACAACTTCCCTTGATTCAATTAGGATCATGATGAAAATGCTTGTAAAGTTAACTTCATGACATATGCAGATTTGCTTGAAGTATTTTCTAAGTGTTTTGGTTCCAAAAGTAGTGAATCCTCCACTTCATGGCCTCATATCTCTTCATCCATGCATTTTTTAGAAATCATCCCCAGGTCAAAGTTTTAGTATGTAGCAAGACACTCAATTTGATCTTTGGAGAAAAGAAAATGATTGCTTGAGGAGGAGGTTATGGCCTTGGAAAGTAGGGCAAAAATCATGATATTTCTTTTGACTTTCTTGATTGTGTCGTACCTCAAAAAATACGATCATCGCGATAGACGCGGAAAAAACGTTTGAACAGAGTCGCCACCGAACTTTATCCATTCCAACAAAGGAATAGGAAAATATCGATAAAACCTTTAAAGAGATAAGAACATGGCCATCACAACCAAATTCTAGGTTCGGGAGTCGATTACGCAAGAGGTAAGGTATCAACACCCTTAATGTCCCTTGTACTCAACGGGAACCTCTTGATACGATTCGAGAAAAGAGTTAGCTAGGTTTGTTTGTTTTCTTCTAAAGATTCGATTCTAAGGGGGGAAATGGGTGATTTTTTTATAGGGTGCTCGCCAAGGATTGAGTCCCTTGTGCCTACGTACTCCCTCATATAATAGGAAAGTCAGAGCATCGTAGTTCGTGGGACTACGGTTGGTTGGTGTCTTTTACGAACAAGTGTTTAGGTCGCATTCTAACTGCTAAACATTGGCTTGTCTGCTTGCAAGGGGAGGCTGAAGCACAAGTTTATATGCGCGGAAGAAGGGACTAAACAATGTTCTTTGTGAAAAGTTACTTGAATAGATTAGAGTGTATTCAGGATTTAAATTGAGAAAAGATTTGATTGCATATGTTTTAGGGTTTCTATTGCACGGGAGCGAGAGAATGAGGTTTGATTTGTTAAGTATTTTGAGGGAGAATGACAATTATTCAATAAACGGGACGTCAGCCTCGCAACCAATTACTCATTGCATTATTGGAATGCTAGATCCAAACGACACCTTTTTCATTCAATTAATTATGAAGTTATGTTAGTTGGAAAATGAACCTCTTTGTCTAAATAATTAGGGCAACTATTTTAGGCACGAAAGGTCAAGTAACCCACAACCCAAGGCGTGCGCCCCAAGAGCGGTTGTTCAAGAACCCAAGGAGTGCAAGACTCCAAGAACTCAGTTCTTTCACAATTTAATTAGGAAAAAAATTTGAATTTGATTAGGTTATTTTGATTAGACTCATTAAGTATTTTAAACGAATTGAGTGTTTTAATAGGATCAAGTATTTAGAAATGAAAGATTGAAATGATCACAACTCAAAGCGTGTGCCTCGAGAGTAACCGTTCAAGGATCCAAAGAGTGTTAGACCCTAAGAACCCACTACCTTCACTAATATAAGAGTTAATCAGAATGGATATGGTTTTGATTTAATTAAGAAAGTATTTTTAGCTTACTTGTATTTGAGAAAAGTGTAATTAAATTTGCAAATGGTTTAGGTTAAATTTTTTGAAGACAATTAGTTGAATGGATTAAATGTTTTGAAAAGAGTTATGTATTTTAATTGTTTTAAGATATGAAAGATGGAATAAACACAACCCAAGGCGTGCGCCTCAAGAGCGATCATTCAAGGATCCAAGGAGTGCTAGACTCCAAAAATCCACTAACTTCATTAATTAGTTATGAAAAAAAGAATATTTTAAGTGTTGTGTTTGGTTAATCACATTGAGTTTTAAACGGATTTAAAAATGAATTATTTTGGTGTTGGATCAAGATATGTTTATTGAAAAAGTTTCCATGTCTAGTCTAATAATTTTGTAGACCGTCATACAAGAATCGTTCTTGCAAGTGTAAATAAAGCACACAATCAAAGCATACAAGCAAATAGCACACAAATAAACACACACGAGTAATCATCCATAATCATGAAATAATTAAACCAATCATTCCCATAAACATAAAAAGAAAGATAACAAATTGAGGAATAGTAACCTAAATCTTATCATGAATAATAAATAAAAAAATCTATAATTTTATTTCTACATTTCCTCCTAAAAACTAGAATAAAATAATGCTAAAAAATCTATTTTTATTTGAAAATATGACTTACTAATGAGTGCTTGACTTAACAAAATAATAATATAAAAAAAGAGGAAAAAAACCACCGCTGAACGGGCCAACACTTGAGAGAAACCATAAGCCCAATAAAGCTATCAATTATGGTTTGATTAAACCTGGTCCATAAGGGATCCGATGGCACATCCAGCCCACCTAAGTAATGGAAAACATTCTCTACAAAACCTAGTCGCGACTTCAATACATCTGGTCAACAACATGTGTAAAAAAAAGAAGACATTGAAGGGTATCATGGAATATCAGACACATATCAATTATACTAATAAGATGCAATTAATACAAACAAATTTAGGGCAGTGCAAACATCAAAATCTGGGGAAGGTAACAACATAAAGCACCTTTAATAGGATGGTCCCCATCAACACGTTACATTATGCTGTGAATATTTTGAAAAAAAAATTCAATTAAACTCACCAAAAGTTATCTTTAAAACAAAAAGAAACCATGTGTTAGGTGTAGAACTGAAACCACTCCCTTCTTATCTTTCTCTCTTTTAAGTGTCTCTCTCTCTCTCTCTCTCTCTCTCTCTCTCTCTCTCTCTCTCTCTCTCTCTCTCTCTCTCTCTCTCTCTCTCTCTCTCTCTCTCTCTTTTATCTCTCAAACGTACAAACACCAACCCATCGTAGAGACCACCGGAGTTAGATTCATCACAGTGGTGATGATTAACACTCGCGGTGGCATAAATGAACTCTCCCGAGTCAGACACAAAACCAAAACGAAAAAAATAATAACTCAAATTCAGATCCGAAGCTCCCAAAATCTAAACCACTCTCATGGATTAGAATAATAAAACAAAGAGAAGAAACAATTAAAAAAAGTGAAAACAAAATATTACAAACATCGAGCATTCAAAACAAAAAAAGTTTGATTCCTACTGAAAACCCTAAACCCCCGTCGTCTTAGCAATTTCATGGCTTTACATCAAACACAAACATGGAAGCAACAAAGGATAAGCACCATAATAACATGAATGAAAAGAAAACATGAAAAAGTCGAAAGTGTATAAGTTGGAATTTGAAACTCCGATGAATTTACCCATGGCGGTTTTGATGATGCAATTCAGGTACAAACTTTCTCCTTGCTTCTACTCTCGTTTCCTCTTGCTCTTCTTCTACTTCTCTCAGTGTACTATTATTGCTCTGTTTCGATTAGTCCATTTGCATGGAAAGTTTCAAGCTCTAATGATTCAGAGTTTCAGTGAGAAACCCTGAATGTTTCGAGGCTATGAGCTTTAGTAAACGGTTGTTGGGAAAATTTTAGTAGAGTTTCACCATCAACTTTTTTCTCCTCCCCTCTTTTAAGGCTCATTGCGGTTGTTTATACAGGTTGCGGATTTAGAGTTTCATACGTGCCAAAAAGAAGCTATGATGTGCAAAAATCACGTGGGAGAAAAATCAAATTCGTTAGAGCAGCCTCCTCTAAATCCATGATTTCGTGGGCAACGGAAATGGTCCTTCCATCTTCACAGATATTTTCTTTTGTCGTATTTGAATTGTAAAGGTTCCTTATATTCTTGGTACTTTGGTGTTCTTTCATTTTCTGCATTTTGTAATAATGTCTCTTGGATTAGTTTAGAATTAATGATCAGGATTGTTCTTGTAATTAATTCTGTATAAACCGAAGCCTATAAGCATTCTGAATTGTGTGGTGTATAGGAGTTATAGTGAATTAAGGGCTTCCATACGTGCCTTTTGGACCATTTGATGTGGTGGGGCCAATGATTCACGAAGTATACTTATTGTTTTTTTTATTGAATTGAATTGTAATTCCTATACATATTTAATGGTAATATTCTTGTTGTCGTAATCACATAAGGCTTGCGCTATGATCCATCACCAGTATTGCTATGTCTTAATAAGAAAATTGGTTCAAAAGTGTGCATACTTAGGCCTACTTCTCACACCCATCTTGTCTTGAAAAACATTCGCATCTTGCTACATCCTAAAGAGTGAAATGTGATAATTCATAACTTGCATTTATAAGTCATGTTGTGTTTTAAAATAATTTCTTGGGTCTAACTTGAGAAAATTTAGTTATGGCACCAAACTCTTCATAACCTAATTGAGTTGGCTCAAAGACCTAATGACTACAATGCTTGGAATGAATTTGAAACCATTAGGGTAACTTGAAACCAATCTTAAAAACCAATTAACCAAAACTCGTCCTAATTTGTCCTTAACACATGACTTGAAAGTTTGATTAGGACTTAATATGACTTGAGAATATTTTGTTCAAAGCTTGAAACAATCTAACAAAGTGAGCATGACTTAAAGGTTTAATCATGGTTTAAAACAAACTTGAAACAATTTTTTCCAACCGTGGTTCATAAATATGTGTTGAACCCCAAAATTTGCTCAACCTACTTCACTTGGTTTATGTTTCAATTGCATTAACATTTGCATATAAAGTCATGTACATAGTCTAACCATTTGCATAGCATAGCATAGCAAATCATCCAACAAGGGACCAAGTACTATCCTCATCTCTATGAGCCTATCAAGAGGTTCCTATTCAAATTCAATCCTATCCAAGTCATCAGAAAGAAATTGAAATCTAAGAAGTCAGTGGATCAAGCAGTGGATCTCTCTCCTATCTTGAGTGTATGTGAAGATCATCAAAGAAGTTGTGAGCTGTGAATTGAGGTCATGGAGGGTATATAGACATCATGGAAGACATAGAGAGTCATTTTGAAAGGGATACAAGTCATTGATGTGATCACAAGAGTTGCAGTTGAAGACAGTCAACTAGGGTTTTATCTGGGTCAACCCTAGGTCAACCCTAGGTCAAATGATTGATTGAAAGGCATCAAGGTCTATTTGAGAGATGTGGGGTTCATCATTTGACATATAGATATGGATGTGATGTTGTGCCAAGGAAAAATCAAGAGAAATCAAGAAGAAGGGGAGTTTCTAAATTAGGGTTTCTGTGTAAAATCCCCTGATTTAGGTCAAACTTCCAAGCAAGATAATTCAAAATGCAAGCTTCAAATGGATCCTTGGCCAACATGAAACTTGTAGAGGATATCAAGACCTTTAATTTTAGTGGTGGAAGACATCAAGGAGATTTATAGAACTCAAGTTATGGTCCTTGCAAGTTACAGGTCATCTGAGGTATCTGAAATTTTGTCTGTGAAAGTTACTTGTCTTCCAAGCAACTTTTACCCCTCAAGGAAGCTTCAAATGAAAAAATTCACAACATCAAGATTGCTCCAAATGACATTTTGAGTCTAGAAAAGTGATCATGAAAGTTTGGAAATGATCATAGCTCAAGGTTCCAAATTTGGTCAATTAAAAGGTGAATTTAATGAATAAAAGTGACCTAAAAATGGGATTTTTCATACTATGTCCAAATGGGATGAAATTATAGGTCATTTTGATTGGA
Source organism: Lathyrus sativus (assembly GCA_963859935.3). Taxonomy (NCBI): domain Eukaryota; kingdom Viridiplantae; phylum Streptophyta; class Magnoliopsida; order Fabales; family Fabaceae; genus Lathyrus; species Lathyrus sativus. The sequence goes on from OZ012737.1 coordinate 186,561,302, forward strand.
AATTTTTTTTTAAGAACATTGGCAAAAGTGGATTTTTGAGTTTAGTTCAAAGTTTGGAAGTTATACTAGTTGGCTTACAAAGGAAGTAACATATCCAAATTCACAAGGGATTTGAGTGCAAGAAAGTTCTAACAAGTTCTAGAGGGTTCCATGAGCCTCTATATATTGAGTAGGGTGGATCCAATCATTGGTTGGTGATTCATTTTGGTTGAAACTCATAGTTGCATCTCATTCTTCAACTTTGCAAATTCATTCCAAACTCTATCAAATCTTCATCATTTTCCAAAATTCTTGATCCTATCATCATCTATATTCATCATAGATCAAGTTTCCATCAAGATCTGGTTGAGTTGAGGTAGAATTCGTGTGCTACCAAGTGTATCATCCAAATTGCAAAAGGAAGTGGTTATGGCAATCCAAGGTGTTTAAGCAAGTGTTGTTGCATACAGAACCAAGAATCAAGTCTGTTGATCAAGACCAAAGCACTGCAAGCTGTGAATCCAAGAGATCATCCATCTGTTTTCAAGATTACACCAGGTTAGTAATCTCATTGAATTGGCTAGAAATAGTTAGCATGTTGTAGAATCGTTAGGTTAGAATTGTTAGGAATAGGTAGATAAATGATTCTGATGAATTTGAGGGCATTTCATGGAGTTCACCATTGAAGCACCAAAACTGTTGAGCCTTAGAACACTTAGGTTAGGGCATGTTAATCTTAGCTAGATAGATTAGAATGATCAGCATAACATGTAGAACGCATTAGTATAAGAGTTAGCAAGAATCATCAAGGTTGATCTCAGTGTAAAGTGTTGGAACCAAGGTCTTCTACCTATCGGGTTTGGCTCTAGAGTGAGTTTTAGAGAAAACTGAAACCATGGTTGTGTAGAGGAGAGGATCTAGAGCATTTTTGCTTTTTACGGATATGAGTTTCATGGAGAAATGAAGGTGTATGATGATGGTGAAACCTGGTTCGTGCAAGCTTGCTCAGGGCTCAATAATGGTGGAAACCCTAGGTTATTTGGAGAAGAAACATGACAACTGTTGGATCATTCACAAGACTTTGACTGAAGCATGCATCCAATGGCCAGGATTTAAAACTGAAACGCGAGGGAAGTCTGAGGAAGCAAAATGCGTCGTTTCATTAAACGACGTGGCTGGGCTTGGGAATCAATTGCTATTCGTACCACCACCTTCAAGGCCCAACATGAAATGAACTAATATAACTGCTATTTGCACCGTTTTTGTTTTTTTTTTATTTTCTTTTGAGTTTTCTGATTAGCTGGGCCCAGACGCGCCTTGCTATGCGCACCCCCAGTCTGGGCCCATCCTTCATTTTTCAACTTAAATAATTGCTGATTGCACCCATAACCAATTCAAATCATTTTTAATTTCTTTTATTTTTGTTAATTCTTTGAAAAATCATAACAAATTGGAAATTTCATATTTTTAAATGGTTGTTTTTGCATCTTTTTCATATTTCTGTTAAGAAAATTTTCAAATAATAAAATTAGCATTTTATTTTATTTTTGCATTTTTAGTATATTTTTCTTTCAAATAGGTTTAAATGATGTTTAGTTTAATACTTGATATTGTAAGAGCACAGATTGTGTCTTAGTAATATCTCTATGTTTTGATGATAACATTAATGATAATTTGTATACAAGAATTATACTCTCTAAATTTGTTCTAAACTGTTTTCTACAGGCACAAAAGATTTTAATCTTAAAGAGCAAATTTGATGTGAACAATAAATTCTGAATGGCTCAAGAGCATCTGAAGATTAGAAGAATCTGAAGTATAAGAGCTTAGTCATCAAGATTCTGAAGATACAACATGCTGCATATATTATCAAGAATCTGAATGAAAGAAGACTCTGAGTGAAGAGACTCTGAATGAGAGAAGACTCTGATCTGAGTGAAGACTCTGATCTAAGAGCATGTTACGCTTCAAGCACACAGCTGCACCAGACTCTGATTCAGCAACATCTGAAGAACATCTTAGGCTCTGAAGTTTCCAGAAGATTCTGAAGACTGAAGACTCTGATATTGATTGTTGATCTGAACTATCTGAAGAATTATTTGAAGAAGATTATTTTAATATATCCGTTGGAATATGCCAGGAAATCTTTCCTTAAATGGGATAGACATAAATCTCTGCAAGAAGATTATTCCTCTGATACATTCCATATATGGTAAATTCACAGCTCAGCAGACAATTGCTACACCCACATTTTGTGCGCCGTCTCTCTGCTGCAATAGTACAAAGGACAGTACTATTTGATATTGGAAATATCTTCTCCAACGGTATTATATTCTCTCCAATATTCAAGTGGCTATAAAAAGGATATCATAGCACTTTCTTCAGTGAGAAAAAAAAAGAAGACAAATTTTGAAAAACTTACTCTCAAGCGAAGAAACTCTCAAGCTCTCATATTCTTTATAGTTCATACTTTGTTCTAAACTTAGAGAAATAACACAGTTGTGTTTATAGCTTTCATAGAAGCAATTTATTACTCTTACATTGTATTACATTAATTTGTAAAGGAAGTTTTCCTTAAGAGGATCTAGGTTAGATCAGTAGCTCTTGAGAAGACTAAGAACAGTTGTTCTTAGGTGTTGCTATTTGTAATCAGTTGATTTGAATAGTGGATTAAGTCCTTGTTGAGAAAGGCAAATCACTCTTGAAAAGGGTGGACTGGAGTAGTTGAGTTCAACGAACCAGGATAAAAATACTTGAGTTTTTATCTTTGATTATTTTCTGTCATACTTATTCAACCCCCCTTCTAAGTATCTTCTCACCTTCAGTTGGCATCAGAGCTCCGGTTCTGCGTGTGCATTCACTTAACCGTGACAGATAAAGATCCAGTGAGAAGAATACTCTGTTATTTATTTGGTTGCTAATATGGGTGATATTCCTACATCAAGCAACAAATATGAAGGAGACAGAATCAGCACCAAACCTCCAATGTTTGATGGAGAAAAATTTGATTATTGGAAAGATAGACTTGAAAGTTTTTTCTTGGGGTATGATGCTGATCTCTGGGATTTAGTCATTGATGGATATGAACATCCTACTAAGGATGGCAAAAAGATTGATAGAAAATCAATGACTGAGGAGCAGAAGAAAGAATTCAAGAATCATCACAAAGCCAGAACCATACTTCTTAATGCAATCTCTCATACAGAGTATGAGAAGATTACCAACAGAGACACTGCTCATGATATGTTTGAGTCTCTCAAAATGACTCATGAGGGAAACTCTCAGGTGAAAGAAACAAAGGCTCTGGCGCTGATACAGAAGTATGAAGCGTTCAAGATGGAAGAATCTGAGAACATTGAGACTATGTTTTCCAGATTTCAGATTCTAACAGCTGGGTTGAAAGTTCTGGACAAGGGCTACTCAACATCTGATCATGTCAAGAAGATCATCAGAAGTCTTCCTACCAGATGGAGACCTATGGTGACTGCATTGAAGCTGGCCAAGGATCTGAACAAAATCTCATTAGAAGAACTCATCAGTTCTTTGAGAAGTCATGAGATTGAGCTGGAGGAAGATGAACCCCAGAAGAAAGATAAAGGTAAATCCTTAGCTTTTAAATCTAACAAATCTGTTAAAGCTTTGCAGGTAAATGAAGAAAGCTCTGAGGAATCTTCTTCTGAAGAAGAAGATGAACTATCCATGCTGTCCAGAAGGATCAACAAACTCTGGAAGCACAAAGGGAAGAAGTTCAACAACTTCAGAAGATCTGATCAAAAGAGAGAATCTTCTGGACACAGAAGATCTGGCAAGAAAGAGGTCACTTGCTATGAATGTAAAGAACCTGGACACTACAAGAGTGAATGTCCCAAACTTCAAAAGGAAAAACCCAAAAGGAAGTTTGATAAAAAGAAAAAGGTTCTGATGGCTACATGGGATGACTCAGATGAATCTGAATCATCTTCTGAATCTGAGGAAGAATGTGCAAATGTTGCGCTGATGGCCAACACAAATGATCAAGATGAAGGAACGTCATCATCTGAATCTGAGTCAGAATCAGACTCTGACTCTGAAGAGGTATTTTCTGAACTCTCCAGAGCTGAACTTGTTGAAAGTTTATCTGACATGTTGGAAAGCTACAGCAAGATTAAACTCAAATACAAGAAGCTGAAAAGCAATCTTGAATCTGAGATTGATCTTCTGAGAACAGAACTTGTTGAGCAGAAAGAAATAAATTTAAAACTCAAAAATGATTTAGAAACAACTCAACAAGAATCTGATACTGAAACAGAGTCAAGTGAAAATATTTTAGAAAAATATGACTCCAGTTTTAAAAGATTCCTCACTAAAAGCATAGACAGAAGCAAAATGGCTTCTATGATCTATGGTGTTAGTGGGAACAACAGAAGAGGCATTGGATGTGAATCTTCCTCTGGAAGCAATCCAAAATCTGTTGATAAACTCTTCATCAAGAAGACTCCTCTGTATTCTCATTTTAAGTTTGGTCATCTGAATGATATTAAACATACAAGCTCTGAAAAGAGTACTTATGTGTTTAAGCCAAGGGCTAGCCAGAATAAACACTATGTTGAAAAACAGAAGTTTAGGCAAAACCACAGAACATCTAACCCCAAAGGACCCAAGAAGATCTGGGTACCTAAAAGTAAAATAATACCTGTTGCAGATGTTCTTAGCAGCAAAATCCAGACACCAATCATGGTACCTGGACTCTGGATGCTCACGACATATGACGGGCGAAAGGTCTATGTTCCAAAGCCTGGAACTTAGATCTGGAGGGGACGTGAAATTTGGAGGGAACCAGAAGGGCAAGATCATTGGCTCTGGTACAATAGGTAATGGTAACCTACCCTCTATTTCTAATGTTCTGTTAGTTGAAGGATTGAAACATAATCTATTGTCCATAAGTCAATTAAGTGACAATGGTTATGATATCATCTTTAATCAAAAATGTTGCAAAGCTGTATGTCAAAAGAATGGTTCAATCCTATTCAGTGGAAAGAGGAAAAACAACATTTACAAAATTAACCTTTCAGAACTTAAAGTTCAAAATGTAAAATGCCTTTTATCTGTGAATGATGAGCAATGGGTCTGGCATAGAAGATTGGGACATATTAATATGAGACGTATATCTCAGATTAATAAACTCAATCTGGTCAGAGGACTCCCTAATCTGAAGTTCAATTCAGATGCTCTGTGTGGCGCATGTCAAAAGGGTAAATTTTCAAAATCTCATTTTAAACCAAAAAATGTTGTTTCCACTTCTAGACCATTGGAATTACTTCATATTGATCTGTTTGGACCAGTGAAAACTGCATCCATCAGAGGCAAGAAGTATGGGTTAGTCATTGTAGATGACTACAGCAGATGGACATGGGTAAAGTTTCTAAAACACAAGGATGAGTCTCATTCTGTGTTCATTGACTTCTGCAATCAAGTCCAGACTGAAAAAGAATGCAAAATTATTAAAGTCAGAAGTGATCATGGTGGTGAATTTGAAAACAAATATTTTGAAAAATATTTTTCTGAAAAAGGAATTGCACATGATTTCTCCTGTCCTAGAACTCCACAACAAAATGGAGTTGTAGAGAGGAAAAATAGAACATTGCAAGAAATGGCCAGAACCATGATCAACGAGACAAATCTGGCAAAATACTTTTGGGCAGAAGCAATAAATACAGCATGTTATATTCAGAACAGAGTGTCTGTAAGACCTCTTCTGGAAAAGACTCCCTATGAATTGTGGAGAAACAGAAAGCCCAACATTGCTTATTTTCATCCATTTGGATGTATTTGTTATATGCTTAACACTAAAGATCATCTGAACAAGTTTGATTCCAAAGCACAGAAGTGTTTCATGCTTGGTTATTCTGAACGCTCTAAAGGCTACAGAGTATTCAATACTGAAACACAGATTGTGGAAGAATCTATTCATGTTAGATTTGATGATAAGCTTGGCTCTGAAAAGCCAAAGCAAGTTGAAAGTTCTGCAGATAGAGAAGTTATTCTCACAGACTCTGAAGGCTCAGAGGCAGACAAGACTGAAGACAAAGACTCTGAAGCAAACCCAGATGCTACGCCTCTAACTTCCCAACTTGACAATCTGCATATTTCTGAAAGACCAACAGTCAGAGGATCTTCTTCCAGAATGAAAGCTTCTCATCCAGAGGATGTGATAATTGGAAAGAAAGATGATCCAATAAGGACAAGAGCATTTCTCAGAACTTCTGAATCTTCCTTCTGTGGCTTAGTGTCAATTATAGAACCAACATCTGTTGATGAGGCTCTGGAAGATAATGAATGGATTTTAGCTATGCAAGAGGAGCTGAATCAATTCACAAGGAATGAAGTCTGGGATCTGGTTCCAAGACCTAAAGGTTTCAATGTCATTGGAACAAAATGGGTTTTCAGAAATAAACTTAATGAGAAAGGAGAAGTTGAAAGGAACAAAGCAAGACTGGTTGCTCAAGGCTACAGTCAACAAGAAGGCATAGACTACACAGAAACATATGCTCCTGTTGCAAGGTTAGAGTCTATACGCTTGCTTATTTCATTTGCTGCACAACATAACATCACTCTTTATCAGATGGATGTTAAAAGTGCTTTTCTTAATGGAATTATAGAAGAGGAAGTGTATGTCCATCAACCTCCTGGTTTTGAAAATGAAAATTTTCCAGATCATGTTTACAAACTGAAAAAATCTCTTTATGGACTAAAACAAGCTCCTAGAGCTTGGTATGAGAGGTTGAGTAATTTTCTTCTGAAGAAAAATTTCATCAGAGGAAAAGTGGATACCACACTATTTTGTAAAACCATTAAGAAAGATTTGTTGATTTGTCAAATTTATGTAGATGATATTATTTTTGGATCAACAAATATTATGCTTGGAAAGGAGTTTGCTAAATGTATGCAGGCAGAATTTGAGATGAGCATGATGGGAGAACTGAGATTCTTTCTGGGAATCCAAGTAAATCAGACTCCAGAGTGCACCTACATACATCAGACCAAGTATGTTAAAGAGCTTCTGAAGAAGTTTAACATGCTGGATAGCAAAATGGCAAAGACTCCAATGCATCCTACAAGCACTCTAGGTAAGGAAGAGGTAAGTAAGAAGGTAGATCAGAAACTCTACAGAGGTATGATAGGATCTCTTCTTTATTTGACTGCTTCTAGACCAGACATTCTGTTTAGTGTTTGTTTATGTGCTAGATTCCAATCAGATCCTAGAGAATCACACTTAACTGCTGTTAAGAGGATTCTAAGGTATCTGAAAGGTACTGCTAATGTTGGTTTGTGTTACAGAAGATCTGACGAATATTCACTAGTTGGATTCTGTGATGCTGACTATGCTGGAGATAGAGTTGAGCGCAAAAGTACTTCTGGAAGCTGTCAGTTTCTTGGAAGTCATCTGATCTCGTGGTACAGCAAGAAGCAACCAACAATTGCACTATCAACCACAGAGGCAGAATACATTGCTGCTGCTGGATGTTCCACTCAGATGCTCTGGATGAAGAGTCAACTAGAAGATTATCAAATCTATGAGAGTAATCTTTCTATCTTCTGTGATAATACTTCTGCTATATGTTTATCCAAAAATCCAATTTTACACTCTAAGGCCAAACATATAGAGATTAAACATCATTTCATCAGAGACTATGTTCAGAAGGGTGTAATAAATTTAGCCTTTGTTGATACTGATCATCAATGGGCAGATATTTTCACAAAACCCCTTGCTGAAGATAGGTTTAAGTTTATTCTGAAAAATATTTGTATGGATTTTTGTCCAGAGTAATATTTCTCAGAGTCAACTTCTCAGATGCTAAGTGTTTAACACTCTGAAGTATTTCATCTGTCTTGCTTGTTTAATTTATCTGTGAATTATTTTTTTTTTTTTGTGTGTGAAACTCTGAACTGACCATCTCAGAGGATCTGAAAGTTGAAAACGTTTCATTTCTTAAGAGTTATAGAATCACATGCAAGCAAACACGTGTCACTCAGAATCTGAAAAGATGGAGTACACCTACTGATTATGACGTTTAAGGTATTGCTTTGAAAATCTCAATCTGTCTTGATTTTCCCCCATATGTCATATCATAATTAAAAATGATTACTTTTCATTTAATGCAAACGTGCGTATGTGTCCTATGTGTGTCTGTTGTGTTTCCCATGCTTGCTTTATTTGTCTATATAAACCATTCTCATAACACATTCACACTTTTTCACATTCTCAAACACATATGCGCTTTTGTTTGTTGTTCTCTCTCTTTGCAAACCCTAAAAGAACTCAGAAACCTTCATCTTCTTCATCATCGTCAACAATGGCATCTACTTCAAACGCTGTTACTACCAAAAATGCTACCACTGTCATAGAACCAGTACGCACTCTCCTAACTGCTGTTGATTCACTAGAAGTTCTGTGTGAAAGTTTCGTGGACTTAGAAGATCTTGCTGAAAATGGGTTTGATCTGATTTCTTCAATCAAAGCACAAGGCTGGGACGGTTACTTTGACAGGCTTATGGGTCCTGTGTATCCAACGTTAGTGAAGGAGTTCTGGATCCATGCATATGCTACTCCAAAGTTCATTCACTCCTCTGTGCTGGGAAAAAAGATAGTTATCACTGAAAACCTGATAAGGAAACTCATAGGTTTTAAGGCAACTGATGGAGTAACCTCTCTGTCTTCTGCGCGTGAAGACCTGAAAGATGTATGTCAAGAAATCTGTACTACTGGTGAACCTTGTAAGAAGGTTAAGTTCTTGAAACCCACTTACAAGATATGGGCTAAGATTTTCATGAGCACCATCTTTCACAGACCCTCTTCAAACTCTTCTGATTATGTTAATGCTGAACAACTTTACTTCATGTATTGTTTACACCAAAACATTCAGATTGATCTTCCATATTTGTTGTTTAATCATCTGGTGTCTCACGTCAAGGAAACAAGGGAAACAGCCAGAGATAAATCTGGAAAAGTCAGAACATGGATCCCTATGGGAAGGCTGATTTCAGATATTCTGATAGAAAACCAACTTGTGGCGCATCTGCAAGAGGCTGGGTTGACAGAAGATCTGACTTATATCATTGGCTCTGAAATAAACGGTTTAACTTTGAGAAGGATGAAACTGGTTGATGATTTATCTGAGAAACCAAGGAAAACTAACTCTGAAGAAGTTAAGGGAAGAAGGATTCCTGTTAAGGATTTTCCTTTATTCACCTCAGATGAACCTAGAGAAATTATTGCTGAGTATGTTGCTCGCTGCCTAATAGATGGTGATGAGATTCCTGCCAATCTTTTGCAGAAGGAAGGCCAAGTTCTTCCTGATTTGACAAGGGAAAGAAGACGTAAGAGAAAAATTGATAGTGAAGGTCATCAGAAGAAAAGGAAGCATTCAGATGCTGAAAAGAAGAAGAAAAGGAAGAAGCTGAAGAAGGTTCAACCAAATCCTCCTGCAGCAACTTTTGAAGAAATTAGAGATACTCTGAAACAGGTGTTTAACACTGATTCTAATCCTGTTCATCATTCTGATACCCCCACACCCTCTGACTCCCCACTTAGATTTAGAAGATCCAGACCTTCTAAAACTTTTATCTCTAAACCATCTTCTGTCCCCCCTCATACACCACAATCCAAGCAACCAACAAACATACAAACAGAAATTCCACAACAAACTCAACAAACAACACCACAACCACAAAACACTATCCCAGAATATACCATTCCAGAGGATGTTCACCCTGAACACTCTGACCAACCTGAATATCTCATTGATCCTGATGAGATATTAGATGTCACACCTTTAAACCAGTCTGTCAATTTATCTTCAACTTCTGAAAAATCTAACCACTCTGATGCATCATCTGATGATGAATCATCTGGTTACATTAATGAATGCTTGAATGATCTCAAACAACCTCGTTCTGAGAGTGTTTGGAAACAGGTGTTTAAATCTCCAACTTCTGAACATCCACCTTCTCCACAAAATTCCCCAACTCAAACTCTCACTCCACAACCTCTTGAAATCCAAAACACTCCACAACCAACAGAAACCCAACCAATTCCCTCAATACCTCAACCACAACATTCTGACCAACAAACATCTGAACCACAAACCAACCAACCAACATCTGAACCACAAATCAATCCTCAACCTTCTGAACCACAAACATCTGAACATCCATCTTCACAACCTCAACCTTCTGAACAAACACCACAAACACAACTAACCCAACCAAGAAAACCCAGAATCCCTGATGAAGCAGAATTGGGATCACGTGTTTATACTCTGTTAAGAGATTTTGATAAGGATAATGTCTCAGACTTTGCTGACATTATGGATGTTTGCATGACTACTATGGACAAAGAGGCTGCTGACGCTGTTTGGAAGAAATATCTTTACAGACTGAATAGGGAGGCTTTGAAAATCAGGACTCAATGTCTTAGATTGTCAAAAGTAAGGTTTGCTGCTTATCAAAAACGGATTAAGAGAAACACTCCTCCTATTCTTCTTCTAGAAGCTCCTCCACCTCCAGAAATTCCTGCACCTGATGTTACTCAGCCTGTTTCAGAATCTACTGTTTCAGAATCTACAGATCTTCAGAAGGATGTCAAAGAACTTAAGGATTTTATGGTTGATCAAAAGAAAACAAATAAAGAAATGAAAACTTGGATGGCTAAGCAAGATGAAAATTCAGAAAGGATTACAGCACTGCTGCAACTCATTGCTTCTCAACAAGCCTCATCTGCTAAACCTACTTGATGTTTTGCACAAGTTTTTCATGTTTTGCTTTGTTTTGATTTTCTTCTGATATGTTTTGTATGCTTTTATCTGAATCTGGATGTTCTCTTGACTTAATGACAATGTTTTTTTTGCTTATCTGGATATGTGTTTCTTCTGCATCTTTACTGTCTTTTAAAATTCTTTTTGATTATGACAAAAAGGGGGAGAAACAAAATAGAATCTGATTGTTCAAATCTATAAGCAATTATCTGAACTAAGTCAGACATGTTACTAACATTCTTTGAATTTAAGTGTCCCAGATATTATTAAAAAATCTGACAAATTTCATTGAAGTTTTTCCTGAGATCTATCTTTTCAGAACCTGATCAAAAATAGCTAAATCTGAGTAGACCAGACTCTGATATCTAACCTTGAGTACTATGATCTAAAAGATAACTCAAGACAGGAAATGGCAAGATAAACAACCAGGTGTTCTGAAGTTGTTCATCTGGCATCAAGCTTTAATATGGCATCAAGCTTTGACTCTAGAAGTCAAACATATGTCAACCAGGCTTCAATCAGGCTCTGAATCTGAAATGTACTCAACCAGAAAGGGAAGTATCTAATTCCATTAGAGTATTCATTTCAGGGGGAGATTGTTAATCTCAGGGGGAGTAATTTTAATTCATATTTTTATTGAACAAATTTCTCATGTTTTGTCATCATCAAAAAGGGGGAGATTGTAAGAGCACAGATTGTGTCTTAGTAATATCTCTATGTTTTGATGATAACATTAATGATAATTTGTATACAAGAATTATACTCTCTAAATTTGTTCTAAACTGTTTTCTACAGGCACAAAAGATTTTAATCTTAAAGAGCAAATTTGATGTGAACAATAAATTCTGAATGGCTCAAGAGCATCTGAAGATTAGAAGAATCTGAAGTATAAGAGCTTAGTCATCAAGATTCTGAAGATACAACACGCTGCATATATTATCAAGAATCTGAATGAAAGAAGACTCTGAGTGAAGAGACTCTGAATGAGAGAAGACTCTGATCTGAGTGAAGACTCTGATCTAAGAGCATGTTACGCTTCAAGCACACAGCTGCACCAGACTCTGATTCAGCAACATCTGAAGAACATCTTAGGCTCTGAAGTTTCCAGAAGATTCTGAAGACTGAAGACTCTGATATTGATTGTTGATCTGAACTATCTGAAGAATTATTTGAAGAAGATTATTTTAATATATCCGTTGGAATATGCCAGCAAATCTTTCCTTAAATGGGATAGACATAAATCTCTGCAAGAAGATTATTCCTCTGATACATTCCATATATGGTAAATTCACAGCTCAGCAGACAATTGCTACACCCACATTTTGTGCGCCGTCTCTCTGCTGCAATAGTACAAAGGACAGTACTATTTGATATTGGAAATATCTTCTCCAACGGTATTATATTCTCTCCAATATTCAAGTGGCTATAAAAAGGATATCATAGCACTTTCTTCAGTGAGAAAAAAAAGAAGACAAATTTTGAAAAACTTACTCTCAAGCGAAGAAACTCTCAAGCTCTCATATTCTTTATAGTTCATACTTTGTTCTAAACTTAGAGAAATAACACAGTTGTGTTTATAGCTTTCATAGAAGCAATTTATTACTCTTACATTGTATTACATTAATTTGTAAAGGAAGTTTTCCTTAAGAGGATCTAGGTTAGATCAGTAGCTCTTGAGAAGACTAAGAACAGTTGTTCTTAGGTGTTGCTATTTGTAATCAGTTGATTTGAATAGTGGATTAAGTCCTTGTTGAGAAAGGCAAATCACTCTTGAAAAGGGTGGACTGGAGTAGTTGAGTTCAACGAACCAGGATAAAAATACTTGAGTTTTTATCTTTGATTATTTTCTGTCATACTTATTCAACCCCCCTTCTAAGTATCTTCTCACCTTCAGATATTGTTGATTTTAGTTTAGCTAGACCCTTGTATATTTTGGACCCATTCTTTTTAGAGTACCTCACTTAGGACTTTAATTTTCATATGAGATTTAATTCATGATTTTAGGACTAAATTTTAGATGGTTTGTTTAGGTGTGATTAGGAGAATCAAAACTAGGGTTTAGAGATAACATAGGTGTAATAAATCATTTCTTTTAGGAGTTGTAGTTTGAATTTTGGGGTATGGGACTATAGGGGTTATGGGTAAATGATAGATCCCTTAGAAAATATTAGACTTCCCCTGTTCTACTATTACTACTAGTATATTCCTGTATGTGCTTGACTGTGTGGTGTGCCCTCTCTAGGGTTATTATTTTGACTGTGTGGGGTATTGGGCCTGCTTGGGGTTTGGGGTTGAGCTGAAGACTTTGCTGATGAAGCCCATTGAAGATTAAGAGAATGAAGACCAATTTCCAGAGTTGATGAGGAGTATCTCTTGCTGGCAGCTGTTGAAGGTTATAGGATCTAAGAGTTAGGCAGAGCTCTAGAGTAGAGAATTTGATTTACAAACATGGAAGGTCTTGTTTGCCTCCATCCCTCTCTATGATGCAGAGTCTCTCTAGGACACTCACCCCCTTCCTTTGGAAGGCTTGGTGACAATGTCTAAGAGATAGAACTCTTGAGAGAAACTTTCTACATGTTGTTAACAGTCTGTTTGCCACCTTTGGTGGTCAACTAACTGTTTAACATTCCAGTTCATCCTCTTAGCTGTTCCTCATCTTGGAGAGTGAGACTTGAAGAAAAGCCATTGAAGGACTGATGATAAAGACCTTGCTTGAAGGCTGTGAAGAGGAAGACTGATGCTTGGAGCTTGTAGATGTTTGGAGATGACTTGAGGACAAATGTTGATGAAGGCTGATGTTGCTGTTTATTTTTACTGTTTATAATTCTTGATGTATTGTTTGAATTTCCCTTACTGTATTGCTTGTTGTTTAACCTGTTAGGTTGAAAGTGAATTCTGTTCACTTTTGCCTGTTGTTTTCTAGGTTCGAGGTTGAGTCGGACTCCCTTGCCTCGCTTGTATTGCTGCATCCATGCATTTTACTGCTTTATTGTATATATGTTATTGTTTCTGTTTCCGTTTATCCCTTAGGATCTCTGTTTCTCTCTGTGCAAGAGAGTAACATGATAGACATTAGGTCTTAACCCATGCATGATAACATTAGGTTAGTTGATTCCCTTTGCAACTGTAGGATATAGTTTTGTCTCTTCTTCCTCAAAATAAACAGAAAAACACAATAATATTCCAAACACAATAAAAGACACTTCTTCCGTAAAAGAATGTGAACTCATCGAAACGTCATTTTTGTCCGCTTGGACTGTTAATCAGAAAAACCCTTTTTCAGAAGGAATAAAAAAAATCAAGACAGACTTGTGTCGTACGTGGCCCGAACTACGTTTGCTCTGATCTTTCATGCTGTATGAAAGTACGTAGGCATAGGATGCGATATCCTAGCGAGCAACCTTCCCCTCCTTTCCCGTAGGTAGGCGAACTACGTTGACTCTGATTTCTCGTTCTAGACGGGAATACGTAGGCATAAAGTGCGATACTTTGCCGAGTCATTTTCTTTTCTTTTAACCCCATACCTGTAGAGTAGATAGAATAACAATCTTTTCGACCGAAAACAAGCGTGGATCCCGTTGAGTACGACGGACGTGAGGGGTGCTAATACCTTCCCCTTGCGTAACCGACTCCCGAATCCAAGATTTGGTTGCGATGACCATTCCTTCCCCCGTTTTGCGGTAGGTTTACCCTGAGCGTTTCCTTTCCCTCCTTTGGGATAAATAACGCACGGTGGCGACTCTTCTGTTCAGCCGGCGCCGATTTTCGCAGTAGCGACAGCTGGCGACTCTGCTGGGGATCCAACGTCCCCTGGCTGCTAAGGACAGCGATAGTTCCTTATGCATTTGGGATCCAACGTCCCTTAAGCGAGTCAATCCTAGCGCTTGTTTTCCCGTCGAGGATTTTGTATGGATTTATATTTCTGTCATTTACTTTCAGCATTATATTATTGTTATTATTGCTGTATTGGGGTTGTGATGAGTGTTCTATGATTGAGAGATAAGTCGGACCTGGGCTTGAGTGCACCTAGAATTAGAGTGGAAAGTAGTGGGCGCGCACGTGCTTTGCATGTCCTAGTGTCCCGCGAAATCCACACTCAGACGAGGTCCTTCTGGTTGGCCTCCTGTCCTGCCCTTTGGGTGGCTCGGGTTGCTGGTTAGTTGGATTGTCGATTCTGGGAACCGATCATTTGGAAGTTGGCTAAGTGAGGCCTCTTCAGGATTTGATGATGCCACTCCTTCTGGGAATCGTATCATCAACCCTGAAAGTCTGTGACGCCGACGACCGCATAGGATGCCATACCTTTGTCAGTTACTAGGACACCTACCTGTGAGAGGGTTTGGGGGTTATGCAGGTAACTAGACCTTCAGATACCGGTTATTTCTTGATCTGAGATCCTGGGTATTTATGGACAGTCGAGAGGTCTATCAGAGACCAGTTGGAGTTATGATATGGGGTCTATCAGAGACCGATCAGAGTTATGTTGTAGGGTCTATCAGAGACCAGTGTTGGAGCTTTGTATTGGGTCTATCTGAGACCAGTGTTTAAGGAATTCTGGAGGGTCTATCTGAGACTTTTGATATGGTTCAGGCTTCTCAGCCATGGCACTTGGTCCCTGTTGCATTTTACTTGCATTGCATTGTTTGCATAACCATTATCATTGCATTTCATTAACGTGTGTCTGTGCTGCAGGTGCATTTGCATATTCCCTGGTTCTAGTGTCCGGACTTCTGAGTACTGATCATGGCTGGTTTGAGGATGATAGTTGCCTACAAGTTACCTATCCCTGATATTACTCCCCTCCTGGGTCTGATCTCTCTTGCTGATGAGGATGTCCGTAGAAGCTTCAGGCAGAGTTACGGACGGCTGTTGAGATTGGTTCGCAAATCAACTGATGATGAACTGAATGGGTTGTACACACTGATGCAATTCTATGACCCTACTTTGAGATGTTTCACATTCTCTGACTTTATCTTAGGGCCCACCATTGAAGAGTATGTAGAGTTTATTGAGCTTCCAGTACAGAATAAGGTTCCCTTTATTCACTCTGCCGCTGAGCCCAAGTTGGAGGATTTGGCTAAGACCTTGCACATGAATGCTTCTGAGCTGTTGATGACTTCTTGGCGCGGGGTTCCAGGTTTCTCTCTCCAGTTTCTGATTGGTAAGGCTCAAGAATACGCCAAGAATGGATGTTGGGTGGTCTTTAACGCTGTTTTGGCTCTATGCATTTATGGGATAGTGCTGTTTCCCAATTTCCCGAACTTCGTGGACATGGATGCATTTCATTTGTTTGCTGTTGGCAACCCTGTACCCACATTGATCGGGGACTTCTACCATTCGATGCACTACAGAAATGAGAACAGGAGAGGCAAGAACGTCTCTTGTTGCATGCCTTTGCTGTACATGTGGTTTAAGAGCCATCTTCCCCTGAAGGGACCTTTTGTGGATAGTGCAACTACAGCTGACTGGCCAGAGCGCCTGATGAGGCTATCTTCTGAAGACATTGAGTGGTTTGACCGAGACTTGTTGGGGTCTGAGCTTATTTTCAGTTGTTCTGGATACCCTAATGTTCCGTTGATAGGAAGAAAAGGGTGTATCAATTACAACCCATCTCTGTTCGTTCGCCAGTTTGGATACGCGTTGAAGAACCCACCTCAGGAGGAAGAAGTACAGGAATCTCTGTACTTCACCGGTGATTTGAATGGAGAGTTACTAGCCAAGCTTCAGCACGCCTGGATGCGTATCAACAGAAGAGGGAAACCACTGTTGGGGAAGAATGATTGTCAGGCTTATGCACCCTACAAAGTTTGGATCCAAGAGAGAGCAAGACAGTTGCTGATGCCATTTCCAGCTGCACCAGTCCCTGTTCGTATTCCGGTGGAAGAACCAATCACTGTTACTATGGAGGTCTACGAGCGAGTTGTAAAAGAAAAAGAAGCTTTGATGAAGATTAATGAAGAGTTAGAAAAGGAGCTGGCTCAGATGCGTAGTGAGAAGAACAAGGCTGTGCATTCTTTCCAACAGCAGATCGAGTTAGTAAACAGGCTAGGTGCTGAATTGACTGAAGAGAAAAAGAAGCGTGAACGCCTGGGAAAAGAGTTCAGAAGCTCCCATGACATGTTGGAGTCCAAAAAGAAAGCACTCGATGCCGCCCACCGGGAAATCTCTTCTTGTAACAAGACGTGGAATGCTACGCTAACCAACAACAAAAAGAGGGAAGACAAATTGAAGCAGCAAATTTCTGAACTCGAAGAACACTTGAAGGCTAGCATTAAGAAGTACGAAGAAGAGGTGATGACCAGGTATAGTCTCCAGAATGCATTGAACAAGGCCATCGAAGGCAAGAAAGAAGCTGTGTCTCAGAAACGGAAGCTAGAGGATCGCTTCGGAGAAGGGGCATGGGAGGAATCTGCTGGTGATTTGCGACGTGTTCTCAAGCGGAGAGACCTACTTGTTGAGGGTCTGCTTACCCGACCAAGTCATCCAGAGACTAAGAAGTTACTAGAAGAGTACCAGGCATATGGGTGTACTTGACCATTTCATATATTAATGTGTATGCTTTATTTGCATAGCGCTGACCATCGCCAGGATTGTTGGTTGAGGTCATGCCTCCTTATTGTATTCATTGATACTGTATTCTGGGCTTAATGGATTTCTCTGCAATATATGAGGTGTTTTCTATGATTCGGCTCCGAACATCGTATTGCTAGCACTGTCACCACACTGACACATTCGCACTAGAATCGGGGAATGACGCCCTAATGCACAGACACATATTGCATTGCATTCCCATTCATATTGCATTACAGGTGATTATTGAATTGTATCTCATTTCCTGCACTGTACCAGGTCTTTTTCAGGATTGAAGGTCAGCGCCCGCATCGATACTCCACTCGTACCAACTGCCGAAGAATTATGGATCAGATGCAGAATGAAATGCAAGACATGCGTGAGAAGCTGGCGCTATTCATGCAGACAATGGAGACCATTGCGAAAGGCCAGGAGAATTTGCAAGCTTTGGTGCAGCCTCTGTTGGTAAGGAATGCTGGGCACGGAAATGAAGACCATCATTCTGTGCGAGTCGATACTATTCACGGGGATGGTACTCCCACACCAGTGGCTCCACCTGTAGTAAACATACCTGCTGTCAATGTGAACAACGGCGCTGCCGCCGGGAACGGTAACGAGACTGTCGTCAACAACGTTGGGCTCGGAGATGTCAACCTGGGTGATAATATGGGAGGTAATGGCTTCGGTTATAATGGATTTGGCTTCAATGACCAGGGGTTTGATCATGTTGGGAAGTACGGCTTCAACGTTCAAGGCTTCGGACGGGACGGATATGGTATGACTAATCAGGGTTATGGCGGATTCGGAAATGGAAATGGCGCTGGGTTAATGGCTTTTGGACCTGCTGGGGTCTCTCCAGGATACGGCAACAGGGGGCGAGGCCCGGTAATGAATCAGACCAGAGTTGGACGTAACAACGGATACGATGGATACGGAACTGGGAATGGTAATTGGCAAGATCAGCAAGAGGATGCTTTCTCCGGTGGAGGTTTCGAAGGTCCCATGGATGACTCTCCGAGAATCAGGATGCTCAAGGAGCAGATGAAGGGGGTCGTAAATCAAAGTGTTGTTGGCTTAGATATGACAACAATGGGTCTGGTGCCTGGCCTGAGGGTGCCAATCAAATTCAAAGCTCCCACATTCGACAAATATAAGGGAGATACCTGTCCAAAAGTGCACGTGCGGTCATACTACAGAAGGATGTCGACGTATTCAAATGATGAGAGGATGCTAATGCATTTATTTCAAGATAGCTTGTTTGGTCCTTCCCTTGAGTGGTATATGGGATTGGAACCAACTCAGATAAAGACATGGAAGAAGCTGGCTGAAGCATTTATGGCTCACTATAAGTACAACAGTGACTTGGCACCCAACCGGGTCCAATTGCAGGGGTTGTCCCAGAAGAAGGGCGAGAGCTTCAAAGAGTATGCACAAAGATGGCGCGACATGGCTGCTCGGGTTCATCCCCCTTTGGAGGACAAAGAAATGAATGATATGTTCATAGGAACATTCACCGGTATGTTTTATGACAAGTTGTTTCATACTTCTTTGGGCAGTTTCTCAGACTTAATCCTGATGGGAGAGAAGATTGAAAGCAACATTAAACAGGGAAGATTCCAAGCTGAGGAATCTACTGCAGCTGGCAGTAATAGAAGGGCTTTCGGTGGGCGCCGTCAAGGTGATGCAAGCGCAGTGTTTGGGGGCCGAGGCCGAGGCCGGGGCAGAGGTCGAAACCAGTACAATCAGCCGCAGCAGGTGGCAAGTGTTACTATTCCATTTCAGCAACAACCAATACAACAACAACAACAGCAACAACAGCCACAACAGGGGGCATATCCTGCCCAGCACAAAGTCCAGGGGGCAAACCAAGGAGGGTGTTCGAAAAGCCTCCTTCAACGTATGCAGAATTGCTACAGACATTACTGGGTTTGAACTTGGTGGAAAAGAGAACTCTGACACCAATAACAGGCACTCCTCCGTATGGTTACAATGCAAGCAGGCACTGTGAATTCCACTCCGGGGCTCCTGGCCACGATGTAGAGGGTTGCCACGCGTTCAAGCATGTGGTGCAGGATCTATTGGATAGTAAGGCTATCAATTTTGGACAGGCGGGGCCGAACATAGTGCAAAAGCCCATGCCCAACCATGGGGCAAACGCCATTCTAACTGAGGAAGGGTTGAACTTGATTATGATTGTTGACGACCTAAAGACACCGTTGTGCGAGATAAAGAGCAGATTATTGCAAGGTGGTGTGTATCCAGGTTGCGACGAGTACTGTTTAGAGTGTTGGACCCAAGCTGGGGGTTGTGATGAATTGAATAAGGGTGTTCAGGCCTTAATAGATGGAGGCACATTACAGTTTGACCGAACGGCAGTTGAAGAACCTGCAGAGGTATTAGCAGGCAAGCAAAGTGATGTAGCTACTGTGACGATCCCCCGAAAAACGATAACTATAACAGCGCTGGCCAAACGACCGCCGATCACTATCACCAAGGTCGGACCAATCCCTTATGAGAGCACTAAGGCAGTCCCCTGGACCTATGGGTTGGAAGTGTACTGTGATGGGGGTGAGAATTGATGTTAGCAAGCAGCCAGTTGAGACTGTAGACAACGTCGTCGGTACCGGAGGTATGACAAGAAGTGGGAGAATCTTCATATCGCCTGAGGTAGAGGCTGAACGACTGGCGAAGGGAAAAGGAAAGATGAATGAGACTGTCCCTGTGCAGAGGAGCGAAAAAGAAACGGCATCGAAGGATGTGGAAGAGTTCATGCGCCTTATTCGCAAGAGCGATTATAAGATTGTTGAGCACCTTCAACAGACGCCGTCAAAAATATCCATACTGTCGTTGCTATTGTGTTCTGAAGCTCACAGAAATGCATTGCTGAAAGTTCTGGATACTTCCTTCGTACCCCAAGATGTTTCCGTGAATCAGCTGGAGGGAGTGTTGGCGCATGTGAACGCAGGCCATAGCTTGGGCTTTACAGATTTTGATTTGACCCCGAAAGGGAGAGAGCATAACATGGCGTTACACGTCTCTGTTGAGTGTAGAGGATCAGTCATGTCTCATGTACTTGTAGATACCGGATCGTCCTTAAACGTGCTGCCTAAGAAGGCGATGATGAAACTAGATGTCAGAGGAATCCTGTGTATGCCTAGTGACTTGGTAGTCAGGGCATTTGATGGTACACGAAGAACAGTCTTTGGATCCATAACATTACCTCTACAGGTGGGGCCGGAGGTTTTCGCAACTGAATTTTACATTATGGACATCCAGCCAGCATACAGCTGCCTTCTCGGACGACCCTGGATCCATGGGGCTGGGGCAGTCACATCTACCTTGCATCAAAAGTTGAAATATATGGTAGGGGACAGCGTGGTCACAGTCTGTGGAGAAGAAGATATATTGGTCAGCCATCTGTCATCATTCAAGTATGTAGAGGTCGACGGCGAGATTCATGAAACACCCTGTCAAGCCTTTGAAGGGTTGCACATCAAAGACAAAGGTCCCAGGCCGAGTAAAGCGTCAGAGGTAGCCGTCTCGTCATATAAGGAGGCTCAGGCTCTAGTAGAGACAGGTGAGGCAAAGGGCTGGGGCAAGGTGCTGGATATTCCCGTGAAGATGGACCGATTTGGGCTGGGATATCAACCGTCGTCATCAACACCTGCTGTGGGGGCACCCCGTTTCAGAGGACCGATAACCATCACCGCTAGTGGAGTGTGTCACGAGGCCATCAACGCTGTTTCAGATTCCGAAGAAGGAGACAACGATTGCGACATGGATACCTGGATTCAGCCAAGCGTGCCAGGACAGGGATTATGCAATTGGTCTATTCAGAAGATTGTTCCTGTGACTCTCAAACAGTAATACTTTGTTTTCTTAATTGTTGAACAATCTGGTGTCTTACCCGAGGCATCATGAATTTGCTTAGGGTTGTGTTGTTATGTACATTGCGTGTTTAATCATTAAATAAAAGGCGTTTTTTCATGTACAAATATTGCGATCTCTGTTTTTCCTGTTTTGTGTTTTACAATAAAATGGCAACGTGGTTATTCGCTTTATATGCATTTTGAAGCATTTAACCATTCCTTTTGCAGGATAACATTTTCAGATGACATCATTGAACCGCCTATGACTCGTCTCAACTTTGAGCACCCGGTATTTCAGGCTGAAGAAGAGAATGTTGAAGATGGTGACGTTCCCGAAGAATTGTCTTGGTTGGTGAAGCAAGAAGAACGAGTCATTCTGCCTCATGAGGAGGTCATCGAAATTATTAACCTGGGGTCGGAAAGGGTTGAAAAGAACATCCGTATAAGAGCCGCGCTGCAGAGCGACGTCAAGCGAAGACTGGTTGAAATGCTCAGAGAGTATAGTGATGTGTTCGCTTGGTCGTATGAAGACATGCCTGGGCTGGATACAGATATGGTTGTGCACCGCCTGCCGTTAAAAGAAGAATGCCCGCCGGTCAAGCAGAAGCTTCGCAGAACTAGACCTGATATGGCAGTGAAAAATAAGGAGGAGGTTCAAAAACAGTGGGATGCTGGTTTCCTAGCTGTTACAAAATATCCCTCATGGGTCGCTAACATTGTACCAGTGCCAAAGAAAGACGGTAAAGTGAGAATGTGCGTAGATTACCGAGATTTGAATAAAGCGAGCCCAAAAGATGATTTTCCGCTTCCTCACATCGATGTGCTGGTTGACAACACTGCCCAATTCTCCGTATTCTCCTTCATGGATGGCTTCTCGGGCTATAATCAGATTAAAATGGCGCCAGAAGACATGGAGAAGACTACTTTCATAACGCCTTGGGGAACATTTTGTTACAAAGTGATGCCCTTCGGATTGAAGAATGCTGGGGCAACGTATCAGCGTGCAATGACGACTCTTTTCCATGATATGATGCACAAAGAGATCGAAGTTTATGTCGATGATATGATTGCCAAATCCCAGACGGAGGAAGAACATTTGGTGAAGCTGCTGAAGTTATTCAAAAGGCTTAGGAAGTTCAGGCTGAGACTGAACCCTAACAAGTGCACCTTCGGGGTGAGGTCGGGTAAACTGCTGGGGTTTATCGTGAGTGAAAAAGGAATAGAGGTTGATCCTGCAAAAATAAAAGCCATACAAGAGATGCCGACGCCTAGAACAGAGAAAGAGGTACGCGGGTTTTTAGGGAGGTTGAACTACATCGCCCGGTTCATATCTCACCTAACGGCTACGTGTGAACCATTATTCAAGCTGTTGAAAAAAGACCAAGCTGTAACATGGAATGAAAATTGTCAAAAGGCGTTCGATAAAATAAAGCAGTATTTGCAGGAGCCTCCTATTTTGATACCCCCAGTGGCAGGGTGACCCTTGATTATGTATTTGACAGTTCTTGAGGGAAGTATGGGTTGTGTTCTCGGTCAACACGACGAGACAGGAAGAAAAGAGCATGCGATCCACTACTTGAGTAAGAAGTTTACTGAATGTGAATCTCGATATTCAATGCTTGAAAAAACCTGTTGCGCGCTGGCCTGGGCCGCCAAGCGTTTAAGGCAATACATGCTGAATCATACAACCATGCTCATCTCGAAGATGGATCCTATCAAATATGTATTCGAAAAGCAGGCATTATCCGGGAGGATTGCCCGTTGGCAGATGGTTTTGACCGAATACGACATCCAGTATGTCTCGCAGAAGGCTATAAAGGGGAGCGTACTGTCTGAGTATTTGGCAGAGCAGCCTATTGAGGATTACCAATCGATGAGGTTTGATTTTCCTGACGAGGATATCATGTACCTAAAGATGAAAGATTGTGAAGAGCTGTTGCCAGACGAAGGACCAGAACTGGGCTCCAAATGGAAGTTGATCTTTGACGGAGCTATAAACGCCTATGGTAGCGGAATAGGGGAAATCATCACCACTCCACACGGGTCGCACATCCCGTTTACCGCTCGATTGACCTTTCCAGTTACCAATAATGAAGCCGAATACGAAGCTTGTATCATGGGGCTCGAAGAAGCCATTGATTTGCGAATCAAAAATCTAGATGTATACGGAGACTCAGCTCTGGTGGTGAATCAGATAAAAGGGGAATGGGAGACACGTCAGCCTAATTTGATACCATACATGAACTACGCAAGGAGATTGTTGCCTTTCTTTGACCAGGTTGAATTGCATCATGTACCGCGAGCAGAGAATCAGATGGCTGACGCCCTGGCCACTTTGTCTTCCATGTACAAAGTCAACTTCTGGAATGAGGCTCCCAGAATTGTTATCTCTCGAATTGACAGACCTGCCTTCATATTTTCCATCGACGAAGCATCTGATGATAAACCGTGGTATTTCGATATCCTTAATTTCCTGAAAAACAAAGAGTATCCGGCTGGGGCATCCAGTCACGATCAGAAGACTCTCAGGAGATTGGCGGGTAATTTCTATCTGAATCCGGATGGTGTCCTATATAGAAGAAATCACGACTTGGTGCTGCTGCGTTGTGTAGACGAAAAAGAGGCAAAGCTGCTCATGGAGGAAATACATGAGGGTACATTTGGTACGCATGTTGGTGGGCATGCTATGACGAGGAAGCTGCTGAGGGCAGGTTATTTTTGGCTAACTATGGAAACTGATTGTTTCAAGTTTGCGAGGAAGTGCCACAAGTGCCAAATCTATGCAGATAAGATCCATGTGCCTCCGAGTCCTCTGAATGTGATGTCATCGCCATGGCCATTCTCGATGTGGGGAATCGATATGATTGGAAAGATCGAGCCGACGGCTTCTAACGGGCACCAGTTCATTCTGGTAGCAATCGATTATTTCACCAAGTGGGTAGAAGCGGCGTCTTATGCAAATGTGACTAAGCAGGTGGTAGCCAGATTCATCAAGAGAGATATCATTTGCAGATATGGAATCCCCGAGCGGATAATCACCGACAACGGTTCAAACCTGAATAACAAAATGATGAAGGAGCTCTGTCAGAATTTTAAGATCGAGCATCACAACTCCTCCCCTTACCGACCCAAGATGAATGGCGTTGTTGAAGCGGCCAATAAGAATATAAAGAAGATCGTTCAGAAGATGGTGGTGACCTATAAGGACTGGCATGAGATGCTACCTTTTGCTCTGCACGGTTATCGTACGACGGTACGCACATCAACCGGGGCAACCCCGTTCTCGTTGGTGTATGGAATGGAAGCAGTGCTACCACTGGAAGTTGAGATTCCTTCCCTGAGAGTACTACGAGATGTCCAACTAGACGAGGCAGAATGGGTGAAGGATAGGTTGAACCAGCTGAGTTTAATGGATGAGAAGAGGCTAGCTTCTCTAGCATACGGTCGTTTGTACCAGAGCCGAATGAAGAAAGCATACGATAAGAAGATACATCCTCGGAGCTTTCAGACGGGCGACCTTGTGCTGAAAAGGATTTTCCCGCCGCAGGCAGATCACAGGGGCAAGTGGACCCCCAACTACGAAGGGCCATACGTTGTCAGAAAAGTCTTTTCAGGAGAGGCTTTATTGTTGTCCACCATGGACGGTGAAGACTTTACGTCGCCTGTGAATTCGGACGCAGTTAAAAAATAGTTTGCTTGAAATTGACCCGCTGGACAGAAAAAAGAGAGTCCATGCAAAAATGGGGCATCCTGGCGAACCAAAAACATAATGAAAGGTTCGGGCAAAAGTTAGGGATAAAATTGAAAAAATGTACACCCGCGAAGTTGAAAACCTACACTGGGCGGCTTCGGCAAAAAAGGTATCCCGGTGAACTGAAAACCCGTAAAGGGCGGTTCACGCAAAAGTTAGGGATTTGAAAAGCAAATGACTGCGGTCCGAATTTGATACTGCAGTGAGCATTGGCACGGGAGAATATACCTGGGGGGTCGATTATCAGATACAATCTCTTCGGAAGTGTGAATACCGGGAAAAGCATTAGAGTCGGGCGAGTCATAGGAGGATTAGCTCGTGGTGTTCGTCTGCATCCCGTTGCCGACATGTGTACAAATTTGATTTGTCATTATCTTTATGCTTCTTGTGCATACTTGTATATTTGTTGTACGTAGCTTCCTCTTTTCAGGAGTTACATCCCGTGTACAAAACTCTGCCCATTTAGGGGTCCAATCAATAAAACATGTTATTCAGTACTTGATACTGGTTCTTTACTGTTTTGTGCATGATAAACGCCTAGGTTTAATGAAACTAGCGTGTGTATAACGTCGCTGGCCCTTGCCAATAATTGCTAAAACTTTGAATTAACTGAAAATAATGTCACTAACGCTAACCTGAATAGATTTGGTTGCGTAGACTTGTCTTGTCTTGTTTGTGGTGTTGCAGGGTCCGTAGCCGTATGAAGTGGACGATCAAAAGATTGCAGTATGGACCAGAAGATCGTAACGAAAGACTCGATCCCCCACGCAGGTCGCGCTTCCAAGATAACAATGTCCCTTACTAAAGAAGGATCGAATTCCCCAGCTAGTCGCAGCTTAACCGAAGGACATTCTCCAGCAAAGTCGTTTATCCTCAGCAGAGTTTGGCGATTCCAAGATTGTAGACTATATTCAGACAGTGTGGTGTCCCCCAGAAGGATTCCCCCATCTCAAGCAGAGTGGTTTAGCCTCAGAAGATTAATATTTCCAACTCGTGAGCTGTGCTTAGACAGTTTACCCTTCCCAGCAGGGTTATTTACTCTCCCCCAGCGGAGTCAGTTGATTTTCCCCAAGAGAATCGTTTTGTCCCCAGTGGAGTTCTCTTTCCAGCAAGTGTTTTCTTTCCTCCCAGTGGAACTCGAAGATTAAAACTCTCCTCGGCAGAGTTGGTGGTGTATCCTGGCATTTATTTTTTCGGAACACCGGGTGATACCCGTTCACTCCCCAGCAGAAGTCCAATCAGGATTGGTGCATTCAATTATCCCTCAGCGGAGTTGGCTTCACTCTTCCAGCATTTATTTTGCTGGAATAATTCTGTGGCACCTGGTTACCCCCCAGCAGAGTTGGTGTTGTCTTCAGCATTTATTTTGCTGAAGCGGTTTCTGTATCCCAGCAGTTCGAATATGCATTTGCATTGGCATATAGTGTCATATTTGCACCTATCAAATAAAAGCGCGTAGCATTTCCATGTCGAATGGAGCATTACGCCATTGTCAAACATATGCATTTTGAAACATAAGTCAGGTTGGTTAACCCGTTTATTTTCAAATGTTGTTTCTCGTGCAGGTGGAGGGAGCTCTTGCTCAAATTAATTACCAAACATTCAAGATCTCGGCATGAGACATTCAATGATAACGTCAGTTTTGGCTATTCTCCCCACAGAGTTATTTGGTTAAGTTTCTCTTTGTCCCAGAGCGGAGTTATTTGTTTAGATTTCTCTTGTTGTCCCCGCTAGAGTTGCTTGTTGAAGTTTCTCTAGTCCGGCCAGCGGATTATTTTCTTCAAATTTGTTGTTACGTCAGCATCAAAGGGTTTCTTGAATCAGAATTTCAGAGGCTGCCGCCGGTTATCAGAACAGGCGTCCAGTAGTTTGGTTTCCAAATATCCCCAGTAGAGTCCGCCTCAAAGTCGCTGTCACGTCAGTGGTAGAAGGTTTGTGGGTTGGGACCAATGGAGTTAGTTACTGTGGAGATAAGCAGAGAAACTGTATTCAGAGTATCTTCCCGTAGGAACAGACGGATGTATTTTCTTACTGGTTGACAGGAGTATTTCCCCGGAGTCGTCAAAATTTTATTGCCTATATTGATAGGAGTTCCTCGCGTTGACGAAATATGAGTCCTGACGTGGACAATTTATTCCTATATTGACGGGATTTCTTCGTGCTAGCGAAATGGGTGTCCTAACGTGGACAAATTTATTTCCTCAGGTTGACGAGATGCGCTAGTCCTAACGTGGACAGATTCGATCTCTCCGTATTGATGGAATGTGTGTCCTGACGTGGACAAGTTGATAGTTCTTCGTGTTGTCAAGATGCGCGAGTCCTGACGTGGACAAATTTATCTCTCTTCGTGTTGGCGAGGCGTGAGTCCTGACGTGGACAAGTTTTATTTCCTCAGCAGGTCGAAGATGTGAGTCCTGACGCGGACAAATCAAGACGAGGTGTGAGTCCTAACGTGGACGATGTATTCCTAACGTGGAAAAGTTTATTCCTAACGTGGAAAAGGTTATTCCTAACGTGGAAAGGTTATTCCTAACGTGGAAAAGTTTATTCCTAACGTGGAAAAGGTTATTCCTAATGTGGAAAGGTTATTCCTAACGTGGAAAAGGTTATTCCTAACGTGGAAAGGTGAGTCCTAACGTGGACGATGTATTCCTAACGTGGAAAGGTGAGTCCTAACATGGACGATGTATTCCTAACATGGAAAGGTTATTCCTAAAGTGGAAAGTTTATTCCTAATGTGGAAAGTTTATTCCTAACGCGGAAAGTTTGTTCCTAACGTGGACGATTTATTCCTGACGTGGACAGTTCATTCCTATGTTGATAGGATCCCCTCGTGCTGATGAAATGCAGATGAGTCATCCCCAGCGAAGTCGCCGAGATTTTTTCGTGTTGACGACAGGTGGAGTCCTGACGTGGACAAGTTTTAGTTGAGATTTCTTCGTGTTGATGAAACAGGCGTCCTAACATGGACAAAATTCTATTCCTGTGTTGTTGAGATGTGAGTCCTGACGTGGACAGATTTGTGTATTCGTGGTTTGACAAAATTTGGGTTCAGATGTGGACAAGCTTACTCCTGTGACAACAGAATCTCTATTCGTGTTGGCGAATTTGTCTCTCTTCTTGTGTTGATAAGGTTAGTCCAGTTGTGGACAGAGGTGTGTTGCGAAAAGTGTTCAGTACCTATAGCGTTACATAGGTGGTTGAAGTTGAAAGCAGAATTATCATACGTCGGATCAGTTGTTGCCGTAACAACCAGATTCAGTTGGTGGATGTCGTTCCCCAAACAGTGGTGCGGTTTATTTCTGCAGTTGGCAAATTTCAGGGTTCTTAGTATTCAACCGTCTTGTACCTCGAATGTCTGAAGGCTCCGGGCGTTTCACCCAGTCGGGTACAAGTCGCTTGAATAGGGGCAGCTGTTGCACCCCAAAATTTGCTCAACCTACTTCACTTGGTTTATGTTTCAATTGCATTAGCATTTGCATATAAAGTCATGTACATAGTCTAACCATTTGCATAGCATAGCATAGCAAATCATCCAACAAGGGACCAAGTACTATCCTCATCTCTATGAGCCTATCAATAGGTTCCTATTCAAATTCAATCCTATCCAAGTCATCAGAAAGAAATTGAAATCTAAGAAGTCAGTGGATCAAGCAGTGGATCTCTCTCCTATCTTGAGTGTATGTGAAGATCATCAAAGAAGTTGTGAGCTGTGAATTGAGGTCATGGAGGGTATATAGACATCATGGAAGACATATAGAGTCATTTTGAAAGGGAGACAAGTCATTGATGTGATCACAAGAGTTGCAGTTGAAGACAGTCAACTAGGGTTTTATCTGGGTCAACCCTAGGTCAACCCTAGGTCAAATGATTGATTGAAAGGCATCAAGGTCTATTTGAGAGATGTGGGGTTCATCATTTGACATATAGATATGGATGTGATGTTGTGCCAAGGAAAAATCAAGAGAAATCAAGAAGAAGGGGAGTTTCTAAATTAGGGTTTCTGTGTAAAATCCCCTGATTTAGGTCAAACTTCCAAGCAAGATAATTCAAAATGCAAGCTTCAAATGGATCCTTGGCCAACATGAAACTTGTAGAGGATCTCAAGACCTTTAATTTGAGTGGTGGAAGACATCAAGGAGATTTATAGAACTCAAGTTATGGTCCTTGCAAGTTACAGGTCATCTGAGGTATCTGAAATTTTGTCTGTGAAAGTTACTTGTCTTCCAAGCAACTTTTACCCCTCAAGGAAGCTTCAAATGAAAAAATTCACAACATCAAGCTTGCTCCAAATGACATTTTGAGTCTAGAAAAGGGATCATGAAAGTTTGGAAATGCTCATAGCTCAAGGTTCCAAATTTGGTCAATTAAAAGGTGAATTTAATGAATAAAAGTGACCTAAAAATGAGATTTTTTATACTATGTCCAAATGGGATGAAATTATAGGTCATTTTGATTGGAAAAAATGTTTTAAGAACATTGGCAAAAGTGGATTTTTGAGTTTAGTTCAAAGTTTGGAAGTTATACTAGTTGGCTTACAAAGGAAGTAACATATCCAAATTCACAAGGGATTTGAGTGCAAGAAAGTTCTAACAAGTTCTAGAGGGTTCCATGAGCCTCTATATATTGAGTAGGGTGGATCCAATCATTGGTTGGTGATTCATTTTGGTTGAAACTCATAGTTGCATCTCATTCTTCAACTTTGCAAATTCATTCCAAACTCTATCAAATCTTCATCATTTTCCAAAATTCTTGATCCTATCATCATCTATATTCATCATAGATCAAGTTTCCATCAAGATCTGGCTGAGTTAAGGTAGAATTCGTGTGCTACCAAGTGTATCATCCAAATTGCAAAAGGAAGTGGTTATGGCAATCCAAGGTGTTTAAGCAAGTGTTGTTGCATACAGAACCAAGAATCAAGTCTGTTGATCAAGACCAAAGCACTACAAGCTGTGAATCCAAGAGATCATCCATCTGTTTTCAAGATTACACCAGGTTAGTAATCTCATCGAATTGGATAGAAATAGTTAGCATGTTGTAGAATCTTTAGGTTAGAATTGTTAGGAATAGGTAGATGAATGATTCTGATGAATTTGAGGGCATTCCATGGAGTTCACCATTGAAGCACCAAAACTGTTGAGCCTTAGAACACTTAGGTTAGGGCATGTTAATCTTAGCTAGATAGATTAGAATGATCAGCATAACATGTAGAACACATTAGTATAAGAGTTAGCAAGAATCATCAAGGTTGATCTCAGTGTAAAGTGTTGGAACCAAGGTCTTCTACCTATCGGGTTTGGCTCTAGAGTGAGTTTTAGAGAAAACTGAAACCATGGTTGTGTAGAGGAGAGGATCTAGAGCATTTTTGCTTTTTACGGATATGAGTTTCATGGAGAAACGAAGGTGTATGATGATGGTGAAACCTGGTTCGTGTAAGCTTGCTCAGGGCTCAATAATGGTGGAAACCCTAGGTTATTTGGAGAAGAAACATGACAACCGTTGGATCATTCACAAGACTTTGACTGAAGCATGCATCCAATGGCCAGGATTTAAAACTGAAACGCGAGGGAAGTCTGAGGAAGCAAAACGCGTCGTTTCATTAAACGACGTGGCTGGGCTTGGGAATCAATTGCTATTCGTACCACCACCTTCAAGGCCCAACATGAAATGAACTAATATAACAGCTATTTGCACCGTTTTTGTTTTTTTTTATTTTCTTTTGAGTTTTCTGATTAGCTGGGCCCAGACGCGCCTTGCTATGCGCACCCCCAGTCTGGGCCCATCCTTCATTTTTCAACTTAAATAATTGCTGATTGCACCCATAACCAATTCAAATCATTTTTAATTTCTTTTATTT
Organism: Lathyrus sativus; assembly: GCA_963859935.3. NCBI lineage: Eukaryota > Viridiplantae > Streptophyta > Magnoliopsida > Fabales > Fabaceae > Lathyrus > Lathyrus sativus. Next base: position 186,592,124 of record OZ012737.1, read on the forward strand.
TTGTTAATTCTTTGAAAAATCATAACAAATTGGAAATTTCATATTTTTAAATGGTTGTTTTTGCATCTTTTTCATATTTCTGTTAAGAAAATTGTCAAATAATAAAATTAGCATTTTATTTTATTTTTGCATTTTTAGTATATTTTTCTTTCAAATAGGTTTAAATGATGTTTAGTTTAATACTTGATATTGTTGATTTTAGTTTAGCTAGACCCTTGTATATTTTGGACCCATTCTTTTTAGAGTACCTCACTTAGGACTTTAATTTTCATATGAGATTTAATTCATGATTTTAGGACTAAATTTTAGATGGTTTGTTTAGGTGTGATTAGGAGAATCAAAACTAGGGTTTAGAGATAACATAGGTGTAATAAATCATTTCTTTTAGGAGTTGTAGTTTGAATTTTGGGGTATGGGACTATAGGGGTTATGGGTAAATGATAGATCCCTTAGAAAATATTAGACTTCCTCTATTCTACTATTACTACTAGTATATTCCTGTATGTGCTTGACTGTGTGGTGTGCCCTCTCTAGGGTTATTATTTTGACTGTGTGGGGTATTGGGCCTGCTTGGGGTTTGGGGTTGAGCTGAAGACTTTGCTGATGAGGACCATTGAAGATTAAGAGAATGAAGACCAATTTCCAGAGTTGATGAGGAGTATCTCTTGCTGGCAGCTGTTGAAGGTTATAGGATCTAAGAGTTAGGCAGAGCTCTAGAGTAGAGAATTTGATTTACAAACATGGAAGGTCTTGTTTGCCTCCATCCCTCTCTATGATGCAGAGTCTCTCTAGGACACTCACCCCCTTCCTTTGGAAGGCTTGGTGACAGTGTCTAAGAGATAGAACTCTTGAGAGAAACTTTCTACATGTTGTTAACAGTCTGTTTGCCACCTTTGGTGGTCAACTAACTGTTTAACATTCCAGTTCATCCTCTTAGCTGTTCCTCATCTTGGAGAGTGAGACTTGAAGAAAAGCCATTGAAGGACTGATGATAAAGACCTTGCTTGAAGGCTGTGAAGAGGAAGACTGATGCTTGGAGCTTGTAGATGTTTGGAGATGACTTGAGGACAGATGTTGATGAAGGTTGATGTTGCTGTTTATTTTTACTGTTTATAATTCTTGATGTATTGTTTGAATTTCCCTTACTGTATTGCTTGCTGTTTAACCTGTTAGGTTGAAAGTGAATTCTGTTCACTTTTGCCTGTTGTTTTCTAGGTTCGAGGTTGAGTCGGACTCCTTTGCCTCGCTTGTATTGCTGCATCCATGCATTTTACTGCTTTATTGTATATATGCTATTGTTTCTGTTTCCGTTTATCCCTTAGGATCTCTGTTTCTCTCTGTGCAAGAGAGTAACATGATAGACATTAGGTCTTAACCCATGCATGATAACATTAGGTTAGTTGATTCCCTTTGCAACTGTAGGATATAGTTCTGTCTCTTCTTCCTCAAAACAAACAGAAAAACATAATAATATTCCAAACACAATAAAAGACACTTCTTCCGTAAAAGAATGTGAACTCATCAAAATGTCATTTTTGTCCGCTTGGAATGTTAATCAGAAAAACCCTTTTTCAGAAGGAATAAAAACAATCAAGACAGACTTGTGTCGTACGTGGCCCGAACTACGTTTGCTCTGATCTTTCATGCTGTATGAAAGTACGTAGGCATAGGATGCGATATCCTAGCGAGCAACCTTCCCCTCCTTTCCCGTAGGTAGGCGAACTACGCTGACTCTGATTTCTCGTTCCAGACGGGAATACGTAGGCATAAAGTGCGATACTTTGCCGAGTCATTTTCTTTTCTTTTAACCCCAGACCTGTAGAGTAGATAGAATAACAATCTTTTCGACCGAAAACAAGCGTGGATCCCATCGAGTACGACGGACGTGAGGGGTGCTAATACCTTCCCCTTGCGTAACCGACTCCCGAATCCAGGATTTGGTTGCGATGACCATTCCTTCCCCCGTTTTGCGGTAGGTTTACCCTGAGCGTTTCTTTCCCTTCTTTGGGATAAATAACGCACGGTGGCGACTCTTCTGTTCAGCCGGCGCCGATTTTCGCAGTAGCGACAATATGCTTGAACCACTTAAAACATGACTTGAATATGGCCTAAAATCTTCTTGAGGTAAACCTTAGAATCATCTTGAAACCATTTAAATTATCTTGAACGACTTGATTCATAACTCAACTAATTTGATCTCCACTTAGAATCAACCTGAACTTTAGAGGATTATAGCCAAAAGGCATATGATGGTCTTGAGAAAAGTCCATGAAGCCACAAAATGCTTATCATAAGAAAAATGAGAGGGTGTGACAAATTTTGGGTATGGTAGATGCTCCTATCTGTTGCACCCCAAAATTTGCTCAACCTTTTCTTGCCTGATTTATGTTTCATTGCATTTGCATAGTTACATCATTCACATAGTTCTAATCATTTGCATATCATAGCATATCACTCATCCAACAGGGGGTCAAGTGTGATTCTTATCAGAAGAAGCCTAGCAAGAGGTCTTATCCAAGTATGAGAAGTCATCCAGGCCATCAAGAAATGATTTGAAGCCTTGAGAAGTTTGAGTGCCTACATGTGGGTTTTGCTCCTATCTTGAGGAATATTGAGAATCATCAGTGGGATGTGAAACATGGAATGTGAAATTTAGGTGTGTATGGATCTCATGGGATGTCTAGAGGGCCATATTGAAGTTGAGGCAAGTCATTGATTCAAGTATGAGAGCCACATTTGAAGTGCAGTCAACTAGGGTTTCATCTGGGTCAATCCTAGGTCAAGTGAGTAATTGAAGAGCATCAAAGCCTACTTTGAAGTCATGGAATTCATGGATTAGTATGTTGATACATGTGTGGTGTTGTGCCAAGGTTAAGCAAAGAATGATCAAGAATGTGGGAAGTTGCTAAATTAGGGTTTCAGTGTAAAATCACCCTATTTAGTGCCTAACTTCAAAGCCACATAAGTCAAAATACAAGTTTCAAATGGATCTTTGGCCAACATGAAACTTGTAGAGCATCTCCGTACCTTTAATTTGAGTACTAGAAGTCCTCAAGGGGATTTATAGAACTCAAGTTATGGTCCTTGCAAGTTATAGGTCATCAGAGGACACTGAAATTTATCTGTGAAAATCACTTGACTTCCAAGCAACTTTTTCCTTTCAAGGATTTTTCAAATGGATTCTTGGCCAACATGAGAGTTGTAGATCTTGATCTTATCTTTCCATAGAGTACTAGAAGTCCTCAAGAGTATTTGTAGAACTCAAGTTATGATCTTGGAAATCCAGGGGTATTTTGGGTATTGGTGATTATAGGTCATTCTCAAGCATGGGTCAAAATCTCCAACATAGAGGCCTCGAATGGAAAATTGTTCAACTAGAAAGTTGCTCAAAATAGGGTTTTAACATTGACCATGCATGAAGGAGGATTTGAATTGGCTAATAGGAGAAGTTGGCTTGAAATGGTTTTTAAATGAAGAAATTAAAGTCATTTAAAAGGCAAAATTGTGATTTCTTGATTTTATGGCCAAACAAGTCCATGTTATATACCAAATTGATCAGAAAACATGTTTTGGAAAGGATGGAAATATTAATTTTTTGATTTGAGGTCATTTACACATGGTTCCCTTTAATACCTTAAGGTTGAAGTAACATAACCATCACACTCCATAGGATCAAAAACAAGGAGAATACACATCCAATTCAGTTCTAAATATCACAAGAGGAGAAATTCAAATGAGTGTGAGAGCTAGAACAGAGCAAAGCATGATTTCCACATATGAGATTTTCAAGGAATGTGAGAAATAGAATTTCTCATTCAGGTTGTTACAGAAGTTTCTAGAGGGTTCTATTAGCTTCTATATAACATATGCATTGGATTCAGATCATTTTTTGGGAGGAATTGAGCAAGGAACCAGAGCAAGCCATTGGAAATTCTCAAGCTGCATCAAGAATCGGGTTTTGGAATTGAAGAGGATTCAAAGCAAATTGTCCATTGGAGAAGCTTTAGAAGTGGTTCTTGAGTGATTCTGCAAAAGATTGGAGGTTGAATCGTGCCATAACCTCATTTGTTCATCCATTTTCACCAGGTTTGCATTCTTCAAATTTCAGCATATTTGGTAGTGATTTGCTTAGGTTTTGATGCATGGTTAGGTTAGTGTTGATGCTTAGGTGGATTTAGGCACAAATTTGGGATGATTAGAGACACTTTAGGTTGTGATCAGAATTCTGTTGAGAGGAATATTGTGAGATTCTTGAGGCTTTAAGCATGGCTGAATGCTGAGAATTGATCAGGGAAACATGTAGATGAGTTTAGGATCTTTAATTGCAAGAATTGAGTTGATCAAGATTTGGTGATTTTTCTGCAACTTCTATCGGGTTTTGAGTTAGGGTGATAATCAATGGAAATGGAGGTCATATTCATGATCAGGATGAAATTTCAGGTGGGATAGGGTATTCAGTTGGCTTGATTGATGAGGTTTTGGGATGTCTTCACCGGAGAAGACGGTGGCGCCAAGCTCAGGCCACCGTCTGAGCATTTCCCCCTCAGTTTCAAATATTTGGGGACGATGACCCAGGGCCCTCGGATCATGCTTTGACCCTTGACTCAAACCAAATCCAATGGCCACGATTGAATTGAATTTCTGAAGAGAATTTAGAAGGAGACCTCAACGCTGCATTTCATTAAACGCTATTGGATGGGCTTAAGTGAACCCTTGCTAACCACACCTCTATTCAGGCCCAAGCTGGAATTACAACGTGAATTAGTTGCTATTCATCACAGACATTTTCCATTTTCCTTTCATTTTCCATTTATTTTCTGTTAGTTGGTTTGGGCTTATGAGATGTTGGATATACGCACCCCCTTTTAGGCCCAGTCTGGAGAAATAACTGAATTTAATTGCTATTTGCAACGCAGTTTTGTCATTTTTCATTGTTTTCTTTTAATTTCATATTTTTCATATAGTATAGAAGTAAATCCATAATAAATAGAAAAATTAATCTTTTTAATCCAAGCTTCTTTCCCCTGACTCTTTAGAGAATCTAGAATTTTAGGAAATTAAGAAATTCATAATTCATGCATTTTAGAATTTAATTGTATTTTTTGCATTTTTATTGCTTTTATTTTCAATATGGTTGATACATGATTTTGCTGATTTTATTATGAATGATTGGTGTATGGTTTTGAGTTGATTCTTTTTGGACTAGATAGCTTAGATATGCATGCCCCCATAGTAATTTTCTCATATTTTTGTGAGATAATTTTAGGCTAGTTTGAACAATGAGCAATAAGTGGTTTAGAATTAGGGTTTTAGGATAGTACCCTTAGGTTTAGGGCATAGTTTTAGGTCCAAATGAATGGTTAACCCCCCAGGTTTTTGTATAATATATTCTTAAGAAGTTAGGAACCCTTAGAATTTTTTATAGGATTTTACAATCATTTTGGTATTTTAATTAGAATTAGCTTTAAGACTAACTTCTAGGTGTTTCTGATGAACTAACTTGACTAGTTTAATTCAATAGTTCCCCTTAGATTAGGGTGGTGTTGCTTTTGAGCTTGGATGATCATGAAGACCAATTGAAGGTGCTTTGGAGATCTTAGAGGATCTTGGAGTTGAAGATTTCTCATCTGTTGGAGTGTTTGTCAGGAGCTTAGGGAAATTAGGGTTTTAGGAAGTGCCTTAAACCTAGTTTTGATTCTTTCTTCAAACATAGAGTGCATTGTTTGCCTCTATTCTATCCAATGACATAAAGTCCTCCTTGGGAAGCTCCATCTCTCCTTAGGAGGGATGAGTGGTATGCCCAAGTGAGTAGAACTTTGAGGATATCTTTCATTTGCAATGATTAGGTTCTTAGTGGCTTCCTTTGGTTGTCATTAAGTTACTTAACATTTCAACTTGATCTTGTTGAATGATTCTCCCTTGGAGGTGCTTGTTGAAGCTTGGTAAAGGAAAAGATGAGGTAGCTTGTTGAAGCTAGGATTTTGTTTGCTTGTTGAAGCTAAGAGCTTGTTGAGGTCAGGAGCTGGTTGAAGCTGTTTACTGGTTGGGGTTTGAGCTTGCTTAAGCTAGGAGCTTGTTGAAGCCTGGTGCTTGTTGGAGATTGAAATTTTATTGAAGCTTGAAGATAGGAGTTATTCATGAAGATGAAGATTGTTGTTGTCAACCTTCTGCTGTTTAATCATTTGTTGCTGTCAGAGCTGCTGTTTGCTGTAGGAGATTGGTGTTGCTGCTTGGGCTGCCTTCTCTGCTGTGGCTTTTGCTTTCTGTATTTGCTTGTTGGCTTGTGTAGCTTACCCCCTAGGTTTGAGGTGAATGTTGATTCACTTTGCCTGTTGTTTTCCCAGGTTTGAGGTTGAGTGGGACTCCCTTGCCCAAATCAATGCTTCTTGAAAAATCATAACTTCATTCCCAAGTAAGATAAAACTTTGTTCTTTGACTTTTTAGAAATCTTGAAACATCCTCTACAACTTTCATGTTGACAACTTCCCTTGATTCAATTAGGATCATGATGAAAATGCTTGTAAAGTTAGCTTCATGACATATGCAGATTTGCTTGAAATATTTTCTAAGTGTTTTGGTTCCAAAAGTAGTAAATCCTCCACTTCATGGCCTCATATCTCTTCATCCATGCATTTTTTAGAAATCATCCCCAGGTCAAAGTTGTAGTATGTAGCAAGGCACTCAATTTGATCTTTGGAGAAAAGAAAATGATTGCTTGAGGAGGAGGTTATGGCCTTGGAAAGTAGGGCAAAAATCATGAAATTTCTTAACTTTGTGAAATTTTCCAAAACCCTAATTTTGCAATTTTGATATTTCCTTTGACTTTCTTGATTATGTCGTACCTCAAAAAATACGATCCTCACGATAGACGCGGAAAAAACGTTTGAACAGAGTCGCCACCGAACTTTATTCATTCCAACGAAGGAATAGGAAAATATCGATAAAACCTTTAAAGAGATAAGAACATGGTCATTGCAACCAAATTCTAGGTTCGGGAGTCGATTACGCAAGAGGTAAGGTATCAACACCCTTAATGTCCCTTGTACTCAACGGGAACCTCTTAATACGATTCGAGAAAAGAGTTAGCTAGGTTTGTTTGTTTTCTTCTAAAGATTCGATTCTAAGGGGGGAAATGGGTGATTTTTTTATAGGGTGCTCGCCAAAGATTGAGTCCCTTGTGCCTACGTACTCCCTCGTATAATAGGAAAGTCAGAGCATCCTAGTTCGTGGGACTACGGTTGGTTGGTGTGTTTTACGAACAAGTGTTTAGGTCGCATTCTAACTGCTAAACATTGGCTTGTCTGCTTGCAAGGGGAAGCTGAAGCACAAGTTTATATGCGCGGAAGAAGGGACTAAACAATGTTCTTTGTGAAAAGTTGCTTGAATAGATTAGAGTGTATTCAGGATTTAAATTGAGAAAAGATTTGATTTGAATATGTTTTAGGGTTTCTATCGCACGGGAGCGATAGAATGAGGTTTGATTTGTTAAGTATTTTGAGGGAGAATGACAATTATTCAATAAACGGGACGTCAGCCTCGCAACCAATTACTCATTGCATTATTGGAATGCTAGATCCAAACGACACCTTTTTCATTCAATTAATTATGAAGTTATGTTAGTTGGAAAATGAACCTCTTTGTCCAAATAATTATGGCAACTATTTTAGGGATGAAAGGTCATGTAACCCACAACCCAAGGCGTGCGCCCCAAGAGCGGTTGTTCAAGAACCCAAGGAGTGCAAGACTCCAAGAACTCAGTTCTTTCACAATTTATTTAGGAAAAAAATTTGAATTTGATTAGGTTATTTTGATTAGACTCATTAAGTATTTTAAACGAATTGAGTGTTTTAATAGGATCAAGTATTTAGAAATGAAAGATTGAAATGATCACAACTCAAAGCGTGTGCCTCGAGAGTAACCGTTCAAGGATCCAAAGAGTGCTAGACCCTAAGAACCCTTTACCTTCACTAATTAATTTAAATATATATATATATATATATATATATATATATATATATATATATATATATATATATATATATATATATATATATATATATATATATATATATATATATATATATATATATATATATATATATATATATATATATATATATATATATATATATATATATATATATATATATATATATATATATATATATATATATATATATATATATATATATATATATATATATATATATATATATATATATATATATATATATATATATATATATATATATATATATATATATATATATATATATATATATATATATATATATATATATATATATATATATATATATATATATATATATATATATATATATATATATATATATATATATATATATATATATATATATATATATATATATATATATATATATATATATATATATAGATAAGAGTTAATCAAAATGGATATGGTTTTGATTTAATTAAGAAAGTATTTTTAGCTTACTTGTATTTGAGAAAAGTGTAATTAAATTTGCAAATGGTTTAGGTTAAATTTTTTGAAGACAATTAGTTGAATGGATTAAATGTTTTGAAAAGAGTTATATATTTTAATTGTTTTAAGATATGAAAGATGGAATAAACACAACCCAAGGCGTGCGCCTCAAGAGCGATCATTCAAGGATCCAAGGAGTGCTAGACTCCAAAAATCCACTAACTTCATTAATTAGTTATGAAAAAAAGAATATTTTAAGTGTTGTGTTTGGTTAATCACATTGAGTTTTAAACGGATTTAAAAATGAATTATTTTGGTGTTGGATCAAGATATGTTTATTAAAAAAGTGTCCATGTCTAATCTAATAATTTTGTAGACCGTCATACAAGAATCGTTCTTGCAAGTGTAAATAAAGCACACAATCAAAGCATATAAGAAAATAGCACACAAATAAACACACACGAGTAATCATCCATAATCATGAAATAATTAAACCAATCATTCCCATAAACATAAAAAGAAAGATAGCAAATTGAGGAATAGTAACCTAAATCTTATCATGAATAATAAATAAAAAAATCCATAATTTTATTTCTACATTTCCTCCTAAAAACTAGAATAAAATAATGCTAAAAAATCTATTTTTATTTGAAAATATGACTTACTAATGAGTGCTTGACTTAACAAAATAATAATAAAAAAAAAGAGGAAAAAAAACCACTGCAGAACGGGCCAACACTGGAGAGAAACCATAAGCCCAATAAAGCTATCAATTATGGTTTGATTAAACCTGGTCCATAAGGGATCCGATGGCACATCCAGCCCACCTAAGTAATGGAAAACCTTCTCTACAAAACCTAGTCGCGGCTTCAATACATCTGGTCAACAACATGTGTAAAAAAAACAAGACATTGAAGGGTATCATGGAATATCAGACACATATCAATTATATTAATAAGATGCAATTAATAAAAACAAATTTAGGGCAGTGCAAACATCAAAATCTGGGGAAGGTAACAACATAAAGCACCTTTAATAGGATGGTCCCCATCAACACGTTACATTATGCTGTGAATATTTTGAAAAAACAATTCAATTAAACTCACCAAAAGTTATCTTTAAAACAAAAAGAAACCATGTGTTAGGTATAGAACTGAAACCACCCCCTTCTTATCTTTCTCTCTTTTAAGTGTTCTTTCTCTCTCTCTCTCTCTCTCTCTCTCTCTCTCTCTCTCTCTCTCTCTCTCTCTCTCTCTCTCTCTCTCTCTCTCTCTCTCTCTCTCTCTCTCTCTCTCTCTCTTATCTCTCAAACATACAAACACCAACCCATCGCAGAGACCACCGGAGTTAGATTCATCACGGTGGTGATGATTAACACTCGCGGTGGCATAAATGAACTCTCCCGAGTCAGACACAAAACCAAAACGAAAAAAATAATAACTCAAATTCAGATCTGAAGCTCCCAAAATCTAAACCACTCTCATGGATTAGAATAATAAAACGAAGAGAAGAAACAATTAAAAAAAGTGAAAACAAAATATTACAAACATCGAGCATTCAAAACAAAAAAAGTTTGATTCCTACTGAAAACCCTAAACCCCCGTCGTCTTAGCAATTTCATGGCTTTATATCAAACACAAACATGGAAGCAACAAAGGATAAGCACCATAACAACATGAATGAAAAGAAAACATGAAAAAGTCGAAAGTGTATAAGTTGGAATTTGAAACTCCGATGAATTTACCCATGGCGGTTTTGATGATGCAATTCAGGTACAAACTTTCTCCTTGCTTCTACTCTCGTTTCCTCTTGCTCTTCTTCTACTTCTCTCAGTGTACTATTATTGCTCTGTTTCGATTGGTCCGTTCGCATGGAAAGGTTCAAGCTCTAATGATTCAGAGTTTCAGTGAGAAACCCTGAATGTTTCAAGGCTATGAGCTTTAGTAAACGGTTGTTGGGAAATTTTAGTAGAGTTTCACCATCAACTTTTTTCTCCTCCCCTCTTTTGAGGCTCATTGCGGTTGTTTATATAGGTTGCAGATTTAGAGTTTCATACGTGCCAAAAAGAAGCTATGATGTGCAAAAATCATGTGGGAGAAAAATCAAATTTGTTAGAGCAGCCTCCTCTAAATCCATGATTTCATGGGCAACGGAAATGGTCCTTCCATCTTTCCAGATATTTTCTTTTGTCGTATTTGAATTGTAAAGGTTCCTTATATTCTTGGTACTTTGGTGTTCTTTCATTTTCTGCATTTTGTAATACTGTCTCTTGGATTAGTTTAAAATTAATGATCAGGATTGTTCTTGTAATTAATTCTGTATAAACCGAAGCCTATAAGCATTCTGAATTGTGTGGTGTATAGGAGTTATAGTGAATTAAGGGCTTCCATACGTGCCTTTTGGACCATTTGATGTGGTGGGGCCAATGATTCATGAAGTATACTTATTGTTTTTTTTATTGAATTGAATTGTAATTCTTATACATATTTAATGGTAATATTTTTGTTGTCGTAATCACATAAGGCTTGCGCTATGATCCATCACCAGTATTGCTATGTCTTAATAAGAAAATTGGTTCAAGAGTGTGCATACTTAGGCCTACTTCTCACACCCATCTTGTCTTGAAAAACATTCGCATCTTGCTACATCCTAAAGAGTGAAATGTGATAATTCATAACTTGCATTTATAAATCATGTTGTGTTTTAAAATAATTTCTTGGGTCTAACTTGAGAAAATTTAGTTATGGCACCAAACTCTTCATAACCTAATTGAGTTGGCTCAAAGACCTAATGACTACAATGCTTGGAATAAATTTGAAACCATTAGGGTAACTTGAAACCAATCTTAAAAACCAATTATCCAAAACTCGTCCTAATTTGTCCTTAACACATGACTTGAAAGTTTGATTAGGACTTAATATGACTTGAGAATATTTTGTTCCAAGCTTGAAACAATCTAACAAAGTGAGCATGACTTAAAGGTTTAATCATGGTTTAAAACAAACTTGAAACAATTTTTTCCAACCGTGGTTCATAAATATGCTTGAACCACTTGAAACATGACTTGAATATGGCCTAAAATCTTCTTGAGGTAAACCTTAGAATCATCTTGAAACCATTTAAATTATCTTGAACGACTTGAATCATAACTCAACTAATTTTATCTCCACTTAGAATCAACCTGAACTTTAGAGGATTATAGCCAAAAGGCATATGATGGTCTTGAGAAAAGTCCATGAAGCCACAAAATGCTTATCATAAGAAAAATGAGAGGGTGTGACAAATTTTGAGTATGGTAGATGCTCCTATCTGTTGCACCCCAAAATTTGCTCAACCTTTTCTTGCCTGATTTATGTTTCATTGCATTTGCATAGTTACATCATTCACATAGTTCTAATCATTTGCATATCATAGCATATCACTCATCCAACAGGGGGTCAATTGTCATTCTTATCAGAAGAAGCCTAGCAAGAGGTCTTATCCAAGTATGAGAAGTCATCTAGGCCATCAAGAAATGATTTGAAGCCTTGAGAAGTTTGAGTGTCTACATGTAGGTTTTGCTCCTATCTTGAGGAATATTGAGAATCATCAGTGGGATGTGAAACATGGAATGTGAATTTTAGGTGTGTATGGATCTCATGGGATGTCTAGAGGGCCATATTGAAGTTGAGGCAAGTCATTGATTCAAGTATGAGAGCCACATTTGAAGTGCAGTCAACTAGGGTTTCATCTAGGTCAATCCTAGGTCAAGTGAGTAATTGAAGAGCATCAAAGCCTACTTTGAAGTCATGGAATTCATGTATTGGTATGTTGATACATGTGTGGTGTTGTTCCAAGGTTAAGCAAAGAAAGATCAAGAATGTGGGAAGTTGCTAAATTAGGGTTTCAGTGTAAAATCACCCTGTTTAGTGCCTAACTTCAAAGCCACATAAGTCAAAATAAAAGTTTCAAATGGATCTTTGGACAACATGAAACTTGTAGAGCATCTCAGTACCTTTAATTTTAGTACTAGAAGTCCTCAAGGGTATTTATAGAACTCAAGTTATGGTCCTTGCAAGTTATAGGTCATCAGAGGACACTTAAATTTATCTGTGAAAGTCACTTGACTTCCAAGCAACTTTTGCCCTTCAAGTAGTTTTCAAATGGATTCTTGGCCAACATGAGAGTTGTAGATATTGATCTTAGCTTTCCATAGAGTACTAGAAGTCCTCACGAGGATTTGTAGAACTCAAGTTATGATCTTGGCAATCCAGGGGTATTTTGGGTATTGGTGATTATAGGTCATTCTCAAGCATGGGTCAAAATCTCCAACTTAGAGGCCTCAAATGGAAACTTGTTCAACTAGAAAGTTGCTCAAAATAGGGTTTTAACCTTGACCATGCATCAAGGAGGCTTTGAATTGGCTCATAGGAGAAGTTGGCTTGAAATGGTTTTTAAATGAAGAAATTAAAGTCATTTAAAAGGCAAAATTGTGATTTCTTGATTTTATGGCCAAACAAGTCCATGTTATATACCAAATTGATCAGAAAACATGTTTTGGAAAGGATGGCAATATTACTTTTTTTTTATTTGAGTTCATTTACACATGGTTCCCTTTAATACCTTAAGGTTGAAGTAACATAACCATCACACTCCATAAGATCAAAAACAAGGAGAATACACATCCAATTCAGTTCTAAATATCACAAGAGGAGAAATTCAAGTGAGTGTGAGAGCCAGAACAGAGCAAAGCATGATTTCCACATATGAGATTTTCAAGGAATGTGAGAAATTGAATTTCTCATTCACGTTGTTACAGAAGTTTCAAGAGGGTTCTATTAGCTTCTATATAACATATGCATTAGATTCAGATCATTTTTTGGGAGGAATTGAGCAAGGAACCAGAGCAAGCCATTGGAAATTCTCAAGCTGCATCAAGAATCGGGTTTTGGAATTGAAGAGGATTCAAAGCAAATTGTCCATTGGAGAAGCTTTAGAAGTGGTTCTTGAGTGATTCTGCAAAAGATTGGAGGTTGAATCGTGCCATAACCTCATCTGTTCATCCATTTTCACCAGGTTTGCATTCTTCAAATTTCAGCATATTTGGTAGTGATTTGCTTAGGTTTTGATGCATGGTTAGGTTAATGTTGATGCTTAGGTGGATTTAGGCACAAATTTGGGATGATTAGGGACACTTTAGGTTGTGATCAGAATTCTGTTGAGAGGAATATTGTGAGATTCTTGAGGCTTTAAGCATGGCTGAATGGTGAGAATTGATCAGGGAAGCATGTAGATGAGTATAGGATCTTTAATTGCAAGAATTGAGTTGATCAAGATTTGGTGATTTTTCTGCAACTTCTATCGGGTTTTGAGTTAGGGTGAGAATCAATGGAAATGGAGGTCATATTCATGATCAGGATGAAATTTCAGGTGGGATAGGGTATTCAGTTGGCTTGATTGATTAGGTTTTGGGATGTCTTCACCGGAGAAGACGGTGGCGCCAAGCTCAGGCCACCGTCTGAGCATTTCCCCCTCAGTTTCAAATATTTGGGGACGATGACCCAGGGCCCTCGGATCATGCTTTGACCCTTGACTCAAACCAAATCCAATGGCCACGATTGAATTGAATTTCTGAAGAGAATTGAGAAGGAGACCTCAACGCTGCGTTTCATTAAACGCTATTGGGTGGGCTTAAGTGAACCCTTGCTAACCACACCTCCATTCAGGCCCAAACTGGAATTACAACGTGAATTAGTTGCTATTCATCACAGACATTTTCCATTTTCCTTTCATTTTCCATTTATTTTTTGTTAGTTGGTTTGGGCTTATGAGATGTTTGATATAAGCACCCCCTTTTGGGCCCATTCTGGAAAAATAACTGAATTTAATTGCTATTTGCAACGCAGTTTTGTCATTTTTCATTATTTTCTTTTAATTTCATATTTTTCATATAGTATAGAAATAAATCCATAATAAATAGAAAAATTAATCTTTTTAATCCAAGCTTCTTTCCCCTGACTCTTTAGAGAGTCTATAATTTTATGAAATTAAGAAATTCATAATTCATGCATTTTAGAATTTAATTGTATTTTTTACATTTTTATTGCTTTTATTTTCAATATGGTCGATACATGATTTTGCTGATTTTATTGTGAATGATTGGTGTATGGTTTTGAGTTGATTCTTTTTGTAATAGATAGCTTAGACATGCATGTCCCCATGGTAATTTTATCATATTTTTGTGAGATAATTTTAGGCTAGTTTAAACAATGAGCAATAGGTGGTTTAGAATTAGGGTTTTAGGATAGTACCCTTAGGTTTAGGGCATAGTTTTAGGTCCAAATGAATGGTTAACCCCCCTGGTTTTTGTATGAGATATTCTTAAGAAGTTTAGGAACCCTTAGAATTTTTTATAGGATTTTACAATCATTTTTGGTATTTTAATTAGAATTAGCTTTAAGACTAACTTCTAGGTGTTTCTGATGAACTAACTTGACTAGTTTAACTCAATAGTTCCCCTTAGATTAGGGTGGTGTTGCTTTTGAGCTTGGATGATCATGAAGACCAATTGAAGGTGCTTTGGAGAGCTTAGAGGAGCTTGGAGTTGAAGATTTCTCATCTGTTGGAGTGCTTGTCAGGAGCTTAGGGAAATTAGGGTTTTAGGAAGTGCCTTAAACCTAGTTTTGATTCTTTCTTCAAACATAGAGTGCATTGTTTGCCTCTATTCTATCCATTGACATAAAGTCCTCCTTGGGAAGCTCCATCTATCATTAGGAGGGATGAGTGGTATGCCCAAGTGAGTAGAACTTTGTGGATATCTTTCATTTGCAATGATTAGGTTCTTAGTGGCTTCCTTTGGTTGTCATTAAGTTGCTTAACATTTCAACTTGATCTTGTTGAATGATTCTCCCTTGGAGGTGCTTGTTGAAGCTTGGTAAAGGAAAAGATGAGGTAGCTTGTTGAAGCTAGGGTTTTATTTGCTTGTTGAAGCTAGGAGCTTGTTGAGGTCAGGAGCTGGTTGAAGCTGTTTACTGGTTGGGGTTTGAGCTTGCTTAAGCTAGGAGCTTGTTGAAGCCTAGTGCTTGTTGGAGATTGAAAGTTTATTGAAGATTGAAGATAGGAGTTATTCATAAAGATGAAGATTGTTGCTGTCAACCTTCTGCTGTTTAATCATCTGTTGCTGTCAGAGTTGCTGTTTGTTGTAGGAGATTGGTGCTGCTGCTTGGGCTGCCTTCTCTGCTGTGGCTTTTGTTTTCTGTATTTGTTTGTTGGCTTGTGTAGCTTGCCCCCTAGGTTTGAGGTGAATGTTGATTCACTTTTCCAGTTGTTTTCCCAGGTTTGAGGTTGAGTGGGACTCCCTTGCCTCGCTTGTATTGCTGCATTGCATGCATTTTACTGTATTTGCTTACTTTCTTTTCTGTTTATCCCCTAGGATCTCTGATTTCCTCTGTGCAGGAGGGAATTATGACAGACATTAGGATTCTTATCCATGCATGACAACATTAGGTTAGTTTTTATTCCCTTTCAACCCTAGGCTTTTTAGGGCTTCTTTATCTTTTCTCATCTCAAAACAATTCAAAAACACAGTAATAAGGATGACGCGCGTTGTACGCTACGAGCCTTAAGCTATTTGAGAACAGGTTGCTGGAGGGTCACTCTTCAGTAATCTGGCTGCTTAGTATGGTACCCTTAGGGTGACATGCAACGTAGTCACTCTCAGATCACAAGTCTTTAGTGCAGTACAAGTTGCAAACAGACTAAAAAACACTTCTTTCGTAAAAGATTCAAAACAAACATCAAAGTTTCATTTTTGTCCGCTCGGACTCTTAATCAAGAAAAACCCTTTCATAAGGTAATAAAAAACCAGTCAGACAAGCTTGTGTCTTGCGTAGCCCGAACTATGTTTGCTCTGATCTTTCATGCTGTATGAAAGTACGTAGGCATAGGATGTCGTATCCTAGAGAGCAACCTTCCCCTCCTTTCCAGTAGGTAGGCGAACTACGTTGACTCTGATTTCTCGTTCCAGACGGGAATACGTAGGCATAAAGTGCGATACTTTGCCGAATCATTTTCTTTTCCTTTTAACCCAGACCTGTAGAGTAGATAGAATAACACACCCTTAGATAGAAAACAAGCGTGGATCCCGTCGAGTACGACGGCGTGAGGGGTGCTAATACCTTCCCCTTGCGTAATCGACTCCCGAATCCAGGATTTGGTTGCGATAACCATTCCTTTCCCTCTTTGCGTTAGGTTTACTCTGAGCGTTTCCTTTCCCTTTTGTGGGATAAATAACGCACGGTGGCGACTCTTCTGTCATAGCCGGCGCCGATTTTCGCAGTAGCGACACTATCTAATTGTCTTGAACTCGAGAGAATGAACTATTGCATGGTATTCATTTTAGGGTAGAAGGCAATTAGATACAAGACAGCCCCAAAAAATTGTCCGACAAGAATACAAATAATGAGAGATACCATCATGAGATAGCAAGATGCACACTGAGCAGGACAACTTGAGGTTCTTTGGGTGGTCGAAGCAGCACCTTATAGGCCAAGGCTCTTCAAAACATGAGATTCTTCGGGTGGTCGAAGTAGTACCTTATCCATTAAGATTCTTCAATGATACCAAAGCAGTATCTCGATAAAACAAGTGATTCTTCGGGTGGTCAAAGTAGTACCTTATCCGTCAAGGTTCTTTGATGATACCAAAGCAGTATCTTGACAAAACAAGAGATTCTTCAGGTGGTCGAAGCAATACCCTATTCGTCAAGGTTCTTCGATGATACTAAAGCAGTATCTTGACAAAACATGAGATTCTTCTGGTGGTCGAAGTAGTACCTTATCCGTCAAGGTTCTTCGATGATACCAAAGTAGTATCTTGACACAACAAGAGATTCTTTGGATGGTCGAAGCAGTACCCTATCTGTCAAGGTTCTTCGATGATAACAAAGCAGTATCTCGACAAAACATGAGATTCTTCAGGTGGTCAAAGCAACACCTTATCGGTTAAGGTTCTTCGATGATACTAAAGCAGTATCTCGACAAAACATGAGATTCTTCGGGTGGTCGAAGTAGTACATTATCCGCTAAGGTTCTCCGATGATACCAAAGAAGTATCTCTGAACAAATGAGATTCTTCAGGTGATAGAAG
Source organism: Lathyrus sativus (assembly GCA_963859935.3). Lineage (NCBI taxonomy): Eukaryota > Viridiplantae > Streptophyta > Magnoliopsida > Fabales > Fabaceae > Lathyrus > Lathyrus sativus. The sequence continues at coordinate 186,609,714 of OZ012737.1, forward strand.
CAGTACCTTATCCACTAAGGTTCTTTGATGATACCAAAGCGTATCTCTGCAAAACATTTGCTGGGGGAAAGAGTTGAGCAAAGTTCCTGTCAGAGGAAATGCGCTAGCCAAGTTCTGCGGGGAAAAAGTTTTTAAGGAACTTTTTAAGATAACCTGTGCTTGAGGAGCAACAAGAGCAACAGTTGTTGGGGATTATCATAATCAATTGCATAGTTGAGGAATGAGTTGCTAGGGAATAGAATTCCTTGAACAAGTGCAGGGTATCATCTATCTCCAAAGAAATAATGTCGGCTTTGAAGGAGGACTAGCCAAGATGCTTGTTGATTGATCCCAGATCCTATTATGCTATTCCACAGGGAATAGAAAGGCCATGCATTGCATAATGCACGAATATGCAACTAAGATGCAACTGCTGGGGAATCTAATGCACGTATGAATGCACCAGATATGCTAATGCTTGATATCATTATGATACTATCTTATATGACATACTTATGATAACTCAAAAGATTAGGTATGCTAGGGATATGTTTCTTGTTGGAGGTATCTCCGAGGACTGGATTTGAATAGGTGCCAAATGGGGTTGGACTTTGGTATTGGACTTTCTGGTTTCATGAGGATGCCAACAAGGATGAACTTTTAATGGTTGCCAATGAAAACTAGACTTTAAAAGGTAAATTTGAGAGTGGCAATGAAAATGGACTTTTATGTAGTTGCCAATAAAATATTAGACTTTTAGGTTTTATGGAGCCCGTGAGAGGATTTGACTACTCGACATCCCAGACTTGGAGACCTCATGAGTGACTAGAGAATTTGATTGCCCCTAGTAATCTTTGGATTCACTGCTGGGGATTACATTGAGCATATCCATGGACGGATATATATTACTTGTGATGGAGAGCCATGGCGACTGGCAACTGATTTGGTGCTTTCACACGGTGAAGTTTCTTTGGAGACCATCTATTTTCCCCCATGTTCTCACAACATCGAAACAAATTTTATTGCTTTTCAAATATTATTTATATTAACCGATGTTTCAGAACACAATTTATCAAAAATAAAATTAATTCACAAACAAGCAGATAAAGTAAAAAGTGAGCACAACTTAGTGAGAAATCTCTCTTTATATTGGTTCCTCCCTTAAATGGGTAAGTATATACAAAGATGCAATTCCTTAATGAGGTAATTGCGGTGCAAGAAAAACATAATGGCAATAAAATTATTGAGGTTCCATTGAGTTTCAACACTGTTATGGCCCTTATGACTTAGAAGACTTCAACACCTAGCTTCGTAGGAAGATGGATGGATTGATTCCTCTCTTCAGTGGCACATCAGGATCAAGTGGACATGCAGACTGGATATTTTTCCTTGACTTTGTCCCTAAATTTTTACTGGATCGCCCTTTCGGGTTTTCAATCCACCGAGACGCCCTTTTTTACCTGAGCCACCCTTTTGGGTTTTCAACTCAGCGGGCCTATACTTTTTATTTTATCCCTAACTTTTGCCTAGACTGCCCTTTCGGGTTTTCAGTCCACCGGGATAGCCATTTTTGCCTAAGTTTCCTTTTCAGGTTTTCGACTTAGCGGCTTTATTATTCCATTTTTTTAGGTGTAGTATCATTTGATGGGGTTTGCATTTACCGAATATGGTAACTCGTCATCGTCCATAGTTGCGAGTTTCAAAGCACCACCAGAGAATGCCTCTACTACAACATACAGGCCTTCTTAATTCAATGTCCACTTTCCCTTGGATTCATTGTACATGGTCATGATCCTCTTGAGCACTAAGTTTCCTTCTTGGAATGTTTGAGGAGGCACCTTTTTTATCAAAAGCTCTCTTAGTGCCTCTCTAATAGAGCTGACTGTGACATATGGCTTCCAAGCATTTTTTCTCAATAAGATTGAGCTCATCAAGTCGTGTTCTCACCCACTCTGCTTCATCAAGTTGAGCTTCCATTAGAACTCTCAATGATGGGATTTTGTCATCTATCGGAGGAATTGCTTCCATACCATAAACCAATGAGTAGGGAGTTGCCCCTGTCAAAGTCCGCACTGAAGTACAGTAGCCGTGCAGCATAAAAGGTAGCATTTCATGCCAATCCTTATATCTGACCACCATTTTCTGGATGATGTTCTTGTTGGTTTCCTCGACGGCTCCATTCATCTTGGATCAGTATGGTGTTGAATTGTGGTGTTCAATCTTGAAACTGGCGCAAACCTCATCCTTCATTTTGTTGTTGAGGTTAGACCAATTGTCAGTGATAATACGATTAAGCATTCCATATCTGCATATAATGTTGTGTTTCAAGAAGCAGGCAACCACTTGCTTGGTAACATTAGTGTATGATGCAGCTTCAACCAATTTGGTAAAGTAGTCTATGGCCACCAATATGAAGCAGTGTTCATTTGAGGTTTTCGGCTTGATCATCCCAATCATATCTATTTGCCGTACCTCGAAAAAAGAACAACCCTTCGCGAATGGTCACGGAATACAGAGTCACCACTGAACTTTATTCATTCCATGATGGAATAGGAAAATATCGATAAAACCTTTAGGGAAAGAACATGGTCATCGCAACCAAGTTCTAGGGTCGGGAGTCGGTTACATGAGGGGAAGGTATTAGCACCCCTCATGTCCGTTGTACTCAACGGGAACCTCTTGATTCGATTCGTAAGAAATGTTATCCTAGTTTGTTTGTTTTCTTCTAAGGGAATAAAGCGAATAGGTAAGATAAAAGGTTTAGATTGCTGTAATACCCCAAATTTTACCCTTACATTTAGTCAGTCATGGCGCATGACATTTCATTTTTTGCATCCGTTAATCACTAACCAATCATTGAGCGCGATTTGTTTTGCAGGAATTACCCCTAGGGGCGTTTTGGTCATTTTGAAGCATAATTCGTAATTTTGGGCCCGATGAGGTTTTATTCCTGAGTCATTTATTTACATGGGTTGATTATGTCAAGGTGTCGGCACGTTTCGACTGGTATTGAGAAACTCTTGTCAGAAGTAGTTGGACTCAGGGCCGTTTCGGTGTTTTGTTTTGAATGATAGGAGCTTGGGCTGAAAAGAAAGTGGATAGTGTTAATGCTGTTCAGAGAAATCATGTGATCAAAGGGATTGTGGTTAATCATGTCGAGGGATACTGGTTATAAAATTAATCGAGGCAAATATTTTTGAGACTTTTATCCATAAGTACTCATAAGTTACAACTCAAAGGTGGATTTAAATAATTTGTGAATTATTATTCATGAATATTTAAGTTTATAATTGAGAAAATAAACATGAGTATTTGTTGGATTTTATTTCATAAATATTAAAGTACAGTAGAATTGAAAGAACACTTTCGAATTCTATTCAAAATGATTACAAGAGAATGGCATTTACAACAAGTATCTATTCTAAAAAAAGGGTCCTAAGTCCTAAAAAACTCTTTGGTCTTCATTTGGTTTTCCCGTGAATTCATACACTTCTTGATTACCTGAAAAAAAAAAAACAAAGACAAAACAAAGCAAAATAGAAGAAAATGTTAGAAGTTATCTTTGACACTCTCAGAACATCATCATCATCGAGTGTCGGGAGTGGCACAACCGAAGCTGCGTCCTACCCCCGTTACCAATCCATGCCATTAGCGTCAGATGGGGTAACATCTGTTCTTATCTAAGGGACAACCGAGAGATGAAGAAGTAAAAGAAGTTCGGGCCGATAAATGATTAACTGAAAAGGGTCTATGCCACCATCGAGTAAATCCTTATTTACTTTCCAAACTGATACGAGAGTAAAACAACATAGCCAATCCGGATTTAGACCCGGATGCCGGCGGGTCTGAATCGCTTTGCCTTCGAGGTTTTCCAGCACCCAAATTTTCCAAGAACAGATACATCAGAAAAAACAAGTTGTCCAAAAGTAGGATTTATTACTGATTTGCATCATGAAAAGGCAGGATTAGCTATCCAAAACAACTGGACCAAATTGCATCAGGCGACTGGTATATCGTCACAAACTATCAACTCAGTTCATAAACCATCATGGAAGCACATCAGCAACATCAATATCTGCAAGTCCCACGAGAGGTTAAGCGCAATCTCAATATCAAGCATCGCGAAAAAACACAAAAACAGTACTACTGTCAAGATATCACAGAAGGACCCAACTGCGGGAAACCTGAATCAAGGCACCAAGATAGTTCATAAGCACCATAGAAAAAAAACAGACATTTGCAAACCATATCAAAGAGGCCAAGAATCATCAGCATCAGGACATGAATGACCACACCAAACTGAGCATCGAAATGAATCCACAAGTTTAATCACAAGACAAGAGCAAGGATTCACGCCACAATCACGCGTGAAATACCAGGCCATCCTATTGATTCAATCAAGTCAGAAAACTGCATGAAAACAATAGAAACAACAAAGAGATTCGAATTCGTATCAGCCCTCAGCTAACCATCACTGGGCATAAGCATTCGAGCGGCTGGGAGAGCCACGGCCGAAGCCGTTACTAATTCCCTACCAAACACCGAACTGCGTGGCATACAGCAATTGTCGCTCAAGCCCGAATGTCGTTACCACTAAGGCATCCAAACCAATTGGCTCAGACCCTAAGGTCATCATCGCCAATAACCTTCACTTGGCCACCTTGACCCAGTCGAAGCATCAGCATCAATTCACTGAAAAAAGAAGAGGAAAGTGAGTATATGTCCCAAAGCGATGTTCATGACCGAAATGAATGGAAAACCACACATCAGCTCAGAAAGAAACAGTTATTTGTTCTGAAAGAACCAGAGATGTATCAGTAAAGAGCATATCAATAGCGGCAACAGGATGAACCGAAAGAATGAGCCATATCACATCTGAAACAACAGCAACAATGCAGTAAATCAAGAGGATAGGGTCAGTATGAAACAAGCTTAGTGCCAGAACAATCCAACAAGGATCCCAGGCTTGGTCAGTCAAATTCGCCTCAAATAAGACCCATGAGCCAAAGTCTGCAAAAAACAACAACCAAGCAACATCAGAAGCAGCTGGTCAAATATCAAATACCTACGAGCAAAGTTACACCGAAGAAGGTAGAGAAGATCGTTCGAGGAAAGTTCAATGTGGAAAAGCGATAATACGATAAGGCTCAGCTACGAACATCATTGCCCCAAACTCGCAGCCACAAATCAGTTCAAGATATTAAAGATATTCAAAGCCACATCAGAGGGATCCATGGGCATCACAGTGAAATTCGGAGAAGCGTATCAAGTTTAAGTAACATATCTGCAACAAAACCAGAAACCCACATCAATTCAGATTATCTAAATCACACCAAGAAATCAAAGCGAAATCCAATATCCGAAGTGAGTCAAAGTGAAGCAGATTATCCAAAACGAAATCCAAATCGAAAATCTGGAATTACATCAGAAAAATCCGAGTGAGTTCTGAAAATGGAAAGAATCCCAATCAAATCGAAAAATATCAGGTTCACAAATCCACAAAGATCAAATCAAAATCGCGATCCAATCTCAGAAAAATAACGCAAATCCAAGGCCCAAAAGAGAGTCAAAAGAGAAATTATAAAAGGGAACGATATCACCTTGTGTGAAACCCTAGACGAAAACGGCGAAGAACACCAAATAAAGCTGCGAAGAAGACGAATCGTGAAACCCTAGCGACCGCGAGAGAGAGAGAGGAGAAGGGTTTCATCGAAGGTGACCATCAGAGTACGAATCGAAAGATTGAGGAAGGTCCACCAACGCCGCCTCCATCCACGACGGGCAAACCTTCCTCGGAGGCTCAGTTCACCATCATCGCCTCTCTTCAATACCGATTGCGAACAAAAAAACGTAAGCAAGGAACATAATACCGTCATTTTTAACATTGTTCGGTTTAATTTCAGGGTTTTCAACATGATTGAAGAAAGAATCACAGAGAGAGAGACGATGAGGAAGACGAAGGCTTAACGGCGCCGCGAGGGACATAGGGTTTCTGAAACCCTAATTTTTCCTTTTCTATATCCCACCAACCCGGGTTGGGTCCGGGAGTGATGACCGGCCCAACCCCTTTTATTTTATTTTTTACCTTTTTCTTTTTTTATAATTAGTTAAACTTTATTAAACCTTTTTTAAAACTAATATTGAAATTGGTTTTTAATAAAATAATAATTAAAAAAACTTTTTTTATATAAAATTAAAAAACCTTTTTATAATAATAAATAACAACCATTTTTTAAATAAATGTATTAAAATCCCTTTTTAAAAAATATAATAATTAAGTTAAAATAGTTTTTAGGGTTTGAGTTAAATTAATATTAAGAATTTCATTTTTAAATTGAAGATTATATCAGAAAATAAAACCACAAAAAGATGCATAATTTTACTTCGTCACCATCTGACAATTCTGCCCATTAACGGTGTTTGCTCGTTTTGCAGTTTATTGCGTTTACCGTTATTTATTTCATTTTTATGTCATTATCATTTTTGTAACTGCTCCTCTCATGTAACCTCGCGAATTTAACAATCGCTCTTTAAATTCTGCCTTTAAATTTCCGTTTGCATGGTTAAATTAAGACGTTATCTCTCTGTTTGCATGATTCGATTATCTCACACTTCCACCAATATTTAGTCACCTTCAACCCTTACACCTTTTCAACCCTAATTTTCCATAAATGTCTCGCCGCAGACAAAGTTACCATTTTACCCCTAGCATTAGGTCAAAGAGCCGCCGCGCTCATTTTAGGGTTTCCCGCCGCGGAATCCCGAACCTAACCTAACCCTAATTTCAACATAACAATTCAACGTAGAGATTTGGAGTTCCTACACTCCATGTAAGCGTGTCCTTAAGACATGTTTATTCCCCTTGAGAACTTGACCACAGTCAAGAAGTCTCTAACCTCCCTTTTGAGGGGAACTACGATTACTCTGATTCCACTCCCGTAAGGATACGTAGGCACAAGATGCGATGTCTTGCCGAGTAAACTTAGAATTAACCCCTTAGGTCTCCTTTCTCACTTTTAGTCTTTGTACATATACCTTAAGCAAATAAAGCAAATAGTAAACATTTGAACAAAAGGTTCCTGTAGAGTACTACAGAAGTTTAGGGTGCTAATACCTTCCCTAAATTTAACCAACCCCCGAACCCTAGATCTTTCCCCGCATTGTGTTTACGATGCAAAATAGGTTTTCCCTCTTTTGACCTTTTCCTTCGGATAAATCAAAGAGCGGTTGTGAATTGAATTGCGATTCAAACTCATTAATAGTTTGTGATCCTATTTCCACCGCAACAGAAAATGGCGACTTCACTGGGGACCGTCTTAACTTTTGAGGGTTATCCCTAACTTGTTCATATTTACTATCTGTTTTACTATTCACTTGCATGTATATTGTGCTCTGATTTGGGACTGTTCCTTGTGTTGTGAGATAAGTCCTACGCCCGGACTAGTGACATTATTATAGGATGGGGATATATTCGATGAGGCTTATAGGGAGTTGAATCCCGACTAAGTTGATTCGAGAATCACCGCTCAGTTGAGACCTTTTCGAAAATGGTTCGGTTGAACGAGCAATCGTGAAAACTTTTTCCATGGTCGATTGGAGTCTGTGTTATTGAGGACCGTAGTACCTTGACACCACCTTGGCCTTATTTAGGACGTAGTGCGGGAGCTATGTGGGAGTAATCCTACAACGGTTGCTACGCGATACTACACTCAAAAGAGGTTCTCTTGAGAATATTATTAACCCCCGAGTCAATCGGAAGGTCGATAATATCCGAAAGATGGGCTGATGACTTTGGGCACTTTTTAGAACCTTGTTCGGCAGGTACAACTAACCTATAGTACACTCCTTTTAGGGATGGGTAGACCTTAACTCCACTCACGTCCTTTAACCTAGGACTTTATGTACTCATGTGCATTGCATCCATAAAGCATCTCATTGCATTGTATTTCATGGAATTCAAACATCATTTATGGATATCGCGAGATACCATAAATAAATAAAAAAATGAAAAAAAAAAAGGGATTTCCTTGGTACCCCACAATATTCGTAAATATTCGAATTCCATGAAATCTTCATTTGCATTTGCATCATAGCATCATACTTTTGCATTACATGTGTCTTCCGTTTTCTCATACTCGGTTCTCTCACCTTCCAGTTTCGTCACCCTAAGTCCTCGGCACCAGTACAATACTAGAGCTCAAACTCGGAAAAGAATGGAGGATCAGACAAAAGAGATTGATCGCCTTAGCAACGAACTTGAAGACCTGCGAGGAGGTATGGGGCGTATGATGGAACTATTACACGTCATGAATGCTAAGATGGATACCCAGCCCACTGTTGTTTCCGAGATTACCGGCGTTACTGTGGACCCTCCACCGAATGTGACCGTAGCAAGGGACCCGCCTTATGGTCCTGCTCCAGGTTTTGTGCCTCCTCAAGCCACTGTTCCGATTAATCAGCCTGTTCAGCAAGCCGTGCCTTTATTTTCCGAAGTTTCTAGGGGGGCTCCTATCTTTGCACCACCTGTTGTGCACACCCGTGTGCAACCGTATTTCAACGAGACCATCTTTGATAATCTTGATGAGAATGTCGAAGGTTATGAGAAACATGACAAGCTTCGTGAGGAAGTAGATACTATCGTCCAGAGATTGAGAAAAGTAGAGGGCGATCAAATTTTTGGGACTGCTGCAAGGGACGTTTGTTTGGTCTCAGGTCTGGTTATTCCCCCGAAGTTCAAGACTCCGAACTTCGATCGCTATGAAGGTGCCACTTGTCCTAAGAGTCATCTGATCATGTACTATCGCAAAATGGCTGCCCATGTTGAGAATGATAAATTGATGATCCATTGCTTCTAAGACAGTTTGAAGGGTGCTTCTTCCAAGTGGTACTTAACTTTGGACCAGTCTCGCATTAAGAACTTCCAGGATTTGTCTGACGCTTTCATCAAACATTACAAGTACAATATGGATCTGGCTCCTGACAGAAGACAGTTGTTGAGTATGTCGCAAAAGAATTCTGAGTCATTCAAAGAGTATGCTCAAAGGTGGAGAGAGATTGCTTCACAAGTAGAACCTCCTTTGACCGAGAAAGAGTTAGCTGATTGGTTTGTCGACACGGTTCGTCCAGAATTTTACGAAAGGATGGTGGGTAGTGTGACTTCAAATTTCTCTGACATCGTTGCTGTGGGTGTCAAGATTGAATTGGGTATGAAAAGCGGTAAAATGACAAATACTCATGGTGTTTCAAAGGATCAGCCGAAGAAACCTTCGTACAGCTCTCAGAAGAAGAAAGAAGGTGAGACTAATGCTATATCCTCTGGTAGACGAAGAGACCAATTTTATCAATATCCACAAGGTTATGCTCAACCTCAAGGGTATCCGATTCAATATGCTCAACAACCCTATGTGGCAGCTGTTGCACCTTCTTTCAATCAACAGGTTCCTACGTATCAACCTATGCAACAATCTCCTGCTTATCCGCCTCCTAACTATCAACAAGCGCCCAACGCTCCTGCCCATCAACAGCCAAGGAATCCAGCTCCTCGCCAGAATGTTCCTAACAAGAGACAGTATAAACCTTGTCCGCCGATTCCAATGACTTTCACTGAGCTGTATCCCTCATTAGTCAAGCAAGGTCTAATCACTACTCGAGCTTTGGGCCCGCCTCCTAATCCGCTGCCCGCCAATTACAACGCCGCCGCTCATTGTTTATTTCATGAGGGTGCGCCTGGTCATGATCTAGAGAACTGTTATGCTCTCAAAAGTCTTGTCAGAGATCTGTTGGAAAAGAAGATTTTGTCATTTGAAGATCCTCAACCGAATGTTAAGAAGAACCCTTTTCCTAACCATGAGAGTGTTAATGCCATTAGTGCCGATTCTGAGGAAGGTTATGTCCTTGATGTTGTTCAGATTAAGACTCCTCTTAAGATATTCCATTCGAAGTTGTTTGAAGTCGGTCTGGTAGATACTTCCCATGTTGCATGCGCAAGTTGTGAAGCCAGTATTAAGGGTTGTGTGTTGGTTCAGAATGATGTTCAGAGGTTGATTAACGAGGGTGTTTTACAAGTGACAAACTAAGCCAAGAAGGATGAAGTCGCTGTGGTTGAGCCTGTCTTCCATCAGCCTGAATCGAAGGGTAAGGTACCAGTGTTTAATCTGTCAGGGGCAAGTTCTGCCAATCCCGTGTTCAATATACCAAAGTCGTCTATCCCTGAGACGAATCAGCCTAAGCCTATAATTATTCGAAAACCAAGTCCGTTTCCTTTCAGTGATCCTAAAGCTGTACCTTGGAAATATGACGTGACGATGATTGACAAGGAGTCTGGGAAGGTTATTCCAAATGAAGAGGTTAAGGACACTGTGACCAATATCGCAGAGGCAAGCAAGATGACTCGCAGTGGCCGTGTGTATACTCCCCGTTTCAATGAGGTTCCACCTAAGGAAACAACTATTATCCCAGTGCCTGCCAAAGACAAAGGTAAGGGAGCCGTTACGAATGATGAAGACGCTTAGTTTTTGAGGATCATCAAGAAAAGTGACTATAAAGTTATCAATCAACTTCATCAAACTCCTTCCAAGATTTCGATTTTATCTCTGTTGATGAGTTCACCCGCTCATAGGATGGCCTTGCAGAAAGTTCTGACTCAAGCACATGTGGATCAAGATATCAGCACCAGTCGGTTTGATAGTGTGATTGCCAACCTGACCGCATGCAACACTCTTAGCTTCAGCAACGAAGAGTTACCAAAGGAGGGTCCGAATCATAATCGGGCTTTGCATATATCAGTGAAATGTCAGGAGGACAATTTAGCAAGAGTGCTAGTGGACACCGGTTCTTCTTTGAATGTTCTACCCAAGAGGGTTCTTGATAAGTTGGTTTTCAAAGAGACTGTGTTGAAACCTACTCCTTTGATCGTCAAGGCTTTCGATGGTTCTCGCCGGTCGGTAATGGGGGAGGTTGAACTTCCTATCCTGATTGGTCCGCAAGTTTTTAATATCACGTTTCAAGTCATGGACATTAATCCCAATTACAGCTGCTTACTTGGAAGGCCGTGGATTCATGCCGCTGGGGCAGTAACCTCAACGTTACATCAAAAGATGAAGTTCGTGATCGATGAAAAGTTGGTTATTATACACGGTGAGGAGGATCTGATGGTCAGTAACCTGTCTTCTTTCCATTACATCAGGCCGATGAGAATGCTTTGGAAATCTCCTTTCAAGCACTCGAGATCGCCAATGCTGTTCTATTAGAAGTCGAAGAGATAGTGGGCCAGGGTAATCCATCTTTTGCATCTCTGAAGAGTACCAAATCAACAATTGGCAGGGGCGTTCCGGAAGGTTGTGGAGAGGTAATTGACGTCAAGACCAAGACTGATCGCTTTGGGTTGGGTTACAAACCAATTCAGAATGGAGCTGCCACAACTGTCGAAGGGCATCCGAAGGTTATCCAAGAGGTATTTGTCAGCGGAGGTTTCCAAGTCAATGCCGTCAGCGACTGTGAGGAAGATTAAGATCTGAGCAACCTGGTGTTTAAGGGTGATGCAACTTTGAACAACTGGGAGGCCGTAGAGATCCCTGTTATTTTTCCATTGTCAAAGTAATTTTAACATTTTTCATTTATCCGTAGCTCTGCCCAAGGCTATAGGAACGTTTTTGTTGGGCCACCTTTCACTTTTAAAAGGATATTAATAAAGGCATTTTGTTCAATTCCACTTTGGTTCATTTGCGTTTTTTGTTTCCACCTTTTAAAAAATGAAGTTGGCAATCCTTTTTTCAAAAAAAAATAAAACAAAAATAGCATTTCATTTCTTACATATCTTCGAGCATTTTAATTAAGTAAGCCTTCCATCATGCAGAGACATCGCAAACCTTGTTGGATCCAATGACTTTAGTGACACTCCTAACTGGGATGCACCCATCAATCAAGCTGAAGACGAGGGTGAAGAAGATTTTGAAATACCCGCTGAACTGACAAAATTGATTGAGTACGAGTACACAGAGCTTCAACCGCATAAAGAGCAGGTGGACTTGATTAATCTTAGTACAGATGAAAACCAGAAGGAGGTCAAGATTGGTGCAATGCTTGGGACAGAGGTTAAGCAGAGGCTGATTGAGTTGTTAAAAGAATATATTGATGTGTTTGCGTGGTCGTATCAAGATATGCCTGGTCTAGACACAGATATTGTTGTTCACAAGTTGCCACTTAAGCCAGATTGTCCACCTATCAAACAAAAGCTTCGAAGAACGAGGCCCGACATGGCTTTGAAAATTCGAGATGAGGTTAAAAAACAGTTAGATGCAGGTTTCTTGGCAGTTGCAAAATATCCAGATTGGGTTGCCAACATTGTGCCAGTGCCCAAGAAGGACGGTAAAGTTAGGATGTGTGTGGATTACAGGGATCTGAACAAAGCAAGTCCAAAAGACGACTTCCCTCTGCCACATATTGATACACTTGTAGACAATACAACCAGCTTTGCGTTGTTCTCATTTATGGACGGTTTCTCTGGCTATAATCAGATCAAAATGGATCCCGATGATCGAGAGAAGACTACTTTCATTACTCCTTGGGGGACCTTTTGCTACAAAGTCATGCCCTTCGGTTTGAAGAACACAGGGGCAACTTACCAACGCGCTATGACAACTCTTTTTCATGATATGATGCACAAAGAGATCGAGGTGTATGTGGACGATATGATAGCCAAATCTCATAGTGAAGAGGAACATCTAGACCATTTGGTGAAGTTGTTTGAACGACTCAGGAAATATCAGTTGAAGTTGAATCCTGCTAAATGTACCTTCGGTGTCAGATCTGGAAAATTGCTTGGTTTTATTGTTAGACAACGAGGGATTGAGGTAGATCCTGACAAAGTCCGAGCCATTCAAGATATGCCAGCTCCGCAAACCGAGACGCAAGTTAGAGGTTTCCTGGGGCGTTTGAATTATATTTCCAGGTTTATCTCTAACATGACCGCTACTTGTGAGCCGATATTCAAGTTGCTTTGTAAGGGGCAGACGGTTGAGTGGAACCCTGATTGTCAGAAAGCATTTGAGAAAATTAAGAATTATTTGCAAGACCCCCCTATTCTGATTCCTCCCGTACCTGGAAGACCGTTGTTTATGTACCTTACTGTTCTTGAGAAGTCTATGGGTTGTGTGCTTGGGCAACATGATGAGACTGGAAGAAAGGAACATGCGATTTATTATCTGAGCAAGAAGTTTACCGATTGTGAAAACAGATACTCACCATTGGAGAAAACTTGTTGTGCGTTGGCATGGGCCGCTAGGCGCCTCCGGCAATACATGGTCTGTCATACCACATTGTTGATTTCTAAAATGGATCCGATCAAGTATATTCTTGAAAAACCTGCTCAAACTGGGAGGCTAGCCCGTTGGCACATGTTGCTATCCGAATATGACATCCAGTATGTACCCCAGAAGGCAATTAAGGGTAGTATTTTATCGGATTATCTTGCAGATCAACCGGTTGAAGATTATGAACCTCTTAAGTTTGACTTTCCTGATGAGGATATTTTGTTGATCAAGAGAGATTGTGAAGAGCCAGATCCGAGCGAAGGTCCAGAACCAGGTCTTTGGTGGAGGATGATGTTTGACGGTTCCTCGAATTTCAATGGGCACGGTATAGGCGCCGTTTTGATGAACCCAAAGGGTGGATTCACTCCGTTTACAGCCAGGTTAGACTTTGAGTGTACTAATAACGTCGCGGAGTATGAGGCATGTATTCTTGGCCTCGAAGCAGCAATTCACCTCCGAATCAAACTTCTCAAAGTAAGTGGTGACTCAGCCTTGGTTATTTACCAAGTACAAGGCAAATGGGAAACGAAGAATGAGAAGTTAATCCCTTATAAGGACTACATTGTCGAGCTGATTAAGTATTTCGACGAGATAGAGTTCGAGCATGTTCCTAGATCTGAGAATCACGTTGCTGATGCTTTAGCCATGTTAGCATCCATGTGGAAAGTTAAATTCGTTAATGAAGCACCTCTTATCCATATTGAACGCAAGGTTGAGCCCGCGTATTGTCAAATGGTCGAAGAGGTTGAGGTGGATGAAAAGCCTTGGTTTCACGACATCAGGAACTATCTAGCCAAGCAAGAGTATCCCGATGGTGCTACTGGTCTGGACAAGAAAACGTTGAGAAGACTGGCTTCAAAATTCTTTATCAGTAATGGTGTGTTATACAAAAGAAATTACGACATGGTTTTGCTCAGATGTGTTGATAAACAGGAAGCGGACATGTTACTGCAAGAGATTCACGAGGGGACCTTCGGAACTCATGCCAATGGTTATGCTATGTCTAAGAAGATGCTAAGGGTTGGATATTATTGGTTAACTATGGAAGCTGATTGCATCCAATACGCTAGAAAATGCCATAAGTGCCAAATTTACGCTGATAAAATGCATGTGCCTCCATCGCCGTTGAATGTTTTGTCTTCGCCATGGCCATTCTCAATGTGGGGCATTGACATGATTGGGGCAATCGAGCCGAAGGCTTCTAATGGTCATCGTTTTATCCTTGTTGCTATTGATTATTTCACCAAGTGGGTAGAGGTTGTTTCCTACACCAACGTAACTAAGCAAGTGGTTGCCCGCTTCATTAGGAAAGAAATTATCTGCCGTTATGGAATTCCAAGTCGGATAATAACTGACAATGACACCAATCTGAATAACAAGACCATGAAGGAGCTGTGTGACAATTTCAAGATCACTCATCACAATTCTTCTCCGTACCGTCCTAAGATGAATGGGGCCGTTGAAGCTGCGAATAAGAATATCAAGAAAATCCTGCAAAAGATGGTCGTGACTTACAAAGATTGGCATGAGATGTTGCCGTTTGCTTTGCATGGATACAGGACCTAAGTGCGAACTTCGACAGGGGCAACACCTTTCTCATTGGTGTATGGAATGGACGCCGTACTCCCCATCGAAGTAGAGATACCTTCTCTAAGAGTGTTGATGGAAGCTGAACTTGAGGAAGCTGAATGGGTTCAAGACAGACTGGATCAGTTGAATCTCATTGACGAGAAACGCATGACAGCTATGTGCCATGGGCAATTATATCAGAAACGGATGAAAAGAGCATTTGATAAGAAGATTCGTATCCGTGAGTTCCGTCAAGGAGAGCTCGTACTCAAAAAGATCTTGCCAGTGCATAAAGATATGCGTGGAAAGTGGATGCCCAATTATGAAGGCCCATTTGTTGTAAAGACCGTTTTCTCCGGAGGGTCTCTGATACTTACAACAATGGATGGTGAAAGCTTGCACATCCCGTGAATTCTGATGCAGTCCGAAAATATTATGCCTAAAAACCCGCTAAGTCGAAAACCTGCGAAAGGCGACTTAGGCAAAAGTAAGGGTCGAAAAAGAAATAATAATAAAAAGCTCGCTAAGTTGAAAACCCGAAAGGGCGGCTTAGGCAAAAAGGAGCGTCCCGGTGGATTGAAAACCCGAAAGGGCGGTCCAGGCAAAAGTTAGGGACGAAGGCATTTCATTGCATCAGAAAACACCGGTCATCGCGAACACGCTTTCCACATGAGAGCCATTTTTCCAGTTCGTTCATCCTCGTCCAAAGCAAGATTCTGGATTAGTCTTAGTTATTAGTGTCAGTAGGTGTCGTTGGATTCAATGTAACCTTTTCCCATGTTGCCAATTTCAAAGGCATAATCATCTGTGGAGCTATGCCTTTAGCAAGCTGCCACCCTTTAATAAAAGATACCATTTCGTTACTTAAATTCCTTGGTGCATTACTCTTGTTTATATTGTTATGCAAAATGCCACTTATTCTTAAAATTTTGAAAATGAAAGGTGCTGTGAAAATTTTTAAAACTATTCTTCGAAAACGCAATCGAAAATATAAGAAATTACTTTGACTAGTGGAAATTTCGGAAGGATCTCTTCACTCCTCGAAAAAAGCTCATTAAATCATTGCTCTGACACAGTCCCCAGCAAGACTATAAGCTGACAACTGTTTCTTGGGTAACTCGAAAGTGTCCCTCAAGTTTTCTTCTCCCCATGTGAAGACGTGATACTGTGCACCCAAGCAGATTACCTTCTCCCCAGAGAATTCAGAACTTTAAAACCAGATTTGGTTCTACCATGGATCCTTCTTACCCATGATTGACGTATTGGTTGCAGAGAACACAGGGTACCTCCATCGAGATGTTTATTTCATCTCTCGTCCCGTCTATAGTCAGTTTCGTCAGCATACGCAGGGGCATAAGCATCACATGCTTATTTCATATACTCATTTCACATGCTCATTACATACTCATTCCATAACATCTTGCATATTTAACTACATACATAGACATTAACATACATTCACATTAACGTATGCAGTAACATATGCGTTAGCCTTCACAGGTTCATGGTGTCTCTCCATCATTGGTTGTTACCGCCGAGTAATTGGGTTGGTCCATTCTCTTCAAATAGATTGTCAGCCCTAAGCATAAAATACCTACTTGTTTCCAGTTTCCCCACAGAGCTCGATCCACGTGGATGACGGTTACTTACGCTATCTTTCCTCGCCAGGATAAGATATTTACCCGTCGAGATCATTCCCTCGATGGAGTCTTGATTACCAGTCTTCTTTCTAGCTCGATCCTAGATTGAATCTCAGTCTTATCGGTCGTCAAGCCCACCAGAAGTGCATTTATTTTGCGCCGTCTAAAAAAAATTTCACCCTACCTTGACAGATATGCGACTGTTCTCGCCTGAGAAGCTTATCACTGTACCCGGACGTGCATTTATTTTGCACTATCTTTCAACCAAGCCTTTACAGATACACGCCAGTTCACGCCTGGAAAATATATCAGTACATCTTACAGCATCGGTATGCGACTGTTCTCGCCTGAGAAGCCTATCGATATAACAAACCTACATCTTACAGCATCGGTATGCGACATTTCTCGCCTGAGAAGCCTATCGATATAACAACCTTACACAACACGATACGCGCCTGTTCTCACCTGAGAAGCTTATCATCGATCAGCACCTGTTCTCGCCTGAGAAGCTTATCATCGATCAACACCTGTCCTCACCTGAGAAGATTATCATCCTCTGTTATCACCTCTGCAAGCAGTTCCTACATGAGAAGCTTAGTATTGCCACTCTTGCAAATAAGCGACGTTTCTCGCCTAAGGAGCTGATCCTATCTTTGTTATAACTCGCAGCAAATGGCCATCTCCATTAAGCAGTTGGGCTTCCATTTTCCCTGTCATCGTGAAGTATGGGGAGGTTTGAACCGAATCATATTCAGGAGAGCACGATCTTGAAGTATGAAGAAGTTCGTTTACCCTTTAGTAAAAGAAGAATCAGAATCGTATTCCAGGCGTCGACCTTAAATATGGGAAGATTTATACATCAGATAAGAAGTAGCCTCTTTATTTGAGTGCTTATCCATTTTGGCATGTAAGTCCCTTCCAACGATAAGTGACAGTTCTCCCTCGAGAAGCTTATCGGGGCATTTCCTATCAAAGTCCATTTATTTTGGCATACAGCCGGTCTTTACCCTGTATATTTGATACGGATTTCCGAAAAGTCCATTTGATCCTGTCACGAGGGATAGGTTACAGAAGCTTGGATGTTATTCTTTGCTCAATGCTCCATGCATTCTGTGGTCGATCTTGCAATAGTACATGATCCAGTTTTACTTTTAGATTCCCCAGTGGAGGCCGTCTCACAGGTGCCATCTCCATTTGAAAATCTCGTCCCCGTTCTAAAAATGACAATTGGTCGTGTTCGCACCAATTGACCATCATTTTCCCCAGTGTTGTGTTGTGTCCCAGCGCGTCGTTTTCCCCAGTGTGTTCTTCTCGTAGTGTCTGTCCCTGTGTCGTCGTATTCATCAGCATTTTCGCATTCATCATTCCAGCATACGCATCATATCATATTCATGGCATCGTCTGCATTAGTCTGCTTTTGTTTTGTCCATAGCATCGCATATCGCCACATATAAGGGTAAAATTTTCGGTTATCTATATTTAAATCCCTCCACCATGATTCCTCGAGTCTCCGCCACTCAAATCATCCGGTGTAGCTATTTAAATAGGGGCAACTGTAATACCCCAAATTTTACCCTTACATTTAGTCAGTCATGGCGCATGACATTTCATTTTTTGCATCCGTTAATCACTAACTAATCATTGAGCGCGATTTGTTTTGCAGGAATTACCCCTAGGGGCGTTTTGGTCATTTTGAAGCATAATTCGTAATTTTGGGCCCGATGAGGTTTTATTCCTGAGTCATTTATTTACATGGGTTGATTATGTCAAGGTGTCGGCACGTTTCGACTGGTATTGAGAAACTCTTGTCAGAAGTAGTTGGACTCAGGGCCGTTTCGGTGTTTTGTTTTGAATGATAGGAGCTTGGGCTGAAAAGAAAGTGGATAGTGTTAATGCTGTTCAGAGAAATCATGTGATCAAAGGGATTGTGGTTAATCATGTCGAGGGATACTGGTTATAAAATTAATCGAGGCAAATATTTTTGAGACTTTTATCCATAAGTACTCATAAGTTACAACTCAAAGGTGGATTTAAATAATTTGTGAATTATTATTCATGAATATTTAAGTTTATAATTGAGAAAATAAACATGAGTATTTGTTGGATTTTATTTCATAAATATTAAAGTACAGTAGAATTGAAAGAACACTTTTGAATTCTATTCAAAATGATTACAAGAGAATGGCATTTACAACAAGTATCTATTCTAAAAAAAGGGTCCTAAGTCCTAAAAAACTCTTTGGTCTTCATTTGGTTTTCCCGTGAATTCATACACTTCTTGATTACCTGAAAAAAACAAACAAAGACAAAACAAAGCAAAATAGAAGAAAATGTTAGAAGTTATCTTTGACACTCTCAGAACATCGTCATCATCGAGTGTCGGGAGTGGCACAACCGAAGCTGCGTCCTACCCCCGTTACCAATCCATGCCATTAGCGTCAGATCGGGTAACATCTGTTCTTATCTAAGGGACAACCGAGAGATGAAGAAGTAAAAGAAGTTCGGGCCGATAAATGATTAACTGAAAAGGGTCTATGCCACTATCGAGTAAATCCTTATTTACTTTCCAAACTGATACGAGAGTAAAACAACATAGCCAATCCGGATTTAGACCCGGATGCCGGAGGGTCTGAATCGCTTTGCCTTCGAGGTTTTCCAGCACCCGAAATTTCCAAGAACAGATACATCAGAAAAAACAAGTCGTCCAAAAGTAGGATTTATTACTGATTTGCATCATGAAAAGGCAGGATTAGCTATCCAAAACAACTGGACCAAATTGCATCAGGCGACTGGTATATCGTCACAAACTATCAACTCAGTTCATAAACCATCATGGAAGCACATCAGCAACATCAATATCTGCAAGTCCCACGAGAGGTTAAGCGCAATCTCAATATCAAGCATCGCGAAAAAACACAAAAACAGTACTACTGTCAAGATATCACAGAAGGACCCAACTGCGGGAAACCTGAATCAAGGCACCAAGATAGTTCATAAGCACCATAGAAAAAAAAAAGACATTTGCAAACCATATCAAAGAGGCCAAGAATCATCAGCAGCAGGACATGAATGACCACACCAAACTGAGCATCGAAATGAATCCACAAGTTTAATCACAAGACAAGAGCAAGGATTCACGCCACAATCACGCGTGAAATACCAGGCCATCCTATTGATTCAATCAAGTCAGAAAACTGCATGAAAACAATAGAAACAACAAAGAGATTCGAAGTCATATCAGCCCTCAGCTAACCATCACCGGGCATAAGCATTCGAGCGGCTGGGAGAGCCACGACCGAAGCCGTTACTAATTCCCTACCAAACACCGAACTGCGTGGCATACAACAATTGTCGCTCAAGCCCGAATGTCGTTACCACTAAGGCATCCAAACCAATTGGCTCAGACCCTAAGGTCATCATCGCCAATAACCTTCACTCGGCCACCTTGACCCAGTCGAAGCATCAACATCAATTCACTGAAAAAAGAAGAGGAAAGTGAGTATATGTCCCAAAGCGATGTTCATGACCGAAATGAATGGAAAACCACACATCAACTCAGAAAGAAACAGTTATTTGTTCTGAAAGAACCAGAGATGTATCAGTAAAGAGCATATCAATAGCGGCAACAGGATGAACCGAAAGAATGAGCCATATCACATCTGAAACAACAACAACAATGCAGTAAATCAAGAGGATATGGTCAGTATGAAACAAGCTTAGTGCCAGAACAATCCAACAAGGATCCCAGGCTTGGTCAGTCAAATTCGCCTCAAATAAGACCCATGAGCCAAAGTCTGCAAAAAACAACAACCAAGCAACATCAGAAGCAGCTGGTCAAATATCAAATACCTACGAGCAAAGTTACACCGAAGAAGGTAGAGAAGATCGTTCGAGGAAAGTTCAATGTGGAAAAGCGACAATACGATAAGGCTCAGCTACGAACATCATTGCCCCAAACTCGCAGCCACAAATCAGTTCAAGATATTAAAGATATTCAAAGCCACATCAGAGGGATCCATGGGCATCACAGTGAAATTCGGAGAAGCGTATCAAGTTTAAGTAACATATCTGCAACAAAACCAGAAACCCACATCAATTCAGATTATCTAAATCACACCAAGAAATCAAAGCGAAATCCAATATCCGAAGTGAGTCAAAGTGAAGCAGATTATCCAAAACGAAATCCAAATCGAAAATCTGGAATTACATCAGAAAAATCCGAGTGAGTTCTGAAAATGGAAAGAATCCCAATCAAATCGAAAAATATCAGGTTCACAAATCCACAAAGATCAAATCAAAATCGCGATCCAATCTCAGAAAAATAACGCAAATCCAAGGCCCAAAAGAGAGTCAAAAGAGAAATTATAAAAGGGAACGATATCACCTCGTGTGAAACCCTAGACGAAAACGGCGAAGAACACCAAATAAAGCTGCGAAAAAGACGAATCGTGAAACCCTAGCGACCGCGAGAGAGAGAGAGAGAGAGGAGAAGGGTTTCATCGAAGGTGACCATCAGAGTACGAATCGAAAGATTGAGGAAGGTCCACCAACGCCGCCTCCATCCACGACGGGCAAACCTTCCTCGGAGGCTCAGTTCACCATCATCGCCTCTCTTCAATACCGATTGCGAACAAAAAACGTAAACAAGGAACATAATACCGTCATTTTTAACATTGTTCGGTTTAATTTCAGGGTTTTCAACATGATTGAAGAAAGAATCACAGAGAGAGAGACAATGAGGAAGACGAAGGCTTAACGGCGCCGCGAGGGACATAGGGTTTCTGAAACCCTAATTTTTCCTTTTCTATATCCCACCAACCGGGTTGGGTCCGGGAGTGATGACCGGCCCAACCCCTTTTATTTTTTTTTTACCTTTTTCTTTTTTTATAATTAGTTAAACTTTATTAAACCTTTTTTAAAACTAATATTGAAATTGGTTTTTAATAAAATAATAATTAAAAAAACTTTTTTTATATAAAATTAAAAAACCTTTTTATAATAATAAATAACAACCATTTTTTAAATAAATGTATTAAAATCCCTTTTTAAAAAATATAATAATTAAGTTAAAATAGTTTTTAGGGTTTGAGTTAAATTAATATTAAGAATTTCATTTTTAAATTGAAGATTATATCACAAAATAAAACCACAAAAAGATGCATAATTTTACTTCGTCACCATCTGACAATTCTGCCCATTAACGGTGTTTGCTCGTTTTGCAGTTTATTGCGTTTACCGTTATTTATTTCATTTTTATGTCATTATCATTTTTGTAACTGCTCCTCTCATGTAACCTCGCGAATTTAACAATCGCTCTTTAAATTCTGCCTTTAAATTTCCGTTTGCATGGTTAAATTAAGACGTTATCTCTCTGTTTGCATGATTCGATTATCTCACACTTCCACCAATATTTAGTCACCTTCAACCCTTACACCTTTTCAACCCTAATTTTCCATAAATGTCTCGCCGCAGACAAAGTTACCATTTTACCCCTAGCATTAGGTCAAAGAGCCGCCGCGCTCATTTTAGGGTTTCCCGCCGCGGAATCCCGAACCTAACCTAACCCTAATTTCAACATAACAATTCAACGTAGAGATTTGGAGTTCCTACACTCCATGTAAGCGTGTCCTTAAGACATGTTTATTCCCCTTGAGACCTTGACCACAGTCAAGAAGTCTCTAACCTCCCTTTTGAGGGTAACTACGATTACTCTGATTCCACTCCCGTAAGGATACGTAGGCACAAGATGCGATGTCTTGCCGAGTAAACTTAGAATTAACCCCTTAGGTCTCCTTTCTCGCTTTTAGTCTTTGTACATATACCTTAAGCAAATAAAGCAAATAGTAAACATTTGAACAAAAGGTTCCTGTAGAGTACTACAGAAGTTTAGGGTGCTAATACCTTCCCTAAATTTAACCAACCCCAGAACCCTAGATCTTTCCCCGCATTGTGTTTACGATGCAAAATAGGTTTTCCCTCTTTTGACCTTTTCCTTCGGATAAATCCAAGAGCGGTTGTGAATTGAATTGCGATTCAAACTCATTAATAGTTTGTGATCCTATTTCCACCGCAACAATTGCTAAGGAGAAATGGGTGGTTTTAGAATAGAGTGCTCGCCAAGGATTGGGGCCCTTGTGCCTACGTATTTTCACTCGGAAGAAGGGAAGAATCAAAGCGTCCGTAGTTCGTGGGACTACGAGTAAAGGAAGGAGTTATGGAATTGTAGGGAAATATGGAATTGTGCTCGCCAAGATCATCGCAATCTTGTGCCTACGTATCTTACATTCAGAAGAGAATGAAGAATCAGAGAGTTCGTAGGTCGGACTACGGATGTTGGTTTGATTTTTATCGAAAGATACTTAGTCGTATTGCTTTATCTAAACGGGTGAGGAGGGGACGCTTGCATCGCTTTGAATGGATTTCCATATATCGACATTCATGGGAAACACGCCACTTATATCAACTCAAGGACGAAGCAATATTTTGCGTCGTTCTCAAGACACCATATATTACGTTTATAAAAAGTTTGACGGTTCGCACAACGGCGAGAAATTGAATTTAATGTTTATGTTTGGAGGAGAGGATAAATTTGAAAAGGTTTGAATATTGTTTTAGGGTTTTTATCGCACAAGGGCGAGGATACGAGGTTTGATATATCGGATGTTTAGCTAGAGGTGACAATTACCTGAAGCTAAAGAAAGGCTTCTCTGGCCCAAGTAATCGAGAAAGTGAGTCAAAGGCTTGACTCTCTCTCTTTTTCAACCCAAATTAGCGAAAGGGTTTCGATGTGATTCGAGTAAGTTGATCTTCGAGTAAGTTGATCGGATGGCGATTACTCGAAGCTTAAGAATGGCTTCTCGGGCCCAAGTAATCGGGAGAGTGAGTCAAAGACTTGACTCTCTCTCTCTCTCTTTTCCATCTTAAACGTGGCAGAGTTGAATATGGTTCGAGTAGGTTGATCGAATGACGATTACTCGAAGCTTAAGAAAGGCACCTCGGACCAAAGTAATCGGGAGAGTGAGTCAAAGGCTTGACTCTCTCTCTTTTTCATCTCGAAAGGAGGCCGCGTAGGAAAAGCTGTTAGAACATAGATTGGTGTTTAATATATCTCATTGTTTTGATGATAACATTAATGAAATTTTGTATAAAAGAAATATATACTCCAATTCTGTTCAAGTGTTTATTTGTTTCAGATATCAAAATTAATATTATTTTGGAAGAAAGAACGCCTCTGAACACCACAGAACGATAAAGCTCTGAGCGTCAGAAGCAATACATCAGAAGACTCTGATCTGCTACAATGACTCTGAGCGAAGCTGAGAAGAATTTGAGCAAAGCTAAATATGTAAAGCTGCAGAAAACTCTGAGCGTAAAGGCATATGTAAAGAATCAAAAGACTCTGAAAGTACTCAACGCTGCAAGTACAAAGGCTCTAATAAGCAAGTCTTCTCTGATAAAGATATTCATGCTAAAGCACTTTTTTGCAACACTCTGATAGAGTAGCTCTGATCTGAAGAACTAGGAACATCATCAAAAGATCTGATGCAAGACGTTCCAAAGTTGTTGAAGAAGATGCTGTTCAAATAAAGATCCGTTGGCATATTCCTTGTCCTTATCCAAACGGATCTTTCCTCATTTGTGCTTGACACAGGAATTCAGACAAAAAGGATTTGTCTGAACATTCCCCTTCTGAGAAAGGAAAAGTCAATAGAAGACAAAAAGCAACAGAATGTTCAGCATTGCACAGTCTTTGAGAAATGGACTTCAAATACTATAAAAGCAAGTCTCAGCATCACTTCAACGTTGACGGAATTATTGAAAAATTATTCAACTAGAAACTCATACAAACATTCTTCAAGCTGAATAGTTTTTATTTCGTTCTTAAACTTGTGTAAAAATCACTGTTGCGATATAGCTTTTTAGAAGCAACTCTCAAACACATTGTTAGTTTATCTTTTGTAAAATATTCTTTAAGAGACCATGCGTGGTCAGATTTCTTGAGAAGACTAAGACAATTGTCTTAGTGGTTAACACTGTAATCTAGTTTGATTTAGTGGATTAAGTCCTTGTTGAGAAAGGCAAATCACCTGGGTAGGGTGGACTGGAGAAGTTTGAGTTCAAACGAACCAGGATAAAAATACCTTGTTATTTTTCTATCATCCTAATTATTTTAAAACCCTTATTCGACCCCCCCCCCCCTTTCTAAGTGTCTTTCCTACCTTCAGTTGGCATCAGAGCTCCGGTTCTGTAAGTGCTATCACTTAACCGTGACAGAAAAGATCCTGTTGGGAAAAACACTTGATCTACTATTCTTGATTTATCATGGCTGAAGCTTCAACTTCAAATAACAACAAATATGATGATAGAGACAGAATCAACACCAAACCTCCCATGGTTAATGGTGAGAAGTTTGATTATTGGAAAGATATAACAGAAAGTTTCTTTCTAGGCTATGACGCTGACTTATGGGATTTGGTCGTTGATGGTTATATTCATCCTACAAATGATGAAGGCAAAAAGGTTGACAGAAAGTCTATGACTGATCAATAGAAAAAGGATTTTAGAAATCATCACAAGGCGAGAACCATTCTATTAAATGCTATATCTCATACTGAGTATGAGAAAATAATAAATAGAGAAACAACATTTGATATGTTTGAATCTCTAAAAATAACACATGAAGTAAACTCCCAAGTGAAGGAGACAAAGGCCTTAGTGCTTATTCATAAATACGAAGCCTTCAAGATGGAGGAATCTGAATCTGTGGAAGCTATGTTCTCAAGATTTCAGATTCTAACTGCTGGTCTGAAGGTTCTGGACAAAGGTTATTCTACTTCTGACCACGTCAAGAAGATAATCAGAAGTATACCAACAAGGTGGAGACCAATGGTGACAGCGCTGAAGCTTGCAAAAGATCTGAATAAGATCACTCTAGAGGAACTTATCAGTTCCTTAAGGAGTCACGAGATTGAGCTGGAAGAAGACGAGCCTCAAAAGAAAGGTAAGTTTGTTGCGTTAAAATCTAACAAATCTGGTAAAGCTTTGCAGGTAATTGAAGAAAGCTCTGAAGAAGATGAACTGTCTTTGCTGTATAGAAGGATAAACCAACTCTGGAAGCACAAACAAAAGAAGTTCAGAAACTTCAAGAGATCTGATCAACGTGGCGAATCTTCTAGATACAAGAAATCTGGAAAGAAAGATGTAGTGTGTTTCGAGTGCAATGAGCCAGGCCACTATAAAAATGAATGCCCCAAACTTTTGAAGGAGAAACACAGAAAGAAGTTTAAAAAGAAGAAGAAAGTTCTAATGGCCACGTGGGATTATTCAGATGCTTCTGAATCTTCATTAGAGTCAGAAGATGAATATGCTAATGTGGCACTAATGGCTGACATGGAGGATCACGAAGAAACGGCTGAATCTGAATCTGAATCAGATTCAGAAAAGGTATTTTCTGAACTTACTAGAGCTGAACTTACTGAAAGTTTATCTGAAATTCTTGAAAGCTACAGCAAGATCAAACTCAAATACAAGAAGCTTCAGAGCTATCTTGCATCTGAGACTGATCAGCTGAGATCAGAAGTTTCTGAGCTTAAAGTAAATAATATTAAAATGAAAAATGATTTAGAAAAAGCTCAGAAGACTGATTCAGATCCTATGTCATGCTCTAAAAACATTTTAGAAGAGTATGATTATAGTTTTCAAAAGTTTCTGTCAAGACGCCTAGATAGAAGCAAAATGGCTTCCATGATCTATGGCGTAAGCAGAAACAATAGAAAAGGAATTGGATATGAATCACCCTCTGGGAAGGATTTGAATCCAAAACCTATTGATAAACTGATCATTAAGTATTCTCCTCTGTACACCCAATATAAATATGGTCATCTGAATGATATCAATCACACACGTTCTGATCAGAACAACCCTGTGTTTAATAAACCAAAACTTCATCAGAACAAAGATGCTTTTAAGGGAAAGAAATTCAGACAGAATTTCAAACCTACTAACCCAAGAGGACCCAAGAAAATATGGGTATCTAAGAACAAAATAATCTTTGTTGTAGATGTCCTTAGCAGCAAAGTTGAGACATCAATCATGGTACCTGGACTCTGGCTGCTTGCGTCACATGACAGGAAGAAGTTCTATGTTCCAAAGCCTGGAACTTAGATCTGGAGGTGACGTGAAGTTTGGAGGGAACCAGAAGGGAAAAATTATTGGCTCTGGAACTATAGGTAATTGTAACCTCCCTTTCATATCTAATGTTTTACTTGTTGAAGGATTAACACATAATCTATTGCCCATAAGTCAATTAAGTGATAATGATTATGATATAATCTTCAATAAAAAATGTTGTAAAGCTGTGAGTCAAAAAGATGGTTCAATCCTCTTTAATGGAAAAAGGAAGAACAACATTTACAAAATTAATCTTTTAGAGCTAAAAGTTCAAAATGTAAAATGCCTTTTGTCTATTAATGATGAGCAATGGGTCTGGCATAGAACATTGGGGCATATTAGTATGAGACATATATCTAAGATTAATAATCTCAATCTGGTCAGAGGACTTTCTCAGCTGAAGTTCAACTCAGATGCTCTTTGTGAAGCATGTCAGAAAGGAAAAATTTAAAAATCTTCTTTGAAAGCAAAAAAATGTTGTCTCTACCTCTAGACCATTAGAGTTACTTCATACTAATCTGTTTGGACCAGTGAAAACTGCATCCATCAGAGGCAAGAAGTATGGATTAGTCATAGTTGATGACTATAGCAAATGGACATGGGTAAAATTCCTGAAACACAAGGATGAATCACATTCTGTATTCTTTGACTTCTGCAAACAAGTCCAAAACGAAAAAGAATTTAAAATTTTTGAAGTCAGAAGTGATCATGGCGGAGAATTTGAAAACAAATATTTTGAAAAATATTTTAAAGAAAATGGCATTGCACATGATTTTTCTTGTCCTAGAACTCCTCAACATAATGGAGTTGTAGAAAGGAAAAATAGAATATTGCAAGAAATGGCCAGAACCATGATCAACGAGACTAACATGGCAAAACATTTTTGGGCAGAAGCAATTAATACAACTTGTTATATTCAGAACAGAGTGTCTGTAAGACCTCTTTTGGAGAAGACTCCTTATGAATTGTGGAGGAATAGAAAGCCCAACATTTCTTATTTCCATCCTTTTGGATGTGTTTGTTTTATTTTGAATACTAAGGAAAATCTGAACAAGTTTGATTCTAAATCTCAGAAGTGTTTCATGCTTGGATATTCTGAACGCTCTAAAGGCTACAGAGTATACAATACTGAGACACAAATTGTAGAGGAATCAATTCATGTTAGATTTGATGATAAGCTTGGCAATCAAAAGCCAAAGCAACTTGAAATTTCTGCAGATAGAGAAGTCCTTCTCACAGACTCTAAAGAATCAGAGGCAGATAAAGCTCAAGTAAAAGCACCATAAGTAACGTTAGATGCTACTCCTTTGACTGCTCAGATGGATAGCTTGACAATTTCTGAAGAACCAACTATTAAAGGATAATCCAGAATCAAAGCCTCTCATCCAG
The DNA here is from genome assembly GCA_963859935.3 of Lathyrus sativus. Taxonomy (NCBI): domain Eukaryota; kingdom Viridiplantae; phylum Streptophyta; class Magnoliopsida; order Fabales; family Fabaceae; genus Lathyrus; species Lathyrus sativus. The sequence goes on from OZ012737.1 coordinate 186,637,771, forward strand.
AGGAAATGATAATTGGAAAGAAGGATGACCCTATCAGAACAAAATCCTTTCTCAAATCATCTGGAACGTCATTGTTTGGTTTAGTATCAATCATTGAACCTACCTCTGTGGATGAGGCTCTGAAAGATAATGGTTAGATACTTGGTATGCAAGATGAGCTTAACCAATTCACAAGGAATGATGTTTGGGATCTGGTTCCAAGACCAAAAGGATTCAATATCATTGGAAAAAAATGGGTTTTCAGAAACAAGCTGAACGAGCAAGGAGAAGTTATCAGAAACAAGGCTAGGCTGGTTGCTCAAGGATATAGTCAGCAAGAAGGTATAGATTACACAAAGACATATGCTCATGTGGCAATGTTAAAATCTATTCGCTTGCTTATTTCTTTTGCTGCACAGAATAACATCACTCTTTATCAGATGGATGTTAAAGTGCTTTCTTAAATGACTTTATAGAAGAGGAAGTTTATGTTCATTAACCCCCTGGTTTTGAAAATGAAAAATTTCCAGAACATGTTTTTAAACTGAATAAATTACTCTATGGCTTAAAACAAGCTCCCAGAGCTTGGTATGAGAGGCTAAGTAATTTCCTTCTGGAAAATAATTTTATCAGAGGAAAAGTTGATACTGCTCTCTTCCATAAATCAATTAATAAAGACATTTTAATTTGTCAGATTTATGTTGATGACATTATTTTTGGAACTACCAATATTACGCTTGGAAAAGAGTTTTCTCAATCTATGCAGGCAGAATTTGAAATGAGCATGATGGGAGAACTCAGATTCTTTCTGGGAATTCAAGTGAATCAAACTCTAGAAGGCACCTACATACATCAGACAAAGTATGTAAAGGAGCTTCTAAAGAAATTCAACATGACAGAAAGTAAGCTAGCAAAGACTCCAATGCATCCAACAAGCACTCTAGGTAAAGAAGAGGTAAGTAAAAAGGTAGACTAGAAGCTCTACAGAGGTATGATTGGTTCTCTTCTGTACTTAACTGCTTCTAGACCTGATATCCTCTTTAGTGTTTGTCTATGTGCTAGATTCCAATCAGATCCTAGAGAATCTCACTTAACAGCTGTTAAGAGGATTCTGAGGTATCTGAAAGGTACTACTAACGTGGGTTTGTGTTACAGAAGATCTGATGAATACATATTAGTTGGATTCTGTGATGCTGACTATGCTGGAGACAGAATAAAACGTAAAAGTACTTCTAGAAGCTGTCAGTTTCTGGGAAATCATCTGATCTCATGGTTCAGCAAGAAGCAACCCACAATAGCTCTTTCAACAACAGAAGCAGAGTATATTGCTGCTGCTGGTTGTAGCACACAGATGTTCTGGATGAAAAGTCAACTAGAAGATTATCAGATACATGAGAGTAACATTTCTATCATCTGTGATAATACTTCTGCTATTTTCCTATTGTTGGAACAATGGTAAAGTGTCGGGTTTTTGTTATCGTATCCACAGGGAATATGAGATATTGTCGTCGTTCGACAGTTGTCAAGTTTTTAACTTTATAGTAACAAAAGGGGTTTGGTTTTTAGTCACGGTATCTTGCATAAAAAGTAATAAAATTGCGGTAAAAGATTGGTTTTACGATTTAATAAAGATTGTCAAAGTTAGGGTTCGGTAATCACTTTGCTTGTATATGTTCGATCAACAATACGCATAAACTCCTTTAGATGATAAACACATTTACAACATCCTCCAAATGTGATTATTTCTAACTCACATTGTGATTTTTCCCATTTTGATCCATTGTTGATTTCTCACACAATCTATCAAAATGACAACATTTATGTTTAACATTTTCATGAACAACCATATTCAAAACTATTTCTAGCTTAAGAAAATAGATGGGTGAAAACCTAGGTCAAGAGTTGGAAAATATCTTTCAATCATAAACCAACACAGAGAGTTATAAATAAATCAAGGTTTTCACCATATATTCATCATCAAAGAGTTTACAAATGAAGATCATCCATATACATACAAAGCTTAATGATCACCTACATCTAACCTTGACAAAATGAAGAACTTAGCTACTCATTTTCATGGTAGCTTACACAAAAAGTTTTGGAAGAAGGTTGATGAACATCCGAGTCGAAGAATCCAACTTGGATGAGAATCCACCTTCTTTTTGTAGAATAAGGTTAAGAGATGAAGAAATGAGAGGTATTAGGTTTCTAGGGCACAAAATCTCTTTTGGAGCAGAACTAGTAAAAAATATGGTATGGTATCAAAAAGTACACATTGCTACTTATAGAAAAAGTTGTTGTCCTGTCACGCTCGCGACCTTGCTCACTTAGCGAGCTCATAGCGAACGTTTGCTACAGCCTCGCCTAGCGAACATGCTAGCGAGGAATGAGGGTTAGATTCTGGAATTCTTCGCTACTGGCTCGCTAGGTGCTCGCCTAGCGAGTTCTTCGCCACCTTCCTCGCTGCCAGCGAATCATGCCAATTTGATTCTGCCCAAGTCTGGGAGTGTTCGCTAGCAGCTCACTACGAGCTCGCCTAGCGAACAGCTTCGCTGCAACACTCGCCAGATGTTCTCCTAGCGAACATGCTTTTGCTCTTGTTCTTTCTTGATTCCTTTGCCTTCTTTCTTGTGTCTTCAAATTTATCTCTTTCATGCTTAAATACTGCACAATAACACACAAATTAAAAGGACCAAGAGCATTTCACATAATGTTGCATATCAACAAAAGCAAGGCGGTTTTGAACACAAACTTGACAAAAAAGGAACGAAAGATGCCCACTTTTGATAGCTCAAATAAGCACAATTAGGCATCTAACAACTCTCCCCAACTAGAATCTTGCTTGCCCTCAAGCAAAGTATGCCAGGATTTGCTTAAAGAAAAAGGTTTTTTCGAACTCGGATCAAATGGCTCAAAAACAAGAGAATCAACTAGACATGCGTTCCCAATGGTTAGAACAACACAATACCCAAGAACTAAAATCTTATAGCAATGCAAAACATGTATCAATCAACAACAATGATATTCTGAATGAATCACCTTATCGCTCCTCTTCGAATAAGGATTGAAGAGATCACGCGTATACAACCGCGGGTGTAATTTCACTCTCCAACAAACAATGCCAAACTCAATTCAATTCATACAATGTCTAACAATTATAAATGAAAATGCGGAAGCACGAAGATCACTAAGGTCTTTTCCGGTTGTAGCTTGGTTAGGTTTACAAACAAGGGATTTATCTAAGGCCATTGAAAACGAAGTTGCCGACGCCAAAAGAGACGTTCACTATACAACTATTCATACATCCCAACTTCATTCAACTTGGTTCTCATTTGAAACCTTCACAACTCTTATTTCATAACTCAATTTTTTCAATATTTTTCTTTCAAGCAAGCATTCATTTTCATTCTTTTCTTTTGATCACTTTTTTTTCTTTTTTCACACCGTATTCACAAAACAAGTGTTTCTCTTTTTCTAATTTCTTTTCAATGCTTGCTTGGTTCTTCAAGAGTTGTGGCAAACTACCAACTTACAATTTTGTTATCCCCAACTTATCTTCTACTTCCTTCATAAGTGAATGCTCTTTACTTTTCACGGCAAAAGAACAATAATATAAAAATTTTAGGTTTTCAAGAAAAAGATTTTTGAAGTCTCACTTTGTTTCAAGTTGAGATTCAACTGTTTAAGCTCAAAGGGGTTAACAAATACTCTCTGCTCACGGGTAGTTTGTATTTGGAACTGGTTGTGCTCGAAAGAAACAAGTGTCTTGATCATTTCTAATTGCTTCCACAAATTCACAATAATAAAAGACAAAGCATGAATTAAGAGAATCAACACAGTTTATTAGAATCCAGCATTTATTTGTACAATGGAGGTTTCCTCACAATTTGTGGTCTTAAGTCCTAAGTGAATCATTCATTCAATTATGTTGCAAAAAGAACAATATTCAATTACAATTAGAATAAAGTTATTCATGCATTCTAAAGTTCTAACCGAAGGTAACCATGTACCTTAGCCTTATTCGCTTGTTTATTTTTATCATTGTCATCCAAGCTCGGATGCACCTTCAGTGGATACTTCTTTCAGAGAGCAACCAATCTAGAAGGTTTTGACACCCAACAACCACAAAAATTATTAAACAGAATAATTTAAAACAAACACAATAATTTAAAACAAAACATTAACCATCAAAATAAAAATAATGTGTGTGGGGACAAAACACCCCAAAAAGTACATAATCAAAATATCGAGATCAAAACAGAATATCTGAAAATAAAACAAAACACTAAAACTGAAAAAGATAAAAAAAAACTTAGTCGTCTTCGGACTCATACTCCTCATCATCAGAACCATCATCATTAAGGTCTTCCTCTCCCTCAACATCATCAGAACCATCGTCATCAGCACCAACATCAACATCATCACCAACAGGACCACTAGCACCCACCCCCTCTCCAAAAATAGGCCTATCCACAGGCCAGTTCGCGTGCTGCATAAACTGCTCACGCGTCATCATAGGACGCTCCACGGAGGGGTCACGGATCTGAAGCTGCATTACCTGCATAGAATCGTGAATATCCACCATAGCTCGTTGTGTTGCCGCCATCCAATCCCAGTTGTAGTTACGCACTGCCTGCTGAAAAGGGTCGAACCCTTGAGAAAAAACGTCGGGACCATCAGTAGTCCTGGTACTAGCAGTTGCACCACCTCTGTAGTTCTTTGGCCTATAATACTTATCCACATATTTGTCATCAATAGCGGCCGAGATCTTCACCAAACTGCGGGATGGAAGCTTCATCCTTGACTGGGAGCATAGAGCCATAATGAGGCAAGGAAAAGCAAGGGGGCAATTAACTCGCGCCCCCGACTTTAGACCGCTCTCAACAATTGACTTTAGCTCATTAGAAATAATTCGAGCCACATCAATCTAGACATTAGTGAGTATGCAATGGACAAGGTGTGCCACTGGGATCGGCACGGTCGATGTGTGGGATTTTGGCACGATGTTTGTCAGAACCAGAAGTAAAATCAGCTGAGCTATAGGAATCATGTCCTCCCTATGATATCTCATAGGATGTCCAGATTGGTTTAGCTCAACCGATTTACCCTCTAGCAACAGGGCAGCGGAAATGTCATCTATATCCCTTCGCAACCTCAGATTTCTGGTGTATGTATCCAATTCATTTGCTCCCAGATGGAGCGGTTCGCCAAGCACTCGGTTAATGGAATCCCTGTCGAAAGTGACCTGACGGCCTAACACTCTTGTCGTCCATGTGAAAGGCTCGTCGTCATTAGGCAGCGCGTTCGCGTAGAACTCACGCACTATATCAATGATGTAGCTCTCGAGTGGAGAAACCAGCCTGTCCCACCTTTTACTGTTAATCAGCCCCGCAAAAGTTATGTATTCGCCTTGTGGGTCAATTATGAACCTCTTTTCAGGGAGTATCTTCCTTTTCTGTAATGCCACAAAGCGGACGGCTTGTTTTGCCCCGACGAACTTTTCGGTATCAAACTGAATCGGAACCTGACGGGAGGTGTTGACAACTTTTCGCTTCTTTCCATGACTACCTGAGGCCCTCTGCACACAAACCATAGAAAACACCAACAACAGCAGCAAAAGATTATCAGTCATCACAATTAAAAAGCAAGTTATGTCATGCTCGCTGGCTTGCTCGCCTAGCGAGCTCATAGCGAATGCTCGCTACTGACTCGCCTAGCGAACAAGCTAGCAAGCGTTGCGAAAGTTCAAAATCAGCCACTGTTATGCACCCAGACATCAAGAATCCCAAGTTTGTCCAACACAATTCCAAAACTAATTAATGTAACATGAAAGGCATTGTTCTTAGTACACATGCAAACCTAAAATTTCTCAATTCCCTAACTTGCAAAATTTAACCTAAATCCTAATTTTTCTACAGTTAAACAATAAAGAACAAAAGAGAGGAGGAGAAAGATCAAACTTGATTGCAGCAGAGAGAATGAGAAACAAAAAATTAGGGTTTACAAGAGATTAGAGAGGTAAGTTCTTGTGTAAAGTGAGAGTGCAGTTGGAAGTGTGAGAGTGAGAGTGAACGTGAATGACTAAGTTGTAAAAGAAAAACGGATTTTGGGCCTACAAGAGTGGCCCACTAAATAACTTAAAATGCCAGATACGCGCATGCTCGCTTAGCGAATAGATAGCGAATGCTCGCTGCATGCTCGCCTAGAGAACGTGCTAGCGAGCATGACAGAATTTCACAAATTTCAGCACAGTAGGCAAAGTTCAGTTTCAGCATGCTTCCACCTTATAGACACCAACAACACACAACTAAAACATCAAATACTTATAATGTTGAGGTGCCTCTCAACAAGCGCTTGTTTAACGTCGGATAAGCTCGACGGTCCAAGATGCTCACATCGGAACATCCAGAAGGAAGGCACAGCTTTCTCGATCAACTAGACCGCCAAGATATATCTTTAAACGTTGGCCATTTACCATCCAACTGTCCTTCTTTTCCATGTCTTCAATGACAACAACCCCAAAAAATTTTACCTCTTTCACACAAAATGGCCCGGACCATTTCGACTTCAATTTTCCGAGAAACAGCCTCAACCTGGAATTAAACAATAATACCAACTGCCCGGGCACAAATTCCTTTTTTCGGAGCTTCTTGTCATGATATTCTTTGACTTTCTCTTTATACAACTAACTTGAGTTATATGCGGCATCGCGCATCTCCTCAAACTTAAGCAGTTGTACCTTTCTTTTGTCACCGGCTAACTCTTTATCAAAATTCAAAAATTTTAAGGCCCATAAGGCTTTGTGCTCCATTTCGACCGATAAATGGAAAGTTTTACCAAACACCAATTGAAATGGAGTTAGCCCAATTGGAGCTTTATAAGCGGTGCGGTATGCCCGCAATGCTTGGTCCAATTTTTGCGACCATTATTTTCTAGAATTAGACATGGTTTTTTCAAGGATTCTTTTAATCTCGCGATTAGAGACCTCAGCTTGCCCGTTTGCTTGTGGGTGATATGGAGTCGCCACTCCATGTGTTACACCATAATGTTTTAAAACATTTTCCAATGGTGCATTACAAAAGTGTGATCCTCCATAACTAATCAACACACGGAGGGTTCCGAAACGGGAGAAGATATTTTTCTTTAAAAATTTAATGACCATTTTAGAATCCGCCCGAGGTGAGGCAATCACCTCAACCCACTTTGAAACATAATCAACCGCGACAAGCAAATATTCATTTCCAAAAGATGGTGGGAAAGGTCCAACAAAGTCGATACCCCAACATTCAAATATTTCAACTTCTGGAATGTTTTGTAGAGGCATCTCATCTCTCTTACCTATCCCGCCACTTCTTTGGCAACTGTCACAACTTTGCGCATGGGCATTTGCGCCTTTGAAAATAGTAGGCCAATAAAATCCTAATTGGAGGACTTTAGTGGCCGTTCTTGCCCCATTAAAATGTCTGCCGTAAGGCGAGTTGTGACAGTGCCAAAGGATACTTCGCGCTTCATCACCGGTAACACACCTTCTCAAAATGTTATCACCACCCAACTTAAATAAGTATGGGTCATCCTACACATAATACTTACAATCCGAGAGGAACTTCCTTTTTTGGTTCGGAGTTAGGTTGGGCGACACCAAACCACTAGCCTTATGGTTCGCAAAGTCCGCAAACCACGGCCTAACTTGAACTCTAAAAAGTTTTTCATCAGGAAATTCTTCTCGGATTTCCTTTTCAGAAGATGTAACCTCCACATTAACAAGGCGAGATAAATGATCTGCCACCAAATTTTCTGATCCTTTCTTGTCCTTAATCTCAACATCAAATTCTTGCAACAAGAGGATCCAACGGATGAGTCTTTGCTTTGAATCCGGTTTGGTGAGCAGATATTTAATCGCTGCATGGTTGGTATACACAATCACCTTAGAACCAATAAGATACGACCAAAAATTTTCTAGCGCATACACTATCGCAAGTAATTATTTTTCGGTGGTGGCATAATTAATTTGCGCCTCATTTAGAACTTTACTTGCGTAGTGTATAGCATGAAAATTTTTGTCTTTTCTTTGGCCTAATACCGCTCCAATTGCATAGTCGCTAGCATCGCACATGAGCTCAAAATTTAAATTCCAATTCGCAGCGACTATAATTGGAGCGGTAACCAGTTTTTCCTTCAAAATTTTAAAAGCATGTAAACAATCTTCGGTTAAGAGAAATACCTGGTCCTTAGCGAGCAAATTACTCAAAGGCCTAGCTACCTTTGAGAAGTCTTTGATAAATCACCGATAGAAACCGGCATGCCCAAGAAAGCTTCAGATTCCCTTCATATTTACCGGAGGAGCCAACTTCGCAATCACGTCAACTTTTGCTCGATCCACTTCAAGCCCTTTTCAAGAGACTTTATGTCCGAGGACTATCCCCTCGGTCACCATTAAGTGGCATTTCTCCCAATTAAGAACGAGATTTGTTTTCACACACCTTTCCAGCACCGTTTCCAGATTATCCAAGGATAAACCAAAAGAACTTCCAAACACGGAGAAGTCGTCCATGAACACTTCCATCATTTTCTTGATCAAGTCGGCAAATATAGCTTGCACACATCGTTGGAAAGTCGCCGATGCGTTGCATAACCCAAAGGGCATTTTTCTGTATGCGAAAATTCCAAACGGACATGTGAAAGCCGTCTTCTCGTGATCATCCGGGTCAACCGCAATTTGGTTATACCCGGAATAGCCATCAAGGAAACAATAGTATTTTTGCCCCGAAAGTCTTTCCAACATTTGGTCCATGAACGGAAGTGGAAAGTGATCTTTTCAAGTTGTGGTATTCAACCGCCTATAATGAATACACATTCTCCACCCCGTTGCCACCTTCGTCGGGATCAATTCATCTTTTTCATTTCGAATGACGGTAATGCCACCCTATTTTGGAACCACATGCACGGGACTCACCCAAGGGCTATCCGAAATTGGGTAAATCATTCAAGCATCCAACAATTTTACAACCTCTTTCCTAACAACCTCCTTCATAGTAGGATTTAAGCGGCATTGAGGTTGAGCTACCGGCTTAAAATCCTCTTTCATTAAAATCTTGTGCATGCAATAAGAAGGACTAAATCATTTGAGATCGGAAAGAGTCCACCCCATGGCTTCTTTATTCTTTTTCAACACATCGATTAAACGAGATTCTTCATTTTTAGACAAAAGGTTGCTTATGATAACCGGCTTCTCTTCGGTTTCATCAAGGAATGCATACTTCAAGTTAGAAGGTAGCTCTTTCAATTCAATTGACGGTTTTTCTTTGTTCACCTCCCTTTTCAACACTTCCTCTTCGACTTCCCATGGATGCAACTCTTTAAGACTATCAAGTTCTCTTAGTCATTCATCAAGAGATTGCTCTTCTTCAATTGTAAAAACTTCAAAAGAGTCATCAAAAGCTAATTCCATATGAGATGTCACATGAATATGCTTGGAAACTTCCAAAGTTACTTCTTCAATCACATCAATTCGGAAACTATCACGATTATCTTTTGAATGCTTCATAGCTTCGAAAAGATCAAAAGTGACTTCTTTATTTTGGACTCGCACTTTCATCAAACCGTCATCAACATCAATCATCATTCGCGCGGTTTTCATGAAAGGTTGGCCTAGTATTAGCGGAGCATCATCATCCTCTTCCATATCAATCACAATGAAATCAACCGGAAAGAAGAATTTGACAACTTTAACCAATACGTCTTGAGCTAACCCATGAGGATGGGTCGTCGACTTATCGGCCAATTGCAACGTCATCTGTATGACTTTCATTTAAATGTTGCCAAGCCTTTTCACAATAGACAAAGGTAATAAATTAATGCTTGACCCCAAATCAATTATCCTTTTTCCGACATATACATCACCGATAGTAACCGGCAAAGTAACTCTTCCCGGATCAACCTCTTTTCTCGGAAGAGTCCGTTGGATGATGGCACTACAACTAGCATCAAGAACAATAGTTTTTGGTTCCGTATACCTCTTCTTTTTAGTAAGTATGTCTTTCATGAACTTGGCATACTTAGGCATTTGCTCCAAGGCTTCGGAAAATGGAATATTCACTTGAAGTTGTTTGAAAATATCCATGAACCGGGTGTAATGCCGTTCATTCTCCCTCCTAGATGGAGCATGCGGATATGGAAGGTTTTGGATTGGAGTAGCACCCACTACCTCCTTTCCTCTAGAAGCTCTAGGATTCCTCTCTCTTTTCTTTTTAACTTCCTCCACCTTATTTTCATCACTCTTATTTTTTTCTACTTCTACACTTTCTTTATTTTCAACTTCAACCACTTTTTCATTCTTTTCAACTTCTTCTTCACTCTCCTCCCCAACTTCACCATCAATTCTATCATCAATTTTTTTCTCCTCATCTTTTCTCTCATCCTCTCTTTTTTCACTCTCATCTCTTTTTTTACTCTCACTAATCAACTCTCTTCCACTTCTCGTTGTTATCGCTTTACAATGCTACTTTGGATTTGTTTGCGTGTTCGCCGAAAAAGAAGGTCTGAATTGTTGTTCCGCTAGTTGCTTAGCAAGTTGTCCGACTTGAGTTTCAAGATTTTTGATTGTCGCATCGTTGCTCTTTTGATTAGCCATTGACATTTGCATGAATTGTGTCAATGTCTCTTCTAACTTTGAAGTTACCACCGGCGGTTGTTGAGGTTGATAAGGATTTTGACGGCTAGAATTACCACCCCCATAACCTTGGTTATGGTGATAGTTACTCCTTGGTTGGTGTCGCAACTGCGAAAAACCACCGGCGGAAAAACAGAAGAGTTGCCACTTTCGTTATTTATCCCAAAGAGAGGGAAAGGAAACGATCGCAAAAACCTCAATAAAAAGGGAAAGACAAGGTCATCGCAACCATGTCTGGATTTGGGAGTCGGTTACGCAAGGGGAAGGTATTAGCACCCCTCACGTCCGTCGTACTCGACGGGATCCATGCATTGTTGTCTATCTAAAAGGGTGTATTGAAACTATCTACGCTAATGGCTTATGGACAAAAGAAAAAGAGAAGAGAAACTGACTCGGCAGAGCATCGCTGTTCTGTGCCTACGTACTCCCTCATGCAATGGGAAAGTCAGAGTCAATGTAGTTCGCCTAACTACGGCTAAGAAAGGGGGAAGGTTGCTCGTCGGGACGTCGCGTCTCATGCCTACGTACTTTCGTCTGGTACGAAAGATCATAGCAAACATAGTTCGGGCTAAAAGGACCACAGGTTGGTTCAACAGTTTTTTAGGCCCGAGTAGGGTTAACAGATAGTTCTAGCAGTTGGTGTATGCAGCTCGACCATTCGAGACTTAGGCATTACAATTTGCGGTAGAACTAAGAGTTAACGACACTCTTTTTGTGAAAATATTTTCCTTAATTAAGAACCTAAAAGGGTGAAAAAGAGTTTGAAATGTTTTTGTGTTTTTTAGAGAAGATGTGTTTTGAATTAGAGTGTTCATAATGTATGTTATAACAAAGTCTAAAACCTAGGATCGAATCCGTCGCATATCGTTTAAGGACGTATACTAAACACTCTAGGCAATTGAGAGGTGGCCCCTCAACTACCATTTCCCAAGTATAAGGCTCATGGCACAACATTCATTATCCTTATTTAGTATGTTAAACTTGTTTGAAGATGAGAAGAGAAGAAGGCACACTAATGGGAGACTAATCAATCCTAAAAGTTATCATGCAAAGTGGACTTAAAGTTGAGTTTGAAAAGGGAACTACCTAATGTTATCATGCATAGTTAGGCACTTAATGTCTATCATAACCTCAAGAGGTTAGAGGACTTATGGGGAACATGGCAAAGAAAAGCAAAAGAAGAAGAAGAATAAGAAATGCATATGCAAATGAGAATGCAAACAAAATGCAACACATAGAATGATAGTGGGAGGAAAATAGTGTGGGGCAGTAGCCACCACAAGCTCATATCAACCAAGCATGCATATGAAAATGCAATAAAAGAGAAGAGGAAGGAGAGAAATGCATCCAAAGCAAACAAACAAGTGACAAACACAAAGAAAGGGTCCTCATGGATTCATCACTTTAGCTAAGCTTCAAATTCCTCCTAAGGAGGCACCAAGCTACCTTAAATGACACTCCAAGGTCATTGGACAGAAGGGAGATGAAATGAAGAAAGCTCAAAAGCAATACCAAAGCAAATCAAGAAGAGATGCAAGCAATAACATGAAGGAAGCAAGCAAGTACCATTTAGGAGTTCAAGTTGAAAGCACAAAAAGAAAGGCATCAAACAACAAGCAATGAACCTAGGTTTGACCTAAAAATGAATATACAACAAGCTCAACATGTCTAAAATGTGAAACAAGAAGATTTGAGAGCTTATTGGATCCACAAAGGTCTTTTCCAATTCAAACTAGGTCAAGCACTTGTGTGAGCTATCCTATGAGATGACCTAACTTGTAAGTCACTTCAAAAATAGGAAAAGGGATAAAAAAATATCAAATAAAATGAACAAAGAAGCTACACAAGTTGGCAATTAGAGGCCAAGAAACCAAGACAAATGTCCTTTCAAAGCACCATCAAAAGAATTAAATCATTTGGATGTACCACTTTGAAATGGGAGAAACAAGTGTAACAAGAAAAGCCCAAAAAGTCAACCCAAAAGTCAACAACCAGGGGCAAAATGGTCCTCAAAAATTGATCAACTCATCATTGAGATGAGGATCGATTTTTAGTCATTGGATCAAAAAAGAATGAGAGAAATAAATGCAAACACCAAACATGTTACAATTCAAACCAATTAAAACTATTCCAATACTTAATTCATTTTTTAATTGAAAATAAAATGGAAAAATAAAATAAAAATATCAAAAAAAAGTAGACACTTCAAAGTTGATTACAAATATTTTTGGTGAATTTTTGGAATATTGGAACTATTTTAATTAATTAAAATTGTAAACAGAAAAAATAAAATAAAAACAAATGAAAATAACAAGAAAAAGAAAAAGATGCGTGACAAATAGCAAGAAAACATAGTTCGGAAATGAATTTGGGCCCAGCTGGGGGTGTGGAAAGCAAGAGCGCGCTAGGCTCACCAGCAAATTCAAAAATGAAAATAAATCTGACAATCCAATGCATCAAGTCAACAAAGGAATACCATGGACATTCAACATGAAGTGTGTGATGGTTTGGTAATCCAATCAGGTGGTGTACAGCGTGACAACGCATTAATGAGAACTTAAAATGAATCACATGCACACAAGTCAAACACGGTCCACTGTGTTTCTTAATCAAAACCATTGAAATGGAAAGTAATCCAATCAGACGTGCCAGACAGTGCCACATACATCGTCTTCCTCATGGAACAACTAGCCGACCGGACGAACTTCCGGTCGTCTTCCTCATGTGTCCGGCCACCGCGCCTCAACAACAACACACAAAATTCAATTCTTCACCATTTCGCACGATTTTTATATCAAAATTGCACTAGAGATCATGAGGATCTCATTTCTGGCCTCAAAACTAACTTATCATGCATAAATCTCCAAACCCGAAGACAACAAGAATGAACATCAAAATTCAAAGTTCACCAAAACCTATTCAATTTGATCCAAAACTCATCTAGAGCTCACGTAGATCATAGATCAAGCATCAAACAAGCAAAATCATGCATAAACAAGCCAAACCAGATCCAAACATTTTCAAGCATCATCCAACAATCACAACCAATGCCAATTCGTTTTACATTTTAATGATCTACATTGATCCTACGTCACAAGTATGCAAAAATAACAGTGAATTGATGCTTAACAAGAGTGTAATGTTGAATTTCAATTACCTAGTGGAGAAATTCCACTGAGCCTTCAAATGGAGCTCAAGCTTGAATATAATTGCCTAGAATCGTTCACTGAACTCCAATAAAGCTTTCCAAATTCACAATTTCTCTTGAAACAGCTTCAATCGCCAAATTTCAAATTCGAGTTTTCCACACTTTTTCAAAATTGTATTTGCTCATTTTGGCTCCAATTTCCACTTTTGAGGGTTTGTTCATGGCCAAAACAATATATATGATGGATCTTGATGATAATTAGGCCCAATCTCAGCCTCTAACAGTCCAATCAAAAATCCAAAGAATTGAGTTTTTTCCAAGTTTCATGTACATGAAAATGCACTAATTTTGGCTCCAAAATGGTTGGAAACACTTGCTAGTATCACATGGAGCATGAATGGTCAGGATTGGAGCCTTGTTTGATCTCAATGGCTCATGTTGGTTGTGTAACTTAATAGTGAAGAAACCTTGAAAATGGCTCATTTAAACACCTCAAATCCAAATTGTAAAATTTCCAAAGTGTTTAAAATAATGTTTGCACTCAAAAAAATGCATCCATTTGCACCAAAATGTTCAAAAGTGAAATAATTCCAATTTTGTCCCTTTAATCATTCTTCCATGAAAATTCAAATATCAAGACCTCAAAGCAAGCGAATTCCTTAACTTCCCAATGCTTGACTAAGCAAATAACACCATTTGGAGCAAGTTTGATGTTGGAAAAATCTTCATTTGAAGTGTGCAAGTTGGTGAAATGGACCTATAATTTTATGACCTGTAATCTTACTTTCCCAAAATACCCCTAACTTGTAAACCTCATAACTTGAGTTCTACAAATCAGATGAAAGACTTCTAGTACATTTTCGAAAGCTAATACCAAGATTTATAACTTTCATGTTGGCCAAAAGTTGAGGAGAAACATACTTCTAGGTCAAAAATGGCTTGGAAGTTGGTTGACCTTTGTTGACCAAAATTACATCCCTCTGATGACCTGTAACTTGTCTGGACCATAACTTGAGTTCTATAAATCCAATCAAAGACTTATAGTACTCAAATTAAAGCTAAGAACATGCTCTACAAGTTCCATGTTGGTCAAAAGGTGAGATGAAACTTGTATCTTAAGATAGGTGGTCTTGAAGTCAGGCACTAAATAGGGTATTTTACCCTGAGAACCCTAATTTAGTAACTTCTCACACACTTAACCCTTGATGAATTGTACTTGAAATGATGTCTCATATGTCTTAACACAACATCCCATGGCCATAGAGACTTTGAATTGAGTTTTAATCTCCTTCAATTTCACAGTTGACTGAGGACTAGCCAGATGAAACCCTAATTGCAACAACTTCAACTGTAACCTTCCACACTTGGCACAAACACTTGGATGAGCTCCACAATGACCCTCAAGGCACTCAATGAGCTCTCCCAACATCTTATATCCATAACCATGAATCCACAATCCTCTGATCATCTTCAATTGGCCTCCTAGTTAGGAACTGACCCACATACATCCATCCTTTCTTTCATAAGACCAATGCCCACTCCTAGATGATTTGATGACCATTCCAACTTGAGTAACACCCCTTGCTTAGGCTCAACCCTCTGAGTAAACTCCTCTTGCTATGTACAAGCTCTTGATCCCCTGTTCAATGAAAAATTCTATGCAATGCAAATGCTAGAAAGAAATGAAATGAAACATAAACCAAGTTAAGAAAAGGTTGGGAAAATTTTGGGGTGCAACAGCTGCCCCTATTCGAACGACTTGGACCTAAAGGAGTGAAAATCGAACGCCTTTCATGAAATCAAGGTAGAAGATGGTTGAATACCAAAGAACCCGGAAATTTGCCAACCGCAGAAAATAAATATGGAAACCCTCCTGGGGCAACTGCTCTGATTACAAACGCATTCCACTGGGGAAAAGAGAAACTTAACGAGTAACTCTGCTTGGGAAAACCAATAATGACACACAGTCTGAAAAGCATATGACCTTGCCGTCAATTATCTGCATTAAATTCTTCTGACATCGCTATCAGGCACCTGACCTCGCCGTCAGTCATGGACATTAAGTCTATAATAACATTTGACCTCGCCGTCAAACCTCTACTTCATGTCAGTAGAATAGCTAACATCGTCGTTAGACCTCTGTTAGATAAAATAGGTATAGAATCACAAGATACAATTCTCTGACATCGCCGCCAGTCTCTCAAAGAAATCCAACCGGTAAATCACACCTGACCTCGCCGTTAGTTAAAATAAAGCATCTAACATCGCCGTCGGACCATCACAAAGTTGATTAAACCATTGACATCGACATCAACAGCCAAAACCTCTGACATTGCCGCCAGAAACCAACATATCTGACATCTCCGCCAGAAAAAACATCCAACATCGCCGCTGGTAAACTATAACATCTGACGTCGCCGCCATAAACCAACATATCTTGACATCGCCGTCAAAAATAAACATCCAACATCGCCGTTGGAAAAACAAACGTATCTGACATCACCTTCAGCAATAAACCTCCAACATCGCCGCTGGGAAACCAAATATCTTGACATCGCCGTCAGTAACAAACATCCAACATCGCCGCTGGTAAACTCAAAGATATCACCTGACATTGCCGTCAGAAATAAACCTCCAACATCGCCGCTGGAAAAACAGAATACCTGACATCGTCGTCAGCAATAAACCTCCAGCACCGCCGCTGGAAAACTACATCATCCGACATCGCCGCCAGAAATAAACATTACCTGAAATCGCTGTCAGAAACCAATATTACCTGACATCACCGTCAGAAATAAACATCCAACATCGTCGTTGGAGAACCAAGATCAACTGACATCACCGTCAGTAACAACACAAATCTAGTAAGAGAATCCTGACATCGCCATCAGCAACCATAAATCCAATAAACATCTGACATCGCCGCCAGCTAACTACAACCTGATAAAATAATTTGACCTTGCCGCCAGCTAAACATACTTCTGAGAAATACCCGACATCACCGTCAAGTACTTGTGAGGATAAAGAATTCTGACCTCGCCGCCAGACCTTCGCTAAATAAAAGAGAGCAACAAAATCCACATGGAGTTAAGATCACACACTGATAATGATCACAGAGAAACCCCGCTGAGGAAATAGCATGAATTAGGGTTTAGCCACCACGCGGGAAAATACCCATCACCTAAGAGATACACCTGAAACAAAGAGATAACAACCTGGCTTATGTTTCACATGCATATGTTTGAAAATGGCGTAATGCTCCATACGAAATGGAAATGTTACGCGTTTGGGTAGATGCTATGCACGCATGCAGATACACCAGAACTGAATCATCAAAACAAATGCTAGAGATACAGAAACCATCCTGCTAGGATAAAAATAATCCTGTTGAGGGAAACAACAATTATGTTGGGGAAAGAGCGCAAACTGGCTCATGCAAATAACAATTGGACTTATGCTGAGAAACAGCCCTTACCGACCTTCTGCAAGGAATATACTGACGTGACAACATTCTTCTATCCTGCTGGGGAAGAGAGAGCAACACTACTGGGGAAATCATCCCTTTAATCTGCTAGGGAAATCATCCCTTCAATCTGCTGGGGATTGTTCTGCTAGGGAACGAACCTAACCAGGCTGCAAAATACTCTATGGGGAGAAGATTCAACCACGACTCGCTGGGGAGTGCCTACAAGCATGCACCTTGTGGGGATTGAATGTGCAACAACTCTACTAGAGATAGAGATACGAACTCCACTAATCGGGGATGTAAAACTTTGGCTGGGGATAGGACAGACTTCATCCAACTTCTTTGCCCCAAGGGTAACGACCCTACAAAACTGAACAAACAGACAAGATATCCTACGCAAACGGAATCATCTTAGTCCTCATTCGTGACATTGTTCAATTAATTCAAAGTTTTAACAATTATTGGCCAAGGCCTGCAAGTTTATGTTAGCACAAGTTCATCAAAACATTGGGCGTTTTCACAAACAAAATAGTAAAAGTTAAAATGAAACACACAGATCAAGTACTGAATAGTATATGTTTATTGATGAAGGGCCTGTAAATAGGCAAAGTTTTACAACAGATGCAACTCCTGAAAATAGGAAGCTGCGCAAAATAAAATACAGATATGCACAGAAATATACAGGAGTGTACAAAAATGTCGGTAACGTGGCACAGAAAAACACCATGAGCTGATCCTCCTATGACTCGCCTGACTCTGACGCTTTCCTGATGCTTCGTCTTCAGAAGAGATTGATTCGAATAAACACAGCCCCCAAGTTCTCCCAATCCACTAAGAAATGAAGTTCACAAGTAGACCGCAGTCATTTGCTTTTCAATCCCTAACTTTTGCCTGAACCTCCCTTTTCGGGTTTTCGATTCACCGGGATACCCATTTTTGCCAAAGTCGCCTTTTCCAGGTTTTCGACTTTGCGGGTTTACATCTTTTCATTTTTATCCCTAATTTTTGCCCGAACCTCTTTTCCTTTTTTATGATTCGCCGGGATGCCCCATTTTTGCCTGGACGTTTCTTTTTGTGTCCAACGGGTCTCTTTTAAGCAATGTATTTTTTAACTGCGTCTACGTTCACAGGGGATGCAAAATCTTCACCATCCATGGTGGCTAACAGCAAGGCTCCTCTAGAGAAGACCTTCCGTATGACATGGACCTTCGTAGTTGGGAGTCCATTTTCCCCTGTGATCTGACTGTGGTGGGAGAATCTTTTTCAGCACAAGATCGCCCGTCTGAAAGCTTCGAGGGCGCACCTTCTTATCGTAAGTTTTCTTCATTCGGCTCTGGTACAAACGACCATATGCAATTGACGCTAGCCTCTTTTCATCCATCAGGCTAAGCTGATTCAAATGATTCTTAATCCATTCTACCTCATCAAGTTTCACGTCGACCAAAACTCCTAAAGAAGGAATCTCGACCTCCAGTGATAGAACAGCTTCCATACCGTACACTAGCGAGAAAGGAGTTGCCTCGGTTGATATGCACACCATCGTACGATAACCGTGCAGGGCGAAAGGAAACATCTCATGCCAATCTTTGTAAGTGACAACCATATTTTGCACTATCTTTTTGATATTCTTATTGGCCACTTTAACAGCGCCATTCATCTTTGGCCGATAGGGCGATGAGTTATGATGTTCAATTTTGAAGTTCTGGCATAACTCCTTCATCATTTTGTTGTTCAGATTCGAACCATTATCAATAATGATTCGCTCGGGAATTCCATATCTGCAAATGATGTCCTTCTTTATGAATCTTGCTACCACTTGTTTGGTCACATTGGCGTACGAATCTGCTTCCACCCATTTGGTGAAGTACCAAGATGAAATGGTGACCGTTGGATGCGGTGGGCTCAATCTTTCCAATCATATCAATGCCCCACATGGAGAAAGGCCACGGGGACGCCATCACATTCAATGGGCACGGCGGCACATGTATCTTATCAGCATAAATCTGGCATTTATGGCATTTCTTCGCAAATTTGAAACAATCTGACTCCATAGTTAGCCAATAATACCCTGCTCGTAAGAGTTTCCGAGACATGCCATGTCCGCCGGCATGTGTACCAAAAGTACCCTCGTGGACTTCTTCCATAAGCAACGATGCTTCTTTCTCATCCACACACCTCAACAACACCAAATCGTGGTTCCTTCTGTAAAGTACACCACCTGGGTTAAGGTAAAAGTTACCAGACAACCTCCTCAGCATCTTCTTATCCTGGGTCGAAGCCCCTAGTGGATACTCTTGCCTCTTGAGGAAGTTATGTATATCGTAAAACCATGGCTTGCCATCAACAGCCTCTTCAATGGCAAACACGAAAGCAGGTCTTTCCAAGCGAGAAATGACAATTCTGGGAGCCTCATTCCAGAAATTCACTTTGTACATCGAAGATAGCGTTGCCAAAGCATCATCCATCTGATTCTCCGCTCTTGGTACATGGTGGAAGTCTATATGATCGAAAAATGGTAACAACCTCCTTGCATAATCTCTATAAGGAATCAGATTCGGTTGACGAGTTTCCCATTCTCCTTCGATTTGATTAACAACCAGCGTTGAATCGCCATATACATCGAGATTCTTGATCCTCAAATCAATAGCTTCTTCCAGACCCATGATACATGCTTCGTACTCAGCTTCATTGTTGGTGACCGGGAATGTCAATCTGGCAGTGAACGGAATGGGGGTACCATGAGGAGTGGTAATAATTGCCCCAATTCCGCTACCATAAGAATTGACAGCACCATCGAATATCATTTGCCATTGAGAACCTTTCTCTGGACCTTCACCGTGCAGTGGTTCTTCACAATCTTTCGTTTTGAGAAACATGATATCCTCGTCAGGAAATTCAAACTTCATCGATTGATAATCTTCGATTGGCTGCTCAGCAAGGTATTTTGACAAAACACTTCCTTTGATGGCTTTTTGAGAAACATATTGTATATCGTACTCTGTCAGTACCATCTGGCATCTAGCAATTCTTCCTGAAAGTGCTTGCTTCTTGAAGACATACTTAATCGGATCCATCTTCGAAATCAGCATGGTTGTGTGATTGAGCATATACTACCTCAAATGTTTAGCAGCCCAGGCGAGTGCACAACACGTCTTCTCGAGCATTGAGTAATGGGACTCACAATCAGTGAACTTTTTACTCAAGTAATAAATCGCATGCTCCTTTCTTCCAGTCTCGTCGTGTTGGCCGAGAACACAACCCATGGAATTCTCAAGAACCGTCAGGTACATGATTAAAGGTCTTCCAGCTACTGGGGGTATCAATATTGGGGGCTCCTGCAAATACTGCTTTATTTTATCAAATGCTTTTTGACAATTTCCGTTCCAGGCAACCGCCTGATCTTTCTTTAACAGCTTAAACATCGGCTCACACGTGGCTGTTAGATGAGATATGAACCGAGCAATGTAGTTCAATCTCCCCAGAAAACCACGGACTTCTCTTTCTATTTTCGGTGCTGGCATGTCTTGTATGGCTTTTATCTTTGCAGGATCTACCTCAATTCCTTTTTCGCTGACAATAAACCCCAATAACTTTCCGGACGGAACTCTGAAAGTGCACTTATTTGGATTCAACCTCAGCCTGAACTTTCTAAGCCTCTCAAACAGCTTCAACAGATTAACCAAATGCTTCTCCTCCGTTTGGGATTTAGCAATCATATCGTCAACATAAACCTCAATCTCCTTATGCATCATGTCATGAAAGAGTGTTGTCATAGCACGCTGATATGTTGCTCCGACATTCTTCAATCCAAAAGGCATCACCTTATAGAAAAACGTTCCCCACGGTGTAATGAAGGTTGTTTTCTCCATGTCCTCCGGTGCCATTTTTATCTGGTTATAACCCGAGAAACCATCCATGAAGGAAAACACCGAGAATTGAGCCATATTGTCGACCAATACGTCAATGTGAGGGAGCGGAAAATCAACTTTAGGGCTCGCCTTGTTCAAGTCCCGATAATCAACACACATATGCACCTTACCGTCTTTCTTCGGTACAGGTACTATGTTGACGACCCACGGAGGATAGCTAGTCAGCTAAGAATCCAGTGTCCCACTGCTTTTGGACCTCTTCATTGATTTTGACTGCCATATCTGGTCTCGTTCTTCTAAGCTTCTGCTTGACCGGTGGACATTCCTCGCGCAACGGTAAGCGGTGAACCACTATGTTGGTATCAAGCCCAGGCATATCCTCATACGACCAAGAAAAGATGTCACTATACTCTCGAAGCATCTCGATCAGTCTTTGCTTGACGTCGCTCTATAGTGCAGCCCCTATCCGTACATTTCTAACAACTTCCTTAGAACCCAGATTAATGACCTCAATTTCCTCCTGATGAGGTAGAATGATTTTCTCTTCCTGTTTCAAAAGTATGGCTAATTCCTCAGGCAAGTCTTCATATTCATCAATCTCTTCTTCAACTTGATAGATCGGTTGATCGAAGTCGAAGCGAGTCATAGAAGGTTCTGGATCAGTGTCATCTGCAATAGGAATCTTGCAATGAAAATGGTTAAATGTTTCAAACAATTTGCAAACAAATACAAACTACGTTGCCATTTTATTGGGAAAAGAAAACTAAGAAAAACAGAGATCACAAAATTTGTATGAGAAAACGCCCTTTGATTAATTGATAAACAATGTTCCGACATAAACAAGTAAGACCCTGAAATAAAATACCACTATGCCCCGGGTAGAACATAGGGTAGTATAATAATTGGAAAAACAAGCATTAATGTTCGGTCGTCACTTGAATGACTTCTTCAATTGACCAGTTGCGTAGGCTCTGCCCCGGAATACATGGCTTGATCCAGGCATCCATGTCGCAGTCACTGTCTCCAGTTTCATCATCAGAAATGACACTGATCTGCTCAAAGAAGACACCTCCACTAGTGAACCTGATCGGCCCCTTGAACTTCGGCTTGCTCTGTGAAGACGATGGGTCGTACCCCAGACCGAATTTGTCTTGCTTCTGCGGTATATCAATCACCTGCCTCCAGCCATGGGCCGCACCAGCTTGCACCACAACCTGTGCTTCTTTAAACGAGGACATAGCCACTTCGGGCTCTTTACTCACAACAGGAATCTTGTCTTTGATCTTAACCGTTTCGAAGGCTTGGCAAAGAGTTTCATGGATCTCTCCATCCACTTCAACATACTTAAAGGATGATAACTGGCTGACCATGATATCTTCCTCCCCGCATACCGTCACGATGCTTATGTCGACCATGTATTTCAGCTTCTGATGCAGAGTTGATGTGACAACCCCAATTGAATGAATCCAAGGGCGACCTAGTAAACAACTGTAGGCCAACTGGATATCCATGATGTAAAACACAACATCAAAGACTTCAGGTCCAACCTGAATCGACAAAGTTACCTCCCCAAACACGGATCTTCGGGTTCCGTCAAACGCACGCACCACCAAGTCGCTTGGCGTGCAAATCAACCCCTTCATATCTAACTTCATCAAAGCCTTCTTGGGAAGCACGTTTAAAGAAGATCATGTATCCACCATCACGTGAGACATGACAGTCCCTCGGCACTCTAAAGATATGTGCAGCGCACAATTGTGATTTCTGCCTCTGGGTGTCAAATCCAGGTCTGTAAAGCCTAAGCCATTGCCTGCGTTTACGTGAGCCACCACTCCTTCAAGTTGATTAAATGAAATTTCCTGTGGCACGTATGCAGTGTTTAGTATCTTCAGCAATGCATTCTGGTGCGCCTCAGAGCAAAGGAGCAACGATAGTATAAATATTTTGGACAGAGTTTGTTGCAAGTGATTGACTATCTTGTAGTCGCTTTTCCGAATCAGCCTCATGAATTCCTCCGCATCTTTCAACAAAGATTCCTTCTCCCCAGATTGAGAAGTCTCTTCCACCACCGGTCTTTTCCCTTTATCCACTTTATCAGCAATCACCTCAAGCGATGAAAAGACTCGACCACTACGAGTAATACCTCCTGCACCCACTAAATTGTCAACTGAACTTGCAGGGGTATCATTCAAGTTTATCTTCTGCCCATTACAATACACTTTGGCCTCGTAGTTCCACGGAGCGACCTTAGTGCTCTCAAATGGCATAGGACCTACTTTAGTGATAGTTACCGTTGGCGGCTTTGGAGCGTAGATAGTAACAGTCTTATAAGGGATGGAGATTTTCGCAATCTCATCCTTCTCTTCAGTCACTACATTCTCAGATTCTCTTCCAACAGAACGGTCAAATTGTAAAACCCCGTCATTCATCATCTTCTGAATGTAGCTTCTCAACAAACCACATCCTCTCTCAGGATCAACAGAACATTTAAGACAACCTTCAACACATCCCAGAAACACACCTTCTTGTAGCAGTCTGGCTTTCACAAAGCTTAAGGGTGTTTTCAGTTCCTCAACATTGGTCACCAAGTTCAACACCTCGTCCTCTACAATTGCATTAACCCCAGCCTGCCCGTGATTCGACATGGGATTCTACACCATGTTGGGAGCGTCATTAGAGAAATTGATAGCCTTACTGTCGATCATATCTTGCACTTTATGTTTGAAGGCCTTACAATTGTCTATATTATATCCTGGAGCACCCGAATGAAATTCACAGTGGGCATTTGCATCGTACCCAGGTGGAGGTTGTCCGGTTAAAGGAGCCATAGTTCTTTTCTGAATCAGCTGAAGTTGTAGCAATGCTTGCAATAGCTGTGAGCATGGCATAGGAAGGGCATCAAAATGTTTGTTCCCTGTTGGCCGGCCTCTATCTTGGTATCTACCATACCCCTGCTGATTCTGCTGCGGTCGTTGTTGTTGTTGTTGCTGACGCTGTTGTTGTTGTGGTTGCTGAACTGCTGGAATAGTGATACTGGCAACTTGCTGATTCTGTCGATTCCGACCACTATTTCTTCCCCATGTACTGGATACAACATTAGTGTCTCCTTCTCACCTTTTGTTTCCAAACACTTTCTTGTTTCCTCCTCCAGATGAGGATCCTTCGCCAACATTGATCTTTCCTATCTTAATTCCATTCTCCACCCTTTCACCGGTGATTATCAGATCAGAAAAGCTTCCAGACATATTGCCGATGAGTTTCTCATAGTACACTCCTAGAAGCAAGCTAGGAGTTTCTCATAGCTTCCATTCTCATTCTACCATTGGTGGTTGTACCCTAGCAGCAAGCTCTCGCCACCTATGGGCATATTCTTTAAAGCATTCACTGCTCTTCTGAGAAAGATTCTGCAACTGAACTCTATTCGGAGCAAGGTCACTGTTATACTGATAGTGCCTTACAAAAGCTTCGGCTAGTTCTTTCCAGCTACGGACATTAGCGAGCTCTAAGCTCATATACCATTCCAGCGATGGTCCGGATAAGCTATCCTAGAAGAAATGCATCAGGAGCTTCTCAGCCTCGGAATGTGCAGCCATCTTGCGATAATAAGACCTCAAATGAACCCTAGGGCAAGTGGTACCCTTGTACTTATCGAAATCTGGGACCTTAAACTTTGGAGGTACCCTCAAGCCTGGAATCAACCCCAGATTAGACATATCCAGCCTCATCGAGTTTTGGCATTCAAGCGACCTCATCTTCTCTTCGATCATCTTAATCCTTCTGTCAGCCTCATAAGGTATTTCAACATTCACAATCCTTGGAGAAAACACAACTTCCTTCCTATCCTCATTCCAAGTGTGGTCCAAGCTACTATGCACAGCACCTGTAGTGTCGAGACCATAGCCAAAACCATTTCCATTACCATTACCACCATTGGCAAAACCAGCATGATTAAAACCTGTCACATTTCTAGCGCCAGCAGCACGACCACCCCCTCCAGCAGTAGGGATGACTAAAGTGGGCATAGAGTTGTCTACCCGAGGAGTTTCATGGTGAGGAGGGTTAGAAGCAATCTCGCCATGCAACACACCATCACTATCAACCCGCGCAATCAGAGGTTGCACCAAAGTCTGAAGTTGAGCCTAACCACTAGCAACCCCTTTCATGACCTCCATCAGCTCTGCCATACGATCTCTCATCTCTTGCATTTCTACCTGCATCTGATCCATCAGCCTTTTCTGGTTTCCTCTGGTACCGTACCGGTGAGTTGTCACGTCAGCAATCCTGAAATACTAGTGAACCACAAGAGAAAATAAGGTTAACGGTTCCGGTGCACCTGCAAATGTGAGAAAAATGCTAAAATGCAAACATGTATTTATACAATAGGGACATTTCCCCCTTGATTCTAGTTTCCAGGAACAAGTAACAATGGAGAACCTGCGGACAAGCATAGAACCAACTCCTCATATATAGATCAAAAGAGCCATCAGGCAAAGTACAAACTCCAACTAAGTACAAATAAGGAAAGGACCTCGGCCAACAAGCCTGGCGATGGTCGAATACAACAAAATAAGCATCAAACGCTACAACAGAAATAGACAAAACAGGTCAAGCAGGGTGACGTGATCGGAAATCCTCTAACAGTCTCAACGTCTCTGGATGATCTGGCCTGGCAAGCAACCCCTGGATAAGCAAATCCTGCTGACTCATAGTACGCTGTAGGCTATCAACATGATCCTCTAAAGCTCTCTCTCCAAAACATGCCTTAAGTCTGCGTCTCTTGGCGCCAGCTCTCAACTTGAGATCCTTCAAGTTAGCGATCGCTTCATTCAACCTGCACTCGCTATCTCGTCTACGTGATGACTCTGATGCAATCTCTTCATCTTTGGTATTAAGTTGAGCCTTTAGCTTGCTGATCTGAAGTTTTAACTTGTCTTCACGCTCCTTGTTGTTAGTAAGCGTGGCATTCCATATCGACTCAAATTTGGAGATCCTCGTGTAAGCCCTATCCAACTCTTCCTTCTTCGTAGCAAGAGTACTATAAGTGGCATTCAAGTCTCGGCCTATGCGCTCTCTGTCATTAGTCTCTTTAGTCAAGTCCGTACCCAGCTTGTTCACAAGCTCGGTTTGCCTCTTGAAAGAATGAACTGCATCTATCTTCTCACTGCGAAGCTGGATAATCTCTTTCTCCAATTCTTCATTCGCTTTTCTCAGCTCTTCCTTCTCTTCCAATACCTGATTATATTTCTAGATATCTACAGTAGTGGGTTCCTCGATCATAAGAGGATACAATGGTGCAACTGCAGGATATGGCATCAGAAACTTCAAAGCCCTATCATGAATCCAAGTCAAGTAAGGGTCATACGCTCGGCTGTAACTCTTCCCTAAAGCTAACTTCCCTTTCTGACAAATATTATTCCATGCATGCTCAAGTCGACCCAGATCCTTGCCCTCCAATAAGCCAGTAAGATACAGAGATTCTTGTATCTCCTCTTCTCTATGAGACTCTCTCAATGCACACCCGAACTGTCTCACCAATAAAAAAGGATTATAATTGATGCAACCTTTCCTTCCGATCAAAGGAACGTTAGGAAAGCCACCACAACAATAAACAATATCCTTACCCAGCATGTCCCAATCAAACCACACAATATTCTCCGCAGATAATCCCATCAATCTCTCTGACCAATCTGAAGTACTGGCAGTGGCAACAAACGGACCCGTCTGAGGTAGATGACTAGAAAACCAAGCATACAACAAAGGAACACAACAAGCTACGTTCTTCCCTCTTTGTTTCTCATTCTTGTAATACACAGAATGATAAACGTCTCCAAGTAAGGTAGGCACTGGGTTGCCCGAGGCTAAGATATAGAACACATCAACATCCACAAAGTCTGGAAGATGAGGAAACAAAACAATGCCATATATACACAGAGCCAAGATGGCGCTGAACACAATCCAACATCCATCTTTAGCACACTGTTGAGCTTTCTCAATCAAGCAAGGAAACGGAAAACCATACATCCCAAGTCTCCGGATCATCTTCCCATCCAATTCTGAAGCTTCAAGGTGCACAATGGCGGCAAGTTTGGCCAGATCAGGCTTAGTATCAACATGGACAACCGGCATCCGATTCAGAATGGGTACTCCTAATAACTCAGAATACTCCTCTAATGTGGGAGCCAGGACATAGTCGGGAAATACGAAGCACCTCAGCTGGGCATCATAAAACTGTAAGAGAGCATAGACATCACTAATCTCATATTCAGAAGGCTTGCGGACATATCTCAATAATCTCCTATAATACTTCTTGAAATCCTCCATTACCGCTTTCTCACCCAAGGCAATCAGACTCAACAAGGTACTAACATCCGGAACCGGAAACTTGTAGGCCACTGTACTCTTTAGGGACTCCATAACAGCAATGCGGGAAAAGATTACTAGAATCAAAGGAGAAATATGCACCTGCAACACAAATACATGTTAATGAGATGCAGATGAAAATGCAAATGCAAAATGCAAAACAAGGGATCAAGGCTGTTGTGCTGTCGGTTGAGAAAACTAGAGCTTCGCCTTAGCAAGAACAAAGTACCGACAGTAGGATCCACTGATATCATGTACATATATTCACACTTGCAAAGAACCGGGTAATCTAAAGGCTATGGTTTCCTGCACAACCCAATCCCCCTCACAGGTGTGGACCTATCCACTGACAAGGTTCGGCATCCTATGCGTTCATCAGCGTCACAGACTTTCAAGAAATGATGATACGTTCACCATTTATGGTTTGGCATCATTATCTCCTGAAGAGGCCTCACTTAGCTGACTCACAAATGATCGGTTCCCAGAGTCGACAATTCTCAAATCAAAAATCCCAACCGATCCTAAGGATCTGAAGGAAAATCATCATAGAAAATCTCGTCTGAGTGTGAATTTCGTAGGGAACTGTATCTGCTAAGCAAATAGCCCCCCACTAGTCTCCACTCTAATACTAGGTTTATACTCAAGCCCGGGTCTGGCTTATCACACGGTGAAACTTCCCACCCCACAGCACAACAGTAATGATATATGATGCGGAAAATAAATGCGGGAAAGTAAATAAAGCACATATATACAACACCCAAAGATAAACAGACAAGCGCTAGGATTGACTCGCATAGGGAACCAGATATCCCCAGCAGAGTCGTCAACTGTCGCAACTGCAAAAAACCACCGGCGGAAAAACAGAAGAGTCGCCACTTTCGTTATTTATCCCAAAGAGAGGGAAAGGAAACGATCGCAAAAATCTAAAGAAAAGGGAAAGACAAGGTCATTGCAACCATGTCTGGATTCGAGAGTCGGTTACGCAAAGGGAACGTATTAGCACCCCTCACGTCCATCGTACTCGACGGGATCCACGCATTGTTGTCTATCTAAAAGGGTGTGTTGAAACTATCTACGCTAATGGCTTATGGACAAAAGAAAAAGAGAAGAGAAACTGACTCGGCAGAGCATCGCCGCTCTGTGCCTACATACTCCCTCGTGCAATGGAAAAGTCAGAGTCAATGTAGTTTGCCTAACTACGACTAAGAAAGGGGGAAGGTTTCTCGCCGGGACGTCGCGTCTCGTGCCTACGTACTTTCGTCTGGTACGAAAGATCAGAGCAAACGTAGTTCGGGATAAAAGAACCACAGGTTGGTTCAACAGTTTTTAAGGCCCAAGTAGGGTTAATAGATAGTTCTAGCAGTTGGTCTATGCAGCTCGACCATTGGAGACTTAGGCGTTACCGTTTGTGGTAGAACTAAGAGTTAACGACACTCTTTTTGTGAAAATATTTTCCTTGATTAAGAACCCCAAAGGGTGAAAAAGAGTTTGAAATGTTTTTGTGTTTTTTTAGAGAAGAAGTGTTTTGAATTAGAGTGTTCATAATGTATGTTGTAACAAAGTCTGAAACCTAGGATCGAATTCGTCGCATATCGTCCTAAGGACGTATACTAAACACTCTAGGAAATTGAGAGGCGGCCCCTCAACTACCATTTCCCAAGTATAAGGCTCTTGGCATAACATTCATTATCCTTATTAAGTATGTTAAACTTGTTTGAAGATGAGAAGAGAAGAAGGCACACTAATGGGAGACTAATCAATCCTAAAAGTTATCATGCAAAGTGGACTTAAAGTTGAGTTTGAAAAGGGAACAACCTAATGTTATCATGCATAGTTAGGAACCTAATGTCTATCATAACCTCAAGAGGTTAGAGGACTTATGGGGAACATGGCAAAGAAAAGCAAAAGAAGAAGAAGAAGAAGAAGAAGAATAAGAATAAGAAATGCATATGCAAATGAGAATGCCAACAAAATGCAACACATAGAATGATAGTGGGAGGAAAATAGTGTGGGGCAGTAGCCACCACAAGCTCATCTCAACCAAGCATGCATATGAAAATGCAAGAAAAGAGAAAAGGAAGGAGAGAAATGCATCCAAAGCAAACAAACAAGTGACAAACACAAAGAAAGGGTCCTCATGGATTCATCACTTTAGGTAAGCTTCAAATTCCTCCTAAGGAGGCACCAAGCTACCTTAAATGACACTCCAAGGTCATTGGACAGAAGGGAGATGAAAAGAAGAAAGCTCAAAAGCAATACCAAAGCAAATCAAGAAGAGATGCAAGCAATAACATGAAGGAAGCAAGCAAGTACCATTTAGGAGTTCATGTTGAAAGCACAAAAAGAAAGGCATCAAACAACAAGCAATGAACATAATTTTGACCTAAAAATGAACATACAACAAGCTCAACATGTCTAAAATGTGAAACAAGAAGAGTTGAGAGCTTATTGGATCCACAAAGTTCATTTCCAATCCAAACTAGGTCAAGCATTTGTGTGAGATGTCCTATGAGATGACCTAACTTGTAAGTCACTTCAAAAATAGGAAAGGGCTCAAAAAATATCAAAATAAAATGCACAAAGAAGCTACACAAGTTGGCAACCAGAGGCCAAGAAACCAAGACAATGTCCTTTCAAAGCACCATCAAAAGAATTAAATCATTTGGATGTACCACTTTGAAATGGGAGAAACAAGTGCAACAAGAAAAGCCCAAAAAGTTAACCCAAAAGTCAACAACCAGGGGCAAAATGGTCCTCAAAAACTGATCAACTCATCATTGAGATGAGGATCGATTTTTAGTCATTGGATCAAAAAAGAATGAGAGAAATAAATGCAAACACCAAACATGTTACAATTCAAACCAATTAAAACTATTCCAATACTTAATTCATTTTTTAATTGAAAATAAAATAAAAATATCAAAAAAAAAGTAGACACTTCAAAGTTGATTAAAAATATTTTTGGTGAATTTTTGGAGTATTGGAACTATTTTAATTAATTAAAATTGTAAACAGAAAAAATAAAAATAAAAACAAATGAAAATAACAAGAAAAAGAAAAAGATGCGTGACAAATAGCAAGAAAACATAGTTCATAAATGGATTTGGGCCCAACTGGGGGTGTGGAAAGCAAGGGCGCGCTAGGCCCACCAGCAAATTCAAAAATGAAAATAAATCTGACAATCCAATGCATCAAGTCAACAAAGGAATACCATGGACATTCAACATGAAGCGTGTGATGGTTTGGTAATCCAATCAGGTGGTGTACAACGTGACACCGCATTAATGAAAACTTAAAATGAATCACATGCACACAAGTCAAACACGGTCCACTGTGTTTCTTAATCAAAACCATTGAAATGGAAAGTAATCCAATCAGACGTGCCAGACAGTGCCATGTACATCGTCTTCCTCATGGAACAACCAGTCGACCGGACGAACTTCCGGTCGTCTTCCTCATGTGTCCGGCCACCGCGCCTCAACAACAACACACACAAAATTCAATTCTTCACCATTTCGCACGATTTTTATATCAAAATTGCACTAGAGATCACGAGGATCTCATTTCTGGCCTCAAAACTAACTTATCATGCATAAATATTCAAACCCGAAGACAACAAGAATGAACATCAAAATTCAAAGTTCACCAAAACCTATTCAAATTGATCCAAAACTCATTTAGAGCTCACGTATATCATAGATCAAGCATCAAACAAGTAAAATCATGCATAAACAAGCCAAACCAGATCCAAACATTTTCAAGCATCATCCAACAATCACAACCAATGCCAGTTTGTTTTACATTTTAATGATCTACATTGATCCTACATCACAAGTATGCAAAAATGGCAGTGAATTGATGCTTAACAAGAGTGTAATGTTTAATTTTAATTACCTAGTGGAGAACTTCCACTGAGCCTTCAAATGGAGCTCAAGCTTGAAGATAATTGTCCAGAATCGTTCACTGAACTCCAATAAAGCTTTCTCAATTCACAATTTCTCTTGAAACAGCTTCAATCTCCAAATTTGAAATTTGAGTTTTCCACACTTTTTCAAAATTGTATTTGCTCATTTTGGCTCGAATTTCCACTTCTGAGGGTTTGTTCATGGCCAAAACAATATATATGATGGATCTTGATGATAATTAGGCCCAATCTCAGCCTCTAACAGTCCAATCAAACATCCAAAGAATTGAGTTTTTTCCAAGTTTCATGTACACGAAAATGCACTAATTTTAGCTCCAAAATGGTTGGAAACACTTGCTGGTATCATATGGAGCATGAATGGTCAGGATTGGAGCCTTGTTTGATCTCAATGGCTCATGTTGGTTGTGTAACTTAATAGTGAAGAAACCTTGAAAATGGCTCATTTAAACACCTCAAATCCAAATTGTAAAATTGCCAAAGTGTTTAAAATGATGTTTGCACTCAAAAAATGCATCCATTTGCACCAAAATGTTCAAAAGTGAAATAATTCCAATTTTGCCCCTTTAATCATTCTTCCATGAAAATTCAAATATCAAGACCTCAAACCAAGCCAATTCCTTAACTTCTCAATGCTTGACTAAGCAAATAACACCATTTTGAGCAAGTTTAATGTTGGAAAAATCTTCATTTGAAGTGTGCAAGTTGGTGAAATGGACCTATAATTTTATGACCTGTAACCTTACTTTCCCAAAATACCCCTAACTTGTAAACCTCATAACTTGAGTTCTACAAATCAGATGAAAGACTTCAAGTACATTTTGGAAAGCTAAGACCAAGATCTACAACTTTCATGTTGGCCAAAAGTTGAGTAGAAACATCCTTCTAGGTCAAAAATGGCTTGGAACTTGGTTGACGTTTGTTGACCAAAATCACATCCCTCTGATGACCTGTAACTTGTCTGGACCATAACTTGAGTTCTATAAATCCAATCAAGGACTTCTAGTACTCAAATTAAAGCTAAGAACATGCTCTACAAGTTCCATGTTGGTCAAAAGGTGAGATGAAACTTGTATCTTGAGATAGGTGGTCTTGAAGTCAGGCACTAAATAGGGGATTTTACCCTGAGAACCCTAATTTAGTAACTTCTCACACACTTAACCTTTGATGAATTGAACTTGAAATGATGTTTCCTATTTCTTAACACAAAATCCCATGGTCATAGAGACTTTGAATTGAGTTTTAATCTCCTTCAATTTCACAGTTGACTGAGGATTAGCCAGATGAAACCCTAATTGCAACAACTTCAACTGTAACCTTCCACACTTGGCACAAACACTTGGATGAGCTCCACAATGACCCTCAAGGCACTAAATGATCTCTCTAAACATCTTATATCCATAACCATGAATCCACAATCCTCTGATGATCTTCAATTGGCCTCCTAGTTAGGAACTGACCCATATACATCCATCCTTTCTTTCATAAGACCAATGCTCACTCCTAGATGATTTGATGACCATTCCAACTTGAGTAACACCCCTTTCTTAGGCTCAACCCTCTGAGTAAACTCCTCTTGCTATGTACAAGCTCTTGATCCCCTGTTCAATGAAAAATGCTATGCAATCCAAATGCTAGAAAGAAATGAAATGAAACATAAACCAAGTTAAGAAAAGGTTAGGAAAATTTTGGGGTGCAACAGTTGGTACCCTTGATTTGGTTGATAGTGTTATTGTTATTGGTTTTGAGGATGTTGTTTATACAGTTGTTGTGGTTGTTGCCTCGGTTGGTAGTCTCGTTGATTCGCCGTGTAATTTACCTCTTCGAACCCGGGAGGTGGACAAAATTTGGTATCATGTTCACCCTTGCAAAGCTCACAACAAGCTATTGGTTTAGCTTTTGAAGGATCTTTCATCTCTTTGATTTTTTGAGTTAAGAGTTCAACTTGTTGTGAAATGAGTTTATTTTGTGCAAGGATAACATCATTTGTCCCAAGTTCAAGAACTCCCGGTTTCTTCAAAGTGTTTCCTCTACTTTGGCTTTGAAGGTCATTTAGAGCCATACGGTTGATGATATTCGTAGCTTCATCGGCGCTTTTAGACAACAAAGAACCATCCGCAATGCATCCAATAAAGTCTTACAATTTGGTTGAAGGCCGTTTTTGAAAATGTGGATTTGCGTCAATTCATCAAAACCATGACCTTTGCACTTTCGAAGCATGGATTTAAATCTTTCCCATGCCTCGTTCAATGATTCGTTGGCTCCTTGAGAAAACACAGAAATTGTCGTTTTGGATTCCATGAATCGGTTGTGAGAGAAAAACCTTTCAATGAATTTCTCTTCCAACACGTTCCAATCCGTCATGACTGCCGGTGTTTGATCCAAGTACCAATCTTTGGCTTTGCCGAGCAAAGCATGAGGAAAAAGTCTTTTGAATAACGGTAACTCTTAAGTTTGATCAACTCCCGCCGCCAATGCTATCTCGTAAAATTTGGTGAGAAAAGCAAAGGGGTCTTCATGGTCTATTCCTGTGAATGAACTTCCGTATAGCAAATTAAGAGTTCCCGTCTTCATCTCGGCTTGCCTTCCCGTGTGGCTGGCAAACTGAGCAGTGTTTCTTGGACTGTTGATACATGGTGTGGAGACGGGCAGTGGTGGTGGTGGATCCATGATAGGTACGAAAGGTGGTGTTATAGAAGAACCTTCTCCTTGTTCTTGTCGTTGTCTAGCAAGTTGTCTCCTCTGTCTTGTTCTTCTATTCAGACTCCTTGCGGTTCTTTCGATCTCAGGATCAAAAAGAATTTGGTCCTCAGGAATCTGCCCTCGCATAAAACGAAAGCTGCACACTAAACCAAACAAATTAACAAGTACAAGTCAAAAATTCAAGAGTTAAAAATTCAATAACTATTTCGATGCTCGCAATATCAATTCAAATTCCCCGGCAACGGCGCCATTTTGTTGGAACAGTGGTAAAGTGTCGAGTTTTTGTTATTGTATCCACAGGGAATCTGAGATATTGCCGCCGTTCGACATTTGTCAAGTTCTTAAATTTATATTAACAAAAGGGGTTTGATAAAGATTGTCAAAGTTAGGGTTCGGTAATCACTTTGCTTGTATATGTTCGATCAACAATATGCATAAACTCCTTTAGATGATAAACACATTCACAACATCCTCCCAATGTGATTATTTCTAACTCACATTGTGATTTTTCCCATTTTGATCCATTGTTGATTTCTCACACAATCTATCAAAATGACAACATTTAGGTTTAACATTTTTATGAACAACCACATTCAAAACTATTTCTAGCTTAAGAAAATAGATGGGTGAAAACCTAGGTCAAGAGTTGGAAAATATCTTTCAATCATAAACCAACACAAAGAGTTATAAATAAAGCAAGGTTTTCACCATATATTCATCATCAAAGAGTTTACAAATGAAGATCATCCATATACATACAAAGCTTAATGATCACCTACACCTAACCTTGACAAAATGAAGAACTTAGGTACTCATTTTCATGGTAGCTTGCACAAGAAGTTTCGGAAGAAGGTTGATGAACATCTGAGTCGAAGAATCCAACTTGGATGAGAATCCACCTTCTTTTTGTAGAATAAGGTTAAGAGATGAAGAAATGAGAGATATTGGGTTTCTAGGGCACAAAAATCTCTTTTGGAGCAGAACTAGTAAAAAATATGGTATGGTCTCAAAAAGTACACATTCCTACTTATAGAAAAAGTTGTTGTCCTGTCACGCTCGCGACCTTGCTCGCTTAGCGAGCTCACAGCGAACGTTCGCTACAGCCTCGCCTAGCGAACGTTCGCTACAGCCTCGCCTAGCGAACATGTTAGCGAGGAATGAGGGTTAGATTCTAGAATGCTTCGCTACTGGTGTCGCTACCGCGAAAATAAGGTGCCGTCAAAACAGAAGAGTTGTCACCTTTCGTTATTTATCCCTCAGAGCGGGAAAGGAAACGATCGGAAAAACCTGACGAAAAGGTATAAGACAAGGTCATCGCAACCATTGTCTGGGTCCGGGAGTCGGTTACGCAAGGGGAAGGTATTAGCACCCCTTACGTCCATCGTACTTGATGGGATCCATGCTTGTTGTATTTATCTGACGGGTTTGTTTTACTATCTACCTGTCAAGGCTGGTCTGAAAAGAAAAGAAAATGACTCGGCAAAGCGTCGCGCTTTATGCCTACGTATTCTCATCAGAGAATGAGAAATCAGAGTCAACGTAGTTCGGCTAACTACGGGTTACGGCGAAGGTGGCTCGCCAATACGTCAGTATTGTGCCTACGTACTCTCAACAGGTATGAGAGATCAGAGCTTACGTAGTTTGGGATAATACGGATTACGGGGTTTCAGATTCATCTGTTTTATCGAGTAGGGTTAACAAACAGTTCCAGTAGTTTGGCGTACGCAGCTCGACCCTTGGAGACTTAAGCGTTACCGTTTGCGGCAGAACTGGGAGTTAACGACACTCTTTTCTTCATAAAAGCTTCCTTTGAATTATGGGCCCACGGGGCAAAAAGGTTTGAAGTTTGTTTTCTGTCTTTTACGGAAGAACTGTTTTTTATGGATGTTTGTAACCAATATCGCACTAGAGACTATAACTTGAGAGTGAATGTGTCGCATGTCACCCAAAGGGTGCCATACTAAACATCCAGACTGTTGAAAAGAAACTCTCCAACAATCCTTTCTCAGATAGCTTAAGGCTCGTAACGTACGACGTCAGTTAACCTTTATTACTGTATTTTGATTTGTTTCGAGATGAGAAGAGAGAGGGGACAACTACAGGGAGACTATCAAGTTCTACTGTTGTCATGCCAAGGATTCATCCTATGGTTGAGGTTTGAAACAGGGAGCTCCTAGAAGTTATCATGCATAGGTTTCAACCTAAAGTTCTAATCATCACTTCCTTATCAAAGGAAGTGAGATTCCTAGGGGATCATGTCAAAGATCAACAGAAACAGATAAAGCATCAGCTGAAACAGTAAATAGATAAAGCATCAGCTTAAACAGTAAACAGTAAACAACTGTAAAATGCATGCAATGCAAGTGAGGGAGGAAGTGTGTGTGGGACATCAGCCTCCACAAGCTCATCTCAACCTCAAGCCAGATATGAATAACTGTAATCATACAGAAGAAGTAACATGCTATCAAGCAAGATATAATAACTGCAATCATACAGAAGAAGTGAAATAAAATGCCATCAAGCAAATCACAATCCACATAGGCAAGGGAGCTGGGCTCTACCAAATACCAGCAAGCAAAGCCACACAGTAAAAATACAAGCAGAAGGAGCAACTTAACCTCTAGTGCAATCATGCTCCTAGCTTAACACAATCTAAATATGAACTTATTCTAATGCATCAAGCAAATCAAACAAGTCATGTCAATATAGTTGCATAGAAAGAAAACAGACAGGAAAGAAAGCAGATCAACAGCTTCCACAGCTTCACAGCAAAGCAACTCTGACATCAGTTCAGTCCTCAATCTGTAGTTTCCCTTCAAGGCTATCATCTTCAACAGCAAGTGTCAACTTGCTTCTTCAGGCTTTCACTACATCACACATAAGTATCAACTTATCCCTCAAGCTTCAGCTCTTCAGTAAACTCCACCTTCAGGCCTCAATCCTAATATCAAGTATCAACTTGTTCCTTCAGGGACTCAGTGCATTAAACTCACAAGTATCAACTTTCTTTCCAACCTCAAGCTTCAGCTTCTTCATTCAATCTCCAAGGGATTCCTCTCACAAGTATCAACTTGTTCTTCATCTTTTTCAAGCTTCAGCTCTTTCCTCAATCTCAGCTTGATCTTCTTCATTCAAGTATCAACTTGCTCTTCTTCACAAATGTCAACTTGTTCTCCTTAATCTTCAAGCTTCAGCTCCAAGGGCAGTCTTCAAACAAAGGGAAGTGTCAACTTCTAGTCTTCAATCTTTTTCAAGCAAGGAACTCCATCCTCTAGCAAGGGAGAAAGATCCATCTAACAAGAGCAAAGTTTGGATGATTGGTAGCAGAGTGAAGACCAAAGATCACCACTAAGCATCCTATCATCAGAGAAAGGGACCCTCAAAGATTCTACCAACTTATAAAGAGCCACACATCCTACCAAAGGAGGGATGAGGCCGTTACAAGGGGACCTTGCATCATAGTGAAGAATGGAAGTGATCAGCACCTTCCATGTTTATGAAAGAAGAGAATCTATCTAGAAGCTCTGCCTACAAACCCTAATCTTAACACCTAATCAACACTACACCAAAAGAAGGGAAATCTTCACATCCAAACTCCTTCAAGCACTCCATGGTATCCTCAACTTGCCTTCACCACCAACCAAGATCAAGCAAAACAAAACCCTAATCTAAGGGAACTAAAGAAGTCAATCTAGTTGAACTAGTGCATTAGAATCATCTAAAGTTAGCACATAAACTAAAATCAAATTAAATAGTAAACTACATTATAAATTCCTACAAAAATTCTTAAGGGACCCTAATTCAATCATGAATCTACCATACAAAATTCAGAGGTTGAATCATCCACCAAGTCCTAGAAATGAAACCTAAATCATAAGGTACAAACCATAAACCCTAAAAATGGAGCTCCTAAAGTTTCAACTCAAAACTACCACCTACATTCATCACCAAAATTTGATAAAAATCTAAGGGGAACACGCATATCTATGCTAGCTACACACACAAAATCAAGGCAAGAATCATCATCAAATGCTCAAACCAAATTCATCAAAACAAGGTATCAACCATGGTTATTTTAATATCAATTAAAATTCAACAAATTCAAATAAAATCAAAAATGCATGAAATATTAATATTTTTTGTCTAAAACAAACTAGATTCAATCATGAATCAAAGGAAAAAAGAATGGAATTAATTGAGTTATTCTTCAATTTTTTATGAATTATTTACTAAGTCACATGAAAATGAAGAAAATAAAGAAAATAAAATGGAGAATATGACCAGAGGGTGTGATCAGCAAACAATTCCCACTAGATTCGCTTGGGCCCTTAAACCTGGGGGTGCGCATAGCAACTGGGCACTAGGCCCATCTAAATATCAACTCAGTCACAAGAATAAAACCAAGAGGGGGTGCGTTGAGCAAGCAATTCATGTTGTAAATCTTGTTGGGCCTGAAAAGGGGGGTGGGGATAGCAACTACAACCCAAGCCCACACGCCTGAGTTCCTCATGTATTCAACTCACAAATAAATAAAAAAGAGCACACGCGAGGACTTGAACTCACGTCCCTTTGGTGCTCACAGCGTGCTGGATCTCCCACTAAATGAAACGCTGTGTTCAGGGGGGAGGGTACGTGGCTCGCTCAGTGAACGTTGGATCTACTGACTGAGTCAAATTCTCATCAAGCATGGACGATGGAGATTGTTTCTTCTCCATTTGAATTTCTGCAAATAACAAAACGCGCGCGCAGCCATGGCCACCGCCGGTGGCTTTTCCGGCCGGCCTCGTCCAACCCTAACTCTCTCTATAATCAACCATTCCACACGATTTCTTGATGAAAGTTGACCAGAATTTCCTCAGGAATTCAACCATACCACTAGTTCATGCTAAAAACGCAGGGTTCGCCAAAACACCATCTCAACCGAAAATGTCATAAACCCTAAATTGTCTCTAATCTTCAAATCAATTATCCAAAATCCATCTATATCCTAAGGGGAACTTAACCACATGCTTCTACTTGATTAAAAGTGCGTAATTAGAGAGATATTTCAAGAATTTAGAACCAACCTTGAAGCTTGAATTGCAGTGGTTACACGCCTCAATTCTCTTCCAAACTTTGCAGAATTCTTCAAGGAGTAATGGTGAACGATTCTTGGTGCTCAATTCCTGCTGAAACCTCTTGATTCTCCAAAACAAATTTTCACTTTCAATATTCTTGCTCCACCTCTGTCCAATGGTTTCTCAACAGAATTATGCACTAGAAGCTTCTTAACATGATCCAAATCCTATTTATAATGTGTTCTGATGGATATGAAGCCCAAACTAGGCCCAATTATGGATTTTGGATCTTCACTTTTCCTTCCAAATTTCAACATGGATATATGCCTTCAAGCCTTGGTCATGCTCCAAACTTAGTCCAAATGAATCATTTAACACTTGTGGAATGTGATTGAAGTGTTTCCCTCCTTTGGTTTCAACATATGGAGTGTGTAGGATATGTTTCTTACTTGTGAAGTAATCATCTAAATGGCTATGTTATGGACCTTAAATAAAAAATTTGGCAATGCCAATCTTTCTAAAACATCAATTCTATTCAAAATGACCACAAATTTGACTTGGAAACATGTTAATCTCATTTATTTTGAATTTTCTCATTTTAATTCATTAAAATGGCTTTTATGTGAAGTTTCTTCAACCAATGCTTGATATAATCCATATCAATGAACACTTGATGCTTAGACAAGCTAAAAACATCATTTTGAACAACTTTCATGTTGAAAAACATTGCATTTGAGACCTCTAAGTTGGTGAAAATGGCCTATGACAACAAATGACCTATAATCACCAAATGTCCAAAATACCCTTGACTTGTCAAAGCCATAACTTGAGTTCTACAAATCCTATCAAGGACTTCTAGTACTCTCTAGAAAGCTAAGAGGATAAGGAACAACATTCATGTTGACTAAAAGTTCATAGGAATCATCCTTCTAGGGAAAACGTTTCATGCAAGTTGGGTAACTTTCAAGCTCCAAATTCACATGCCTTAGATGACCTGTAACTTGTCTGGCTCATAACTTGAGTTCTATAAACCCTATCAAGCACTTCTAGTACTCAAATTAAAGCTAAGATCATCCTCTACAACAATCATGTTGGGGGTAAGATGAGATGACAATCACATCTTGAGCTAAATTGCCTTGAAGATAGGGGTAAAACTAGGGGATTTTACACTGTCAAGCCTTAGAAACCCTAGCTTGAAACTTCTCAAACTCTTCAATCATGATGAGTTGACCTTGGAATCATCCTTATAACATCTCAATGTATCAATCCATGATCACATGGCTCTTGGATTAGGTCTCAACCTTCTTCAAATCATCAGTTGACCTAGGGTTGACCCAGTCAAACCCTAGTTGCACCAATCATGGCTGAGGCTTCTTAATCTTGCACAATGACCTGTCTGGGCCTCAAAGTGATCTTTAACACTTCTCATGATCTCTCTCAAGACCTCAAGTCTAACTTCATGGCTTCAGAATCATCTGATGGCTTTCCACAACTCTCAAGTTAGGAGACACACCCTCTTGGCTTCAATCACTTTCTCTGAGGATCTTTTAACTTCTCTGACAAGGATATCAACCCTGGAGCACCTGAATAACCTTCTTAGCTAGCTTCATAGTCTTGTATATCTCTTAATTGGTAATCATACCTCGTGATCTCCTGCACACATGTCAATGAAATGCAAATGATAATGCTAATGTGAATGAAATGAAACATAAGCTAGGTAAAGAAAAGATGGGAAAATTTTGGGGTGCAACAGCTGCCCCTATTCAAACGGCTTGGACCTGACTGGGTGAGAAGCAAACGGCTCTCAAACAATCACGGTAAAAGACGGTTGAATACCAATAAACCCGTAAATTTGCCAACTGCACAAGTACACGGTACTCTGATGGGGACAAATCTTCGGAAACTGAAACAATAGCTGCACGGCAACTAGCTGGAGAAATACTGATCTGAATCTCCGTCAGGATGATTCTCTAATTTATCTGATATCATTGCATCCTCAAATCATCAAGGGATCACTGATTACGCGGTAACTGGTGATTTGCCAACCGTACGAATAAACGATACTTGGATTGGTAGGAACATCTTCAAAAATTGAGCATGACAGTTGCACGGCAACTCTGCTGGGGAATTGGTCACACGGTAACCGGTGAAAGGTCTAATCTCAAATCTCAGTCAGGATGATCATCTGAATTTGCTGTAGATATTCGTCCTCAAGTCATCAAGGGGTTACCGGTTACGCGGTAACTGGTAATGAATGGTCGATTATGCCGTCGGGTACTCTGCGTCATAGCAGAAGAATTCCTTATCGTCGCCTATGGACTTATCATGTCGCTAGGAACATCGACAACATCTTTGTCGGACTTCATCAGTAAGTCAATAAGGGATCACCGGTTACTCGGTAACTGGTGAATGATGGTTGATTCTGTCGTCAGGCATTCTGCGCCACTGCAGAAGAATTCCTTATCGTCACCTATGGACTCATCGTGTCACTAGGCACGTCGACAATATCTTTGTCGGACTTCATCAGTAAGTCAATAAGGGATCACCGATTACTTGGTAACTGGTGAAGGAGGGCTGATTTTGCCGTCGGGCATTCCGCGTCATCTGGAAGAGTTCCTTCGGCCTCACAGTCGAACTTCATCAGTAAGTCCTGAAATGGGATCTTTAGTCATTCACGGGTCAATAGGGATATACAATCTTCTGCCGTTAGGCACTCTGCGTCAGCTGAGATAACTGCTTCGGCATTGCAGTTGGACTTCCTCACTAAGTCAGGGAATTTGGCACTACTGCCAGACTTCAATCATCAAGTCTTCAAGGGAAATTTCAACTTCTCCGTTCAAACCTGCTAGGGATGACACATCTCCGTTGGGGATTATGGAGAACTATCAAGTAACTCTGCTTCGGGGATCCAGAAATCATTCTGGGTGAATCAACTCTGCTAAGGACTTCAAGAATCATCTTGGACAAATAACTCCGCCGGAGACTTCAAGAATCATCCTGAACCAATAACTCTGCTGGAGATTTCAGGAATCATCCTAAGCAAATACTCTGCCGGGGACTCTAAGCATCAACTTGAGCAACCCTCTCTGGCGACTTCACCGAGGATTTTTAAGAATCATCTTAAGCACACAACTTTGCTAGGGAATTCAAGAATCATCTTGAGCAAACCATTCTGCGGAGGAACACCTGCAAAACAAGAACGGTAACGACCTAGCTCATGTTTCATATGCATATGTTTGACTATGGCGCAATGCTCCACACGGTGGAAATGCTACGCATTTTTAGAGTAAATGCTATGCAATCATGCAAAATGCTACGACCACATCAGCAAAATAAATGCTGAAGGGAGAATCCTCCTGTCAAGGAGAAAGAACCACTCTGGTGGAGGAAGGAATCATCCCGCCGAGGAGGAGAAGTCACACCAATCTCAATTGGATTCCTCTTGGGGAACAAACTTCAGCCGACTGCTGCAGGGGAACAAAGTTCTACAAGAACCTGAACCCGCTCAACTGGGTATTCAAACCACAAACTGTCGAGGAAACGATATCAATCACAGAAATAAACTGCACGGCATTCGCAGCAAAACTTTCTCGGAGATAACGACTCCGGTGGGGAAATACAGCCTCAGCTATTCAACGCTCTACTGGGGAAAACCAATCATGGCCCAAGCGGCTTCCACGGACTCAGCTCTCTTGGGAAACTGCAAACTCGACTGGGGAAGAAGGAATCATCCTGCTTACAGGGGAAAGTACGACTCTGTGGGGAATCTCAATTCCGCTGGAGACTTCAGTCTGTACTATCGGACAAAGCACACTTCAGTATGTGACTCAGCTGGGGAGACGACGATCCTTCAAGATACATCTGATTGGGGAGAGAATCTTCTCTGCTTGGGGAAACATATCAATGCTTTTGATCTCCTGTTCATACTCCATGGGGAGGCGCTGCTGAACTTGCTGGAGAAGAAGGAATCATCCCGCTTGGGAACGCGTACGACGTACTGCCTGGAATATGCTATTCCTGCAACAGCACAAACAAACAGACAAGATACCCTTCTCAAAGGGACCCATCAAGGTTATC
The DNA here is from genome assembly GCA_963859935.3 of Lathyrus sativus. Taxonomy (NCBI): domain Eukaryota; kingdom Viridiplantae; phylum Streptophyta; class Magnoliopsida; order Fabales; family Fabaceae; genus Lathyrus; species Lathyrus sativus. The sequence continues at coordinate 186,681,021 of OZ012737.1, forward strand.
ATCTTGTGACAATGTTCAAGTAATTCATTGTTTCAACAATCAGTGGCTTAGGCCAGTACGTTTATGTGTGCGCATTTTATCAAAAACATCGGCATTCTTTTTCGCAAACAAAACAGATAAATGCTAAACAAACAAACAGAATTGCTGAATAGTATACATTTTATTGATAACGAACCCCTGAATGGGCAAAAGTGTTTTACAACAGATGCAAGCTCCTGGAATGAGGCAGCTGCGCAAATATAAAACATAAATATACATCGGTATATACACAAATGTCGGCAATGAGGCGTAGACGAACACCATGAGTTGATCCCTCTATGACCCACTCGACTTCGATACTTCTCCGACGCTTCAGCTTCAGAAGAGATTGATTCAGATAAACGACCCTCAGGTCTTCCAAACCACTAAACAATGAAAGTCCACACGCGGAACGCATTCATTTGCTTTTTTGAATCCCTAACTTTTGCCTGAATCGCCCTTTCGGGTTTTTGATTCACCGGGATACCCTTTTTGCCAAAGTCGCCCTTCCGGGTTTTCGACTTTGCGGGTGTACATTCTTTTCTTTTATATCCCTAATTTTTGCCCGAACCTTTTTCCTTTTTTATGGTTCGCCGGGATGCCCCATTTTTGCCTGGATATTCTTTTTCTTTCCAGCGGGTCATTCTTTAAGCAAAGTATTTTTTAACTGTGTCCGCGTTCACCGGGGATGCAAAATCTTTGCCATCCATCGTGGATAACAACAAGGCTCCTCCCGAGAAGACTTTGCTGACGACGTACGGACCTTCGTAATTGGGAGTCCACTTGCCCCGGTGATCGGAGTGTGGAGGAAGAATCTTCTTCAGGACGAGATCACCCATCTGAAAGATTCTAGGACGCACCTTCTTATCATAAGCTTTCTACATTCGGCTTTGGTACGGACGACCATATGCAATCGATGCTAACCTCTTCTCGTCCATCAGGCTGAGTTGGTTTAGTCGGTTCTTGATCCATTCTGCCTCGTTGAGTTTCACGTTAACCAAAACTCGTAAAGAAGGGATCTCAACTTCTAACGGTAGGACAGCTTCCATACCGTACACCAGTGAGAAAGGAGTTGCCCCGGTTGATGTACTTACCGTCGTACGATAACCGTGCAGTGCAAATGGCAACATCTCGTGCCAATATTTATAGGTCACAACCATCTTCTGTACAATCTTCTTGATGTTCTTATTGGCCGCTTCAACGGCGCCATTCATCTTTGGCCGGTAAGGAGATGAGTTGTGGTGTTCAATCTTGAAACTCTGGCACAACTCCTTCATCATCTTGTTATTCAGATTCGAACCATTATCAGTAATGATCTGCTCGAGAATTCCGTAACGACAGATGATGTCCCTCTTTATGAATTTAGCCACCACCTGCTTGGTCACATTAGCATATGAGGCTGCCTCCACCCACTTGGTGAAGTAGTCGATGGCTACTAGAATGAAGCGATGATCGTTAGATGCAGTGGGCTCGATCTTGCCTATCATGTTGATGCCCCACATGGAGAACAGGCACGGCGGCGCATGAATCTTATCAGCATAAATCTGGCATTTATGACATCTCTTCGCAAATTTAAAGCAATCTGACTCCATCGTCAGCCAGTAGTATCCTGCTCTCAGGATCTTTCTTGTCATAGCATGCCCGCCGGCGTGCGTACCAAATGTGCCTTCATGGACTTCTTCCACGAGCATACTCGCTTCTTTCTCATCTACGCATCTGAGTAGCACGAGATCGTGATTTCTTTTATACAAAACTCCATCAGGATTGAGATAAAAATTTCCAGACAGCCTCCTCAGAGTCTTCTTATCCTGGGTTGACGCTCCCGCAGGATACTCCTTGGTCATAAGGAAGGTCTGGATGTCATGGAACCATGGCTTGCCATCGGAGGCTTCCTCGATTGCAAAGACGAATGCAGGTCTATCAAGACGAGAAAGGACAATTCTTGGAGCTTCATTCCAAAAATTGACTTTATACATCGAAGCCAACGTGGCTAAGGCATCAGCCATCTGATTTTCAGCCCTAGGCACATGATGGAGTTCCACTCGATCAAAGAACGGAAGCAGCCTTCTGGCATAGTTCATGTACGGCACCAAATTCGATTGGCGAGTCTCCCACTCCCCTTTAATCTGGTTAATCACAAGTGCTGAGTCACCATATACATCTAGGTTCTTGATTCTCAAATCAATTGCTTCTTCCAGACCCATGATGCATGCTTCATACTCCGCTTCGTTATTGGTGACCGGAAACGCCAGTCTCGCAGTGAACGGGATATGGGATCCATGGGGGGTCGTGATGATCGCCCCGATGCCACTTCCGTAAGAATTAACCGCCCCGTCAAATATCAATTTCCACTGGGATCTCCTATTTGGCCCCTCGTCGGGCAACGGTTCATCACAATCTTTCACTTTAAGAAACATGATATCCTCATCAGGGAATTCAAATTTCATCGGCTGATAGTCCTCGATCGGCTGTTTGGCAAGGTACTCAGACAATACGCTGCCCTTGATGGCCTTCTGGGAAAAGTACTGAATGTCATATTCCGTCAACACCATTTGCCATCTGGCAATCTTGCCCGAAAGCGCTTTCTTCTCGAAGACGTACTTGATCGGATCCATCTTCGAAATTAGCATGGTTGTGTGATTGAGCATGTACTGTCATAAAGGTTTGGCAGCCCAGGCTAGTGCACAACACGTTTTTTCCAGCATCGAGTAACGAGATTCACAGTCTGTGAACTTCTTACTCAAATAGTAAATGGCATGCTCCTTCCTGCCCGTCTCGTCGTGCTGACCGAGAACACACCCCATACTATTCTCAAGAACTGTCAAGTACATGATTAAAGGTCTTCCGGCCACTGGGGGTATCAAGATCGGAGGTTCCTGTAGATAATGTTTTATCTTATCAAATGCCTTCTGGCAATCCTCGTTCCAGATAATCGCCTGATCTTTCTTTAGTAGTTTGAACATCGGTTCACACGTGGCCGTGAGCTGAGAGATAAACCTTGCGATGTAGTTTATTCTGCCCAGGAAACCACGAACTTCTTTTTCGGTTTTTGGCGCAGGCATTTCTTGTATTGCTTTTATTTTCGCATGATCAACCTCGATGCCTCTTTCACTCACGATAAACCCCAGTAGTTTTCCAGACCGTACTCCGAAAGTACACTTGTTAGGATTCAGCCTCAACCTGAACTTCCTAAGCCTCTCAAAAAGCTTCAGCAAATTGACCAGATGTCCTTCCTCCATTTGGGACTTCGCAATCATATCATCAACATAGACTTCAATCTCATGATGAATCATATCATGAAACAAAGTAACCATTGCTCGTTGGTAAGTGGCCCCTGCGTTCTTCAGACCGAAAGGCATTACCTTGTAGCAAAATGTTCCCCAAGGTGTAATAAACGTAGTTTTCTCCATGTCCTCTGGCGACATCTTGATCTGATTGTAACCGGAAAAGCCATCCATGAATGAAAATACGAAGAACTGAGCGGTATTGTCGACCAACACATCAATATGAGGGAGCGGGAAATCATCTTTAGGGCTCGCCCTATTCAAATCCCGATAATCGAAGCACATTCGTACCTTACCGTCCTTCTTCGGTACAGGCACTATGTTGGCGACCCACGGAGGGTAAGTAGTGACCGCTAAGAAGCCAGCATCAAGCTGCTTTTGCACTTCTTCTTTGATCTTAACAGTCATATCTGGTCGTGTCCTCCTAAGCTTCTGCTTGACGGGAGGACAATCTTCTCGCAGCGGCAAGTGATGGACCACAATGTCGGTATCAAGTCCGGGCATATCTTCGTATGACCAAGCAAAGATGTCACTATACTCTCTCAGCATCTCGACCAATCTCTGCTTGACATCACTCTGCAATGTGGCCCCTATCCTGACGTTCCTGACAAGTTCTTCAGAACCCAGATTCACAATCTCAATCTCTTCTTCGTGAGGCAGAATAACTTTCTCTTCTTGTTTCAACAAGCGGGCCAACTCTTCAGGAAGGTCTTCGTCTTCATCAATCTCTCCCTCGGCTTGATAGATCGAGCAATTGAAGTCGAAGTGAGTCGTAGAAGGTCCAGAGTCGATGTCATCTGCTATGTGGATCCTGCAATAACAAGGGTTAAGCTTAAAACAAGGATATGCAGGTTAGCACAAACCCCCATTGCCATTTTATTGTTTTTCAAAACAAACATAAAACAGGAATAACAGAGATCACAACATTTGAATACGAAGAAAAACGCCTTTTGATTTATTGGTAAAATGCACGTACATAATCAAACAAGGCCCTGACAATAAAACCACCATGCCCCAGGTAGGACATAGGGTTGTACAATGATTGGAGAAAGTAAATCATTACTCTTTGCCTGTCACTTGGATGGTATCCCTGATGGACCAGTTGTTGAGGCTCTCGCCTGGTTTGCTTGGCTGGATCCAAGAGTCCAGATCGCAATCGCTGTCTTCGCCGTCTTCAGACACTGCGTTGACACTTTCAAATATCACCCCGCCACTGGTAAACTGGATCGGCCCTTTACCGCGCGACGCACTGTGAGAAGATGAGGCTTCAGCCGCAGGAGAGTATCCTAACCCGAACTTGTCCTGCTTGTTAGGTATCTCTAGAATTCGCCCCCAGTCTGGGGTAGATCCGGCTTGAACAACGGCCCGGGCTTCCTTGAAGGAAGAGAGAGTCATCTCTGGTTTTTCAGAGATTACAGGAGCTACGTTCTTGACTTTAACAGCTTCGAACGCCTAACATAGGGTTTCGTGGATTTCCCCATCCATCTCAACATATTTGAAGGACGACAAATGGCTCACCATATATCCTCCTCGCCACATACGGTCACGACGCTACCTCCGACAGCATACTTGAGCTTCTGGTGCAACGTGGAGGTCACGGCGCCAGCAGAATGGATCCATGGCCGGCCTAAGAGACAACTGTAGGCAGGCATGATGTCCATGATGTAAAAGACTGCGTCAAAAGTTTCCGGCCCAACTTGGATTGGTAGCGTTACCTCTCCAAAGACATGACGCTTGGTTCCATCGAAAGCCTTCACAACCAGATCACTGGGTGTGCAAATCAACCCTCGAGTATCTAACTTCATCAATGCTTTCTTCGGAAGAACATTGAGTGATGACCCCGTGTCCACCAACACGTGAGACATAATCTTTCCCCTACACTCTATCGAGATGTGCAAGGCGCTGTTGTGGTTTCTTCCCTTCGGCGTCAGCTCCAGATCAGTGAACCCTAACCCGTTTCCAGCATTCACGTGGGCTACGACCCCTTCTAACTGGTTGACCGATATTTCCTGCAGCACATACGTGGCATTCAAAACCTTTAGCAGTGCGTTGCGATGTGCCTCAGAACACAGCAACAAATTCAGGATGGAAATTTTCGAGGGTGTTTGATGGAGGTGATCCATGATCTTGTAATCACTCTTCTTAATCAACCTCATAAACTCTTCAGCGTCCTTAACAAGTAAGTCCTTCTCTACCCCGCGAGGGGTTTCCTCAACGACTTTACTCTTTCCCTTATCGGTTACATCAGCTTTGTCCGCTTTTTCCACCACAATCTCAGGTGGAGCAAATACTCTTCCGCTGCAAGTGATTCCGCCAATGCCCACTAGGTTATCCACAGACGACCCAGATGGTTCCAGTTCCAACTTCTGTTCGTTGCAGTAGACGTCTGCCCCGTAATGCCACGGGACAACATTGGTGCTTTCAAAAGGTATCGGCCCAACCTTGGTGATGGTAATCGTGGGCGGTCTAGGTGCAGAAATAGTGATCGTCCGGCGAGGGATGGTGATGGTGGCAACCTCATCATCTTGCTTCGGCATTACCTCTCCAGATCCACCTTCGGCCCTCCGGCTAAACTGCAAGATCCCTTCGGTCATCAGACCCTGAATCCCTTCTATCAGCTGTTCACATCCATCAGGACGAATCGCACAGCCCATACATAATTCTCCACAACCCGGAAAGAAGCCTCTCTTCATCAGCTTGGCTTTAACGAAGCTAAGCGGTGTCTTCAGATCCTTGACGTCAGTCAATAAATCCAAGCTCTCGTCTTCAATAATGGCATTCACCCCACCTCCCTGATGATTCGACATAGGGTTCTTCATGACATTTGGCACATTATCTGAGAAGTTGATGATCTTAGCATCCACCATGTCTTGCACCTTGTGCTTGAAGGCTTTGCAATTTTCTATCGTGTGGCCTGGTGCCCCTGAGTGAAACTCACAAGTTGCATTTGCATCATAACCTGGCGGAGGTGCCCCTGTCAAGGGAGCCAGGGTTCTCTTCTGGATTAGCTGTAACTGAAGCAGAGTCTGTAACAGCTGAGCATAAGACATGGGCGATGTTTCAAGGTGACGACTCGACAGAGGTGCCCTGTTCTGATACTTCCTGTACCCTTGCTGATTCGGCTGCTGCTGTTGCGGCTGCTGATGTGGCTGTTGGACGGCGGGGATGGTTATGCTGGTCACCTGCTGGTGAGGGCCTTTACTCTTCCTTCGAGCGTTGGACATGGCGCTCGTCTCTCCTTCCCGCCTTTTGCCACCATACGGTTTCTTTCCTCCTCCAGCTGAGGATAGATCACCTTGAATTTTCCCCAGTTTGATCCCGTTTTCAACGTGCTCGCCGGTGATGATGAGATCCGAGAAGCTTCCAGACATACTGCTGACCAATTTCTCGTAATAAACCCCTGGGAGGGTGGCTACAAACATTTCAACAAGCTCCCGTTCAACCATCGGCGGCTGAACCCTAGCTGGCAATTCACGCCACCGCTGGGCGTATTCTTTGAACCCTTCGTTGTTCCTCTGTGACAAATTCTGCAGTTGGACTCGGTTCGGAGCCAAGTCACTATTATATTGGTAATGGTGCACGAATGCTTCAGCAAGCTCCTTCCACGTGCGCACACTGGTAGGCTCCAGACTCATGTACCATTCCAAGGATGGCCCGGACAAGCTATCCTGAAAGAAGTGCATCAGCAGCTTCTCGTCTTCAGAGTGAGCAGACATTTTCCGGTAGTATGACCTCAGGTGGACGCGAGGGCAGGTGGTGCCCTTGTACTTTTCAAAGTCGGGTACCTTGAACTTGGGAGGCACCTTGAAATCAGCAATCAGTCCCAACTTGGACATGTCAACGCCCATAGTGTTCAGGTTCTCGAAATTCCTCATCTTGTCCTCGAGTGCCTTAAACCTCAGACGTGCTTCAGCAGTCAGCTCTCCTTCATCACCCTTCTGTGAGAACAAATCGTCTTGACGGTCTTCTAACCATGGCTGAGGCCCATACAGGTTTCCAACACCTGCGTTGCCGTTGCCCAGTCCAATATTGACATTAGCTTCAAAATTCCCATTACCGGCGCCAGTCGTATTACCATTGAGCCCCATGTTAGCAATCACATTGCCGTTGGCACTACCGTTCCCCCGAGTCACAGGGACGCCATTCTGAGGAGTTTCAACAGGTGGAGGGGTTGGAACAGTCCCACCATGGAGCACACCATTGCTGTCAACCCTTGAAATCAGAGGCTGGACCAATGTTCTGAGCTGGTCCTGGTCGTTGGCAACCACTTGCATGAGCTCCATGAAGCGGTCCATCCTTTCTCGGAGTTCTTGAACATCAGTATGCACTTGCTCCATTGCTCTGGCTTGATTTGCTCTGGTCGGATAGCGGTGGATGGGTCTTTGATCAATCCTGGAACAACCTGAAACAACCTGCATACACAAAAGGGTTAGAAAAACGACAGAGTGCTCGTTATGCCAATGCTTCATGCAAATGCAAACGTGTGTCTATGCGTTAGGGGGATTTCCCCTGATCCTAGTGCCTGAGTGCCAGTGCTGATAATAAGAAGTCTGAGTCCAGTCATGGAAATAACATCTCATATATATAAAGAAAGCCCATCAAGGCGGTACACAACGTCACTGAGTACAAGCAGAATCAATAGCATAACCTCAACCAACAAGCCTGGTGATGGTCAGCATACAACAGCGATCAAAACAAAAGGATTACAAATATAGTCAAGTACGGCCACGGGCTCGAAACTCTTCTAACAGATTCCTCGTTTCAGGATGATCAGGCCGAGTGAGCAACCCTTCGACGAGTAACTCCCTCTGCATAATAGCGTACTGAAGACCTTCAACTGAGTCTTCCCATGCTCCTTCACCGAAACAATCTTCTAACTTCCGCTTCTTGGATTCAAACGTCAGTTTGCGCTCCTTCAGGTTAGCAAGAGCCTTATTCAGCAGGCCTTCAGCGGCATATCTGCGAGCGGTTTCTTCATCAAACCTCTTCTCACTAGCCTTCACCTGGGCTTTCTATTTGGAGATCTGTTGTTTCAGCTTATCCTCCCGTTCTTTGTCGTTGGCTAAGGTGGCCTTCCAATGCTGATTAAACTTGGATATTCTCCGGTACGCTTCATCCAGGTGCTGCTTCTTAGTAGCCAGTACGTCATTGACAGCTTTGAAGTCCCGACCCAAACGCTCGCGCTCAGCTATCTGCTTAGTCAAATTTGTGCCCAATTCTTTCTCCAGTTCTTCATTTGCCTTCTTCAGCTCATCTCTCTCAGCTAACACCTGATTATGCTGCTGAATAGGCACGGTGGTAGGCTCTTCAATCACTGGAGGGCTTCCTGGCTGGGCAGGTGGAAATGGCATCCCTATAATATTTGTTCTGGCTCTGATCCAGGTCACATACGGAGCGTAGGCTTGGCTATTACTTTTCCCCAGCAACGGTTTTCCCCGCTTACAGATACCATTCCAAGCATGTTGAAGCTTAGATAACATATCCCCCTCTAGAAGACCAGTGAGGTACAGAGATTCCTGCACCTCTTCATCCTTCGGCGGAGCTCTCAAAGCATAAGAAAACTGTCGGACCAGCAGAGATCGATTATAGTTGATACAGCCCTTCCTGCCTATCAAAGGCACATTTGGAAACCCGCTGAAGCTGAAGATAATCTCAGTACCCAACCTATCTCTATCAAACCAGGAAATATCCTCCGCTGATAAACTCATCAAATGTTCAGACCAATCAGCTGTGGCTACAGACGAAGCAAAGGGACCCTTCTTGGGTAGGTGACTATCAAGCCATCTATAGAGTAGGGGCACACAGCACGAGACATTCTTGCCTCTTCTGTTCTCGTTTTTGTAGTGGGCGGAATGATAGACATCTCCTATCAAGGTAGGGACTGGATTCCCTGATGCAAAGATGTGAAATGCGTCGAAGTCTACAAAGTCAGGCATATTGGGGAACAGGATGATGCTATATATGCACAAAGCGAGAATGGCGTTGAACACGATCCAACATCCGTCTTTGGCACACTGCTGGGCCTTTCCCACTAAGAACTGCAAGGAGAAACCGGGAACCCTGTTCCAACTAGACAGGACCAACTCGGAGGCATCCAGATGAAGTGAAGGGGCTAGACTATCCAGATTAGGCACGACATCCATATGAACAAAAGGCATCTGACTCTTGATAGGCACACCTAACAAATCATCATACTCCTCTAGTGTGGGTGCGAGAATAAAGTCCGGGAAAGTAAAGCATCTCAAAGGAGGATCGTAGAACTGCAGCAGGGCGTGCAACCCATTCAACTCAAACACAGAGGGCTTACGAACCAAGCTGAGCAGTTTCCCATAAGCCTTTTTGAATTCACCTCTCACAGAATCATCTGCCAAAGCAATCACACCAGTCAGCTGAACAACATCAGGAGTGGGGAGTTTGTAGGCCACAGTCTTCCTCAGAGAACCCATAGTAGCACAATAGAAGGCAAGAAAACCTGAATCGGGGGAAACGGTACCTGCAACACAGACACACGTTAATGAAATGCAAATGGGTATGCAAAGCAATGTAAAATGCAATCATTCAGCAGGAGATCAAGACAACTGTGCTGTTGAAGAGATGAAGGTTCTGATTCTGTATCAATAAAACCACAATTCTGCTCTGTCAATAACAACCCTATCTCTGATAAGGAGAAAACCCTGGTATCGGACCATAAATATGCTCTGTCAAGAACACACATCTGATAATAAGGACCTCTGATACGGGACCATGAATCTGCTCTATCAAGAACAATCATACATCTGATAATAAGGACCTCTGATACAGGACCATAAATCTGCTCTGTCAAGAACAAACATATATCTGATGATGAGAACCTCTGATACCAACAAAACTGATTCACTATCAAGAAAACCAGGTAGTCTGAAGGTTAAGGTTTCCTGCAACAAACCCGACCCTGCTCACAGGTATGGACCTAAACTGACACAAGTTCGGCATCCTATGCGGTCATCAGCGTCACAGACATTCAAGAGGGGTGATACAATACCCAGAAGGTGTGGCATCACCATCTCCTGAAGCGGCCTCACTCAGCTGAATTCCAAATGATCGGTCCCCAGAGTCGACAATCCTCCAAACCAACAACCCCTCAGGCCCAAAGGGCCGGAAAAGAAGTCAACCGAGAGAACCTCGTCTGAGCGTGGATTTCATGAGACACTAGTGCCTGCAAAGCAAGCACGCGCCCACTAATTTCCACAACTAATGCTAGGTACACTCAAGCCTGGGTCTGGCTTCTCACTCATCAGAATGCCCCTCCCACAACAGCACAGATAATCATATCATACTGAAAATAAAGTGCGGGAAATAAAACGCGATAAACAAACACAACCCAACAAGTAAACATACAAGCGCTAGGATTGACTCTCGCAGGGGGCGTTGGATCCCCAAACTGACTCGCATACGGGACGTTGGATCCCAGGAAACCATCAGCTCCCCAGCAAAGTCGCCAGTGTCGCTACCGCGAAAATAAGGTGCCGGAAAAACAGAAGAGTCGCCACCTTTCGTTATTTATCCCTAAGAGCGGGAAAGGAAACGATCGGAAAGACCTGACGAAAAGGTATAAGACAAGGTCATCGCAACCATTGTCTGGGTTCGGGAGTCGGTTACGCAAGGGGAAGGTATTAGCACCCCTCACGTCCATCGTACTCGATGGGATCCATGCTTGTTGTGTTTATCTGACGGGTTTGTTTTACTATTTACCTATCAAGGCTGGTCTGAAAAGAAAAGAAAATGACTCAGAAAAGCGTCGCGCTTTATGCCTACGTATTCTCATCAGAGAATGAGAAATCAGAGTCAACGTAGTTCGGCTAACTACGGGTTACGGGGAAGGTGGCTCGCCAATACGTCAGTATTGTGCCTACATACTCTCAACAGGTATGAGAGATCAGAGCTTACGTAGTTCGGGATAATACGGATTACGGGGTTTCAGATTCATCTGTTTTATGGAGTAGGGTTAACAAACAGTTCCAGCAGTTTGGCGTACGCAACTCGACCCTTAGAGACTTAAGCGTTACCGTTTGCGGTAGAACTAGGAGTTAACGACACTCTTTTCTTCAGAAAAGCTTCCTTTGAATTATGGGCCCACGAGGCAAAAAGGTTTGAAGTTTGTTTTCTGTCTTTTACGGAAGAACTGTTTTTTATGGATGTTTGCAACCAATATTGCACTAGAGACTATGACCTGAGAGTGAATGTGTCGCATGTCACCCAAAGGGTGCCATACTAAACATCCAGACTGTTGAAAAGAAACTCTCCAACAATCCTTTCTCAAATAGCTTAAGGCTCGTAACGTATGACGTCAGTTAACCTTTATTACTGTATTTTGATTTGTTTCGAGATGAGAAGAGAGAGGGGACAACTACAGGGAGATTATCAAGTCCTACTGTTGTCTTGCCAAGGATTCATCCTATGGTTGAGGTTTGAAACAGGGAGCTCCTAGAAGTTATCATGCATAGGTTTCAACCTAAAGTTCTAATCATCACTTCCTTATCAAAGGAAGTGAGATTCCTAGGGGATCATGTCAAAGATCAACAGAAACAGATAAAGCATCAGCTGAAATAGTAAACAGATAAAGCATCAGCTTAAACAGTAAACAGTAAACAACTGTAAAATGCATGCAATGCAAGTGAGGGAGGAAGTGTGTGTGGGACATCAGCCTCCACAGCTCATCTCAACCTCAAGCCAGATATGAATAACTGTAATCATACAGAAGAAGTAACATGCTATCAAGCAAGATATAATAACTGCAATCATACAGAAGAAGTGAAATAAAATGCCATCAAGCAAATCACAATCCACATAGGCAAGGGAGCTGGGCTCTACCAAATACCAGCAAGCAAAGCCACACAGTAAAAATACAAGTAGAGGGAGCAACTCAACCTCTAGTGTAATCATGCTCCTAGCTTAACACAATCTAAATATGAACTTATTCTAATGCATCAAGCAAATCAAACAAGTCATCTCAATATAGTTTCATAGAAAGAAAACAGACAGGAAAGAAAGCAGATCAACAGCTTCACAGCAAAGCAACTCTGACATCAGTTCAGTCCTCAATCTGTAGCTGCCCTTCAAGGCTATCATCTTCAACAGCAAGTGTTAACTTGCTTCTTCAGGCTTTCACTACATCACACATAAGTATCAACTTATCCCTCAAGCTTCAGCTCTTTAGTAAACTCCACCTTCAGGCCTCAATCCTAATATCAAGTATCAACTTGTTCCTTCAGGGACTCAGTGCATTAAACTCACAAGTATCAACTTGCTTTCCAACCTCAAGCTTCAGCTTCTTCATTCAATCTCCAAGGGATTCCTCTCACAAGTATCAACTTGTTCTTCATCTTTTTCAAGCTTCAGCTCTTTCCTCAATCTCAGCTTGATCTTCTTCATTCAAGTATCAACTTGCTCTTCTTCACAAATGTCAACTTGTTCTCCTTGATCTTCAAGCTTCAGCTCCAAGGGCAGTCTTCAAACAAAGGGAAGTGTCAACTTCTAGCCTTCAATCTTCTTCAAGCAAGGAACTCCATCCTCTAGCAAGGGAGAAAGATCCATCTAACAAGAGCAAAGTTTGGATGATTGGTAGCAGAGTGAAGACCAAAGGTCACCACTAAGCATCCTATCATCAGAGAAAGGGACCCTCAAAGGTTCTACCAACTTATAAAGAGCCACATATCCTACCAAAGGAGGGATGAGGCCTTTACAAGGGGACCTTGCATCATAGGGAAGAATGGAAGTGATCAGCACCTTCCATGTTTATGAAAGAAGAGAATCTATCTAGAAGCTCTGCCTACAAACCCTAATCTTAACACCTAATCAACACTACACCAAAAGAAGGGAAATCTTCACATCCAACCAAGAGCAAGCAAAACAAAACCCTAATCTAAGGGAACTAAAGAAGTCAATCTAGTTGAACTAGTGCATTAGAATCATCTAAAGTTAGCACCTAAACTAAAATCAAATTAAAATAGTAAACTACATTATAAATTCCTACAAAAATTCCTAAGGGACCCTAATTCAATCATGAATCTACCATACAAAATTCAGAGGTTGAATCGTCCACCAAGTCCTAGAAATGAAACCTAAATCATAAGGTACTAACCATAAACCCTAAAAATGGAGCTCCTAAAGTTTCAACTCAAAACTACCACCTACATTCATCACCAAAATTTGATAAAAATCTAAGGGGAACATGCATATCTATGCTAGCTACACACAAAAAATCAAGGCAAGAATCATCATCAAATGCTCAAACCAAATTCATCAAAACAAGGTATCAACCCTGGTTATTTTAATATCAATTAAAATTCAACAAATGCAAATAAAATAAAAATGCATGAAATATTAATATTTTTTGTCTAAAAAAAACTAGATTCAATCATGAATCAATGGAAAAAAGAATGGAATTAATTGAGTTATTCTTCAATTTTTTATGAATTATTTACTAAGTCACATGAAAATGAAGAAAATAAAGAAAATAAAATGGAGAATATGACCAGAGGGTGTGATCAGCAAACAATTCCCACTAGATTCGCTTGGGCCCTTAAACCTGGGGGTGCGCATAGCAACTGGGCGCTAGGCCCATCTGAATCTCAACTCAGTCACAAGAATAAAACCAGGAGGGGGTGCGTTGAACAAGCAATTCATGTTGTAAATCTTGTTGGGCCTGGAAAGGGGGTGGGGATAGCAACTACAACCCAAGCCCACACACCTGAGTTCCTCATGTATTCAGCTCACAAATAAATAAAAAAGAGCACACGCGAGGAGTTGAACTCACGTCCCTTTGGTGCTCACAGCGTGCTGGATCTCCCACTAAATGAAATGTTGCGTTCAGGGGGGAGGGTACGTGGCTCGCTCAGTGAACGTTGGATCTACTGACTGAGTCAAATTCTCATCAAGCATGGACGATGGAGATTGTGTCTTCTCCATTTGAATTTCTGCAAATAACAAAACGCGCGCGCAGCCATGGCCACCGCTGGTGGCTTTTCCGGCCGGCCTCGTCCAACCCTAACTCTCTCTATAATCAACCATTCCACACGATTTCTTGATGAAAGTTGACCAGAATTTCCTCAGGAATTCAACCATACCACGAGTTCATGCTAAAAACACAGGGTTTGCCAAAACATCATCTCAACCGAAAATGTCATAAACCCTAAATTGTCTCTAATCTTCAAATCAATTATCCAGAATCCATCTATATCCTAAGGGGAACTTAACCACATGCTTCTACTTGATTAAAAGTGCGTAATTAGAGAGATATTTCAAGAATTTAGAACCAGCCTTGAAGCTTGAATTGCAGTGGTTACACGCCTCAATTCTCTTCCAAACTTTGCAGAATTCTTCAAGGAGTAATGGTGAACGATTCTTGGTGCTCAATTCCTGCTGAAACCTCTTGATTCTCCAAAAAGATTTTTCACTTTCAAGCTTCTTGCTCCATCTCTCTCCAATGGTTTCTCAATAGAATTTTGCACTAGAAGCTTCCTAACATGATCCAAATCCTATTTATAATGTGTTCTGATGGATATGAAGCCCAAACTAGGCCCAATTATGGATTTTGGATCTTCCCTTTTCCTTCCAAATTTCAACATGGATATATGCCTTCAAGCCTTGGTCATGCTCCAAACTTAGTCCAAATGAATCATTTAACACTTGTGGAATGTGATTGAAGTGTTTCCCTCCTTTGGTTTCAACATATGGAGTGTGTAGGATATGTTTCTTACTTGTGAAGTAATCATCTAAATGGCTATGTTATGGACCTTTCTAAAACATCAATTCCATTCAAAATGACCACATATTTGACTTGGAAACATGTTAATCTCATTTATTTTGAATTTTCTCATTTTAATTCATTAAAATGGCTTTTATGTGAAGTTTCTTCAACCAATGCTTGATATAATCCATATCAATGAACACTTGATGCTTAGACAAGCTAAAAACATCATTTTGAACAACTTTCATGTTGAAAAAAATTGCATTTGAGACCTCTAAGTTGGTGAAAATGGCATATGATCACAAATGACCTATAATCACCAAATGTCCAAAATACCCTTGACTTGTCAAAGCCATAACTTGAGTTCTACAAATCCTATCAAGGACTTCTAGTACTCTCTAAAAAGCTAAGAGGATAAGGAACAACATTCATGTTGACCAAAAGTTCATAGGAATCATCCTTCTAGGGCAAAGGTTTCATGTAAGTTGGGTAACTTTCAAGCTCCAAATTCACATGCCTTAGATGACCTGTAACTTGTCTGGCTCATAACTTGAGTTCTATAAACCCTATCAAGGACTTCTAGTACTCAAATTAAAGGTAAGATCATGCTATACAACAATAATGTTGGGGGTAAGATGAGATGACAATCATATCTTGAGCTAAATTGCCTTGAAGATAGGGGTCAAACTAGGGGATTTTACACTGTCAAGCCTTAGAAACCCTAGCTTGAAACTTCTCAAACTCTTCAATCATGATGAGTTGACCTTGGAATAATCCTTAGAACATCTCAATGTATCAATCCATGATCACATGGCTCTTGGATTAGGTCTCAACCTTCTTCAAATCATCAGTTAACTTAGGGTTGACCCAGTCAAACCCTAGTTGCACCAATCATGGTTGAGGCTTCTTAATCTTGCACAATGACCTGTCTGGGCCTCAAAGTGATCTTCAACACTTCTCATGAGCTCTCTCAAGACCTCAAGTCTAACTTCATGGCTTCCGAATCATCCGATGGCTTTCCACAACTCTCAAGTTAGGAGACACACCCTCTTGGCTTCAATCACTCTCTCTGAGGATCTTTTAACTTCTCTGACAAGGATATCAACCCTGGAGCACCTGAATAACCTTCTTAGCTAGCTTCATAGTCTTGTATATCTCTTAATTGGTAATCATACCTCTTGATCTCATGCACACATGTCAATGAAATGCAAATGGTAATGCTAATGTGAATGAAATGAAACATAAGCTAGGTAAAGAAAAGATGGGCAAATTTTGGGGTGCAGCAACTGGCTCGCTAGGTGCTCGCCTAGCGAGTTCTTCGCTACCTTCCTCGCTGCCAAGGAATGATGCCAATTTGATTCTGCCCAAGTCTGAGAGTGTTCGCTAGCAGCTCGCTACGAGCTCGCCTAGCAAACAGCTTCGCTGCAACACTCGCCAGATGTTCGCCTAGCGAACATGCTTTTGCTCTTGTTCTTTCTTGATTCCTTTGCCTTCTTTCTTGTGTCTTCAAATTCATCTCTTTCATGCTTAAATACTGCACAATAACACACAAATTAAAAGGACCAAGAGCATTTCACATAATGTTGCATATCAACAAAAGCATGGCGGTTTTGAACACAAACTTGAGAAAAAAAGGATCGAAAGATGCCCACTTTTGATAGCTCAAATAAGCACAATTGGGCATCTAACACCTATCTAAAAACCCTATTTTACATTCTAAGGAAAAAACATATAGAAGTTAAGCATCATTTCATCAGAGACTATGTTCAGAAGGGAATTATAAGTCTAAATTTTGTTGATACAGACCATCAATGGGCTGATATCTTCACAAAACCCCTTGCTGAAGATAGGTTTAAATTTATTCTGAAGAATATTAGTATGGATTTTTGTCCAGAATAAAACTATTATTCAGAAGCAAATTATTTCAGATGCAAAAATGATCAATGTCTATATTCTGAAGTAATTCATCTGATTATTTCTTTTGGTACGTTATTTTTTGTGAAACTCTGAACTAACAAATCCCAGAAGATCTAAGCGTTGATTAACGTTTCTTATTCTAAAGAGATTCAGAGGCACATCAACATCAAACACGTGTCACATAAAATCTGAAAAGGTGGAGTATAAACAATGAGACGCCGTTTTGAGGTACTGTTTGAATTCTCAAATTTCTCGTTTTCCTCCCCACACTCGTCAGAATCATTAATTGCTTTTAATTATTATTCTTTTTGATGTGATATTTTGTTTTAAATTAATTGAATTAAATGATGAACGTGTGTATGTGTGCCCTAATGTTTTGCCCCTATATATTCCACAACACAACACATTTCACACTTTTCACTCTCTCTCTCTCACTTATATGCATTTTTGCTTGCTTCATTGCTTCTTCCTCTCTCCCAAACCCAAATTTCAAAGATGATCTCGTTATCTCACCACATCAACAATGGAAACTTCATCTTCAACCTCTCAACAGTTTGAATCAATAATGGCTGCAGTTTCTTCTTCTAATATGCGTCCTGCTCCGTTCAAAGAACCTGTAAGAACTCTTCTCACACCTGTTGATGAACTGGAAGTTCTATGTGAGTTCTTGATAAATTTTGAAAGCATTGTTGCAAATGGATTTGATTTACGCCCAACTGTGTCATCACAAGGATGGACAAAGTATTTTGATAGACTGATAGGTCCAGTTTATCCTTGCTTGGTTAAAGAATTTTGGATCCATACAACCGTCTACCCCAAATTCATCGTTTCTTTAGTTCTGGGTAAAGAGATTATCACCACTGAAGATCTGACTCGCAAGTTGATAGGATATCAAGAAACAGATGGTGTTACTCATTTGCCAACAGGTCATATTGAAATGGCTAAGATTTACAATGAAGTTTTCACTTCTGGGGAATTTTCAAGCAAAATAAAAGATTTAAAGGTTCATTACAAGATCTGGGCAAAAATTTTCTTAGGTTGCATACATCACAGGAAATCCACTAATTCTCCTGACTACATCAATGCAGATCAGATGTATTGCATGTATTGTCTGGGTAAAGGCATCAAGGTGGATCTGGCTCACTTACTTTTTACTCGTCTGTGGACTCATGTGAAACAATCTAGAGAGGAAGTCAGAACTAAGCACCAAAAGATCAGAAACTGGATCCCTATGGGAAGACTGATCTCAGATATTCTGACTGAGAATGGATTAGTGGCTCATCTGACAGAAGTTGGTCAGATAGAAGAGTTAGCTTCAATTATTGGAATGCCTCTAAATGGAAAGAGTGTCTAGAGGATGAGGATAGTGGAAGAACTTACTTCTGCACCAGTTCAGATAAACACTGAAGAAGTAAGCCAGAGGAGAATTCCTTTAGATGATTTCCCTATGTTCACTACTGAAGAACCAAGGGAAATTATTATGCAATACATTGCTGATTTCTTAGCAGAGGGAATCCCCTTACCACCAGATCTAATCAAAAGAGCAAATGAACCAGGTCTAGACTTCTATGGAGATAGACAGAGAAAGAGAAGAAAGGTCTCAGAGGAAGGATCTTCGAAGCCTAAGAGGAAAGCTTCTGGCGAAGCATCTTCTGCAAAGCCAAAACGCTTCAAGAAACAGAAAGATAACCCTTCTGTACATTTATCTTCTATTTCAGAACAAGCAACAGTAACACCAACTTCTGAACCTCCTCCTCCTTATGACCCAATTCCAACACCTTCTCCTCACAACTCTGTACCCACATCTTCTGAACCACAAAAAACTCAACAACTACACTCTGAACCTCCACAACATCAAACTTCTGAACCTCAACATCCAAAATCATCTGAACACACAACTTCTGTACCATCCACACCTTTTTTCAACATCCATCAGAAAACTACTTCTGATAAAACCCCTTCTTCTATTCCACAAACTTCTGAACCAAACCCCTCTGTAAACCAACCTTCTGAACATCCCCCATCTGAAAATCAAACATCTGAACCACATCCATCAGAACCTCACCCCACTGATCTTGAACCTGTTGTTTCTTGATCTCCAACCTCTAACGACTGTCTTTCTAGTTCCATCTGGATCATCTAAATCTTCTGATTCATCTGATTGCACTGATTCTGATAGATCAGATGTCATCTCTTCTTTTCTCAAACCGTTTGTTTTTATCCCATCTGACCCTAAGGATGATACTTTTTCTGAACCAACCCCATTTGAACCTAAGACTGCTTATACTTCATATGTCCATATTCCTTCTTCATCTTATCCACCTGTTATTATTATTCCTTCCTTTTCCATACCTTCAACCTCTGCTACCCCTAAAACATCACCCTTAGAAGCCTATCTAAAACCCAAACCTAGGCTTGATGTTGGTACACTGTTTGCTGGTTTTGAAAAGAAGATAAAAATGTGGTTATCTTCTGTTAAGAAGGAATGTCTTTCAAGTATGAATCCTGATGATTCTGAAGCTATCTGGAAGAGATTCAGATCCAGATTCGATTATGTGGCTTCAAATCTTCAAGAGATTTGCTCTAATGATGCAAAGGTCAGATTCGCTGAAGTTGTCAGACACACTCTTCTGAGAGTTCGCAGAAATCCAACTTTGCTTCTGAAAAACACACCTGCAAAGGATGTGTGTCTTCCTTCTGAAGAATTGGCTGCATCTGAGACTGCTGAAGTGTCTAGACCTGAAGAAGTCATTCCAAAAGATTCTGCTGCTGGTCCAGAAGAAACTCTTGACTCTGTTCAACCTTCTGACATGATTGTAGAGAATGCATCTGCGTCTATGGTTGTTCACACTACTTCTGCTTCTGCATCTGTTCTTGAATCATCTGAAGTGAAGAAAAAAGATGGTGATCTGAATGCTAAGTTTGCTCAGCTGGAGGCTAGCAACTCTGAGATAAGATCATGGATGGTTAAGCAAGAGAAGACCACTGAAGAAATCAAGACTTGTATGGCGAAGCAAGAAGAATCCACATTTGAGATAACGAATCTTCTGAGGATTTTGGCTTCCCGTTCTGCATCTTAGTTTCTTTATTGTTTGTGCACTTATGTGTTATATGTTTGTCTTTTCTGGATTATGTTTATCAAATGCTTCTATGTATGTTATGTTTTTCCATAAGAACCATCTTATGATTTCTTATTTTCCTCTATTATTTTTTTTGTCTTAAAGTTTTTCTTAAACAGATAATTCTTTTTGATATGACAAAAAGGGGGAGAAATAGTAATTTTGATAATTCACATAAACAGATACCAAAAGGAAACTCATACATGATATAACTTATCTAATCATTTTTTTTAGTATTTCAGAGCTAATAATTCTCATCTGACAAAATTCTAAGAATTTACTCTGAACCAAAGTCTGAGAATCTATAAGTGTGCTCTGACGCTGAAAAGAATACAAGAACTGAAAGGGAAGTATTTATTCTTTCCAGAAGTATTCATTTCAGGGGGAGATTAATATTCTCAGGGGGAGTAATATTTTTTCTGTTTAAACAAAATTTCCCATAATTTTTGTCATCATCAAAAAGGGGGAGATTGTTAGGACACAAATTGGTGTTTAATATATCTCATTGTTTTGATGATAACATTAATGAAATTTTGTATGAAAGAAATATATACTCTAATTCTGTTCAAGTGTTTATTTGTTTTAGATATCAAAATTAATATTATTCTGGAAGCAAGAACGCCTCTGAACACCACAGGACGATAAAGCTCTGAGCGTCAGAAGCAATACATCAGAAGACTCTGATCTGCTATAGTGACTCTGAGTGAAGCTGAGAAGAATTTGAACAAAGCTACATATGTAAAGCTGCAGAAAACTCTGAGCGTAAAGGCATATGTAAAGAATCATAAGACTCTGAAAGTACTCAATGCTGCAAGTACAGAGGCTCTGATAAAGATATTCACGCTAAAGCACTTTGCTGCAACACTCTGATAGAGTAACTCTGATAGAGTAACTCTGATCTGAAGAACTAGGAACATCGTCAGAAGATCTGATGCAAGACGTTCCAAAGTTGTTGAAGAAGATGCTGTTCAAATAAAGATTCGTTGGCATATTCCTTATCCTTATCCAAACGACTCTTTCCTCATTTGTGCTTGACATAGGAATTCAGACAAAAAGGATTTGTTTGAACATTCCCCTTTTGAGAAAGGAAAAGTCAATAGAAGACAAAAAGCAACAAAATGCTCAGCATTGCACAGTCTTTGAGAAATGGACTTCAAGTACTATAAAAGCAAGTCTCAGCATCACTTCAACGTTGATGGAATTATTGACAAATCACTTGACAAATTATTCAACAAGAAACTCATACAAACATTCTTCAAGCTGAATAGTTTTTATTTCGTTCTTAAACTTGTGTAAAAATCACTGTTGTAATATAGCTTTTTAGAAGCAACTCTCAAACACATTGTTAGTTTATCTTTTGTAAAAGATTCCTTAAGAGACCAAGTATGGTCAGATTTCTTGAGAAGACTAAGATAGTTTTCTTAGTGGTTAACATTGTAATCTAGTTTGATTTAGTGGATTAAGTCCTTGTTGAGAAAGGCAAATCACCTGGGTAGGGTGGACTGGAGTAGTTTGTGTTTAAACGAACCAGGATAACAATACCTTGTTATTTTTCTATCATCCTAATTGTTTTAAAACCCTTATTCAAACCCCCCCTTTCTAAGTATTTTTCCTACCTTCAAAAGCATCAAACAATGGAAGATAGTTGAAGTATTTTAAAGGGATGAAGATTACTTGAAGCTTAACAAAGGCTCCTCGGGTCCAAGTAATCAAGAAAGTTTTTCAAAGGCTTGACTCTCTCTCTTTTTCATCTATATCTAAATTGGGTTTGGACATGATTAAGTATATTAAGCTTGCTTTAATAAAATGTTCGACAGGAATCAAAGTGTAAGTTTACGTATGAAACGAAAGCGATTGAACTGAGAATAAGAGATCCTAAGGATCTAGGGTAAGGTTGATGGCGAGACATATGCAATCAGCTTACAAAAGTGAAAAAAGATGGCTCGACGTTAAATTAAGAATTTATTACTACTTTGAAAGGGTATGTAAAGGCTTCATTAGATATGATCAGGGTATAGACATATCATATAACGAAATCATGCAATCAAAATAAATAATCGGCAATTCCGTAGGCATAATGGTTAGACGTCCTGAACAATGGAGATGGCACACTGATAATGAGAATGCTATGATATGCCTGGTCGACAACTCGAGATCAAAATTAGGGTGTAACACTATTCCCCACATGGAAAACGACCATGGTGAAGTCAAGACGTTCAAAGGAATGGGTGGTACATGGATCTTATCGAAATATATTTGGCACTTGTGGAAAGTTTGGGCATGATTATAACAGTCAGCCTCCAAGGTGAGCCAATAATAGTCTGCTCTTAATATTTTCTTCACCATTGTATGCCCATTTGCGTGGGTCCCAAAACAACCCTCATGAATATCTTTCAGAATCTGCTCAACTTCATGCTTTTCCACACATCTGAGTAGGACAGTATTGTGATTACGCTTGTATAACACATTCCCATTGAGGAAGAAATTTGATGCCACTCTGCATAGAGTTCTCTTGTCAACACCCAAGGCACCTTTAGGATATTCTTGCTTTTCTATATAATGCTTAATGTCATAGAACCATGGATTTTCATCTGACCCCCCACCAACATTCAAACAATGAGCAGGCTCTTCAAGCGCTATAGATCAATGAACGACCGATGGTTGGGCCATATTAGTTTATACATGGAAGCCAGAGTTGCAAAAGCATCCACAATTTGATTTTCCTCTTTAGGCACATGGGTAAAAGTGATATAATCAAATCTGGAGAGTAGCTTTTCCATATAATCCCGATATGGAATTAAATTGGCATGTTTGTGTCGCATCCCTGCGAAGAGGGGCCGACAAGGACAGAAGAGTCGCCACCGTTCGTTATTTATCCCAAAGAGAGGGAAAGAAAATGATAAGAGAAAACCAACGAAAAGGAAAAAGACAGGTCATCGCAACCAAATCTTGGGTTCGGGAGTCGGTTACGCAAGGGGAAGGTATGAGCACCCCTCACGTCTGTCGTACTCGACGGGATTCACGTTTGTTGTCTATCTAAAAGGTGTTAATCTATCTAAGCTACAGGCTCATAGGACAAAAGAAAAGAAAAGAGACTCGATTGAGCATTGCCGCTCCATGCCTACGTATTCCCTCGTGCAATGGGAAAGTCGTCTTGTTCCTAGGTATCCTCATTTGGTACGAGAAATCAGAGCAAACATAGTTTGGGCTAACACGACCACATGTTGGTTCAAGTGTTTTAACCGAGTAGGGTTAAACCTTAGTTCTAGCAGTTAGGTGTATTGCTGCTCGACCATTGGAGACTTAGGCGTTACCTGTTTGCGGTAGAAGCAAGAGTTAACAACACTATTTCTGAAAATGGTTTTCAATTAATCCCAAAGGATATAAAAAGTTTGATGTTTATTTTTGAGTCTTTTATGAAAAAGAAGTGAATTGAATTGTGTTTGTAATTCATGTTACACTAAAGACTATGACATAGGAGCGAATGCGTCGCATATCGCCCAAAGGGAATACGCTAAACACTCTAGACAATTGAAAGGAGGCCCCCCAAACATCATTTCCCAAGTACTTAAGGCTCGTAGCGTACAACACTCATTATCCTTTATTACATGTTTTGAAGAAGTTTTGAGATGAGAAGAGAGAAGGCACAACTAGGGGAGAACTAGCTCAACCCTAATGTTATCATGCAATGTACTCCTATGATTGAGATTAAGAGGGGAAAAGACTATCATAATGTTAGAAGGCTTGGATTGAACACTTAATGTCTCTCCTACTCCAGAGGGACTAGGAATCGTAAGGGATCATGGCAAAGAAAGCAAGTAAACACGAGATAAATCAATCACAAATGAGATGAAAGAAAGAGATGCAAACATGAAATGCAACACAACAAAAAGAGGGAGGAAAAAGTGTGGGGCAGCAACCACCACAAGCACATCTCAACCTTTTGAAACCATGCAAAAGAATGCAAAACAAAAGAGAAATGCAAGCAAAAGAGCTAAAACAAGCCTAAGCAAAAGTGAGATGAAATGGGAGAAGTTACAACTCCTACAACCATTCAAGCATCAATCACTAAACCAAAAGGCAAACCAAAACGAAAGAGAAGACACCATGATCAAGATGAGGATGGGAGAATAGGCTTGGGAAGCAAGCAACAAAGAAAGAAATCTCAACCATAAGCATCAAAATGATCATGCAAACAAGAAAGCACAAAAGAATTCTCAAAGTGGCATCTCATCCAAGTTAAACTCAAAGTGCAAACAAAGATCACCAAATCAACTTGAATGAGTTCCAAAGTCCCATGGACAGAAGTGAGAACAAGGGAAGAAGATGCAAAAATGAAAGAAGAAGAGGAAACAAGAAAAATTACAAGGTAGGGCATGGGAAAGAACCTAAGATCAAACCACTTTCAACATTCAAATGCAAATGGACAACCCTAATTAGAAGTAACTTGCAACACAAACCAAACAAGTGTAGGACCTACAAGCTTGCAACCAACAACTTCAACATGTTAAGAATGTGAATCAAGATGAGTTGGAAGCATATGGGATCCACAAGGGCCATCTCCCAAAAGAACTAGGTCAACTAGTTTGTATCAACCTCCATTAGGGTGACTTGACTTGCAAGGTTCACCAAAAATAGGAAAGTGGTTCAATAAATGCCAAATAAAAGACACAAAGCTCATAAACAAGTTGGAAACCAGAGGCGAAAACATCAAAACCAAAATCCAATCAAAGCAACACCAAAGGAATTGATCCATTAGGGTGCTCCACTTTGAAAGGTATTTGTCGAGGGTCAAATACAAAAAAACCAAAGTCAAACAAAAATAGGTCAAACCTTGACCAAAACCAGCCTCAAAGGCACCTCAACCCATCATCAAAATGGAGAGGAAGCCTTGCACATAGGTGGATACAAATGGTCTAAAAATCAAACAAGAACAAATGGAAACCATCACAAAAACACTTCCAATTGTAAAATCCCAATTAATTGCAAAATAAAAGAAAAATGGAGTTAAAAATTTTAGAAAATTAAATAACACTCTAAGGTGTTGGGAAATTTTTTTGTCGGATTTTATGACATTTGGAAGTATTTTTAAAAATCAAAAAGCAAAACAGAAATAAAAGAAATAAAATAAAAACAAGGAAATGGAAGGGAGGTGTATCAGCAACTCAGGATAACAAAGGGATCAGGCAAAACACACATTGGGCCTCCAAATGAGGGGGTGTGCATAACACAACCAGCCTAGATCCAAGCCAGTTTAATGAAACTCTGCATTTCATTAAACACACGTGAAGTCAACATCCACCTCACGCAAGTCAATCCAATGGAAACGAAACACATGCGCAGTCAAAGATTCAATGGGGATCCACATCAGATCTGAGGGTTTAACACCAGACGCCGAAGCCCTAGCTCCGGTCGTCTTCTCCGGCAAGCTGGCCGGAGCTCAGATGACCCAAACTCAACCAAACTTCACAAATCTTATACCAAATAAAAGATGAAGTGATGTACATTCCAAATCCATTATCCATTGGTTTTAAACATGGCTAAATAAAGAGAATTGAACGGATCAAGCTTGGAATGCACATCTGAGATCTTCATCAAACAGGAAAATTAAGCAATCAAACATGGCCTACAAGGGGTAGGGCTTCAGATGCAGCCAGCATGGACCTAGATCAAACTTTAGAATGAGAGAAAAGTTGATTGGAAACTTACTTAACGGAGACACTCCGTTGGTGCTTCAACAGCTTGCTTGCTTGAAAACGTCCAGATCCACTCCAATGTGCTCAAGGAAGAAGAATCGCACTTCAATTGAAGTTGAATTGCTCTGAAATTGAAAACACGGTTTGAGATTTTCTTTGGAAGTTTGAAAATGGAAGTTGCTTGCTTTGGCTCTAAAATGCGCTTCTGAGCTCTCAATTCACATTGTGAACTTATATATGTTGGATTTGAAATTAAGTTGGAGGCCCATGAAGCCTTGTTGTGATGAATTTTCAAAAATTCCCAATATGAAGTTTTCTCATGCACACGTGAAAGTGACTGACTACACACATGAAAATCATCCCAATTGGCAGCTGGTAAGTTGAATTTCAAGTTGGAATTGGATTGGGCTTTGTATCTAATCCAATTTGAAGTTTGAATGAGAAACTTGTAAGCAAGAATTGCGCCTAAGAAGGGGGGTGAATTAGGTTCTTTTTAAATTTTCTGGTTTTAAGAGGGTTATGTTACTTTCTTTTAGCGGAGTGATGTAACGAAAGCTTGTGAAGGCAGAAAGTAAAAAAGACACAGAAAATTATAGTGGTTCCCCTCACACTCCGAGGGTACTCCACTCCCCTTTCGACTCAAAAGAAATTTCACTATAGTTAGGATCAGTGCACAACATTATTTCTAACCTATAGGGAGATCAAAGGCTCTTAAACACCTTTAAGATCTAAACATTAAGTGCAATAAGAACAATCCTCTCTAATGCACACACTTGCTTTCAACAATCCTGAACAGCAAGGGGAAATACATACAATCTGATTTTTGTAATGATTTGTAACAATGTATACAGTGTTTATCAATGCTGAGATTGATCTTCTCTTTCAATGGGAAATTCCACAAGTTTCTAAGACTTATTGCTCAATAATTTTCATTTCAAAGGATATGAAATTTATGCAGAAAATTCTTTGTGAAAATTGATTTTTCTTAGAAGTGGAAAGATGAAATTATGATACAGATTTTTGAAAGAGAATTGAAAGAGATGTTTTTGAATTTTGAAAGATTTAGGTATTTATATTACATAAACACCTCTTGAGAAAAACATGCAAATCTCCAGAAAAATTGATGAACAGTTGTCATGTTTCAAAGAAAACATTCTACAGAAATTTGATTGAAGAGATGCAATTTTTCAGAAAGATTTTTCAAAAACGTTCAGTGAGAAATCGATTGCACAAAGAGCCCAATCGATTGCACCTTCACAAAAATACTTGAAAATTCAAAATTTCAAAAGAGCAATCGATTGCACTTCAAAACAGAAGTGAAAATTTTGAAATTTTTTTAAGCATGCAATCGATTGCATCAAAGCAGCAATCGATTGCTTACTGAAACCGAAGTAAAAATGAGTTAAAATATTGATCATGCAATCGATTTCTCTAAGAGTGCAATCGATTGCACTTACAAAAACTTATAAAAATTCTCATTTTAAAAAGATTGTGTTAGTGTGAAAAGAATGTAAATAATTTTTAATGTTTTGAGCAATTAGGACTTAAATACTTAATGGAAGTTCTCATTATACCTTCTGAGGAAAACATCCTTAAAGTTGTGTCTTTGTCCTAATGCTTGGTGGTTGATCATCTTTACCTTCTTAAATGGTTTTTCTTCATCAAAACATATGTTGATGTCTGAGAATCTTGATTTCACATTCTCCCCCTTTTTGATGATGATGACAAAACACTCTTCTTTTGTTGCAATGTTCTTTCCGGCAAATTCTTTCTCCCCCTCAATTTGTGAAGTTGACAAGTTTTTCTCCCCCTCAATAAGTGAAGTTGAGAAGTTCTGAATTTGTATTGAGGTTCGAAATAGTCTTGTATTTGTACCTTAAGGATCAAGGAAAGACAACAAGCAAGAAAAGAGTAACATCCTTCTCCCCTTTTTGACATTATCAAAAAGAAGGGAAAGATGGATTAAGGCAATAATATATATAGATGATAGATATTTATAATAATTTGAAAATTAAAATACCAACTTAGTTATAAATTCAAATTACAAAATGAAAATAGTACAAAGAAACTAGAAAGTACGAAATTCAAATAGCAGAAATGACTAAAAAACACAACATAAAACACATAGTAAAAAGTTTTTATGACAGATCCATTTCAGGGTCAAAGGTTGGCTGGTTTGAAAATGTTGTCTTAAGAGGTGATGGACGAGTTGGAGGGACAGCCAGGTTTGAAGGATCATATGGAGGAATGTATAAGTGAGAGTACAAATAGGAGAATTGTTGATTGACGGCCTCTTGGAAGTTGTTGATCTGAGTGTTTGTTGACTCTTGAATAACATTGTATTGGTCATTGATGGAAGTGTTGAGATTTCCAAACTGTTGAGTCATGTAATCCATTAACTGTTGGTTACTCGGGCCATGTTCATTTGGAGGAGGAGGAGGAGCATCATCATCTTCTTCATTCTCTTCCTCATCATTTTCAACCATACCTTCACCAAGATACACAATGGTTTTGGTTTCCGGGTTGTATTTGACGCTCATCCGAGAGTCCACATTTTTGATTGAGATCTTGTTGATATTTGAATCCATGAGATACTTATCAAATCCTTCAAAGTCTACTTCAAAATGTTCCAAAATATTTGTGATGAACCATGCATAGGGCAGAAACTTGGATTTTTCATTGATTCCGCGCATGTGAGTCAAGATTAAGTTTGACCAACTTATGGGAATGCCATTCTTAATAGTATATAGAATCTTCATTTTTAGATCAGTCACGATGCAATGGTTTCCGCCTCTTGGGAACATTATGTAAACCGTAAAATAATAAAACAGCCGATCATCAATGTTAAAGATACCTGCCGACCATGAGTTTCGAGAGGGTTCCATACTGCCTAAGGATCTGACACGTTTTGCATGGAATTCTGCTTCAGTCATACGGCCAAGACTCCAATAGAATTCTCGTTTGTTGTATGCTTGCCATAGGTCTTCATTTTCTTCATAGAGTTTCCCACCAGAAAATGGAATATTCAGAATCCTACTAAGTGTTTTTAAGTGGAGTGGGATTCTTTTTCCTTGAACATATGTTACCATCTTGCCTTCTTCCATTTGTAGGTTGCTATAGAACAATCTTACCAAATCTAGATAATACGGCCCGGATGAGGAAATCACAGGTTCCAACCCACATGCAATCAAAGTTTCTTGAAAAGAAAAACATTCTTTAGGGAATGATGAGAGAATACCATATTTTGGTGTCTGCACAACCTTCTTCTGAAAATATTTGGTGAACTTTTCCCTTTGTTCATCATCCAAGTGTTGAAGAACAAATGGAGTTTTTGAAGATGAGGAGGTTGGACCTTTGCCTTTGTCTTGTGCTGAAATCTTCCTTTTTGAGCGTGAAGCCATGGGAAAATGATGGAGTTTTTAGAGTTTGTGACGAGAGGAAGAGTTTTTGTGAAGAGGTTTTGTTTTGAAGGAGATGGTTAAGATATGTTATGAGAAGTTGGGTTTTATAATGTTTAAGAGAGGAGTTATTGTGGGATATGAGTGGTTGAAGGTATTGATGATTAAGACTTTGGGAATATGAGAATTAATGGTCAATGTCTTGAGACTAGAACTAAGTAGTAATGGCTAGTCATAGGTAGGTCAAAAATGTAATGATAGGGTATTTGAAAAGTTTAATAAACTATGGATCTATTAAATAGAAAGAGAAAAAATAGTTTTACAGTAGGTGCAATCGATTGACACAGGGGTGCAATCGATTGCTCTACAAAACAGAAACAAAATCTGACAAAAACTACAGAGTGCAATCGATTGACACAGGGGTGTAATCGATTGTTTGCTTCAAAAATTAATAAAATTTGTAAAACTTACAGTGAGCAATCGATTGACACAGAGGTGCAATCGATTGCATGCAGTGAAATTTGAGAAAAATGCCACAGATTGAGTTCTTTCATGATTCAACGTCAGTTTCACCCAGAATTCCAAGTTCCATTCGTATTTTGAAGAAAGATTCCTTTACCAAAGGCTTTGTGAATATATCGGCAAGCTGATTATGAGTATCTATAAATGTTATCTCGACATCTCCTTGAAGTACATGATCTCGCAGAAAATGATGTCGTATGTCGATGTGCTTGGTCCTTGAATGCATGACTGGATTCTTCGTTATGTTAATTGCATTTGTGTTGTCACAACGAAGAGGAATGCTACCCAGGTCGATTCTGTAGTCACGAAGTTTTTGCTTGAGCCAAAGTATCTGCACACAGCAACTTCCCGCTGCTATGTACTCCGCTTCAGCCGTACTAAGTGCTACGCATGCTTGCTTCTTGCATGCCCATAAGACTAGTGCATTTCCTAAGATGTGACATGTTCCACTTGTGCTCTTTCTATCAGTTTTACAATCTGCATAATCCGCGTCAGAATATCCAATTAAATAACATATACTACCTTTTGGATACCATAAGCCGACATTTGTTGTTCCTTTGAGATACTTCATGATCCGCTTGACTGCCATCAGGTGAGACTCCTTTGGATTTGCTTGAAAGCGTGCGCAAAGACAAATGCTAAAAATAATGTCAGGGTGACTTGTTGTCAAGTATAGTAAGGAACCAATCATACCTCTATATTTTGTGATATCAACCGACACACCGGATTCATCTTGATCTACATATGTACCGGATCCCATAGGTGTAGATAAAGTCTTGCAATTGTCTATATCAAACTTCTTTAATAATTATTTGCAGTATTTTGATTGATTGATAAAGATCCCATTCTCGAGTTGCTTGATCTGAAGTCCAAGAAAGTAGTTCATTTTTCCCATCATAGACATTTCAAATTCTCCTTGCATCATGGATGAGAATTCTTCGTATAACTTTGTGTTGGTTGAATGAAGATGATGTCATCAACATATACTTGTACCAAGAGAGTATCTTCTTTTATTTTCTTGATGAACAAATTTTTGTCTACTTTTCCCTTTTCAAAGCCTTTGTCACATAACAAAATTGCTAAGTCGATCGTACCATGCTCTTAGTGCTTGTTTTAATCCATAGAGAGCTTTCTTTAATTTGAAAACATGAGATGGATATTTTTAATCTTCAAAACCAGGGGGTTGTTTGACATATACTTCTTCATTTATGAATCTATTCAAGAATGCGCTTTTGACGTCCATTTGGAAAAGCTGAAAATTCATGGAACATGCATAAGCTAATAACAGTCTAATTGCTTCCAATCTTGCAACTGGAGCGAATATTTCGTCGAAATTGATTCCTTCTTCTTGGTTGTATCCTTGGGCGACCAATCTTGCTTTGTTCCGAACTATAATCGAGTTTTTTCTGGAAGACCCATCTTGTTCCAATGATATGCTTGTTGTTCGGCCTAGGGACAAGATTCCAAACTTGATTTCTTATAAACTGGTTCAGTTCTTCTTGCATAGCTATTATCCATTGATCATCGCCTAAGGCTTCATCGATTTTGGTCGGTTCAATTTGCGAAACAAATGCCATGTTAAGACAAGCATCCTTGAGATTTAATCTTGTTGTAACACCTTGACTGATATCACCAATGAATTTATCGATCGGGTGATCTCTATGAGTTCTCCATTCTTTCAGTAGATCATTGAATACTTCGTTTTGTTGTGAATCCTCTTGCCGCTGATTTGGTTGATCACTTGTAATATCTTTGAGAGTGTTTTCTTGAGAGGTTTCTACTACATCATCATCATCATTAACAATAATATCATCCTCCTTGGAGGGGTTAGATTCTTCAAAAGAAACATGCATAGATTCTTCAATAGTTAAAGTTCTTTTGTTAAAAATTCTGAAAGCCTTACTTGAGAGAGAATAGCCGAGAAAAATACTTTCATCGAATTTCTCGTCAAACTTACCGAGATTGTCTTTGTCATTGTTCAAGACAAAGCTTTTACACCCGAATATGTGGAAGAAGGATATGTTTGGTTTTCTTCCTTTGAATAGTTCATAGGGGGTTTTCTTGAGAATTGGTCTGATGTTCACACGATTATTTACAAAATATGTCGTGCTTACTGCATCTGCCCAACAATATTTAGGAAGGTTTGAATCACTAAGCATTGTTCTTGCAAGTTCTACCAACGACCGATTCTTTCTTTCTACGACACCGTTTTGCTGTGGAGTTCTTGGTGCAGAGAAATTGTGTGAGATTCCATTTTCTTCACAGAAGTTTTCAAATAAAGTGTTCTGGAATTCTCCACCATGGTCACTTCTAATGGAGACAATTGAAAGTGACTTCTCATTCTGAATCTGTTTTGCATACTTCTTGAATGCCTTGAAAGCTTCGCTTTTCTGCACTAAGAAGAAAGTCCATGTATATCTAGAGAAGTCATCAAAAATTACTAATGCATAAACATTACCTCCAAAACTTTTTGTTCTTGAAGGTCCAAAGAGATCCATGTGTAACAATTTTAGTGGCCTAGTTGTGGACACCACATTTTTGGATGTGAAAGTTGATTTGGTCTGTTTCCCTTTTTGGCATGCACCACACAATCTATCTTTGATGAATTTTATCTTTGGAAGACCAACAACTAAGTCATGTTTGATCAATTTGTTTAAATGCTCCATATGAATGTGAGCAAATCTTTTGTGCCATAACCAAGAGTGGTTGTTGTTCGCCATAAGACACTTAACCTTCAAAGATATGTTATCAAGGGAAATCATAAAAATATTATTAATTCTATTACCTTTTAACATTACCTCCGAAGTGACTTCGTTTTCTATCAAACATTCATCTTTAGTGAATTTGATTCTGAAACCTTTGTCACAAAGCTGACTAATGCTAAGTAGGTTATGCTTTAGGCCTTCTACATAAAGGACATCTTCTATGGTTGTAAAAGGTGGTGCACCAATGCTGCCTACGCCAAGGATCTTTCCTTTGTTGTTATCACCATAGGTTACAAATCCTTTAGCCTTAAGCGTTAGATGTGAAAATTTGGTAAGGTCACCCGTCATATGCCTTGAACACCCACTATCAAGATACCACTGATATGAGGAGGACTTCAAGCATACCTACAAAACAAGATTAAGTCCATTAGGTACCCAACTTGCCTTGGGTCCTTCATAGTTAGTGCCTTTCTTGACCCACACATAATGCCCCTTTGCAACACTAAAGTTTCTCACATAACAGGCATTACGTGTATGGCCTTTGATACCACAATAAAAACAAGTGGGCTCAAAATTACTCTTATATCTAGAAGGATAAGGTTTTTTCTTATTAACAACCTTCTTCTTGGGGTATTGATGAACCACTTTAGGCTTGGCCACTTTCTCTTTTGGAGGTTGTTCACTAGTTTTAACAAAGATGGTTTTGTTGGAACTTGGTTTAGAAAATTTTGAGTAACCAAGTCCACTTTTATCATTTGAAAATATTTGTTGGCTAAGAACATCCTCTAATCCAATTTGTCCTTTTTCATACCTTTCAAGAACTCTTTTTAATTGGACAATTTGAAAAGAAAGTGACTCACACTTTGTGCATACAAAATTCTATTTTTGATCACTAATCAAATTCAGTTTTTTATTTTTGAAATTCTTTTCCATTGTTTCAATTTTTTATTCTATAGTTGAAATTTGATTCTTTTGTGATGAATTAGTTTTGTACAGAATTTTGCATTCACTCAGAAGTTCATCGATTGCCCATTGAGCATCAACATCATAAATTAAAAAATTATTACTAACCTTGTCGTCTTCATCATCAGAATGATGTGAGGCCATTAGTGCTAGATTTGCGCTTTGATCACTATCTGATTCTGATGAGGAGCTTATCTTGTTATCTTCCCATGTTGCATATGCTTTATTTTTATTGAATCCCTTTTTTGCTTTTAGAGACACCGTTCTTAGAGAGTTTAGGACAGTTTGGTTTGATGTGTCCTAATTTTCCACATTCATAGCATTTGACATCTTGTGTGGATGTTGACGCCTCTTTCTCTTTGCTTTTTGAAAACTTCTTCCTTTTCATATAGTCAGAATTCTCAATATTATTTTTAGAACCAAAATATTTTCCTAACCTTTTTACAAGAAGCATGAAGTTTTCATCTTCAACCGGATTGTCTGCTTTTTCTACTTCTTTAGAATCAACCTTTAATGTGATGCTTTTAGATTTATTCTCTTGATTCTCATGTTTCTCCGATCGCCCAAGTTCTGTTTCGTATTCTTGAAGTTTTCCGAACAATGTGGCGGATGTCATCGTGGCTAGGCTTTTCTTTTCAGAAATTGCTGTAACCTTGGGCTGCCATTCTCTGGACAAGGATCTAAGCACTTTAAGATTTAATTCATCATTAGTTAATGTCTTACCGAGTGCTATAAGATGATTTGTCAAGTGGACGAATCTTTTCTGCAAATCAAGGATTGATTCTCCTGACTGCATTCTGAATAACTCGTATTCTAGACTCAACGTGTTCAACCTTGATATTTTAACTTCAATGGTTCCTTCATGTGTTTCCACTAAAGTGTCCCAGATTTCCTTTGCTGTTGTACATGTTGAGATGCGAAAGAACTCGTCCATACTTAGTGCACTTTATAGAAGATTGATTGCCTTTTTGTCATAAAGAACCTTTTTCTTATCATCGTCATCCCATGAGGCATTGGGATTTGTTGATCCTACACCGTTAACGACCGTTGTAGGAACAAACAGACCATTTTGAACAGCATCCCAGATTTCATCTCCTTGTGCTTTTAAGTGAGCCTTCATACGAATTTTCCAGAAATCAAAGTATTCACTACAAAACAGTGGAGGCTTGTTGCTACTACCACCGTCTTTGAATACACCTTTGTTAATTGCGGAAGCCATACTGGATCGATTAGGAACAGGTTACCTAAACCTGCTCTAATGCCAATTGTAAGTAAGAATTGCGCCTAGGAGGGGGGTGAATTAGATTCTTTTGAAATTTTTTGGTTTTAAGAGAGTTATGTTACTTTCTTTTAACGGAGTGATGTAATGAAAGCTTGTAAAGGCAGAAAGTAAAAGAGACACAGAGAATTATAGTGGTTTCCCTCACACTCCGAGGGTACTCCCCTCCCCTTTCGACTCAAAAGAAATTTCACTATAGTTAGGATCAGTGTACAACTTTCTTTCTAACCTATAGGGATATCAAAGGCTCTTAAACACATTTAAGATCTAAACATTAAGTGCAATAAGAACAATCCTCTCTAATGCACACACTTGCTTTCAACAATCCTGAACAGCAAGGGGAAATACATACAATCTGATTTTTGTAATGATTTGTAACAATGTATACAGTGTTTATCAATGCTGAGATTGATCTTCTCTTTCAATGGGAAATTCCACAAGTTTCTAAGACTTATTGCTCAAGAATTTTCATTTCAAAGGATATGAAATTTATGCAGAAAATTCTTTGTGAAAATTGATTTTTCTTAGAAATGGAAAGATGAAATTATGATACAGATTTTTGAAAGAGATGTTTTTGAATTTTGAAAGATTTAGGTATTTATATTACATAAACACCTCTTTAGAAAAACATGCAAATCTCCAGAAAAATTGATGAACAGTTGTCATGTTTCAAAGGAAACATTCTACAGAAATTTGAAAGAAGAGATGCAATTTTTCAGAAAGATTTTTCAAAAATGTTCAGTGAGAAATCGATTGCACAAAGAGCCCAATCGATTGCACCTTCACAAAAATACTTGAAAATTCAAATTTTCAAAGGAGCAATCGATTGCACCTTTGGACCAATCGATTGCACTTCAAAACAGAACTGAAAAATTTGAAATTTTTTTAAGCATGCAATCGATTGCATCAAAGCAGCAATCAATTGCTTACTGAAACAGAAGCAAAAATGAGTTAAAATATTGATCATGCAATCGATTTCTCTAAGAGTGCAATCGATTGCACTTATAAAAATTTATAAAAATTCTCATTTTAAAAAGCTTGTGTTAGTTTGAAAAGAATGTAAATAATTTTTAATGTTTTGAGCAATTAGGACTTAAATACTTAATGGAGGTTCTCATTATACCTTCTGAGAAAAACATCTTTAAAGTTGTGTCTTTCTCCTGATGCTTGGTGGTTGATCATCTTTGCCTTCTTAAGTGGTTTGTCTTCATCAAAACATATGTTGATCTCTGAGAATCTTGATTTCACAAAACTTCCTTGTGAAGTAAACTTCAATTTCCACGTGTTTTTGCTCTTCATGCACCAAAATAACTTGTGAACTTTGTTCATGAGTGCATTGTGAATAAAGTTGGATCAAAATGAGACATGAAAAAGACCTATAATGCATCCAATTCAAATCACCTTTTAAAGCTCATTTTCATTTGAATTTCCTCACCCAATGTCCATAGCCAAGCATAATTCACACCAACCTTGAGTTTTAGAGTGTAAATGAGGTCATTTGGGGCAACATTCATGTTGGTGAAGTTTCATTTGAAGTACTTAAGTGCATGTAAATGACCCATAATCAAAATGGCCTATAATCAAAGTTTCCCAAAATACCCTTGCATTTTAAGATCCATAACTTAATTTCCACAAATGATATCAAGGACTTCTAGGACTTTTTGGAAAGCTAAGATCATGAGGAAAAACTTTCATATTCACCAAAAGTTAAGGAGAAACATGATTCTAGGTCAGAAGTGCCTTGGAAGTGAGTTGACTTTTGTTGACCAAAAAATAAGTTCATCTGAGACCTATAACTTGATGGCATCATAACTTGAGTTCCACAAACCCAATGGATGCGTTCTAGTACTCAAAAGAAAGATTAAAACATGCCCTACAAGTCTCATGTTTACATGAAAATGATATTGAACTTGTATAAGAAGGTAAATTGTCCTTGAAGTTGGGCACTAAAGAAGGGGATTTTACACTAAGGACCTTTGAAACCCTAATTTAGTAACTCCTTAGACTCTTGATTCTTCTTGATTTGAACTTGACATGACACCCTAAATGTCTCAATATAACTCCACATGACTCCAATGACTTAGAACTAAGTCTCAAACTCTTTCAAGCCTACAATTGACCTTGAACTAACCAGATGAAACCCTAAGTGCACAACCCTTGACTGTGGTCTCTTGCAAGTGAAATGAAAGCTTAGATAAACTCCACAATGGATTCCGAAGTAACCAATGAGTTTCTCAAACATCTATTATCCATAACCATGAACTTGTGAACCCCTGATGATCCTCTGTTGACCCCCAAGATAGGAGATAAGCAACACACATCCATCTTATTTTTTAAAGAGCTCTGACCACCTCCTGATGATTGTAAGCACTTGATGACTTGAATAAGAACTCTTGCTTGAGGTTGAAAACCTTGATACTCTTCTCTTGAATGGCACAGTTCCCTTGATCCCCTGAAAAGGACAATGCTATGTAAATGCAAATGCTAAAGAAATGTAATGAAACATAAGCCGAGTAAAGAAAGAGAGGTTGGTCAAATTTTGGGGTACAACAATTGCCCCTATTCAAGCGACTTGGACCTGAATATGTGAAAAGCGAACGAATTTCGAACAATCAAGGTAAAAGACGGTTGAATACTAAAGAACCCGGAAATTTTCCAACCGCAGGAATAGAACTGCAAGCTTGTCATTGGGAACAAAAATCTTCGAAGCTAACTGAATCTGATAATTGCAACAACCACAAGCTAACTGATTACCAATCAACAAGCCTCGACACACGGTTAGAAGAAACATCTGCCATCATGTAGGCAATAACACTAAGTCGGAAAGATCATCTTATTCTACCACCAGACATCTGTTAAACAAACAGGCATCGAACCCGAAGGCCGGCTCCAACCGAAGTTGAGAATAACATCTGAAATCACCGTCAGGCATCTGTTGAATAAAAACAGGCATCAAACCCGAAGGTCGGATCAACACGCAGTTGATAAACTTCTGACATCGCCGCCAGGCATCTGTTAAATAAAAACAGGCATCGAACCCGGAGGCTGGCTCAACACGAAGCTGAGAAGAACATCTGACATCGCTGCCAGGCATCTGTTAAATAAAAACAGGCATCGAACCCGAAGGCCAGCTCAACACGAAGCTGAGAAGAACATCTGACATCACCTC
Organism: Lathyrus sativus; assembly: GCA_963859935.3. Lineage (NCBI taxonomy): Eukaryota > Viridiplantae > Streptophyta > Magnoliopsida > Fabales > Fabaceae > Lathyrus > Lathyrus sativus. The sequence goes on from OZ012737.1 coordinate 186,718,819, forward strand.
CAGGCATCTGTTAAATAAAAACAGGCATCGAACCCGAAGGTCAGCTCAACACGAAGCTGAGAAGAACATCTGACATCGCCTCCAGGCATCTGTTAAATAAAAACAGGCATCAAACCCGAAGGCTGGTTCAACACACAATTGATAAACTTCTGCTAACCAGCAGACATTCGCTAAATAAAAACGAGCATTGAACCCGAAGGCCGGATTAACACGCAATTGATAAACTTCTGCTAACCAGCAGGCATTTGCTAAATAAAAGCGAGCATCGAACCCGAAGGCCGGATCAAGACGCAGTTGATAAACTTCTGCTAACCAGCAGGCATTCTCTAAATAAAAGCGAGCATCGAACCCGAAGGCCGGATCAACACGCAGTTGATAAACTTCTAGAGACAATTCACAAAAGAACTCGCTGAGGAAAGAGAAACTTAAACAAGCAACTCTGTTGGGAAACAAATAGTAAGATGAACATATCTGCCAAGAGATTTTGTCGTGGTCTGGATACCGCACGGGCAAAGCAAAAATCAACTGTTTGCTGAAGATATACCTGAAAACAAAGAGGTAACAACCTGGATTATGTTTCAAATGCATGTGTTTGAATATGGCGTAATGCTCCATGCGAAATGGAAATGCTACGTGTTTCTGAAGATGCTATGCACAAATGCAAAATGCAATGGAATCAAATCAGCAAAATAAATGCTGAAGACACAAGACCGACTCCGCCGGGGAAAGGTGAAACATGCCAATTACGAATGGACTTAAGCTGGGAGAAAAAAGCCCTTGATGGCCTCCAAGAAAATAACTTTCCTGGGTAACACTGTTCTGACGAGCACATAATCCACTCAGCTAGGAATCAAATCAACTCTTACGGAGGGAAACGCCCTGGATGGCCTTCCAGAATATCACTCTTCTAGGGAACTAACGACTCGGCTGGGGAAAGACAACCAACCATTGGAATCAAAACCAACCTATTGGGGAAATCAATGACCCTGCAGGGGAACCACGAGCAAACATTAAGATTAGCCTGCGCTTGTTTCCCTTGAAAATCGGAAAACAACCGCTGATCTTCCAAATCTAACTTTGGTGACTCACAGGATCGACCAGATTGATCCTAGGACATGTGCTAAAAGGTTTTGTTTTTGTTTTAAGAGTCTATTCAAGTTCCACACTCGAACAGTATTGGGGTAAAAGAATCTTAAAGAACATTTAATCGACTACGGGTTAATTTAAAGATAAAGTAAGGCTTTTAATAAAAGAGAGGAAAGTTTGTTGGTAGAGGTGAAGTTAGATTGAGGACGAAGAGAAACGAATTGCATAGGAAGGAGAGGAGTAAAGTAAGGAGAACAAGGGGTAAAGACGATAAAAGACTTTGTAAAATTTAAAGTAAAACAAATAAATTGCATTAAGTTAAAAGATGGTGTGTTTACATCACGTACATTCTCTGCAATACTCGCTTTCTCTACACTCGGATACTTGGAGTAATTTCAAGAGTAATTTGTACAATAGTAAATTACAACACACATTGGATATGTCTAAGACACCCTATTTATAGTAGTAAAAAATAACCTCTAATAACCTCCATCATCATCTCCTTGTGCCATTTGTCACAAATGCATCGTTATACTGCTCCTAGGGTGACACGTGTCTCCCTCAATACTTAACAAGAAAAACCGTTCCCTCCAATATTTGAATTTCAAAATCCTTCGACGAACCATCCCTCTCAGCAAGCGGTCGAACTCCTGGCTTCTGGGTGAGTCCTTCGACTTCTTCTTCTGACTGCTTTGCTTCTTTCGACCATTTTCTTGTTCTCAACTTATTTTTTACCCTTTTGTCTTGGATACCTTCCTTCTACATGAGGCGTCGAATTTAGGAGCTAACAAATTGCCCCCCAAAAATGTCTTTTCGACTTCGACTGTGAAAAGCACATTTTTTGACAGCGTCTGACCTTCGACGCCGTTTTTGTCCTCATGCGTGTCGTATGATACTCTTTCCACCAATGCAAGTCTGGGAAGGTGAAAGGGAATGAAAGAGAATGAAGAAAAATAACTAGGAACACGCAAGCTACTATGCCTCCACCTTGATGCACGTTTATGACGTCACTTTCATCATGGCTATTTTCTCGGGAATCAACAAAATCGTGGGCCATCATCACCCTTCCAACCTCGGGGACGTGAATTGCAACTACTGTCTCTGCCATCCCACATCCAAGCGCACATGTGGCCCACTAATTCTAACCCTTTAATGATGAAAAATTTCAGTCTTCCATACACTATATAAGTAGTTCCCCTTTGATGTTTTCATTTTTTCCAACTTCTCCAACTCTTCACAACTTCCTTGCTTTTTCCTCTAATTTTATGCTTCCCAACCAACAAACTCTTACTTCCTTCAAAAATGGTTGATCATCAAAAGAATAAAATGCCATCTAAAAGATAAACTTCTGCATCCATGCTTCCTCCCTTTGCTAGCTTGAGCGCCCCCAGGTGGTAAAGAACCAACAGTTCATCTGCGAACCCTTGACGGAGGAGAAACGCCACATTTACGAATCTCAGGTAATCATTCTTGTTACTGTTGCAGGGAGACCTTTAGCCATGTCTGGGCCCTTACCCCCTCCAGGTCTTGACTATTCCGCCATTAAAGATTTCTTCCCCTCTTATAGAACCACTAAACCCCTAGGGCAAAGAGACTCTAACAAAATTTCCACTGACGGTCCTAATAGCCTGAGCCTCTTCGACGTAGACTTTAGGTATCTTCATGATGGGGCCAGATTATTTAGGGCTACTCCCTACTTCAAAGATTCCGAACTTTATCTCAACTGGCTGACGAAAATAGAGAAAGTAAAAGCCCAGGAATGGAAGGACACTGGGATTTACGATCTGATTATGATGTCGAAGGTAGGTCCTTCGTACTGCTCCTTTATGCTGGCTTCTTCCTTATTCTTCTGGGACATAACTCACAACACCTTCCACCTCCCTTGCGGGATGATGACACCCACTCTACTCGATGTAGCTGCCATTGTAGGCATAAAACCCTATGGCCTAGTTTATGATCCTGAGATTGACAGCCACGACACCATTGGTTTTGCCAATACTAAACATACTTATACAGCTTTTGTCCAACATTACCATAATAAAACTAGAACCTCAGTTGACGACGAAGAACATATAGCCTTTTTGGCCATGTGGTTATCCCGTTGTGTATTTTATACCAAATCCTTGCAGGTGGCGCGAAAGTATCTGGTTCTGGCCAACCAACTACATCTGAAGAGAGGCATTTGCCTCAGTGAAATGATTTTGGCCAGTCTTTACGAGGCCTTAGGCGAAGGTGCGAATAAATTGAAAGATCGTGACAGCCATGGCAACTTGCTGTTGTCGGGCCCCTTTTGGCTTCTTCAGCTATGGCTTAATGCCACTTTCGAACACAATCTTCCCAACAGAGGTGAGGTTGATGAACGTTCGCCTTTAGTCACTGAGAGAAGAGTCGAATGGCCTCGCCTGGCTCAACTTACTCCTAGCGAGGAAGGACATTCTCTTCGATCCAATTTATCCAGCTTCGTTCATATGTTCGTAAAACGGTATGATTTTACCGCGAAGATGGCTCCCTTTGCAGAACGAAGATGTGGTCCAGAGTGGTTTACCAGACCCTTCCCTGCTCCCTTAAAGAAACAAGAAGAGGAGTCACATCTGATTTGGGAGAGATTCCTCACTCCCCGACTACTGGTTCACAAACTAAACCTTATTAGAGGTCACTCCAGCTTGCTAGCTTACCAACCGAACTTGGTGTCCAGGCAATTCGGGTTAATACAAACCTTGCCCAAATGCCTGTACGACAAGAAAACGCATATCGCTCTTCATTTCACTATGCTATCTCCTCTGGACTGTTCGACACAACTAGCACGCCACGCCCACAAGTCCTACCTCACACCTGTTCACTTTGAACCTTCTTACTTTTGCTCCCAAAACTTCTATGACTGGTGGTCGAAACATTACGCCTCAGAATTTCTTGACGCCCCCAGTTTTGCTCGCTTGATTGACCAAGCTTTCATTGATGTGCAGGAGAAGATCAAGAAAGGTACGTCCACCCATATCAAAGAGATTCAAGCCTTCCAGAAATATTTCGAAACTGCCTATCGACCAGATGATGTTAGTCGAACCATCCGTGAGGCTGCTGTCACTTTGAAAGAAAATTTTTCCAAAAAACTGGATAGTTTAATGATTCCCTCTTATGTTCCTCGCGAGAAACGGTATGAGGTTGCCTTTAAAATTTTTCCTCCAAAAGTCCCTCGACTACCAACCGCTGGTTTTGGCGTGGCTCTTGCCCCTCCATTTCCAGATTGGTTTATTTATGGAGACGCTATAAAAATTCTTCGACAGCAGTCTAAGCCCAAAGCACAGCGGGTGGTTCCGACTAAACACACACTCGATACGTTTAAAGGGCACCTTCATGTCAGTATCGAAGATGTTTGCATCGAATTCGACATTCTTGAAGGTTCATCCCCCTTTGATTTGGACTTTCCTCTCTGAGCTTTATTGTTGCTAACTGGTTTTAGTATTATTTACTTTTCAGCTGCTCCAAAACATGTTGCCCCAACAGCTAAAACTGAAGTCAAAGACGAAGATCAAAAGGTAATCTTCTGTAGCTTCTTGCTATCTCGATCTTCTTAATCACTCTCACCACTTTATATTACTTTCAGGCTAGTCGAAAACCACCTACCTCTCAAAGAAGATTAAAAAGGGCTTCTCCCCAGATTATTATTGATTATGATGACGAAGATGGGTCTCCTCGTGAGAATCTTCAAGTTAAAAGGAAACGAAAGCTCATCCACGATGTGGATGCTCCTGATGCTCCACCCGCTCCTGTTATAACCAACACACCTCAGCCCATCATTCCTCCTCAAGACCCTACTCCAACTCCCATAGGGGATGCTTCGATACAAGCGGTTGTCCCCATGTAAAGTGACAATTCCAGTCCTGCTGACGAAAATGTTAAGGTATATTGCGCATCCACCTTTCTTTGGGCCTTTGCACTGATTCTTTAGTCTTTATTATTTCTAATGTCTACCCTCTCTAGGATGATGCTGGAGCTTCACAATCTAATCCCACCAAGATTCCTCTGTCGCTCTATCCCTTGAATAGCCAAGGTGAACCTACCTATCATCCCACTTCTGATTTGGGTTCTGGTGTGAGTTCACTTGGTGAAATTAATAAACCTGATTCCTTCACAGCCCCTCCTTCTCCTGCAAAGACCACCACCCAGCAGTCTCAAACTTATGGTTTTGATCATGAAGGCAACAATGCTCAGGTCGATCCCATTACAGCGGACGATGAAGTCAATGCTTTGGAGGGAAAAGCAACTTTGGGTGATATGACCAATTCTCCCTTGGGTCAGACAGTAGCTGCGGATGAAAAGGCTGTCGAGGGTGATCAAGCCATTGAGGATCAGGCTATGCCTCAACCTGATTTACATGAGTCCGGTGATAAAGGTACTGGGGATGAAATGGAGGAGGATGGCGAAAAGGCAAAAGAAAGCCAAGATAAAGAATTGAAAACTATGGACTTCTCTGTTAAAGAACCCACAACTGCTGAAGTAATAAAGACTCCTGTTCCTTCTACCCCAAAGGATATTCCAGCAAGCCCCTTCCCAGGCGAAACTCAACTTACCTCCGTCGAACTGGATGCGTTGAAGGTTTCTAACCCTCGACAATACATCAGGCTTTTGTTGAGCAGGAGGAGTCATTCTTCTAGCCGCACTCCCAGTACTTCGACCTCCGACGGGAAAACCTCAAATCCGCCAACTGACAGTGCCCTCGACAAGGTTAAGCAAAATATTTTTAAAGGGGATCTTTTCACCCTCCTGCAAATGGGCCCAACCAGCCATCTCCCCCTCAAGGCTCTTCTTCAAAAAGTGGACATTAAATCCCTTACACCTGAGGCTGCGAATGTTATCCAAGAAGTTGGTACACTGATCGACCAGGTTTATAAAGACTATAGATTGTTGCCATAGATTGAGGGTGCGATTGAGACGAAGGCTGGCAGTGAAGCTGCCGCTTGGAGCGCTGTTGTTGACTCTGAGGAGAGGATTGTTGAATTGGAAGAAACGAGGGAGAAAAATAAGCAGGAGTTCCTGACTAACGAGGCGAACATTGCCTGCTGGGAGCGGAAGATTAAAAAACTCCGTAGTAAGATAGCAAAGGCTAAGAAGAAGAACGATGAATTATCTTCCTTCGACGATTCCTCCCTAACAACTGAGCTTGAACATGCCGTTACCTATGTTGAGGAGGCCCGTCGTTTGGAATCTGAAGTTGCCCAGCTGAGGATAGATAAGGCGCAATGCCAAAGCCGTCTCGAACTCCAAAAATTGACTTATCTTAAGATGAAGGCGAATCTTCCTTTTTGATTTCTTTAAGTTTTGTAATAGAACAGATTATATTGGCCTTTGTAAGCCATTTTTATTTTGTTTGTAAGACATTGGGCCATTTTGGCATATTTTAAATTATCATTTATGGTTTCGCTTTATCTTTGACTATTACTCTGTTGATATTTTTACCTCTTGAAGTGCAGGCTTATACTTCTTTAAATATTTGCCATTTACTTTTAATATCCTCTCGTCCTTACTCAGTTTTGTCACTTCATATGCCCTGTTGAAGAATACCTTCGATACCTGGAATGGTCCTTCCCATTTTGGGGACCACTTGCCTGGGGACCTCATCTTTCGATCCATAGGCAGGATTACCCTCCATACCAAATCTCCAACCAGGAAAGTCTTTGCTTTGACCTTCTTGTTATATGATTTCTCCACTCTTTTCTTTTGTCTTCTCAAGAGTTCTAGAGCTTTTAATCTCTCTTCGTCTAAGTTGACTAACTCATCAAGCATCATGTCCCAATAAATCTCTCGAGGGATTTCATGCTGTCTTTGAATTCTTACTGACTGTATGTGTATCTCTACTGGCAATACTGCATCATGGCCGAAGGTGAGTCGATAGGGGGAAGTGTTGGTTGCTTCCTTCGGGGATGTTCGACATGCCCATAGGACTTGATCCAACGTCTTATGCAAATTCCTAGGCTTGCTTCCAATCTGTTTCTTTATCATGCCAATTATTACTTTGTTTGCCGCTTCGACTTGGCCATTGGCCTGGGCGTAGTAAGGTGTCGAGGTAAGGAGTTTAAATCCCATTTCTTTGGCAAACTCTTGCATCTTTCTACCTGTAAATACTGACCCTTGGTCTGTCGTTATTGTCTCTAGTAGCCCAAATCCGTAGATGATATACTTCTGAATGAATTCGATAACATCTTCTTGGTCTACCTTCGGTAGAGGTATAGCTTCGATCCACTTGGTAAAATAGTCTATCCCTACCAAAATGTACTTCTGGTTTTTGGAAGGCGCAGGTCGAATCTCTCCTATTAGGTCTAAAGCCCAACCTCTGAATGACCATGGCTTGACTATGAAGTGCAACTCGCATGCTGGGACATGTTGTATGCCAGCATGGACTTGGCATTCCTGACAACCTTTGGTGAACTCAATGCAATCTTTCAGCATCGTAGGCCAGTACATCCCCTGGCGAAATAGCAACCATTTCATCTTATGGCCTACTTGGTGTGCTTCGCATGTCCCACCATGGACTGAAGACAACGCCACGTATGCTTCAGATTCACTGAGGCATTTAAGTAAAACTCCCTCAGAGGTTTTCTTAAATAACTCATTCCCCAACAGGACATAGCTTAGTGCTTGGTATTTTATCTTTCGTTATGTATTCGCCGAAGGGTTCTGAAGGTATTTGATCAGAGGTTTCCTCCAATATTTGTCTGTCAGACCTTTGACTGTAAAAATCTCAAAAGTTTCCTCATCAGTGTAGCCAAATTTTGTGACTTCCAAGTCTGATGGTCTCAAACCCACGAACACAACCTTACCTCTGGCCTCGATTGCTTCTTGCAAGTTTTCCTTCGAGACCTTGTATCCTGAGGCAACTTGTGCCAGGTCGTTGGCTATCTGATTGTGCAGTCGTGGTATGTGTCGAATAGTGCAGACTTCAAATTTTTTGAGTAGTCTGTTGGCTATCACGAAATACATAATGAGATTTTCTTTAACGCATTTGTACTCCTTTGTTAGCTGTTTTACAACCAACTCTGAATCTCCCATTATTTTGACTTGGGTTGCCCCCAATTCTAACAAAATTTCAAGTCCAGCGATCAAAGCTTCATATTCAGCTTCGTTATTGGAACACAGGCCCTCAACTCTATACTTGAATTTTGTTGGAATTTTGTCAGGCGAAATGATCAGTAGACCTATGCCTGTCCCATTCTTGTGACTAGACCCATCGAAGTACAGCTTCCAAGGCTCTAGCTCAACAAGGTTCAAGGCACTTTCGTTTATGGAGTGGTCGACAATAAAGTCTGCCACTATCTGCCCTTTGACCATTTTCAACGGTCTATACGTTAATGAATACTCAGTTAATGCTAATGCCCATTTACCAATTCGACCATGCAAAATAGGTTTGGAAAACATGTGCTTAATAATATCAAAATGTGACGAAACGTAGACATCAACTGGTTTTATATATTGCTTCAACTTCATACATGAGAAATACAAACATAAGCGTAATTTCTCTATCTCACTATACCTAGTTTCTGCATCATTTAAAACTCTGCTAAGGTATTAAATGGCTCTTTCGACACCACTTCCATCCTCTTGAGCGAGCATGCTCCCTAGAGTTTTGTCTGACGCTGCTATGTACAATCTCATGCTTTTATTTCGACATGGAGGTGCAAGGACCGGAGGATGAGTCAAGTAGTCTTTGATCTTGTCGAAAGCCTCTTGTTGATCTTTCGTCCATTCGAACTTCTCCTTGGTGGCTCGAAGCAATGGCGAGAAGCCTTGTGTTTTTCCACTGAGATTTGATATGAACCTTCTCAGGAAATTTATTTTGCCCAGCAAGGATTGAAGTTCCTTTTTGTTGGATGGCGCTTTCTCTTCCATGATGGCCTTCGTTTTGTTTTGGTTGATTTCGATCCCCTTCTTGTGGACCACGAAACCCAGAAAATCTCCTGCTTGTACGCAAAATGCACACTTGAGGGGATTCATCTTGAGGCCAAACTTCCTCATTCTCATGAAGGATTTGCGCAGATGTTCCACATGAGCCTTTTCTGACACAAATTTTATCACAATGTCATCAATGTATATTTGCATAAAGGACTCAATGTAGTCATGGAAAATCGAATTCATCGCCCGCTGGTACGTTGCCCCAAATTTTTTTAGGCCAAAAGGCATCACTACCCACTCGTAAGTGCCTAAGGCCCCTGGGCAACGGAACGCCATTTTAGGAACATCATCCTCGACAATGAAAATCTGGTTGTAACCAAAATATCCATCTAGCATGCTAAGGTACTCATGGCCAGCGGCTGAATCGACTAGCATTTCTTCCATTGGCATCAAATACTCATCTTTAGGGGTTGTTGAGTTCAAATCCCTAAAGTTTATGCAGACTCTTAAAGATCCGTTTTTCTTAATGACTGGTACAATATTTGCTAGCCATTCGACATACCTGGTCATATGGATGAACTTGCATCGGAGGAGTCTTTCGATTTCCTCTTTTATCTTTGAGAGGACTTTAGGGGCGAAACGCCTTGGATTCTGCTTGACTGGTTTTTTGCCAGGCTTGATTGGTAGCCTATGCTCGACTAGATCTCTCTTTAGACCTGGCATTTCGTCGTAGTCCCAAGCAAAACAATCCCTGTACTCTCGTAGCAACTGAATGGCTTCGACTCTAAGTTGGGGGTCGAGGTTGGCGCTGATATAAGTTGGCCTTTTGATTACTCCATCTCCCTGGTCAACTTCCTCCAGTGGATCTTGCTCCAACATTTTAACATCGCTGGCTAAGGGATCTTTTTCAAAACCCAAAGGCTCATCGTCATATATGGCGTCGAGTCTTTGCCCTTCGTATTGAATCTTAGGGTCGAAATACCCAACTGGACCTACTTGTTTGGATTTTTCGTTGGCTCCCTCAGCCATTTCGTTATTAGCGGCCTCCAAGGCCGTTTGTAGCTTTGTTTCGGCCATGTAGGCCTAAATTCTTTGAAGCGCTGCGGCTTCAGTCATCATCATCGAACTCACTTCCCCAGCCAGTAGGGTCTATGGGATGTTCGCCAAGGTATGGTAACCTTTCTCCTGGAACTTCCTTGTCCCATCAGAAACCTTCGACGGGATGCAGATATAGTGAGCAATACACGTTGTCATCAGGTGTGAAGTCAAAATCTGCAGGCTCACATGGCCCTATACTGGCCAAATGTTTGTCAAACTATCCTCTATCAATATGGTTTATAGGTGCTTTGAAGTATCCCTGATCTGCTTCGATGTTTTCGACAATTCCATCTGGTCTCTAGATGGCGATCCTTTGATGCATCGAAGATGGCACTGCCCCCACTCCATGGATCCATTCTCTTCCTAGTAGTAGATTATAGTTGGCATTAGTCTCCACCACCATGAAAACAGTCGGGCGGGTAACGGTTCCGACCGTGACATTCACCTGAATGACTCCCATGGTCAAACCCACTTTCCCTTCATAGTTTGATAACACCATGTTGTGTGGCTTGGTGTCTGTCTCACTTTTCCCAATTTTGTTCAACAGAAAATGCGGCATTAGGTTTACCGTAGCGCCGCAATCCACCAGTATTTTGTTAACTGGGACCTTCTCTATTTGCACCGTAATATAAAGAGGCTTCAGATGATTTTTCATCGCCTCTGTTGGCCGTTCAAAGAATGCATTTTGCTCCTCGACGCAGCCATTGTTCATTACATAATAGCATACCGGCTTATGAGCCGTTATTTCCCAGTATGTATATGTGTCCGAGTTTTCAACTACAGAAATCCTATCAAATTCCCTGGGCATTACTGATACTATGTTAACCAAAATGTTTAACGTATCATCAGAGTCTTCGTCAAAGTTATCGGTCATTTCATCGTCGACCGATTTCCTCTGTTCTTCGACCTGCGTTGGAAACAACTTTCTTCCTACAGGTGCCTTCCCGAAGGCCTTTGTTCGACCCTCGTGTTCAATGGGGATGTTGGTACTGGATTATGGTTGGTCCTTATGTGCACCTTCTCTGTGTGCTTTTCTTCTTCTCTGCTCGCGTCTCCATTGAGATCGAGACATGGGATTCTTCCCTTTATAATTTTCTGACACATGAGCAGCCCTTGAAGACTGAAATTCTTTTCGATAGCTTAACGAAGATCCTCGTTGTACTTCGAAGTTCTTCCATCTCTTCTGCCCTTGCTGCCTGTTCTCATTGGGCTTCATCCACTTCCCATCAGTGGCCTCAGCATTGGGTTTAAAGCTAGTGGGTTTGTTCGTAGGAGGCCTTATGCGAGGGTCAGATCTTTGTTGAAGGCCTCTTCGAGGGTCGAATCTTGGCCTTTCTTTTTCTTGCCACAGCCTTCGTGTTCCTTCCAATTTTTGTGCGGCCTTCTTGTCGAAGATGGCACTCCATCGGGGACAAAGCATCACATTAGAACCTTTCTCCTGGCAACGGTGAAGGAAAGAAACGATGGATTCGTCCTGCTCTGGGTAGGCTTCCCTAGTGTATGTTTCCTGGTAGTTTGACTCACTGTCCGCTACCTCCTCATGTTGAGTGATTTGTACCATGTTAATTTCAATTTCTTTGGCTAGATTAAGCTTCTTCAGGCTTAACTCTACGCTTTTGGTGGCTTGATCAATTTTAACGAAGTCATCAGCCGTTTCTTTGGTCACTATCTCCCAACCCAGATTGTTCCTGTTGTTTGGGCTCTTGGTTTCATCCCTTTGGTCACAGCTATCAACTTCCATTTCGACACAGCTCTTTTGTTCGAAGTTGATGGTAACTTTCGCCATCACAGCTTCGTCTATGGGATTGCCAGCAGCCTCTGTTACTTCGATTGAAAAGTCATAGCCGTCGGCAACTTCGACCATATTAGCCTCGACTGGCTCTGTGTAATTTGCGTCTACCGTTTGCAGAGGATCTGAGTCGACCTTCATCTGGCCACTAGCTTTCTCTCTGAACTTTAGACGTCCTTCCTGGATCACATTCTGAACAAGGTCCCTGAAAAGAAAACATTGAGACGTTTTATGACCCAAGAAATTATGATATTTACAAAACCCTCTTTTCTTCCTTTGTTCTATGGACGAAATTTTGGCGCCAGGAGGCACTATCATTTGGCCGTCCTTAACCAACAAGTCGAAGATTTCATCACATTTTGTGATGTCGAAAGTGTATATTTTCTTTGGGAACCTATCATTTTTTTCAGATTCGACATAACTCTTCCCTTGTGGGGGAGCCAGTACTTTGCACAAGTAAGGCGGTCCTTGCTTAAGTTCAGCAAGGTCCACTTCGCCATCATCGAAACTTACAGGCTCATCGCACAGACCTTCGACGTTCTCATTATATTCGACAAAAGCTACCTTTTTATTTTTATTAAACTTAGCCTTTTCGTCTTTGAGTCTTTCGAGTTGTCGAACCCGATCGGCTAGCTGGGCCATGTCCCTTAGATACTGGGTATCTAACTTTTTCCTAATAGAGTATTCGAGACCCCCAGCAGCCATTTCGACCAATTCATGTTCAGGGACCTGCGTGAAGCATCTGGCCTTAAGCAACCGGAACCTATTAAGGTATTCCTCTATTGGCTCAGAAAACTTACGCTTCACACTAGCGAGTTCCTTTAAGCTAATTTTAGTCTGACCTATATAGAACTGTTCATGGAACAAACGCTCTAACTGGATCCAGTTGCACACCATGTTAGGGGGAAGCATTGTGAACCAGGTAAAGGCGTTTTTAGTAAGGGAACTTGGGAAGTATTTTATTCTAAGGCTTTCATCGTTCGCTATCTCTTCAGCCTCGATTAAGTAACGAGCCACATGTTCGACGGTAGATTCCGTCGTATCTCCTGAAAACTTAGTAAACTTGGGTACTTTCATCCTAGGAGGTAACTCCGCCTGAAGGATATAGTCTACTATAGGTGAAGTGTAATTTAGCCTGGTGAAACCAATGTTTAACCCATTTTTGGCCATAATTCTCTCGACCATGGCCGCTAGATTATTGTCGACGGCCACGTTGTTTCGTCAAACTTGCTGGACTACATTGTCCATGTCTTGGTTCCTATTCATAACCACTACTCCTGGGTTTCTTTCTCCCACGACACAGAGCTGATTTCGCAATGGCTCTTCCCTAAGCTCTTCGACGACAGGAGGGGCCGTCCTTCCTTGATTTCCTACGTCGACTTCTGCCATATTCTCCAGGTTGTCTCGTGGGGTATCCGCTACTGCGACTTGGTTTTTGGTTAAGGGAGGTACCCCCATGAATTCAGCCAATCTCGTTAATTGTACCGCCAATTGTTGATTAGTCTGGGTTGTATTTTAGATTAATGGTTGAAATATTTCACCCATGGTTTGTGGCAAAGTCTGAACCATCTGTAGGTTACTTTCATCCATCTGCTGTCTCAAACAAGCAACTGAGGTGTTTGTCAAATTGGGGCCTTGTGTCAAATACCCTAAACTCTGGCTTTGGGGGTTTCAACCCATGTTCACCCCTGACCCTGACCCTTGTAGCGGCGAAGCCATCGCCTGATCTGAGAATATGGGGGTGCACTTTGGAGCCCTTGCATCATAGCGGTGGGCATCCCATATAGGGGATTTCTTGGTGATTGTGAAAAACCAGGGGGACCAAACTGCCTGGACGTCAAACTTCCTCCTAATAAAATCTGAGGATTCGACGTTTGATGACCAATATACTCCAACACTGGTTGAGTATAAGGTCTTATCACTGTCGATTCAACCCTAAGTACGGAAGGTGTCAGTACTGGCCTCACAGGAAGCACCGTTTGTTCTCCAGTCGACGGTATCAGAGGGGGAACTCCCTTGTCTCTTATTCCCTCGATGGAACCGTCTCCTTGATGGGTGGGGTTATCTGGCTGGTTCGTATCCGTAGCCATGTTCCTAACGTTTCGTCTTGGTCGCGTCTCTTCGTTTACAGCGGCAATTTTACCACTTCTTAGTAACATATAAATGTACCTCTCACGAAAAGGACCAGTACGACTGCAGAATTTTTTATAAGTTCAGTTTTATAAAACAAATTTTCTAGCACTGTCCCACTGGGCGTGCCATTTTGATTCCCTTGAAAATCGGAAAACAACCGCTGATCTTCCAAATCTAACTTTGGTGACTCACAGGATCGATCAGATTGATCCTAGGACATGTGCTAAAAGTTTTTGTTTTTGTTTTAAGAGTCTATTCAAGTTCCACACTCAAACTGTATTGGGGTAAAAGAATCCTAAAGGAACATCTATTCGACTACGGGTTAATTTAAAGATAAAGTAATACTTTCAATAAAAGAGAGGAAAGTTTGTTGGTAGAGGTGAAGTTAGATTGAGGACGAAGAGAAAAGAATTGCATAGGAAGGAGAGGAGTAAAGTAAGGAGAACAAGGGGTAAAGACGATAAAAGACTTTGTAAAATTTAAAGTAAAACAAATAAATTGCATTAAGTTAAAAGATGGTATGTTTACATCACGTACATTCTCTACAATACTCGCTTTCTCTACACTCGGATACTTGGAGTAATTTCAAGAGTAATTTGTACAATAGTAAATTACAACACACTATGGATATGTCTAAGACACCCTATTTATAGTAGTAATAAATAACCTCTAATAACCTCCATCATCATCTCCTTGCGCCATTTGTCACAAATGCATCGTTATACTGCTCCTAGGGTGACACGTGTATCCCTCAATACTTAACAAGCAAAATCGTTCCCTCCAATATTTGAATTTCAAAATCCTTCGACGAACCATCCCTCTCAGCAAGCAGTCGAACTCCTGGCTTCTGGGTGAGTCCTTCGACTTCTTCTTCTGACTGCTTTGCTTCTTTCCACCATTCTCTTGTTCTCAACTTATTTTTTACCCTTTTGTCTTGGATACCTTCCTTCTACATGAGGCATCGAATTTAGGAGCTAACAAATTGCCCCCCAAAAATGTCTTTTCGACTTCGATTGTAGAAAAGCACATTTTTTGACAGCGTCTGACCTTCGACGTCGTTTTTGTCCTCATGCGTGTCGTATGATACTCTTTCCACCAATGCAAGTCTGGGAAGGTGAAAGGGAATGAAAGAAAAATAAGAAAAATAACTAGGAACAAGCAAGCTACTGTTCATCCACCTTGATTCACGTTTATGATGTCACTTTCATCATGGCTATTTTCTCGGGAATCAACAAAATCGTGGGCCATCATCACCCTTCCAACCTTGGGGACATGAATTGCAACTACTGCCTCTGCCATCCCACATCCAAGCGCACACGTGGCCCACTAATTCTAACCCCTTAATGATGAAAACTTTCAGTCTTCCATACACTATATAAGTAGTTCCCCTTTGATGTTTTCATTTTTTCCAACTTCTCCAACTCTTCACAACTTTCTTGCTTTTTCCTCTAATTTTCTGCTTCCCAACCAACAAACTCTTACTTCCTTCAAAAATGGTTGATCATCAAAAGAAGAAAATTCCATCTAAAGTACAAACTTCTGCATCCACGCTTCCTCCCTTTGCTAGCTTGAGCGCCCCCCAGGTGGTAAAGAACCAACAGTTCATCTGCGAACCCTTGACGGAGGAGAAACGCCACATTTACGAATCTCAGGTAATCATTCCTGTTACTGTTGCAGGGAGACCTTTAGCCATGTCTGGGCCCTTACCCCCTCCAGGTCTTGACTATTCCGCCATTAAAGATTTCTTCCCCTCTTATAGAACCACTAAACCCCTAGGGCAAAGAGACTCTAACAAAATTTCCACTGACGGTCCTAATAGCCTGAGCCTCTTCGACGTAGACTTTAGGTATCTTCATGATGGGGCCAGATTATTTAGGGCTACTTGTAACACCCATTTTAATTATTTAGTCATTTTATTATTATTTTAAATATTATGTGTTGGTGTGCCCTTTGGTGGGGGTGTATTTGGTGATGTTTGGTGGGTGTCCCTAATGTGGGAGGATTATTGGTGGTGTTTTGGTGAATATAATAATATAGTGTATAATATTAATATTGGTGGGAATATTATTATTATTATTATATTTATTATAGTTACTATTGTTATTAATATTATTATTATTTTGGTAAGATAATAATAATAATAATATTTTTATTATTATTATTTTATTAAGTTATTATTATTATTGGGATTAGAGAATTAAAATAGAGAATGTGAGGAGTTAGTAGTTTTGACGATACATTGTGAGAAGTTAGAGAAAGTGGAAAAAGAACGATAGAAAGGAGAGAAGTGAGAAGAACGGAAAAGGGAGCGAAGAACGAAGGAACGGGGGAAAATCAGAATTGGCCAAACCTTGGAGGGTTCTTTCATCGATCAACCGATTAACAAGGTAAGGGGGGAGAAACTTGATTGGGAAATGGTTTATACATGTATAGGGTAGTTGGGGATTCCTTAACCCCGTAGAAAGATCATCTCTATATGATATTGTGAGTTGATATGTTGTGATTGATGACGACTGTTGATAATTGGATAGTAATCGTTGAATGAATTGTTGTTTTTGGTTAATTTGGCATATAGGTTGAGTTATGATTTTAGGGAAAATTCTGTGTGACCTTTTGGGATATCGATAGAATGCCTAAGAGTTGAATTGGGAATGTAGTCTAGAAACCGATAAGTTATGATATCTATGTTGTTAGTACTGATGTTAAGAGGTGAATTGGAAGTAGGAAGTTTAACCCATTTGGCTTAGAAAGCACTCTGCAGAACTGTGAGAAATTGGTGAAATCGCAGCATTCGCTGGGCTTTGCCTGGCGAGTGTTGGCGAAGTTTCTCCTGGCGAGTGTTCGCCTGGCGAGCTGAGGCGAGTGGCAGCGAATAATTCAGAATTAAGTCCCAGACCTAAAGGGTAGGAACTTCGCCTGGCGAGTGTGGCCAGCGAAGGTTCGCCTGGCGAATGATTCCTTCGCCTGGCGAATGCACGATAGTGGAAAGGGGCTTCGCCTGGCGAATGCCAGCGAACGTAGTAGAACCAGAATGTGATTTTTGTGATATCTTGGCCTTGAGCTTTGGGCTTGTGTGATCCCTTTGGCCTTGATGCACTGTAAGGTTGGTGAGTGTGGGATTTAACTTGCGTACTGGTGATAGTACGTGTTTCCCTTGATATTGTCGGTGGACAATTAGTTGAGGTATATGTATGTAGTGATCAGTAGGATCGTGTACCCCCGAGTGGTGGGATATGTTTATATCTTGGTGTTAAAGTATGAACTTGTTTACTATCTGGTTGATTTATATAGTGTTGGTGTATGTTATATCTGTAAATATATGCATTGATGTATGATGATATGATCAGGAGGATCGTGTGCATGTTGAGTGCCTAAATATATTAGTTATGCATTGGTGTGTGCATATCATGGTGTTTTGGTGGGATGAATCATGTCTCAGGAGGAGCGTAAGTGATTCATCCGTACTCCTTTGTGGAGAATGGTGGGGGATAGATCATGTCTCAGGAGGAGCGTAAGTGATCTATCTAGGTTCGATTGAATGAACCAACGAGTCGGTACCGCATGCATGGTGTTGAGTTGCATTTTGCATTATAATATGTTATATTGTAATTTGAACAGTAGGTTCGTCATATGGTGTTGTTAGGGGTGAATCTTGGTGTGTTGGTGTGTTGTACTACCTTATTTACATGTATTACATTACCATTATATTTTTGATCATGTTTTCTCACCCCTTTGTTGTTGTTGTGGTCTGTGCTTCTTCGGAAGTACAGATAATCCAGGTGCTTAGCTAGCTTGGATATTGGTGTGATTGTCGAGTCTAGGATGCTCTGATACGTAGCACGGGACTTGGGCGTTTTTATTTATTTTATGAAGAACTTATATTTTATTTCCCTGTGAACGTATCAAACTTTTATTGAATTTTATTATTTAACATTCCGCTGTATTTGGAGAAAAACCTTTTTATAAAGAAACGTTGTTTTATGTGATATCCCACTTGGGAGAATTGGAACTCTGATTTTGTTTATTTATAATGTTTATTAATTTAATTGATTTTGGGAAGTGGGGTGTTACAATTGGTATCAGAGCAGGTCGGTCCGTTCGGCCAGTGTTGTTGAGTCGAGTTGGGTCTGTCCTTATGGATGGAGTTGAATATCTTTTAAACCTGGTGTTGTTGTTTTGAGCAGTATGGCAGGAAGGAACGATGTTGCATTGGCTGCTGCTATTCAAGCAATGGCCAGGCGGTTGCTAATCAGAATCAAACTGCAGATGCCCAATTCCGGAGTTTGGCGCAGTTTCGGAGCAACAAGCCGCCAACATTTGAAGGAGGAATTCTGGACCCTGAAGTTGCTCAGAAGTGGCTGAAGTTGCTCTGAAGTTGCTCAGAAGGCAATTGAAAAGATCTTCAGAACTATGGAATGTAGCGATGAACAAAAGGTGAGGTTTGGTACTCACATGCTGGAGGGTGAAGCTGAAGCCTGGTGGGACAATAGTCGCCAAAGGTTGGAAGCTGCTGGAACTACCATTACTTGGGAGGTGGTTCAGAAAGGTTTTCTGGAGAAGTATTTCCCGGAAGATATCCGAAGCGCTAAGGAAATTGAATTCTTAGAGCTGAAACAGGGTAGCATGACCGTAGTAGAATATGCTGCCAAGTTTGAGGAGCTGGTGCAGTATTGTCCCCACTATAATGTGGAAGGGGAAATGACCTCTAAGTGCTTAAAGTTTGAGAATGGACTGCGTCCAGAGATTAAGTTGGGGATTGCTTGTCAGAAGATCAGGAGCTATCCTGAGCTGGTAGGAAGGAGCAGAATCTATGATAATGATAACCGAGCAAGGATTGCGCACTACAAAGCTGTTAATGACCGTAAGGGTAAGCAGAGGTTTAGTGGTACTCCTTATAGTGTTGCTGCTGATAAGGGAAAACGTAAAGCTGTTGTTGATAAGAAGCCTAGAGATGGGAGAGCATCTGCTGAAGGGAAATGTTTTCGGTGCGGTGGTATGGGACACCGTGCTAATGATTGTCCTAATGAGGCCAAGAAATGTTTTAAGTGTGGGAAACCAGGTCATGTGATAGCTGATTGCAGAGCAACTATGCCGACCTGTTATAACTTTGGTGAGAAGGGTCACATCATTACACATTGTGAGAAGCCGAAGAAGCCTCAAACGTCTCCGGCTGGTGGAAAAGTGTTTGCCTTGGCAGGAACTCAAGCTGCCAGTGATGAGCGTGTGATCAGAGGTACTTGTATTATCAATAATATTCCTTTGATTGCTATTATTGATACGGGTGCAACGCACTCGTTTATTTCTGTAGATTGTGTGGAGAGGATAGGTTTGGTGACGTCCACTCTGGAGATACAGATGACTATTGAGACACCCTCTATAGGTTCAGTGACTACTTCTTTGGTATGCCTGAAGTGTCCGCTGACTATTTTCGGTAGAGAATTTGGAGTGGATCTGATTTATCTACCACTTGGTAAGTTGGATGTTATTCTGGGTATGAACTGGTTAGAGTTCAACCGAGTCTACATCGATTGTTTTTGGAAGGAATTGTTGTTCCTGACCCCTGAAGAGGAAGTTGTGGCAAGTTCTTTGTCTAATAAAGAATTGAGGGCCTTGTTGGAAGATGAAACTAGAGTGTTTGCTTTATTTGCAACTTTATCGATGGATAACAAAGTTCCAATGGAGGAATTAGCAGTGGTGAATGAATTTCCAGAAGTGTTTCTTGACGACATTACGGAATTGCCTCCGACGCGAGAAGTAGAATTTGGTATTGATCTTGTTCCTGGTACGAGACCTATTTCTATGGCGCCGTACAGGATGTCTGCAGTGGAATTGGCTGAGTTGAAGTCTCAGATTGGAGAATTGTTGGATAGAAAGTTTATTAGACCAAGTGTATCGCCATGGGGAGCTCCAGTGTTGTTGGTGAAGAAGAAGGATGGTAGTATGCGTCTGTGCATCGATTACCGTCAATTGAATAAAGTGACTATTAAGAATAAGTATCCTTTACCTAGGATTGATGATTTGATGGACCAGCTGGTGGGAGCTCGTGTATTTAGTAAGATCGACTTAAGATCGGGTTATCATCAGATGAGAGTAAAAGAAGGTGATATTCAGAAGACTGCCTTTAGGACTCGATATGGACATTACGAATATGCTGTAATGCCGTTTGGAGTGACTAATGCACCGGGAGTATTTATGGAGTATATGAACAGAATTTTCCATTCTTACTTGGATCAGTTCATTGTAGTGTTTATTGATGATATATTAATTTATTCTAAATCTGATGAAGAGCATGCAGGACATCTGAGAATTGCCTTGCAAGTGTTGAAGGAAAATAAATTATTTGCTAAACTGTCAAAGTGTGACTTTTGGTTGAAGAAAGTAAGTTTCTTGGGGCATGTAATATCTGAAGATGGAATAGCGGTGGATCCGTCAAAAGTAAGTGCAGTATTGCAGTGGGAACCGCCGAAGACAGCGACAGAGATTAGAAGCTTTTTGGGGTTAGCCGGTTATTACCGCAGGTTTACTGAAGGGTTCTCTAATTTGGCGTTGCCATTAACTCAGTTGACGAGAAAGAACCAAGTTTTTGTATGGGATGCTGCTTGTGAAGAAAGTTTTGAAGAGTTGAAAAAGAGATTGACTACGGCACCGGTGTTAGTGTTACCGACTCCGAGTGAACCGTTTGTGGTGTACTGTGATGCGTCTAAGATGGGATTAGGCGGGGTTCTGATGCAGAATGGTAAAGTAGTAGCATATGCATCGCGGCAATTGAGAGTGCATGAGCGAAATTATCCGACTCATGATCTTGAATTAGCTGCGGTTGTTTTTGTGTTGAAAATTTGGAGACACTATTTATATGGTTCAAGATTTGAAGTGTTTAGTGATCATAAGAGTCTGAGATACCTGTTTGATCAGAAAGAGCTGAATATGAGGCAGAGAAGATGGTTGGAATTTTTGAAGGATTATGACTTCAGTTTGAGTTATCATCCAGGAAAGGCCAATGCAGTGGCAGATGCTTTGAGTAGGAAAGCAATTCGTATGGCAGCTCTGATGGTGAAAGAAATTGAGTTAATTGAACAGTTTAGAGATTTGAGCATGGTTTGTGAGACTACTGCAGATAGTGTAATGTTGGGTATGTTGCAGGTAAATAATGACTTCTTGGATATGATTAGAGAAAATCAGAAGTTGGATGTGAAATTGGTAGATTTGATGCCTGGAGTAGGGAGTGACTCCGATAGTGACTTTAAATTGGATAGTACAGGTGTGTTGAGATTTAGAGGCAGGATTTGTGTACCAGATGATGAAGAATTGAAAAAGTCAATTTTGAGCGAAGGACATCGTAGTAGCCTGAGTATTCATCCGGGAGCTACGAAAATGTATCATGATTTGAAGAAATTATTTTGGTGGTCTGGTATGAAAAGAGACATAGCTCAATTTGTGTATGCCTGTTTGACATGTCAGAAGTCGAAGGTGGAACACCAGAGACCTTCTGGATTTATGCAACCATTAGAGATTCCGGTTTGGAAATGGGATTGCATTACTATGGATTTTGTAACAGGTTTGCCGAATACGGCGAGAGGTTTTGATGCTATATGGGTGATTGTGGATCGATTGACGAAGTCTGCACACTTTGTGCCGCTCAATATTAGTTTTCCGTTAACGAAGCTGGCGGATATTTATATTCGGGTAATTGTGAAGTTACATGGTGTTTCGTCCAGTATTGTGTCGGATAGAGATCCACGGTTTACTTCGGAATTTTGGAAGAGCTTGCAGGAAGCTTTGGGAACTAAGTTGAAATTGAGTTCAACTTATCATCCGCAAACTGATGGTCAGTCGGAGAGGACTATTCAGTCGCTTGAAGATTTGTTGAGAGCTTGTGTGTTAGAAAAGGGTGGTGCGTGGGATACTCATTTACCATTGATTGAGTTCACGTACAATAACAGTTACCATTCGAGTATTGGAATGGCACCGTTTGAAGCTTTGTATGGGAGGAGGTGTAGGACTCCTCTGTGTTGGTATGAAACTGGTGAGAATATGGTGCTTGGGCCAGAAATTGTACAGCAGACTACTGAGACAATTCAACTGATTCGTGAGAAATTGAAAGTGTCTCAGAGTAGGCAGAAAAGCTATCATGATAATCGGAGGAAAGAGTTGGAATTCTGTGTAGGTGATCACGTATTCCTAAGAGTTAATCCGATGACTGGTGTGGGTCGTGCATTGAAGTCCAAGAAGCTGGATCCTAAGTTCATTGGACCTCATGAGATTTTGCAGAGAATTGGTGATGTGGCTTATAGGGTGGAGTTGCCGCCTGAGTTGTCAAACTTACATGATGTGTTTCATGTGTCGCAATTGCGAAAGTATGTTTCTGATCCATCTCATGTGATTCAGAGAGATGATGTTCATATTCGGGAGAATCTTACTGTTGAGACGATGCCGTTGAGGATCGAGGACCGTAAGATGAAACAGCTCCGAGGGAAAGAGATACCTTTGGTGAAGGTAGCTTGGGGAGGTGCTGCAGGAGGCAGTGTGACCTGGGAGTTGGAAAGCAGGATGCGAGAATCGTATCCGGAGCTATTTCCACCAGGTAATTTTCGAGGACGAAAATAATTAAAGTGGGGGGGAGTTGTAACACCCATTTTAATTATTTAGTCATTTTATTATTATTTTAAATATTATGTGTTGGTGTGCCCTTTGGTGGGGGTGTATTTGGTGATGTTTGGTGGGTGTCCCTAATGTGGGAGGATTATTGGTGGTGTTTTGGTGAATATAATAATATAGTGTATAATATTAATATTGGTGGGAATATTATTATTATTATTATATTTATTATAGTTACTATTGTTATTAATATTATTATTATTTTGGTGAGATAATAATATTATTATTATTATTATTATTTTATTAAGTTATTATTATTATTGGGATTAGAGAATTAAAATAGAGAATGTGAGGAGTTAGTAGTTTTTACGATACATTGTGAGAAGTTAGAGAAAGTGGAAAAAGAACGATAGAAAGGAGAGAAGTGAGAAGAACGGAAAAGGGAGCGAAGAACGAAGGAACGGGGGAAAATCAGAATTGGCCAAACCTTGGAGGGTTCTTTCATCGATCAACCGATTAACAAGGTAAGGGGGGAGAAACTTGATTGGGAAATGGTTTATACATGTATAGGGTAGTTGGGAATTCCTTAACCCCGTAGAAAGATCATCTATAGATGATATTGTGAGTTGATATGTTGTGATTGATGACGACTGTTGATAATTGGATAGTAATCGTTGAATGAATTGTTGTTTTTGGTTAATTTGGCGTATAGGTTGAGTTATGATTTTAGGGAAAATTCTGTGTGACCTTTTGGGATATCGATAGAATGCCTAAGAGTTGAATTGGGAATGTAGTCTAGAAACCGATAAGTTATGATATCTATGTTGTTAGTACTGATGTTAAGAGGTGAATTGGAAGTAGGAAGTTTAACCCATTTGGCTTAGAAAGCACTCTGCAGAACTGTGAGAAATTGGTGAAATCGCAGCATTCGCTGGGCTTTGCCTGGCGAGTGTTGGCGAAGTTTCGCCTGGCGAGTGGAGGCGAGTGTTCGCCTGGCGAGCTGAGGCGAGTGGCAGTGAATAATTTAGAATTAAGTCCCAGGCCTAAAGGGTAGGAACTTCGCCTGGTGAGTGTGGCCAGCGAAGGTTCGCCTGGCGAATGCACGATAGTGGAAAGGGGCTTCGCCTGGCGAATGCCAGCGAACGTAGTAGAACCAGAATGTGATTTTTGTGATATCTTGGCCTTGAGCTTTGGGCTTGTGTGATCCCTTTGGCCTTGATGCACTGTAAGGTTGGTGAGTGTGGGATTTAACTTGCGTACTGGTGATAGTACGTGTTTCCCTTGATATTGTCGGTGGACAATTAGTTGAGGTATATGTATGTAGTGATCAGTAGGATCGTGTACCCCCGAGTGGTGGGATATGTTTATATCTTGGTGTTAAAGTATGAACTTGTTTACTATCTGGTTGATTTATATGGTGTTGGTGTATGTTATATCTGTACATATATGCATTGATGTATGATGATATGATCAGGAGGATCGTGTGCACGTTGAGTGCCTAAATATATTAGTTATGCATTGGTGTGTGCATATCATGGTGTTTTGGTGGGATGAATCATGTCTCAGGAGGAGCGTAAGTGATTCATCCGTACTCCTTTGTGGAGAATGGTGGGGGATAGATCATGTCTCAGGAGGAGCGTAAGTGATCTATCCAGGTTCGATTGAATGAACCAACGAGTCGGTACCGCATGCATGGTGTTGAGTTGCATTTTGCATTATAATATGTTATATTGTAATTTGAACAGTAGGTTCGTCATATGGTGTTGTTAGGGGTGAATCTTGGTGTGTTGGTGTGTTGTACTACCTTATTTACATGTATTACATTACCATTATATTTTTGATCATGTTTTCTCACCCCTTTGTTGTTGTTGTGGTCTGTGCTTCTTCGGAAGTACAGATAATCCAGGTGCTTAGCTAGCTTGGATATTGGTGTGATTGTCGAGTCTAGGATGCTCTGATACGTAGCACGGGACTTGGGCGTTTTTATTTATTTTATGAAGAACTTATATTTTATTTCCCTGTGAACGTATCAAACTTTTATTGAATTTTATTATTTAACATTCCGCTGTATTTGGAGAAAAACCTTTTTATAAGGAAACGTTGTTTTATGTGATATCCCACTTGGGAGAATTGGAACTCTGATTTTGTTTATTTATAATGTTTATTAATTTAATTGATTTTGGGAAGTGGGGTGTTACACTACTCCCTACTTCAAAGATTTCGAACTTTATCTCAACTGGCTGACGAAAATAGAGAAAGTAAAAGCCTAGGAATAGAAGGACACTGGGATTTATGATCTGATTATGATGTCGAAGGTAGGTCCTTCGTACTGTTCCCTTATGCTGGCTTCTTCCTTATTCTTCTGGGACATAACTCACAACACCTTACACCTCCCTTGCGGGATGATGACACCCACTCTACTCGATGTAGCTGCCATTGTAGGCATAAAACCCTATGGCCTAGTTTATGATCCTGAGATTGACAGCCAGGACACCATTGGTTTTGCTAATACTAAACATACTTATACAGCTTTTGTCCAACATTACCATAATAAAACTAGCACCTCAGTTGACGACGAAGAACATATAGCCTTTTTGGCCATGTGGTTATCCCGTTGTGTATTTTATACCAAATCCTTGCAGGTGGCGCGAAAGTATCTGGTTCTGGCCAACCAACTACATCTGAAGAGAGGCATTTGCCTCAGTGAAATGATTATGGCCAGTCTTTACGAGGCCTTAGGCAAAGGTGCGAATAAATTGAAAGATCCTGACAGCCATGGGAACTTGCTGTTGTCGGGCCCCTTTTGGCTTCTTCAGCTATGGCTTAATGCCACTTTCGAACACAATCTTCCCAACAGAGGTGAGGTTGATGAATGTTCGCCTTTAGTCACTGAGAGAAGAGTCGAATGGCCTCGCCTGGCTCAACTTACTCCTAGCGAGGAAGGCCATTCTCTTCGATCAAATTTATCCAGCTTCGTTCATATGTTCGCAAAACGGTATGATTTTACCGTGAAGATGGCTCCCTTTGCAGAACGAAGATGTGGTCCAGAGTGGTTTACCAGACCCTTCCCTGCTCCCTTAAAGAAACAAGAAGAGGAGTCACAGCTGATTTGGGAGAGATTCCTCACTCCCCGACTACTAGTTCACAAACTAAACCTTGTTAGAGGTCACTCCAGCTTGCTAGCTTACCAACCAAACTTGGTGTCCAGGCAATTCGGGTTAATACAAACCTTGCCCAAATGCCTGTACGACAAGAAATCGCATATCGTTCTTCCTTTCATTGTGCTATCTCCTCTGGACTGTTCGACACAACTAGCGTGCCACGCCCACAAGTCATACCTCACACCTGTTCACTTTGAACCTTCTTATGCTCCCAAAACTTCTATGACTGGTGGTCGAAACATTACGCCTCAGAATTTCTTGACGCCTCCAGTTTTGCTCGCTTGATTGACCAAGCTTTCATTGATGTGCAGGAGAAGATCAAGAAAGGTACGTCCACCCATATCAAAGAGATTCAAGCCTTCCAGAAGTATTTCGAAACTGCATATCGACCAGATGATGTTAGTTGAACCATCCGTGAGGCTGCTGTCACTTTGAAAGAAATTTTTTTCCAAAAAACTGGATAGTTTAAAGATTCCCTCTTCTGTTCCTCGCGAGACACGGTATGAGGTTGCCTTTAAACTTTTTCCTCCAAAAGTCCCTCGACTAACAACCGTTGGTTTTGGCGTGGCTCTTGCCCCTCCATTTCCATATTGGTTTATTTGTGGAGACGCTATAAAAATTCTTCGACAGCAGTCTAAGCCCAAAGCACAGCGGGTGGTTCCGACTAAACACACACTCGATACGTTTAAAGGGCACCTTCATGTCAGTATCGAAGATGTTCGCATCGAATTCGACATTCTTGAAGGTTCATCCCCCTTCGATTTGGAATTTCCTCTCTGCGCAAAAATTTACAAAAATGCACAGAAATATACAGAACGTCGGCAATGTGGCACAGACAAACACCATGTATCGATCCACCTATGACTCATATGACTTTGATGCTTCTCTGATGCCTTGTCTTTTGAAGAGATTGATTCGGATGATCGGCCCTCAAGTCCTCCCTCAATCCACTACCCTCTGAAGATCAATAAGCAAACCGCAGTCATTTGCTTTTCAAAATCCCTAACTTTTGCCTGAATCGCCCTTTCGGGTTTTCAATTCACCGGGATACCCATTTTTGCCAAAGTCGCCTTTCCAGGTTTTCAACTTTACGGGTTTACATCTTTTCTTTTTATCCCTAACTTTTGCCCGAACCCATTCTTTTTATGGTTCACCGGGATGCCCCATTTTTTCCTGGATATTCTTTTTCATTCCAGCGGGTCTCTTTAAGCAAAGTATTTTTTAACTGCGTCTGTATTCACAGGGGATGTGAAATATTCACCATCCATGGTTGACAACAGTAAGGCTCCTCCGGAGAAAACCTTTCGCACGACATATGGACCTTCATAATTGGGAGTCCATTTGCCCCTGTGATCTATTTGTGGATGGAGGATCCTCTTCAACACTAACTCGCCTGCTTGAAAGCTTCAAGGACGCACCTTCTTATCAAAAGCTTTCTTCATCCTGCTCTGATATAAACGACCGTACGCAATGGACACTAACCTCTTCTCATCCATCAGGCTGAGCTGATTCAATCTGTTTCTTACCCATTCTACCTCATCAAGCTTGACGTCAACCAGAACTCTCATATAAGGAATTCGACTTCCAATGGTAGGACAACTTCCATACCATACACCAGCGAGAAAGGAGTTGTCCCAGTTGAAGTACGTACCGAAGTATGATATCCATGTAAAGCAAAATGAAACATCTCATGCCAATCCTTATAGGTTACAACCATCTTCTGCATTATCTTCTTTATATTCTTATTGGTCGCCTCAACAACACCATTCATCTTCGGACGATAGGGAGAAGAGTTGTGATGCTCGATTTTGAAACTCTGGCACAGTTCCTTCATCATCTTATTATTCAAATTTGAACCATTATCAGTAATGATTCTCTCAGGCACTCCGTAACGAAAGATGATGTCCTTCTTGATAAACCTGGCTACAACTTGTTTGGTGACATTCATATAGGAAGCTGCTTCAACCCACTTGGTAAAATAGTCAATTGCTACCAAGATGAAGCGATATCCATTGGATGCGGTCGGCTCGTTCTTGTCTATCATGTCAATGCCCCACATGGAAAAGGGCCAAGGGGACGTCATGACATTCAGAGAACTCGGCGGTACATGAATCTTATCAGCATAAATCTGGCATTTATGGCATTTTTTCGCATATTTAAAGCAATCAGACTCCATAGTCAACTAATAATACCCTGCTCGTAATAGCTTTCGAGACATGGCATGCCCGTCAGCATGCATACCAAAGGCACCTTCGTGGACCTCCTCCATAAGTAAACATGCTTCTCTTTCGTCCACGCACCTTAACAGTACTAGGTCAAAATTCCTCCGGTAGAGTACACCATCTTGGTTCAGATAAAAATTTCCAACCAACCTCCTCAAGGTCTTCTTATCCCGAGACGAGGCCCCAGGAGGATACTCCTGATTCTTGAGAAAATTCTGGATGTCATGATACCATGGCTTGCCATCAGAAGCCTCCTCTACTGTGAATACGAATGCTGGCCTATCAAGGCGCGAGATGACAATTCTTGGAGCATCATTCCAAAAATTCACCTTATACATCGAGGATAAAGTGGCTAAGGCATCCGCCATCTGATTCTCCGCTCTAGGCATATGGTGGAATTATATTCTGTCAAAGAAAGGTAACAACCTCCTTGCATAATTCATATAGGGAACCAGATTAGGCTATTGAGTCTCCCACTCCCCTTTGATTTGATTAACAACTAGCGCTGAATCGCCATACATGTCTAGATTCTTGATCCTCAGATCAATGGCTTTTTCCAACCCCATAATGCACGCTTCGTATTCGGCTTCGTTGTTGGTGCAGGGAAATGTCAACCTGGCAGTGAATGGTATATGAGAACCATGAGGAGTCGTGATGATTGCCCCAATTCCGCTACCGTAAGAGTTAACAACACCATCAAAGATCATTTGCCACTGGGAACTTTTCTCGGGACCTTCCTCAGGTAGTGGCTCATCACAATCCTTCATCTTTAGGAACATGATGTCTTCATCCGGAAATTCAAACTTCATTGGTTGATAGTCGTCGATCAGTTGTTCAGCAAGATACTCTGACAGAACACTCCCCTTGATAGCTTTCTGGGAAACATATTGAATATCATACTCTGGCAAAACCATCTGTCATCTGGCAATTCTCCCCGAAAGTGCTTGCTTTTCAAAGACGTACTTAATCGGATCCATCTTCGAAATCAACATGGTTGTGTGATTTAGCATATATTGTCTCAGGCATTTGGCGGCCCAAGTGAGTGCGCAGCAGGTTTTTTCCAACATTCAGTACCTGGACTCACAATCTGTGAACTTTTTACTCAAGTAGTATATGGCATGCTGTTTTCTTCCAGTCTCGTCGTGTTGATCGAGAACACAATCCATGTTGTTCTCAAGAACCGTTAGATACATTATCAATGGTCTTCCAGCTACTAGAGGTATCAGTATCGGAGGCTCCTGCAAATATTCTTTTATTTTGTCAAATGCCCTTTGGCAATTTTCGTTCCAGACAACCGCCTGATCTTTCTTTAACAATTTGAACATGGGTTCACACGTGGCTGTGAG
Source organism: Lathyrus sativus (assembly GCA_963859935.3). Lineage (NCBI taxonomy): Eukaryota > Viridiplantae > Streptophyta > Magnoliopsida > Fabales > Fabaceae > Lathyrus > Lathyrus sativus. The sequence goes on from OZ012737.1 coordinate 186,748,133, forward strand.
ATGAGATATGAACCTAGCAATGTAGTTCAATCTACCCAAGAACCCACGAACCTCTTTCTCAGTTTTTGGCGCTGGCATTTCTTGAATTACTCTTATTTTTGCAGGATCGACCTTGATTCCTTTTTCACTGACAATGAACCCCATCAACTTTCTTGACCGTACACCAAAAGTGCACTTGTTCAGATTCAACCTCAGTCTGAATTTCCTTAGCCTTTCAAACATCTTCAAAAGGTTTACCAGATATTCCTCCTCCGTCTGTTACTTCGCAATCATGTCATCAACATAGAATTCGACCTAATGATGAATCATATCATGAAAGAGCGTCACCATTTCCCGCTGATAGGTTGCCCCTGCGTTATTCAACCCAAAAGGCATTACCTTGTAATAGAAAGTCCCCCACGGTGTGATAAAAGTTGTTTTCTCCATATCCTCCGACACCATTTTAATTTGATTATATCCGGAAAAGCCGTCCATGAAGGAAAACACGGAATACTGAGCAGTATTATCAACCAATATGTCAACGTGGGGGAGCGGGAAATCGTCCTTCGGGCTCGCTTTGTTCAAGTCCCTATAATCAACACACATCCTTACCTTACTATCCTTCTTTGGTACAGGTACGATGTTAGTGACCCACGGAGGGTAGGTTGTTACGGCGAGAAACCCTGCGTCCAACTGCTTCTGGACTTCTTCTTTGATTTTTATAGCCATGCCTGGTCTGGTTCTCCTGAGCTTCTGCTTGACAGGTGGACACTCTTCATGCAAAGGCAAGCGATGAACCACAATATCTGTGTCGAGACCGGGCATATCTTCGTATGACCAAGCAAAGATATCACTATACTCACAGAGCATTTCAACCAATCTTTGCTTGGCATCACTCTGCAATGCATCCCCTATCCGGACATCTCTTCTAACTTCCTCGGTACCCAAGTTGATGATCTCAATTTCTTCCTGATGAGGCAGAATGACCTTCTCTTTCTGTTTCAGTAGCCTAGCGAGCTCTTCAGGTAGATCTTCATCCTCATCAATCTCTTCTTCGACTTGGAAGATCGGATTATCAAAGTCAAAGCGAGTCATAGACGGTTCTGGAGCGGTGTCATCTGCAATGTGAAACCTGCAATGATGATGATTTAATGCTTAAAATGATATGCAAACAAGCACAAACCACATTGCCATTTTATTGTTAAAAATAAAACAGGAAAAACAGAGATCACAATATTTGAATGCGAGAAAAACTCCCTTTGATTAATTGATAAAACAATTGTTCAACATAAAAGATTAGGCCCTGCATACAAAGACCACTATGCTCCGGTAGAGCACAGGGCTACATATAATCAGGAAAACAAATCATTACTCTTCTCTAGTCACTTGGATGACTTCCTTGATAGTCCAATTGCTTAGGGTCTGACCTGGAATGCATGGCCAAATCCATGAATCCATGTCGTAGTCGCTATCGCCTTCTTTATCTGATACATCGTTAATCTGCTCAAAGATCACCCCACCGCTGGTGAATTGGACGAGTCCTTTGTAGCGCGACGCGCTCTATGAAGAGGAGGATGAGCTGTACCACAGTCCAAACTTGTCTTGATTTTTGGGGATGCTCAGAACTTGACCCCAACCCTGAGATGCCCCGGATTTCACCATTGCATGTGCTTCTTTAAAAGATGACATGGCAACCTCAGGTACTTTGCTCACATCCGACACTTTCTCCTTAATCTGCACAGTCTGAAAAGCCTGACATAAAGTCTCATGGATCTCGCCGTCAACCTCGACATATTTGAACAAAGACAAATGACTTATCATAATATCTTCTTCCCCACAAACAGTAACAACACTGCCACCCACCATGTATTTCAACTTTTGATGCAGAGTTGACGTAACAACGCCTGCTGAATAGATCCATGGTCGTCCCAACAGACAGCTATACGCTGGCTGAATATCCATGATATAAAACACAACATCAAAAACTTCCGGACCGACCTGGATCAGAAGGGTCAATTCCCCAAACACGGACCTTCTGGTCCTATCAAAAACTCGAACCACCAAGTCGCTTGGGGTGCACATTATCCCTCGGGTATCTAGCTTCATTAAAGCCTTCTTGGGTAACACATTCAGTGATTACCCAGTGTCTACTAGTACGTGTGCCACAACTCCTTCCTTTGGGCGTCAAATCCAAATCAGTAAAGCCCAGCCCATTACCAGTATTAACGTGTGCCACCACTCCTTCGAGCTGATTCACAAATATCTCCTGTGGCACGTATGTTGTATTCAAGATTCTTAAAAGAGCATTTTTGTGTGCTTCAGAACATAACAACAACGACAGAATAGAGATCTTTGACGGTGTTTGCTGTAAGTGATCTGCGATCTTGTAATCACTCTTCCGGATCAATCGTATGAACTCTTCTGCTTCCTTCAACAAGGACTCCTTCTCACCAGCCTGAGAACTCTCTTTGATCACCACTTTTCCTTTACCTTTATCAGCTTTCTCAGCACTCATTTCGGGAGGTGAAAATACTCTTCCGCTTCGGGTTATACCCTCAGTCCCTACCAGATTGTCAACAGAATCCAATGGTGAACCTTTCAATTCCTGCTTTTGACCATTAAAATAGACCTCGGCTCCATAATTCCACGGAATAGCTTTGGTACTCTCATAAGGTACGGGTCCAACTTTAGTAATTATGATAGTAGGCGGCCTTGGTGGCGTAGAAATAGTGATAGTCTTGTATGGAATCGAAATTGTCGCAACTTCATTCTTTTCTTTATCAACTATTTCCCCAACTTTCTTCTCTGACACTCGGTCAAATTGTAAAATGCCATCATTCATCAGCTTTTGAATATAACTCTTCAGCTTCTCGCATCCCTCGGGATGGATCAAACACTCTGCATAAACTCTGTCACAACCCCGAAATACCCCTCCACTCAGCAATTTGCCCTTTACAAAACTCAACGGGGTCTTCAAATCCTCAACATCAGCTACCAAGTTCAAACCCTCATCCTCAATATTGACACTAACCCCAGCCGCCCCATGATTAGGCATGGGATTCTTCACAACATTGGGCGCATCATGAGAGAAATTGATGGCTTTGCTGTCTATAAGGTCCTGCACCTTATGCTTAAATGGTTTACAATTGTCGATGTTGTGGTCGGGAGCGCCAGAATGAAAATCACATCTAGCATTAGCATCGTATCCGGGTGGTGGCGCACCAGTCAAAGGAGCTAAATTCCTTTTCTGAATCAATTGTAATTGCAACAAGTGTTGAAGCAACTGCGAGTATGGCATCAGCGGCACATCAAACTGCCTGTTTACTACTCTGTCGCGATCCTGAAATATGCGAGGAGCATAATTTTGTTGCTGCTGTTACGATTGTTGTGGTTGTGGCACTGCAGGAATTGTAATGCTAGCAACCTGAGGTTGCTGTTGACGGTACTGCTGACCTTAACCCTTATTTCTGTTTCGGGGACCTGAGACTGCATTGGTTTCCCCCTCTCTTCTTTTATTGCCGAAACTCTTCTTAACTCCTCTAGTTGAGGATTCTTCACCGGCCTGAATTTTACCCAATTTGATTCCGTTCTCAACTCTTTCTCCTGTGATGATTAGGTCTGAAAAACTTCTTGACATGTTGTCGATTAGCTTCTCGTAATACACCCCCGTAGCGTGGCAACGAACATGTCTATTAACTCCCTCTCCACCATGGGAGGTTGTACTCTGGCGGCCAATTCACGCCATCTCTGGGCGTACTCTTTGAAGCATTCATTATTCCTCTGAGATAAATTCTCTAACTGGACCCTGTACGATGCTAGATCACTGTTGTATTGGTAATGCTTAACAAACGCCTCAGCTAAATCCCTCCAGCTTCGGATGTTAACTGGCTCTAGCCCCATATACCATTCCAGGGACAGACCAGAAAGACTGTCCTGGAAAAAGTGCATAAGCAGCTTCTCATCGTCAGAATAGGCGGACATCTTGCGGTAGTAAGAACGAATATGAACCCTCGGACAGGTTGTCCCCTTATACTTATCAAAGTCCGGGACTTTGAACTTCAGAGGAACCTTCAAATCTGGAATCAGCCCCAAATTTGCCATATCCCACCCTATAGAATTCTGATTCTCATAACTCTTCATCTTTTCCTCAAGTAACTTAAACCTCTGGTCTGCTTTAGTTGGAAGACCAGCACCAACATCCCTCATAGAGAACACATCCTCTTGATCATCTTCCTCCCACTGAGGGGCAGTATTCCCATGCAAAGCACACGTAGGTCTGGGAATATGAACTCCTGTCTGATTTCCTCCGCCTGGAGGGATAACAGTTGTTGGGATAGCAGTATTAGCAGTATTGTCAGCAGTAGGAGGTATGGCAGCAGTTCCTCCATGAAGCACACCACTCCCGTCAACCCTAGAAATTAACGGTTGCACAAAAGTTCTCAGCTGCTCTTGGCCATTGGCGACCCCTTGCATCATATCCATGAATTGGGCCATCCTGTCACGGAATTCCTGAAGCTCAGCTTGAATCTGATCCATAATCCTGCGTTGATTTCCCTGAGTAGCGTAGCGATGAGTTGCTTGGTTGTCAATCCTGAAACAAACTGAACAAACCAAGGAGATAAGGTTAACGGTTCCGGAGCACCTGCAATGCAAAATGAGAAAAGATGCAGTATGCAGACATGTAAATATGCGTTAGGGAAAATTTCCCCTCGATTCTAGTTCCGCGAGAACAACAAGACAATGGAAAGCCAACAGATAAGAACAGTAAACTCCTCATAAATAAAATGAGAGCCAAGAGTCAATGTACAACATAACACTGAATACAAGAGAATCAAAATGACCTCATCCAACAGATCTGGTGATGGTCAAGGTACATCATAACAACAAATTACAAAGAGAGGAAAAACAATCAAGCACGACAGCGAGCCTGGAAATCCTCCAATAACTCCTTCGTATATGAATGATCTGGCCTGTCTACCAACTCCTGGATGAGCAACTCTCTCTGGACGATGATGACCTGCAGGCTCTGAACATAATCCTCCCAAGCATCCTCACCAAACACTTTCTCAAGCTTAGATCTCTTCACATATGCTCTTGCCTTATAGTCCTCCAAGGTTGCAAGAGCTTCGTTCAGTCTGCAGTCGCTTTCATGTCGGAGCGAGGATTCAGCCATAACCATCTCATCTCTCACCTAGATATGAGCCTTCAACTTAGCAATCTGTTGTTACAATTCGTTTTCTCGCTATTTGTTGTTAGTTAAAGTAGCATTCCATTGGTCATTAAACTTGGAGATCTCTACATATGCTTTATCCAACTCCTTCTTCTTAGAACTAAGAACATCACTGTCACTCTTCAGATCTAAGCCCACACGCTCTCGAGCGCGAATCTCTACAGTTAGCTCTCTACCCAACTTATTCACCAATTCAGTTTGCTTCTTAGATGAAAAAGTGGCTTGATTTCTCTCGCTTCGGAGCTGAATAATCTCTTTTTCAAATTCCTCGTTTGCCTTACGTAACTCCTCCTTCTCGAACCATAGTTGATTATATCTCTGGATATCAACAGTAGTCGGCTCCTTAATCAACAAAGGATACAAAGGCTTACAAGTTGGAAATGGCATCAATAATCTCCTAGCTCTCTCCTGAATCCAAGTCACATAAGGATCATAAGCTCTACTGTTGCTCTTACCCAAGGAAGCCTTCCCTCTATGGTGAATCTTGTTCCAAGCCTTCTCTACTATGATCAGGGTCTCATTCTCAAGCAAACCAGTGAAATACAAAGATTCCTGTATTTCCTCTTCCTTCGGAGGTTCCCTCAGAGCATACCCAAGCTGCCTCACTGCAAGAGCTGGATTGTAATTAATACCTCCTTTCCTTCCAATCAACGGGATGTTAGGAAAACCACCACAGCTAAAGATAATCTTTGTACCTAATTGGTCTCTGGCAAACCAAACAATGTCCTTAGAAGTCAGGCCCATCAGTCTCTCTGACCACTTTGAGGTACCTGCAGTATCAACAAAAGGACCAGCCTTGGGATGATGACTCACAAACCATCTATATAAAAGAGGTACACAACAAGACATATTCTTCCCTCTCTGATTCTCATTCTTATAATGCATAGAGTGATACACATCTCCCAAAAGTGTAGGCACAAGATTTCATGAGATGAAAATGTGGAAAGCATCCAAGTCCACAAAGTCAGGAATATTCGGAAACAAAACTACACCATATATGCACAGAGCTAAGATGGCACTAAAGACAATCCAACAACCCTCTTTCGCAAAGTGTTGAGCTTTACCAATCAGGAAAGATAATGGAAATCCAGGCATCCCATTTCTTCTAACCAACTTCCCTTCTAACTCTAAAGCATCCAAATGAAGTGAATTAGCAAGCTTTGTCAGATTAGGTTCGGCTTCGGTATGATAAAAAGGCATCTGATCCATAATAGGAACTCCTAGCAGCACAGAGAACTCCTCTAAAGCAGGTGTCAACACATAACTCGGGAAAGTGAAGCATCTCAACTGTGGATCATAGAACTGAAGCAAGGTATGGAGACCTCCCAACTCAAATACTGAAGCTTTGGAGACACAACACAAGAGCTTCCCATGTGCCTCCTTGAAATCTTCCATTACATTATGATCAGCAACCGAAATCAAACTAAGCAGTGGTGCTATGTCAGGAGTAGGAAACTTGTACACAACAGTCTTCTTCAAACTGGGCTCCATGTCAGAAGTGGGATAATTTCACTAGAATCGAGAGGAAAATATACACCTGCAACATAAATACATGTCAATGTTAAATGTAAATGCAACAAGGGATCAGGATTGTTGTGCTGTTCACTAAGAAGAACCAGCACTTCGCTCTGGCGAAATAATAACACAACACTGATGTAAGGAACCACTGTATCAAGATCACAGGTTCACATTGACGAGAAAACCGGGTAGGTTGAAGGTCAAAGTTTCCTGCATAACCCTCCCCACTCATAGGTATGAACCTATCATTGACAAAGTCTGGCATCCTATGCGGTCTTCAGTGTCACAGACTTTCGAGAAACGATGATACGTTCACCATTTCTAATTTGGCATCATAGTCTCATGAAGCGGCCTCACTTAGCTGACTCCCAAATGATCGATCCCCAGAGTCGAGAATCCTCAGATCCAACATCCTCTTAACTGTCCGAAACAGACTAGAAAGGTAGTCATCAAATAGAATCTCGTATGAGTGCAGATTTCGTGAGAACTAGTGCATGCCAAACATACAGGTTCATCACTACTTTCCGCTTCTAATGCTATGGTTATCCTCAAGCCTGGGTTTTGGCTTATCACACAGTGGAACATTCCCATTCAACAGTACATCAATAATGATATATAATAATGCTGGAAAGTAAAATGCAAATGCAGATAAAGTACAACACATATATACACACCCAAAGATAAACACACAAGCACTAGGGTTGACTCATATAAGGGATTGGGAAAATGTCCCCAACAGAGTTGCCAGCTGTCGCATCACTGCGAAGAGGGGCTGACAAGGACAGAAGAGTCGCCACCATTCGTTACTTATCCCAAAGAGAGAGAAAGGAAACAATCAGAGAAAACCTACGAAAAGGGAAAAGACAGGTCATCGCAACCAAATCTTGGGTTTGGGAGTCGGTTACGCAAGGGGAAGGTATGAGCACCCCTCACGTCCGTCGTACTCGACAGGATCCACACTTGTTGTCTATCTAAAGGGTGTTAATCTATCTAAGCTACAGACTCACAAGACAAAAGAAAAGAAACGAGACTCGATAGAGCATTGCCGCTCCATGCCTACGTATTCCCTCGTGCAACGGGAAAGTCAGAGTCAACATAGTTCAGAAAACTACGGGTGAAGGTGGGGAAGGTTGCTCGCTAAGACATCACCGTCTTGTGCCTACGTATCCTCGTCTGGTACGAGAAATTAGAGCAAATGTAGTTCGGGCTAACACGACCATAGGTTGGTTCAAGTGTTTTAACCGAGTAGGGTTAAACCTTAGTTCTAGTAGTTAGGTGCATTGCTGCTCGACCATTGGAGACTTAGGCGTTACCTGTTTGCGGTAGAACCAAGAGTTAACAACACTCTTTCTGAAAATGGTTTCCAATTAATCTCGAAGGATAAAAAAAGTTTGATGTTTGTTTTTGAGTCTTTTATGAAAAAGAAGTGAATTGAATTGTGTTTGTAATTCATGTTGCACTAAAGACTATGACTTAGGAGTGAATGCGTCGCGTATCTCCCAAAGGGCATACGCTAAACACTCTAGACAATTGAGAGGAGGCCCCCGAAACATCATTTCCCAAGTACTTAAGGCTCGTAGCGTACAACACTCATTATCCTTTATTACATGTTTTGAAGAAGTTTTGAGATGAGAAGAGAGAAGGCACAACTAAGGGGAAACTAGCTCAACCCTAATGTTATCATGCAACACACTCCTATGATTGAGATTAAGTGGGGAAAAGACTATCCTAATATTAGCAGGCTTGGATTGAACACTTAATGTCTCTCCTACTCCCAAGGGACTAGGAATCGTAAGGGATCATGGCAAAGAAACCAAGTAAACACAAGATAAATCAATCACAAATGAGATGAAAGAAAGAGATGCAAACATGAAATGTAACACAAAGAAAAGAGGGAGGAAAAAAAGTGTGGGGCAGCAACCACCACAAGCATATCTCAACCTCTTGAAACCATGCAAAAGGATGCAAAATAAAAGAGAAATGCAAGAAAAATAGCTAAAACAAGCCTAAGCAAAAGTGAGATGAAATGGGAGAAGTTACAACTCCTACAACCATTCAAGCATCAATCACTAAACCAAAAGGCAAACCAAAAATAAAGAGAAGACACCATGATCAAGATGAGGATGGGAGAATAGGCTTGGGAAGCAAGCAACAAAGAAAGAAATCTCAACCATAAGCATTAAAACGATCATGCAAACAAGAAAGCACAAAAGAATTCTCAAAGTGGCATCTCATCCAAGTTAAACTCAAAGTGAAAACAAAGAGCACCAAATCAACTTGAATGAGTTCCAAAGTCCCATGGACAGAAGTGAGAACAAGGGAAGAAGATGCACAAATGAAAGAAGAAGACGAAACAAGACAAATTGCTAGGTAAGGCATGGGTAAGAACCTAAGTTCAAACCACTTTCAACATTCAAATGCAAATGGACAACCCTAATTAGAAGTAACTTGCAACACAAACCAAACAAGTGTAGGACCTACAAGGGCCATCTCCCAAAAGAACTAGGTCAACTAGTTTGTATGAACCTCCATTAGGGTGACTTGACTTGCAAGGTTCACCAAAAATAGGAAAATGGTTCAATAAATGCCAAATAAAAGACAAAAAGCTCATGAGCAAGTCGGCAACCAGAGGCCAAAACATAAAAACCAAAATCCAATCAAAGCATCACCAAAGGAATTGATCCACTAGGGTGCTCCACTTTGAAAGGTATTTGTCGAGGGTCAAATAAAAATAAACCAAAGTCAAACAAAAATAGGTCAAACCTTGATCAAAACCAGCCTCAAAGGCACCTCAACCCATCATCAAAATCGAGAGGAAGCCTTGCTCATAGGTGGATACAAATGGTCTATAAATCAAACAAGGACAAATGGAAACCATCACGAAAACACTTCGAATTGTAAAATCCCCAATTAATTGCAAAATAAAATAAAAATGGAATTAAAAATTATAGAAAATTAAATAACACTCTAAGGTATTGGAAAATATTTTTTGTAGGATTTTATGACATTTGGAAGTATTTTTAAAAATCAAAAAGCAAAACAGAAATAAAAGAAATAAAATAAAAACAAGGAAATGGAAGGGAGGTGTATCAGCAACTCAGAATAACAAAGGGATCAGGCAAAACACGCATTGGGCCTCCAAATGAGGGGGTGTACGTAGCACGACTAGCCCAGATCCAAGCCAGTTTAATGAAACTCTATGTTTCATTAAACACACGTGGAGTCAACATCCACCTCACGCAAGTCAATCCAATGGAAACGAAACACATGCGCAATCAAAGAGCCAATGGGGATCCACATCAGATCGGAGGGTTTAACACCAGATGCCGGAGCCCTAGCTCTGGTCGTCTTCTCCGGTGAGCTGGCTGGAGTTCAGATGACCCAAACTCAACCAAACTTCATAAATCTTATACCAAATGAAAGTTGAAGTGATGTACATTCCAAATCCACGATCCATTGGTTTTAAATAGGGCTAAATAAAGAGAATCAAACAGATCAAGTTTAGAATGAACATTTGAGATCTTCATCAAACAGGAAAATTAATCAATCAAACATGGCCTACACGGGGTAAGGCTTCAGATGCAGCTAACATGGACCTAGATTAAGCTCTAGAATGAGAGAAAAGTTGATTGGAAACTTACTTAATGGAGACACTCGGTTGGTGCTTCAATAGCTTGCTTGAAAATGTCAAGATCCACTCCAATGTGCTTAAGGAAGAAGAATCACACCTCAATTGAAGTTGAATTGCTCTGAAATTGAAAACAGGATTTGAGATTTTCTTTGGAAGTTTGAAAATGGAAGTTGCTTGCTCTGGCTCCAAAATGTGCTTCTGAGCTCTCAATTGACATTGTGAACTTATATATGTTGGATTTAAAATGAAATTGGAGGCCCATGAAGCCTTGTTGTAATGAATTTTCAAAAATGCCCAATATGAAGTTTTCTCATGCATACGTGAAAGTGACTGACTACACACATGAAAATCATCCCAATTGGCAGCTGGTAAGTTGAATTTCAAGATGGAATTGGATTGGGCTATGTATCTAGTCCAATTTGAAGTTTGAATGAGAAATTTCCTTATGAAGTAAACTTCAATTTCCACGTGTTTTTTCTCTTCATGCACCAAACTAACTTGTGCACTTTGTTCAAGAGTGCATTGTGAATAAAGTTGGATCAAAATGAGACATGAAAAAGGCCTATAATGCATCCAATTCAAATAACCTTTTAAAGCTCATTTTCATTTGAATTTCCTCACCCAATGTCCATAACCAAGCATAATTCACACCAACCTTGAGTTTTAGAGTGTAAATGAGGTCATTTTGGGCAACTTTCATGTTGGTTGAAGTTTCATTTGAAGTACTTAAGTGCATGTAAATGACCCATAATCAAAATGGCCTATAATCAAAGTTTCCCAAAATACCCTTGCCTTGTAAGATCCATAATTTGAGTTACACAAATGATATTAAGGACTTATAGGACTTTGTGGAAAGATAAGATCATGAGGAAAAACTTTCATATTCACTAAAAGTTGAGGAGAAACATGATTCTAGGTCAAAAGTGCCTTGGAAGTGAGTTGACTTTTGTTGACCAAAAAATAAGTTCATCTGAGACCTATAACTTGATGGCATCATAACTTGAGTTCCACAAACCCAATGGATGAGTTATAGTACTCAAAAGAAAGCTTAGAACATGCCCTACAAGTGTCATGTTTACATGAAAATGATATTGAACTTTTATCGTGAGGTAAATTGTCCTTGAAGTTGGGCACTAAAGAAGGGGATTTTACACTAAGGTCCTTTGAAACCCTAATTTAGTAACTCCTTAGAATATTGATTCTTCTTGATTTGAACTTGACATGACACCCTAAATGTCTCAACATAACTACCCATGACTCCAATGACTTAGAACTAAGTCTCAAACTCTTTCAAGCCTACAGTTGACCTTGAACTAACCAGATGAAACCCTAAGTGCACAACCCTTGACTGTGGTCTCTTGCAATTGAAATGAAAGCTTAGATAAACTCCACAATGGCTTCCAAAGTAACCAATGAGTTTCTCAAACATCTATTATCCATAACCATGAACTTGTGAACCCGTGATGATCCTCTGTTGACCCCCAAGATAAGAGATAATCAATACACATCCGTCTTATTATTCAAAGAGCTCTGACCACCTCCTGATGATTGTAAGCACTTGATGACTTGAATAAGAACTCTTGCTTGAGATTGAAACCCTTGATACTCTTCTCTTGAATGACACAGTTCCCTTGATCCCCTGAAAAGGACAATGCTATGCAAATGCAAATGCTAAAGAAATGTAATGAAACATAAGCCAAGTAAAGAAAGAGAGGTTGGTCAAATTTTGGGGTACAACAGTTTGGTATCCCAATCCCTTCTAATTTGGTGTATTACTAGGGAAAAATCCCCAAACACATCGAGAGTTTTGATTCTCAAGTTGATGGTCTTTTCCAACCCTAGTATACAAGCTTCGTACTCAGCTATATTATTAGTACATGTAAATCAAAGCTTAGCTGTGAATGGAAGGTGAAAGTTCTTGGGTGATGTAATCACTTCCCTAATTCCATGTCCATAAGTATTCGAAGCACCATCGAACATGAGATTCCATCGCTCCCCTGGTTCGGGTCCTTCATCTGATCCTGGCTCTTCATAATCTTTCACTACCATGATGTCTTCCTCTGGAAAATAGAATTTCAAAGGATGGTAATCATACACTGGTTGGTGGGAAATATGGCCTGCTAACACACTTCCCTTGATGGATTTCTGAGTAACATATTGAATATCGTACTCGGATAGAAGCATTTGCCATCGGGATAATCTACTGGCGAGAGCAAGTTTCTCAAAGATGTATTTAATGGGATCCATCTTGGAAATGAGATACATAGTGTGGGTTAGCATATACTTGTCGCAACTGCAAAAATAGGTCGGCGGAAACAAACAGAAGATTCGCCACCGAACGTTATTTATCCCAAAGAGAAGGGGAAGGAAACGATCAAAGAAAACCTAAAAGAAAGGAGAAGACAAGGTCATCATAACCAAATATTGGATTCGGGAGTCGGTTACACAAGGGGAAGGTATGAGCACCCCTTACGTCCGTTGTACTCAACGGGATCCATGCTTCTTATCTAATCAAAAGGCGAGTTATCTAAAAGCTACTGCTAAACAGGGGAGGGAAAAAAATGGAGACTCGATAGGACATTGTCGCCCTATGCCTATGTATTCCCTCGTGCAATGGGAAAGTCAGAGTCAACATAGTTCGAAAAACTACAGGTGATGGGAGGAAGGTTGCTCGCTAAGACATCACCGTCTTGTGCCAACGTACCCTTATCTAGTATGATAAATCAGAGCAAATGTAGTTTGGGTAACTAAACAACTGGTTGGTTAAGTGTTTTTTATGAGTGACACTAAGTTCTCATTCCAACAGTTAGGGACGATGCCTGTTTGCGGTAGAACGAAAAAGTAACACACTATTTTCTGAAAATGATTTGAAATAAATCTCGAAGGATAAAAAGGTTTGAATTTGTTTTAAGAGTTTTAGAGAAGTGAATTGAATTTGTTTGAGATTCACGTTGCACTAAAGACTATGATATAGGAGCGAATGTGTCACATATCGTCCAAAGGGCATACACTAAACACTCTAGACAAGTGAGGAGAAACCCCCTAGTCATCATTTCCCATATGCTTAAGGCTCGTGGTGCACAATGTTCATCATTCTTTATTAAGGGTCTTAAGATTGCTTGAGATGAGAAGAGAAGACACAAAGGAAAACACTAAAGGGAAATTGAAAACCGTAATGTTATCATACAAATGGTCCTAAGGTTAGGATAAAAAGGACGTCTACCTAATGTTACCATACAAATGATTGAAAGCCTAATGTCTCTCCTACTCCAATCTTAGACAAAGGGACTAGGAATCCTAAGGGATCATGTGAGCAAGCACAAGTAAACACTATTCAATTCAGTCACACAAGAAACTATGTCGTGATCTCATCTATGAAACAAAATTGAGTGACTCCTTGTCCACAACCAAAATAATGATGTCATGATCTTATCCGCAAGGCAAGACTGAGTGACTCCTCATTCACCACAGAGTATAATAAAATGGTAACTCATAAAAACAAAGTATCATATGAATTAACACACAAGCTAATCATAAAACTAGGAGTGAAGACTCCTCAACTAACAAGAAGTTATAATTAAAAAAATGCCAAACCCTAAATCAACAACATGGCAAAGAATAAGTCAAAACTGTACAAGTATAAACTAAACCACAAACAGCGGCAACAACAACGTTCCGGCCAGCATAGTCGTAAATTCCAATAAGCAAACAAGAATGACACTTAACAACTCCTATCTTTAGAACAGAAGTGTATACATTAGCATCATTTCCTACATTCAATCAACTTATGCACACAAAGAATTTAGTAACATCAACCAATAAGAATTCATACGCAACTTCAAATATCAACAAGATCGAGCAAGCACAAATATCTCAGGCATCAAGGCACCAATCTCATCAAGATAATTAAAGAATCATCGAGAAAGATACCCAAAGTTAATCACCAAAATTCCTATGAAACTTAACAAAAAAAAATTAAAGATTCTATTAAAATATCCACAACAAATCAAGTATTTAATCGAAATCTTAAACAAAAATGTTGACAGGAAATTCAAGTTAAAATTAGTTCCTGAACAATGTCAAATGATTCAAAAATTAAAATTTCTAAACCAAAATCACAATAATCCAAGTGAAACCAAGATCCAACATCAACAAGACTTTTCAAGAATAGCATCAAAGTCTCACTAACAATTAAATAAAAAACTAATCAAAATTTATCAAAACTCAAATAAAATTAAACAAAAATCAAGACCAAAATGATATTAAAAACTATAATCAAAATTAAAATTAAAATTTAATGTCATATTAATTCTAAAAAACAACAAAAGGTGACCTAAGATATTCATGAATCAGCAGGGGTGGAAGTTCAACATGGGCGGAGGGCCCATTCATCATCAACAATACGGTCAAGAGAGAAAAATGGAATGGGCTATGGAAAGCCCAAATTTGAAAAGCATGATCTGCGGCCTATACAGGTGAGCCATAATTGATTATCAGCAAGGAAAAAAAATAAAACAGAAAGTCATTAACAAAAAAATGAAAAATGCTCCGAACTAATCCTTGTTACTGCGATGCAAAACAGCAAGAAAACGAGAGCAAAAATCACAGCAACCTTAACACATCTACCGTCGCGCTTCCTCATTTCGTCTTCTCCCTCTTGACTTTGAGTTCCCATTCATCTTTGTCTCGCCATGAACATGGCGCCGGTTTGCATCTCCATCCCTCTTCCTTTTTTCTCCGTGACGACTTCTTCCTCCTCCAAGCTTTGTGATCTCGTCTCACTCGATTCTTCTTCTCCTTCTATTGTTATGAGTTGTTATTGTTGAAGGAGGGTCAAAGGAGATTTAAGGTTGTTGTGGGTCACCGAGGGAGGAGAAAGTTTTTCATGCTTTATGGTTTATCTGCAAGACGTACGGACATTAAAGGTTTTATGTCTTAACTTTTTTTTCTTCCTCTCTCACCTTTCCGTTACGATTTGCAACGATTTTGGGGTGGGTTTCCATAAAAAATGCGTTTGAGTCGAAGATCAAGAAGAAGGTTCATTTTGAAGGTTTTGTTTATCGATGGTTGATGAGGGTTTGGGTGATTCGAAAAAGGTGAGGTTTGAGCGCAGATGGACGAAAGAAAATGTGTCTGGGTTCTAAGTTGAAGGGAGAAAAAGATGAGGTGGTTATGAGGAATCTTTGGGAGGTTAGTTATGTTTTTTTTTTTAGTTCTTGAATGGTTGATGGTTACTGATATTGAAGGAGAGTGAGCAGAATGAAGAAGGGTTAGAAAATTGAAGAAAAATTGTTCCGTGAGGTTTTTAGCAGGTTCATTTTTGAAGGAGTCCTCACGAGGTGCGTTAATCACTGGCCCTTTTTTCTGTTTTTTCTGAAGCACAATTGTCCCCATTGTTTTTTTGTGGTGAATCGTTTCTGCTATGTGCCTGTCTTGTGAATTCGCTGCCCTAAGTTATGGAATTTTATCTGATGCGTCTTGTATGGTACATATGTGGGCCCAGTTTGAATTACTTGTTTGGAATTTGGATAGTTCGCTGTTGGTGCGTAACGATGTGCGAGTTGTTTTGGTTGCTACAAGGTTTGGAGGCAGACTGCAGGTTGTTGGAGTATTGTGATGATGTGTTTTACGGCTTGGTGGACGAATAACCTGCAGTAGGTTTTGTTTTGTTGTTTGGCAAACTTGTACGTGAGGAATGGCTGGGTGTGTCGTGTGTGGCCATGAAAGAGACTCTGTAATTTTGTAACTTCTGATCATTTTGTACATGGATTAATATTTATTATTTTTTTTTTTGCAATTTTTTGTATTATGGACTTGTTGAATTTTTTGTAAGAGAAAAAGATAATAATAAAAAGATTATTGAATATGGACAATTGGATAAATTTTAAAATTGGATCTTAAAATGGATAAAATAAAAGTGGATTGAATAATTGGACAAAAATTGAAAATTATGGATATTAAAAATGGATATTGAAATGAATAAAATATGGACAGTTGAGATGAATTTCATTATGAAGGGATTTTGAATGGATAACTGAAAATGGGGTTAAGAATGACTTTTGATATGGATTAATAAAATATGGATTAATAAAAGGAAAATAATGAACATAAGCCCAACATCCAAAGCCAGTACCCTGACTGAACAACACATAATCTTGACTTTTCCCACAAAGCATCTAATTAATGACTGAACAACACACAATCTTGACTTTTCCCACAAAGCATCTAATTAATATGAATGAAGTCGCTCCTGAGCCACTAAATAACTTGTATCTGAAGCAATGACCACAATTATGGGTCTTACAAATAAGATTTGCAGATGAATTGAGAATAGACTAGAATTACCTAACTGAATACCCTCCAAGCTTAACTTATTCAGACGAATCTATGATAATAAAATGAAATAAGTTTTGAATCACTTCGAATTTATCTGAATCGCTCTCTGGAAGAACAAATCCACAACCTGAACATAGCTGAACCTATGAATCTGACTTTTGGATTAAACTTCTCATGAATCATTGCTTGATAACTTGCTGACTTCCACCACATGACAAATTGAATATGGGTACACACCACTGTGAAAATAAACCAATGGTACAGATAACTTGCAAAAGAAGCAGGCTCTTGATGGTTTGACCAAGATGAGGTCAGACTTCTATCTGATCTTGATCGTGACTGAACAACCACACTTGCCTTGAAACCATGCCATCGTCCCTGATAAACCTGATCTCCTATCCATGATGAGAGGCAAAACCTAATCCTGAGCCAGTTGAATCAAAGAATGCCAACAACTTTGAGCCAAGGAGGTGATGAAACCCTAGGCCTTTGATGCCTGACAACTCTTAAAGAATGTAAGCCTGATACTTGATGATCTGATTCAAAGAAACTCCTGATCCCATGTCTTAAAAGACCAATGCAAAGTATGATTATGAGCTATAACCTAATGATGATGCAAATGAATGCAAAACAAAAGTCAGTCAAGGTTAGAAAAAGGGAGAGAAAATTTTGGGGTGCTACAATACTGCCTGAGACGTTTGGCAGCCCATGCAAGCACACAACAAGTCTTCTCGAGTAAGGAATCCCTTGTCTCGCAGTCATTGAACTTCTTGCTGGGGTAATATATGGCATGTTCTTTCTTGCCAGTATCATTCTGTTGCCCTAACACACAACCCATGGGTTCGTCGAGCACAGTTAGGTACATAATCAGTGGCCTTTCAGGAACAAGTGGTATCAGGATTAGTGGTTCTTACAGATATTCTTTGATTTTTTCGAATGCCCATTGGCATTCATCATCCCACACAATCGACTAATCTTTTCTTAGCAGCTTGAAAATTGGTTTCTAAGTGGCAGTGAGATGTGAAATAAATCTGGCAATATAGTTCAATCTCCCCAGAAAGCCACAAACCTCTTTCTTAATTCTAGGTGCAGGCATACTCTGAATTGCCGTTACCTTATCAGGGTCCACATCGATCCATTTTTGGCTCACTATGAAGCCCAACAATTTTCCAGATCGTACCCCAAACGTACACTTGTTAGGGTTGAGTCTCAGCCTGAACTTTCTTAATCGGGAAAACAACTTTTGCAGATTGATCAAGTGTTCTTCTTCGACTTGAGACATGGAAATCATATCATCAAAAAGTATACTTCAATCTCTTTATGAATCATGTCATGAAAGAGCGTCACCATCGTACACTAATATGTTTCCCCAACATTTTTCTGTCCAAAAGGCATCACCTTATAGTAGAAGATGCCCCATGGTGTGATAAAAGTGGTATTCTCCATGTCATTTGGATCCATTTTAATTTGATTATATCCAGAAAATCCATCCATGAAGGAGAATACAGAGAATTGAGTCGTATTATCAACCAATACATTGATGTGAGGTAAAGGGAAATCATCTTTAGGACTAGCTCTATTTAAATCACGATAATCCACACACATACGGACCTTTCCATCTTTTTTCGGTACCCACACAATGTTGGAAACCCATTGTGGGTGCTTTGCTACTGCCAGGAACCCAGCATCGAACTGCTTTCAGACTTCTTCACGGATCTTAAGAGCCATATCAGGATGGGTCCTCCTCAACTTATGCTTGACAGCATGGCGTTCCTCTTTAAGCGGTAACTTGTGTACAACAATGTCAATATCCAAACGAGGCATATCTTGATACAACCAGGTGAATACATTAGCGTACTCTCAAAGAAGCTCTATCAACTTGGCCTTGACTGCAGCTTGAAGGGATGCTCCAATATTCACATCTCTTCTATCTTCCTCAATACCTAGGTTGATGACTTCGACGTCCTCTTTGTGCGATAGAATGACTTTCTCTTCTTGCTGGAGCAGCCTTGTCAACTCATCGGGGAGTTCACAATCTTTCTCGCCTTCCTCTTCAGCTTGGTAGATTGGGAAATCAAAGTCATATAGGTCCATACCAGCGTCGTTGTCAAGGACCTCGGTAGTGTCTCTGCATGTTATGATTTATGCAGTTTATTAAGGAAAGTGCATGCATAAAAAATGCCATTTATTGTAAAAGTAAAAGGAAAAGAAAATGAGCAAAAATTGAATGCAAACTAATATTTATTAATGATAATCATGTTTAAAAACATCAGGTGGCCCATACAACGGTCCACTACGCCTTGGGCAGAGCATATGGTTTTTGATAAACAGTAAAATTACGTTTGGTGTGGGAAGAACTGGGGAATTTCAATGGTCTTCCAGTTTTGGAGCTCTTCACTAGGCCTTCATTACCAATGTTGTATTCAATAATCATTGTTGCTGTGTGACCGAAGATGTGTCCAACACTTGTGAAAATATCCCCCACAGGAGGGATCTGCTCTTTATTGCACGGGATCATTGATGTGCTAGAAGATGGTCGATACCCCAGCCCAAACTTGTCAAACTTCTCAGCAACTTCAACTATTTTTCCCCAGCCTTGGGTGTTTCCTTGTTTAATAACTGCTTTAGATTCTTCATATGAGGCCATTGATGATCTCATCCCTTGACAATCTGACACTCGCTGCACTGTTAGAGTATTCACCACTTCAAAGGATTGGAAGGGTGTTTCAACCATTTCACCTTCAACATCAATATAGAGGAAAGAGGTCAAGTACTCACTAGAATGTCTTCTTCCCCTCCAATCAAAACCACTCTATCATTACTTCCCAACAAACAGTTGTACCCTGGGTAGATGTCCATTACTTGAAAGGTAATGGCAAAGACAGTTGGCCCAATCTTGATTGGTAAGTCCACTTCACCTATTACGACTTGTTTCGAACCATCAAATACCTTCACTATCAGAGTGCTTGGCTTCATACTGACCCCTCAAATAGGCATTTTTCAAGAGTTGTCTTAGGAAGCATGTTTAAGGAAGAACCTGTGTCTACCAAAACTCTTGATATCAAAGTATCTTGACAACCTATGGAGATGTGGAGAGCCTTATTGTGATTCCTCTTCTCTGAAGTCAAACCATCATCATTAAACCCGAGCAAGTTACCAGTAGTCGCACTAGCTATTACATCATTAAACTGGGCTACAACGATATCTTTGGTAATATGTTCAGCACTTAACACCTTCAGCAATGATGATCTATGTGCATCAGAACTGAGCAATAATGCAAGCATAGATATTTTGGCAGGAGTTTGATTCAGTTGGTCAACCACCTTGTAGACGCTCTTCTTAATAATCTTCAAGAACTCTTCAGCCTCCTTCTGTGTGAATGCTGCCTTTGGAGATGATGATTCTACTCGTGGTTCAACATTTGGAATTACAATTGATGTGTCAATAGCACTCCCCTTATCTGTGGTTGGCACCTTTGCCGGTTTGCCTGCAAATATTCGACTACTACGGGTCATCCCACTTGGTCCAACCACAACATTACAATTAGCCCCATCATATTCAATAACCACATTCCCTGGCCCTTGTTTTCAAACTTCAGGCTTAGGCACACTAATAGGGTACTCAATAGTTATCGGAGCAGGACGCATTTTTCCTTGTTGTCTAACATCCACCTCATCATACTGAATGACCACAAGCGCAGGACGGGCTGGTCTTTGTTGGAAAACTTCATATGCATCATATTGAATAACTATTGGAGCAGGATGAACTTGTCTTTGTGGACGAACTTCGGCCTCATCATACTGGAGTTCAATAACAACTACATTTGGATCTCTTTTACCATGACATTTTATCTGAACCACACCTTGGTCTAAGAACCTCTGCAAATGTTTCTTAATCACTTCATCATTCAAGTCAGCAATCTCATCTTGAGGGATCATTCCACATTTCTTCAATTGTTCTCCTATAACTGCCATAGGAGTACGGATGTCTTCGACCCTTATAATCAATCTTTGTTTGTTACTTTCTTCCACAACATGAACAGATGGACCCCTATGCGTAGGCAAGGAATTGTTCTTGACATTGGCGCCTCGAGGGGTGAATGTATGATCCTTGGAATCAACCAAGTCTTGAGCTCTATTTTGGAATGCATAGCAATTGTCTATTGAATGTCCAATAGCCCCTTTATGAAACTCATAATGAGCATTGGCATCGTATTATGGAGGGTATGGGAAAGTTGTTGGCCTCAAGTTTCTGAATGTCAAATGCCCACTCTGATACAATTGAGAGAAAATCTGGCTATATGGCATTGGCACAGGGTCAATATGCCTTCTCGGAGCTCTAGGTCTTTGTTGCCGCTGGGCAGAAGCATTTTGATACCGTGGAGGAGGAACATTTTTGATAATTGGGCTGCTGATGTGCCTGTTGTTGGGCAGGCAATTGACGAGGAGCTTGTGCAACCGTAGCTACTTGTTGATATGGGATATCCATTGGAACTTTATCTCTTCGTCCTCTCATAACGACATTATTTTCTTCTTCCTTTCTTTTCACAAAGTATTTATTTCCTGCATTCGTAGTGACAACATTAGCTTTGTTCTTCTTTAATTGGCTTTCAATTCTTTCTCCTACAGACACAATCTTAACAAAATTGGGGAAGCTGGATCGCAACATACGGCCCAGATATTGACGTTGCAAAGTCCCCGTAAACATGTCCATTAAATCCTTGGCCAATAGAGGTGGTTGAACACGGGAAACCATCTCCCTCCACCTTTGAGCATATTCTTTGAATGACTCGTTGTTACGTTGAGCCATATCCTGCAGTTGAGTGCGGTTCGGCGCCAAATCAGTAATGTACTGATAATGTTTAAGAAACGCCTCATCAAGATCTCTCCAAGTACTAACCGACCTCTTTTCCAATTGCATGTACCACTCCAATGATGTCCCACTAAGGGTATCTTGGAAGTAGTGAATCAGAAGCAGGTCATTGCCAATATGAGCAACCATCTTGCGACAGTATGCTCTCAAGTGAGTTCTGGGACAGCTGACCACCTTATGCTTATCGAAATCCGTTACTTTAAACTTTTTGGGTATCACTAGTCCTGGAACTAAGCACATATCCACATCATCCAAGCCCGGAGTATTCTGGACTTCCATAGAATTGAATTCTTCTTCCATTGTGCATAATCTATCAGCAGATGAGTCAACTAAAATCCCCACAGTAGGCTGAGGAGGAGGTGATTGAAAGAAAGCATCATACTTTTCGTCCATATCCATTTCAGATCCATGTTGAGCAGCTGCAGTAGAGTGTTCTGACAAATCCACATGAACAGGATGAGGCATTGCCTTAGTTGCTCTAGAGGTTCCCACCTTGTCGGCGAGCTTTTTGGCATCAGCCACAGTTTCAGCATTGTTCTCCTTTTGAGCTAACATCAACATAGTTTCCAGTAATTGATCCATTGTGGCTCTAAGTGAGTCAATGTCATTCCTCATCATATTCTGGGTCTCTTCAATTTGCTCCAGCGTCATCTTGAAGTTATGGCGGGTCTCGTACTGATGCCGAGTAGTCATCTTTTCTGAAGGTAAAAGGGGAGAGATTATGAGTTGCATATCGGATGTGGATGCACAATTTTCATGCTTATGCTTTATGTTTGTGTTTTCTTTTTATTTTTAGGGAAGCATTTATAACAATGATTATTAACAAACATACAAACTAACACGAGAGCAAAGAAAATAAAAGAAGGCTGAACTTTCATTCATTCAATTTGATCCATTACACAATGCCAAGATACAAAAGTACAAGCCAATAAAAACCAAATACTAAGCTCAACAACAAAATAACAAAAAACAAGGAAATGATCTTCAAGTTATGGTCTTTCGTGCTTCACGCTCCTTGAGCTCTTCCTTAAACCATTCCAGCATCTTCTTGTAGAGGTAAAGGAATTCACAGATGGCCGGAGAGGTAGAATTGTCCACGGCTTCCAAAGCATCTCTATGTTTCCAAATGAAATCTTTGGCTAGCCAATTGCAAAATTCTGCCAACCCATTAAGCTTATTGTGGTACATGTCTTAGTTATCTCTCGTAATGTGGATGGATTACTCATAAGCCTCATAATCACAAGACATCTTCTCCCTGGCTGCTGACCATATGGCTTTTTCTTCCAGAATAACCCTAATCTGGTTATTCTGATTCACGACAAGTCCTCTGAGATTATCCAATTCCCTATATATTGACTCCCAATCAGCTGGCCTAACCCAAGATGTTCTTAGAGCATATTCCTTAACTTGACGCTCTTTATCCTCACTAGCTCTAGACAAACGTAAAGTGGCATTGAACTCTTTGATCTCAGCTTCTAGCATTTCTCTGAGGTTCTTGTTCCTTTTTGTTGCAAGATAATACCAATGCTCATTTTCTCACCATTTGCCTCGAGCGTAGCCCAACTGCTCTTTAAGAGATCTCAAGCGGATGTCAGCTTGGTTAATACACACTTTGGTCTTCTTTCGCTTACGTTCTTCCTTATCTTCTCTCAAGCTCATATTATTTTTCTCATTGGTCACATCTTGAATCTTTGATAGTAAGTCCTCATTTTTCTTTCCTAGCTGTGCTATTTTAGCTCTGAGCTCTTCCACTTATTTGAACAATACAGGCACAGGTTGTGGAGTAGTAGGTCTAGGAGGAGCCTCAATAGAGAAGGGGAGCTTGACCATCTTGACCCTCTCTATAACCCATGGCTGATAAGGTACTCTAGATACACCATCCCTTTTCCACAACTCAGACCCTTTGGTATGAATCTTCTGCTAGGAGTGTACAATCTTACAAAGGAGCGAAGGATCTTTAGTACCCCTGTTATGAAGAATCATTTCTTTTAGGTCTGTGTCTTCAGGCTTTCCCAACATAGGGTATTCAAGTTGTCGTATAACTAGTATATGATTATAGCTTATACAACCTTTAGACCCAATTAATAGTACGTTGCAGAAGCTCCCACAACTCATAATAATCTCATCAACTTCCAGCCTGTTGGGATACCATGTGATGTTCCTTTCGGAGAGAGACACTAGCAACTGAGCCCATTCCCTGCTGTTTAAATTAGGGATAATGGTGTGGCGTTTGGACACATGATAAATAAGTCACTTGTAGAGGATTAGAAGGCAGAATGTCAGCACTGAACCCTTTCTTTCGTGGTGAAGATGTAAGTTATAGAAGATATCGTCCAAAAGTGGGTAAATTGGGCTTTGTCCTTTCTTCAAAACTGTCCAAAAGACACTGACAACAACAGAGTCAATGAATTCTTCAAATGTGGGAAAAAGTACCAACCCATATATGAGGAGAGCCAATACGTTCACTAGAGCATCCCAGTGCTTATTCTTCAATAACCTTATTGCTTCTTTTTCCAGAACAGTGCTTCGGAAACCACAAAAATATTCTCTCTTCTTCCAACCAGCCTTGGCCGTTGAAATAGAAATTTGGAGGGCTTCGGCTAGTTCTTCTACCTCGGGTGTCTGACCAATCATGGTATAGGGTGCCCTACCCTTTACAGAGAAACCCAAAAATCCTTCAAAATTTTCAATAGCAGGAGTCAAGTAGAAATCTTGGAATAGAAAATTTCTCATTTGTGGGTCATAGAATTGTTCTAAAGCTTTGATAGCGGGGATTTGAACTTCGACTGTAAGGAGATCGAGAACTTGACCAAATCCTCCTTCAAACAATTCATCACCACACTGATATCTGGCTTGGACACCTTCAACTGGAGTTTTTTCTGAACGCATGGCTATTGTGAATGCAAGTCAAACTGTGTATACAAATGCTTCCCTAAAAATAATTTGTGTGTGTAAGTCATGATGTATATGTAAATGATTATGAATGCAAAAGATGTTGGATCCAGGTTATCACAAGTATCCTCCAACCCTACTAACAGGTAAGCTTTAAGGATAGTTCTAGATTCTTTACCCAAAAACCCACTCAGAGGATAGTTCATATGTTGATGGATAAGGTTATCAAGGTCATAGACACTAATTACATCATCATCACGCAATAGGCTAGCTGCATTATGATGGTAATACCAACAGGTCTCTCCTGAGTGGAGTCCTCATGCTAGGCCAACGAGGAGCGAGTCCCCAGAGACTAACAATACACGACAACCAAGATAGAAACTGGCTTTAAGAGTGGTTCCCAGAGTCACGTACCCTTCATGAATCAAGTCGCACAACATGCTAGCTGTGTTACAACAAGATCTACGAAAAGGTCTCCTCTATGGGAAGCTTTTATGTTAGGCATAGAAGAAGCGAGTCCTTGGGGATTAACACTATTTACGTCCAAAATCTAAACTATGTATTCCCTCTTCTTTTTCCAATACTCGGGTATAGAGCCTTACTTATGATGTCATCCCATAATCCAACAGACAAAATGATAAATATCATACAATAATAAAAGAGAAAGCAATAAAGAAAATAAATAAGCAATAAGAGAAAACAATTAAGAATAAAATAACCAAGCGAATTTAGTATTCTCGGATCGAGTCAAGTTAGACTTGACTCTCTCTAGCATAGGGCAATGCAGAATCCCCAATAGAGTCGCCATCTGTCGTACCTCAAAAAATACGATCCTCAGATAGACGCGGAAAAAACGTTTGAACAGAGTCGCCACCGAACTTTATTCATTCCAACGAAGGAATAGGAAAATATCGATAAAACCTTTAAAGAGATAAGAACATGGTCATCACAACCAAATTCTAGGTTCGGGAGTCGATTATGCAAGAGGTAAGGTATCAGCACCTTCTACGTCAGTTGTACTCAACGGGAA
The DNA here is from genome assembly GCA_963859935.3 of Lathyrus sativus. NCBI lineage: Eukaryota > Viridiplantae > Streptophyta > Magnoliopsida > Fabales > Fabaceae > Lathyrus > Lathyrus sativus. The sequence continues at coordinate 186,773,621 of OZ012737.1, forward strand.
CCTCTTGATTCGATTCGAGAAAAGATTTATCTAGGTTTGTTTGTTTTCTTCTAAAGATTCGATTCTAAGGGGAAAATGGGTGATTTTAATATAGGGTGCTCGCCAAGGATTGGGGCCCTTGTGCCTACGTACTCCCTCGTGCAATGGGAAAGTCAGAGCATCATAGTTCGTGGGACTACGGTTGGTTGGTGTCTTTTATGAACGAGTGTTTAGGTCGCATTCTAAATGTTAAACATTGGCTTGTCTGCTCGCTAGGGGAGGCTGAAGCACAAGCTTATATACGCAGAAGAATAGACTAAATAATGTTCTTTATGAAAAGTTGTTTGAATAGATTACAGTGTATTAGGATTTAAATTGAGAAAATATTTGATTTAAATAGGTTTTAGGGTTTCGATCGCACGGGAGCGAGAGAATTAGGTTTAATTTGTTAAGTATTTTGAGGGAGAATGACAATTATTCGATAAATGAGACGTCAACCTTGCAACCAATTAATCGAGGCATTATTGGAATGCTAGATCTCAACGAAACTTTTTTCATTCAATTAATTATGAAATTATGTTGGTTGGATAATGAACCTCTTTGTCCAAATAATTAGGGCAACTATTTTAGAGACGAAAGATCAAGCAACCCACAACCCAAGGTGTGCGCCCCAAGAGCGGTTACTCAAGAACCCAAGGAGTGCAAGACTCCAAGAACTCAGTTCTTTCACACTTTAATTAGGAAAAAGATTTGAATCCGATTAGGGTATTTTGATTTGACTCATTAAGTATTTTAAACGAATTGAGTGTTTTAATAGGTTTGATTATTTAGAAATGAACGATCAAAATGATCACAACCTAAAGTGTGTGCCTCAGGAGCAACTGTTCAAGGACCCAAAGAGTGCTAGACCTTAAGAACACACTACCTTCATTAATTAATTTAAAAAAGATATAAGTGTTAATTAGAATGGATATGGTTTTGATTTGATTAAGAAAGTATTTTAAGCTTGTATTTGAGAAAAGTGTAATTAAACTTGCAAATGGTTTAGGTTAAATGTTTTGAAGACAATTAGTTGAATAGATTAAATGTTTTGAAAAGAGTTAAGTATTTTAATTGTTTTAAGAAATGAAATATCGAATGAACACAACCCAAGGCGTGCGCCTCAAGAGAGATCTTTCAAGGATCCAAGGTGTGCTAGACTCCAAAAATTCACTACCTTCATCAATTAGTTATGAAAAAATATTTTAAGTGTTGTGTTTGGATAATCACATTGAGTTTTAAACGGGGAAGGATTTAAAAATGAATTATTTTGGTGTTGGATCAAGATATGTTTATTGAAAAAGTGTTTATGTCTAGTCTAAAAATTTTGTAGAGCGTCATACAAGAATCGTTCTTGCAAGTGTAAATAAAGCATACAACCAAATAGCACACAAATAAATACACACGAGTAATCATCCATAAGCATCGAATAATTAAACCAATCATTCCCACAAACATAAAAAGAAAGATAGCAAATTGAGGAATAGTAATCTAAATCTTATCATGAATAATAAATATAAAAATCTATAATTTTATTTCTACCTTTCCTCCTAAAAACTAGAATAAAATAATGTTACAAAAACTATTTTTATTTGAAAATATGACTTATTAATGAGTGTTTGACTTAATAAAATAATAATAAATAATAATAATAATAATAAAAGAAAAAATAAAGAAAAAAAACCACAATTGAACGGGCCAGCACTGAAGAGAAACCATAAGCCCAATAAAGCTATCAATTATGGTTTGGTTAAACTTGGTTCATAAGGGAACCGATGGCACATCCAGCCCACCTAAGTAATGGAAAACCTTCTCTAAAAAACCTAGTCGCAACTTCAATACGTCTGGTCAACAACATGCGTAAAAAAAAGAAGACATTGAAGGGTATCATGAAATATCAGACACCTATCAATTATATTAATAAGATGGAATTAATACAAACAAATCTAGGGCAGTGCAAACATCAAATGCTAGGGAAGGTAACAACATAAAGCACATTTAATAGGATGTTCCCTGTTGCGGTGAGAATCAGATATTAAGCTATTGATTTACTTGAACCGCACATATTTAAATATTCACCACCGAGCTTTGATTTATCCAAAGGAAAGGGTAAAGACTGGAAAAAAAACCCTAAATGCACCATAAAAACAATGTGGGAGATCTAAGGTTCGGGGGTTGGTTATACCTAGAGAAGGTGCTAGCATCCTAAGCATCTGTAGTACTCTACAGGAACCTCTTATTTAATATTGTGTTATTTGTTATCTGTTATATGATATCTGGTAAAAGGTTGAAAGTAAAGGGAGAGAACTAACGTGTTAGTACTAAGTATGCTCGCCAAGACATCGCATTTCGTGCCTACATATCTTGGCAAGAATGGAATCAGAGCATTCGTAGTTCCCCTCAAAGGGATGAGGAACTCTTGACTATGCTCAAGGTTCCAAGGGGGAAGTAAGTATCTATGGAAAGATACATACATAGAGTGCGACGACTCCAAACCTAAACTAAGTTGAAAAAGACAAGATAAGTAAGTGTCCATGGTAGGAACTTACATGGAGTACAACAACTCCTATCTTAAGGCTTGGATAAGGGAAGTAAAAGAAAATGTCCATGGCAGGACGTGCATGGTGTAACACCCCCTTTCTATACCCCCAAATAACCACATAATCAATTAATCACATATTGAAGATTTCATCAGAGTATAATTAAAAACATGGTATAAAAGAGGTATGTCACATTATACGTGAAATTAAAACATACAAAACCTGCTCAACAAAAGATATGCAATAGTGGGGTAACTTTGCAACAGAGGAACTTAGTCCTTACACCCACATCTTAATATTTAGAATAAAAGCGAAAAATATAAACATAGAATAACATCAAACATATATACATATATACATACATACATACATACATATATATATATATATATATATATATATATATATATATATATATATATATATATATATATATATATATATATATATATATATATATATATATATATATATATATATATATATATATATATATATATATATATATATATATATATATATATATATATATATATATATATATATATATATATATATATATATATATATATATATATATATATATATATATATATATATATATATATATATATATATATATATATATATATATATATATATATATATATATATATATATATATATATATATATCAACCAGTATGATTCAACAACAAAGTCATGTTTACATAAACATTCTACAACAAGATATATATACAAATGTATCACAAAAGAATCACAAACATCCTAGCTACCCGGTGCTACATATCAGAGCCGACCGACCAAAAGAATGAAGACACGCTTCACAAAAACCTCCAGCAAACCTACTCTGCAATGCCTCATAGAGCATCATAAAACAGCAGAAGGGTGAGAAATATTATCATAATAACAATGCATATAATCATATATGGCATAACATACACATATTCCGCATTCTCACCACAATTCACTCATATACATCACAATATATATATATATATATATATATATATATATATATATATATATATATATATATATATATATATATATATATATATATATATATATATATATATATATATATATATATATATATATATATATATATATATATATATATATATATATATATATATATATATATATATATATATATATATATATATATATATATATATATATATATATATATATATATATATATATATATATATATATATATATATATATATATATATATATATATATATATATATATATATATATATATATATATATATATATATATATATATATATATATATATATATATATATATATATATATATATATATATATATATATATATATATATATATATATATATATATATATATATATATATATATATATATGTATGTATGTATATATAACCAAGCATATTCATCATGCATACTTTCACAATTCTCATCATTCCACATAAACATACACATTTATGTTCATTCACCAATGCATCATTATAAAGATAATAAATGCAAATCATAGAGACCGACTCACGACTCTATGCAAATGCAATACGGTACCAACTCAATCATCACAAGTTCACGCAGGAACTTATTGGAACCATCGCTCACACCCCACATGGGCACACGATGTTCACCCATTGCTCACACCCCACATGGGCACACGATGTTTATGGATTGCTCACACCCCACATGGGTACACAATCCGATTTCTCACACCCCACATGGGTACACAATCGTTTGTAATCATCGCTCACACCTCACATAGGCACACGATGTTACAACATATTCTCATTAGAATCCCACAACACAAGAATGCACATCATTATGCTTCACATGCAAAATGACTCCAGACATTCTTAAAATGCATACATATTCACAATATATATTCATGCATTCATCTCATTTTATCACATACAATCCATATACATTCACATTCAATTACGCCAAACGGTAATGAATTCTATCACAATTATCATGCATTCACATTCAATTACGCCAAACGGTAATGAATTCTATCATAATTATCATGCCTTCACATTCAATTTAAACAATGCATTCATTTTCCAAAAGGCCACATTCCACAATCCATTCCACAATCTAGGATTCACGCCATACGGCTACCCACAACATAACATATAACAACACACAAGCTACACATCGAAGAATTGATATTGGATTGAAACAAAAATAAAATGTTGTTCTGTCACGCTCGCTATACTGCTCGCTTAGCGAAGTCATAGCGAACACTCGCTACTGGCTCGCCTAGCGAACAGGCTAGCGAAGGCTGTCATTATGCTACTAGAAGTGTTCGCTACTTACTCGCTGGTGCCTCGCCTAGCGAGCAATTCGCTACTTCCCTCGCCAGAGCGAATGAGGGTCTTTTTGGTTCTGTCCAAGTCTGGGAGTGTTCTCTACTGGCTCGTTAGGTGGTCGCCTAGCGGACGCTTCGCTAGCTCACTCACCTAGCGAATACTGCGATACTCAAACCCTCTCTTCTCCAAAAATGTCAAAAAGTTACAAAATCACCCGATTCCAAACAAACAAGTTCACATAGCCTTGGCCTAACAATCCTCGACTAAACTACGCAATTTATTCCAAATTCTAATCATGAAAACATCGATTTCTATCGATTCTACCAATTCGATCTAAAATGGAAAATATAGAAAAACATCCAAAACAATCAAACCAAACACATACATAATCATACACATTGATAAGATAATAAGATTTCATACCCTTACCCGATTAAATCTATTCCTAGAAGTTGTTTAAAAGATTTCCAAGTTTTCCTCTTTTTCTACTCTTTTCTCTTCTTCCTCTTTCTTTTTCTCCTTTTTCTTCTTTCTCTTTTCTTTCCTTTTCTCTCCACTTTCTCTTATATATCTTTTTATTCGAATCCTTTTTATTCATTTTCTCTCAAACTATCTAATAATTCATCTTCTCACAAAATATCCAATCTTAACATTAATTAAGAAATGTCCAAAATACCCTCCATCCTAATTTCCTCGAAAACTCTCAAAACGATAAAATAACCCAATATGCAAACATAACATATTAACATACCAATTCCACAAATAAAATAATAATCACCCAAATAAAATAAAAGACTCAACAAAAATGGGAAATCAGAATCGCGGCGTTACAACTCCGGATACGACTCTCGCATTCCACTCTCTAATTCCTAAGTCATATTGCCTTCCGAAGCGCCTCCCCACGCTACTTTCACAAGCGCAATATCCTTGCCTCTCAACTTCTTAACTTCACGGTCCAAAATCCTAATCGGTAAAGTTTCAACCGTAAGGTTATCTCTTACTTCAACCTCGTCCATAGGAATAACATGTGATGGATCCGAAACATACTTCCGAAGTTGCGAAATATGGAATACATCATGCAAATTCGAAAGATTCGGAGGCAGCGCCACACGATAAGCCACAACACCAACTCGTGCAGTAATTTGATACGGACCAATTAAACGAAAATTCAACTTCTTCGACTTCAAAGCACGACCCACACCCGTAACCGGTGTAACTCTCAAAAACACATGGTCGCCTTCTTGAAACTCAAGATCTTTCCTTCTCTTGTCATGATAGCTCTTCTGCCTACTTTGAGAAGCTTTCATCTTTTCCCGAACAAACTTCACTTTCTCTGTCGTCTATTGTACCATCTCCGGTCCAACTATCGACCTATCACCGGTTTCATTCCAACACAAAGGTGTTCGACATCTCCGACCATACAAAGCCTCAAATGGTGCCATACCTATACTTGAATGAAAACTGTTATTGTAGGTGAACTCAATCAATGCCAAATAACTATCCCAAGCACCACCTTGCTCGAGTACACAAGCATGCAATAAATCCTCCAACGATTGAATTGTCCTCTCGGTTTGACCATCCGTTTGCGGATGATAAGCCGAACTCAATCTTAGCTTAGAACCCAAAGCCTTTTGCAAACTCTCCCAAAACCTTGATGTAAATCTAGGATCTCTATCCGATACAATACTCTTAGGAACTCCATGTAACTTCACAACCATAAGAACATAAATCTCAGCTAACTTCTCCAAAGGATAACCAATATCAATTGGAATGAAGTGAGCAGATTTAGTAAGTCTATCCACGATTACCCAAATAGCATTATGACCTCTTTGCGTATTCAACAATCCCGTAACAAAATCCATCGATATACTATCCCATTTCCACTCCAGAATGTCCAACGGTTGCATCAATCCACTAGACTTTTGATGTTCCACCTTAGACTTTTGACAAGTTAAGCATGCATACACAAATTGAGCTACATCCCTCTTTAATCTGGACCACCAAAAGATTTTCTTTAAATCTTGATACATCTTATTCGCTCCCGGATGAATACTTAAGTTACTTCAGTGTCCTTCTTCAAATATCATCTTTTTCAATTCCTCATCATCGGGAATACAAATACGACCACGGAATCTCAAAAATTCAAAAGTTATCAACATTGAAATCCTCATTCTCATTCATCATTAAATCAACGAACTTCAAATCCAACTTTTGTTTTTCACATACGGTGGCAAGAAAATCATTCGTAACATATAGCATACCAAGTCTCACACTTCTTGGCGACATTTCAAAAACTAAACTCAAGTCTCTAAAATTCTCCAAAAGTTCCCATTCTCTCATCATCAATGCGGACATATGTAACAACTTCCGACTCAAAGCATCGACAACCATGTTTGCCTTACCCGGATGGTAATTCAAACCAAAATCATAATCCTTCAAAAGTTCTAACCACCTTCTTTGTCTCATGTTCAATTCTCTTTGATCAAATAAATATTTCAAACTCTTGTGATCACTAAAAACTTCAAATCTTGCACCATAAAGATAATGCCTCCAAATTTTCAAAACAAACACCACGGCCGCTAACTCCAGGTCATGTGTAGGATAATTCTTTTCATGCACTCTCAATTGTCTTGAAGCATAAGCCACAACTTTTCCATCTTGCATCAAAACACCACCTAAACCCGTCAAAGAAGCATCACAATAAAACACAAATAGTTCTGTCGGATTCGGAAAAATCAAGATTGGCGCTGTCGTCAACCTTCTTTTTAGCTCAATGAAACTCTTTTCACAATTGATATCCCAAATAAAAGCCTTTCCTTTAAAAGTCAATTGCGTTAACGGAAGTGCCAACTTTGAAAATCCCTCAATAAACCTCCGATAATAACCTACGAAGCCTAAAAATCTTTGAATCTCTGTAACCGATCTAGGAGTCTCCCATTGCATCACCACATCAATCTTGGATGGATCAACACTGATACCACTACCAGAAATAACATGCCCAAGAAAACTTACTTCCGACAACCAAAATTCACATTTCGACAACTTAGCATACAATTGCTTCTCTTTCAAAATTTGTAACACAATCCTCAAATGCTCTTCATGCTCCTCTTGAGACTTAGAGCAAATCAAAATATCATCGATGAACACAACCACAAAACGGTCTAACTGTTCACAAAAAATACGATTTATGTATTCCATAAACACACCCGGTGATGAGGACGTAATCCAAGACATAAATGATACAATGCAAAGCTTAGGAGGTCCTATGACAAGGGCACGTGCAAGAAGAGTCAATGATGCTTTAGTTCACTTCATGATCAAGTCAATAGAATGCATGAGCCAGATTGAAGAAAAAGAGCCCAAGTTTATTCTTATCATCCAAGCATGTGATAAAAGGCCCAATAATTCATAAATAAATAAAAATAAAGGAAATGCCAATAACCACACTATATTGGACGAAAATTGCAAGAGAAGTGGTAAATAAAGAATTGCCATTATTCTTCCCTTTCAAGAACCCCACTATCTCTTCTTTATTTTGCACTTTCTTTGTAATAACTCAACCCACTATCATGATAATTAGTGACTGAAATCCTTTTGTTTTCTTAGGAGTTAATGTTTACTTATTTCATCATCTTAATCCATTCCTATATTAAGGAGGCATGTATCTTCTTTTTGGATCAATGAATTTTGTCGAGTTTACACATTGTGTAAGTGAGAGTATTTGCTCTTAGGTTCTGGATTGGACCAAAATTGATCTTATCAAGAAATCATTTTCTTGTGGTGATCCTCATCCATAGGCTTATCATTCTCTCTTGGATTAGAAAGAGTGTGGTGCCCCTTCTACTTAATTCCATTTCTTATTTCTCATTTATTTCATATCAGTCTCGTTTATTTTATATGCATGTATCAAATTCTGCCATTCTTGTAATTATAAGGCATATTACTTTCTTTGGGTCACAAAAGAATTAATATTCCAAAACTTAACAAAGTTGTTTCAGGAATTTTGAAGGAAATGCATAATTCTCAAAAGCTAGTGCATATCAAGTGGTATCAGAGCATATTCCAAAAAAAAAGACCGAAATATGGTAAATTGTCTATATTCTTGTTCTTCATTATTATCCATTTATCATTATAAAAAATTCGAAAAAAAAGGTATAAAAAAATTTGAAAAAAAAAGGGATCTGATTGTTAAAGATTGTGATTCAAACAAAAAAAAAATTCTATTTTTTTCTCTTGCCACACTCTTAAAATTCTCCTGGTTTCCTTTGTTTTAGAGTCTTTTATTTTTGTTTGCTGTTTTTTAAAGCTTTTTGTGTGTTGATTATTATCTGAAATTGATTTCTTTGTGATTGATTCATTTTGGTTTCTCTAAAGAACTGTGTGTTGATTATTATCTGAAATTGATTTCTTTGTGATTGATTCATTTTGGTTTCTCTAAAGAACTAAAAGAGCAAATTGAGTGGTAAAAGGCAGAGTGTTTTTATTATTAAAAAAAAATTGAGTGAAACACGAGTGATTGAGTGTAAACACGTGAGTAGAATGGTGAGGTCCATTTTTAAACACTTATTCCTAATTTCACAAATATTTCACAATTATGTCTAGTCCACCTTCACCTAGAACATCAGCTTTAACTGTTCAGATCGCAGCCATGCGTGACAATTTTGAAAGATTGTTAAGATAACAAGGTGAACAACTTCAACAAAGAATTGATGAGTTGGAAAGGAGGCCCCAAAATTCTAATGATGGTAGTGGTGATGAGGAGGAAAGAAGACGTAGAAGGAGACAAGGGAGAGATAATTTGAGGGGCATAAAAATTAAAGTTCCATCTTTTATTGAGAAGAGTGACCCGGAGGCATATCTAGAATGGGAGACTAAACTTGAACAAATTTTTAATTGTCACAATTATTCTAATCTTGAAAAAGTGCAGGTTGCTTCTATTGAGTTCAAGGAGTATGCCTTAGTTTGGTGGGATCAATTGATCAAAGATAGAAGGAGGTATGCAGAACGACCAATTGATACTTGGGAAGAGATGAAAAGAATCATGAGGAGAAGGTTTGTTCCTTCCTATTATCATAGGGAATTGCACAACAAATTGCAAAGACTCACTCAAGGTTCTAAAAGTGTTGAAGAATATTTCAAGGAGATGGAAGTTCTCAAAATTAGAGCTAATGTAGAGGAGGACGATGAAGCAACTATGGCTAGGTTTCTCCATGGTCTAAATCATGACATTAGTGACATAGTGAAACTTCATCACTATGTTGAAATGGATGAATTGGTACACCAAGCTATCAAAGTGGAACAACAACTCAAAAGAAAGAGCCAAGCAAGGAAAAATTCCACCAATTTCAATTCTCAAAGTTGGAAGGACAAAACAAAGAAGGAGGGTGCTTCATCATCTAAGGAAGCCATGGTTGAAAACAAAGGTAAAACTATTACATCTTCTTCAAGTGTTTCAACTAACAAAAGTGTTAAGTGTTTGAAGTGTCAAGGCCAAGGACATATTGCATCTCAATGTCCAACAAAGAGAACCATGCTTATGGAAGAAAACGAAGAAATTATTGAAGAGGAGGATGGTGATTACGATGAGGAGTTTGAAGAAGAAATACCTAATGGAGATTTACTCATGGTGAGAAGAATGTTGGGAAGCCAAATAAAGGAGGAGGATACAAGTCAAAGAGAAAACCTTTTTCATACTAGATGCTTTGTGCAAGGAAAGGTTTGTTCTTTAATAATTGATAGAGGAAGTTGTGCAAATGTTGCAAGCACGCGTTTGGTTTCTAAACTAAAATTGGAAACGAAACCTCACCCTAAGCCTTACAAACTCCAATGGCTTAATGAAAGTGTAGAAATGCTTGTTAATAAACAAGTTGAGATTTGTTTTAAAATTGTAAAATATGAGGATGTAGTGTTGTGTGATGTAGTACCAATGGAAGCTAGTCATTTGTTATTAGGTAGGCCTTGGCAATTTGATAGAAAAGCCAATCATGATGGGTACTCCAATAAGTACTCTTTTATGTATCATGATCAAAAGATAAATCTTGTACCGTTAAATCCTAGTGAGGTTAGAGAAGATCAAAAGAAAATGAGAGAAAAATATGATCAAGAAAGAAAAGAAAAAGAAAAAGAAAAAGAAAAGAATGAAAAGAAAAAGAATGATAAAAGAGAAAAAAAACAAAGTTTAATTGCAAAAAAAAGAGATGTGAAGAAAGCAATTGTGTCAGACCAGCCCTTGTACTTGCTCTTTTGCAAGGAGGTGCCTTTACTAACCATTATTTCTAATATAAAAAATTGCCAAATTGTGTTGAGTCTCTTTTGCAGGAATTTAAAGAATTATTTCCGAAAGAGGTGCCAAGTGGTTTACCACCCATAAGAGGAATTGAACATCATATTAATCTCAATCCAGGAGCATCTTTGCCTAATAGGCCAGCATATAGAAGCAATCCACAACAAACTCAAGAGATACAAAGGCAAGTGGCTGAATTGATAAGTAAAGGATGGGTAAGAGAAAGTTTAAGTCCTTGTGCTGTCCCTATTATTCTAGTCCCTAAAAAGGATGGTAATTGGAGGATGTGCACTGATTGTAGGGCCATTAACAATATTACCATTAAATATAGGCATCCTATTCCTAGACTAGATGATTTGCTTGATGAATTGTTTGGTGCATGCTTATTTTCTAAAATTGATTTGAAAAGTGGATATCACCAAATTAGAATAAGGGAAGGGGATGAATGAAAAACTGCTTTTAAAACAAAATTTGGTTTGTATGAGTGGATGGTTATGCCTTTTGGATTAACTAATGCACCTAGTACTTTCATGAGACTAATGAACCATGTGTTAAGGGAGTTCTTGGGTAAGTTTGTTGTTGTGTATTTTGATGATATTTTTATTTATAGCAAGAACTTAGATGATCATTGCATTTATTTAAGGGCTGTTTTGCAAGTGCTAAGATATGAAAATTTGTATGCCAACCTAGGAAAATGTGTCTTTTGCACCGATCATGTGATTTTCTTAGGTTTCATTGTGATCTCTAAAGGAGTCCATGTTGATGAGGAAAAGGTGAAAGCCATTCGAGAGTGGCCTCCTCCCAAAAATGTAAGTGAGGTAAGAAGCTTTCATGGTTTGGCTAGTTTTTATAGGAGGTTTGTGAAGGACTTTAGTACCTTGGCACCACCCCTCAATGAAATTGTTAAAAAGGATGTTGGTTTTAAATGGGGTGAAAAACAAGAGCAAGCCTTTGCCGCCCTAAAGGAAAAGCTCACCCAAGCACCAATTCTTGCATTGCCTAATTTTTCTAAATCTTTTGAAATTGAATGTGATGCATCTAATGTGGGAATTGAAGCTGTTTTGTTGCAGGAAGGTCATCCACTTGCTTATTTTAGTGAAAAGCTAAAAGGGGCTGCCCTCAATTATTCTACATATGATAAGGAATTATATTCCTTGGTGAGAGCTCTACAAACTTGGCAACATTACTTGCTGCCCAAAGAGTTTGTCATTCATAGTGATCACGAATCCTTGAAACACTTGAAAGGACAAGGTAAGTTGAATAAGAGACATGCCAAGTGGGTTGAGTTTCTTGAACAATTTCCTTATGTAATCAAGCATAAGAAAGGTAAATCTAATGTTGTGGCAGATGCACTCTCAAGAAGACATGTCTTGCTTTCTACTCTTGAAACAAAAGTTTTTGGTCTTGAGCATATTAAAGATTTGTATGAAAGTGACCTTGAATTTTTTTTCAAAATTTTTAGCTTGTGAGCATACTGCCTTCAATGGGTATTTTAGGCACAATGGCTATTTATTTAAAGAAAAAAACTATGTGTGCCTAAAGGTTCCATTAGAGAATTGCTTATAAAAGAGGCGCATGAGGGAGGACTAATGGGTCATTTTGGGGTTTCTAAAACTCTAGAATTCTTAAAAGAACATTTTTATTGGCCTCACATGAAAATTGATGTTCAAAAGCTTTGTGAAAGATGCATTGTGTGTAAAAAGGCTAAATCAAAAGTTATGCCTCATGGTTTGTATACTCCTTTGCCTGTACCTGAATTTCCTTGGATTGACATTTCCATGGACTTTGTTTTGGGACTGCCTAGAACAAAGAATGACAAAGATTCTATTTTTGTAGTTGTGGACAGGTTTTCAAAAATGGCACATTTTATTCCATGTAAAAAGGTGGATGATGCGTGTCATGTTGCTGATTTGTTCTTTAAGAAAGTGGTGCGCCTACATGGCTTACCAAGGAGCATTGTCTCTGTCATGTTGCTGATGCGTGTCATATTATTTTCCACTACTTGTCATCCCCAAATAGATGGAAAAACTGAAGTAGTAAATAGAACTCTTTCTACTCTTCTTAGGGCTGTTCTTAAAAAGAATTTAAAAAAGTGGGACGAATGGTTACCTCATGTAGAGTTTGCTTACAATAGGGTTGTCCATAGCACTACACAACATTCACCTTTCGAGATTGTGTATGGTTTTAATCCTTTAACACCTCTTGATTTGTTACCATTGCCTAACACATCTATTTTGAAGCATAAAGATGGGAAAACTAAGGCTGGATTTGTGAGAAAATTGCATGAACAAGTAAAATTGCAAATTGAAAAGAAAAATAAAAGTTATGCAAAAAGTGAAAACAAAGGGCGAAACAAAGTTATTTTTGAACCTGGGGATTGGGTTTGGATACATATGAGAAAAGAGAGATTTCCATCACAAAGGAAGTCCAAACTTCAACCTAGGGGAGATGGACCATTTCAAGTACTTTCAAGGATCAATGACAATGCCTACAAAATAGAACTTCTAGGTGAGTATGGGGTAAGTACTATTTTTAATGTGGCTGATTTATCTCCTTTTGATGTAGGTGATGATGGTCTAAATTCGAGGTCGAATTGTTTTCAAGAAGGAGGGAATGATGAGGACGTAATCCAAGACATAAATGATACAATGCAAAGCTTAGGAGGTCCTATGACAAGGGCACGTGCAAGAAGAGTCAATGATGCTTTAGTTCACTTCATGATCAAGTCAATAGAATGCATGGGCCAAATTGAAGAAAAAGAGCCCAAGTTTATTCTTATCATCCAAGCATGTGATAAAAGGCCCAATAATGCATAAATAAATAAAAATAAAGGAAATACCAATAACCGCACTATAATGGACGAAAATTGCAAGAGAAGTGGTAAATAAAGAATTGCCATTATTCCGCCCTTTCAAGAACCCCACTATCTCTTCTTTATTTTGCACTTTCTTTGTAATAACTCAACCCACTATCATGATAATTAGTGGCTGAAATCCTTTTGTTTTCTTAGGAGTTAATGTTTACTTATTTCATCATCTTAATCCATTCCTATATAAAGGAGGCATGTATCTTCTTTTTGGATGAATGAATTTTGTCGAGTTTACACATTGTGTAAGTGAGAGTATTTGCTCTTAGGTTCTGGATTGGACCAAAATTGATCTTATCAAGAAATCCTTTTCTTGTGGTGATCCCCATCCATAGGATTATCATTCTCTCTTGGATTAGAAAGAGTGTGGTGCCCCTTCTACTTAATTCCATTTCTTATTTCTCATTTATTTCATATCAGTCTCGTTTATTTTATATGCATGTATCAAATTCTGCCATTCTTGTAATTATAAGGCAGATTACTTTCTTTGAGTCACAAAAGAATTAATATTCCAAAAGTTAACAAAGTTGTTTCAGGAATTTTGAAGGAAATGCATAATTCTCAAAAGTTAGTGCATATCACCCGACGCATTAGAAACCCCGAATGGCATCACGGAATATTCGTAATGGCCATACCATATCCTAAAGGCTGTCTTTTGAATATCCTCTTCTTTCACACGAATCTGGTGATATCCCGATCTCAAATCAATCTTGCTAAAAACACGCGCACCAACCAATTGGTCCATCAAATCATCGATCCTTGGAAGCGGATACTTGTTCTTAATTGTCACATTGTTCAATTATCGATAATCAACACATAATCGCATACTTCCATCCTTCTTCTTTACCAACAATACCAGAGCACCCCATGGAGAAACACTTGGCCTTACAAATCTCTTGTCCAACAAGTCACTCAATTGCTTCTTCAATTCTACCAACTCCGATGCCGACATACGATACGGTGCCATAGAAACTGGTCTAGTACCCGAAACTAGATCAATAGAAAACTTAACTTCTCTTTCCGGCGGTACATCCTTAATATCCTCCGGAAACACTTCTGGAAAATTACATACCACTGGGAACACATCGAGCTCAAATTTACTCTCCACCGACAATGATGCAAACAAACCGAACAATTGAGCTTTGTAACACCCTTCTAAACCCCACAGAAAAATAAGCATAATCAGAGTAGGATTAACATGCATTCACAAAGGGTGTCACACATATACTTCCAAATTACTAAGAACAATCAGTCATACTCAATACACTGAAATAAATAATCATACATTACAAAATTTCATTTGCATGTAGCAGCAGATTCATTTATATCACAATTTTTCATAAAAGAAATATTTGCGTTTTATCACATAACTCAACATCACTTAGGCACTGAGGCCAACAACACAATATACATCTAAAACGTAACCCAAACGATCCCAGTGTTACACGACCAGAGCACGACTCAACCTAATACAATTAAATCACTAAACAGCTACACTAAAAGCGACCTCGCAACTACGAGCAGTACTACAGCTTGATACCTGCACGATGTCATGAAGGACATTGATCGGAAAAATAGTAAGTGTATTATTTTCACTGATGTAGTGATAAGGGGAAATTCCCCGAATGTTGATCTCTGAGGACTGCGTATAAATTTTTAGGAAAAACTTGTTATTTCAATCAGACAAAATAACCTTGGGTTTCGTTTGGCAATAGGATATAGGAACAAGTAAAATAATAGAATTTATAGATTAAAATAAGATCAATGTTAGGGAAGTGGATAAATTGCTAGTAAAGACCTTAAAGAATTCTTCTGAGATATTTGTTTCCAACCTTAAAAAAATCAAATTTCAAAAGTAGTTTTCCTTAATTCCTTAATGAAAAACCCTTTGATGAATTTCATGCACACTAATTCCTTAGTTGCCCACGAAAATCATCAAGCAATAGTTCTGACATAAAAAACACGTTGCTACGGGATTGTTGCACCCCAAAATTTGACCAACATTTATTTGTTCATTGAGTATTTGGAAGTTGATACCTTCATCAGAAAGTTCAAGAGAGCTTCAGAGGAAGTGTTTTGAAACCAGGGTTGTGTGCTTCACAGTTTGAAAGTTGTGGGTGCTCCTCAGATGATTCTGAGACTTGGAGAATGAACTTGATGTTTTGAGAAAGCCTATGAGATGTCTTGATAGCCATCATGAAGCCCAGAGAAGTCATTATGCAAGAATTCAGAAGATTCAACCATGAGTGATAGAATTAGGGTTTTGACTGGGTCAACCCTAGACCAGCTGAAGATTTGGAGAAGGTTGAGACTTAATCCAAGGGCCATGAGATCATGGAATGATGTATAGAGATGTTATAAATATGATTCCTAGACCAACTCATCATGATTGAGGAGTTTGAGAAGTTTTGAGTTAGGGTTTCTGAGGATTGTCAGTGGAAAAACCCTAATTTGATCCCTATCTTCCAGGCAGTTTTAGCACTAGATGTGTTTGATATCTCATTTTCCCCACAACATGAATGTTGTAGAGCTTGTTCTAAGCTTTAATTTGAGTGGTGGAAGTCCTTGATAGGAGTTACAGAGCTCAAGTTATGGTTTTGGCAAATTACAGGTCAGCAGAGGTGTGTGAATCTGGGTCCTTGAAAGTCACCCAACTTCCAGACAACTTTTGCCCTAGTAGGTTGATTCCTATGATTTCTTGGTCAACATGAATGTTGAAGAGGATGTTCTTAGCTTTAATTTGAGTGGTAGAAGTCTTTGATTGGATTTGTGGAACTCAAGTTATGGTTTGAACAAGGCAGGGGTATTTTGGTCATTTGTCAGTTATAGGTCATTTTAGCCAATACCTAAAACTCCTATTTCCAAGCCTCAAATGGAAAAACTTAAAACATGAAAGTTGCTCAAAATGTGATTTTAAGTCTAGAAAGAAGGTCACAAATTGTTGAAAAAGCTCATAGCACAAGATTCCATGATTGGTCAAAAATGAACTAAAAATGACTTATAACTTTGAAAAGTTGAAATTGAAAAGTGTTTTGGAAGATCTACAAATCCAAAATAGGTCATCCAATATATCATTTTGATTGGAAAAAACATTTTGAGAAGATTGGTTTAAGTGGATTTTCCATTTGAGGTCCAGAAAATGAGGTTTCTTTGTTAATTTGTTACTTGCAAATGAAGTTAACTTTGAAAATCTTTACACAAGCCAATGTAAAGCCTTATTTTGGTTCATAACACTTGAATATCTCATGTAAGGAGTATTTGGCACGAAAATAAGGAGTAAGAGCATGAGATAAGAGATTTTGAACTTATCATCACATGATACTTTCATGAAGTTTCTAGATGATTCTAAGGAGTTCTAGATCATTCTTCCAATTGTTATTTAAAGAGGGTAATACACTGAATGCAAGGTTGGTTGATAGAGAGAGATTTGGAGAGAGAGAGAGGGAGAGAAACTCCATTGAAGAGGTTTCTTCAAATTCAAGGAAGTTGTGATTTCTGCCATTACAAGGATTCTCCATCAAGATTATTGCAAACAGAAAGATATTCAACATCAAAGGATCACATTCCATCACTTACAAGCATTGATTCCATTGCTAACAACCTTCACCATCATTTCTTGAGCAGGTTTTTCCCTTCTTCGAATCTCATTATTTATGTAGTTTACATGAGTTTTCTATCCATAGAATGCATGAGGTAGGATTATAGAATAGTTCCTGAGAGCTTGAGCGCCATTGGAGAGGATTTTTAACAGGACCATGATTCTTGGATCTTCAATAGTTAGTTGTTTAATGAGTTTTAATCAGCAAGAAGTAGTGTATATTGATCAGAATAGCACGTAGAGCATCTGTTGACCATTAAATTGAAGTTTGATGAGGGTTAATATCAGTTTAAAATGTTGAACCATGGTTGTACCCGGATCTTCAATTCCTCTGTTAGGGCAAGTTAGGGCGAGTTATGGAAAGCTTTACGTAGGGTTGTGTAGGGCTTGAGAAGTAGGCCATTTTTCATTTTGGAATCAAGTCCAACCGTGGCCTGAGCAAGGAGTTAGAGAAGCTCGAATTTGGTTGCATGGTGGAAGGGGTTCTGAAACCCTAGTTCGTTTGAAGACGATGAAGCCAAGCCGTTGGATCAATCCCATATGTTTGACATTTTATCCCAATCTAGTGGCCAGGATTTAATCTGAAGAGAGGGAAAGTTTGAATTATTAAAACGCCGCGTTTCATTTTTAAGAGGCGTTCTGGGCCTCAGTTCCTATTCGCACCCCCACCTTTATTTGGCCCAATTGGTTATAACTGGTCTGATATGCTATTCATACCCCCCCTCCCTTTTAATTAATTCATTTGTTTTAATTTTCTTCTTTTATTTTTCTGTTTTGTATAATTCATTAAAAATAGATAGAAAATGATTTTTCAATTCTTCTTTTTTCTGTGAATAGATTAAAATGAGTAGAAAATTATAAAAATAAAATTGAGATTTTATTTTTATGTTTAATATTTTTAGTAGATTTTCCAATTCAATAGCTTTTTAAGTGTTTCATTTTGATATTTGATTTTGTAGGAATTGTTTTAGTACTTTCCATTAATCTTTTTTACCCATTCTTTTTGGTGCAATTAGATGATTAGTCATACTTCCCCATAGGATTTTTTCTAGATTTTTTTAGAATTAATCTTGATTAGTTTAATTAGGGTTGACTTGGGATAGTCTAATTAGGGTTTAGAATTGTGCATAGGTGATGAATCATTTTCTTTGAGCAAGTTTTATCTTGATTTTTTAGGTAGAAACCTTTGTAGATGTTAGGAGAAGGTGTTGAGGACCCTTATGAATATTTGTTAATTTTTTCCCCATTAGTTTAGTTTTTTTAGGTATTATCTGAAGATTGCCTGATGATTTGGTTTGTTCAGTGGGTTATCTGTTCATCTGTGGGGTTCTTTCTGGGGAATTTGTTGAAGGGCTTGTGTTGCCTTGAGGATATTGATGATGAGCATCATAAGGAGAAGCTTGTAGACCAAGATGCAGAGACCCAGAGCTTGGCTGATGCCTTGTCTGTGAGGTTTGAGAGCCTGAAGTTTGAAGGAGGTTCATGGTACTTTCCTGAGGAAGGCACTATGAATGACTTTCATTCTTCCTTCTCACCTCTTTCTCAAGTATCCAATGATGTTGGAGCCAACTTGTGAGTTTAATTTCTCCTGAGGAGGAATGTAAACTGATCACATGTTGTTGAGCCACATGGGATACAACTCCTAAGTGGAAGCCTCCTAGTACTTTCCTGAGGAAGGTCCTATGGGTCTATTCACTTAGTTCCACTAGTTGATCTAGGATTTCTTAAGTATCCAATGATGTTGGAGCCAACTTGTGAGTTTAATTTCTCCTGAGGAGGAATGTAAACTGATCACATGTTGTTGAGCCACATGGGATACAACTCCTAAGTGGAAGTCTCCTAGTACTTTCCTGAGGAAAGTCCTATGGGTCTATTCACTTAGCTCCACTAGCTTAAATAGGATTTCTTAAATATCCAGTGATGTTGGAGCCTGCTTGTGAGTTTAATCTCTCCTGAGGAGGGATGTAAACTGATCACAGTGGTTGAGCCACATAGGGTATGACTCCTGAGTATACACCTCCTAGTGTTCTCCTGAGGAAGACACTATGAGCTTGCTTGCTTAGCTCCCTTTCTTTGGTAAGCTTGTTTTGAAGCTTGAAGACTGTGAATGATTTCTCCTGTGATTAGGGTTGTGCTTGAGAGCTTTGCTTAGATTGGTTTAGATTCTGTGATTAGGATTATGGTTAGAGAATAGATGATTCTTTCTCATGTGTTTTGTTTACCTGATGGTACTTCATTTCCTTTATCTGATATTGCTTGATAGCATGGTTGTTTATTTTCAGTATGTTTACTGTTATTTCATGACTGGCTTGAGGTCGAGACGAGCTTGTGGAGGCTGATGCCCCACACACATTTCCTCCCTCACTTGCATTGCATGCATTTTACTGTTAAAGCTGATGCTTTTGTCTGTTTTGGTGTATCATTGACATGATCCCTTAGGACTCTCATTTCCTTTGATGAGGATTTGATGATAGACTTTTAGGTTGAAACCTATGCATGATAATATCTAGGAGTTCCCTGTTCAAACCTCAACCATAGGATGAATCCATGGCATGATAACAATAGGACTTGATAGTCTCCCTCCTAGTTGAGCCATTTTAACCCGTAGTTAGCCGAACTACGTTTGCTCTGATCTTTCATACCAGATGAAAGTACGTAGGCATAGGATGCGATATCCTAGCGAGCAACCTTCCCCCCATAACCCGTAGTTAGCCGAACTACGTTGACTCTGATTTCTCATTCTCTGATGGGAATACGTAGGCATAAAGCGCGACGCTTTGCCGAGTCATTTTTCTTTTCTTTTTCAGCCAGCCTTGATAGGTAGATAGATTAAAACCAACCCGTCCAAGTAAACAAACAAGCGAGGATCCCGTCGAGTACGACGGACGTGAGGGGTGCTAATACCTTCCCCTTGCGTAACCGACTCCCGAACCCAGACAATGGTTGCGATGACCTTGTCTTACCCTTTTTCGTCAGGTTTTTCCGATCGTTTCCTTTCCCGCTCTGAGGGATAAATAACGAAAGGTGGCGACTCTTCTGTCATGCCGGCACCTTATTTTCGCGCAAGCGACAGCTGGCGACTCTGCTGGGGATAAAAGCATCTAGGGACTTTTCCCATCCCTTATGCTGGGACCGTTTCCCATCCCCTACGCGAGTCAATCCTAGCGCTTGGATGTTTATTGGTCGGGTGTTGTGCATATTGTATTTTACTTTTCTGCACTTTACTTTTCTGTACCTTTACCTTTCCGCATTTATTTTCCAGCATTATATTATCATGATTATTGCTGTGGGCAAAGGGAGGTTACTGTGAGTGAAAAGCCGGACCTGGGCTTGAGTACACACCTAGATATAGTTGCGGAGAAGTAGTAGACGAACCTGTCTGCTGAGCAGGCACAGTTCCCTACGAAAATCTGCGCTCAGACGAGATTCTTGCAGAGGTGCTCCTTTCCGGTCCTGAGGATCTGAGGGGAGTCCAGACGTGAGGATTGTCGACTCTGGGGACCGATCATTTGGAAGTCAGCTAAGAGAGGCCTCTTCATGACTTGACGATGCCACTCCTTCTGGGAATCGTATTGTCACTCGTGAAAGTCTGTGACGCTGACGACCGCATAGGATGCCGTACCTTTGTCCGTGGATTAGGTCCACCATACCTGTGAGTGGGTTGGGATATTGCAGGAAACTTTGACCTCCAGACTACCTGGTTTTCTTGACAGTAAATCAGTTATGTTGGGTTCTCAGTTGCAGAGATGTTCTTGATAGAGCAAGGGTTTGATCAGAGGATCTTATCATCCGGTGTTTGTCTGTTCTTGATAGAGCAGGCTTTGATCAGTGTATTATTATCAGAGGTTTGTTCTGGATGGAGCAGATTTTTGAGTGAGGTCTGAGGATCTCGTCAGCAGTTGTTATTTTGTTCTTGACAGGGCAGATTTTTGAGTGAGGTCTGAGGATCTCGTCAGCAGTTGTTATTTTGTTCTTGACAGGGCAGGTTTTGAGTGAGGTTTGAAGATCTCATCAGCAGCTGTGTATTTGTTCTTGAGAGGGCAGATTCGTGATTTGGGGTCTGAAGACTTCATCAGCGGACGCTTTCTGATCATACATCCCGGGTCCTTATTATCAGGCACTTATGCTTGTCAGAGCAGAATTTTGATCTCGATCCTATCAGATGGTTATTCTCAGCCGATCAGATCAGTGGTTTTACACCGGGGTTTCCTCCTCATCAGTGACTGTTGACACCGAATCTCCACAGCAGCCACCTGGATATATTATTGCATACCTGCATTTTGCATTAGCTTGCATATTCATGTTTGCACTCCATTAGCATGTGTCTGTGCTACAGGCGCGTTTCGTACCCTGATCCTGGTGTCCCGAGCAATGTGAGATATTTTCTTCCATGAATGGATCCAGTCTCATCACTGCATTGACACTATGTTGGCGCGTTGACACCAGAATCAGGGGTGATCTCCTGAACGTACAGACACCCATAATTCATCTTGCATGGCAGAAGTCGGGGCTTGTCTTCTAACCCTTGTGTTTGCAGGTTTGACTCAGAATCAAGCAGCTCAGATTGATGGAGCAGGTACAAGCTGAACTGGGGAAAATCCGAAGCCAGCTGGGGCAGGTCATGAATGACATACAGGCGGTGCGTCTGGACCAGCAAGTGCTCAGAGAGGAGAATCAGCAGCTGCAGAATCAGTTGAGCTTTCTCATGGGAGTAGTGAGAAGTATGTTAGATAAGGAGAGTGGTCAAGCGCCCAAGGAGGAGACCAGAGTGCTTCCTCCGTTACCGTCAGTGCCACCTGTGCTGAAGCCAAGTGGACCTCATGGACCCTCTACACAGCATGAAGCTCGAGGCCTGTCTCGTCGTCAGCCGCGCCGAGCATCTCAGAATAATCCTGAAGGTTATGGTCAGAAGAAGAAGCTACTTGATAGAGCTATGGACCCACTACCCGTGAGTTATGCCCGGCTGTTGCCACTGTTGGTTCAGAACCGTGTTCTCAAGCTTCGGACCTTAAATCCACCAGATGACGTGTCACCAGACGTTGATCTCAGCATGCGTTGTGATTTCCACTCTGGAGCACCAGGGCACCATGTTGAAACATGCAAGGCTCTCAGGAATAAGATTCAGGACCTGATCGACTCGAGGACAATTAGGCTTGTGCCGGGCGGCATGAGAGCATCGGGAAAGTTTATCCCCTACCCTGCAGGAGAAGTGGATGATTCCACTCCTTTGCCGGAAGCTGAGAAAGATCTGGAATATGTCCCGCGACCTTTGGTGACTGAATCGCCTCGCTCGCAGTTGCTGCCTGGATCGAGCTCAAGGACGCCAGCGCCTAAACGAGAGACCATTGCTCTTGGGCGGAAAGAATACCAGCCCCAGGGTCACAAAAGGCCTCGCAGCCTCGTGGAACGAAGGAACGCTTCTCCCCATCCAGTGCCTGTGCCGTATAGCCAGATTCTTCCGGTATTGGTTCAGAATTCCTTGGTGGAACCAAAAGCTCTCAAGCCCGTGCTAGAGCCTTACACTCCAGGGTACGATCCCCATGCTCAGTGTGGCTACCATGGTGGATCTCTGGGGCATTCAACTGAAGATTGCAAGGCTTTCCAGGCGAAGGTGCAGCAATTGATCGACCAAGGGTGTATTTCCTTTCCAGAGGGAGTCTTGGTTGTGCGTGACGACCTATCAGCTGCCTGAGCTCACAGATTCAGAGGGTTGCTTCCAGAAGCTGGTGATCCAGACAGGCAGACGCCCTCAACATTGGCAGTCCTCGGACTTTTTACCATTTGCACTTGTAGTTTCTTTTCTGTTAGTTACTACTTGTTATTAAACATTGTATGTTTCGAATGGTAATGATAATAAAGTGACTATGCATTTCTTCTGAATTAGTTATGTCGTTGTCACTCATTTACTGCATTGCACTGATTTGCATTTTATTTACTCCGATTTCTTACTATGATTAGCAATGAGCGGAGGGAGGATGATGAAACTGAATACGCATAACCGATGATCGTATTGCTTTCAGATAAAACTTTGCCGATGACGTACAAGGCATTGTTTCAAATCCCTAAACACCGGAGAGATAAGGAAGAGAATCCCTTGTTAACCACTTCGAGCCGAGGAGTAGGAGTTTCTTTCGGACTTTTTAACCCTCACATCTTAACCCGGGGCAGGGTAGTTGTCAGTTAGCTTGATCGAGCGTTCAAGTCTTATAGAGGAGTGTTGTCCTTCGAGGACCAATCACATCATATTCCTCCAGAGGTCGTACCTCATCAACCACAATGGTTAAACCTCACCAATCAGGAGTGAGACAGTTATAATCCTTTCGGAGCAATCAAGACAACCAGTGTCGCACGACTTGTTCCAAGAAAAAAAGAGAAATAAGAAAGCCCGCTAAGTAAAAAAGAAAAGCTAGAAAGCAAATACTTAGGCAAAAATCAGGGCATCCCGCTGGACTTCAAAAGAAAAATCGAAAAGAACTCAAAAGGAGTCAGTCCAGGCAAAAGTTAGGGAATCAAAAGAATGAAAAAGAAAGGATTATAAAAAAGGAAAATCCCCGAACAAGGACGAAGTCGTGTAGACACAGACACCAAAAACGAAAAGGAGTAACTGTCACTCCGAAACACCTTGAGAATTCTTTAACCAGTTGTTCTCAATGTTCAACATACCTCTCGAAGAGGCGAGCGCTCGAGCTAAGTTAACTGGACTTTAGGATCGGAGAACATCACGTAGAAGGGGTGGGTACAAATCATGATTTGAGCCAAATATCCTTTGCTTCACGAACCGTGAACCCGACCACGATACAACCCTTAAAAGACCTAATTGAGGCAGGGTTTATTCTGAGAGCGCATTACGATAAGGTTGAGTAACCTGACTCCTTCATGATTTGCTAATCATATCCTTATTGCATTTTTCACTGATCGCATCAGCACTACGTTTGAACTCTTTGGTTCACTCGTCACTCACTAGCATGACACGTAAATGAGTGACAGTACAACATTTTTCGAAATTTGCATGAACACTGCATTAAAATTACTATTCGTGAATAAACAATTTTAGTTGCAGGTTAGTAGCTGATACAAAGGAACTTCAGCAAGGAATAGTCAATCAGGACTGAATCACCAGAGGTCTGGGTCAGAATGGTATGCTGCGAAGCCCTGTGAATCTGGGGCAATGACTTCCAGTAAGTTTGGAATCAGTTTGTCTGAGGACAAGTCCCGGAGCATCAGTTGATCATGGGGCAGTTTATGCAAGCAGCGGTTGATCGGGAATGAATCTTCTCGAGACCCGATCAGGGGCAGTTATCCGGAATCCTTGCAATTTAAGGGCAGATCCCTCCAGTGTTCGATCAGAGCATGTTCATCGCTCGTTCAGGGGCAAACTACTTCAGAGATATTGAAGCCGACCATGCTGAGAGTTGATTAGTTGAGGATGAATCCTCCCGTTGTGCAGATGCTGGGGCAAGCCCTCTGAAGATTGTCTTGTTGCCAGTTGTTTTCGGCTCAGATTGAATTATTCCCAAAGGTCGGGTTGGGGCAAGTTGTTCAAATGAGTTTGTTCACCCTAGAAAGAATTGAGTACCGGGGAATCGTGTCATTACCCCGTCAAAACCTGAACCTTCTGAAGAAGCCTTGCGGTCATTGGGTTGCTATCCTACAGCATAACCTGTTACTTGACTCCATGATTGGTAGCCTGTATTCCCTGTGTTGACGCTGTTGAACCAGGATTGTTTTTCAGCAGAGGCGCACAATTTGAGGTCGTTCCCCCTGTACAGTTTGAGACTGCAGCAGATTGAGATGGCGTTCACCCCTCATCAGATTAGGGTCAAGATTACCCTCAGCGGACCAGGATTGATATCCCCGAAGCAGGATGAATCCTCCTTCCCCGGCAGAGTTCAGTAGTCTCTCCTTCGCAGAATCAAAATCAGATAGTGAGCATTGATATGTCTTCCCCAGGTAGAGGTGATTCTCTCCCCCAAGCAGGCGCATCCTGAAGGAATGTCACCTCATCAGCTAAGTCGCACGCAGCAGCTCATCGTCTTTCCCCAGCACCGGGTCACAAGTGCAGATTTCAGAGAATTGCTCGGGTGCCGAAGCTCGTGTTTTCCCCAGTAAAGTCACCGAAGCAGGTGTCTTCCCCAGCACCGGGTCACAAGTGCAGGTTTCGCAGGAGGTTGTTCGTATGCCGAAGGATGCAGCAACTGATGGTGCCAGACTGAAGTCTCCAGCAGAATTGAGATTCCCCACCAGAGTCATGCTCTCTCCTGAAGACGGATGGTTCCCTCTTCCCCAGTAGAGTGTTGGAACAGCTGATGTTGTATTCCCCGGCAGAGTTATACTCTCCCCCGAAGTCAAATGATTCTTTCTTCCCCGGCGAAATCGAAATTCCCCATCAGAGTTGCCCTCTCCAGCGAAGTAGAATGATTTCTATCCCCGGCCGAGTCCGCAGAAAAGCAGAATCCTCGGAAGTTGATCAGGTCATGATCAATTTTCCTCAGCAGAGCGTAGAGCAGCTGATGTTGTATTCCCCCAGAGTCGTACTCTATCCAGCGAAGCAGAACGATTTCTCCTTCCTCAGCCGAGTTTGCAGATGCCCAAGAGAGCCGAGTCCTTGGAAGTTGATCGGATCATGATTGGTTTCTCCCCGGTGGAGTGTTGAGCAGCTGAAGTTGGCTCCCCACAGAGCGGTCATCCCCAGAAGAGTAGCCGAGACGGCCGCACAGTTCATTCTCGCGATTGATATCAGCAGATCCAAGTGCTCGTAGAGCTTCGTTCCCCTGCAGCAGTCAGCTGAAGTTGTTTGCCATGCAGCAATTCGCGGAAGATCAATTCCCCAGACAGAGCCCGATTGATATTGACGTGTTCACCATCTCCTCGGCAGGATGATTCCTCTACCTGAGTGGTTCTTTCTCCTTGACAGGAAGATTTCCCCCCTTCGGCATTTATTTTGCCGATGGGATCGCATCATTGTGCATGATTGCATAGCATTGTGCATGACTGCATGGCATTTAACACTGCATAGCATCTGACGTTGCAACAACGTTGTGCATGATTGCATGGCATTTAGCATTTTCGCATATCATTCCCACCGTGTGGGGCATAGCGCAGAAGCATACGCATCATAAGCATGACCTAGGTCATTATCATCCTTATTGTACAGGTGTACTACCGAAAGACCGGTTGCCCAGGACGATTCCTGATATTCTCTCCAACAAGGTCGCTCTCTTAAGATGATTCTAAAAGACCCCGGTGATCCCCGCAGTCGCTCGCTCAAGATGATTTTTGAGATCCCCAGCAAAGACTTCGGTTCGAGATGATTCTCAAACCCCTCAGCAGGGTCATTTGCTTAAGATGACTCTTAAGACCTCAGTACAGTTTCCCGAGCTGTTGGCTTAAGATGATTCTTGAGCTCCCCAGTAGCGCCTCCAGCAAAAGTTGCCCAGGAAGATTCCTGGAATCCCCAACAGAGTGGAGGTCTTTTCCCCAGCAGGTGGTTGGCATTTCCCCAGCAGCAGGCAGGTAGATTGATATCCCCAGCCAAGCACAGTCATGATTGGCAGATGGAATGTTTCCCCAGGCGGATCCCGAAGGATTGTCCAGCAAGCTGAAGTTTGTTTATCCCCGTGAGTTTGAGGATTGAATGACATGAGTGTCTTGTAGCCCGAAGGCTATGTTCCCCAGAAGGGTCATTTCCCAAAAAAGTCGTTCAGGGCATTTATCGCTTTCCCCGTGCAGAAGTACTTGCTCCCTAGTAAAGTTGGTAGGAATCGTCTGAGTGTGCTCTTTCGTTTTTCTCCAGCAGTTGTTGAAGTCGTTTGGGTGAACTCTCTCGTCTTTCTGCAGCAGAGTCTACAAGGTTGTTCGGGTGAACCCTTCTTCCTTTTCCCCAGTGAATCATCAGGATTATTTGGGTGAACCCTCATTCCTCTCTCCTCAACAGAGTTGTTAACGTGATGATTATGTCCGGTGACCCGACATGTTTGCTTTTAATTAGCAACGACTTGACAGGATGTCAAGTGAGTAGCAGCATGATATGTCTGCCCCAGCAATGATGTCTAATCTGAAGATGGATTTCATAAGCGCCAGAAGGCGATACCAGAAGGTTCCTGTGAAGCCAGATTTCCGTATGGATGAAGCAACGGGTGGCTGAAGATAAGGTTCCAGAGGTTGTAGATACAACAGAGTGATTCGTGTGAGTCTGAAGACCACGTCAGTTGTCCTGAGGTGATGATTGATTGCGATCAAGTGAATGATACGTCTTCCGATTGAAGTCGAAGATGTTCCTCCAACAATGATGTCTAATCTGAAGATGGATTTCATAAGCGCCAGAAGGCGATATCAGAAGGTTCCTGTGAAGCCAGATTTCCGTGTGGATGAAGCAACGGGTGGCTGGAGACAAGGTTCCGGAGTTGCAGAGTGATTCGTGTGAGTCTGAAGACCAAGTCAGTTATCCTGAGGTGATGATTGATTGCGATCAAGTGGATAGTTTCTTCTGACTGAAGTCAAAGATGTTTCTCCAGCTGAAGCGGAGTTTTGCCTGTAGGCAAAGTGTTTGAATCCCCGTGGAGTCATGAGTGGCTCAGGATACCATTTCTCTAACTAAAGTCACAGATTTCTTAAGCTGAAGCAAAGGTGCCTAAAGGCAAGGTTATCCCCCAAGGTCGTGAAGGACCTAGGATTCATTATTCGGGCTGAAGGCCGAAGTATATCCCTGACTGAAGTCTCGGATGCTCTATAACAGAGGCGGAGTTGCCTGAAGGCAGATCCATGTATCCTTGAAGGCCAAGGATCATTTTCTTCCGACTGAAGTCGAAGATACCTCCTGCAGAGTTTATACCCTTGAAGGCCAAGGATGTTTTTCTAGCTGAAGCTGGAATGGCCAGGGGCCAGGGTTCCATCTATATTCAGAGTTACTTGAAGATTTTTTCTAGCTGAAGCTGGAAATGGCCAGGGGCCAGGGTTTCATATATCTTTAATGTTGAAGTTCTACAGTGGGCAGTGTGCAGCGGTATTCCGATGTTCGTCATGGTGCTGAGGGTGAACCCCAGATCAGAGTGTGCTCGGTTAGGTCTCTCCTTCCCAGCGGAGTAGCTTCAGGCAGCGAGGTTGGATGTTTGTTTGACGGCAATGTCAGATTCCTTAAATCCCCAGCAGAGATGATGTTGGTACGACGGCGATGTTGAGTGTCTCTCAGAATGATGTTTGTAACTGACGGCGATGTCAGATCAGTATCTCTCCAGCTAGTTGTTGAGCAGCTAGTATTGCAGCGTTCAAAGGTTTGTTCCCCGCAGAGTACCGTGTGCTCGTGCAGTTGGCAAATTTTCGGGTTTACCGATATTCAACCGTCTCGTACCTTGATTGGTTGAGAGCCGTTCGCTTCTCACCCAGTCAGGTTCAAGCCGTTTGAATAGGGGCAGCTGTTGCACCCCAAAATTTGACCAACATTTATTTGTTCATTGAGTATTTGGAAGTTGATACCTTCATCAGAAAGTTCAAGAGAGCTTCAGAGGAAGTGTTTTGAAACCAGGGTTGTGTGCTTCACAGTTTGAAAGTTGTGGGTGCTCCTCAGATGATTCTGAGACTTGGAGAATGAACTTGATGTTTTGAGAAAGCCTATGAGATGTCTTGATAGCCATCATGAAGCCCAGAGAAGTCATTATGCAAGAATTCAGAAGATTCAACCATGAGTGATAGAATTAGGGTTTTGACTGGGTCAACCCTAGACCAGCTGAAGATTTGGAGAAGGTTGAGACTTAATCCAAGGGCCATGAGATCATGGAATGATGTATAGAGATGTTATAAATATGATTCCTAGACCAACTCATCATGATTGAGGAGTTTGAGAAGTTTTGAGTTAGGGTTTCTGAGGATTGTCAGTGGAAAAACCCTAATTTGATCCCTATCTTCCAGGCAGTTTTAGCACTAGATGTGTTTGATATCTCATTTTCCCCACAACATGAATGTTGTAGAGCTTGTTCTAAGCTTTAATTTGAGTGGTGGAAGTCCTTGATAGGAGTTACAGAGCTCAAGTTATGGTTTTGGCAAATTACAGGTCAGCAGAGGTGTGTGAATCTGGGTCCTTGAAAGTCACCCAACTTCCAGACAACTTTTGCCCTAGTAGGTTGATTCCTATGATTTCTTGGTCAACATGAATGTTGAAGAGGATGTTCTTAGCTTTAATTTGAGTGGTAGAAGTCTTTGATTGGATTTGTGGAACTCAAGTTATGGTTTGAACAAGGCAGGGGTATTTTGGTCATTTGTCAGTTATAGGTCATTTTAGCCAATACCTAAAACTCCTATTTCCAAGCCTCAAATGGAAAAACTTAAAACATGAAAGTTGCTCAAAATGTGATTTTAAGTCTAGAAAGAAGGTCACAAATTGTTGAAAAAGCTCATAGCACAAGATTCCATGATTGGTCAAAAATGAACTAAAAATGACTTATAACTTTGAAAAGTTGAAATTGAAAAGTGTTTTGGAAGATCTACAAATCCAAAATAGGTCATCCAATATATCATTTTGATTGGAAAAAACATTTTGAGAAGATTGGTTTAAGTGGATTTTCCATTTGAGGTCCAGAAAATGAGGTTTCTTTGTTAATTTGTTACTTGCAAATGAAGTTAACTTTGAAAATCTTTACACAAGCCAATGTAAAGCCTTATTTTGGTTCATAACACTTGAATATCTCATGTAAGGAGTATTTGGCACGAAAATAAGGAGTAAGAGCATGAGATAAGAGATTTTGAACTTATCATCACATGATACTTTCATGAAGTTTCTAGATGATTCTAAGGAGTTCTAGATCATTCTTCCAATTGTTATTTAAAGAGGGTAATACACTGAATGCAAGGTTGGTTGATAGAGAGAGATTTGGAGAGAGAGAGAGGGAGAGAAACTCCATTGAAGAGGTTTCTTCAAATTCAAGGAAGTTGTGATTTCTGCCATTACAAGGATTCTCCATCAAGATTATTGCAAACAGAAAGATATTCAACATCAAAGGATCACATTCCATCACTTACAAGCATTGATTCCATTGCTAACAACCTTCACCATCATTTCTTGAGCAGGTTTTTCCCTTCTTCGAATCTCATTATTTATGTAGTTTACATGAGTTTTCTATCCATAGAATGCATGAGGTAGGATTATAGAATAGTTCCTGAGAGCTTGAGCGCCATTGGAGAGGATTTTTAACAGGACCATGATTCTTGGATCTTCAATAGTTAGTTGTTTAATGAGTTTTAATCAGCAAGAAGTAGTGTATATTGATCAGAATAGCACGTAGAGCATCTGTTGACCATTAAATTGAAGTTTGATGAGGGTTAATATCAGTTTAAAATGTTGAACCATGGTTGTACCCGGATCTTCAATTCCTCTGTTAGGGCAAGTTAGGGCGAGTTATGGAAAGCTTTACGTAGGGTTGTGTAGGGCTTGAGAAGTAGGCCATTTTTCATTTTGGAATCAAGTCCAACCGTGGCCTGAGCAAGGAGTTAGAGAAGCTCGAATTTGGTTGCATGGTGGAAGGGGTTCTGAAACCCTAGTTCGTTTGAAGACGATGAAGCCAAGCCGTTGGATCAATCCCATATGTTTGACATTTTATCCCAATCTAGTGGCCAGGATTTAATCTGAAGAGAGGGAAAGTTTGAATTATTAAAACGCCGCGTTTCATTTTTAAGAGGCGTTCTGGGCCTCAGTTCCTATTCGCACCCCCACCTTTATTTGGCCCAATTGGTTATAACTGGTCTGATATGCTATTCATACCCCCCCTCCCTTTTAATTAATTCATTTGTTTTAATTTTCTTCTTTTATTTTTCTGTTTTGTATAATTCATTAAAAATAGATAGAAAATGATTTTTCAATTCTTCTTTTTTCTGTGAATAGATTAAAATGAGTAGAAAATTATAAAAATAAAATTGAGATTTTATTTTTATGTTTAATATTTTTAGTAGATTTTCCAATTCAATAGCTTTTTAAGTGTTTCATTTTGATATTTGATTTTGTAGGAATTGTTTTAGTACTTTCCATTAATCTTTTTTACCCATTCTTTTTGGTGCAATTAGATGATTAGTCATACTTCCCCATAGGATTTTTTCTAGATTTTTTTAGAATTAATCTTGATTAGTTTAATTAGGGTTGACTTGGGATAGTCTAATTAGGGTTTAGAATTGTGCATAGGTGATGAATCATTTTCTTTGAGCAAGTTTTATCTTGATTTTTTAGGTAGAAACCTTTGTAGATGTTAGGAGAAGGTGTTGAGGACCCTTATGAATATTTGTTAATTTTTTCCCCATTAGTTTAGTTTTTTTAGGTATTATCTGAAGATTGCCTGATGATTTGGTTTGTTCAGTGGGTTATCTGTTCATCTGTGGGGTTCTTTCTGGGGAATTTGTTGAAGGGCTTGTGTTGCCTTGAGGATATTGATGATGAGCATCATAAGGAGAAGCTTGTAGACCAAGATGCAGAGACCCAGAGCTTGGCTGATGCCTTGTCTGTGAGGTTTGAGAGCCTGAAGTTTGAAGGAGGTTCATGGTACTTTCCTGAGGAAGGCACTATGAATGACTTTCATTCTTCCTTCTCACCTCTTTCTCAAGTATCCAATGATGTTGGAGCCAACTTGTGAGTTTAATTTCTCCTGAGGAGGAATGTAAACTGATCACATGTTGTTGAGCCACATGGGATACAACTCCTAAGTGGAAGCCTCCTAGTACTTTCCTGAGGAAGGTCCTATGGGTCTATTCACTTAGTTCCACTAGTTGATCTAGGATTTCTTAAGTATCCAATGATGTTGGAGCCAACTTGTGAGTTTAATTTCTCCTGAGGAGGAATGTAAACTGATCACATGTTGTTGAGCCACATGGGATACAACTCCTAAGTGGAAGTCTCCTAGTACTTTCCTGAGGAAAGTCCTATGGGTCTATTCACTTAGCTCCACTAGCTTAAATAGGATTTCTTAAATATCCAGTGATGTTGGAGCCTGCTTGTGAGTTTAATCTCTCCTGAGGAGGGATGTAAACTGATCACAGTGGTTGAGCCACATAGGGTATGACTCCTGAGTATACACCTCCTAGTGTTCTCCTGAGGAAGACACTATGAGCTTGCTTGCTTAGCTCCCTTTCTTTGGTAAGCTTGTTTTGAAGCTTGAAGACTGTGAATGATTTCTCCTGTGATTAGGGTTGTGCTTGAGAGCTTTGCTTAGATTGGTTTAGATTCTGTGATTAGGATTATGGTTAGAGAATAGATGATTCTTTCTCATGTGTTTTGTTTACCTGATGGTACTTCATTTCCTTTATCTGATATTGCTTGATAGCATGGTTGTTTATTTTCAGTATGTTTACTGTTATTTCATGACTGGCTTGAGGTCGAGACGAGCTTGTGGAGGCTGATGCCCCACACACATTTCCTCCCTCACTTGCATTGCATGCATTTTACTGTTAAAGCTGATGCTTTTGTCTGTTTTGGTGTATCATTGACATGATCCCTTAGGACTCTCATTTCCTTTGATGAGGATTTGATGATAGACTTTTAGGTTGAAACCTATGCATGATAATATCTAGGAGTTCCCTGTTCAAACCTCAACCATAGGATGAATCCATGGCATGATAACAATAGGACTTGATAGTCTCCCTCCTAGTTGAGCCATTTTAACCCGTAGTTAGCCGAACTACGTTTGCTCTGATCTTTCATACCAGATGAAAGTACGTAGGCATAGGATGCGATATCCTAGCGAGCAACCTTCCCCCCATAACCCGTAGTTAGCCGAACTACGTTGACTCTGATTTCTCATTCTCTGATGGGAATACGTAGGCATAAAGCGCGACGCTTTGCCGAGTCATTTTTCTTTTCTTTTTCAGCCAGCCTTGATAGGTAGATAGATTAAAACCAACCCGTCCAAGTAAACAAACAAGCGAGGATCCCGTCGAGTACGACGGACGTGAGGGGTGCTAATACCTTCCCCTTGCGTAACCGACTCCCGAACCCAGACAATGGTTGCGATGACCTTGTCTTACCCTTTTTCGTCAGGTTTTTCCGATCGTTTCCTTTCCCGCTCTGAGGGATAAATAACGAAAGGTGGCGACTCTTCTGTCATGCCGGCACCTTATTTTCGCGCAAGCGACAGGGATACCCCCATTCCTAGGCAATATCAACCGTAACATTATTTTGCAAAAGCATTAGGTCGACTTTCCAGACAAAACCTAATCGTAAATCAAATTCTATTTTCCAATATGAATTAGCATAAATATCGTTGCAAAATAAAAGCCATAAGGTGAACAACAAAAATCTCATAGAATAATCCCAACAAAGGTCAATACATAGCAATTTAGGACCACCCCCTAACAATTGGGGGTTTAGCCACTCATAATATTCGATAAAAACAACATGATAATTAGAAACATTACAATGGTATTAGGAGTGAATTCGATCTTCAATATCTTCCGAGCATGGAAATCTCCTTGTCCTCCCAATTCTCCAGAGCTTCAATCTCTCGTTGTATTTTTTCGTATAATCCAAAAGTCCCTTCTCAAATAGTCACAATTCCAACTCAGCACTAGGGAAATACCCACAATACCCTCGAGGATCACAAGAGTAAAAAATACAAGAAAAATAGGGAAAAAAGCGCTTCCTGCAACACAGGCCGTGTCAGGCAACACGGGCGGCCGTGTTGGCTTCCTGACACATTTTTCGCGTGAAATTTCCACGTCCCAGGTGTCCTGACACGGGCCGTGTCACACAGCACGGGCACCCGTGTCAGGCCACTGTTTTCCACCAAAAATCACCTTTTCTGAGCAAATACTGCAACACAGGCCGTGTCACACAACACGGGCACCTGTGTTGCGCCCATGTTTTGAATTTGACTTCGACTCCAACACAAAAGTCATAGTTCTCTCTCTTTAGCTTTCCGGTGGTTTTTAGAACGCCTCAAACGGATTCCCGGAACTCCTGTTATGATCGTTTCCGTGCAGACTGCTAAAGATTTCACAACAAAACTCTTCCGAAATCTTGCCATTTTTCCCCGGTTTTTGCTCTGCTTCTCCTTTATTGTATACCTGAACCTAGAAACAGTGAAAAATACCAAGTAGACGCGTAAAATGTAATAAAAACAACTAAAATGCGACAAGAAAAAACAAATGATTAACTAAAATAAACGGTAAAATAACGTGTAAAAACCATCGATCAAACTCCCCCAAACTTAAACCATTGCTTGACCTCAAGCAAAAAGCTTGGATAAATAATTTTCAAGTCAAACAGCACATCAAGTGAAGGGTTCAGGGTGTAAGGCGTGTCGATACTCATATGTGAGTCTTAGTTCCGATCGGCTCAAACCAGCTCTCTCGGTACTCATCCGTTAACGAAGGCATTACATAAACACATACCGCAGTAAACTTACGGACCTAAATCTCCCTTTTGGCCACCTCTCCAACTATGCTTTGGGCTTAAGTCTTTTCTTCGATTTTCTACCCCTTTCATTCGGATAATCAGATTAAGACATGCACATTTTTGCTCGAGATTTTTTTCTGTGGCACCTTTATTCTTTTTTTCCCACTCACAGGCGTTTATTAGTCCACTTTGGGACGACTATAGAGATTCAACCTCTGTTAGGCTAAATAACCGGGTGAGGGTTACCCAACTTAGAAGGACAGGTTGTCTTTACGTCATTATTCAACTTTCTTTTTTTTTAGTACCACAAGTCATTTTCAATCATGCCGGACTATCACAATGAACTAATTGGGGAATACTTCTCAAATTCGAGTACTATGGCACAAATCTACACGTTGGACTCGTTTCCTTACTCCGGGGAACCTAGGGTGTTCACATTATACCTCAATTTCCAAACTTTCCCTAGTTCCTTAGTTCAAATCCCACTTCCCTTGAACTCTAAATACTTTCTAGACTACCTTACACACCTACCAATCACAAGAAAAAAAATTTTACGGTCTCCGTAGGGGCGAATTCGATGTGATTTTTACCGAACTTAAAAATAAAAAGGTATTTAAATAGACAATTCAAAATGGTAAAACCTCCCCCAAACTTGAACTAAACATTGTCTCAATGTTCAAGAATCAAGAGAAGAAGAGGTGTACTCACAGAGATCCTCACAGAGGGGTCGACAGTTAATGCAGTACCTCTTCACTGTTTCCACGTTTTCCCTTGTAAAATCTCGTTTATTCCTACAAAAACAATAACAACAAAAGAAACAACATCAATTCATAAAACCATGGGTTGCCTCCCATGCAGCGCTTCGTTTAACGTCGCATGGCTCGACGATCGACTCCCTATTATTATGGAGGGTACTTCAGCCTCCAAACTATATTGCTCGACTTCTTCGCAATAGAATATTGTGTCAGTTCAGAGATAAGAGCAACTTGAAATGGTTTTGATCGTTCTCCCTTCTTAGTTATGTTAATCCTCCCAACTGAAGGTTTGACATCTTTCTCCTTACCTTTCTTTCGACCCTCGTGAGTTTTTAAAGTGATTTCCTCATCAAAAAATTTCAAAGTGAGTGTACCTTTTTCCACATCGATATTGCACCGACTAGTTAGCAAGAACGGCCGACCAAGTATGATCGAAGTTTCTTCATCCTCGGGTATATCCATGATTTGAAAATCAACTGGGTAAGTGAAGTTATCGATTGTCACTAGAACATCCTCTGCTAGCCCATATGCCATCTTGGTTGTGTGGTCGGCAAACTTAAAGCTTGTTCCCGTATCGCTCACTTTTCCAATATCCAGCTTTTTGAAAATAGATAACGGCATGAGACTCACACTAGCACCTGAATCAATTAGGACTTTCTTAAAAGTTCGATCTTTTATAGTACAAGGGATTACAACTGGTCCAGGATCCTTCATCTTGATGGGTATTTTCCTTTCTTGTGCTATTTCCTTGCATTGCTCAGTTGTGGTCTTCGATTCTTCACCCATTGGTCTCTTTTTACCTATAACCTCTTTCATGAATTTCTTGTACAAAGGCATTTGCTCAAGTGCTTCAAAGAACGGCATGTTGATTTCCAATTTGGTGAACATTGCATTGAACTTTCCGAAGTCTTTCTCACTCTGATCCTTCTTTGCAACTCTTTGAGGGAACGGTAATTTGATTTTCGGTTTGACCTCCTCTTTCTTTTTCTCCCCAGTTGACTTTTCAGATAGCACAACTTCTTCTAGTTCTTTTATTTTTTTCTCTTACCTCAAGTTCCACCTCTATGCATTCTTCCTCCTTTATTTCCTCCTCTTCTATCACTTTCTGATTTCTTGTTGTGACAATATTAATACTCTCTTGATTTTTCAGATTCGGTACTGTCGCGCTCGGGAGGGTTTCTTGAGTGTGTGTTGAGAGGTGTTGGGCTATCTGTCCCATCTGCGACTCAAGGTTTTTGATGGAAGCTGTGTTGTTCCTTTGAATGTTACAGGTCTCATCTTGGAATTGCATACTTTGAGCCGCCATTCTTTCAATAGCTAACTCCCATTCTGCTTTTTGAGGGGCCTGTTGTTGTTGTTGTTGTTGTTCATATGGAGGTTGGTTTTGGTCTTTCCAGGAAAAAGTAGGATGATTCTTCCATCCTGGATTATAGGTATGAGAATACGGATTGTTCTGCCTCAGAACTTTTATCTCTTCGACTCCAACACAAAAGTTGTAGCTCTCTCTCTTAGCTTTCCGACGAATTTTAGAACGCCTCAAACGGATTCTCGGAACTCTAGTTATGATCGTTTCCGTGCAGACTGCTAAAGATTTCACAACAAAACTCTTCCGAAATCTTACCATTTTTCCCCGGTTTTCGCTCTGCTTCTCCTTTATTGTATACCTGAACCTAGAAACAGTGAAAAATATTAAATAGACGCGTAAAATGTAATAAAAACAACTAAAATGCGACAAGACAAAACAAATGATTAACTGAAATAAATGGTAAAATAACGTGTAAAAACCACCGATCAGACATCATTCCAGCAGAAGGGTGAGAAATATTATCATAATAACAATGCATATAATCATATATAAATGCACAAATACCTGTTTACCGTGTTTTTTGGTAAACAACCTCTGGTCTATCAATTTGGTGTCAAATTGACTAACTTGCAGGATTGACCATACGAAATCCTAGGATATGTGCTAAAGGGTATTTCTATTTGAGCCTATCTAGAAATGTGTTTTAACAATACTAAGAAGAAATAATTTAAAAGGGGGGAAGAAATTATCCACTATGTTTAAAAGAAAGAAGGAAGAAGAATTATTAGAGGGAAAAGAGATAAAGGTTTTTTTGGGAGGGACTGACTTAATCGAAGTGGTAATGATGTACAAAAGGAAAGACGAAATAAATAAGTAAAAGTACTTGACAAAAGTAAAGAAAACAAAGTAACTTCATTGAAAAGATAAAGGATGGTGTGTTTACATCACGTACTTCTCTATAATACTCTCTTTCTCTACACTCGGATACTTGGAGTAATTTTAAGAGTGACTTGTACAACAGTAAATTACAACACACTAAGTTTATGTCTAAGACTCCTATTTATAACAATAATAGTAACTGCTAATAACCGCTAATAACCTCCTTAGGCCATCTATTCCTGACAAGTGTCAGACCGCATGCAATCCTTTATCTGATGAGAGCCACTTGTCCTTCTTAGTCATAAGAAAATATAACTACTCCCTCCAAGATTCGAATTTTAAAACTCAATTCGTCCCTCCTTCTAAATCTCGGTCGAAGACCACTTCGCTGCTTAAGTCGAAGTGTTTAATTTCAAGATTTCAATTTTTCTAAGTCTTTGGAAGACTTGTAGGTCTTTTAACACGCTGAAAATAGCCTCCAAACATGAGTCGTCGAATTGGCGAGCTAACAAATTGCCCCCCAAAAATGTAGTTTTCGACACTATAAAAAGTACATTTTTTGACAGCATCCAAATTCGACGCTGTTTACCTTCGACTATATCCTGATAGTTGACCCACCTTCAACTGCTTCGAGTTTAGGAAACTGAAAGGTGATGGGAGAGGATATATCCACAATCTCACGCAAAAAGGAACTGTTACGCCACCTTGATGCACGATCTCTAACGTCATGAACATCATGGCAAATTTCTCGGGAATCACCAAAATCATGAGCCATCATTACCCCTACAGAGCATAGGTTACAACCGCCACCTCTACTAACTCATCCTGAGTACACACGTGGCCCACTAACCCCAGCCGCTTATAAAAAACTCTTGAATTTCCTCTTTTCACTTATAAATAATTTTCAAAACGTTTTTTACTTTTACTTCAATCTTTTTACAACATTGCCTCACATTTTCTTCCCACCGTCTTTTCTTCCAAGAACACTCCTCCAACTTTCATCATGGCTGAGCTAAGATCCCAGAAACAAAAAACCCAATCTCATCAACAAACCTCTTCTTCCATCCTTCCCTTTTTTGCTGCTCTGAGTGGCCCGAAGGTGGTGAAGAATCAGCAACTCGTGCGAGAGCCTTTACTGGAGGAGAAACGCCATATCTACGAATCCCAGGTAATCATTCCCGTTACTGTCGCGGATAAACCGCTTGCCATGTCCGGGCCTCTATCCCTCTCAGGTTTAAACTATTCCAATTAGAATGAGTTTTTTCCTTCTTATCGAAAAACCAAACCCCTAGGGCAAAAAGACTCCCAAAAGGTTCCCTTGGATAATCCAGATAACTTGGATGTTTATAATGTGGATCTCAAGTATCTCCACGATGGCGCAAGATTATTTAGGGCTACGCCATATTTCAAGGATTCTGGACTCTACCTCAATTGGTTGAAGAAGGTAGAAAAGGTAAAAACTCAAGACTGGAAAGACATGGGCATCTATGACCTTATTATGATGTCGAAAGTAGGTCCCAACTACTGCCCTCTGATGTTGGTTGCGTCTTTGTTCTTTTGGGACAACACACATTACACTTTTCATCTCCCATGTGGGATGATGACGCCCACTTTGTTCGATATTGCTGCTATTGTAGGAGTGAAACCTCATGGACTGGCTTACGACCCTGAAGTTGATAGCCAAGACACTATCGGTTTCTCAACCATCAAACATACTTATACCCATTTCATCAACCATTATCATGATAAAAATATGTCGCGGTTAAAGACGAGGAACATATAGCCTTTTTGGCCATGTGGTTGTCTCGTTGCATTTTCTGTACTAAATCCTTGCAGGTGGCGCGAAAATACTTAACACTGGCGAACCAGCTACATGCCAAGAGAGAAATATGTTTGAGCGAAATGATCCTTGCAAGTCTATACAAAGCCTTAAGCGAAAATGCCGGCAAACTGAAGGACCCTGAGAATAACGGCAACTTAGTAATGTCGGGGCCGTTTTGGTTACTTCAATTGTGGTTAAAAGCCACTTTTGAAGGCAGCCTACCAAATAAGGGTGAAGTTGATGAAGGTTCTCCTTCAATCTCTGGAAGACAAGTCGAATGGCCCCGCTTAGTTCAGCTTACCCCCAGCGAAGAAGGGCAAACACTTCGAGCCAACCTCTCAGGCTTCATCCAGATGTTTGCGAAGCGCCATGTCTTCACACCTGGGATGACTCCCTTCGCAGAACGGAAACATGGCCCTGAATGGTTCATTAGTCCTTTCCCAGCTTTGCTCAAGAGACAGGAAGAGGAATCAAAGCTGATTTGGGAGCGATTCCTTACGCCTCGACTATTTGTCCACAAACTCAATCTGACAAGAGGGCAAGCTTCCCTGATAGCTTACCAACCAAATCTTGTGTCGAGACAGTTTGGACTTATCCAAACCCTACCTAGGTGTTTATACGAGAAAAAATATCACATTCTGTTTCCACACCACATCGTTAACCCCATCGAATGTTCGACCCAATTGGCGCGTCATGCCCATAAATCCTTACTTACCCCACTCTATTTTGAGCCCTCTTATTTATGTTCCCCAGAATTTTATAACTGGTGGTCCAGACATTATTCTTCTGAATTTCTTGATGATGCTAGTCTTACTCGAATGATTGATCAAGCTTTCATTGATGTGCAGGAAAAAACCAAGAAAGGTAGGTCCACTCACATAAAGGAGATACAAGCCTTCCAAAAATATTTTGAAACTGCTTATCAACCGGATGATATTAGTCGAACCGTCCGCGAGGCTGTTGTCACTTTGAGGGAAAAATTTCTAAAAAAGATGGAGAATTTAAAAATTCCTTCTTCCATCCCCCGTGAGAAATGGTATGAGATGGCTTTCAAATTATTTCCCCCTAAGGTTACTCGATTTCCATCTGCTGATTTTGGAGTGGCCCTTGCCCCTCCATTCCCAGATTGGTTCATATGTGAGGATCCTATAAAAATCCTCAGACAGCAGTCGAAGCCTAAAGCACATCGGGTGGTTCCGACTAAGCATATCGTCGATACTTTCAAAGGGCACCTTCATATTAATATCGAAGATGTTCGCATCGAATCCGACATTCTCGAAGGTCGATTCTTATTTGTTTTAAACCTTTTAAACAACGCTTTATCATTACTAACGGGTGGCACTGTCATTTGTCTTTTGTAGCTGCTCCAAAAAAGACCGCCATCTCGGTGAAGACTGACAGTTTCGTCGAGGGTCAGAAGGTAATATTAATGCACCATCTTAATCCTTTCAACATTCCGGGTTTAGAAAACCTAACACTTTCCCAATGCATTTTAGGTAAGCCGGAAACCCCCTACCCCTCAGAAAAAAATAAAGAGGGGCGCCAACCTAGTCATCATCGACTCAGAAGACGAAGATGGTTCTCCTCGAGAGGAGGTTCCCATGAAAAGGCGGCGAAAGGTTGTCCGCGGTCTCGACGCCACTGAATCAGATCCTCCATCGACTCAAATCCCCGAATCACAAGCTCAACGTGTAGACCTTGGTAAGGCTTCTGTCGGAGGTACCCCGATTCCCCAAACTGCTGCTGTTGAAAGCGACAATTCCAGTCCGGCTGATGAAGGCCCGAAGGTCCAACTCTTATCTTTGACTGCTTTCTATCTGAATTTCAAACTACTTTTGGACTCTTTTTCTCATGTTTAGATTCTTTCTTTTCAGCCTGACGTTGTGATGACGGAAAACATCCCAACTACATCTCTTCTTGAGGCCTATCCTTTGAACAGTCGAGGTGAGCCCACCTATCGTCCTTCTTCGGACTTAGGTTCTGGTGTGAGTTCTCTTGGGGAAATCAATAAACCTGAGATCCCTGTGGTTCCCCTGCTTTCTCCTTTAAAAACTGTCACCCAACCATCTCAGACCGACGGGTCCGATCATGACGAGGGGAACAATTCCCAGAATCCCATCGAAACAGGTGAAGAAGCGAACTTTTTGGATGAGGGCGTAAATCCTGCTGATGATTCACCTCAGGGAACCACAATGGAGGTTGATGATAAACCTGTGGAGGAAAGGGGTACGACAGATGGAGCCATGCATCAATCTGAATTGGAAGAGTCTAGTGAAGAAGACGTCGAGGAAGACGAGGACGAGGATACCACCAACGCTGCCCCAATTAAAGAAACTGCTGTCGAGAGTCCTCCTATCCAGCAGGCCAAGCCTGTTGAGACAACTCCAATTGCTCCTGCCAACACCCCCGCAAAAGCAGAAGCGATGCCTGCCAAAAGTGCGACAGATCTTACTGCAGCAGAACTTGAGGCTCTAAAAGCGTCCGACCGTCGTCAATACATCAAGCTCCTCCTTCGTAGGCGAAATAGTTCCTCAGGCAGATCCCAAAGCACTTCAACCTCTGAAGGTCCGACTTCAACTCCAATCAATAGTGCTCTTGAGAAAGTAAAGGAAAAGATTTTCAAAGGGGACCTCTTTTCTCTTTTGCAAATGGGTCCAGTCCATTACCTTTCTTTGAAAACTCTCCTACAACAAGTGGACCTTCAATCGATCTCCGCTGAGGCTGCGGCCGTAATCCAAGAAGTTAGGAAGTTGATCGACCAGGTTCATACTGACTTTGGGCTCCTGCCTCAGTTTGAAAAAGATATATCTGAAAAGTCAGGTACTAAGGCTGCTGCTTGGTCTGCTGTTGTTGATTGTGAAGACAAGATTGCAGCGCTGGAGGAGCAAAAGGCCAAGAACCAACAATAGATTACTGAGAACGAAACGAGCATCGCTTGTTGGGAGCGTAAGATCAGAAAACTTCGCAGCAAGATAGCTAAAGCTCAAAAGAGGAATGTTGAACTGTCTTCCTTCGATGATTCTTCCTTGTCGATAGAGCTTGATCGTGCCGTCCTTTTTGCCTAGGAGGCTCGACAACTTGAGGCCGATATTGCGCAACTGAAAACCGACAAAGCCTCTTGCCAGAGTCGTCTCGATGCCCAGAAAGCAAGCTACGTCAAGATGAAGTCCAACCTTCCTTTTTAGATTTTTGGAATGTTTAATATTTATTTTCGGGCCTTTGTAAGCCATGTCTCTATTGTTGTACTCGTAAAGACTAAGCCATTTTGGCACATTTTATTGATTCCATTTATGGCCCTGCTTATTAGTTTTATATTACTCTGTCGAAATGTTTACCTCTCGCAGCGCTGGTTTGTATTTTTTCAAATACTTACCGTTTACTTTCAAGATTTGTTTATCATTGCTAAGTTCCTCAACTTCGTATGCCCCATTCAAGAAGATTTTTGAGATTTGAAACGGTCCTTCCCATTTCGGGGACCATTTGCCTAGTGTCCTGACCTTTCGATCCATCGGCAGGATTACCCTCCAAACTAAATCTCCAATCAAAAAGGTCTTTGCTTTGACTCTTTTTTTATAGGATTTCTCCACTCTTTTCTTTTGTCTTCTTAAAAGTTCCAACGCTCTTAACCTTTCCTCGTCTAAATCCACTAACTCGTCGAGCATCATGTCCCAATAGATCTCACAGGGAATTTCGTGATGCCTCTGAATCCTGGCTGACTGCACAAGAATTTCAACTGGTAATACTGCATCATGGCCAAAGGTCAGTCGATAAGGGGTAGTGTTGGTAGCTTCTTTGGGGGATGTTCGATATGCTCATAGGACCTGGTCTAGGGTTTTATGCTAGTTTTTTGGCTTACGCCCTACTTTCTTTTTTATCATTCCAATTACTACCTTATTCGCTGCCTCGACCTGGCCATTGGCCTGGGCGTAGTAAGGGGTCGAAGTAAGGAGTTTGAATCCCATTTCTCTGGCAAACTCTTGCATTTTCCGTCCGGTAAAGACTGATCCTTGATCTGTTGTTATCGTTTCTAGCAAACCAAATCTAAAGATAATGTGTTTTTGAATAAATTCAATCACATCGTCTTGGTCTACTTTTGGCAGGGGTACCGCTTCGACCCATTTGGTGAAGTAGTCTATCCCCACCAAGATGAATTTCTGGTTTTTCGAGGACGCAGGTCGTATTTCTCCTATTAGGTCCAAAGCCCATCCTCTGAATGGCCATGGCTTAATTATGGAGTGCAACTCGCTTGCTGGAACATGTTGTATACCAGCATGTATTTGGCACTCCTGGCAGCCTTTGGCAAATTCGATACAATCTT
The DNA here is from genome assembly GCA_963859935.3 of Lathyrus sativus. Classification (NCBI taxonomy): domain Eukaryota; kingdom Viridiplantae; phylum Streptophyta; class Magnoliopsida; order Fabales; family Fabaceae; genus Lathyrus; species Lathyrus sativus. The sequence goes on from OZ012737.1 coordinate 186,817,690, forward strand.
TCAGCATTGTAGGCCAATATAGACCTTGGCGAAATAGTATCCATTTCATCTTCTGGCCTACCTGGTGTGCCCCGCATGCTCCACTATGAACTGATGATAGTGCTAGATACGCCTCAAATTCACTTAGACACTTAAGCAAAACTCCCTCCGGAGCTCTTTTGAATAATTCGTTTCCTAGGAGGACGTAGCTTAGTGCTTGGTATTTTATTCTTCGCTCCGTGGTGCTTGAAGGATTTTGGAGGTATTCGACCAACGGTTTTCTCCAGTCCCCATCTGACATCGATTCGATTGTAAAGATCTCGAAGGTTTCTTCGTCGGCGAATCCGAACTTTGCGGCCCTTAAATCTGATGGCCGCAATGCCATAGCTGCTACCTTGCTTCTGACTTGGATTACTTCTCGCAGGTCTTCGCAGGATACCTTATATCCTGATGCTATTTGGGCCAATCGTTGGCCACCTGATTTTGTATTCATGGTATATGTCGAATAGTAGTCTCTTCGAATTTCTTTAATAGCCTATTTGCTACTACGAAGTACACAATGAGGCTTTCTTTGACGCATTTGTATTCTTTTGTCAATTGTTTTATGACTAACTCTGAGTCTCCCATTATTTCGACTCTAGTTGCCCCCAATTCCAACAGAATTTCAAGTCCAGCTATCAAGGCCTCGTATTCCGCCTCATTGTTGGAGCATGGCTCACTTATTTTATACTTGAATTGTGTTGGAATTTTGTCAGGAGAAATAATCAGCATGCCTATGCCAGTTCCCTTCTTATGGCTTGAACCATCGAAGTACAACTTCCAAGGTTCTAGTTCGACCATATTTAAAGCGTTTGTGTCTACGGAGTGGTCGACGATGAAGTCTGCCACTATTTTCCCTTTAATTGCTTTCAATGGTTTATATGTTAAGGAAAATTCCGTTAACGCTAATGCCCATTTACCTATTCGACTATGCAAAATAGGTTTGGACAACATATGCTTTATAACATCAAAATGTGAAGAGACACAAACATCGACAGGCTTTATATATTGCTTTAACTTTGTACATGAGAAATATAAACATAGACATAGCTTTTCTACTTTGCTATATCTGGTCTCTGCATCATTTAGGACTCTACTAAGGTAGTAAATGGCTCTTTTTGTGCCGTCTTCGTCCTCTTGAGCTAACATGCTTCCCAGAGTTTTGTGTGACGCAACTATGTACAACCTCATGCTTTTGTGTCGACAAGGTAGAGAGAGAATTGGAGGATTGGTCAAATAACTTTTAATTTTGTCGAAAGCTTCTTGTTGTTCCTTCCTCCATTCATACCCTTCTTTGGTGACTCGAAGCAACGGCGAGAAAGCTTGGGTTTTGCCGCTTAGGTTCGATATGAACCTTCTTAAGAAATTAATTTTGCCCAACAGGGATTGTAATTCCTTTTTATTTGACGGCGCCTTGGTCTCCATAATGGCCTTCGTCTTGTTTTGGTTTATTTCGATGCCCTTTTTGTGGACTATGAAACCCAAGAAGTCGCCCGCCTGCACAAAAAACGCACACTTTAAAGGGTTCATTTTGAGGCCAAACTTCCTCATTCTTAAGAAGGATTGTCGAAGATAATCTATATGATCTTTGCCTGATACGGATTTAACCATAATGTCGTCAATATATATCTTCATAAACGACTCTATATAGTCATGGAAGATTGAATTCATTGCTCGTTGGTACGTTGCCCCAACGCTTTTTAGGCCAAAAGGCATTACTACCCATTCGTAGGTGCCTATGGCCCCTGGACAACGAAACGCTGTTTTGGGAACATCATCCTCGGCAATGAAGATTTGGTTATATCCAGAATAAACATCTAACATACTAAGATATTCGTGGTCGGCGGCTAAATCGACTAGCATTTCTGCCACCGGCATCGAATATTCATCCTTAGGAGTTGTTGAGTTTAAGTCCCTAAAGTCTATGCAGACTCTCAAGGAACCATTTTTCTTAATAACTGGCACAACATTAGCAAGCCATTCGACATACCTGGTTGTGCGAATGAATTTGCACCGCAGAAGTCTTTCGATTTCCGCTTTTATTTTTGACAGAACCTCTGGAGCAAAACGCCTTGGGCTCTGTTTGACTGGTTTCTTGCTAGGCTTGATCGATAGTCTATGTTCCACCAACTCTCTTTTCAATCCTGGAATTTCATCATAATCCCAGGCAAAACAGTCTCTATATTCTCGCAAAAGCTGGATGACCTCACCTTTGAATCGAGCGTCGAGGTTGGCACTAATATAAGTGGGCCTTTTTATAATGCCGTCTCCTAAGTCCACTTCCTCTAGCGGGTCCTGCGCAAGCAACTTGGCATCCTCTGCCAAGGGATCTTTCTTGAAACCCAAAGGCTCGTCGTCATAGATAGCATCAAGCCTTTTGTTTTCTTGATGGGTTTCATTAGATAGTTCCATGTCGAAGCCTTCCTTGTAGCTTCTCTGAAGAACTTCTTTATTGGCCTCTGTGGCCATTTTGCTTCTAACAGCCTCCAAGGCCGTTTGTAGTCTAGTTTCGGCCACATAAGCTGAAATCCTTCGAAGCGCATTGGCTTCAGTCATTATTACTGAAATCACTTCCCCATCCAGTGGGGTCCACCGACAAGGTTCCAAGGTATGGAAGCCTTTCTCCTGGCACCTCTCTGTCCCAACGGAAACCGTCTATAGGATGTAAGTATAACGAGCCAAAGACTTCGTCGTCTGGCTTGAAATCGAAGTCTGCTGGTCCACAAGGACCTATACCAGCCAAGTGTTTGTCGAAGTGCCTTTGATCGACATAGTTGATGGGCGCCCTAAAGTACCCTTGATCAGATTCAATATTCTCTACGATGCCGTCTGGCCTCCAAATTGCAATCCTTTGATGCATCGAGGATGGCACTGCCCCCACGCCATGAATCCACTCGCGTCCAAGTAACAGGTTGTAATTGGCTGTAGTTTCTACAACCATGAATACTGTTGGCCGTGTTACTATTCCGACGGTGATATCTACCTGGATTACTCCCCTGGTCGAGCCTACCTTACCTTCGTAGTTGGACAGGATCATGTTGTGTGGCTTGGTGTCGGCATCGCTTTTCCCGATTTTGTTTAATAGAAGATGTGGCATCAAATTTACCGTTGCGCCACAGTCCACCAGAATTTTGTTAACTGGGGTGTTTTCCACTTTAGCCGTAATATAAAGCGGCTTCAAATGGTTCCTCATCTCCTCAGTGGGCCGTTCGAAGAAAGCATTCTGCTCTTCGACACAGCCGTTGTTCATCACATAATAGCAGACGGGTTTGTATGCTTCCATTTCGCAGTCTGCGTCCGTGTCGCTGCTTTCGATCACAGACAATCTGTCATATTCTTTCGGCATCACTGACACTACGTTCACCAGCAAATTTAGAAAATCATCAGAATCTGAGTCGAAGTTGTCCGTCATCTCGTCATCGACCCCAGTGATCTCTCTCTGATTTTTAACCTGGTCAGAGAACAACTTCCTGCCCACCGGCAGTTATGTGGTTTTGCTGATCATCTTCGACGGCTCTCTCTGATTTTTTGTTGGGAGATTAGTACTAGATTCGGCCTTGTCCTTCGACGCCGTTTCTCTAAGAGCTTTTCTTTTCCGTTGCTCCCGCCTCCACTGCGATCGAGACATGAGGTTTTTCCCTTTATAATTCTCGGATACATGGGCCATCTTTGAAGACTGGAATTATTTTTGATAGGTAACTGAGGAACCCCTATTCACTTCGAAATTCTTCCATTTTTGTTCGCCCTGTCGCTTATCCTCGTTGGGTTTCGTCCACCTACCATCGGTATTCCCAACAGCGGGTTTGAAACTAGCAGGCCTTGTTTTAGGGCCTCTGATGTGGGGTTCAGACCTTTTCAGAAAACTGCTTCGTTTATCGAACTCATGCATTTTTCCACTTTGCTTGAGCCTTCGTGTTCCCTCAAGTCTCTGGGCAGCCTTTTTGTCGAAGATTGCGCTGCATCGTGGGCATAACATCACGCTAGAACCCTTTCCCTGGCATTTGTGAAGAAAATCCACAATTGTTTCCTCTTGCTTCGGGTATGCCTCCTTAGTGATTTCTTCTTGGTTGTTCGACTCACTGTCCCCCTCACCTTCTTGTTAGGTGACTTCCATCATGTTGATCTCAACCTCCTCGACCAAATTCAAACCCTTTAAGCTTAGACCCAAACCTTCAGTAGCCTGGTCCATTTCGACGAAGTTATCAGCCATCTCCTTGGTTACCATCTCCCATTTTGGATTGTCTGCTACCCCATCGATGTTGGTAGTATCCATCTCCCCTTCACTGCCTCGATCAAAGCCTATTGTGACCTTTGTCATCACAGCATTCTTGACGAAGTCATCAGTAACTTCTATCATGCTTTCTGAGAAGTTGCGGCCTTCAGTGACCTCGATCATGTTGGCTTCTAGAGGCTCTGTGTAGTGAGCATCCGTCACCTGTAGAGGTTCCGTGTCGACCTTCATTTGGCTGGTGGTTTTCTCCCCAAACTTCAGTCGTCCCTCCTGGATTGCGTTCTGAACAAGATCCCTGAAAAGAAAATATTGAGATGTTTTATGACCCAGAAAGTTATGGTACTTACAAAAACCTCTCTTTTTTCGTTGCTCTAGCGATGGCAATTTAGCGCCAGGTGGCACTATCATTTGTCCATCTTTTACCAACAAATCGAAAATTTCATCACATTTGGTGATGTCGAAGGTATATGTTTTCTTTGGGAATTTATCATTCCTTTCTGATTCGACAAAACTCTTCCCCTGTGGGGGTGCTAATACTTTACAAGAATAAGGGGGGCCTTGTTTAAGTTCGGCGAGGTCTACTTCATTTTCATCGAGATTCAAAGAATCCTCGCATGCCCTTTCAATATTGTCATCAATTTCGACAAAGGCCACCTTCTTACTCTTGTTAAACCTAGTTTTCTCGTCTTTCAAGCGTTCGAGCTGTCGAACTCTATCGGCCAATTGAGCCATATCTCTCAAGTATTGGGTATCTAACTTCTTTCGAATGGAATAATCAAGGCCTCCAGCGGCCATTTCGACCAGTTCGTGTTCCGGCACTTGCGTGAAACACCTGGCTTTGAGTAATCGAAACCTATTGAGGTATTCTTCGATTGGCTCCAAAAACTTACGTTTTACGCTAGCTAGTTCTTTCAAACTAATTTTGGTCTGGCCCATGTAAAACTGCTCATGAAACAAGCGTTCAAGTTGGGCCCAACTACATATGGTGTTAGGTGCTAGCGTCGTGAACCAAGTGAAAGCATTTTTTGTGAGGGAACTTGGAAAGTATTTTATCCTAAGGCTTTCATCATTCGCTATTTCCCCGGTTTCTATCACATAACGAGCCACATGTTCGACAGTAGATTCCGTCGTATCCCCTGAGAATTTCGTAAATTTTGGTACTTTCGTCCTAGGAGGTAAATCTGTTTGAAGGATGTAATCTACTATCGGGGATGTAAAGTTTGGTCGAGTAAAACCAGTGTTTACTCCATTTCGAACCATAATCCTTTCGACCATGGCCGCTAGATTGTTGTCAATGGCTATATTATTGCGTCGAACTTCTTGGACCACATGATCTGCATCCTGGTTTCGGTTTACCACGACCACTCCTTGGTTTCCTTTGTCTAGAACATGGACCTGGTTCGTTTTATTTTCTCTTACTGGCTCAACTACAGGAGGTTCGACTCTAACCTGGTTTTCTAAGTGTATTTCCCTTGCGTTTCTTACGTCCGGTCAAGGGACGTTCGCCATTGTGTTTTGATTTCTGGGTATAGGGGGTACTCCCATGAACTCAGCCAACCGTGTCAACTGCAGCGTCAATTGTTGGTTGGTTTGGGTAGTTTTATGGATCAATGGCTGGAAGATCTCGCCCATAGTCTGGGACAAAGTCTGAACCATTTGCATGTTGCTCTCATCCATCTGTTGCCTTAAGCATGCGACTGAGGTATTGGTCAAGTTGGGGCCTTGCGTCGAATATCCCAGACTCTAGCCCTGGAAACTTCGACCAATGTTCACACCAGATCCTGATCCTTGCAGCGGAGAAGTCACAGGGTTATCTGAAAAGATGGGGGGAGCATTTTGAAGCCCATGCATCACAGTTGTAGGCATTCCATACGTTGGATTCCTGGGCATCTGCACCAATCGAGGAAGAGGATTTTGCCTAGGCAGGGGGCTTCCTTCTAATGGTGTCTGAGGATTGGACACTTGGGGCCCGATATATTCCAATACTGGTTGAGTATAGGGTCTTATTACAGGCGACCTAACCCCTAATATCGAAGGTGTTGGTACAGGCCTTACCGGGAGCCCTATTTTCTCTCCCGTCGATGGTATTGAAGTCGACGCTCCGTCGTTTCTTATTTCTTCGCTAGAGCCATTTTGTTGGCCATTTGGCTGAACGGGTTCCATCGCCATATTCCTAGTGTTACGTCTTACTAAACTTTCTTCGTTCGTAGTGGTTATTCTGCCACTTCTTAGTAACATACAATGTATTTTGAAGAAAAGTTGATAAGGCTTATATTTTTAGAGTCTTATGATCTCAAAACTTTCTTTGTTCAGCACAGTCCCACCAGGTGTGCCATTTTGTTTACCGTGTTTTTTTGGTAAACAACCTCTGGTCTATCAATTTGGTGTCAAACTGACTAACTTGCAGGATTGACCATACGAAATCCTAGGATATGTGCTAAAGGGTATTTCTATTTGAGCCTATCTAGAAATGTGTTTTAACAATACTAAGAAGAAATAATTTAAAAGGGGGGCAGAAATTATCCACTATGTTTAAAAGAAAGAAGGAAGAAGAATTATTAGAGGGAAAAGAGATAAAGGTTTTTTTAGGAGGGAAAGACTTAATTGAAGTGGTAATGATGTACAAAAGGAAAGACGAAATAAATAAGTAAAAGTACTTGACAAAAGTAAAGAAAACAAAGTAACTTCATTGAAAAGATAAAGGATGGTGTGTTTACATCACGTACATTCTCTATAATACTCTCTTTCTCTACACTCGGATACTTGGAGTAATTTTAAGAGTGACTTGTACAACAGTAAATTACAACACACTAAGTTTATGTCTAAGACTCCTATTTATAACAATAATAGTAACTGCTAATAACCGCTAATAACCTCCTTAGGCCATCTATTCCTGACAAGTGTCAGACCGCATCCAGTCCTTTATCCGATGAGAGCCACTTGTCCTTCTTAGTCATAAGAAAATATAACTACTCCCTCCAAGATTCGAATTTCAAAACTCAATTCGTCCCTCCTTCTAAATCTCGGTCGAAGACCACTTCGCTGCTTAAGTCGAAGTGTTTAATTTCAAGATTTCAATTTTTCTAAGTCTTTGGAAGACTTGTAGGTCTTTTAACACGCTGAAAATAGCCTCAAAACATGAGTCGTCGAATTGGCGAGCTAACAATACCGAATACATATATTCCACATTTTCTCACCACAATACATTATAAACGTCATATATGTCACCACATACGTTTAACTAATTAAGAACATTCATAAATTCACATAAACACACACAACATGTTTATTTCACCAATTCACATAAACATCTATATTCATGTTTATTTCACCAATGCATCATATAGAGATGATAATGCAACTCATAGAGACCGACTCACGACTCTATGCAGATGCAAATGCGGTACCAACTCATTCAGCAGGTTCAATTGAAGAACCAAATGGAACCATCGCTCGTTAACGAAGTAACTCCCCGTCGGGCCTACGATATTCACCCATCACTCACACCCCACATGGGCACACGATGTTTCAGGATTGCTCACACCCCACACGGGCACACAATCTGATTGCTCACACCCCACAAGGGAACACAATCGTTCTGCAGATTCTCCACGGAATCAAGAATAAACCATCGCTCACACCGCACAAGGGCACACGAGGTTTCTGCAGATCCTCCACGGGATCAAGAAAAAACCATCCCTCACACCCCACAAGGGCACACGAGGTTTTTGCAGATCCTCCGCGGGATCAAGAATAAACCATCGCTCACACCCCACAAGGGCACACGAGGTTTCTGCAGATCCTCCACGGGATCAAGAATAAACCATCGCTCACACCCCACAAGGGATCACGAGATTTCTGCAGATCCTCCACGGGATCAAGAATAAACCACCGCTCACACCCCACAAGGGCACACGAGGTTTCTGCAGATCCTCCACGAGATCAAGAATAAACCATCGCTCACACCCCACAAGGGCATACGAGGTTTCTGCAGATCCTCCACGGGATCAAGACACAAGAATGCAATCATGATGCTTCACATGCAAAACGACTCCACACACTCTTGAAATGCATACATATTCACAAATATATATAATTAGACATTACACCTCACACAAGTACGTACAATTATACATATAATTTCCAAACGGCCACATCTCACACTTTCATACAACAATCACATACACATCCCATATGACTCATATAAACTCATCAACTCTCACAAATCCTCATTTGGATTACGAGTACATCGCTTATACCCCACCAGGAACAACATCTCGGTCATTCTACCCCGGTGACCACTACACTAGGAACGATACCTTGTCATTCTACCCCAGTGAGTAAGAATCTCGCACGTTTACATATTCTAAACATCATTATCACATTACCAAGCAATGCATATATATATACATATATTCTTATGCATTCTTCACACCTTATCATATAAAATCAATATGCACTCACAAGGTCGTGCCAAATGCAACGAACTCAATCACATTCGTCATGCATTCATGTTTAATTCAAACAATGCATATAATTTCCAAAAGGCCATACTTCACAATCTAGGATTCACGCCATAAGGCTACCCACAACATGTCTCATCTCAATAATACACAAACTATTCATGTTATATAAGGATTAAAAAATTGAACCAAACAATTAACCATTGGATGGAAAACACAAGAAAACGACATGTTGACACGCTCGCTACCTTGCTCGCCTAGCGAGCTCCTAGCGAGTGCTCGCTACCTGTTCGCCTAGCGAACAAGCTCGTGAAGGCAAACAGAAGCCACTGACTTGATTCGCTACCTCACTCGCTCAGCGAAGGCCTAGCAAACGCTCGCTACCCCTTTCGCTACCAGTGAAGAACACGAAAACCATTTTGTCCAAGTCTGGGACCATTTGCTACTGGCTCGCCACAGCGAATGCTCGCGACCCCTTTCGCTACCAGTGAAGAACACGAAAACCATTTTGTCCAAGTCTGGGACCATTTGCTACTGGCTCGCCACAGCGAATGCTCGCGACCTGCTCGCCTAGCGAACAAGCTAGCGAGGATCTGCGAACTCAGAATTCCCCACTGTCCAAAACTCCGAAACGCATCGAAATCCAACCGATTCAATACCAACATATTCCAGTAGCCTTAGCCTAACATTCCTCGACTAAACTCTACCACTTATCCTCATTTTTAACAGTTAAAACTCGGTTTCTACCGATTAAACTCATTTATGCCCTAGAATGGAAGATGAGGGAAAACAACCAACAATCCATACATAATCACATACATTGGTAAGATAACAATATTTCACACCTTTACCTCGATTAATCGGAAGCTAGAAGTCGTTCTTGAGCTTTCTATGCTTTCCCTTCTTTTTCCTTCTACTTTCTCTTCTTCCTCTTTCTTTCTCTTATGTTTTCTATTTTTCCGTTTCCTTCCACTTTCCCTTATATATCTTTCCCTTCTATTTCTCTCCAATATATTTCTTCTCTCAAAATATTTACCAATTCATTTTCTCATAAAATATCCCATCTCATCTTTAATTAAAGAATATCTAGTAAGTCCACATTATTCTACCAAATAGAATAAATCAGTTAAATCCAATAATTCACTTAAACCATACAAACCAATTAACTAGTACCATTAATCAGTTATTGAAAATTGGGCTGTTACAACTCTCCCCCATTTTAGGAATTTTCGTCCTCGAAAATGTTATCCAACTCGAACAACTCTGGATATGACTCTCGCATCCCAATCTCCCAACTAATTCCGCCAAAGGAATCCCTTTACCTCAAAGTTGCTTCTCGTTCACCCACTTGAACTTAGCAATGTCTCCACAATCGGATTGTCTCTCGCTTGCACACCATCCTTCTGAATCAGTGTACTTCCCTAACCGAGACACATGAACACATCATGCAATTTCCACAAGTGACGGCGGTAAAATAGTCTAACATGCTATTTTCTCCATGCTTCCGATGCGCCATTCTGATACAGATCAATAAAGTACAGTGGGTACTCCTGAGACCTCAAGCTCGACCCATACCAGTTACTATCGTGACCCTCAAAACATGTCCTTTCTTGGGTCCTTCCGGTTGCCTCTTGTACAATCTCTGGTCCGAGTACAACACTCTCGCCGGACACGCATCAACTCAAAGGAGCCTTACACCCCTTACCAAACAAAGCCTCATACGATGTCATTCTGATATTAGAATGATAGCGATTGTCGTAGGTAAACTCAATCAACGACGATTAACTATCTCACGATCCACCTTGGTCCAATCACACAAGATTTCCAACAAATTCTCTACATACTAGGTAATCCTCTTTGTCTATCTATTCCTTCCACGGACGCTAGTCGGAGTTCAACTACCACATGGCACCCAGAAGTGCCTGCAAACCTTTCCAAAATTTCAATGAAAAACTCAGATTCCCATCTGACAGAATGATTCATCCTTATTGGTAAGTAACGAGTTACTCTTGTTAATCCATTCTTAACCATCCAAATCGAATCATATCCCATCAAATTCTTTGGAAAACCCGTCACAAGATCCATGGGAATACTATCCCATGCCACTCAGAAATATTCAACAGTTGTATCAGGTCCAACAGTTTCTGATGTTCACACTTCGACATTCAACAAGTCTAATCAACATATACAACTTCAACCATTTCTCTCTCCATCTATGGTCACCAAGACGATTCCTCAAATTCAATCATATCCTCACAGTACCTGGATGGATACTAAGTTTATCTCAACGTCCTTCTCCCAGGGTACTTTTATCCAACTTCCACTATTGGAAACACAAACTCTATCATGACACTCATGGTACCATTTCCATCAATCTGAAGATCAGCTCTTCGACTTTTATCCATTAAATTCAATCAATCTATTAACTCAAATGAATTCCGACTCCCTCAGATCTCATCGGGAATACCAATAGTCAGTCTCAACATACATAGCTCAACTCCATAAGAAGCCTCTTCACATACCAAACTCATATCCCGAATTTGCTTCCTCATTTCTAGCTCAATACCATCATCATCAATATATACATGAATTTCCCATTTGATATCTCAGCTACCACGTCCTCTCACCCAAATGGTAATTCAACCAAAACCATATTCCTTCAGAAGTCCCAATTATTTCCCCTGCCTCATATTCAACTTTTCCAAATCAAACAAACAACTTAAGCTCTTAAGGTCAACAATCATCTCAAATCTCAATTAAACAATTGACGCCTTCAAACTCCGGCACAGACACACAACAACCAATTCCAAATTACTTATCAGATAATCCCCTTATGTATCTTGAGTTGCCTTAAAGCATAACCAAAACTCGCTGATGTTGTACTTAACATATCTCTCAATCATATCAACCAAACATCACAAAACACAACAAATAGTCCTGTCGGATTTGGCCAACCAATACACGAGTTATTGACAGCTTCTCCCAAAAACTCTTTAAACTTCTTCCCAGTGGCATATCACTACTCTTTCTCAAACACTGATAACTCAAGTCTTCGATGTCCAACATGATCCTATATACTCTTCGAATATCCAAATACACTCGGTTACACAATTATCAACTCACTCAATTAAGTATGGAAAATCCCATGTCAAACGGACACTCAATTTGTGAGTTATGGCGGAAACACAAACCACACTTCCCGTACTTACTACAACATCCAAACGTACTCCATCAAGAAATAACTTAATTCCATGTTACTACTTCACCATCACATAGAGCATTGTAGCAACTTCCAACGCTTCTAATCCTGCGTCATTCCGAGGTACGGTTCCCTCATTACGACAAAATAAGAAAACAACATTCCCACACTCAGAAGGCCATTTACACATCTTCAACTCTTGAAATGCTTAGAGGTCTAATCATACCAAGATTGTATTCCACCTCTTACTTTCTTTAATAATCACCAGAAATCACCATCCACCCTTTATATACTCGACCTCATAAACTGTTGCCGTAGCACACACAGACACAAGTTTCAAAATTACTCCATCAATTTAATTCCTTGGCTAACCAATTAGACATATAACATGGAGCTCTCAATATCGGACTAGTTTCCGTAACTAAGTCGATCACAACTCTACTTCACGTCCTGGATGTGTATCACTACTTTGTCAGGACAACTTCCAGACAATCACGACTGATCGGTAAACTGCCAACTTTCCACTTTCGTTAATACACAAAACTCCCAAGTACTTGGCCTTACTCCGAACAATTCACTGCTCATGCCATCTAAGCTTGCAAGACACGTCTATCCCATCCAACACAATCCCAACTACTATCAACAAGAGATTAAGGGTGATCAGTTCCTCAATTTGTCAATAAACATCCGATATCATGACGGGGCATAAACCATCTTTACCAAACTATAGGAGCGTTCAACCACACACTTGCAACATCCTAGAGAAGCACAACTTTCTCGCCCACTTGGATCATTCCAACTCATGCAGACAAGGTTTAGAACAACAAACGCGTACCGACAATGTTTTTACACACATGTCGCATACAAGGGAACAAACAACATTAGACAACTTGGCCGGATGGACCGACCTGCTCTGATACCACTATTGTAACACCCTTCTAAACCCCACGGAAAAATAAGCATAATCAGAGTAGAATTAACATGCATTCACAAAGGGTGTCACACATATACTTCCAAATTACTAAGAACAATCAGTCATATTCAATACACTGAAATAAATAATCATACTTTACAAAATTTCATTTGCATGTAGCAGCGCATTCATTTATATCACAATTTTTCATAAAAGAAATATTTGCGTTTTATCACATAAATCAACATCCCTTAGGCACTGAGGCCAACAACACAATATACGTCTGAAACGTAACCCAAACGATCCCAGTGTTACACGACCAGAGCACGACTCGACCCAATACAATTAACTCACTAAACAACTACACCAAAAGCGACCCCGCAACTACGAGCAGTACTACACTTTGATACCTGCACGATGTCATGAAGGACATCATTCCAGCAGAAGGGTGAGAAATATTATCATAATAACAATGCATATAATCATATATAAATGCACAAATATTGAATACATATATTCCACATTTTCTCACCACAATACATTATAAACGTCATATATGTCACAACATACGTTTACCTAATTAAGCACATTCATCAATTCACATAAACACACACAACATGTTTATTTCACCAATTCACATAAACATCTATATTCATGTTTATTTCACCAATGCATCATATAGAGATGATAACGCAACTCATAGAGACCGACTCACGACTCTATGCAGATGCAAATGCGGTACCGACTCATTCAGCAGGTTCAATTGAAGAACCAAATGGAACCATTACTCGATACCGAAGTAACTCCCCGTCGGGCCTACGATGCTCACCCATCGCTCACACCCCACATGGGCACACGATGTTTCAGGATCGCTCACACCCCACACGGGCACACAATCCGATTGCTCACACCCCACAAGGGCACACAATCGTTCTATAGATTCTCCACGGAATCAAGAATAAACCATCGCTCACACCCAACAAGGGAACACGAGGTTTCTGCAGATCCTCCACGGGATCAAGAATAAACCATCAATCACACCCCACAAGGGCACACGAGGTTTCTGCAGATCCTCCACGGCATCAAGAATAAACCATCGCTCACACCCCACAAGGGCACACGAGGTTTCTGCATATCCTCCACGGGATCAAGAATAAACCATCGCTCGCACCCCACAAGGGCACACGAGGTTTCTGCAGATGCTCCACGGGATCAAGAATAAACCATCGCTCACACCCCACAAGGGCACACGAGGTTTCTGCAGATCCTCCACGGGATCAAGAATAAACCATCGCTCACACCCCATAAGGGCACACAAGGTTTCTGCAGATCCTCCACGGGATCAAGACACAAGAATGCAATCATGATGCTTCACATGCAAAACGACTCCACACACTCTTGAAATGCATACATATTCACAAATATATATAATTACGCATTACACCTCACACAAGTACGTACAATTATACACATAATTGCCAAACGGCCACATCTCACACTTTCATACAAAAATCACATACACATCCCATATGACTCATATAAACTCATCAACTTTCACAAATCCTCATTTTGATTACGGGTACATCGCTTATACCCCACTAGGAACAACATCTCGGTCATTCTACCCCGGTGACCACTATACTAGGAATGCCACCTTGTCATTCTACCCCAGTGAGTAAGAATCTCGCACGTTTACATATTCTAAACATTATTATCACATTTCCAAGCAATGCACATATATATATATACACATATATTCTCATACATTCTTCGCACCTTATCACATAAAATCAATATGCACTCACAAGGTCGTGCCAATTGGAACGAACTCAATCACATTCATCATACATTCATGTTTAATTCAAACAATGCATATAATTTCCAAAAGGCCATACTTCACAATCTAGGATTCACGCCATAAGGCTACCCACAACACGTCTCATCTCAATAATACACAAACTATTCATGTTATATAAGGATTAACATAATTGAACCAAACAATTAACCATTGGATGGAAAACACAAGAAAACAACATGCTGACACGCTCGCTACCTTGCTCGCCTAGCGAGCTCCTAGCGAGTGCTAGCTACCTGTTCGCCTAACGAACAAGCTCGTGAAGGCAAACAGAAGCCACTGACTTGATTCGCTACCTCACTCGCTCAGCAAAGGCCTAGCGAATGCTCGCTACCCCTTTCGTTACCAGCGAAGAACACCAAGACCATTTTGTCCAAGTCTGGGTCCATTCGCTACTGGCTCGCCACAACGAATGCTCACGACCTGCTCGCCTAGCGAACAAGCTAGCGAGGGTCTGCGAACTCAGAATTCCCCATTGTCCAAAAATCATCGAAATCCAACCGATTCAATACCAACACGTTCCAATAGCCTTAGCCCAACATTCCTCGACTAAACTCTACCACGTATCCTCATTTTTAACAGTTAAAACTCGGTTTCTACCGATTAAACTCATTTATGCCCTAGAATGGAAGATGAGGGAAAACAACTAACAATCCATACATAATCACATACATTGGCAAGATAACAATATTTCACACCCTTACCTCGATTAATCGGAAGCTAGAAGTCGTTCTTGAGCTTTCTAAGCTTTCCCTTCTTTTTCCTTCTACTTTCTCATCTTCCTCTTTCTTTCTCTTATGTTTTCTATTTTTCCTTTTCCTTCCACTTTCCCTTATATATCTTTCCCTTCTATTTCTCTCCAATATATTTCTTCTCTCAAAATATTTGCCAATTCATTTTCTCATAAAATATCCCATCTCATCCTTAATTAAAGAATATCTAGTAAGTCCACATTATTCTACCAAATAGAATAAATCAGTTAAATCCAATAATTCACTTAAATCATACAAACCAATTAACTAGTACCACTAATCAGTTATTGAAAATTGGGTTGTTACAAGCTTCGTCCGCTAAAAGTATCTTCAACTCTTTAGTGGATAGGAAACTCTCATCTTCATCATCTTCCAAAGAATGAAACCTCACTAACTTATGATAGCAATCAATATGAACTCTGTTGAATTGCAACCAGTTCATACCCAAGATTACGTCCAAACCTTCCAACGGCAAACACACTAAATCCATAATGAAGTCTTTACCATACATGGTCAAAGGACAACTTACACATACCAAAGATGTAGTTACCAACTCTGAAGCGGGAGTCTCAATAACCATGTCACCACCCTAAGAAGTCACGAAAAAATTCAAACGCTTAGCGCACTCATGAGAAATAAACGAATGAGTCGCTCCAATATCAATAATAGCATCTAAAGGCGTACTATTAATAAAGCATGTACCTTTAATCAAACGATCTGCACTAGTAGTGTCTGACCCAGCTAATGCAAACACTTTTCCGCCCGCTTGAGCTTGTTTTGGATTAATACACTTAGTACTAATGTGACCCACTTCTCCACAATTATAACACTTCACTATATTCCTCCTACAATCTGTAGTAGCATGCCCAAGGCCTCCACAGTTAGAACATTTCACTACGGTCTTTCCACACTCAAATGATTTATGACCCATTTCACCACACTTGTAACACTTAACGGAACCGGAACCTCCTCCTCCAGATCTCTTATCAAAGTTTCCCCTATGCTTGCCCTTATCAACAGGTGTCACATAAGGTCCACTTCTAGCCTGTTGCTTTCCCTTCCTCTCATTTAAACTTTTATAATGTGCAGAACGAGCCTTGCTATCTTCCTCGAAGATTCTACAACATTCCGTCAAATCCTTAAACCTTCTTATCCTTTGATATCACATAGCTTGCTTAATCTCGGAACGCAAACCATTCTCATATTTAATACACTTTGAGAACTCAGCAGTAACTGCAGCATAGTGTGGATGGAATTGAACCAACTCCATAAACTTAGCAGTATAGTCCACCACAGACTACTACCTTGTTTCAGTTCAAGGAACTCCATCTCCTTCTTTCCTTTCACACTTTCAGGGTAATACTTCCTGAAGAAATCAGTACGAAATAAATCCCAAGTTATCTCTTCATCTTCCACCTCAAGAACTTGATGCATACCAACCCACCAATCATCGGCTTCTTCCTTCAGCATGTGAGACCCAAGTCTCACCTTATTCCCCTCCGCACAATCTATAACTCTGAAGATTCTTTCAATATCTTTCAACTAAATTTGAGCACCATCGGGATCAAATCTTCCTTTAAAGACCGGCGGTTGATTCTTCCTGAACTCGTTGTAACGCCCCGATTTTGATTATTACATTTTATTGAGTATTTTATTTAATTTGAGTGATAATTGTATTAATTGTGAATTTGATGTGTTAATATGGTATGTTATGCTATCTTACCGATTTGGAAAGTTTTCGGGGAAAATAGATTGGAGGGTATTTTAGACATTTAGTATTTAATGTTCGGTTGGATATTTTGTGAGAAAATGATTTGGTAGATGTTTGGAGAGAAATAGAAAGGAAAGAAAATAGAATGAGATAAGAGAGAAAAAGAGAAAGAATAGAAACATAAGTGAAAGAAAGAAGAGAAAAGGAAGAGAAAGAAAGAGAGAAGAGGAGAAAAGAGGAAAAACTTGGAGAATCATCAAGAAAAACATCTAGGCTTCGATTTAATTGGGTAAGGGTGTGAAATCTTATTATCTTATCATTGTGTATGATTATGTATGTTTTGATTGGAATTGTTTGGTTGTTTTTGACACATTTCCGTTTAGGTCGAATTAGGAAAAATCGATAGAAACCAATGTTTTCGCGGATGAAACTCGAAATAAATTGCGTAGTTTAGTCGGGTAATGTTTAGCCATGATTATTGAATTTCGTTTGATTGAATTTGGTTGAATTTGTGAGTTTTGACATTTTTGGATAATTGGAGGTTAAGATTTTGGATGAAAATCGGAAGTCATAGAATTTGCGCTTTATGATCCTAAATTGTTACTATATGATTGGTAATGATGAGTAGGTATTTAATCGGGAGAAAATAATTAAATCGGTCGGGTTTTTGGGGGGGTTTTTGGCACAAACCCGTAACCTTGTTTTCCAAAACTTTCAGGTGTTAACCGGTTAACGCTTTGGGTTAACCGATTAACGGTATAAAGAAATGGCCTAAAAACTGAGTTTTTGGAGTCGTTAACCGGTTAACCATAGCTGTTAACCGATTAACGGAGTGTTAATGCGCCAGGATTTTGAAAATCTGGGTGTGTTAACCGGTTAACACTGTAAGTGTGACAAAAATATTATTTTTCAAAACTTTGAAAATTCACAACTTCTTCACCGTTTATCGGATTTTGTCGTTCGTTACATCAAAATGAAGCTAATAATATGTTCTATAACTTGGTGAAAAGAAATATTATTTTTAGATGACTTTTAGCCAATTTTACCGATTAATCGAGATTAATTATTTTAAGTATATGCTTTATTAATAGTACGCCTTTAATTGCTATTATTGATACATGAGCGACTCATTCGTTCATTTCTTTTGAGTGCGCTAAGCGTTTGGATTTATGCATGACTTCTTGGGGGTGGTGAGATGGTTATTGAGACTCCTGCTTCAGGGTCGGTAACTACGTCTTTGGTGTGTGTAAGTTGTCCTCTGACCATGTATGGTAGAGACTTCGTCATGGATTTAGTGTGTTTACCTTTGGAAGGTTTGGACGTAATCTTGGGTATGAACTGGTTGCAATTTAATAGAGTTCATATAGATTGTTATCACAAGTTAGTGAGGTTTCCTTCTTTGGAAGATGATGAAGATGTGAGTTTTCTATCCACTAAAGAGTTGAAGAAACTTTTAGCGGGCGAAGCTCAATTGTTCGGTTTATTTACATCATTGTCAGTGGAGAGTAAGATGGAACTTGATGTTTTTCCAGTGGTGTGTGACTTTCCAGAAGTGTTTCCGGAGGATATTACGGATGTACCTCCGGAAAGAGAAGTTGAATTTTCTATTGATCTAGTTCCGAGTACTATACCAGTTTCGATGGCACCGTATCGTATGTCGGCATCGGAGTTGGTAGAGTTGAAGAAGCAATTGAATGACTTGTTGGAAAAGAGATTTGTAAGACCAAGTGTTTCTCCTTGGGGTGCACCGGTATTGTTGGTAAAGAAGAAAGATGGAAGTATGCGGTTATGCATTGATTATCGACAATTGAACAAGGTGACGATTAAGAACAAGTATCCACTTCCAAGGATCGATGATTTGATCGACCAATTGGTTGGTGCACGTGTTTTTAGCAAGATTGATTTGAGATCAGGTTATCACCAGATTCGTGTGAAAAAGGAAGATATTCAAAAGACATCCTTTAGGACACGGTATGGTCATTACGAATATCTCGTGATGCCATTTGGAGTTTCTAATGTGTCGGGTGTGTTTATGGAATACAAGAATCGTATCTTTCATGAGCAGCTGGATCATTTTGTGGTTGTGTTCATCAACGATATTTTGATTTATTCTAAGTCTCAAGAGGAGCATGAAGATAATTTAAGGATTGTGATGCTTCATTGATAGGTTTAGGTGGTGTTTTGATGCAAGATGGAAAAGTTGTGGCTTATGCTTCGAGACAATTAAGAGTGCATGAAAAGAATTATCCTACGCATGATTTGGAACTAGCGGTCGTGGTGTTTGTTTTGAAAATTTGGAGGCACTATCTTTATGGTGCAAGATTTGAAGTTTTTAGTGATCGCAAGAGCTTGAAGTATTTATTTGATCAGAAAGAATTGAACATGAGGCAAAGAAGATGGTTAGAAATTTTGAAAGATTATGACTTTGGTTTGAATTACCATCCGGATAAGGCGAATGTGGTGGCTGATGCCTTAAGTCGGATGTTGTTACATATGTCCGCATTGATGGTGAAAGAATGGGAACTTTTGGAAGATTTTAGAGACTTGAGTTTGATTTGTGAAATGATGCCGAGTAGTGTGAAACTTGGTATGCTACATGTTACGAATGATTTTCTTACAAATGTTTGTGAAAAGCAAAAGTTGGATTTGAAGTTTGTTGATTTGATGATGAATGAGAGTGGGGATTTCAAGGTTGATGATTTTGGAGTTTTGAGATTTCGTGGTCGTATTTGTATTCTTGATGATTCGGAGTTGAAAAATATGATATTGGAAGAAGGACACCGAAGTAACTTAAGTATTCATCCGGGTGCGAACAAGATGTATCAAGATTTGAAGAAGATCTTTTGGTGGTCCGGGTTAAAGCGGGATGTTGCTCGTTTTGTGTATTCTTGTTTGACTTGTCAGAAGTCTAAGGTGGAACATCAGAAGCCTAGTGGATTGATGCAACCGTTGGACATTCCATAATGGAAATGGGATAGTATATCTATGGATTTTGTTACAGGATTGCCGAATACGCAAAGAGGTCATAATGCTATTTGGGTAATTATTGATAGACTTACTAAATCTGCTCACTTTGTTCCGATTGATATTAGTTATCCTTTGGAGAAGTTAGCAGAGATTTATGTTCACGTGATTGCGAAGTTACATGGAGTTCCTAAGAGTATTGTGTCAGATAGAGATCCTAGATTTACATCAAGATTTTGGGAAAGTTTGCAAAGTGCTTTGGGTTCTAAGTTAAGATTGAGTTCGGCTTATCATCCGCAGACAGATGGTCAAACCGAAAGGACAATTCAATCATTGGAAGACTTGTTGCGTGCTTGTGTGCTAGAACAAGGTGGTGCTTGGGATAGTTATTTGGCATTGATTGAGTTCACCTATAATAACAGTTTTCATTTCAGTATTGGTATGGCACCATTTGAGGCTTTGTATGGTCGGAGATGTCGAACACCTTTGTGTTGGCATGAAACGGGTGAGAAATCGGTAGTTGGACCGGAGATGGTACAGCAAACGACGGAAAAAGTGAAGTTTATTCGGGAAAAGATTAAAGCTTCTCAGAGTATACAAAAGAGATATCATGACAAGTGAAGGAAAGATCTTGAGTTTCAAGAAGGCGACCATGTGTTTTTGAGAGTTACACCGGTTATGGGTGTGGGTCGTGCTTTGAAGTCGAAGAAGTTGACTTCTCGTTTTATTGGTCCGTATCAGATTACTGCACAAGTTGGTGTTGTAGCTTACCGTGTGGCGTTGCCTCCGAATCTTTTGAATTTGCATGATGTGTTCCATGTTTCGCAACTTCGGAAGTATGTTCCGGATCCGTCACATGTTGTTCCTATGGACGAGGTTGAGGTGAGAGATAACCTTACGGTTGAAGTTTTACCGGTTAGGATTTTGGACCGTGAAGTTAAGAAACTTAGAGGCAAGGATATTGCGCTTGTGAAAGTAGCGTGGGGAGGCGCTTCTGAAGGCAATATGACTTGGGAATTGGAAAGTGGGATGCGAGAGTCGTATTTGGACTTGTTTGAATCAGGTAATATTTTCGAGGATGAAAATTCTAAAGTGGGGGAGAGTTGTAACGCCCCGATTTTGATTATTACATTTTATTGAGTATTTTATTTAATTTGAGTGATAATTGTATTAATTGTGAATTTGATGTGTTAATATGGTATGTTATGCTATCTTACCGATTTGGAGAGTTTTCAGGGAAAATAGATTGGAGGGTATTTTAGACATTTAGTATTTAATGTTAGGTTGTATATTTTGTGAGAAAATGATTTTGTAGATGTTTGGAGAGAAATAGAAAGGAAAGAAAATAGAATGAGATAAGAGAGAAAAAGAGAAAGAATAGAAACATAAGTGAAAGAAAGAAGAAAAAAGGAAGAGAAAGAAACAGAGAAGAGGAGAAAAGAGGAAAAAATTGGAGAATCATCAAGAACAACATCTAGGCTTCGATTTAATCGGGTAAGGGTGTGAAATCTTATTATCTTATCATTGTGTATGATTATGTATGTTTTGATTGGAATTTTTTTGGTTGTTTTCGACACATTTCCGTTTAGGTCGAATTAGGAAAAATTGATAGAAACCGGTGTTTTTGCGGATGAAACTCAAAATAAATTGCGTAGTTTAGTCGGGTAATGTTTAGCCGTGATTATTGAATTTCTTTTGATTGAATTTGGTTGAATTTGTGAGTTTTGACATTTTTGGATAATTGGAGGTTAAGATTTTGGATGAAAATCGGAAGTCGTAGAATTTGCGCTTTATGATCCTAAATTATTACAATATGATTGGTAATGATGAGTAGGTATTTAATCGGGAGAAAATAATTAAATCGGTCGGGTTTTTGGCACAAACCCGTAACCTTGTTTTCCAAAACTTTCAGGTGTTAACCGGTTAACGCTTTGGGTTAACCGATTAACGGTATAAAGAAATGGCCTAAAAACTGAGTTTTTGGAGCCGTTAACCGGTTAACCATATCTGTTAACCGATTAACAGAGTGTTAATGCGCCATGATTTTGAAAATCTGGGTGTGTTAACTGGTTAACAGAATGTGTTAACCGGTTAACACTGTAAGTGTGAGAAAAATATTATTTTTCAAAACTTTGAAAATTCATAACTTCTTCACCGTTTATCGGATTTTGTCGTTCTTTATATCAAACTGAAGCTAATAATATGTTCTATAACAATGTGAAAAGAAATATTATTTTTAGCCGAATTTTAGCCAATTTTACCGATTAATCGAGATTAATTATTTTAAGTAAGCGAGACTTAAATAATTAGAGCGTTTGGGTGCCGTTTGGCATAATTGTTGTGAATGCATATGGATTGTATGTGATAATATGAGATGAATGCATGAAAATATTATGAATATGTATGCATTTCAAGAAGTGTATGGAGTCATTTTGCATGTGAAGCATCATGATATACATTCTTGTGCTGATTGATTCTGTGTAGAATCTGCTGAATGATTGTGTGCCCGTGTGGGGCGTGAGCAATCAGATCGTGTGCCCATGTGGGGTGTGAGCGATCAGATCACGTGCCCGTGTAGGGTATGAGTGATCGGATTGTGTGCCCGTGTGGGGTGTGAGCAATCCTGAAACATCGTATGGCCATGTGGGGTGTGAGCGATGGGTGAACATCGTAGGCCCGACGGAGAGTTACTTCGGTAACGAGCGATAGTTCTATTTGGTTCTTTAATTGAACCTGCCGAATAAGTCGGTACCGCATTGCATCTGCATAGAGTTGTGAGTCGGTCTCTATGATTTACATTTGTCGTCCTTGTATGTTTCCATTGATGATTGAATCAACATTTATATGTATATATGTTGATGTGGAATGATAAGAATAGCATCATTGTATTGATGAATGAGTGTAGAAACATGAATATATATATATATATATATATATATATATATATATATATATATATATATATATATATATATATATATATATATATATATATATATGTGTGTGTGTGTGTGTGTGTGTGTGTGTGTGTGTGTGTGTGTGTGTGTGTGTGTGTGTGTGTGTGTGTGTGTGTGTGTGTGTGTGTGTGTGTGTGTGTGTTTAGGGAATGGTAAGGATTGTGTCATTGTAATGATACATTTGGAATGAGCATAAACTGTGTGTTTGTGTGAATGATGATAATTGTGGAGTGTGCAAGATTAATATGCCTGGATTATATATATATATATATATATATATATATATATATATATATATATATATATATATATATATATATATATATATATATATATATATATATATATATATATATATATATATATATATATATATATATATATATATATGTTGCGATGTATATGAGAGGTGTGATGAAGAGTTGTGGTGAGAATGGGATATGTGTATATGTTATATTGAGATATATAATTATATGCAATGTTATTATGATAATATTTCTCACCCTTCTGCTGTTTTATGGTGCCCTTGAGGTATTGCAGATTAGGTATGCTGGTGATCCCTTTTCGTGAAGCGTGTCTTCATTTTTTTGGTCAGATGACTCTGATATGTAACACCGGGTAGCTAGGAAGCCTTTGGCTCTTTTTGGTGATACATTTGTATATGTATTTTTTGTGATGCATGTTTATGTAAACATGAATGATGTTGATGACTTATATTGGACGATGTGAATATGTATATATGTATATACATGCTGGTTGTGATTCAATGTTTAGATTTTCCGCTTTTATTCTAAATATTGAGATGTGGGTGTATGGACTAAGTTCCTCTGTTTTGAAAGTTACCCCACTGTTGCATATCTTGTTGAGCAGGTGTTGTATGTTTTAATTTCATGGATAATGTGACATACCTCTTTTGTACCATGTTTTAAACATACTCTGATAAATGAATTTTTATATGCGCCTAAATGATTTATTTGATTATTTGGGGGTATAAAAAGGGGGTGTTACACTCATCATTAGCATTCACGTTCGGTGCACCTTGCACTGCCCTGGCCATTGCTTCCAAAACAGTCGCCATCGCATTGTTGCTACGACCAACCATATTCTGACCATTCCCAAAAATAACAACAAGGTTAAACAACCGTTCAACATTCACAACAACAAGACAGACACAACTGACTCAACACTGCCTCTGATACCACTTAATGTAACACCCCCTTTCTATACCCCCAAATAACCACATAATCAATTAATCACATATTGAAGATTTCATCAGAGTATAATTAAAAACATGGTTTAAAAGAGGTATGTCACATTATACGTGAAATTAAAACATACAACACCTGCTCAATAAAAGATATGCAACAGTGGGGTAACTTTGCAACAGAGGAACTTAGTCCTTACACCCACATCTCAATATTTAGAATAAAAGCGGAAAATCTAAACATTGAATAACATCAAACATATATATATATATATATATATATATATATATATATATATATATATATATATATATATATATATATATATATATATATATATATATATATATATATATATATATATATATATATATATATATATATATATATATATATATATATATATATATATATATATATATATATATATATATATATATATATATATATATATATATATATATATATATATATATATATATATATATATATATATATATATATATATATATATATATATATATATATATATATATATATATATATATATATATATATATATATATATATATATATATATATATATATATATATATATATATATATATCAACCAATATGATTCAACAACAAAGTCATGTTTACATAAACATTCTACAACAAGATACATATACAAATGTATCACAAAAGAATCACAAACATCCTAGCTACCCGGTGCTACATATCAGAGCCGACAGACCAAAAGAATGAAGACACGCTTCACAAAAACCTCCAGCAAACCTACTCTGCAATGCCTCATAGAGCATCATAAAACAGCAGAAGGGTAAGAAATATTATCATAATAACAATGCATATAATCATATATAGCATAACATACACATATTCCGCATTCTCACCATAATTCACTCATATACATCACAATGTGTGTGTGTGTGTGTCTATATATATATATATATATATATATATATATGTGTGTGTGTGTGTGTGTGTGTGTGTGTGTGTGTGTGTGTGTGTGTGTGTGTGTGTGTGTGTGTGTGTGTGTGTGTGTGTGTGTGTGTGTGTGTGTGTGTGTGTGTGTGTGTGTGTGTGTGTGTGTGTGTGTGTGTGTGTGTGTGTGTGTATTATTTTAAATTCTGATTAACTTAATAAATTAACCTTTTTTTTTAAATCTTGTTTTTTTAACTAATAATAATTTAATTAAATTTTTTTTATAACTTTACTAATGTTTTTTATTAACTTTTTTTTTCTATTTAGTTTATTTATTTAAATCATTTTAAGCTCTTCTTACTAACTTTTAGGATTTAAATTAAAATTTAACTTTTTTTTCTTTTCTTTAAGAGTAAATTTTTTTTATAACCTTTTTTAAATTAATTTCTAACACATTTTTTTAATCAAATTCTAATACCTTTTTTAAAATAAAAATCTAACTTCTTTTTAAAATTAAATCTTTTCTCTAACTTCTTTTTAAAATTAAATCTTTTTTTCTAACTATTTTAAAAATTAAATCTAACCTTTTTTTTTATAAATTAAATCCATCCTTTTTTTTTAAATTAAATCTAAATTTTTTTTGACACCATCCTTTTTCAAATTAAAATTCTAAATTCCTTTTAAAATTAAATTTTAACAGTTTTTAAAATAATTCTAATACTTTTTTTAAATCAACATTCAAATATATTTTTTATTTTAAAATTCTAACTCATTTTTTTTAAACTTAAAACTCTAATTTTTATTTAACTTGAAACTCTTATTTTCTTTGCTAACTTTTTAAATTTAAATCCCAACATTTTTTTTATCAAATCCAATCACAATGAATCACATATAGAGCTAAATCAAATCAATCAGAGCATATCATCATCATAAGGAAATCAGATCCAGATATCATCATCACCATCATTGAATCAAATCTGAAATCATTATAAAAATTCATTCAAATCAAATCAGAGATTGAAAAAGATTGAAATATTCAAATCAAATCTGAGATTGAAAAAGATTTAAAAATCAAGTATAAAAGGACCCTCAGAAGCAACAAAACGGGGGATCGACAAGCATCAAAAACTCTTACAGTCTTCATCAAAAGTAACTAACTCTTCTTTTCTTAAAAAATTTCTAATCTTATTTTTGTTTTTTTTTCAAGAGTATTAACTTTTTTTTGAATTAAAATCTAACCTTTTCTTTTTTATTTTCAAAACTTTTTTAAAAAAAGCAAATTTCGAAGTTCTAATTTTTTGCTAACTTTTAACGCTAACTTTTAACTCTAACTTTTTAATCTAACTTTTTAATCACATTAAAGTTCTAACTTTTCCAAATCTCACTAAAAAAAACCTAATTCCATTCTAACTCTTTTCTTATTACCTAAATTCTCATCGTCTCAAAACGTTCATCACTTAACTTCTAATTATCGTCAACTCCAATTTTCATCCTTCATTCCTAACATTATTCTTGATTATCCATGAACCTGTTCATTAATATTTATTTATTTATTTTTGTATTTATTTTTATATTTGTACATAATCTGACATCATCATTGCTATTTCATATTCCATTATCACTTGTATATTATCACCATCTTCATTGCGTATCAATTTTCATTGTTTATTAA
The DNA here is from genome assembly GCA_963859935.3 of Lathyrus sativus. Classification (NCBI taxonomy): domain Eukaryota; kingdom Viridiplantae; phylum Streptophyta; class Magnoliopsida; order Fabales; family Fabaceae; genus Lathyrus; species Lathyrus sativus. The sequence continues at coordinate 186,844,555 of OZ012737.1, forward strand.
TTTTTCGCCAACATCCTCCTTTTTAAGATTCAAATTTCTAACTTTTTTCTTGTTTCGTTAAAATTATAATTTTCTACTTAAATTTCTAGCATTCCCGTCTAATTTTTTGTCTAACCCCGTATAATAACAGTCTCTGTTTGTTTTGGTTTTTTTGCAGCTGACTAAGTTCAATTGATTTTATTTTCAGTTTAAATATTCAATTATCATATTTGTAACTGCTTATGGGGTGTAATTTTGCGAGACAATTGTCGCATTTATCTTTCCGCATTTTATGTTCTGCCATTGTATGTTTATCGCGTCTTTACCAATAATTTCACTCCTCCGAAGGATTAGGTCTAGCCGTTTGGCCGCCACGCCAATAGTCCTCAAAACTTCAAACCCTTACAAACCCTAACTTTTCACAAATGTCTCGCCGTGGACAAAAATTACAAAACTACCCCTAGCATTAGGTCAAAGAGCCGCCGCGCTCATTTTAGGGTTTCCCGCCGTGGAATCCCTAATTTAACCCTAATTACAATTTAACAATTCATAACGTAGAGATCGAAGTTTAAGACTCCACGTAAGCGTGTCCTTAAGATGCGTTTATTCCCCTTGAGACCTTGACCACAGTCAAGAAGTCTCTAACCTCCCTTTTGAGGGGAACTACAGTTACTCTGATTCCATTCCCGTAAGGATATGTAGGCACAAGATGCGATGTCTTGCCGAGTAAACTTAGAATTAACCCCTTAGGTTTATTTTCTCACTTGTAATCCCTTTGTACATATACCTTAAGCAAGAATAATAAAGCAAAGTAGTAAACATCTAAACAAAAGGTTCCTGTAGAGTACTACAAAAGTTTAGGGTGCTAATACCTTCCCTAAATTTAACCAACCCCCGAACCCTAGATCTTTCCCCGCATTGTGTTTACGATGCAAAATAGGTTTTCCCTCTTTTGACCTTTTCCTTCGGATAAATCAAAGAGCGGTTGTGAATTGAATTGCGATTCAAACTCATTAATAGTTTGTGATCCTATTTCCACCGCAACAGAAAATGGCGACTTCACTGGGGACTCTAAAACTTTTGAGGGTTATCCCTAATTTGTTCATATTTATCACTATTTGTTTTATTATTCAATTGCATGTATATATTGTATTTTGATTTTGGGAATGTTCCTTGTGTTGTGAGATAAGTCCTACGCCCGGACTAGTGACATTATTTTAGGATGGGGATATATTCGATGAGGCTTATAGGGAGTTGAATCCCGACCAAGCTGATTCGAGAATCACCGCTCAGTTGAGACCTTTTCGAAAATGGTTCGGTTGAACGAGTAATCGTGAAAATTTTTTCCATGGTCGATTGGAGTCTGTGATATTGGGAACCGTAGTACCTTTACACCACCTCGGCCTTATTTAGGACGTAGTGCGAGAACTATGTGGGAGTAGTCCTACAATGGTTGCTACGCGATACTACACTCAAAAGAGGTTCTCTTGAGAATATTATTAACCCCCGAGTCAGTCAGAAAGTTGATAATATCCGAAAGATGGGCTGATGACTCTGAGCACTTTTTAGAACCTTGTTCTGCAGGTACGACTAACCTATAGTACACTCCTTTTGGGGATGGGTAGACCTTAACTCCGCTCACGTTCTTTTAACCTAGGACTTTATGTGTTTTCATGCATTGCATCCATAAAGCATCATATTACATTAAGACTTCATGGAATTCAAACTCTATTTATGAACATTGCAGGATACCATGGATCACCATAGAAGGCATACTTTGAAATTTACTTTTAAGGGTTTTAATTTGGAAGTCCTGGAGAAGCTAAGGGATTTGGTTCAAGATCAAGAAAAGTTCCAAAACAGATATGGAAGGCTATTGTCTTTGTTGAAGATTCAAGTAAACGAAGGACTTCTTGCGACTTTGCTACAGTTTTATGATCCAGATTATCACTGCTTCACCTTTCCAGATTATCAGCTTTTACCTACCTTAGAAGAGTACTCTCAGTTGGTGGGATTACCTATCTTGGATAAGTCTCCCTTCCCTTTCTTGGAGGAAGACCCTAAGGGACGAGATATTGCTAAAGCCATTTGTATAAGGATATCCGATGTCAAAAACAATATGATTACCAAAGGGGGGACCTCCGGTTTTCTCAGGGACTTCCTAATTAAGAAGGCCCAATTTTATGCCGATCATAAAGACATGTTTGCCTTTGAGACAATATTTGCTTTGCTTATTTATGGGTTGCTGCTTTTTCCTAGTTTTGAGGGGTTTGTGGACCTTAATGCAATCAAGACCTTCATGAGGAGAAATCCAGTTCCAACGCTATTGGGTAATACTTATCATTCAGTACATCTCCGAAACTTTCATGGTGGAGGAATGATTACATGTTGTGTGCCATTGCTAGACGAGTGGTTTATTTCTCACTTACCCAAGTCCGGTCCGTTCTGGAGACCTAATCAAGAACGTTGGTCGCAAAAAGTTATGGCTTTAACTCACTCTGATATTGATTGGTATAATCGCATGTACGATGGGATATCGATCATTGATAGTTGTGGAAACTTCAACAATGTGCCTTTGCTCAGTTTCAATGGAGGAATTAGCTACAATCCAGTCTTAGCTCGCCGACAGTTGGGATACCCCTTGAAGGAACCACCTAAAGGTATTCATGTGGAGAAAATCTTTTTCAAAGACGATAAAAAGCTTCAAGATCAGATTCTATCTTCTTGGAATCATCTGCATAGGAAAGGCAAAGAAAGTTTGGGAAGGCCTAATTGTGTATCCATGGAACCATACCTTCAATGGGTCCGAGGAAGAGCTATTGAGTTGAAGATGCCCTACTCTCGCCAAGATCCTTTACCTCAAAGAGAAGAACCTGTCCAGTATTTCATGACTGAAGCTGAGACTTTGAAGATCACTTTGAAGAAATCACAATGCGAAGCAGAATCATGGAAGAACAAATACCATGTGATGGTCAGCAAGTACGAAGAACTTCAAAAGCAGATTCAGTCGAAGAATGATGAGATACAATCCTACAAGAAGAGAAGGCTCTACGAATATTTATTTTCCTCCGAATCTCCATCTGCTCACTGAAGTTGTGGAAGATGCTTCTCTAGGATTTTCTAGGCTTTTATTTCGCTATTTTGGTTGCAAGAATATTATTTGTAATCTGTCTTCAATGAATTAAAAGTTTCCTTGGTATTCCGCAATATTCGTAAATATTTGAATTCCATGAAATCTTCATTTGCATTCACATTTTAGCATCTTACTTTTGCATTGCATGTGTCTCCCGATTTCTCATACGCGGTTCTTTCACCTTCCAGTTTTGTCACCCTAAGTTCTCTGCATCAATACGACCCTTCAAAAGGATGAAAGATCAAAACCAAGAGATCAACCGTGTCATCCATGAACTCGAAGATCTTCGAGGAAGTGTAGGGCAGATTTTGGAGATATTACGAGCTCTTAGTGTGAAGGTGGACGCTCAGTCTACTGTTGTTTCTGAGACTTTTAATACCGCTATGGAATCTCAACCAGCTGTTACTGTCGAGAATGTACCTCCTCACGGTCTTCAATCCGGTTTGGTGCCTCCTAGTGCTCAACCAGTTCGACGAGCTACCCCTCCAAAGTGCAAAACTCCTAACTCCGACCATGATAAAGGACCTGCACGTTCGAGGAACCGCAAAATGGCTACTCCTCAACCTTGGCAACATCAGCAGAGTTATGTTCAAGGTTATCCGCTTCCATATGTCCAACAACCCTATGTAGCTACTGTTGCACCTCCTTTCGATCAGCAGTTTCCTACATACCAGCCTGTGCAGTCGGCTCTGGTATATCAAGCACCGGTTTATCAACAACCTTCCGGTTATCCGCCCATGCAAGTTCCTGTCAACAGTCAACGAGTGCCCAACGCTCCTGTTCACCAACAATCACAGAATCAGGTTCCTTATCTCCGTAAGAGGCAGTATAAGCCTTGTCCTCCAATTCCGATAAATTTCACTGAGTTATACCCCCATTTGGTACAACAAGGTCTGATTACCACCCGTGCTTTGGGTCCTCCGCCTAATCCGTTACCTGCAGGTTACAACGCTGCCGCTCATTGCTTATTTCATGAGGGTGCGCCCGGCCATGATCTAGAGAATTGCTACGCTCTTAAGAACTTTGTCAGAAATTTGCTAGAAACGAAGAAGTTGTCTTTTGGCGATGCTCAGCCGAAGATCGAGACTCCTCTCGGGGTTCCCCGCTTGTCAAGCTTAGATTCTGCAAAGTATGTTGACCCCTCAGCAAATCAGCCGAATCCAGTAATTATTCAAAGGCCTAGCTCGCTTCATTTCAGTAACCCTCAAGATGATAGGACCGGGATCAACAAAGAATCTGGGAAAGTTATTTTGAAGCAACGACTGAAAACTGTTGAAGATGTGACCAGCATAACTGGGGCAAGCCATGACGACTCACAGTGATCATAAACCAGACGTCCTTTCCATTGAGGTTCCGCCAAAGGAAACTGTTACCCTTGAATGCAAGATTTCATAAACATTTAGAAGGATTTTTTTCAGTTCATTTGTTTACTTATATGCATTTCTCTTTGATTAAGCATATTTAGCATGTACGAACTTGTTTATCTTTGATTAATTAATGCAACGCATATGTTTGTCTTGAATAAATCCATTCGTTTCACTCATTCAAAAAACGTTTTCATAAATCATAATGCCAACTTTACCCGATCTCTTGTTCTGATGGAGAATTGGGGGGAGGATGATGAACCAAAAACGTCAAATCTCTTGTCGTATGCTTCGATTGAAACCCGCTGATGATGTAAGGCATTGTTTCAAGTCCCAAACACTGGAGATATAAGGATGTTAATCCCTCGTTAACCTCTTTGAGCCTTGAAGTAGGAGTTTTTCTTTCTTTTAAGGACTTTCATCCTAACCTGGGGCAGGGTAGGTTTCAGTTAAACCGATCGAGCGCTTAGATCCTCAAAAAGGAAGAGCAAACCTTCGAGAATTTATCCTTAGCATCTTAAGAAGTCCAATACAATGACTATCCCTCAGTTACCTAAGGAGTGGGGCAGTCACGAGACTTTCAAAAGATTTACACGATTTGTGCATAAAAGAATATTCAAAAAAAAATAAGAGCCCGCTAAGTCCAAACTTATGAAGGAGACCTAGGCAAAACTGGGGCATCCCGCTGGACTCCAAAGTCAGATCAAAAGACGTTGTCCAGGCAAAAGTTAGGGAATAAAAAAGAACAAAATCGTGTGACCAATTGCCATTAGAAATAGGTGAGTGACTGCCATGTCCAAAGCCTTGATAAGTTCTCGACCATAGCAAATCCGCTTGAGATATGAGCGTTTGTATCCGATTAACTGAATTAGGATTGGAGAACATCACGAAGAAGGGGTGGGTACAAATATAACTCTGAGCCTTTATCCTTTGTTTCTTAAACCGTGAACCGAGCCACGATACAACCCTTAAAAGACCTAATTGAAGTAGGACTTCGGTTGAAAGCATATTCGACAAGATCACGTTTCCTGACTATGACGAGCTATGCTCAGAAAAAGTTCATGGTGGCATTATAATTAAAACTTATATCCTGGCTAGTGATTTCGGTCACAAGTTATTGCGATATCTTTTTCAAAAAATTTTCAAGACAAATATATGTGTACATTGACAAGATCAGGATAGGCATTTCAGGCATGACGACTTTGCTTGATATCTTAGAGATTTATATATGGACATAACCCGTGGAACTTGAAGATCCTGCTAAACAGGGGCAGGCAGTTTCCCAGTCCGCTTACCAACACGAGTCTGACGCTCTTAAGAGCTATTTCTCAAAGATTTCGTCGTAACATTTGTGCCAGACCTGACGAATCTCTCAAAGAGTTTGAAAACAATGGGGCAACTAGACTCCGTGTTCTCTATAAAATCCTCTTGAGATGACCCTACCTCACAACACAAGTATCCTGGGGCACCGTGTTTTTAAAAGAAACAAATGGCGACTACTATAAGGTCCTTCAAGATCAAAACCATGGGGTTTCACAACTTTTCTTCATGCACCCGATGGATTTTACTCACGGCGGCCTTCATTCCCCAATAAATCTCAGTGTTGCAACAGGCTCCTAAACTATTGCCTCATCATAGTCCCCAGAGAGACTATAAGCTGACAACTTTTTCTGGGGTAACTCGAAAGTGTCCCTCAGGTTTTCTTCTCCCCATGTGAAGACATGATACTGTGCACCCAAGCAAATTACCTTCTCCCCAGAGAATTCAGAACTTTAAAACCAGATTTGGTTCTACCATTGACCCGTCTCATCCATGATTGACGTATTGGTTGCAGAGAACGCAGGGTATCTCCGTCGAGATGTTTATTTCATCTCTCGTCCTGTCTCTAGTCTGTTTCGTCAGCATACGCAGGGGCATAAGCATCACATGCCTACTTCATATATTCATTTCACATACTCATTACATATTCATTCCATTACATCCTGCATATTTAACTACATAGACATTGACATACATTCACATTAACATATGCATTAGCATTCACAGGTTCATTGTGTCTCACCGTCATTGGTTGTTACCGCCGAGTAACTGGGTTCGTCCATTCTCCCCAAATAGATCGTCAGCCCTAAGCATAAAATACATATGTGTTTCCAGTTTCCCCACAGAGCTCGATCCTCGTGGATGACGGTTACTTCAGCTATCTTTCCTCGCCAGGATAAGGTATTTACCCTTCGAGTTCATTCCCTCGATGGAGTCTTGATTGCCATTTTTCTTTCTAGCTCGATCCTAGATTGAATATCAGTCGTGTCGGTCGTCGAGCCCAACCGGACGTGCATTTATTTTGCACCGCCTAAAAATTTTTCACCATACCTTGTCAGATATGCGACTGTTCTCGCCCGAGAAGCTTATCACTGTACCCGGATGTGCATTTATTTTGCACTATCTTTCGAGAAAATCAACCACAATCCTTTGCAGATACACGCTAGTTCACGCCTGGAAAGTCTATCAGTACATCTTACAGCATCGCTATGCAACTGTTCTCGCTTGAGAAGCCTATCGATATTTACAAACCTACATCCTACAGCATCGGTATTGCAACTGTTCTTGCCTGAGAAGCCTATCGATATAACAATCCTACATCTTACATCATCGGTATGTGACTGTTCTCACCTGAGAAGCCTATCATCGATCAGCAACAGTTCTCGCCAAGAGAAGCTTATCACAAAATTTTACAATCAATTAGCAACAGTTCTCACCAGAGAAGCTTATCACAACCATACACAACGGGATATGCAACAGTTCTCGCCAAGAGAAGCTTATCACAACATTTTACAATCGATCAGCAACAGTTCTCACAAGAGAAGCTTATCACAATCGATCAGCAACAGTTCTCGGTTAAGAAGCTTATCGTAACGTTCTTCAGCAACGGTATGCAACAGTTCTCCGCCGAGAAGCTTATCATCATCTGTTATCACCTCTACAAGCAGTTCTTACATGAGAAGCTTATTATTGCCACTCTTGCAAATAAGCGACATTTCTCGCCTGAGAAGCTAATCCTATCTTCGTTATGACTCGCAGCAAATGGCCATCTCCATCAAGCTGTTGGGCTTCCATTTTCCTTGTCGTCTTGAAGTGTGGGGAGGTTTGAACTGAATCATATTCAGGAGAGCACAGATCTTGAAGTATGAAGAAGTTCATTTACCCTTTAGTAAAAGAAGGAGCGGAATCATATTCAGGAGAGCACAAATATTGAAGTATGAAGAAGTTCATTTACCCTTTAGTAAAAGAAGGAGCGGAATCATATTCAGGAGAGCACAGATCTTGAAGTATGAGGAAGTTCATTTACCCTTTTAGTAAAAGAAGAATCTGAAACGTATTCCAGGAACCGACCTTAAATACGATAAGATTTGTATATCAGATAAGCAGCAGCCTCTTTATTTGAGTGCTTATCCGTTTTGGCATGTAAGTCCCTTCCATCGATAAGTGACAATTCTCCCTCGAAAAGCTTATCAGGGCATTTCCCATCAAAGCCCATTTATTTTGGCATACAGCCGGTTTTTACCCTGTATTTTCTATGGATTTCTGAAAAGTCCATTCGATCCCATCACGAAGGATAGTTTATAGAAGCTTGGATGTTATTCTTTGCTCAATGCTCCAGCATTCTGTAATCGATCTGGCAGTCGTGTAGATCCAGTTTTATTGTTAGATATTCCCCAAGTGGAGGCCATCTCATAGGCGCCATCTCCATTTAGGATCATGTTTTAACCACTTTAAGTCCATTTATTTTGGCATACAGCCGGTTTTTTTTTACCCTGTATATTTGCTAAGGAGTTCCGAAAGGTCCGTTTGATCCTGTCACGAGAGATAGTTTACAGAAGCTTGGATGTTATTCTTTGCTCAATGCTCCAGCATTCTGTGATCGATCTTGCAGTCGTACATGATCCAGTTTTACTTTTAGATTCCCCAGTGGAGGTCGTCTCATAGGTACCATCTCCATTGGAGAATCCAGTTCTTTCTAAAAAAGACAATTGGTCGTGTTCGCGCCAGTTGACCGTCATTTTTAGAATTCCCCGGTGTTGTGCTGTGTCTCAGCGCGTCGTTTTCCCCAGTGTGTTCTTCCCGTAGCATATGTCCCTGTGTCATCGTATTCGTCAGCATTTTCGCACTCATCATCTCAGCATACGCATCATATCATATTCATGACATCGTCTGCATTAGTCTGTTCTTGTTTTGTCTATAGCATTGCATATCGCCACATATAAGGGCAAAATTTTCGGTTATCTATATTTAAATCCCTCCACCATGATTCCTCGAGTCTCCGCCACTCAAATCATCCGGTGTAGTTATTTAAATAGGGGCAACTGTAATACCCCAAATTTTACCCTTTCTTTTTTATTTTTATTTTAAATTCTGATTAACTTAATAAATTAACCTTTTTTTTAAATCTTGTTTTTTTAACTAATAATAATTTAATTAAATTTTTTTTATAACTTTACTAATGTTTTTTATTAACTTTTTTTTTTCTATTTAGTTTATTTATTTAAATCATTTTAAGCTCTTCTTACTAACTTTTAGGATTTAAATTAAAATTTAACTTTTTTTTCTTTTCTTTAAGAGTAAATTTTTTTTATAACCTTTTTTAAATTAATTTCTAACACATTTTTTTAATCAAATTCTAATACCTTTTTTAAAATAAAAATCTAACTTCTTTTTAAAATTAAATATTTTCTCTAACTTCTTTTTAAAATTAAATCTTTTTTTCTAACTATTTTAAAAATTAAATCTAACCTTTTTTTTTATAAATTAAATCTATCCTTTTTTTTTAAAATTAAATCTAAATTTTTTTTGACACCATCTTTTTCAAATTAAAATTCTAAATTCCTTTTAAAATTAAATTCTAACAGTTTTTAAAATAATTCTAATACTTTTTTTAAATCAACATTCAAATATATTTTTTATTTTAAAATTCTAACTAATTTTTTTTAAACTTAAAACTCTAATTTTTATTTAACTTGAAACTCTTATTTTCTTTGCTAACTTTTTAAATTTAAATCCCAACATTTTTTTTATCAAATCCAATCACAATGAATCACATATGGAGCTAAATCAAATCAATCAGAGCATATCATCATCATAAGGAAATCAGATCCAGATATCATCATCACCATCATTGAATCAAATCTGAAATCATCTTAAAAATTCATTCAAATCAAATTAGAGATTGAAAAAGATTGAAATATTCAAATCAAATCTGAGATTGAAAAAGATTTAAAAATCAAGTATAAAAGGACCCTCAGAAGCAACAAAACGGGGGATCGGCAAGCATCAAAAACTCTTACAGTCTTCATCAAAAGTAACTAACTCTTCTTTTCTTAAAAAATTTCTAATCTTATTTTTGTTTTTTTTCAAGAGTATTAACTTTTTTTTGAATTAAAATCTAACCTTTTCTTTTTTATTTTCAAAACTTTTTTAAAAAAAGCAAATTTCGAAGTTCTAATTTTTTGCTAACTTTTAACGCTAACTTTTAACTCTAACTTTTTAATCTAACTTTTTAATCACATTAAAGTTCTAACTTTTTCAAATCTCACAAAAAAAAACCTAATTCCATTCTAACTCTTTTCTTATTACCTAAATTTTCATCGTCTCAAAACGTTCATCACTTAACTTCTAATTATCGTCAACTCCAATTTTCATCCTTCATTCCTAACATTATTCTTGATTATCCATGAACCTGTTCATTAATATTTATTTATTTATTTTTGTATTTATTTTTATATTTGTACATAATCTGACATCATCATTGCTATTTCATATTCCATTATCACTTGTATATTATCACCATCTTCATTGCGTATCAATTTTCATTGTTTATTAATTTTTCGCTAACATCCTCCTTTTTAAGATCCAAATTTCTAACTTTTTTCTTGTTTCGTTAAAATTATAATTTTCTACTTAAATTCCTAACATTCCCGTCTAATTTTTTGTCTAACCCCGTATAATAACAATCTCTGTTTGTTTTGGTTTTTTTGCAGCTGACTAAGTTCAATTGATTTTATTTTCAGTTTAAATATTCAATTATCATATTTGTAACTGCTTATGGGGTGTAATTTTGCGAGACAATTGTCGCATTTATCTTTCCGCATTTTATGTTCTGCCATTGTATGTTTATCGCGTCTTTACCAATAATTTCACTCCTCCGAAGGATTAGGTCTAGCCGTTTGGCCGCCACACCAATAGTCCTCAAAACTTCAAACCCTTACAAACCCTAACTTTTCACAAATGTCTCGTCGTGGACAAAAATTACAAAACTACCCCTAGCATTAGGTCAAAGAGCCGCCGCGCTCATTTTAGGGTTTCCCGCCGTGGAATCCCTAATTTAACCCTAATTACAATTTAACAATTCATAACGTAGAGATCGGAGTTTAAGACTCCACGTAAGCGTGTCCTTAAGATGCGTTTATTCCCCTTGAGACCTTGACCACAGTCAAGAAGTCTCTAACCTCCCTTTTGAGGGGAACTACAGTTACTCTGATTCCATTCCCGTAAGGATATGTAGGCACAAGATGCGATGTCTTCCCGAGTAAACTTAGAATTAACCCCTTAGGTTTATTTTCTCACTTGTAATCCCTTTGTACATATACCTTAAGCAAGAATAATAAAGCAAAGTAGTAAACATCTGAACAAAAGGTTCCTGTAGAGTACTACAGAAGTTTAGGGTGCTAATACCTTCCCTAAATTTAACCAACCCCCGAACCCTAGATCTTTCCCCGCATTGTGTTTACGATGCAAAATAGGTTTTCCCTCTTTTGACCTTTTCCTTCGGATAAATCAAAGAGCGGTTGTGAATTGAATTGCGATTCAAACTCATTAATAGTTTGTGATCCTATTTCCACCGCAACATATATATATAACCATATATATATATATATATATATATATATATATATATATATATATATATATATATATATATATATATATATATATATATATATATATATATATATATATATATATATATATATATATATATATATATATATATATATATATATATATATATATATATATATATATATATATATATATATATATATATATATATATATATATATATATATATATATATATATATATATATATATATATATATATATATATATATATATATATATATATATATATATATATATATATATATATATATAACCAAGCATATTCATCATGCATACTTTCACAATTCTCATCATTCCACATAAACATACACATTTATGTTCATTCACCAATGCATCATTATAAAGATGATAAATGCAAATCATAGAGACCAACTCACGACTCATGCAAATGCAATGCGGTACCGATTCAATCATCACAAGTTCACTCAGGAACTTATTGGAATCATCGCTCACACCCCACACGGGCACACGATGTTCACTCATTGCTCACACCCCACCTGGGCACACAATGTTTATGGATTGCTCACACCCCACCTGGGCACACAATGTTTATGCATTGCTCACACCCCACATGGGCACACAATCGTTTGTAATCATCGCTCACACCTCACATAGGCACACGATGTTACAACAGATTCTCATTAGAATCCCACAACACAAGAATGCACATCATTATGCTTCACATGCAAAATGACTCCAGACATTCTTGAAATGCATACATATTCACAATATATATATATATTCATGCATTCATCTCATTCTATCACATACAATCCATATACATTCACATTCAATTACGCCAAACGGTAATGAATTCTATCACAATTATCATGCATTCACATTCAATTACGCCAAACGGTAATGAATTCTATCACAATTATCATGCATTCACATTCAATTTAAACAACGCACTCATTTTCCAAAAGGCCACATTTCACAATCCATTCCACAATCTAGGATTCATGCCATACGGCTACCCACAGCATAACATATAACAGCACACAAGCTACACATCAAAGAACCGATATTGGATTGAAAAAAAAATAAAATGATGTCCTGTCTCGCTTGCTATACTGCTCGCTTAGCAAAGTCATAGCGAACACTCGCTACTGGCTCGCCTAGCGAACATGCTAGCGAAGGCTGTCAGTATGCTACTGGAAGTGTTCGCTACTTACTCGCTGGTGCCTCTCCTAGCGAGCACTTCGCTACTTCTCTCGCCAGAGCGAATCAGGGTCGTTTTGGTTCTGTCTAAGTCTGGGAGTGTTCGCTACTGGCTCGCTAGGTGCTCGCCTAGCGAACGCTTCGCTAGCTCACTCGCCAGCGACTCGCCAAGCGAATACTGCGATACTCAAACCCTCTCTTCTCCAAAAATGTCAAAAAGTCACAAAATCACCCGATTCCAAACAAACAAGTTCCCATAGCCTCGGCCTAACAATCCTCGACTAAACTACGCAATTTATTCCAAATTCTAACCGTGAAAACATCGGTTTCTATCGATTCTACCAATTCGACCTAAAATGGAAAATGTAGAAAATCATCCAATACAATTCAACCAAACACATACATAATCATACACATTGATAAGATAATAAGATTTCACACCCTTACCCGATTAAATCGATTCCTAGAAGTTGTTTCGAAGATTTCCAAGTTTTCCTCTTTTTCTCCTCTTTTCTCTTCTTCTTCTTTCTTTTTCTCCTTTTTCTTCTTTCTCTTTTCTTTCCTTTTCTCTCCACATTCTCTTATAAATCTTTCTATTCTAATCCTTTTTATTCATTTTCTATCAAACTATCTAATAATTCATCTTCTCACAAAATATACAATCTTAACATTAATTAAGAAATGTCCAAAATACCCTCCATCCTAATTTCCCTGAAAACTCTCAAAACGATAAAATAACCCAATATGCAAACATAACATATTAACACACCAATTCCATAAATAAAATAATAATCACCCAAATAAAATAAAAGACTCAACAAAAATGGGAAACCAGAATCGGGGCGTTACACATGGAGTGCGGAGACCTTGATCCTAAGGCTAGGATAAGGGTAAGGATCTAGAAATGCTACGTATGACATGGAGGACAACAAGGAACATATTCTTTCCTTTGGAATGTGCAGTGACATGATAATGAACGAGTGATAGCATTGGGCAAGAATCAATTCGAACGTAGTTACTACGGATAAGCATCACGAGCTGATTCGTCAGCTAATCAAAACCGAGTGTCAAGAATCAATAAAATTAGGTCACAATGGATTATGTGACATCAACGTTATAAACACTCAGAATTAACAAGAACGAGGATTGTCAGAATTAACTCTAAGAATTAAGTATAAAAAAAAACTAATAAAAAACTAATTATATGATTAATTAAAATCTACATAAAAGCTAATTAAACTAAATTCGAAATCTAAATTCTAACTAAAACTAAATAAACCAAATTCTAACTAAACTCTAATTATATTTAATTCCAACTAAACCCAATTTAAAACTCATTAAATTTAATTCTAAAAATTAACGCTAATTAAACTCTTGTTTTTTTAACAAGATAGAAATTAAAATGGTATTTTTTTTTGTAAAAAAACAATAACATGGGCTTAGTGTGGCCCAATTAAGATAGAAATTCCTTTCTCCTGTTTTTTCTACTGCTGCTATTATTCTCGACCGTGTGTACGTGTGTGGATTTTTTGCAATGAACTTTGTGTGAGTTTTGTTGAATTTCGTATGAACATCTCCCCCAATTCTTTTCTTTTACCTCTGCTCTGCCTATGGATATGTTTTTTATATGTGTATGTTGTGTGAATTTCCTTCACTACAATGCGAATGTATTGATGTGGTTTTCTTCTGAGATTTTTTTGTACCTTGCTGCAAATGTATGATTACGGTCCTCCCCTGTTCTCTGTGTTGTTGTCCTTTATATATGCCTCTGGTTTTCAAATTCTGATAATTGTAATTTAAAACATAAGATCTTGTGTCGTGTACGGTTTCGGGAAGAAAACAAAGTTGTGAAGAACATGATTTCCTTGTGTTGAATTCTTTCCATTTCTATCTGATCTTGTCAGAAACATGTCTTGAAACACTCTTGATTTCTGCTTTAAACATGTTTTTGTTTCCTTCTGAACATATGATTTTTCTCTTTGATGTGGTGATTGTGAAACAGTAAAGTTTGATTTTTTTCACCTTTTTAAATGAAAATTTTCTCTAATTTCAAACGTTCTGGTATGGCTAGGTGATGTTTGGGATATTTGCCACGAAGCATCTTACCATCTGCTAGGTCATAATGAACTCATCTTTTAGGCAAGGGATAACTTATCATGGAGAGCGTTGATGTTGGTGCTGTAATGAATTCTCTATTGTCATGGCATGTTGGCTCCAAAACAAATCATGTTGGTTTTGGCAAGCTAATGAACAAAAGAAGTTGCGCTATTTTATGAAAAAAATGGGGTTTAAGGTCTTAGGGTTAGGATTAGACTTAAACTTCTTGTAATGAAACTTGAATAATATGGGAATTTTGGATTTGGGCAGTATTTTGTAATTTGAACTATTATTTGTAAATTGCATCTTGAGGTGGAATTTAGAATTGTGTTTGAATGAATTTTTGTAGACATGATTATTCTTGAATTATCTTTGTATGCTTTGAATTAATCACAACACATATCTTGGTAAAAGCCTCCTTGAGCTTTGTATTTTGTAAACTTGAATTTTAATGATGAACTCCTAACAAACAAATCACTTTAAGATCTTTGAGATTGTATTTGTAATATTATGATACCAAAACTTTGAGATTTATTGCATATAATGACCTTGAATTTGAGTTTTGTAACTTGGTTTTGAATTACTTGGCTAGGTGAAATCTTTATGATAGTATTTAAATCATATCTTATAACTTTGTGTGGGAACCTATGAACTCAAAAATAAATTAAATCGAATCCATGACTTTATTTTAAATCCAAACTTTGTAGGAATCAACAAGCCCATAGAAACATAAGTCTTGAGTTTAACTTCATGAATCCATGACGTGGAACTCTGTTGATTGGATTTGAATTTAAACGTTGATGAAAACCGTATGAAAAGTCTCTTGCAATTATAAACCCCTGAATTTGAACCCTGCGAAGGTGAGAAAAACACTTAAAAGGGGGGGGGGGGGGGGGGTTGAATAAGAGTTTTTAAGAAATATGGCAATAAAAACAACTCAAGATTTTTATCCTGGTTCGTTGAACTCAACTACTTCAGTCCACCTTATCAAAGATGATTTGCATTTCTCTGCAAGGACTTAATCCACTATTGATCAACTGATTACAATAGAAAGCACTAAGATCAACTGTCTTAGTCTTCTCAAGAACTACTGACCACACCTTGGTCTTCTTAAGGAACTGTCTTACAATTTAATGTAAACTAACAAGTGTTTGAATGCTTCTAATAAGCTGTATCACAACTGTGATGTTTACACTTAAGATTAAGTACAACAAAACTATATGATTTATGAGAGATCAAATGAGTAAGATCTTGAGAGATTTTCACTTTTATGAATCAAGCGTGTATTTCTTTTTGAGTGATCTAGCAATGAGCAAAAGATGAGTAGTGAATTAGCAACCTCAAAATGTTGAAGTAGTTCTCCTTTTATAGCTTTTTCAAATGCTTTGAGTGATGTGCAGCTGAATATAATATTTGATTGTATGACTTTTCATCACCAAAAGTATGGGCAGAGATATGCTTTCTGCAGAAAGGTATGGTTGTAGAAGCCTTGGGATTTGCACCACGTCACTTCTTTGGACAAATTAGCCGTTGGTTGCTTTGGAAGTAGCACCACGTCTAATCAAGTTTACAGCTTCTTCAACAAGCTTCCTTGAAGATGAAGTCTTCATAATCTGCACTTCAGAACTTGTAGTAAGCTTAAAAGGTATGGAATGCTTTAAGATTATCAGAGCTTAAGATGAATGATAAGTTCAGAGTCTTGATAGATGATCAGATCTTTAATGTATCAGAGTCTCAATCTTGATTAGAGTCTTCATCAGAGTATGCAATGGTATGTGCTAAGAGCGTGAGTATTAACGATAAGAGTCTGATTGTCAAAGTCTCAGCTTTTGTACACATCTTTCATTAACACTTCAGATCATTCTGTAGCCTCTGCTTCAGATCCTTCTGGCAGCGCTTCAGAATCTTCTGATAGTCTTGCATCTGATGCTTCAGAGCTTTGCATAGTTTCTTTGTACTTATGTATTTTGCTTCTTTTAAGAGTATTTAATTATATACCTGAAACAATAATACTTGAACAAATTTTAGAGTGTATATTTACTCATTACAAAATTCCATAAAAGTTATCATCAAAACATATAGATATAAGAAACACCAATCTATGTTCTAACACCCTGAACATAATTAAGATTAAAACTTGAATAGACGTAGGAAAATTGAAATTTCACTTTGTATCCACCATTTTGAATTGGTCCACAAACTCATATCATAAGTGAGAACCCTAAAACAAACGATGATCTTAAACAAACCTCCGTTACTTGGATCTCAAGCAAGCCATGCAAAAAAAATCTTAGGACAAAATAAATGCCCAAGAATCTAATATCGCTTGAAACATTATTGAATTCACGAGTTTGTTATCCCCCACCTTCATTTTGATCACAAATCAAATCACATTCCTCTTGACGAATTCATAGAAACACCTTGATTTAATGAAGCTTCGAGTAAACCTTTAGACTATGCTAATCCTTTCACGTGAACCATGCCTTGAGGAGCCCTTGGAAGTGATGATACCACTTGTAATACAACACACAACAAAATTCTAAACAGTTCTCAAATGACCATCCTTGAAATCAAAAGGTAGAAAATCCTAATTCTCCTCGGGGAAACCTTTGAAAAATCTTGGAGAGAAATGACCTTGTGCTGATTAAGAGACCATAAGAATGATGGCATATACCTCCGCAGGAATTCAGCATCATTTGTAGGGGACAAGGAGCACACACAAAGCCTTCATGACCTTCAAACCCTCTGCATTAGCAACCCTAACTTCACAAATAAAAACAAACAAACAAATTCTAGTAAATTGGTTAGTTATGCATGGATAACCGAACTAAGATGATATGCAACAAATCAAAGAATCTAAGGGTAAAATTACGGGTATAATAATTGCCCCTATTTGAATATCTTCACTGGATGATATGAGCGATGAAAATCTTCACGAAATCATGGTGCAAGGTACTTAAATATAGATAACCAAATTTTTTTCCCTTAGATGCAATGACATGCAATGCTACAGACAAAACAGAACTATCCTACAAATGCTGACATGCAATGAACTCTAATATGATGAAAATGATAGAATGATAAATGCAAAATGCAGACGAAAGAGAATAGGAGTAGAGACAACACAATGAGTAACCATTCACTAGGGATGACAACACACTGGGGAAATCTAATGTATTTGATCAAGCATGACCGAATGACACTTTAGAAAGAAAGATAACAAAAGATCCTCACTAGAGATAGAACCGGAAAGACGGTCTCCACTGGGGACTATCCAGAGTAGTTGACCAACAGGTTCAAGCATGACCGACTGACACTTTAGGACAAAAGGTAAAGCAGGATCCATATAGCAATAGAATCATGCAAACAAATGCTGGAGTTTTCAATCGAAGAAATAACATCCAAGCCTCTGGAAATTCCTTGAATGAAGAGATCAAACGAGATCTTCAGGAAACATCAGGATAGATACAGGGTAATTAAACTCTTCTGTATGCCAAAATAATTTGGACTTCATGGGGAAACGCCCTGATAAGCTTCTCGAAAGAGATTGCTACATATCGTCGAAATGGACTTACACACCACCGAGAAAGGACAAGTTTCTCAAAGAAAGAGACTACCACTTATCGAAAAAGTAAAAATGATAAGCTTCTCGAATGAGACTGCTACTTATCGGGAAGAAAAAGTAAGCAATGATAAGCTTCTCAGGAGAGACTGCCACGTATCTGGAAAGGACAATAGGAAACAAGCTTCTCGAGGGAGACTTCCAGTTATTGCATGGAAATAACGAAATAGGATAAGCTTCTCAGGAGAGACTACCACTTATCGTTGGAAAATGACGAAATAGGATAAGCTTCTCAGGAGAGAGTGCCACTTATCGTACAATAAAGATAAAAATGATATGCTTCTTAAGAGAGACTGCTACTTATCTGACAATAAAGATAAAAAATGATAAGCTTCTCAGGAGAGACTGCCACTTATCTAACAATAAAGATTTATAAAAGATTCTTCTTTGAGAGACATAGTGCAAAATAAATGCACACTCAGGCTAGGTTCAGCGACCTAAATAGGTTTAAAAACAAAACCTCTAAAGACCAAAGTTCAATCTAGGAACGAGCTAGAAAGAAACGGTAAAACAAGACTCCAACCATTAAGGAATAAACTCGAATGGGGATTTATCTTATCCAGGCATGGAAAATATAACATAAGCAACCATCATCCACTAGGGTCAAACTCTGTGGAGAATTTAGAAAGGGTCAGCATTTTCTGCCTAAAGCTGATGACTCTACTTGGAGAGAAATGACAAACCCAATTATTTGGTGATAAACACAACAAAAGTAAACGACAAAAGACAACAGGGTAGTAAACATGTTGATTCTATGTATATGTATGAATGAATGTATGTCATGCTTATGCTTATGTTGACAAAACAAACAAGAAAAAGGAGTAAACGGGAGGTGAAATAAACATCTCGGCGAGGATACTCAGACAAACTCTGCAAGAAGGATACATCTATCAAACGATGGATAGAAAGTCATAGGCGGAACCATAATCTTGCTTCAAGTTTCAAAACTTTTATAGGGAAAAGGTATTCCACTTGGGGATATAACATCATAACTTCACCTGAGGGATTGCCATCATGAATCTGATTTCCTTGTCAAAGAGGATAACGTCCACTAGAATGAATCACCTATGATCTGAGACTTCGTAGGGGATAAAATAAATATCCACTTTCATCAGGGAAGTATGGAGCTGAGGCAAATTATTGGAGAAAGAAGAAATAACTTCAGTGGGGATAAAAGATGACTCCAATGGGGAGCAAACCCTCAACATTAATAAATGTGTGTCATATAGTGGATATTGGAGAGATTCTCTGTAGTCTTGAAAATCAATTATAATCACAGGTCCAAGAGTGTTGTCAATTTATGCTTCGAATGGGAATTTTTGTTGAAACTGGTCTAAAAGTACTTCTTCAACATTAAGACTTCTTAGGAATAGTAATTTCCTTCAGATCTTTCCACACGTCAAAGAAACCTTATATTCTTTTCAATGTGTTTTCAAAAGAGTTTTGAATTCATAAATTTTTTTACTTTCAAAATTTTTATTTAACAAATAACATTTTTCATAACAAAGAGAAATAGAGAAAGCATAAATGGCAAAATTGAATAGGCAAAAAGTCTGATTTTATTCAAGAATGGTAGGTTGCTAATGGCAAAGCTCCACGGAGTATTACATTTGAAATTGGCAATAGGGAAACGTTACATTGAATCCAACGACACTTACTACCCTAACAACTTAGACTACCCAAAATCCTATTTCTGACGAGAGCGGTTGAATTGGAATTCTATTTTGATACTTTGTAATGACGAATGCCATCTGATGCAGTGAAATGCCTTTTGTCCCTAACTTTTTCCTGGGTCGCCCTTTCAGGTTTTCAATCCACCGCGACGCTCATTTTTGCCTAAACCGCCCTTTTAGGTTTTCAGCCTAGCGAGCTCTTATTATTATTTTTTATTTTCATCTCTAATTTTTGCTTGGATCTCCTTCATAGGTTTTGATCCACCGGGATACCCATTGTTGCTTAAGTCGCCTTTTCAGGTTTTCGACTTAGCGGGTTTTTTAGGCATAATATTTTCAGACTACGTCAGAGTTTACAGGATGTGCAAGCTCTTCACCATCCATTGTCGTGAGAATTAGCGATCCTCTTGAGAAAACTGTCTTTACAATAAATAGACCTTCATAATTGGGCATCCATTTCCCATGCGTATCTTTATGAACTGGAAAAATCTTCTTAAGCACAAGCTCTCCTTCTCGGAATTCTCAAATTTGGACCTTCTTGTCAAATGCCCTTTTCATTCATTTCTAATACAACTGACCATGGCACATTGCAGTCATGCGCTTTTCATCTATAAGTCTCAGCTGGTCAAATCTCTCTTGGATCCATTCTGCTTCGTCAAGCTTGGTTTCCATTAATACCCTCAAGGATCGTATCTCTACTTCAATAGGAAGGACCGTATCCATTCCATACACCAACGAAAAAGGGGTTTCCCCTGTTGAAGTTCACACTGAGGTTCAGTATTCGTGCAAAGCAAATGGTAGCATTTCATGCTAATCTTTATAAGTCTTCACCATCTTTTGCAGAATTTTCTTGATGTTTTTATTTGTAGCTTCAACAACTCCATTCATTTTAGAACGATAAGGAGAAGAATTGTGGTGCACAATCTTGAAACTTTCACATAACTCCTTCATGGTTTTATTGTTCAAATTAGTCCCATAATCTGTTATGATCCGGCTTGGAATTCCATAACGGCAGATACTCTCTTTCTTAAGGAAGCGGGTAACCACTTGCTTGGTTACATTGGCATAAGAAGCAGCTTCTACCCATTTTGTGAAATAATCAATGGCAACTAAAATGAATCGGTGGCCATTGGAAGCTTTAGGTATGATTTCCCCAATTATGTCAATGCCCCACATTGAGAAAGGCCACAGTGATGATAAAACATTCAACAGTGTTGGAGGCACGTACACCTTGTCAGCGTAAATTGGAACTTATGGCATTTTCTGGCATATTGGATGCAATCAGATTCCATGGTTAACCAGTAATACCTAGCTCTCAAAATTTTCTTTGACATAGCATAACCATTGGCATGAGTTCCAAACGACCCCTCGTGAATTTCTCGAAGTAACATGTCTGCTTCACATTTGTCAACACATCTAAGCAAGACTATGTCATGGTTTCTTTTATACAACGCATCATTGTTGAGGAATAACTTAGATGCCAATATTCACAGAGTCTTTTTGTCAACAGTTGTAGCATCGACCGAATATTCTTGGTTTAGCAGATAATTCTTAATGTCATGCATCTATGGTTCACCATCAGTCTCCTCTTCAACTAGTTGACAATAGGTGGGTTTAGTCTTGCGCTCAATTCAAATTAGTGGTGCTTCATTAACAAATATGACCTTCCACATTGAGGCTAACATGGCTAAAGCATCGACAATATGATTTTCAGTCCTCGGGATATGTTTGAAAGTGATCTCATCAAAGTATTCGATCATTTCAAAAATGTAAGCTCTGTATGAGATTAACTTCTCATCGCTGGTCTCCTATTCACCCTTGACTTGTGTCATACCCCAAATTTTGACCCCTTAGATCTTCATCATCATTTTAGGATCATACTCATTTGATTATCTAACCTTAACCCGTTTCAAGTTTGTCTTTATTAAGATACAGGAATCAGGGTTCCATACAGCCGAAATCGAGGTTTTAAGGGTTAATCAGTCAACGCTTTGGATTGGTCCTCCCTGAAATAAGTCTCCACATCATCAAATATATTCCATTGGATCAAGCATGAATCCAATTTGAGGTTGTCACCCAAGAATCAAGAACAGTGCATTTCAGGACACCCGATTAGGGTTTTCGAGCAGGAAAAGTCAACTGTGGTTTGACTTTTGATTTAAAAGGTGTTACAATGGTGGTATCATGATCCATAAAGGTCATATGGCTTAGTCAAGTCTATTCAAAAGATTTCAAGGCCTCAAAAGACCCGGAGCATCAACAGTCGACTCGGTAGTCACCGATCGATCGTTCGGTTGACCGAAAAGTCAAATCTTCACTCATAAGGAATTTGACCTCAAGATATGATTAAAAAATGTTCCTAATGACATATTGCACCTACCCGTAAAATTTCATGACCATCGGGTTAAGGATTGAGGAGTAATCGCAAAAGTCGGGAATTAGGGTTTTGAAAAGGGCAGGACCATAACTCCTTAACCACACATCCAATTGAGTTGGTTCAAAGCTCATTGGAAAGCTCTTGGCAAGTCCTACAAAAGTCCCACAGTGGTCCATGAGCAGAAAATGCATAGATTTGGAGTTATGATCAAATTCATTACAAGAGGAAAAAATAACTTACAAAATTTTCACTTTTATGTTTGTTTTTCAACAACTTTGAGAGGTTTTTTGGCCAAGTTCCTTTGGGAATCTGAAACTCATGAAAACATGAAAATTATAGAGCTACATGAGGGCTTTCCAAAATGTAGCAGAACTCCTCCATAGTCCTTATGAGCTGAGAGTTATGAATTTAACAAGATGAGGTTTTAACACTTGAGTCCCACATTGTCAATTTTTCACAAACTCATCCTTTGACCACTTGAGCTATTATCAGCCCTTGGATCTTATTTCTATATGATATTTAGAGGATTTGAAGAGGAGAAATGCAGCAAATGAGGAAGTTTAGCAAGACTTGCAACTTGGAGGCAAGTGGGAGTATTTTATTCATATAAAGGGAGGAAAGAGAAACTTTTGGCACACTTGCAGCAAACAACCCTTATTGCCTAGCCACTCTAATCACCATTATGTCATCCATACTACTTGAAGCAATGCATCAGGTGAGCCAAAGATTTCAACTGGCAGCTGCAACAAACCTTAAGCCAAGGGTTACCTTTTTCAAAATCCCTCCAAAAGTGCCAAGTTATAAATCTGTCCTCACTCTTCATTTTTCCTATAAATAGAGGCTCCCTCTATGTCATTTACACACCAAAACACTCTTAGAACCAAGAGAAAAACCACAACTCTCACTCCTTTCTTGTTTACCTCATTTTCAAAATTCCAAGTGTCACCAAAATCTCTCTTGGGCAGTTGACTTCCCAAACCCATTACAACACATTCCAAACCACCAAAAAACCATCTGCACAATCCATAAATGATGTGTAGAAGGTGTTCATACTCCTAAACCACTCAAAAACACCATTCTCTCAAAAGTCAACCTTCAAACCAAGCAAGTTTGACCTTATACTCAAAATCTGCCAAACCTCTGTCCAAACATGTTTTCATCATTATAACCATCCATACACCTTTGATATATAACGCCTCAGCTGTCCATAACATAAAACAACCTCATTCTCATTTATTTTGAGATTTGTCACAAGTTCCTTCAAGTACAAGAAAAGTTGTTTTCATCAAAACAAGTTGGACATCAGCTAAAGTTTTTCTCAAGGTTTTCCATATTGCAACAAGCTTGTGTGGAGGTCTACAAAAGGTTAGTGGTTACTATCCTTTCATTTCTGTCATGAACATGATTGATGTGCTTAGTGTGTATTGTGTTTAAATGCAAAATGTAATCTATGAGCAAATCTGCCAGTTTGTGTTGTGCAAGCTGTTTTGAGCATGTAATTTCCTTGGATATGCCTTTGCCTTGATATGATTATGTCTTGTGGATATTGAGTTAATTTCTGTCATGAGCTGTTGTTGGATTGTTATCACAAGTCACATTTGTTTTATGTTGGTTCTGCTGCAAAACAGCTTGGGAGGTATCATTGCAGCCTCACTTAACCTTGATGTTTTGTTGATAATTTTGGATTAGGATCCCTATATGTTATATTCATGTTTGAGTTCTTGAAACTAGGTTTGATTTGGAACTGCAACTTTTTGTTTATGCTTTCAATCTAAATGTACAATTTACAACTGATATGCCATTCTCAAATCTATTGCCTTGTTATTGTATCTTTATGTGAAAATTGTGCATATGCCATGATTGTAATATGTGCCTGTCTATTTTTACACTTGACTGCCAATGTTCCCTGCTCTGATGCATCTCACCTGTCTAAAAATGCCATGACTGCCCTTAGGGCATTGTGTTAGGTCTTGTTTGATATTAATGAGGTTGAAATGACTCATATAAGGTTTGTTGAAATATACCTAAACCTTTGAGGATCAACAATGCCCATTTCAGTATTTATGTATGTTGGTTGATCTTAGAGGAGATGATTTGTGAAGATGTGATTGGAATCCATCAAAAACATTGATTGGAATACCAAGAGCTGATTGCCCTGTTGCTATTGACTCCTCAGTGTTGTTCTTGCTGTTGCCTTAGGTTTACATTTGTTCATTAGAAGTGTGTTCTGGTTTTGGCAAATCTGTTAGGGTGCCAACTTGGTTATGCTTAGAAGTTTGTTTTGGTCTACAGGAGGATTTATTTCTGTTTTGAGTTTGTTAATCTCTATCTGTTAGGCAAGATTCCAAGCCACTTATGGCCATTGCTTGTGGCTGCATCAGCCTTGGCTGTTTGCTTCTGTGTTTGGCTAGGCATATTGATTCATCAAATATATGTTTGAATTCTGCCAGCATGTTCATTTTTGTGTGCTTTGTATCATTATGTAAATGTGTAACATTTGGCATTTCGCATGTTCATTTCATGTCCTTGTATCATTATGTAAATGTGTAGCATTTGGCATTTCACATGTTCATTTTTTGTGTTCCTTGTATCCTTATGCAGATGTGTGTTTTGGTTTAAAGATTAACTTGGTTATGATTGGCATGTCTGTTACTTCCTCATCAGCATTGTTAAAATGTTGTGGCTCTGAGAGAGCCCTTTTGAGTTCATCAACTCATTGTAACTACCAACATGTTTATTTGGTTTGCTTTGGTTGAAATGATTTAGAGCTGTTGGAGCCTTTTTCTGATGATCAATATGTGTTTTTATTTCATGATTTTGTTTGGCTGCCAAGTCACTTTGAGGTTTGTCAACCTCTGCAAGTCTCATTTTCAAACTTGAAAAGCTATCATCATTTGTATTTGTGTATTCAGTGGCTGTTGCAAATTGTGGATTGATAAGCTTGATGTTGTGAACTGTTGATTAATATTTGGTTAAATGCAAAGTTTGTTCTAAACCACTTCCATAAGTTGCAATTGAATGGTCATTTCATGATTCAGTTTGGATTAGAGTTTGTTTCTTTGAGCATAATCATGAGTAGCATAATTGAAACATGTGTATGGCCTTCTTTGAGTTTGTTCATGTCAGTTTTGATTCACAACTTCCAAAATGCATTTTCAAGGCAATTTGAGCTATTGCATATCATTTTTTGATTGGACTTTATTTGGTATGACTTTTTGCATCAGAATCATTGGTTTATGCATTTATGATTTGTGCATACCTTTATATGTCATTAAATCCAACTGTCATGACTTGTAGATACTCTATTGCAATTTCAAGCTTCACACTACCATTTGCATACCAGTTCCATTACTTGTTGCTTGTAAGCATCATGTTTGTTTGATTTGACTTCCATGTAATTTCCCCATGATGTTTGACTTATTTGCATTGGTCGTTACCTTCATCTTTGTCAAGATATGCTTAAGTCATCATTCTTCATTGAGTCTTGTAAGAACTCATTTTTTGCTTGCCTATTGTCATACACTTGCATGCTTTGGTTGTAACCATTCCTCTTGTTTGACGTACTTGCTTATCGTAATATGCTTGTATATGCTTGGTTGTAACCATGTTTCTTGTATTCATCCTGTTTTAATGTTTTTGCTTTGTTAAGTTTAGTTTCCCCAAGTGATGGAACTCTTTAGTTCTCATCTAAGTTGCCTCCCCTTCTATCCTTCTAAAAGAAAGTCTCTCTGTTGACCTTTGGGTCATAGATAGCTCATCTCTCTCCTTCGACTTTGTCAAGTCATTTACACTTAGTTAAGTTAGAACCTGTCCATTGGAGTTTGCTTAAGTCTAAAAAGCCTACCCCTTGTTAGGAGTGCTCTTTCAATTAGAACTTAGGATAGAGTTTGTTAACTCTATGTAAGAATCATCGTCATGATTACTTACTTCCCTTTCTTGAGTGTTCAACTTAGATCTAGAGAGTTTCCTTAAACTCTACACAAGCATTGTAATGTTTGTTCCCCCTTGAACCTTGATCGTAATCAAGTGTTCTTCAAACCCAGTAAGGTGAACTACGATTGCTCTGATTCTATCCTAGTTAGGATACATAGGCAGAAGATGCGATATCTTTGCGAGCAACTTAGTGTATATATCTTTAGGTTTTAACCTGTCCCAACTCATAGCAAACACTTAACAAACTTAGCATACAACAAACAAAAGGTTCTTGTAAAGTACTATAGATGTTTAGGATGTGAGATACCTATCCTAAGCATAACTAACCCCCGATCCCCGAATCTCTTAGCGTTGTTGTTACATCACGCAAAAGGTTCTTTCTATCTTTAGACCTTTCCTTTGGAAAAATTAAAGTCCGGTTGCGAATTCAATGAATTAAATATTCAAGTTAATTAATAGCTTGGTATCACGATTCTCACCGCAACAGAAATGGTGACTTCATTGGGGACACTTAAACTTGAGGGTTTAGCCTATTTTGTTTGTTTATGTGCTATATTTTTGAATATTTGCTTTACCTGTATATTTGTCAATATATTTGTTTGAATGTTGGATATTAGGACTTTTGAGTGGTGAGACGGTCCTATACCCGGACTCGAGTGCAATTATGATAGGATGGTGGTATATTTAAGGAGGCTTATAGGGAGTTGATTCCCGACCAAGCTAACTTGAGAAACCACCGCTCAGTGTAGGGCCTCTTGAGAGTTTAGTATTGTTGAACGAGTATTCATGAAGACAATGCTACTTCCAACGAAGGAGCCCATGACACTGTGGACTTTTAGATTACATTCTACCCCACTTTGGCCTTACTAGGACGTAGTGCGATGGCTATAAGGAAGTATTTCCGAAATAGTTGATACGTGATACTACACTTGGACGAGACTCTCTTGAGAATATTATCGATTACCAAGTAATTTGCGAAGTTGATAATATCCAAAAGAGGGGTTGATGACTCTGAGAACCGTTTAGAACCCTGCTCTACAGGTTTGGAAATCCCTATTACACACCTTTTGAGGATGGGTAGACCTTGGATCCACGCTTGTCCTTTAAACCTAGGCTTGTGTTTTTGTGCATATGTGTGATCTTTGCATTTACCTGTGCTTGTGCATTCTTGCATTCATAAAACATCATATCATAAAGTTTCATGGAACTTAAACTTTTTGTTTACATCAGAGATCGCTATGGATGGTGAAAGAAAGAAAACATTGAAGTACACTTACAAAGGTTTTAAACTAGATGACCTAAGGAGGTTGGGTACCTTGGTAACAGATCCAGAGGGTTTCCAGAGTAGGTATGGGAAGCTGTTGTTATTATTGAAGATAAAGATGGATAGTGGACTTCTCTCTACGCTTCTCCAGTTTTACGATCCGCTCTACCATTGTTTCACCTTTCCTGATTATCAGCTAGTGCCCACGCTAGAAGAATACTCTCACTTGGTTGGGTTGCCCATTCTTGAAGAGTCTCCTTTTCCGATCATGGAGAAGGACCCTAAGGAGCAAGACATTGCCAAAGCTACACATTTGGGTTTGGTTGATATTCAAAAGAAAATGACTACAAAAGGAGGAGTTTTTGGGTTGAGTGCAGAATTCTTGGTTGAAAAAGCTCAATACTATGCAGATCATTTGAGCATGGATGCATTCGAGGCCATCCTTGCCTTGCTCATTTATGGTATCTTTCTATTTCCTAGCTTTGAGAACTTTTTAGACCTCAACGCCATTAAGATCTTCTTGAAGAAAAACCCTGTGCCTACTCTACTAGCAGATGCATATCATTCTGTTCATCTTAGAAATTTCCATAAGGGAGGGATGATCACTTGTTGTGCTCCTTTAT
The DNA here is from genome assembly GCA_963859935.3 of Lathyrus sativus. NCBI lineage: Eukaryota > Viridiplantae > Streptophyta > Magnoliopsida > Fabales > Fabaceae > Lathyrus > Lathyrus sativus. The sequence continues at coordinate 186,872,737 of OZ012737.1, forward strand.
TGTACAAGTGGTTTATTTCACACTTGCCTAAAGCTAACGCTTTTTGGGATCCGAAGAAGGGATGGTGGTCACAGAAGATTATGGCTCTCACGCACTCTAATATTGATTGGTACAATCGAGACTATGAGGGAATAATGATCATTAACAACTGTGGAGATTTTGGTAATGTACCTCTTCTTGGTGCCAATGGAGGAATTAGTTACAACCCACTCCTTGCTCGTCGACAGTTGGGATATCCTTTGAAAGACAATCCCAACAGTGTTCATGTGGAAAATATTTTCTTCAAGGAAGAGAGTAATAGTCAGGAGCAGAAAGAGAAGATTCTAAAAGCCTGGGGTCATTTGCACAAAAAAGGAAAGAAAGACCTGGGAAAATCCAATTGTGTCTCTTTAGAACCTATCTCCAATGGGTTCGAAAGAGAGCCATTGAATTGAGGATACCCTATTCTCAACAAGAGCCCATGGCTTTAAAGGAGGAGCAGACCTTGATCTTCATGTCTGAGGAGGAGAAGCTAAGGATTTCCTTGAGCAAGGCACGACAAACCGAATACGCTTGAAAGCACAAGTACCAAGTGGTTGTTGAAGAGAATGCAGAGCTCCAAAAGCAATTAGAGTTGAAGAATGAAGAAGTACTCTCCTGCAAGAAGAGGAAGGCGCAAGCAGATTTATTTTCTTCTAGCCCTCAGTCAACTCCGTGGAAGTTGATCATGGATAAGCTCATTCTTGAGAAATCTCGGATGGAAAAGGAGAGTGAGAAGCTCAACTTGAGGCTGTTAGGAGAACCTTCTTAGGAATTTTGTTAGCTTTTATTTAGCTTTCTGTTTGAAACTTTTGTAAGATGTACTAAATTGTTTTGTAATTTAATGAAATTAAGTCTATGACGTTTTTGATGTTTACAGAATCTGAGTTCCATGATACTTTGTGCATTTACATTCACATTTATTAATCATTCAAGGAACTAAAGATTGTTTTGCAGATATTATAGGATGGATTCTGGAAAGAAGGCAGATATTGTGTTCCAAAGCCCAAATTTGGAGAACCTGGAGAAACTTGGAGGTTTAGTAGAAGACCCTGAGGCGTTCAGAGAGAAGTATGAGAATATGCTGTCTTTACTAGAAATCCAAGTGGATGAAGAGATGTTGTCAGCGCTCGTGCAATTTTATGATTCGACCTATCATTGTTTCACGTTTCCAGACTACCAATTGCTACCAACCTTGGAAGAATATTCTGCTCTGATGGGATTAGGCGTCACTCCTAGACCATTTTCTGGAAGAGAAGGGACTCCTAGCGAAAGAGTAATTGTAGAGGCCGCACACTTGGAGGTGGATGAAGTACAATCTCATATAACTGCTAAGGGAGGGCTATATGGATTTCCAGCTATGTTCCTGTATGAAAAAGCTCAAAGTTATGCCGAGTCGAAGAATTCTGAAGCATTTGAGGCCATTCTGGATTTGCTAATTTATGGACTTTTCTTGTTTCCGACTGCTGATAATTTTGTGGATGCGAATGCAATCAACCTTTTCTTAATCAAAAATCCCGTACCCACTTTGTTGGCTGATGTGTATTTTTCCATCCATCGCAGAAGCCGTCATGGAGTTGGACAGATTGAGTGTTGCATCGTTCTTCTATACAAGTGGTTTATTTCGCACTTGCCAAGGCTTCCAGCACTCTAGGATATGCAGAATGGACTTTCATGGACAGAAAGGTTGTTGCTACTCAAAAATTCAGATATTAAGTGGTATGACCCTATGTATGGAGGGATTGCCATGATTCAGAGCTGTGGAGATTTCCCAAATGTACCGCTTATCAGCATGGATGGTTGCATTAGCTATAATACCATTTTAGCTCATCGCCAGTTGGGACACCCAATGAAGAATGAACCGGACCCAGTTCTTTTGAGAAGTTTCTACATTGAAGAAGGGAAGGATCCAGCCTACAAGGCTCGACTATCTATGCTTGGCGTCACATCCACACAAGGGGAATAACTGCTTTGGATTACCCTAACACTGCTGTTTCAGAATCTTACTTATCATGGGTGAAAGAAGCAGCATTGAAGATGTTCTACACCCGTTTTGAGCCTGACTCAACAAAACTTACTCTTGTGGAAGAATTGAAAGCTGCCTTGGCCAAAGCTGAAAGAGAGGGAAAAGCTTGGAGAGATAAATATTTAAAGGTCATGTAAGAGAAGGAAGAGCTTCAAGAGGGTATCCATCAAGGTGGAAAGAAGAGACAACTAGAAGATGAAGGACCCTCCAGCCAGAAGATCTAGGATCTTTTTGTTTTCTGTGTTTTATCATTTATCTGTATTGGAGATTTGTGTTTCAGTTCGAATTGTTATTGTAAAACTCTCAGTTATTAATCTATGAAGACTTTGAATTTTCTTTATTTCCCCATTGTTATAATTTTATCAAATATTTCTTTGGATTCCTTGAATGATTAATCTTGCATTTTGCATCTGCACCCATAGCATTTCATGTGCATTTCCTGTGTTGTGTCTCATCTCGCTGTCTTATCTCCAGAATCATATTGAATCCTCTCCATCAATACAACACACAAGCCCAAGCTCGTCAAAGAATGGAAGAACACAATTTGACTCTGGATAGGGTTAACAACGAACTTGAAGATTTACGAGGAAGCGTAGGACGAATCATGGAAGTCTTACAAGTCATCAATGCAAAAATGGACACTCAGGCCACTGTAGTTTCTGAAATCACTAACGTAGTTGTGGAGCCGATCCCAGCGGCAGTCACTGTTGCAAGTATTCCACCGTATGGGTTAATACCAGGTTTTGTACCTCTGCCACCAGTCAGTCAACAATCAGTTCCTCTAGGGGCAGAGATTCCCTGAGTTGTTCCGACTTATACTCCAGCCTCTGTACAAACTCAAGTGCGCCCTATTTTTCACAGCCATCCACAGGTGTTTGAAGTTCCTGATGGGTCTGAAGAAGGAAGTGGACGACATGAGAAATTGAAGGAGAGTGTAGAAACTATATGGAGGAAGGTTAGAGCAATGGAAGGAAATGATATATTTGGTACTGATGCCCGAGATATGTGTTTAGTGTCTGGATTGGTAATTCCGCCAAAATTCAAAATCCCCAACTTTAATCAATACACCGGTGCTACTTGTCCTCGGACGCATTTGATCATGTATTACCGAAGAATTGCTGCATATGTAGAAGATGATAAGCTGATGATCCATTGTTTCTAGGATAGCTTGAAAGGAGCCCCTGCTAAGTGGTATTTGAGTTTAGATCAGTCTCACATTCACAGTTTCCAAGACTTGGCTGACGCTTTCATAAAGCATTACAGATACAATATGGATTTGGCCCCTGACAGAAGACAGTTGTTGAGTATGACACAAAAGAGTTCTGAATCATTCAAAGAGTATGCACAACGATGAAGGGAGACTGCCTCTCAGGTGGAACCTCCTTTAAATGAGAAAGAGTTGACAGATTGGTTTGTGGATACGGTAAGACCAGAATTTTATGAGAAGATGATTAGCAGTGTAACATCGAGTTTCTCTGATATAGTGGCTGTGGGAGTGAGAGTGGAATTGGGATTGAAGAATGGAAAAATGACTAGTAGTTCCAGTGGTTCCAACAACAACAATGTTAAGACGTTCAATGGTAATTTTCATAAGAAGAAAGAGGGAGAAACAAACACCATAATAGTGGGGAAAAGGAATCAGACTTGGAAGCATCCTTACCAACGATATCAATGACCTCCACAAGGTTATGTTCAACAACCTCCACAAGGCTATGTTCAGCAACCTCAGCAAAATTTGACACAACAACCGATGTATCCAGTACAGTATGCTCAACAACCATATGTGGCAGCTATAACGCCTGCTTTCAATCACCCTATTCCGAGTTATCAGACAGTGCAACTAGCACCCACGTATCAACCAGTTCAACAACAAGGGTATCAACGAGCGCCCAACGCTTCACCCTATCAGCAATATCAGCAGCCTAGGGCTCAGGCACCAAGGAAAAATTACCAAAATCGAAGACCAACAACGAGACCTCCATTTTCTCAGATACCAATGACTTATACAGAGTTGTACCCGACTTTGGTGCAACAAGGGCTGGTAACAACACGACCATTGAATACACCTTCAGACACTTCATCACCTCATTACAATCCAAATGCTCATTGTGCCTTTCATGAAGGTGCTGCCGGTCATGACTTAGAGGGGTGTCTTGCCTTGAAACATATTGTCAGAGAGCTCATAGAGAAGAAGATTTTGTCCTTTGATGATGTACCGCCTAATGTTAAAAGTAACCCATTGCCAAATCATGGAGGAGTTAATGCTATAGAAGAGGCTTCAGATGGAAGGTTAGTTTGTGATGTGTCAGAAATCAAGACTCCGTTGAGGTCACTTCATGAGAAATTGTTGAAAGCAGGGCTGATTAAAGGTACCCATAGTGACTGTGAAGAGTGTTCTGTTAATCCTAAAGGGTGTGGTGTGGTACAAAAGGATGTGTAAGGTCTGATCGACGATGGATTATTCCAAGTAGGTATCAAGGTAAAGAAGGAGGAAGTTTCGGTGGTTGAGTCTGTTTTCAATCTACCAAAGAAAAGCGAGAAAGTCCCTGTGTTCAATATGATCAGCAAGAATGTGAAGCCTGTTTTTGACAAATCTGTTGTTGATTAGCCTCGACCAGTTGTTATTCAGAAGCCGAGATTGTTCCCCTTTGAGAATACAAAGGCAGTCCCATTGATGTATGATATGGTTGTGTTGGACCAAAGATCTGGGAAGATTATTCAGAATGAGGAAGTGAAGGATGACTAGATGGATGTGACAAATATTGCAGGTACGAGCAAGATGACCCGTAGTGGTCGAATATATCAACCCAAGGTAACAGTGGTTACTCTAGAAGAGGTTACCCCTGCTGTGACAACCAAAGCTAAAGAAATGCCCATCACTGAAGGAGATGCTGAAGAGTTCTTAAGGATTATCCGAAAAAGCGATTACAAGGTTGTGGATCATCTTCATCAAACCCCCTCAAAAATATCAATTTTGTCTCTCCTGATAAATTCCCCGACCCACAGAGAGGCTCTACAAAAGGTGTTAATGCAAGCACATGTGACGAAGGATATAACCCCTGGCCAATTTGATTCGGTGATAGCCAATATTACAGCCTGCAATACTCTGAGTTTCAATGATGATGAGTTGCCAAGGGGAGGACGTAATCATAACCGTGCTTTGCACGTATCTATCAAATGTCAAGAGGACACGTTAGCGCGAGTTTTGGTTGATACTGGATCTTCGTTGAATGTATTTCCTAAAAGGCCGCTCGCAAAGTTAACATATGCAGGGGCAGAGATGAAGCCGACATTGTTGATTGTGAAAGCTTTTGATGGTTCAAGAAGAACGGTTGTTGGGGAAGTAGAGTTTCCAATTATGATAGTCCCTCACGTGTTCGATATCAAATTTCAGGTACTGGACATTAACCCAGCTTACAGCTGTTTGTTGGGACGACCTTGGATTCATGCAATAGGGGTAGTGACTTCCACTTTGTATCAAAGGATGAAATTTGTTGTAAACGACAAACTGGTAATTGTGCATGGCGAAGAGGACTTGATGGTGAGTAATTTATCGTCATTCAGGTATATCGAGGCAGATGAGGATGCGTTGGAAACTTCTTTCCAAGCGCTTGAAATAGCTAATGCAGTAATGATAGAAAACAAAGTGGCAAAGAGTGGTCCATCATTTGCATCCGCCCAGAGCATTAAGTCTACACTGGAAGAGGGTACTCATGCAGGTTGGGGAGAGGTTATTGAAGTAAAAGCAAGACTGGGTCACCAAGGGTTGGGTTAGAAACCAACTCATGTCGAAGCTTCAACACACGCCGAAGGACGTCCGAAGACTATCCAAGAGGTGTTCATCAGTGGAGGATTCCAAGTCAATGCCGTGGGAGAAGGTTTTGAAGACGGGGATATTGAACATTTGGTATATCATTGTGAAGCTGCTTTAGGCAATTAGGAGGCTGTTGAGATTCCCGTGATCTTTCCTGTGTTGAAGTAATTTGTTTGTTTTTCTTTACTTGTTGTTGTTTTTTATCTTTAAACCTCCATAGCCATGCCCAAGGCTATAGGATGTATTTTGTAAGGGCCCCGTGCTTTCAAGAATATTATGATTAACGAACGATTTTGTTAAATCCTTCGTTGTTTGTTTCCTTAATTGTTTTTGTTTCCATGTTTAAAAAGATGGAAATTTTATAAAAAAATCATCAAAACATTTTTCCTTGTTGCTGCATTTGTCCTTGTGTGTTTTAATAAATTAAGCCATTCCAACATGAAGTGATACCCCAAAACCTGTTGAATCCATTGACTCTGCTTTCTCTCCTGACTTTGACTCACCAATATACCAAGTCGAAGATGAGGACGAAGATCTTGAGATCCTTGATGAACTGGAAAAAATGGCATGTTACGAGCACCCAGAGTTTCAACCTCACAAGGAGCAGGTAGACGTTATTAATCTTGGCACTGAAGAAGACAAGAAGGAGGTCAAGATTGGGGCAACACTTGGGGCAGAAGTCAAGCAGTAATTGGTGAAGCTTTTAAAAGAGTATGTGGATGTATTTGCTTGGTCATATCAGGATATGCCAGGTTTAAACACAAACATAGTGGTCCACAAGTTACCGCTCCGACCAGAATGCACACCAGTCAAACAAAAGCTCCGAAGAACTAGACCTGATATGGCTCTTAAGATTCGAGACGAAGTGAAAAAGCAGATTGATGCAGGTTTCTTGGCAGTATCCAAGTACCCCGAATGGGTGGCTAATATTGTACCTGTGCCAAAGAAAGATGGGAAGGTCAGAATGTGTGTGGATTATAGGGATCTGAACAAGGCCAGTCCGAAAGATGATTTCCCTTTGCCGCATATTGATACATTGGTGGATAATACGGCTCGTTTTGAAGTTTTCTCGTTTATGGATGGTTTCTCCAGATACAACCAAATCAAGATGGATCCAAATGACATGGAAAAGACTACTTTCATTACTCCTTGGGGAAATTACTGTTACAAAGTCATGCCTTTCGGTTTGAGGAATGTCGGTGCCACTTATCAAAGAGCCATGGTGACTCTATTTCACGACATGATGCATAAAGAGATAGAAGTGTATGTCGATGACATGATCGCCAAATCTCAGAGTGAGGAAGACCATTTAAATCATTTGTTGAAGTTGTTCGAAAGACTCAGAAAATACCAGTTGAGACTAAATCCATCCAAGTGTACTTTTGGAGTGAGATCTGGGAAATTACTTGGTTTCATTGTTAGCCACCGAGGAATTGAGGTAGATCCAGATAAAGTTCGAGCCATTAAAGATATGCCGGCTCCGCAAACTGAGAAACAAGTCATAGGTTTTCTTGGAAGATTGAACTATATATCCAGATTTATTTCTAATATGACTCTTACTTGCGAGCCCATTTTCAAATTGTTACGAAAGGATCAGATAGTTGTTTGGAATTCAGATTGCCAACAAGCTTTTGATAAGATTAAGGGCTATCTTCAAGAGCCTCCGATCTTAATACCTCCTATTCCGGGAAGACCTCTTTTCATGTATTTAACAGTACTCGAGAATTCAATGGGTTGTGTGTTGGGTCAGCAGGATGAGTCTGGACGAAAGGAACATGCCATCTATTATTTGAGCAAGAAGTTCACTGACTGTGAAAGCCGATATTCACTTTTGGAGAAAACCTGTTGTGCTTTAGCATGGGCTGCCAGACGTTTGAGGCAGTACATGATTTGTCATACTACTTTGTTGATTTCAAAAATGGACCCGATAAAGTATATTTTTGAGAAGCCCGCTCAAATCGGTAGGCTCGCCCGTTGGCATATGTTGTAATCAGAATATGACATCCAGTATGTGGCCCAGAAGTCTATCAATGGCAGTGTCTTATCAGATTATCTTGTAGACCAGCCAGTTGAAGATTACGAGGCTCTCAAGTTTGATTTTCCGGACGAGGATATTATGTTGGTAAAAGATTATGAAGAGCCAGGTCCTGATGAAGGTCCCGAGCCGAGTCTTTGGTGGAAAATGATGTTTGATGGTTCCTCAAATTACAGTGGGCATGGCGTAGGCGCCGTTCTGATTAATCCAGAAGGTGGTTATACCCCATTTAAAGCAAGGTTAGACTTTGAATGTACAAACAATATTGCCAAATATGAAGCATGCATTCTTGGCCTCGAAGCAACTATTGGCCTAAGAATCAAACTTCTCGAAGTAAGTGGAGATTCAGCTTTGATTATTTATCAAGTTACAGGTGAATGGCAGACCAGACATGTAAATTTGATCCCTTACAGGGCCTACATCGTTGAAATGGTTGAATATTTTGATGAGATCACTTTCAAGCATGTTCCGAGATCTGAGAATCATATTGTCGATGCTCTATCCATGTTAGCCTCAATGTGGAAAGTTAGGTGTCTCAATGACGCTACTCTCATTCGAATCGAACGCTAGACTGAGCCTGCCTACTGTCAGATGGTTGAAGAAGAAATTGATAACAAGTCATGGTTCCACGACATAAAGAATTATCTGCTAAAACAAGAATATCCAGTTGATCCTACGTCACTTGACAAGAAAACCTTGAGAAGGTTGGCATCTAAGTTCTTTCTCAGTAATGATGTGCTCTATAAAAGAAATCATGATATGGTCCTGCTTAGATGTGTCGACAGACGAGAAGCAGATTTGTTAATGCAAGATATTCATGAAGGAACATTTGGCACTCACGCCAATGGATATGCCATGTCCAAAAAGATTTTGAGGGCTGGGTATTACTGGTTGACTTTGGAAACTGACTGTATTCAATATGCCAGGAAATGTCACAAATGCCAAATTTATGCGGATAAGATGCATGTGCCTCCAACGTTGTTAAATGTGTTGACATCACCTTGGCCGTTCTCTATGTGGGGCATTGACATGATTGGGGAAATCGAGCCTAAGGCTTCTAACGGACACCATTTCATTCTAGTCGCTATTGATTACTTCACAAAGTGGGTTGAAGTCGCATCCTACGCCAATGTTACTCGACAAGTGGTGACCCATTTTATCAAGAAGGAGATTATCTATCGATACGGAATCCCAAGCCGAATCATAACAAATAACGGTACTAATTTGAATAACAAAACCATGAAAGAGTTGTGTGGTGACTTCAAAATTGAACATCACAATTCTTCTCCTTATCGTCCCAAAATGAATGGAGCGGTCGAAGCTGCGAATAAGAACATCAAGAAGATTTTGCAAAAGATGGTGAAAACATATAAGGATTGGCATGAGATGTTGCCATTTGCCTTGCATGGGTATAGAACGTCTGTTCGCACTTCAACAGGGGCAACCCCTTTCTCCTTGGTGTATGGGATGGATGCAGTTCTTCCTATTGAGGTTGAGATACCTTCCTTAAGAGTCATAATGGAAACCGAGCTTGAAGAAGCAGAATGGGTGAGGGAAAGATTTGATCAGTTGAACCTTATTGACGAAAAGCGCAAGACTGCGGTATGTCGTGGTCAGTTATATCAGAAAAGGATCAGGAGAGCTTTTGACAAGAAGGTTCGTATTCGAGAATTCCGAGAAGGAGAGCTTGTACTCAAAAAGATTTTGCCAGTTCACAAAGATGCACGGGGAAAATGGATTCCCAACTATGATGGCCCGTTTGTTGTAAAAAAAGAGCGGCTTAGGCAAAAAAGAGCGTCCCGGTGGATTGAAAACCTGAAAGGGCAATCCAAGAAAAAGTTAGGGACAAAGGCGTTTCATTGCATCAGATGGGTTGTCACCTCTGCAGAAGATTTTACAAGAAGTCCATTTCAACCGTTCTCGTCAGAAGCAAGGTTTTGGAAAATTTTTAGTCATTAGGGGTAGATTGTCAGTGGATTCAATGTAACCTTTTTCATGTTGCCATTTTCAATTGTAAAAGTTCCATGGAGTTCTGTCATTGACAAACTTCCATTCTTAAATGAAATCAGTTTTTGGACCATTCATTTGCAATTTACCATTTTCTTTATCCCCTTTGTTATGCAAAACATCGTTTATTAATCAATGATAATTTTAAAAGTACCAGGCTCGAATTTAAAAATAACTTTTGAAGATTAATAAAACATAAAAGTACTTTGACTCACGAAAATATTCGGTGGAAGATCATGCCCTTCGAAAAGTCTTAAATGTGGTAGAAGCTTCGGTGTGCAATCTCAATACATCTCCCATTGAAACGTCATTTGAATTGATTTGGTCGCTCATCCGGTTGTATGCAGTTACCAAGATTGAAGACCCTCTCCCCAGGTTTCTTTATGAGATACGTTCTTGTAATGGTGGACTCATCCTCAGTAGAAGCATTCAGAACATCTATTCAGAGTTACGTTGTCAACTCTGGCAAGCTTCCCTAAGCTTTATTTCCCAAGCGAAGTGGGTTTATTTCCCAGAGGATCTACAGGCACCTTTTGTTTTAGGAATTCAGTATGATTCATTGCATCCCTAGCAGGACATATTTGCTTATCTGTCTTTCCCCTGGAGTCTCCAGATTTTTTCTCTGTCTCTCGTCAGAGTCGGTCTTGCATATCATTAATCATTGGCATCATGGCATATCATGTACATTTGTCTTGCCTCTATATGTTGCCTTTTGTCTTGATTATTTCTTGGTTGTTATCAGTGGTCTTGTTTGCTATTCTTTGGACCCTCCGTCTTTTTTAGGATGTTGGTCGTCACCAATTTCTCTATTTCAATTGTTACTGAGTTTATTTATGGTTATACGTCGTCACTTATACCCCGCTTGCTCATAGTTGTTACTAGTGCCTTTGGATATCCTTTTGCTACTGATATTGTTTGCCTGGTCATCACCAGTCTCTCTCCTTGAAGTCTAGTCGTTACTAGCAATCCGCATTATTTAAAGTCCAATGGTAATTGGCAGCTCTTTTGAAAGTCCATTGGTAACTGGCGCTGTTTAAAATCCAATCGTTATTGGTATTATAGGTTTGGTCGTCACCATATCTCTTGAAAGTCCAGTGGTAACTGGCACTGTTTAAAATCCAATCGTTTTTGGTATCGTTGGTTTGGTCATCGCCACATTTTCTAAAGTCCAGTGGTTACTGGCTTTGCTTGAAAGCTAATCGTTATTAGTACCAAGGGTTGGTCGTTACCAATTTCCCCAACCAAAGTCCTGTATTGTATCAATGCAATTAGGAGTTCCCAATTATTGGTTTGGTTGTCACCATCACCCCCTAAGTCTAGTAGGAACTAGCACCCTTTGGAATTGTTTGTTGTTCTGGTCGTCACCAGTGTTCCCAGCAAAGCGTCGCTTTCCCATTCGAGTCTCGGAGATCTAGTGAATACTAGCATCCCCAGTGCGTCTGGTCTTGTTTCTGTTCTTTTCCTGAAGATCCCGTTCGAACTCTTCGTTATAGGAAATTCCTTATTTGATTATCTCCAGTGAGGTTTGTGTCTCTTTTCTTTCGTTTCCCGGATGGAGAATTGTCTTCTTCCCCAGCGGAGTGTCGTTTCCTTTTCCCCAATGAGGATTTGTCTTCCCTGTTGGAGTTTGCGTCCCCTGTGTGAAAGATTCCCCCTGAGCAGCATCTGTTAGTCAGGTTTGAACTATTTTTTTGTTTTGCCTAAGATCTTTCCCCAGTGTGTTGGGTCCCCCCATGAGTAGTCACTCGGTGTATTGCCGTTCTTTTATCTTTGCTCGTGTGTTTGCACCTGTCTTGCATTTCAAGCATCATAAAGCATCCTCTAGATTCATGGCATATCCGCATTTGTCTTTTTACATGCCATCGGATCTAAGGGACAAAATTTTTGGTTCGCTATATTTAAATACCTTTCACTATGATTCTATGAGGATTCTCATCTAGTGAAAAATATTTAAATAGGGGCAACTGTCATACCCCAAATTTTTACCCCTTAGATCTTCATCATCATTTTAGGATAATACTCATTTGATTATCTAACCTTAACCCGTTTCAAGTTTGTCTTTGTTAAGATATAGGAATCAGAGTTCCATACAGCCAAAATCGAGGTTTCGAGGGTTAATACGTCAACGCTTTGGATTGGTCCTCCCTGAAATAAGTCTCCACATCATCAAATATATTCCATTGGATCAAGCATGAATCCAATTTGAGGTTGTCACCCAAGGATCAAGAACAGTGCATTTCATGACACCCGATTAGGGTTTTCGAGTAGGAAAAGTCAATTGTGGTTTGACTTTTGATTTAAAAGGTGTTACAATGGTGGGATCATGATCCATAAAGGTCATACGTCTTAGTGAAGTCTATTCAAAAGATTTCAAGGCCTCAAAAGACCCGGAGCATCAACAGTCGACTCAGTAGTCACCGATCGATTGTTCGGTTGACCGAAATGTCAACTCTTCACTCATAAGGAATTTGACCTCAAGATATGAATCAAAAATGTTCCTAATTACATATTGCACCTACCCATAAAATTTCATGACCATTGGATCAAGGAGTGAAGAGTAATCGCAAAAGTCGGGAATTAGGGTTTTGAAAGGGGCAAGACCATAACTCCTTAACCAGACATCCAATTGAGTTGGTTCAAAAATCATTGGAAAGCTCTTGACAAGTCCTACAAAAGTCCCAAAGTGGTACATGAGCAGAAAATGCATAGATTTGGAGTTATGACCAAATTCATTACAAGAGAGAAAAATAACTTTGAAAAATTTCACTTTTATGTTTGTTTTTCAACAACTTTGAGAGGTTTTTTGGCCAAGTTCCTTTGGGAATCTGAAACTCTTGAAAACATGAAAGTTGTAGAGCTACATGAGGGCTTTCCAAAATGTAGTATAACTTCTCCATAGTCCTTATGAGCTGAGAGTTATGAATTTAACAAGATGAGGTTTTAACACTTGAGTCCCACATTGTCAATTTTTCACAAACTCATCCATTGACAACTTGAGCTATTCTCAGCCCTTGGATCTTATTTCTATATGATATTTAGAGGATTTGAAGAGGAGAAATGCAGCAAATGAGGAAGTTTAGCAAGACTTGCAACTTGGAGGCAAGTGGGAGTATTTTATTCATATAAAGGGAGGAAAGAGAAACTTTTGGCACACTTGCAGCAAACAACCCCCTATTGCCTAGCCACTCTAATCACCATTATGTCATCCATACTACTTGAAGCAATGCATCAGCTGAGCCAAGGATTTCAACTGGCAGCTGCAACAAACCTCAAGCCAAGGGTTACCTTTTTCAAAATTCCTCCAAAAGTGCCAAGTTACAAATTTATCCTTACTTTTCATTTTTCCTATAAATAGAGGCTCCTCCTATGTCATTTACACACCAGAGCACTCTTAGAACCAAGAGAAAACCACAACTCTCACTCCTTTCTTGTTTACCTCATTTTCAAAATTCTAAGTTTCACCAAAATCTGTCTTGGGCAGTTCGCTTCCCAAACCCATTTCCACACATTCCAAACCACCAAAAAGCCATCTGCACAATCCATAAATGATGTGTAGAAGGTGTTCATACTCCTAAACCACTCAAAAACACCATTCTCCCAAAGGTCAACCTTCAAACCAAGCAAGTTTGACCTTATACTCAAAATCTGCCAAACCTCTGTCCAGACCTGTTTTCATCATTCTAACCATCCATACACCTTTGATATATAATGCCTCAGCTGTCCATAACATAAAACAGCCTCATTCTCATTTATTTTGAGATTTGTCACAAGTTCCTTCAGGTACAAGAAAAGTTGTTTTCATCAAAACAAGTTGGACAGCAACTGAAGTTTTTCTTAAGGTTTTCCATATTGCAACAAGCTTGTGTGGAGGTCTACAAAAGGTTAGTGTTTACTATCCTTTCATTTCTGTCATGAACATGATTGATGTGCTTAGTGTGTATTGTGTTTAAATGCAAAATGTAATCTATGAGCAAATATGCCAGTTTGTGTTGTGCAAGCTGTTTTGAGCATATAATTTCCTTGGATATGCCTTTGCCTTGATATGATTATGTCTTGTGGATATTGAGTTAATTTCTGTCATGAGCTGTTGTTGGATTGTTATCACAAGTCACATTTGTTTTATGTTGGTTCTGCTGCAAAACAACTTGGGAGGTATCATTGCAGCCTCACTTAACCTTGATCTTTTGTTGACAATTTTGGATTAGGATCCCTATATGTTCTATTCATGTTTGAGTTCTTGAAACTAGGTTTGATTTGGAACTGCAACTTTCTGTTTATGCTTTCAATCTAAATGTACAATTTACAACTGATATGCCATTCTCAAATCTATTGCCTTGTTATTGTATCTTTATGTGAAAATTGTGCATATGCCATGATTGTAATATGTGCCTGTCTGTTTTTACACTTGACTGCCAATGTTCCCTGCTCTGATGCATCTCATCTGTCTTAAAATTCCATGACTGCCCTTAGGGCATTGCGTTAGGTCTTGTTTGATATTAATGAGGTTGAAATGAATCATACAAGGTTTGTTGAAATATACATAAACCTTTGAGGATCAACAATGCCCTTTTTCCATATTTATGTATGTTGGTTGATCTTAGAGGAGATCATTTGTGAAGATGTGATTGGAATCCATCAAAAACATTGATTGGAATACCAAGAGCTGATTGCCCTGTTGCTATTGACTCCTCAGTGTTGTTCTTGTTGTTGCCTTAGGTTTACATTTTCTCATTAGAAGTGTGTTCTGGTTTTGGCAAATCTGTTAGGGTGCCAACTTGGTTATGCTTAGAAGTTTGTTTTGGTCTACAGGAGGAGTTATTTCTGTTTTGAGTTTGTTAATCTCTATCTGTTAGGCAAGACTCTAAGCCACTTATGGCCATTGCTTATGGCTGCATCAGCCTTGGCTGTTTGCTTCTGTGTTTGGCTAGGCATATTGATTCATCAAATAACTGTTTGAATTCTGCCAGCATGTTCATTTTTGTGTGCTTTGTATCATTATGTAAATGTGTAACATTTGGCATTTCGCATGTTCATTTCATGTCCTTGTATCATTATTTAAATGTGTAGCATTTGGCATTTCACATGTTCATTTTTTGTGTTCCTTGTATCCTTATGCAGATGTGTGTTTTGGTTTAAAGATTAACTTGGTTATGATTGGCATGTCTGTTATTTCCTCATCAGCAGTGTTAAAATGTTGTGGCTCTGAGAGAGCCCTTTTGAGTTCATCAACTCATTGTAAATGTTTATTTGGTTTGCTTTGGTTGAAATGATTTAGAGCTGTTGGAGCCTTTTTCTGATGATCAATATGTGTTTTTATTTCATGATTTTGTTTGGCTGCCAAGTCACTTTGAGGTTTGTCAACCTCTGGTGTCAAGTCTCATTTTCAAACTTGAAAAGCTATCATCATTTGTATTTGTGTATTCAGTGGCTGCTGCAAATTGTGGATTGATAAGCTTGATGTTGTGAACTTTTGATTAATATTTGGTTAAATGCAAAGTTTGTTCTAAACCACTTCCATAAGTTGCAATTGAATGGTCATTTCATGATTTAGTTCGGATTAGAGTTTGTTTCTTTGAGCATAATCATGATTAGCATAATTGAAACATGTGTATAGCTTTCTTTGAGTTTTTCATGTCAGTTTTGATTCACAACTTCCAAAATGCATTTTCAAGGCAATTTGAGCTATTGCATATCATTTTTTGATTGGACTTGATTTGGTATGACTTTTTGCATCAGAATCATTGGTTTATGCATTTATGATTTGTGCATACCTTTATATGTCATTAAATCCAACTGTCATGAGTTGTAGATACTCTATTGCAATTTCAAGCTTCACACTACCATTTGCATACCAGTTCCATGTTTAAAGTTGTTTCTGTTTGGTCTTGGCATCTAGAGTCATTAATTAACATATTTGAAAGCTTCTTGAGTCCTTACATGAGTTTAAAAGCATTTGGTTTGATCCTTGGTTTTCAAAATGCATTCCTAGGCTACCATTGTGATCCTTATGAAATTTCATGTGAAATGGACCTAAACTTTGTTCAATTTGGTTGAGTATTAATGAATTTATGATGTTGTCGTATCCATGCTCTTGCTTGCTTCTCATGGGTGCTTGCCTTGCCCAATTTATTTGCTTGTTTAAGTATTTAAATTTTAGGGGTGGCAAAATACATGGATGTATCGCCACCCCAGTGGTTAAACCTCACTTTCTCATGCGCCTTTCACATGCTTGTCCTGGGTTCGATCCACAGTGGAGATCAACCCTTTTTGATTTTTTTCACGCCTTGCCATGTTTTCATTATTTTCTCTTTCATTTCCATTTAATTCACAAACGTGTGCCTTGGCTCAGCTGACATGGTTTTGAGTTGTTATTCCAAGGGTGGTGGGTTCAACACCCACCAGGCGCCTCCCCTCCTTTTTTATCACTAATTTCTTTTGTTTTCTTATTTTAATTGTTTAAAATTTGTAAAAATCATAACTTCTTCTCTTTTTATTATTATTGAGTGGCTCTTTTTGCATTGGTCTCGTATTTGTATATATTTTTTATGTGGTGCATTAACATTCTAGATTTTTCATTTGTGAAAACAATTTTGCATTAAAAACGCTCATATTTCTTTTTAGGGTTTTTACCCTCCCGATCATTTCATGTTTGTGATTCATTCTTCTCTTGTTTGTTGTTGTGTTTAATGTGAGTTCTATATTTTTCAAACCCATGATGTAATTACAATTACTTGTTGCTTGTAAGCATCATGTTTATTTCATTTGACTTCCATGTAATTTCCCCATGATGTTTGACTTATTTGCATTGGTCGTTACCTTCATCTTTGTCAAGATATGCTTAAGTCATCATTCTTCATTGAGTCTTGTAAGAACTCATTTTTTGCTTGCCTATTGTCATACGCTTGCATGCTTTGGTTGTAACCATTCCTCTTGTTTAACGTACTTGCTTATCGTAATATGCTTGTATATGCTTGGTTGTAACCATGTTTCTTGTATTCATCCTGTTTAATGTTTTTGCATTGTTAAGTTTAGTTTCCCCAAGTGATGGAACTCTTTAGTTCTCATCCAAGTTGCCTCCCTTTCTATCCTTCCAAAGGAAAGTCTCTCTGTTGACCTTTGGGTCATAGATAGCTCATCTCTCTCCTTCGACTTTGTCAAGTCATTTACACTTATTTAAGTTAGAACCTGTCCATTGGACTTTGCTTAAGTCTAAAAAGCCTACCCCTTGTTAGGAGTGCTCTTTCAATTAGAACTTAGGATAGAGTTTGTTAACTCTTTGTAAGAATCACCGTCATGATTACTTACTTCCCTTTCTTGAGTGTTCAACTTAGATCTAGAGAGTTTCCTTAAACTCTACACAAGCATTGTAATGTTTGTTCCCCCTTGAACCTTGATCGTAATCAAGTGTTCTTCAAACCCAGTGAGGTGAAGTACGATTGCTCTGATTCTATCCTAGTTAGGATACGTAGGCAGAAGATGCGATATCTTTGCGAGCAACTTAGTGTATATATCTTTAGGTTTTAACCTATCCCAACTCATAGCAAACACTTAACAAACTTAGCATACAACAAACAAAAGGTTCCTGTAGAGTACTACAGATGTTTAGGATGTGAGATACCTACCCTAAGCAAAACCAACCCCCGATCCCCGAATCTCTTAGCGTTGTTGTTACATCGCGCAAAAGGTTTTTTCTCTCTTTAGACACTTCCTTTGGATAAATTAAAGTCCGGTTGTGAATTCAATGAATTAAAGATTCAAGTTAATCAATAGCTTGATATCACAATTCTCACCGCAACAACTTGGTAGATTACTAAAGCTGAATCTCCACTCACTTCAAGAATTTTGATTCAGAGGTCAATAGCTGCTTCAAGGCCTAGAATGCATGCCTCATATTCAGCAGTATTTTTTGTACATTCAAAATCTAACCTTGTTGTGAAAAAGGTATAACCACCATCGGGATTCATCAAGAAGACACCTATACCATGCCTACTATAATTAGAAGAACCATCAAACATCATCTTCCAATGGGAACCTGGCTCGGAACCTTCATCAGGACCTGGCTCTTCACAGTCCTTCTTTATCAACATAATATCTTCATCAGGAAAGTCAAACTTTAGAGGCTAATATCTTCAACTGGTTAGTCTGCAAGGTAATCTGACAAGATGCTTCCTTTAATAACCTTTTGAGTTACGTATTGGATGTCATATTCAGATAATAATATATGCCAACGGGAAAGTCTCCCAGTCTGAGCAGGCTTCTCAAAAATATACTTTATTGGATCCATTTTTAAGATCAACAAAGTAGTGTGATAGATTATGTATTGCCTGAGACGCTTAGCATCCCATGCTAAAGCATAACAAGTCTTCTCCAAAAGTGAATACCGACTTTCACAATTAGTAAACTTCTTGCTCAAATAATAGATGGTGTGTTCTTTTCATCCAATCTCATCGTGTTGACCCAATATACAACCCATAGACTTCTCAAGAACAGTCAGATACATGAAGAGTGGTCTTCCAGGAGAAGGAGGAATCGAGATGGGAGGCTCTTGCAAATAACCCTTGCAGAGTAACTTGAAAATAGGCTCACAAGTAGCAGTCATATTGGAAATGAATATGGAAATATAATTCAGGTGTCCAAGAAAACCTCTGACTTGTGTTTTAGTTTATGGAGCAGCATGGTCCATCTTAATTTGATTATAACCGGATAATCCATCCATAAAGGAGAAAACTTCGAAACGGACTGTATTATCCACAAGTGTATCAATATACGGTAGATGGAAATCATCCTTTGGGCTTATTTTGTTGAAATCCCTATAGTCTACACACATTCTGACTTTACCGTCCTTCTTGGGCACTAGCACAATGTTGGCTACCCATTTGGGGTACTTCTCAACCATTAAGAAACCTGCATCAAGTTATTTCTTAACCTCATCTTGAATCTTCAAAGCCATGTCAGGTCTAGTTCTTCCATGTTTCTGCTTTACAGGTGGGCACTCTAGTTTAAGCGGCAACTTATGAATAACAATATCAGTGGCTAAACTGGGCATATCTTGATATGACCATGCAAACACATCAACATATTCCTCTAGAAGCTTGACCAACCTCTGCTTGACATTAGCCCCAAGTGTCGTACCAATCTTAACCTCTCTTTTTTCTCCATCACAAAGATTAATTAAATCTACTTGCTCTTTGTACGGTTGAAGTTCAATGTACTTATACTAAACCAGTCTTGCCAGTTCAGCGGGAACTTCGAAATCTTCCTCGCCTTCATCTTCAACTTGATAAATGGGCGAATCAAAGTCAGGAGTGAAACCAGGGTCATCGGATTCAACATGGTTTGGTATTATTCTGCATGTTTGGAATGACTTGTTTTATTAAAGGCACAAAGACAAATGCAAGAGAAATATTTTCTTTTTTTCCTAGTTTTGAAAGATTGCCAATTTCTTTTAAACGATAAAAGAGAAAAATAGTAAATGAAACAATGAGAATTTAACAAAATGCATTTATTGATAGTTATTTGAAAGTAAAAGGTGGCCCTACAAAATGATCCAGTAGCCTTGGGCATAGCTATGGAATTGTTGAAAACAAAAATCAAAAGACAATAAATTACTTTGACGAAGGAAAAATCACTGGGATTTCTATTGCTTCCCAATTATCCAAAGCTGCATCACACTTGAATACCAAGTTGCTTAAGTCCTCATCCTCATTATTGTCTTCAACAACATTAATCTGGAAACCTCTACTGATAAACACTTATTGGAAGCTCTTCCGGCGACCTTTGGCAGATGTAGAAGCTCTATCATTAGTTGGTTTATAACCCAACCCATGACGATTCACCTTTTTCTAGACATTTATCACCTCTCCCCAACATTCAGGTATACCTCCTTCAATTGTTGATTGGGTACTCTTGAAAGACACAAAAGACGGATTACTCTTGCCCACTGGTTCCTTGACTTCCAAGAGAACAACGTTGGCTATCTAGAGTGCTTGGAAAGAATTTTCCAAAGCATCTTCGTCAGCCTCTATATAACGGAATGAAGACAAATTACTTACCATCAAGTCCTCATCACCATGTACAATTACCAACTTATCATCAATCACAAACTTCATATTCTGATGTAATGTTGAAGTTACAGTGCCAGCGGTGTGGATTCACGGTCTTCCAAGTAAACAACTATAAGTAGGGTTTATGTCCAACACTTAGGATGTGATATTGAATACATACAGACCAACTAAGATCGGTAGCACCGCTTCTCCAATTACAGTTCTACGGGAACCATCAAAAGCTTTAACTATCAAAGAAGTAGGTCTCATCTCAGTCTCTTTGTAAGCCAACTTTGTAAGAGTCCTCTTGGGTAAAACATTTAAAGAGGAACTGGTATCCACAAGTACTCTTAATAATGTATCTTCCTGACATTTCACTGGCACATGTAAAGCACGGTTATGATTCTGATCTTCCATTGGTAACTCCTCATTATTGAAGTTAAGGATGTTACATGAAGTAATATTTACAATCACACTATCAAACTGGCCAGTAGTAATATCTTGGGCGACATGAGCTTGAGCCAACAACTTTTGCAATGCAGTTCGATGAGTAGGTGAATTCATCAAAAGAGACAGGATTGAGATCTTGGAGGGAGTCTGGTGAAATTGATCAATGACTTTATAATCACTTTTTCTAATAATCATCAAGAACTCAACAACTTCATCATTTGCAGCCACTTCTTTCTCTTTGTCTTTGGCAGGCACAATGGTAACAGTTTCCTTAGCCGGAGCCTCATTGAAATGGGGAGTATAAATACGACCACTTCGTGTCATCTTGCTTACCCCAGCTATATTAATCACATCTTCACTAACATTCTTCAATTCTTCCCTCAGAATAACCTTTCCAGATTTCTTGTTGATAACGCAAAAATGTACATTATAATTGTCGTATTTTTCATTTTTTAACTGTATGATTTCAACTCGAATCCCGATTATTCTGTATGTTTTCTAAGTGTTTTCGCAGGTATTTCATTCTCACGCTAAAAATGAGCAAGACATAGAAAAGCACGTGAGAAAGGAACAAAAAAGCCAGAAAAAAGCCAGAATGCAGATTTTGAAGGTGTGACGGTCGTCACAGTCCACCACGACCGTCACAGGTGTCACGCTCGTCACAACATGGCCACAGTCGTCATGGTCCTAATATCAGTAATAACATTAAAAACAGAACGTGGCCACGAAGGGGAGGGAATTTAGGCACGACTGCCCTGAGAATTCTCTCCCTCAACTTATTTTCCTCCAACATTTCCTCAAGCAACCTCGGTTATAAAAGGAGGGCAGTTGGACCAAAAAAGGGGGAGCCTCATTCTACGTGCCGAAGTGCTGCCAAAAATTCTGTTGAAGCCATTTTCCATTCTTGCTGTTATTTCTTTTCCTTTTCCTTTAGTTCAAGTACTGTATTTCATTCTGCACTTGTATTTCGCCAAAGTAGAATCCTGCCGACATTGTGGAGGACTACTCGAGAATTCAAGATCAGTACGACGTGTAGGTTTTTATTAATTGAATACCTATTTTATTTCTGTCAGTATGCATGCTATACCATTTTACTGTTATTATTTATTTACATTTGCATTAATTATCATGTCTAGCTAAACCGATATTATCAGTATGTAATCAAATTAGTAGGACGGGATTCGATAATACCCGGTGCGCCATACCTTTTTACAAACAATTTTTCGGCCGTAGTTTTTAATGTAATTTTCTAAGTAACCTTTGTCATGAAAGTGATAAGCTATTTACAACGGTTTTGCCATGAGAGTGGGAAACTTATTAAGGTTCGAGCCGGAACGTGAAAGCGTGGGGTTTGAACTAGATAGTAAAAGCTAGGCATTGATTTTAAACACAGCGAAAACGCTTTAAAAGAAATCAGAATGTATTTATTTTCAAAAAGTAATTTTAACCCCGAATGGGACTGCGGAAGCATACATTCCGCCTTAAAATTATGACCCGAGTCAACAACCAGCGTGAGGCAAAGGTTTTTAAACGAATATTTTCTCCTGAAAAGTGATTGCATAAGCTAAAAAGCATCGGTGACCTGTCGAATCCCCGATAACTAAGGCATTACATACCGATATTCCTTACCGGTATTTTTAAAACTTATAACTTTTATTTCCTTTACAACCCATAACTTTGCATTTATTTCCCTAAAAACATCTTCCACCTTAGCTAAACATAGTAACACCCGATAGCACTAGCTTGATTACCGGTCTCTGTGGGATCAATATCTTTATTACTACGCGATAGATTGTGCACTTGCAGTTAGTTCCGTTAGACTCAGAAATTCGCGATCAAGTTTTTGGCGCCGTTTCCAGGGACCCGTTTAGTCAATAGTGTAATTCTTTGTTATGCAGTATAGACTAAGGTAACCATTTTATTACCCTTTTTCTCGTTCGTCGATTGTATGCCAAGTACTCGCTCACAAAGCGACAACTTACAACCACCAATCGCCAAACTAGAGCGCTTCTTACATCTAAGGCGCCGCTTAATAGAATATCAATGTAGGCATAATATTCCTGATCTTCTCGCTCATACTCCTGATCCTGTTGAAGAATAAAAAATGGCAGAAGGACCTCAGAACAGACCTCTGAAGTACTACGCTACTCCATCTCAACAAGAGCCTCATAGTAGCATTGCTTCCCCTGCTATCAACCGAAATGACTTTGAGTTAAAACCTTCGTTGCTGTCAGCCATACAACAACACCAATTCTCGGGAAGTGCAATGGACGATCCGAATGAACACTTAACCAAGTTTGCGCAATACGCAGACACAGTGAAAGCAAATGGTGTAACTCTGGATGCGATAAGATTACGTCTTTTCCCTTTCTCTATTAGAGATAGAGCTTGGGCTTGGTTGCAGTCCTTGCCATCCAACTCTGTTACTATGTGGAAACAGCTGAAGAATGTCTTCTTAGCACGATACTTTTCGCCAAGCAAAACTGCTATGCTAAGAGCTCAAATTAACGGATTCTGACAAAACGAATCTGAATCTCTCTACGAAGCTTGGGAGAGATACAAAGATACGACGAGAGCATGTCCACACCACGGTGTTGAAAACTGGGTGACTATTCATACCTTCTACAATGGGCTTCTGTACAACACGGATTAACAGTAGACGCTGCTGCGGGCGGTGCACTTATGGATAAGCCATACGACGAAGCCTATCAACTAATTGAAAACATGTCTCAAAACCATTACCAATGGGGAGGTGAGAGAACTCCAGTGGAGAAACCCCAAGAAAAAGGTGGGATGTACGAGATCAATAGCCTTGAAAAAGTCCATGCTAAGGTAGATGCCTTGACGCAAAAGATTGACAATTTAACCATATCACCACCAGCCACCGTGGTTGTTGTAACTCCGAACTGTGAGTTATATGGAATTATTGGTCACGCTGGAAAAACCATGCTCAAGGAAACCCTTACTCGAACACCTATAACCTAGGCGAGAAAAACCATCCGAACTTTTCTTAAAAAAGTGATAACACACTATATACACCTAACCAAACACCTGCTGTACCACCAGGATATCAAAAACCAGTTGTAGTTTCCCCTAACCTCCTTAGAAAATCCAACCTTGAATTGATGATGGAAAAATTGATAGCCACTCAAGTTCAGACAAACAAGGATTTCCTGAATCAAAATATTCACACTAGTGAGCAGATTAAGCAACTAACCAACAAAGTACACGCTTTAGCCACCCATAACAAAATGCTTGAAACACAGATATCACAAGTGGCTCAACAACAAGCACCTGCTGGCACATTTCTTGGACAACCAGAACCTAATCCGAAAGGTCATGCAAATGCAGTCATATTAAGAAGTGGAAAAGAACTGGACGAACCAATCGATCCTAGGAGTCAAGACCCAGCCATGTATCAAAAACCTGTTAAATAGACAGAGAAGGAGTCTAAACCAAAAGTGAAGGAAGATAACGACCAGGAGGCCGTGGAAAAAGAAAAACCATATGTGCCTCCACCACCTTATAAACCACCAATTCCTTATCCTCAAAGATTAATAAACTCCAAAACCACAGGGCAGTTTAAGAAATTTGTTGAACTTCTGAAGCAATTGAACATTACAATTCCTTTCACAGAAGCTATCACTCAGATGCCCTCGTATGCTAAATTCCTTAAAGAAATCTTATCTAACAAGAAAAAGATCGAGGATAATGAAACAGTTACACTTACTGCTGAGTGTAGCGCAATAATCCAAAACAACATGCCCCCTAAGCTGAAAGACCCAAGTAGTTTCTCCATACCCTGTGTCATTGGAAAGTTCATCATAGACAAAGCTCTATGCAACTTAGGAGCTAGCATCAGTGTTATGCCCTTATCTATATGCAAAAAACTAAATATGGCTGAATTAAGACCAACCAAAATGTTCGTTCAATTAGCTGACCGATCTGTCAAATATCCCGTTGGTATACTTGAAAACGTCCCAGTACGAATAGGTCAATTCTATATCCTAACAGATTTCATAATCATGGACACTAAGGAAGATTCAGTCACTCCGATTATCTTAGGAAGACCTTTCCTAGCCACAGCCTGAGCTATCATTGACGTGAAGAAAGGTAGGCTAACATTTGAAGTTGGAGAAAAAAAATTGAATTCATCCTCACCAAGTTCTTACAAGCACCAGCCATAGACGAAACATGTTATCTGGTTGATGTCATTGACGAATGCATAAGAGAACTGGAGAGAGAAGAAACCATGTATTCAGAAATAATGAAAATACAAATCCCAAAAATTCGTGAAGATGACAATTGGCATGCACCATACCAAGATGACAGTCTAAGCGAAAGCTTAGCACTCACTCTTAATCACATGCCATGTCCAAAGAACCCAACCTTAGAAGTTAATGTATTACCTAAAAACCTCAGATAAGAATTCCTAGATACTAAACTCAAAAGACCAGTGATAGTCAACGCTGACTCAGGACAGTCGAAAACCAAAAAAATATTAGATGTTCTGAGAAAATATCCAACTACGTTAGGCTATAGCGTCACTGACCTTAAAGGAATGAGTCCTTCTATATGTATGCATCGAGTTATGCTAGACGAAGACTGTAAGGCCTCTAGAGAACATTAGAGAAGAATCAACCCTATCCTAAGCACTGTAGTTAAGGACGAAGTAAAAAAGCTACTAGACGCATGAATCATATACCCGATCTTCGATAGTCAATGAGGCAGCCCAGTACATGTCGTACCCAAGAAAGGAGGCGTTATAGTGGTAACGAACTCGAAAGGTGAATCGATAATTCAAAGAGTTGTGACCGAAAGTAGAATGTGCATCGATTATAGAAAACTGAATAAAGCCACTTGAAAGGATCATTTCCCTTTACCCTCTATCGATCAAATGTTGGAGAGACTAGCCAAACATTCATATTTCTGCTATTTAGATGGTTATTCAAGATTTTTCCAAATTCCTATTCACCCTGATGACCAAGAAAAAACTACATTTACCTATCCTTATGGAACCTTTGCGTACCGACGAATGCCGTTTGGATTATGTAATGCTCCCGCAACATTCCAGAGATACATGATGGCAATCTTTGCAGATTTTATAGACGACATCATGGAAGTGTTTATGGATGACTTCCCCGTATGCGGACAGAGTTTCGAAGGATGTTTGTCAAACCTAGATATGGTACTCGAAAGATGTGCGAAAGTGAATCTTGTTCTCAATTGAGAAAAATGTCATTTCATGGTCAGACAAGGGATACTGTTAGGACACGTAATATCTGACAAGGGGATTGAAGTTGATAAAGCCAAAATAGAAATTATAAAAGATCTTCAACCTCTGAAGACTGTACAAGAAATACGGAGTTTTTTAGGACATGCCGGTTTCTACCATCGATTCATAAAAGATTTCTCGAAAATCACAAAACCCTTAACCGGTCTATTAATGAAAGATGCTAAGTTTATCTTTGACGAAAACTGCTTGAAAGCTTTCGAAACACTGAAAACAACCCTTATCACCGCACCAATCATGCAACCACCATATTGGAAACTACCATTCGAAATCATGTGCGATGCGAGCGATTATGTCGTAGGCGCAGTTCTAGGACAAAGGAAGGATAAGAAACTCCATGCAATCTATTACACTAGTAGAACCTTAGATTCCACCCATATGAACTACGCCACGATGGAGAAAGAACTTCTAGCTGTTGTATTCGCTCTTGAAAAAATTCATTCCTACATAGTAGGAGCAAAAATAATCATTTACACAGATCACGCCGCCATTGGGTACCTAATAACAAAAAAGGATGCCAAGCCAAGATTATTGAGATGGATCCTACTGTTACATGAATTTGATCTAGAAATCAAAGATAAGAAAGGAACCAAAAACGTAGTGGCAGATCACTTATCCCGAGTAGAAGGTATTAAACAAGAACCAGTGCCTATCAACAATGATTTCCCTTATGAACATCTGATAGCCAAATTAGAAAGCGATAGGCCAGATCAAACCGCGAAAGAATCAAAATTAGAAGAAGCTGTGGAAGCTATCTATGCACACGTAACATTGCCTTGGTATGCTGACATTGTCAATTACTTAGCCGCAGGCGTACTTCCACCGGACCTAACTTATCAACAAAAGAAGAAATTATTCCACGATTTAAAGCAATATTATTGGGATGAACCCCTGCTCTTTAAGAGGTGAGCCGACAGTATTTTCCGTCGATGTGTCCCAGAGGAAGAAATAGAGGAAATTATCTCCCATTGTCACGCTGCTCCATACGGTGGGCATGCAAGTACTTCAAAGACTTGCGCTATCTTACAATCCAGCCTATTTTGGCCTAACCTTTGGAAAGATGTCCACATTGCAATACTAAACTGCGACCGGTGCCAACGCACTGGTAACATCTCAAGACGCGATGAGATGCCCCAAAAAGACATTTTGGAAGTAGAAGTCTTCGATGTATGGGGGATTGATTTCATGGGACATTTTCCATCTTCTTTTGGAAATAAATATATACTCGTAGTTGTCGATTACGTTTCCAAATGGATCGAGGTCGTAGTCTCTCCAACAAATGACACACGAGTGGTTATAAAACTCTTCAAGAACATAATTTTCCCTAGATTTGGTGTGCCAAGGGGCGGAGGTTCTCACTTCATAGCAAGAATATTTGACAAACTATTATCGAAGTAGGAGTTAGACACCGTGTAGCAACACCGTATCATCCACAAACTAGTGGATAGGTAGAGGTCTCAAACAGAGAGATAAAACAAATCTTAGAAAAGACCTTTGCTACCTATAGGAAGGATTGGTCATCCAAATTAAATGAAGCTTTATGGGCCTATAGAACAGCTTACAAAACACCAATAGGGACCACACCATTCAAGTTAGTTTATGGAAAATCTTGTCACCTGTCGGTAGAACTAGAACACAAGGCCTATTGGGCTATTAAAACTCTAAACCTAAACTAAACTGCCGCGAGAGAAAAGCGAATTCTAAATTTGCACGAATTGGAAGAACTCAGACTAGACGCCTATGAGAACGCCTGTATCTATAAAGAAAAAACAAAAAATTGGCACGATAAGCATTTAGTCAGGAAACAGTTCAGTGTGGAAGACGTCGTGCTCCTATTCAATTTGAGATTAAAACTCTTTCCAGGAAAACTAAAATCTAGATGGTCCGGCCCTTTTGAGATAACCAAAGTTCTTCAAAGCGGGGCTGTAGAAATTAAGGATAGAAACAGTGATTCGTTCATAGTGAATGGAAAATGCTTAAAGCACTACAATCATCTTGAAAACAGAGACTACGCGAGTAGTCTGAAACTGTTAGAGCCATCTGCTCATCGCCATAGCTAACTTATCATCAAGCTGTTGTCAAGCTTTTGACATTAAAAACAGCGCTGAGTGAGAGGCAACCCACTTTTCTTGTTTCCTTTCCCTTTCTTGTTTTTGACTATTTGTCTTATTTCAAAATTTTCTTTACATTCTTTCTTCACTAATTTTCAATTTCCCTTTTTCTTTCTTTCATTATTTTATATTTCTTTTTGTTTCTCAAACATAATTTTTAATGAATTTGTTCTCAATTGTTTCCAGGAATTTTAAAAGCCTTCTTACCTTCTCCTCTCTCCTCGGACTAGTTTCTTCTGACTATTTTTCCCATCATGCAAAACATAGACTATATGGAAACCGTTTTTAGAGGAGTAGCCCAGACAGCTAGATTCGAAGCCCTGACACAGAGAAACATAGCTTTATCCATTTACTATGATGGACCTACCATGGATCAATTAGGTATCCATGATAGTATCCTCTTCTTACTTAACCAGTTGGGTTGGGAAAAGGCTGCCTTTAAGACTAGATTATTTACCCATAGAGAGCTCATGTTCGAATTTCTTAGCTCCCTAGCTTACCTACCTGAACATGGTTACAGATCCAATAAGGGGCTGATTTGCTTTAGAATTTTTGGTGCTGATTACACATTTAACCGTAGCACGCTAGCAGGCCTTTTAGGATTCCCTAGCGGACCATTTATTTACACGACCACCCAAAAGGAGGAAATGGATATTGAGCTAGATTACTTTTGGGGGACCATTACAGGTAACTATCATCCCGAGCCGAATGACATGCACTCTAATAAGATTCATAACCCTTCCATTCGCTATTTCCACAAAATGCTAGCCCATGCGTTATTTGGGAAGGAGGAAAATATTACCTCAGTCTCTAAGGATGAGCTGTTCATTTTGTATTGTGCTTCTCATGGTAGGCCTGTTAATGTCGTTCCTTTCATGATGAAAACCTTTGCTCAAATTAGTCAGGAATCGACCACCCCCATCATAATAGAAGGCCTTGTCACCATGATTGCTAATGCAATTGTGCTTCGGTACCAGCTCAACCGAGTTATACCATCAGGCATCATTCACTCTATGAACCTACAGTTTTGTTTTAACCAGCGCATCTTTGGAAACTTTGGACCTGCCCCATCCGAATATCTTATTGCTAACGAA
This sequence comes from Lathyrus sativus, assembly GCA_963859935.3. Lineage (NCBI taxonomy): Eukaryota > Viridiplantae > Streptophyta > Magnoliopsida > Fabales > Fabaceae > Lathyrus > Lathyrus sativus. The sequence continues at coordinate 186,901,628 of OZ012737.1, forward strand.
ACGGTCCATCTGTTTACCTTACCAAACCATGAGCTCGCAAGTGTTCACAATAAGACAACTGACTATATGAATTGCGTGAACCTATGGATCCCTCGTCGCCTCTTAAGACACCATAAGATTATATGTATTATGAGGACGTCGCATCCGATGCTGAATCTGACCCTAAGACCCCTCCTGATTACCATGATTTCACTGAGCCATACCCTAATCAGAATGCTGAAAATCTGAGTAATATTTTGAAGACCACGGAAGAGTTCAAGACAGAAATTACAGTCGTAAAGGAGGAATTGAAGACCATGCGCCTAGACATGATATGTTTAATGGATATCGATGTAGAGCAATTCAGCTATATGACTCAAGCGTTTGATAACTTGAAGAACAGCAGGATTGATTCATTATTATTATTTTTTGCTACCTTTGAGAATTTTTCTTTTTACAGTATTGTCTTATTTGGATTTGTTTCACTTTTGTATTTCATTAAACAATCGCAAAATTACTATTTATTAATGCTTTCTGAATTTCAATTAAGCTTGTTTTTCTTATTTTTGCATTTTCTTTACTTCTGTATATCATTACTACCCTGTTCAAAAATGCCCAGATTTGGCGCCAAATGGAGGGAATCGTGTGCAATTTCCCGTTGCCACTCGTTCTGAACCCTGTTATGCCTCTGAAACTTACTCTCGAATACGGTAACTGTGAGAATGCCTGAGATACCCTGTGTGCTATCTCCTGAGTCGGAAATAGGCATCTGGTATGAGAAATCAGAGAAAACGTAGTTCGGGATGACACGACCACTGGTTGGTTCAAGTGTTTTAATGAGTAGGGTTAAATCTCCGTTCTAGCAGTTATGGACGATGCCTGTTTGCGGTAGAACCGAGACTTAACAAACTCTTTTTGAAAATGATTTGCAAACAATCCCTAAGGATAAAATGGTTTGATCTTTTGTTTTGTTTTTTTATACAAAGAAGTGAATTGAGTTAAATTTGAAACTCATGTTGCACTAAAGACTATGACTTGAGAGTGAATGCGTCGCATATCGCTCAAAGGGCATACGCGAAACACTCTAGACAAGGTGAGAGGAGGCCCCCCACTCATCATTCCTCAAGTACTTAAGGCTCGTAGCGTATAAAAAGTGTTAACCTTTATTAAATGTCTTAAAGAGTTATGAGATGAGAAGAGAAGACACAAGACTCTAAGGGGAACTGATCAACCCTAATGTTATCATGCAATGTGCTCCTAAAGTTGGGATTGAAAAAGGAACTACCTAATGTTATCATACAAAGCATTAAATGCCTAATGTCTCTCCTACTCCCATCTTAAATAGAGGGACTAGGAATCCTAAGGGATCATGGCAAAAGGGCACAAATAAACACATAGCAATTCAATCACAAATGAGAAGAGATGAAAGATGAAAGTGACTTAAACAAGTCAATGCAATAAGAGATGCAAACATGAAATGCAAACACAAATGTAAGAAGACAACAAGAGAATTACTTAAACAAGTCAACAAGAGATGAGATGAAACGGGAGAAGCAAGCTCCTACAACCATCAACCATCAATCATCACAAAAGAATGATGTTATCCTAAGAAGCACACACAAAGAAAAGAGGGAGGAAAAAGTGTGGGGCAGCCACCACCACAAGCGCATCTCAACCATACAATTCTTAAGACCAGGCAAACAAAGCAAACGAGCAATGCAAAAGGATCACAATGGTTCATGACAAACTCAAAGTGGAAACATCATCACCAAATCATCATGAACAAACACTTAACCACCAAGGGAAGAAGTGAACCACAAATGGAATGATCCAAATTCAAATTCAAAACATCAAGCAAGCACAAGAACGATCATGTCACATTGGAGAACCAAAGTTCAAACAATTATCTCACACTTTGAACAAGTGGAAAGACATGATCCAAAGAAAACTTGTGGCACAAAGTATACATCCAAGGTTGAGGAAAAATGTCAAAAACAAACCACATAAATGCATCACATCAATCCATGAAGTTTACATGTGAAAAGGGACTCAGTAAGCAAACAAATGCAAAAAGAATCGCAAAAAAAATGCAAAAAATACAAAAGATAGGCCAAAAATACAAAGCTGCCAAAAATAGGCAAATCTGCCCCAAGTAACGGGTTACTCTATATAGGGTAACCGATTACTTGGTGCAAAACAGCCCAGAAACGTGAATTTTTATAGGGTAACCGGTTATTCTATATAGGGTAACCGGTTACCACTGAACCAGAAGCTGAAAATCAGTTTTTAAAAGCACTTTTCAACACCAAACAACCTCTCCAATCATCCATATGAACATGGTATCAAACAAACACGAAATTATCATCAAGAAACAGTGTTCAAGCATCATGTAAACATAATCAAGCATCAAAATCACAAATCTCAAGGATCAAAATCAACAAAATGGATCAAAAAGCATCAAAAGCCATAGATCTACATTGTGATTATGCAAATAAGCTCAAAATAGATTTAGATCTAGAATTGCCAACCTACAAAGCGGAGATTTGATTTGGTGAGTGTTGATTGACTTAAAATTATCAGATCCAAGCAACAAACCCATAGATTCTTCAAGATCCAAGAGCTTTCTTGTTGTAGAAGTGAAGATTAAGTAAGATCAAGCAAAAATTATCCAAAAAAGCCCTTCCAAACTAGCTTCCAAATTCAGATCCAAACCCAAATAAAAATTGAATCGTGAGTTGAAGATAATGGAGATGAATGATGGAGGTTTAGCTCTAGAATTCTATGATTCCAATGAAGAATCAAAGAACTCAAGTGAGAGCTCTAATGGAGGTTTTGGGAGTGAAAAAGTGGAGAAAAAATTTCAAGAGTGAGAGTGTGTCGCATCGCTGCGAAGAGGGTCGAAAATTACAGAAGAGTCGCCACCATTCTTTATTTATCCCAATAGAGGGAAAGGAAACGACCAGAGAAAACCTAACAAAAACGGGAAAAGACAGGTCATCGCAACCATGTCTCGGGTTCGGGAGTCGGTTATGCAAGGGGAAGGTGTTAGCACCCCTCACGTCTGTCGTACTCGACGGGATCCACGCTTTTTTGCCTATCTAAAAGGGTGTTTACTATCTAAGCTACGGCTTGGGGAAAAAAAGAAAAGAAAAGAGACTCAATAGAGCATCTCCGCTCTGTGCCTACGTATTCCCTCGTGCAATGGGAAAGTCAGAGTCAACGTAGTTCGGCTAACTACGGGTGAAAGGTGGGGAAAGTTGCTCGCCAAGACATCGCCGTCTTGTGCCTACGTATTCTCATATGGTATGAGAAATCAGAGCAAACTTAGTTCGGGTTAACAAGAACACCGGTTGGTTCAAAATGTTTTATGCCCGAGTAGGATTAAAACTTAGTTCTAGCATTTAGGTGTATGCAGCTCGACCATTGGAGACTTAGGCGTTACCTGTTTGCTGTAGAACCAAGAGTTAACAAAACACTCCTTATGAAAAAGGTTTTCCAAATTAAGATCCCGAAGGATAAAAAGATTTGAAGTTTGTTTTTGTGTTTTTTAGAGAAGAAGTGCATCGATTATTGTTTGTAATTCATGTTGCACTAAAGACTATGACCTAGGAGCGAATGCATCGCATATCTTCCAAAGGACATACGCTAAACACTCTAGATAATTGATAGGAGGCCCCCCAATCACAATTTCCCAAGTACTTAAGGCTCGTAACGTATAACAATCCTTAGCATTTATTATGTGTTTTGAAAGTGTTTTGAGATTAGAAGAGAAAGACACTCTAAAGGGAGACTAAGACTCAACCTAGTGTTCTCATACAAAGTGCACCTATGATTGGGATAAAAGGGAATAAGGAAGATTAGAGATCCTAGGGGAACAAGGCAAAGAAGAAAGAAGAAGAAGAAGAAGAAGAAGAAGGAAACATGAAATAAGAAAGATGCAAGTATGCAAACATGTAATGCACAATTAGAATGAACGTGAGGGAGGAAAATAGTGTGGGGCAGTAGCCTCCACAAGTACATCTCAACCTCAAGCATGCATATGAGAGATTCAAAGAAGAAGGGAGAAAGGATGCACACAAAAGAGATCAAACAAGTGCACAAAAATGGGATGAAATGGGAGAAAATGAATCCTACAACCATTTGTCATCAACCACAAGCCCTAAGGCAAAGCAAAAAGAAAGGGAAGAAACCATGACCAAATGAGAGAATGGGAGGCAATGTGAGGATATCAAGGGACTCAAATGGGCCACTCAACCATAAGCCATCTCAATGATCATGCAAGCACACACAAGAGAAGTCCTCAAAGAATCACCATTCATGATGTGCTTCAAGTACCTCCAAAGGAGGAACTAAGCCATATTAAATGGGATTCTAAAGTCATGGGACAGAAGCAAAAATGAGAGGAGAAGGTACATAAACCAAAGAAGGAAAAGCACACAAGAGAATGCAAGCATAGGCATGGAGAAAGACCTAAGTCTTAAGCACATTCAACACTTAAATTTCAAGTGGAAAGCCTAAAAAGAAGTGCAAATCTCAACAAGCAATGAACAAGTTTATGACCTAAAAATGAGCATTCAAATACCTCAACATGTTATAAGTATGAATCAACAAGAATTGATAGCTCAATGGATCCACAAGTGTCATTTCCAAAGCAAACTAGGTCAAGTACTTGTATGAACCTCTCTTAGAAGTACCTTGACTTGCAAGTCACTTCAAAATTAGGAAAAAGGTTCAAAAATAGCCAAATAAAATCTCAAATAAGCATCAAATAGTTGGCAACCAGAGGCTAAAAGATTATAATCAAAGTCACTTCAAAGCATCATCAAAGAATTTGATTCACAAGGATGCTTCACTTTAAAGGAGGATTGTCGAGGGTCAACAAAAATGCCATCAAAGTCAAACCAAAATGACTTAAACCAGGGGAAAAATGGTCCTCAAAAATCATTCAACTCATTATTGAAATGAGGAATGATTTTCATTCATTGGATCAAAGGATTGAATCAAGAACAGAGCATGAAACAAATAAGAACAATTAAAAGTTCAATTAAATCACCTCCCAATATTTAATTCCTTTTTAATTGAAAAATGATCCCAAAAAAATTCCTAAAATTAAAGGACATCTTAAAGTGTCCTAAAAATAGTTTTGTGGAATTTTAATATTAATAGAGGTATTTTAAATGAATTAAAATCAAAACAGAATAAAAAAATAAAAAAAATAAAAGAATAAAACATGGTGTGGCAAATAGCAATTTCCACAGTTGAAAACATTGGGCCCCAATTGCAGGGGGCGCAGATAGCAAGATCAGGCCCAAACCAAAACAAACAAGTCAGCCATAATGAAACGCACCGTTTCATTAAAAACGTGGTAGGTCAGCGCACACATCAGCCGGTCAAAACAAATCGCAACCGCTCATCACCTTCAGTCAAACATTCAAACACACAAGTGGCACGCTAACTCAGCAAACGAAAAGCACAAACCAGACGCCGGAGCGCCGTGCTTCGGTCATCTTCTCCGATCACACCACCGGAGTATCAGATCCAAATCTCAAACAAAACGTGCGAAATTTTATACTAAACTGATCTCCAAGTCGTGTAGATTACAAATCCACGATCCAATTTCATTAATCAAACATATTTAGAGAGATACGAATGATCAAAGAATCAAGCATCAAACTGAAATTGCCATAAACACAACCCTAACCTATCCAGAATTTTCGTACACACGTAGGACTTCAGTATGCAACAAGAATGGAGTGAAATGGATGCGTATTGAGTGAGAAATCTTGGAAAAAAATACCTAATGGAACCTCTCCGTTGGGGCTTCTCCAGGTGCTTAAGCTTGCTCCAATTGTGCAGGATTACTCAAGGAAGTTCACTGGAGATGATTCTTGTATTGAATTGCTTTGAATTTGCTTCAATCTGGATTTCCACTTTTCACTTTTCTCTTGAATTCTCCAACTGTGTTCTTGCTCTTTCTCCACCAAAATGCACGAATGAGGGTGTAATCTTCATCTGGAGCTTTTATATTATGGATCTATAATAATTTGGAGGCCCAATTTGGCCTGGTTATGGTGAATTTAGAAAATGCCCAAAGTTGGAATGTTGAGTTCATACACACATAAAAATGGCTCCAATTCCACTTGACTTTGAATATAATCAGCTGCTGGTGATGTGTAGTGATTATGTGGATGAGAATTAACCCTTAATTTGATCTAAGGGTGAAGATTGAATGTGAGACTTCTCTATGAAGTAACCTTGAAAATCATGAGTTCTAGCTTGCATGACTCCAAATTAATTGGTGCATTATCCTTTGTGTTATATTGTGACTCAAGTTATGCACAAACATGGTATGAAATGATTCCAAAACCAAATCAATTTAAATCATGACTTTAAAGTCCTTTTTCCATTGAATTTCTTCACCCATCTTCATATCCATGCCAAATCCATGAAAATTTGATGTTCCATGATGGAATTGAGATCATTTGAAGTAAGTTTCATGTTGGAGAAAGTTCCATTTGAAGTGCACAAGATCATGAAATGGACCTATAATCAAAAGTGACCTATAATCTCACTTTCCCAAAATACCCCTGCCTTGCAAGCTTCATAACTTGAGTTCCACAAATGAGATGAAGGACTTATAGGACTTTTTGGAAAGCTAATATCATGAGGAACAACTTTCATGTTCATCAAAAGTTGATGAGACACATGATTCTAAGTCAAAAGTGCCTTGGAAGTTGGTTGGCTTTTGTTGGCTGAAAATAGATTCATCTGAGGACCCATAATTTGTCAGCATCATAACTTGAGTTCTACAAACCCAATGGATGAGTTCTAGTACTCAAAATAAAGCTAGAAAATGCTCTATAAGTCTCATGTTTTCATCAAAGTGAGATGAAACTTGTATCTTGAGATATGTGGTCTTGAAGTTGGGCGCTAAATAGGGGATTTTACACTGACAAACCTCTGAAACCCTAATTTAGTAACTTCTCAAACTCTTGATTTTTCTTGAATTGATATTGAAATAACATCTTAGGTTCCTCAACACAACTTTCCATGACTCCAAAGGCTTAGAACTAAGTCTTAATCTCCTTCAAATCCACAAAGGATCTTGCACTAGGAAGATGAAACCCTATGTGTACAATCCTTTGACTGTAACCTCTTCCACATGATATAAAAACTTGCATAAGCTCCACAATGGCTCTCAAAGCACTAAATGAGCTTCACAACATCTCATATCCATATCCATGAGGTTTTGACCTTCAGATGATCCTCAATTGGCCTCCAAGATAGGAGGTAAGCAACATACATCCATTCACTTTATCAAAGAGCTGACCAGCTTTTGATGACTTGATGAGCACTCATGCTTGCTTAAAACCTTTGACAAACCTTCTCTTTCTATACACACCTTTTGATCCCCTATAAATGAACAATGATATGCAATGCAAATGCTAGAACAATGCAATGGAAACATAAGCCAAGCAAAGAAAAGAGTTGGGCAAATTTTGGGGTACAACAGCTGCCCCTATTCAAGCGACTTGGACCTGAATGAGTGAAAAGCGAACGGCTTTCAAACAATCAAGGTAAAAGACGATTGAATACCAAAGAACCTGAAAATTTGCCAACCGCAGAAATAAACTACAAACTCTGATTGGGGATAAAAATCTCCGGAAATAAATTAAACTGATAGTTGCAACGGTAACAAGCGAATTGATTACCAAACTTTCGACACGCAGTCGGAAGAGATATCTGCTAACGCGCAGGCATTCGCTAAATAAAAGTGAGCATCGAACCCTAAGGCCAGACCAACCAAAGCTGATAAACACATCTTGAGAATACTCCGCTGGAGAAGAGAGAAACTTAACCAAGCAACTCTGGCAGGGAGGAAGTGAGAAATTTAACCAAATAACTCTGCTTTGGGAGCGCGAAGAAACTTAACCAAGTAACTCGGCTGAGGAACAAAGAGAAACTTAACCAAGTAACTCTGTTGACGACCTCACTGGGGAAAGAAGAGGAACTTAACCAAGTAACTCTGTTGGATAACACCTAAAAAGATGAACGCATCCATCAAAAATCTGCGCCATGGTCTGGATACCATACAGGCTGAAGGGTGACATTTCAAATTGCCAAAATCTGTATATTCAACGAACAAAATGAGTCAATGAAATTCACCGGAGTCTGAACACTCGACGAAATAACTGGAGCCTGAACGCTCAACGAAATAACCGGAGCCTGAATGCTCAACGCAAAATCGGAGCTTGAATGCTCGACGAAATGACCGAAGTTTGGATACTCAACAAAATAACCGGAGTCTAGATACTCAACGAAATGACCGGAGCCTGAACGCTCAATGCAAAATCGGAGCCTGAATGCTCAATGTAATAACCGGAGCCTAAACGCTCAACGTAAAAAGGAATACACCACAAATATTCTGAAGTCCGGCAACACCTCTGAGGAATAACATAAGTCGAGGTCTGGATACCACGCGGGCTATAAGAAATCACTAATCGTCAAGGTTTGAACACCACACGAGCAACTACATCAATCACAACTTGCCATGGTCTGGATACCATACGGGCAGAAGATAACCTTTCAAATGGCCGGAGTCTGAAAACTCAACGTAACTAACCAGAGTCTGGATACTCAACAGAATTGGCCGGAGTCTTGAGACTCAACGAGATTGACCGAAGTTTGGATGCTCAACGAGATTGACCGGAGTCTGAATACTCAACGGACATAACAAATATGAAATCGCCATGGTCTGGATACCATTTGGGCAGAAACACAACCTTTGTCGAGGTATGGATACCACGCGAGCAAAGTAAACTGTCAACATACTCATCAAGGTCTGGCTACCACATGAGCTTATGACAACACCATCGACCGAAGTCAGGCGACGTTGCTGGAAAAGACGTAAGCCGGGGTCTGGATACCACGCGGGCTAACGGAAATTGCCATGGTCTGGATACCATTCAGGCGAAGATATCAGTCATCTCTTAGAGATATATCTGCAAACAAAGAGGTAACCATCTGGCTTATGTTTCACATGCGTATGTTTGAAAATGGCGTAATGCTCCATACGAAATGGAAATGCTACGCGTTTGGAGGATGCTATGCACATAATGCAAAATGCAACGGAACCAAACCAGCAAAATAAATGTTAAGAAGAAACCCGCGATCCACCCTGCTGGGGAAAAGGTTAACACATGCCAATCACAATTGGACTTTATCTGGGACAGAAGCCCTAAACAACTTCTCTACTAGGGAACAAAGTTCTTACGAGAACAAGAAATTCAAATTTAGCTGGGGATCGCCGAACGAGGGAAACAACATCGACCTCTGCTTGGGGATGAGTCCATAACTCAAACTCTGAGGGGATACAGAGTTACATTCTCAAACTCTGTGGGGAGACAACACCTGACATTGCCCCGCTGTTGGGAAAAGTTCCACACCTTCCCGGTGGAAAGAAATCCAGTCTCGACTCGCTGAGGAGTAAATGCATACCTGCGACCTGCGGGGATTAAATGTGTACTGACTAACTGCTGGGGAGAAGCATACACACTTACTCTGCTGGGAATATCAATCTTGACCCTCTGGGGATAGCCTTACTCTGCTAGAGACTTCGGTCTCAAACTGCGGAGAGCTAGATGTGTACCAACCAACTGCTAGGGATAAGCGTACACACTTAACTGCTCGATCTACCTGCATACAACTCTACCGGGGCTAGAGATGTTTAAGCTTCAATAGCTGGGGAAAATGGTGATCATACCGGAGATACACTTCTGAAAAATTGCCCTAAGGGTAACGACCCTGTACAAATAAAAAACAAACAAGATATCCTATACAAAGGAACTATCTCAGTCATCATCCGTGACGTTGTTCAAATAACTCAAGGTTTTAACGATTATTGGCAAAGCCTGCCAGTTTATGTATGCACAGTTTATCAAAACACCAGGTGCTTTTTGCAAACAAAACAGTAAGGCTAAAGAAAAACAAACAATTACTAAATAGTATATGTTTTATTGACAGATGGGCCTGTAAATAGGCAAGTTTTTACAACAGATGCAACCCCTGAAAAGTGGAAGTTGCGCAAAAATATACAGAAATGCACATAAATATACAAAATGTCGACAATATGGCACAGACGAACACCATAAGTTGATCCATATATGACTCGCATGACTCCGATGCTTCACCGACGCTTCGTCTTCAGAAGAGATTGATTTAGATAAACGACCCTCAGGTCCTCCCTCAATCCACTAAGCTCTGGAGATCACACACAGACCGTAGTCATTTGCTTTTTTAAAAATCCCTAACTTTTGTGTGAATCGCCCTTTCGGGTTTTCAATTCACCGGGATACCCATTTTTGCCAAAGTCGCCTTTTCAGGTTTTCAACTTTGCGGGTTTAAATCTTTTTTATTTTATCCCTAACTTTTGCCCGAACCCATTCTTTTTATGGTTCGTCGGGATGCCCCATTTTTGCCTGGATATTATTTTTCTTTCTAGCGGGTCTCTTTAAGCAAAGTATCTTTTAACTGCGTTTGTATTCACAGGGGATGTAAAATCTTCACCATCCATGATGGATAACAGCAAGGCTCCTCCGGAGAAGAACTTTTGCACGATGTATAGACCTTCATAGTTAGGAGTCCATTTGCCCCTGTGATTTGTTTGTGGCGGGAGGATCTTCTTCAGCACAAGATCGCCCGTCTGAAAGCTTCGAGGGTGCACCCTCTTGTCGAAAGCTTTCTTTATCCGGCTCTGATACAACCGACCGTATGCAATAGACGCTAGCCTTTTCTCATCTACCAGATTAAGCTGATTCAATCTGTTCTTTACCCATTCTACCTCATCGAGCTTGACATCGACCAGAACTCTCAGAGAAGGAATCTCAACTTCTAATGGTAGGACAACTTCCATACCACACACCAGCGAGAAATTTGTTGCCCCAGTTGATGTATGTACTGTAGTACGGTAGCCGTGCAAAGCGAAGGGCAAAATCTCATGCCAATCTTTATAGGTTACAACCATTTTCAATACTATCTTATTGATATTCTTGTTGGTCGCTTCAACAGCGTCGTTCATCTTCGGACGATAGGGCGATGAGTTATGATGCTCGATTTTGAAACTCTAGCACAGTTCCTTCATCATCTTGTTGTTCAGATTTGAGCTATTATCAGTAATGATTCTTTCAGGCACTCCTTACCTACAAATGATGTCCTTTTTGATAAATTTGGCTACGACTTGCTTCGTGACATTTGCATAGGAGGCTGCTTCCACCCACTTGGTAAAATAATCAATGGCTACCAAGATGAAACGATGTCCGTTGGATGCGATTGGCTCAATCTTTCCAATCATGCCAATGCCCCACATGGAAAAGGGCCAAGGAGATGCCATGATGTTCAGAGGACACGGCGGCACATGAATCTTGTCTGCATAAATCTGGCACTTATGGCATTTCTTTACATATTTGAAACAATCAGATTCCATCGTCAGCCAATAATACCCTGCTCGCAACAGCTTTCGAGACATGGCGTGCCCGCCGACATGCGTACCAAAGGCTTCTTCATGTACCTCTTCCATAAGCAAGCTTGCTTCTTTCTCGTCCATGCACCTTAGTAACACCAAGTCAAAATTCCTCCTGTAGAGTACACCATCCTGATTCAGATAAAAGTTTCCAGACAACCTTCTCAGAGTCTTCTTATCCCGGGTCGACGCCCATGGCAGATACTCTTGCTTCTTAAGAAAGTTCTGGATGTCATAAAATCATGGCTTGCCATCAGAGGCTTCCTCAATGGCGAACACAAATGCCAGCCTATCAAGGCGCGAGATGACTATTCTTGGAGCATCATTCCAATAGTTCACCTTGTACATCGAGGATAACTTCGCTAGAGCGTCTTCCATTTGGTTCTCCACTCTCGGCACATGATGGAACTCTACACAATCAAAGAATGGCAACAGCCTCCTTGCATAGTTCATGCAAGGAATCAGATTGGGTTTCCTGGTCTCCCATTCTCCTTTGATTAGATTTACAACTAGCGCTGAATCACCGTACACATCTAGGTTCTTGATCCTCAGATCAATAGCTTCTTCCAACCCCATGATGCATGCTTCATACTCTGCTTCATTGTTGGTGCAGGGAAATGTCAACCTGGTAGTGTATGGGATATGAGACCCATGGGGAGTCGTGATGATTTCCCTAATTCCACTACCGTATGAGTTAACAGCACCATCAAATATCATCTGCCACTGGGAGCCACGCTCAGGACCTTCGTTAGGCAACGATTCATCACAATCTTTCGTCTTCAGATACATGATGTCTTCATCAGGAAAATCAAACTTCATAGGTTGATAGTCTTCGATCGGCTGTTCAGTGAGATACTCTGACAGAACACTCCCCTTGATAGCTTTCTGGGAAACATATTGAATATCATACTCTGTCAGTACCATCTGCCACCTGGAAATTCTTCCGGAAAGTGCTTTCTTTTCGAATACGTATTTGATCGGATCCATCTTTGAAATCAGTATGGTTGTATGATTAAGCATATACTGTCTCAAACGTTTGGCAACCCACACGAGTGCACAACATATTTTCTCCAACATTGAGTATCGAGACTCACAGTCTGTGAACTTTGTACTCATATAGTATATTGCATGCTCTTTTCTTCCAGTCTCGTCATGCTGACCGAGAACACAACCCATATTGTTCTCAAGAACCGTTAGATACATGATCAAAGGTCTTCCAGTGACTAGGGGTATTAATATCGGAGGTTCCTGCAAATATTCTTTTATTTTATCGAATGGCCTTTGGCAATTTTCATTCCAGACGACCGTCTGATCTTTCTTTAGCAATTTGAACATTGGTTCGCACGTGGCCGTGAGATGAGATATGAACCGAGCAATGTAGTTCAATCTCCCCAAGAAACGACGAACCTCTTTTCCATTTTCGGCACTGGCATATCTTGAATAGCTTTTATTTTTGCAGGATCGACCTCGATTCCTTTTTCATTGACAATGAACCCCAGCAGCTTTCCTGACCTGACTCCAAAAGTACACTTGTTAGAGTTCAACCTCAATCTGAATTTCCTGAGCCTCTCAAACAGCTTCAACAAATTGACCAGATGTTCCTCCTCCGTTTGCAACTTTGCTATCATGTCATCAACATAGACCTCAATCTCATGATGAATCATATCATGAAACAAAGTGACCATAGCCCACTGATAGGTTGCCCTGCATTTTTCAACCCAAAAGGCATTACCTTATAACAGAACGTACCCCATGGCGTAATAAATGTTGTTTTCTCCATATCCTCTGGTGCCATCTTGATCTGGTTATAACCGGAAAAACCATCCATGAAGGAAAACACAGAATATTGAGCAGTATTATCAACCAATACGTCAATGTGGGGGAGCAGGAAATCATCCTTTGGGCTCGCCTTATTAAAATCTCAGTAATTAACACACTTTCGTACCTTGCCATCCTTCTTAGGTACAGGCAAGATGTTGGTGACCCACAGAGGGTAAGTTGTAACGGCTAAAAATCTTGCGTCCAATTGCTTCTGGACTTCTTCCTTGATTTTTACAGGCATATCTGGTCTTGTACACCTGAGCTTCTATTTAACTGGCGGACACTCTTCATGCAACGGCAAGCGATGAACCACGATGTCTGTGTCAAGCCCGGGCATGTCTTCGTACGAGCAAGCAAAAATATCACTATACTCACGGAGCATTTCAACCAATCTTTGCTTGATGTCACTCTACAGCGCAGCCCCTACCTGAACATTCCTCACAACTTTCTCAGAACCCAAGTTAATAACCTCGATTTCTTCTTGATGAGGCAGAATAACCCTTTCTTCCTGTTTCAAAAGTCTAGCTAGCTCTTATGGTAAGTCTTCATCTTCATCAATCTCTTCTTCGGCTTGAAATATCAGATTGTCAAAGTTGAAGTGAGTCATAGATGTCTCTGGCGCGGTGTCATCTGCAATGTGAATCCTGCAATGATAATGGTTAAATGCTTAAAACGATATGCAAAACAAGCACAAAGAGACATTGCCATTTTATTGTTAAACATACAACATGAAAAATGAGGATCACAATATTTGAATGCATAAAAACGCCTTTTGATTAATTGAAAAAGATTGTGCAAGCATAAACAATAAGGCCCTGAAGATAAGAACCACTATGCTCCGGGTAGAACATAGGGTTGTACAATAATAAAAAAAACAAAGTATTACTCTTCCGTTGTCACTTGAATGAATTCCTCGATAGACCAGTTGTTGAGGCTTTGTCCTGGAATGCACGGCCTAACCCACGAGTCCATATCGCAGTCGCTATCCCCGTCTTCATCTGAAACAACGTTGATTCGTTCGAAGATAACCCCGCCTTTGGTAAACTGTACCGGCTCTTTGTAGCGCGGCGCACTCTGTGAGGATGACGAAGAAGATGGGCGGTATCCCAGACCAAACATATCCTGCTTATGGGGAATATCCAACACTTGACCCCAACCTGGTGCTGCCCCGGCCTGAACTGCTGCTTGAGCCTCCTTGAAGGATGACATGGCCACTTCGGGCGCTTTGCTCATAGCAGACACTTTGTCTTTAACCTATATCGTCTCAAAGACTTGACAAAGAGTCTCATGGATTTCACCATTGTCGCTACTGCGAAAAACGAGGCCGGCAAGACAGAAGAGTCTCCACCGTGCGTTATTTATCCCAAAGGAGGGAAAGGAAACGCTCAGAGAAAACCTCACGAAAAAGGGAAAGGAATGGTCATCACAACCAAGTCTTGGATTCGGGAGTCGGTTACGCAAGGGGAAGGTATTAGCACCCCTCACGTCCATCATACTCGATGGGATCCATGCTTGTTGTGTTTGTCTACGGGTGAAAAACAATCTATCTACGGCTGCTAAAGCTAAACGGAAAGAAACTGACTCGATAGAGCATCGCACTCTATTCCTACGTATTCCCTCGTGCAATGGGAAAGTCAGAGTCAACGTAGTTCAGGAAACTACGGGGGAAGGTTGCTCGCTGAGATATCGCATCTCATGCCTACGTACTTTCACACAACGTGAAAGATCAGAGCAAACGTAGTTCAGGCTACTACGGGTAAACAGAGGTGTTCTCGATCACAAGGGTGAGAGAAGATGTTGACAATACTAGTGTACGCATTTTAGCAGTTAGGTGTATGCTGCTCGACCATTGGAGACTTAGGCATTACCTGTTTGCGGTAGAACAGACGTAGTATGTCATTGGTTTAGAGGTACGGGAACCTACGGGACTTAGAACTACGGTCTGGTCTCGATTGCACTAGGGCAAGAGAAATGGATATTATTCGTTAGTGGGAAAGTCTCGACCGCACGGAAGCGAGAGAAAACAGAATTTAGTCGTTAGTGTGCTCGCTAGGATATCACATCCTATGCCTACATATTCTCGTTTAGTACCAGAAATCAGAGCAGCTGTAGTTCAGCGCACGGCGGAAAACAAGTCTCGATTGCGCAGGGGTAAGAGACGGGGTCTCGATCGCCTGAATGCGAGAGGGAAGGGTTTCGATCGCACGGGGGCGAGAACAAAGAGGAAGCAGGCCTACGCCTAAACGGGAAGGAAATCGGGACACACATGTTGCACCCCAAAATTTGCCCAACTTTTCTTTACCTAGCTTATGTTTCATTTCATTCACATTAGCATTATCATTTGCATTTCATTGACATGTATGCAGGAGATCAAGAGGTATGATTACCAATCAAGAGCTATACAAGACTGTGAGGCTAGCTAAGAAGGTTATTCAGATGTTCAAGGGTTGATATCCTTGCCAGAGAAGTTAAAAGATCCTCAGAGAGAGTGGTTGATGCCAAGTGTGTAGGTCTCCTAACTTGAGAGTTGTGGAAAGCCATCAGATGATTATGAGGCCATGAGGATGGACTTGAGGTCTTGATAGAGTTCATGAGAAGTTTTGAAGATCAATTTGAGGCCTAGACAGGTCATTGTGCAAGATTAAAAAGACTCAGCCATGATTGGTACAACTAGGGTTTGACTGGGTCAACCCTAAGTCAAATGATGATTTGAAGAAGGTTGAGACCTAATTCAAGAGCCATGGGATCATGGATTGATACATTGAGATGTTATAAGTATGATTCCAAGTTTAACTCATCATGATTGAAGAGTTTGAGAAGTTTCAGGCTAGGGTTTCTAAGACTTGACAGTGTAAAATCCCCTAGTTTGACCCCTGACTTCAAGACCATTTAACTCAAGATATGATTGTCATCTCATCTTGACCCCAACGTGATTGTTGTATAGCATGATCTTAGCTTTAATTTGAGTACTAGAAGTCCTTGATAGGGTTTATAGAACTCAACTTATGAGCTATACAAGTTACAGGTCATCTGAGGCATGTGAATTTGGAGCTTGAAAGTTACCCAACTTGCATGACACGTTTGCCCTATAAGGATGATTCCTATGAACTTTTGGTCAACATGAATGTTGTTCCTTATTCTCTTAGATTTCCATAGAGTACTAGAAGTCCATGATTGGATGTGTGGAACTCAAGTTATGGCTTTGACAAGTCAAGGGTATTTTTGGTATTTGGACATTACAGGTCATTTTGAATCATAAGTCAATTTCACCATCTTGCAAGCCTCAAATGGATTTTTGTTTAACATGAAAGTTGCTCAAAATGATGTTTTTAGCTTAGCCAAGTATCAAGAGTTCATTGATATGGATTATATCAAGCATTGGTTGAAGAAAGTTCATATAAAGGCCATTTTAATGAATTAAAAGGTGAAAATTCTAAATAATTGGAAATAACATATTTTCAAGTCAAATTTGTAGTCGATTTGAATGGAATTGATATTCTAAAGAGATTGGAATTGTCACATTTTTTATTTGAAGTCCATAACATGGCCATTTGAAAGATTGTTTCACAAGTAAGAAACATATCCAATACATTCCATGGATTGGAATCAAGGGAGGAGAACCACTCATTACATTCCACAAGGGTTAAGTGAATCATTGGGACTGAATTTGAAGAGTGAACAAGGCTAGGAGGTGCATATCAACATTGAAATTTTGGAAGAGAGTGAAAATCCAAAATCCACAAATGGGCTTGGTTTGGGCCTCCAACTTGTCAAAACAGAATATAAATAAGATTGGATCAGTTTAGGAAGCTTATAGTGCCAAAAATTCATGGAGAAGCCATTGAAGCAAAGTGAAGAAGAAAGCTTGAAATTGAGATTTCATTTTGGAGAATCAGAGGTTTTCAGCAGGAATTGATCATCAAGAATCATTCACCATTGATCACTGAAGGTTTCTACACGATTTGGAAGAGAATTGAAGCCTGAATCCACTGCAATCGAAGATCAAAGCCAAGTTCTAACTTCTTGAAATCTCTCTCTGTTTAGGTGTTTTTAATGAATTAGAAGCGTGCGGTTAGGTTCTCCTTATGATCTAGATGGATTCTGGATGCTTAATTTGAGCTTTAGTGACAATTTAGGGTTGATGCCATTTTCGGTTGAGATTGATATCTTGCGATCCTTGCGTTTTTAGCATGAATGAGTAGTGTAGTTGGATTCCTGGTGGAATTTAGAGCAAGTTTCATTTAGGAATCGTGGCGAATGGTTGATCATGGAGAGAGTTAGGGTTGCGCAGGGGTGGCCGGAAAAGCCACCGGCGACGGCCTGGTTCGCGCGCGCTTTGTGTTTGCAGAAAGTTTGAAAAGGTAGGAGATGAAATCTTAACCGTCCCCCAATCCAAGCGTTGTTGAAAGCAAGACTTGGTCCATCAATCCAAGCTTTCTCAATGAGCCACGTAACCTCCCCCCACAATGCACCGTTTTGGTAAATGAATTTCCCAGGCTTTGTTTCTTCGCTGTGCGAACCGAGCGTGCATTGGTTCGAATCCTGGCATGTATCACTTTTTTTGATTAATTTGTGAACTGAATAAGCATAAGGAATTAACATAGGCGTTGGGCTCCACATTCTCATTGCTATCTGTTGCGGTGAAAATTGGATATCAAGCTATTAATTAACTTGAATCTTATTTCTTTTACAACCGAACTTTAATTTATCCAAAGGAAAGGTCTAAAGAAAGAAAAACCCTTTTCGCGATGTAACAACAACGCTAAGAGATTCGGGGATCGGGGTTGGTTATACCTAGGGAAGGTGTTAGCACCCTAAATATCTGTAGTACTCTACAGGAACCTTTTGTTTAATTGCTTGCTAAGTGTGAAATATGTACTGTGGATTGGGAAAAGATATGAGTTGAAATCTAAAGTTATATACACTAAGTTTGCTCGCAAAGACGTCGCATCTTCTGCCTACGTATCCTAACTAGGATAGAATCAGAGCAATCGTAGTTCACCTCACAAGGGAAGAAGAACTCTTGATGACGATCAAGGTTCAAGGGGGAACAAACATGACAATGTTTGTGTGGAGTTTGACAAAACTCCCTATTCTAAGTTGTAGTAAAAGGGGAAAGTAAGAGATCATGACGATGATTCTTACACAGAGTTGACGAACTATTTCCTAGGGTTCTAGTTGAAGAACACTCCTAGTACAGGTGGGTTCCTTAGACTTAAAGCAAAGTCTAATGGTTTCTAAGCTAGGGGTATGGTGACTTCACAAAGTCAAGAGAGGGTGAAGTGAATTATTCTTGACATGAGGGTCAAGTGGGCAGACCTTCCTTTGGAGGAAGACTGGGGAAGCAACTGGATGAAAGCTAACAAGCTTCATCACTTGGGGAAAGGAAAGGTACAACATAACAAAACATTTCATGGTAACAAATATATGATATGATAAGGATGAAAGCACATTGATAAACACAGACAAAAATACAAGAACTGTAACGACAGATCGCATTTATATACAGTCAACAGATGGGATGAGATACACATGGTTATAACTTAAAGTAAAAATCCTAGCATGCTAACTAACATGTATGGACATGAGTACAGACAAATCCAAGTGGAATCACATAAAAATTCATCTGCAAATGCATAAACGTACGCGAAACGTACTTAACTTGCACCCAGTCAAAAGAGGTGAAAAATTTGTCAAACATGAAAATAAAAAATATGATATGAAATTACACATTAATAGGAACACAATGAAAAAAGAACGGGTGAAAAAAGATTAAAAATGAGAGAGATACGATTTTTTGAAGTTTGAGTGAAAAATGACAAAAAATGCCAAAAGAGTTGCCCTCCTCAGGGGTCGAACTCAGGACAAAGGGGTGAAAGGCGCGTTTTGGCATATGGTCTTACCACTGGGATGGATATACATCCGTTTTGAAAAGCCACCCCTTTAATTAATAAGGGTAAACATTTTCAAATGGCTAGGCAAGAATAACACATAATCAATGCAAATACGTTTTATATCGTAACTTTCTCATCGCTCAACGAAACGACACAAAATTTATATGCTTCTGGCCTAGAAAAACAAGAGGAACATGATGGTGGTGGTAGTTTTTCAAAATTCTCATCCTAGTGAAAAATTCGATAGTGGCTGTTCTATGGTGTAAATGAAGTGCATTTTGACATGTTCCACTCATTTTAATCATTTTCAAACTAAACTAAACACACACACAGTATACTGTTGCACCCCAAAATTTGCCCAACCTTTTCCTTCTTGTTTTTGCATTAGCATAACATCATCATAGCATTATCATAGCATTGCATTAGCATTTATGCAGGGGATCAAACGTGATATACATCAAGAGAAGCATATCTAGAGGTTTTATTCGAGCTTGGGGAGTCACTAAAGTCACCAGGAAGTGGTTCATGCCCTTGAGAAGTTCAGATGCTTGTGTGGGGTTCATCTCCTGACTTAGAGGCCAACTGAAGATTATCAACGAGTTGAGAAACTATGATTACAGGTCATAAAATTACAGGTCAAGTTCAATACTTTGCATAACTCAAATAGACTTTTTTCCAACATGAATGTTGCTCCGAATGGCGTCATTGGGTCAACTAAACCTCAAGGTTTTAATGGGTTAGCTCATGGTGGAAGTTTGATAAAAGTCATTTTGGTGAAAACATGTGAAAAGGCATAGTTTGGTATTTCTTCAAAATTTAATCAAATAGGACCATGTTTGTACTTATTTTGAGTGGAAATCATGTTTTAAGAATAATGGCAATATTACTTTTTTCATTTGGAGCTTTTATCATGACCTATTCCAAGTTTTCTTCACAACTAAGTAGCATAATGGATCTTGGGCTTGGGCTTAGAAACAAAGGACTATTTTGGGCCTTAAATTTTCCTTATGATGCAAGATATAAAACCAAATGGAGCCAAGGCAAAAATCCTCTTCGATGATCATTTTTCTCACATTCTTCACCACTTTTCCATATTCACCATAATTGAAAATCTCAAAAATTCAATTCTTTCTTTCTCCCATTTTTTGTCCATTCTTTCATTGCAAATCAATTCCATATACTTTCTACAATTGATTCCACCATTTTTTAGCCATTTTTGGTGCAAGAACAAGCTTATAGCAATTGGAAAAAGTGGTGTTCATGTCAAAATCGAATTCTGTTTTTCACTTCATTTCAAGCATTTTCTTTGATCCTAATACCTCTACCAAGGATTATTGAAGGTTTCTACATAATTTTCCAAAGAAATTCGTGTTCCATCGAAGCTCAAAAGAGTCATTTTTGGAGGTATAAAGAATTCACCATAACTCATGATTTATGAGTCTTTCTTGCATTATTGTTGTTGCATTACATTGCTCTCATCTCCTACATGAATTCTAGTACAAAAAAGATGGTTTTTATGACAATTTGGTGTTCTTGAAAGTTTGAGATTCATATACGGTTTTTGAGTTAGAGGCCATTTCAAGGGAAAATAATGGTATATTTGGATTCCTCTCGAAAAATCCCACAAGATTCATCTAAAGAACATTGCGTTTGGTCAAGAATTGAAGAAGATAGAACCACATGAAGCTCGCCGGCAGAGCTTGCGTTTTCCGGCCGCGGTTTGCATATTTCCGACCAGCAAATGTTCCCAACGAAGAAGACGAGCGGTTGCCGTTGGATTGTGTTGAAATTTTGACTTGGTCATCCGATCAAACGTCCAGGAATGTGCCACACGCACTGCCACATCACACCTTATTAATTGAGGTGGCGCGCCAACTCAGCCAGCCGAACCCCCATGTACCTCTGTTCGATTCCTGGCTGTACACTTTTTATTTATCCTCACCATTTATCTCATTTTTCTCATGTGTTCATGTGCTATTCCATGTTCTTTTATTTTTCTGTTTTATATGCTGACTTCAAATAATCATAAAAAATAGGAAAATTAGTATTTTTGATCCCCATTTTTTTCTGCGTAATCTTCAAGATGTCTAGAATTTTATAGAATTGGAACCATATTTTTTACATTTTTCTTCATTTTATTAGATTTTCTTACATTTTAGTTATCAAAAAAATAGCAATGCTGGTATACATGAGATATCTTGCAATGTTTTCATCTTATTTGACCATTTCTCTTTGGATATTTTTGTTGTATCTCTCACCCCTAGTTTGTGACTTGATGTAGGGAATTGGAGATTTTTATTTGAATATTTTAGCACCTTTTTCTATTTTTATTGTATTTTTGTATTCGGACTTGTAATTTGGACATTCGAACGGACTTTGGTTTCATTTCGGCTCCAACGGCCTCGAATTGTTTGTGTGGTGAACACTAGGGTTCCTATTGCTTATTATAGACATTATATAGGATGTGTAGATCATTGATTGGCTGGTTTTATCATACATAATTGCCCATTAGGTTCCATATTTCCATGATAGCGCGTTATGATTCCAAATTGTGGTATACGTATGTCATTCGTAGGTTTTATTGCCTCATATCACTTTATAATCACTTGTGGCCAAGATTGCATGTTTAAAATAGGCCATTTTCCCATTCATTATGGGCTTGAGGTTGAGATGACTTGCTCCCTCACTTGCATTCCATGTTTACTGTTATGAATCCGCATTTCCTATATGCTGTTTATTGCATCTGTTTTCTGTTGCTTCCTTTGCCTTTCCCTTAGGATCTCCATTCTTCGTTGTTCAAGGTAGAACGTGATAGACATTAGGCTTTGCAACCATGTATGACAACATTAGGGTAGTCTTCCCCTTTGCAAACTTCAACCTTAGGACGAACTTGGCATGATAACGTTAGGATTAAACTAGTCTCCACGTAGTAACCCGAACTACGTTTGCTCTAATCTTTCATACCAGATGAAAGTACGTAGGCACGAGATGCGATATCTCGGCGAGCAACCTTCCCCCCTTTTACCCGTAGTTAGGTGAACTATGTTGACTCTGATTTCTCGTTCCAGACGGGAATACGTAGGCATAAAGTGCGATACTTTGCCGAGTCACTTTTCTTTTGTTTTGTCCTTAAGCCTTTAGCGTAGATAGTGCTAAACACACCCTTATTAGATAAACAACAAGCGTGGATCCCATCGAGTACGATGGACGTGAGGGGTGCTAATACCTTCCCCTTGCGTAACCGACTCCCGAATCTAGGACTTGGTTGTGATGACCATTCCTCTTCCCTCTTTTCGTTAGGTTTTCTCTGAGCGTTTCCTTTCCCTCCTTTGGGATAAATAACGCACGGTGGCGACTCTTCTGTTATGCCGGTGCCGATTTTCGCAGTAGCGACAGCTGGCGACTCTGCTGGGGACTCTTTATAGCTGCATGGGAATTTTCCCATCCCCTACGCTGGGACCGTTTCCCATCCCCTAGGTGAGTCAGTCCTAGGGCTTGGTTGTTTATCTTGTGGGTTTTTTACATACCTGTTGTATCTTAGCTTTACTTTCCCGCAGTCTATTTTCAGCATTATATTATATCCTTATTGTGCTGTTGTGGGAGGGGATTGATTCTGATGAGTGATAAGCCGGACTTGGGCTTGAGTTTGCACATAGACTTAGAAGTAGAGAGTAGTGGTTAGCCTGCTTGCTTAGCTCGCACCAACTAGCCGCGAAATCTGCGCTCGGACGAGATTCTCTTTAATGCTTCTTGTCTGGCCCTTAGGGCTCGACAAGTTGTCTAACCCGAGGATTGTCGACTCCGGGGACCTATCAATTGGGATTCAGCTAAGTGAGGCCGCTTCAAGGGATGATGATGCCACACCTTCTAGGTATCGTATCATCGCTCTTGAAAGTCTGTGACGTTGAACCCGCATAGGATGTCGTACCTTATCAGTGGATAGGTCCATACCTGTGAGAGGGATTGGGTTATGCAAGAAACCATAGCTCCAGATCACCCGGTTTTCTCTACAGTGTGAACTTTTGGGTTTGATATCAGAGGTCCTCAGTATCGGTGATATATGTTATGCAAAGGCGAAGCTCTGGTTATTCTCAAGCTACAACACAATTAGCTTCTGATTATTATTGCTACAGCACAGCACGACTACCTTGATCCCCTATAGCATCCTTGCATTTTTGCATTTCTCATCCGCATTGATTACATGACATTGCATTAACATTGCAGGTGCATATTCCCTTTGATTCTAGCTATCTCGCTTGCCGTCATTCGTGCTCAGATACTTGTGCTTGTAACTACCTATGTGGTCTTCCATCTATATATGAGGAGTTTTTTACTATTGCTGTCTGAGGGGTTTCCATTGTCATGTGTTTCACCCGGAACTAGAATCAAGGGAAATATTCCATATGCATATATACATTGTTAGCATTTTGCATATTTTTTCTTTGTGTTTGCAGGTACCTTCTTAAGCCTCGTTCTTATGTTCTGTTGTCTTTTCAGAGTTGTTTCAGGATTGCTGACCAGAGACTTCACCGGTATCCTACTAGAAACAATCTCAAGAAAGCCATGGATCACGTTCAGACTGAGATGCTAGAGATGAGGGAGCGCATGACTCAGCTCATGGAAGTCATGCAAGGTATGGCTCAAGGACAGGAGAAACTGAGAATAATGGTCCAGCCCCTGGTAGCTAGGGTTGATCTTAATGGAGTTCTTCACGGAGGTATTGCTGCTAGTACTCCCCGCAACGATACAGAAATTCCTAACGCCACGGTTGTGCCTACCGGATGCACCCCAACTACTGCAGGGGCCGGGAATGGTAGTGATGTTGGCGTCCGCCACGCTGGTCTGGGTAATGCTACTGGTAATGCAGGTTTGGGTGATGCTGGTAACGCAGGTCTTGGTAATACTATTAACTTGGGTTGTGGTAATGGTACTCATAATGCTGGGTTTGGACCTGGTGCTGCTAACCATGGTCTTGGTAACGCTGGGTATGGTTACACCGTCAATTGAAACGTCTATGGTCCGGAGGGTGCCTATGCTGGGTATGGCAATGGGGACCAACAATGGAATGAAGATCGTCAGGACGACGTGTTCTCTATGAGGGATGTAGGCGCTGAGTTGCCTGCTGAAGCTGATCGTAGATTCAGGATGCTGGAGGAACAAATGAGGAATATAACAAATCAGAACTCCATGGGACTCGACATGGCCAATTTAGGGCTGATCCCTGATTTACGAGTACCGTACAAGTTCAAAGTCCCTACCTTCGATAAATACAAAGGTGTCACTTGCCCAAAGGTGCACATACGTGTCGCTTCCGCGAAAATAAGGTGCCGGCAAAACAGAAGAGTCGCCACCTTTCATTATTTATCCCTCAGAACGGGAAAGGAAACGATCGGAAAAACCTGACGAAAAAGGGTAAGACAAGGTCATCGCAACCGTTGTCTGGGTTCGGGAGTCGGTTACGCAAGGGGAAGGTATTAGCACCCCTCACGTCCGTCGTACTCGACGGGATCCACGCTTGTTGTGTTTACTGGACGAGTTGGTTTATCTATCTACCTATCAAGGCTGGCTTAAAAAGAAAAGAAAATGACTCGGCAAAGCGTCGCGCTTTATGCCTACGTATTCTCATCAGAGAATGAGAAATCAGAGTCAACGTAGTTCGACCTACGACGGGTTACGGGGAAGGTAGCTCGCTAATACATCAGTATTGTGCCTACGTACTCTCAACAGGTATGAGAGATCAGAGCTTACGTAGTTCGGGATACTACGAATTATGGGGATTCAGATTCATCTGTTTTATCGAGTAGGGTTAAACATCAATTCCAGCAGTTAGGGACAAAGCCTGTTTGCGTTGGCGCTGAAGTTTAACGAAACTCTTTTCTTCAGAAAAGCTTTCCTTTGAATTATGGGCCCACGGGGCAAAAAGGTTTGAAGTTTGTTTTCTGTCTTTTACGAAAGAACTGTTTTTTATTGTGTTTGCAATTTCAATCGCACTAAAGACTATGACCTGAGAGCGAATGCGTCGCATGTCACCCAAAGGGTGCCATACTAGACATCCAGACTGTTGAAAAGAAGCTCTCCAACAATCCTTTCTCAGATAGCTTAAGGCTCGTAACGTACGAAAGAAATCATTCATGATTACTGTATTTTAAGTTGTTTTGAGATGAGAAGAGAGAACTGGCTCAACTAGAGGGAGACTATCAAGTCCTACTGTTGTCATGCCAAGGATTCATCCTATGGTTGAGGTTTGAAACAGGGAACTCCTAGAAGTTATCATGCATAGGTTTCAACCTAAAGTTCTATCATCATTTCCTTATCAAAGGAACTGAGATTCCTAAGGGATCATGTCAATGATACACAGAAACAGATAAAGCATCAGCTTAAACGGTAAACAGTAAACAGTAAACGACCGTAAAATGCATGCAATGCAAGTGAGGGAGGAAATGTGTGTGGGGCATCAGCCTCCACAAGCTCATCTCAACCTCAAGCCAGAATGAATAACAGTAATCATACAGAAAGATACAACATGCTATCAAGCAAAATACAGTAAACTGCAATCATACAGAAGGAATAAAATCATGCTATCAGGCAAAATAAACCACATGGGCAAGGGAGCTGGGCTCTACCGAATACCCGCAAGCAAAGCCATACAGTAACAATACAAGCAGAGGGATCAACTCAACCTCTAGTGCAATCATGCTCCTAGATTAAAGCTAGTCTAGATATGGACTTATTCTAATGCATCAAGCAAATCAAACAAGGCACATTAGCAATACAGAGAAGAAACAGACAAGAAAACAGATCAACTCCTCCCTCTTCCAACTCCAAGCCTCAGCTCTTCTGACAGCAACTCAGTCTTCAGACCTCCATCACTCTTGACAAATATCAATTTGCTTCTCCAGGTTTCAACCCTTCCACATGAGTTTCAACTTATCTTCTCTTCTCTAAGCTTCAGTTCCTTAATCAGTTCCACCTTCAGGTTTCACTCTTAACCACAAGTATCAACTTGATTCCTTCAGGATCTCCAAGCTTCAAAGTAAGTATCAACTTATCCTTTGTTCTTCAAGCTTCAGCTCTACACTCAATCTCAATTGAATCCTCTTCATAAGTATCAACTTAGTCTTCAAGCTTCAGCTCTCTTTGCTTCATCAGTATCAACTTGGTCTTCTCTTCCTACAAGCTTCAGCTTCTCAGAGTAGTCTTCAATCATTTGGAAATGTCAACTTCATCCTTCAGTCTTTAAGCCTCAGCTCTCCTTTCAGTCTTTACTGGATCTTCATTAGGTCTTCATTGGTGTCGCTACTGCGAAAATCGGCGGCATATTAGGGTACCCAGAACAACTGAAGATGAGCTCAGATCCCAACAGGTCTCGATCAAACCACTCCATATCTTCCGACGATAGCCTCATCAGGCGCTCTGGCCAACCAACTGGAATTGTAGTCTCTGCAACAGGTCTTCTTTTAGGAAGGTGACTCTCAAACCACATACTCAGCAAGGGTACACAAAGATGAACATTCTTTCCTCTTCCCTTCTCATTCTTGTAATGCAGTGAGTGGTAGAAATCTCCGAGTAAGGTAGGTACATGATTACCAGCGGCGAACAAGTAGAAAGCATCGAAGTCCACAAAATCCGGTATATTGGGAAACAAAACTATGCCATAAATGCACAAAGCCAACACAGCATTGAAAGCAAACCAGCACCCGCTCTTGGCATACTCCTGGGCTTTACCAACTAAGAACTGAAGTGAGAAGCCTGGAACTCCACGGGAAACAGTGGTCACAAGTTCAGAAGCATCAATATGCAAGGCTTTTGCCAAATCCTCCGGCTTGGGTTTGGCGTCATAATGAATGAATGGAACCTGGTTCTGCACGGGCAGCTCAACATACTCAGCGTATTCCTCCAGGGTTGGTCCCATAATAAAGTCAGAGAACGTAAAACACCTCAAAGCAGGGTCGTAGAATTGCATCAAAGCATACAACCCATCTATCTCTACCTCTGTAGGTTTGCACACCAATCTCAGTAGTCTACCATAGCTCATCTGGAAGCTCCTTCGGACATTCTCATCAGCCAGAGAGATCAACCCAAGTAAAGGAACAATATCAGGAGTAGGCAATTTGTAAACAACTGTTCTCCTTAAGCTAGTCATGATCAAACACTCAGAAGTCCGGGCACTAGAACTAGGGAAATGCAAATGCACCTGCAGCACAGACACACGTTAGTGAAATGCAGATGGTAATAGATATGCAGTAATGCAATGCAAGTAACATGCAACAGGGACCAAAGCTGTAGCTGAATAGCCTGGATCATATCAAGAAGTCTCAGATAGATTCTCTAGAAGTCCTCAAACCCTGGTCTCAGATAGACCTCAAACAAAACTCCAATACTGGTCTCTGATAGACCCCATAATCATAACCTGAATGGTCTCTGGCAGACCTCAGATCATATCTCCCACTGGTCTCTGACAGACCTCAGAACACATCTCCAAATAGTCTCTGACAGACCTCGGAACACCAACTGGTCTCTGACAGACCTTAGAACACATCTCCACCTGGTCTCTGACAGACCTTAGAACCTTCCATAAATATCCAGGATCCTGATCAAGAAACAAGCCGGTGGTCTGAAGGGCTAACTACCTGCATAACCCTGAATCCCCTCACAGGTGGGTGGCCCTATAACTGGCACAAGGTACGGCATCCTATGCGGTCGTCGGCGTCACAGACTTTCAGGGTTGACGATACGATTCCCAGAAGGAGTGGCATCATCAATTCCTGAAGAGGCCTCACTTAGCCAACTTCCAAATGATCGGTCCCCAGAGTCGACAATCCAACTAACCAGCAACCCACGCCAACCAAAGGAAGGGGCAGGAGGCCAACCAGAGGAACCTCGTCTGAGTGTAGATTTCATGGGACACCAAAGCAAGCAATGCAAGCGGGCACCCACTAATTTCTACTCTAATTCTAGGTGCACTCAAGCCCAGGTCCGGCTTATCTCTCAATATCAGAACACCCGTCACACCCCAGATACAGCAACAATAATCAATATATAAAGCTGAAAATACGAGGTTAGAAATATAAAATAACTCCATACAAATTCCTTGACGGGAAAACAAACGTTAGGATTGACTCGCTTAAGGGATGTTGGATCCCAAATGCATAAGGAACTATCGCAGTCCTTAGCAGCCAGGGGACGTTGGGTCCCCAGCAGAGTCGCTAGCTGTCGCTACTGCGAAAATCGGCGCCGGCTGAACAGAAGAGTCGCCACCGTGCGTTATTTATCCCACGGGAGGGAAAGGAAACGCTCAGAGTAAACCTCGCACAACACGGGAAAGGTATGGTCATCGCAACCAAAACCTGGATTCGGGAGTCGGTTACGCAAGGGGAAGGTATTAGCACCCCTCACGTCCGTCGTACTCGACGGGATCCACGCTTGTTTTCGGGTATGGATTTTTATTCTATCTAAGCTATAGGTCAAGGGTTAAAAAGAAAATAAAATGAAAATAAAAATGACTCGGCAAAGCATCGCACTTTATGCCTACGTATTCCCGTCCGGAACGAGAAATCAGAGTCAACGTAGTTCGCCTACCTACGGGAAAGGAAGGGAAGGTTGCTCGCTAGGGTATCGCATCCTATGCCTACGTACTTCCACACAGCATGGAAGATCAGAGCAAACGTAGTTCGGGCCACGTACGACACAAGTCTGTCTTGGTTGATTTTATTCCTTCTGAAAAAGGGTTTTCTGATTAACAGTCCCAGCGGACAAAAATGACGTCTTGATGAGTTCATATTCTTTTACGAAAGAAGTGTCTTTTATTTTGTTTGAAATCTTTATGTGTTTTTCTGTTTGTTTTGAGGAAGAAAGAGACAGAACTCTAACCTACGGTTGCGAAGGGAATCAAACTATCCTAATGTTATCATGCATGGATTAAGACCTAGAGTCTATCATGCTCCTCTCTTGCGCAGAGAGAAACAGAGATCCTAAGGGAATAGACGGAAACAGAAACAATAGCAGATATATACAGTAAAGCAGTAAAATGCATGGATGCAACAATACAAGCGAGGCAAGGGAGTCCCACTCAACCTCGAACCTAGAAAACAATAGGCAAAAGTGAACAGGGTTCACTTTCAACCTAACAGGTTAAACAACAAACAATACAGTCAGGAAAACCAAACAATACAGCAGAAATGAAATACAGCAGAAAGATGAACAGCATCAGCAGCTCTGGATCAACATCTGGCTTTAAGTAATCTCGAATCAGCTATAGGCTTCAACAAGCATCAATCTCCATCTTCATGGCCTTCAGGTAAGGGCTATGATCATCAATCTTCTATCTGCAAGGGCTTTTCTTCAAATTCAAACCTCCAGGATGAGGGATCAGTCACAAGAGTGAATTGGGTGTTAAGCAATCAGTTGACTACCAAGGGTGGTGAACAGACTGCTTCTAACACAAAAGACATTTTCTCTCAAGAGTTCTATCTCTTAGACACTATCACCAAGCCTTCCAAAGGAAGGGGGTGAGTGTCTTAGAGAGACTCTGAATCACAGAGAAGAATGGATGCAGACAAGGCAATCCATGTTTGAGAAACAAGCTTTCTAATCTAGAGCTCTGCCTAGCTCCTAACCCTAATCTCCTCAGCATCTACTAGCAAGAAACTCCTCTTCAACTCTGGAAGTTGAACTTCAATCTCTGGATCTCCAATGGCTTCACCTCCTCAAGTCTTCAGCTCTCCCAAGTCCCCAAACAATCCCAATACCCCCACAGACAAGCAATAATCCCCAGAGGGCACACCACACCAGTCAATCAGATATATAGTACATTAATAGCAGTAGGGGGAGTCCTGACTTTTTTTCTAAGGGGATCTAATAACTACCCATAACCCCTATAGTCCCATAGCTAAACTATTCAAACCCTAAGTCCTAAGGGAAATGAATTGATTCTCCTAAGTCATCACCTAAAACCCTAGTTTGTTCATGTTGTTCACACCTAAACTAAACACCTAAAATTAATTTCTAAAAATGGGAACTAAATTGTATCTACAAGTTTAATGTCTAACCTAAACAACCTAAAAAGAATGGATGAAAAATATTAAAGCAATTAATAGAACAAAAATTAACAAAATTATGTATGAAATGAAATTATTTAAAATTCTATTTAATTGGAAAATATGGGGAAAATATCAAATAAAAAATAAAATGCAATTTTTATTTTTTATAATTTTCTTGACTCTTCAAAGAAAATAATGCAAAAAGAATGAATTAAAAATATGCAATTTCTGATTTATTATGAATTTTCAAAAATGAATGAAAATAAAAGGAAATTAAAAAATGAAAATAAAAAGAAATAAAGGGAGGGGGTAAGAATAGCAAGCAGATCATGTTCAGCGCGTTGGGCCCATCAAAATGGGGGGTGTCAATAGCCATCTGAGCCCACTTTCCCCCACTAAATGAAACGGTGCGTTTCAGTTTTTTAAAATTCCCTCCATTCTGAGATTTAATCGCGTCCGTTGGATTGGGTCTCCAAGTCAAAGGTCAGACTTCAATCGTGTGGCTCCTGACCCTTCTTCAACCTCCAGCCATTTAGGGTTTCAGAAACCCTTCTCATGCACGATACTTCCATCCCTCTGTTCTATCTCATACCTCCATGAAATCATGAGATTCAAAAACCAAAAATGCTCTAAAACTCTCCCTCTACACAACCATGATGCTATCTCATTCTGAAACTCACTCAAGGAGCAAACCCGATAGTGATACCAGATAGAATCCACCATTATCACCTGCTAACAACTACTTCAATTCTCCACAAACTTCACCCTAAACTAATCTACGACTCATCCAGATTACAGCATGCTAATCCAATCACATTTTCGTGCCTTAATCCAAGAGTTATGAGTCTCAACAGAATTGACACATCATGCTCAAACCTCATGAAACTTCTCCAAAATCAACCCAATCAATCTTCTATCCTATCTTAACCATTCTACTCTATCAAAACCCTAAAATTCTAACTAATTCATGCCATACGAAGAGAAAACAAACCTGGTGCAATTTCTTGATACAGGTGCTAAGATCTCCAAATCAACTGCTTGTGATGAAAGGAAAGTGATCAATAAGCTTGGTGATTACTTCTGTATGCAATAATTCGTGTGCAAACCTTCTGAATCTTGTTCTTCCAATTTCTTGAACCTTGAAGGATGAAACTTGTATGGCACTCTCCTTGATTGATTCAGCCAAATGAATGTGTGAATTACACCCTATGGATGATAGTGATGAGGTTCAGATCAAGAATGAGGAGGATTGGTGAGAAATTGAGGGAGTTTGAGAAGCTTATGCAAGAATGGAAAGATGTGAAAAACTTGGGGTTTTGAACAAATGGGAGCACCAACCCTTGCATGAACCAACTTGTATGAATATATAGATGGGATTAGAACTTCCTAGAAACTTGGAGAAGTTTCCCTTGCACTTTTCCCTTTCAATTTGGTTTATGTAACTTTCAATTCAAGCAACCATGGATAACTCTTAAATCTTGAACCAAACTCAAAATTCTACTTTAGCCAATGTATTTAAAATGATCTTTCCATTCAAAATGACCTATAATTTTGCTTCATTTGGCCAAGATATGAAAAATCTCATTTTTAAGTCCATTTTTCTTCATTAAATTCAACAATTTTGAAACCTTGTGCTATGAACTTTTTCAATCTCCCATGGCCACTTTTCTAGACTCAAAATGTCATTTGGAACAAGTTTGATGTTGTAAGTTTTTCCATTTGAGGCCTCCTTGTATGAGTTTTGGGCATAGGTTAAAATGACCTGTAATTCACAAATGACCAAAATACCCTTTGCTTGCCAAGACCATAAGTAGAGTTCCACACATCATATGAAGGCATACCATACCATTATAGAAAGCTAAGACAATAAGGAACAATTCTTATGTTGACCAGAAATTCATTTGAAATCTCTTTGAGGGGTAAAAATTGCTTGGAAGTCAAGTCACTTTCACAGACAAAATTTCAGATACCTCAGATGACCTGTAACTTGCAAGGGCCATAACTTGAGTTCTATAAATCTCCTTGATGTCTTCCACCACTCAAATTAAAGGTATTGAGATCCTCTACAAGTTTCATGTTGGCAAAGAAGCCATTTGAAGCTTGCATTTTGACTTATCTTGCTTGGAAATTTGACCTAAACTAGGGGATTTTACATAGAAACCCTAATTTAGACCCTCCTCTTCTCCTTGATTTCTCTTGATTTCTTCTTAGCATAACAACATATCCTTATTCTCCATGTCAAATGATGAACCCCACATCTCTCCAATAGCCCTTAATGCCTTTCAATCAGTCAATTAACCTAGGGTTGACCCAGGGTTGACCCAGATGAAACCCTAGTTGACTGTCTTCAACTGCAATTCTTGTGATCACATCAACAACTTGTTTTCTTCTCCAAATGACTTTCTAAGTCCTCCACGATGTCTAGACACTCCCCATGCTCTCAATTCACAACTCATAACTCCCTTGTTGATCCTCAGACACCCTTAGTTAGGAGATATACTCAATGCTTGATCCACTGAACTCCCTGCTTTCAAATTCTTTTCTGATGACTTGAATGAGATGGAATTAGGATAATAACCTCTTGATAGGCCTCTAGAGATGATAATAATGATTGGACCCTTGTTGAATGACTTGCTAGGCTTATGCTATGCAGATGAGTAACCTATGTACATGACTCTATATGCAAATACTAATGATATTGAAACATAAACCAAGTGAATAAGGTTGAGCAAATTTTAGGGTGCAACAGCTGCCCCTATTCAAGCGACTTGGACCCGATTGTGTGAAGAGCCCGGAGCCTTCAAACATTCGCGGTACGAGACGGTTGAATACCAGTGAAACCAGAAATTTGCCAACCGCAGAAATAAACTGTGCTCCTTCTTGGGGAACGACATTCATCAGCTGAATCTGACTGTCATGACAACCCACTGATCTCGCGCGACCGTGCTAGGGATTATTTTCATCGTTCTGAAAAAGATTCTATCATTGCAGAGACAGAACACTTGTCCACGTCAGGACGCCTGCTTCGTTGATTTGGAAAACCTCCATAACTTTGCTGGGGATGGCTTGTCTGCCTTATCGTCAGAAATAAATCGTCCACGTCAGGAGTAAACTTTTCCACGTTAGGAATAACACTGTCCACGTTAGGAATAACATCGTCCACGTAAGGGATCCATCTCCTTCTTCCACGTTAGGAATAACTTCTTTGATCTGTCCGCGTCAGGACTAAACTCTTCCACGTAAGGAATCAATCTCTTTCTTTCCGCGTCAGGAATTAATCTTGATATGTCCGCGTGAGGACTCAATCTTTCCACGTAAGGAATAAACTCGTCTTTCCACGTAAGGAAACCATTTTCCTTCCACGTAAGGAACGCTCTTGATATGTCCGCGTAAGGACTCAATCTTTCCACGTAAGGAACCATTATCTTCAAACTTTCCACGTAAGGAATCTTCATCTTTCCCCGTTAGGAATACAACTCGTCTTTTCTGCGTCTGTCCACGTCAGGACCGAACTTGCTTTTCCACGTAAGGAACTGAAGCTTCTCCTTCCTCGTAATGAATAACCTTGTCCACGTCAAGACTCACATTTCGTCTTGATTTGTCCACGTCAGGACTCACCTCTTGACCCGCTGAAGTAACAGAACTTGTCCATGTCAGGACCTGCGCGTCTTTGACTTGCTGGGGGAAATAAGACTTGTCCACGTCAGGACTCACATTTTGCTCACAACACAAAGAAGGATAAACTTGTCCACGTCAGGACTCTCGCATCTTGTCATCTCAAACAACTATAACCTTGTCCACGTCAGGACGCATATTTCACCATCACGAATAAAGCTATCTGCTGGAAATAAATTGTCCATGTCAGGATACCAACACGAAGAGTAACCCACTTTTGTCCACGTCAGGACTCCACACTCAATCAATACCGAGAACTCGAATCTGTCCACGTTAGGACTAACACATATCGTCATCTGGGAGAAATGTCCACGTCAGGACCCCCACGTTTCTTAGCACACAAAAAAACCTGTCAGTAAACCCGTCCACGTTAGGACTCATCCTTCCCTTGGTCCGCAAACTTCTTATCACTGACGTTACAGCAGCTTCGAGGCTGACTCTACTTGGGATATTTGGAAACCAAACTTCCGAACGCCTGTTCTGATAACCGGCGGTAGCCTCTGAAATTCTGGTTCATGAAACCTTTTAATGTTGATGTAACAACAACTTTGAAGAAAACAATCCGCTGATCGGACTAGAGAAACTTCAACAAGAAATCCTGGCGGGGAAATAAGTAACTCTGCTTGGGGACGACGAGAAACTTATCCTGCTGACTCTGTGGGGAGTGGTGCCAAAGCTGACACTTCGTTAAATGTCTCACGTCGAGACCTCGCCTGTTTCTTGATTTATTGGAGGAAGAACTCTCTCTACCTGCAAGAGAAACAATACTTGAAACAAACGGTTAACCAACCTGGTTTATGTTTCAAAAATGCGTATGTTTGACGGCGATGCAATGCTCCATTTGACATGGAAATGTTACACTTTTATTTGGTGGATGCAAGTACGACCCTATATGCCAATGCAACTGCAGACTTGAACTGCTGGGTACAGAAACTGCTTCAGCAAAATAAATGCTGAAGATAATGCCAACTCCGCTGGGGATAGCCAGGTGCTACATAATTATTCCAGCAAAATAAATGCCGGAAGAGTGAAGTCGACTCGGCTGGGGAATGGGGATTTAAACCAAACACCTCACTGAAGTAACATCCTGCTGGAGAAATAACTCTGCTGGAGAATAGCAGATGTGCCCGGTATAATTGGACTCCTGCTGTAAAGTGAACGGATACCACACAGTATCTTGACAAAATAAATGCCAATGCGCCACACCAACTCTGTCGGGGAGAGCCTTAATCTTTGAGTTCCACTGGGAGGAATACTTGCTGAGAAGAGAATTCCGCTGGGGATGGGATGATTCTCTTGGGAAAAACCAATTGAGTCCACTGGGGGAGAGTAGATGACCCTGCGAGGAAAGATGAACTTGTCTGAATACAGCTCACCACTGTTAATCTTCGGAGGCTAAACCAACTCTGCTCGAGATAAGGGAATCCTTCTGGGGGACACCATACTGTCTGACTACAGCCTTACGATCTTGGAATCATCAATTCTGTTAAGGATAAATGACTTTGCTGGAGCATGTCCTTTGGATAAGCTACGACTAGCTGGGGGATTCGGTCCTTCTTCGGGAAGGAACATGCCTGACCTGCGTGGAGATCAAGTCTTTTACTACTGCAGTCTCTTGATCATCTTCCTCGTACGGCTATGAAACCTGCAACAACACAAGCAAGACAAGACAAATCTATGCAACCAAGTCGATTCAGGTTAGTGACGTTATTTTCAGTTAATTCAAAGCTTTAGCAATAGTTGGCAAGGGCCAGTGACGTTATGCACATGCTAGTTTCATCAAGCTTAGGCGTTAATCATGCACAAAACAGTAAAGAACAGTGTCAAGTACTGAATAACGTCTTTTATTGATGGGGCCCCTGAATGGGCGGAGTTTGTACACGGAATGTAACTCCTGAAAAGAGGAAGCTACACAAAGCAACGATACAAGTATGCACAAGAAGCATAAATATTGACAACTTGAATTTGTACACATGTCGGCAACGGGATGCAGATGAACACCACGAACTGATCCCCCCATGACTCGCCCGACTCTAATGCTTTCCCGGTATCCATACTTCTGAAGAGATTGTATCAGATAACCGACTTCTCAAGTGTATTCTCCCGCATTGATGCTCAGTGCAATATCAAATTCGGATCGCAGTCATTTGCTTTTTAAATCCCTAACTTTTGCGTGAACCGCCCTTTACGGGTTTTCAATTCACCGGGATACCCCTTTTTGCCGAAGCCGCCCAGTGTAGGTTTTCAACTTCGCGGGTGTACATTTTTTCAATTTTATCCCTAACTTTTGCCCGAACCTTTCATTCTGTTTTTAGTTCGCCAGGATGCCCCATTTTTGCCTGGACTCTCTTTTTTTTTGTCCAGCGGGTCAATTTTAAGCAAAGTATTTTTTAACTGCGTCCGAATTCACAGGCGACGTAAAGTCTTCACCGTCCATGGTGGACAACAACAACGCTCCTCCTGAAAAGACTTTCCTGACAACGTAAGGCCCTTCGTAGTTGGGGGTCCACTTGCCCCTGTGATCTGCTTGCGGCGGGAGAATCCTTTTCAGCACAAGGTCGCCCGTCTGAAAGCTTCGCGGATGTATCTTCTTATCATATGCTTTCTTCATTCGGCTCTGGTACAAACGACCG
Source organism: Lathyrus sativus (assembly GCA_963859935.3). Lineage (NCBI taxonomy): Eukaryota > Viridiplantae > Streptophyta > Magnoliopsida > Fabales > Fabaceae > Lathyrus > Lathyrus sativus. Next base: position 186,938,187 of record OZ012737.1, read on the forward strand.
TATGCTAGAGAAGCTAGCCTCTTCTCGTCCATCAAGCTCAATTGGTTCAACCTGTCTTTCACCCATTCTGCCTCGTCTAGCTGAACATCTCGCAATACCCTCAGAGAAGGTATCTCAACTTCCAATGGCAATACCGCTTCCATTCCGTATACCAACGAGAACGGGGTTGCCCCGGTTGATGTGCGTACCGTCGTACGATAACCGTGCAAAGCGAAAGGTAGCATCTCGTGCCAATCCTTGTAGGTCACCACCATTTTCTGAACGATCTTCTTGATATTCTTATTGGCCGCCTCGACAGCGCCATTCATCTTGGGTCGGTAAGGGGAGGAGTTGTGATGTTCGATCTTGAAATTCTGACAGAGCTCCTTCATCATTTTGTTGTTCAGGTTCGAACCGTTGTCCGTGATTATCCGCTCGGGGATTCCATATCGGCAAATGATATCTCTCTTGATGAATCTGGCCACCACTTTCTTAGTTACATTTGCGTAAGACGCCGCTTCCACCCACTTGGTGAAATAATCGATTGCTACTAGGATGAACCGATGCCCGTTAGAAGCTGTCGGCTCGATCTTTCCGATCATATCGATTCCCCACATCGAGAATGGCCATGGCGATGACATCACATTCAGAGGACTTGGAGGCACATGGATCTTGTCAGCATAGATTTGGAACTTGTGGCACTTTCTCGCAAACTTGAAACAATCAGTTTCCATAGTCAGCCAAAAATAACCTGCCCTCAACAGCTTTCTCGTCATAGCATGCCCACCAGCATGCGTACCAAAGGTACCTTCGTGTATTTCCTCCATGAGCAACTTTGCCTCTCTTTCATCTACACAACGCAACAACACCAAATCGTGGTTTCTTCTGTATAAGACACCATCCGGGTTCAAATAGAAATTGCCTGCTAATTTCCTGAGAGTCTTCTGATCTTGACTGGATGCCCCAGCCGGATACTCTTTATTCTTCAGGAAATTAAGGATATCAAAATACCATGGTTTGTCATCAGATGCTTCATCAATAGCAAACACATAAGCTGGCCTGTCAAGCCGAGAGATGACGATTCGGGGAGCCTCGTTCCAGAAGTTGACTTTGTACATGGAAGACAAAGTGGCCAGGGCGTCAGCCATTTGATTCTCTGCCCGCGGTACGTGATGCAATTCAACCTTGTCGAAGAAAGGCAACAATCTCCTTGCATAATTCATGTAGTGTATCAAATTGGGCTGACGTGTCTCCCATTCCCCTTTGATCTGATTCACCACCAGAGCTGAGTCTCCGTATACGTCTAAATGCTTGATTCGCAAATCAATGGCTTCTTCAAGCCCCATTATACAAGCTTCGTATTCGGCCTCATTGTTGGTAACGGCAAAGGTCAATCGGGCAGTAAACGGGATGTGCGACCCGTGTGGCGTAGTGATGATTGCCCCTATTCCGCTACCGTAAGCATTCACAGCTCCGTCAAATATCATCTTCCATTTGGAACCCAACTCTGGTCCTTCGTCTGGCAACGGCTCTTCACAATCCTTCATCTTTAGGTACATGATATCCTCGTCAGGAAAATCAAACCTCATCGATTGGTAATCTTCAATAGGCTGCTCCGCCAGATACTCAGACAGCACACTCCCCTTTATAGCCTTTTGCGAGACGTATTGAATGTCATATTCAGTCAAGACCATCTGCCAACGGGCAATTCTACCTGACAACGCCTGCTTTTCAAATACATATTTGATAGGATCCATCTTCGAGATGAGCATGGTTGTATGATTCAGCATGTACTGCCTCAAACGCTTGGCGGCCCAGGCTAGCGCGCAACACGTTTTCTCCAGCATTGAGTATCGAGATTCGCAGTCTGTAAATTTGTTACTCAAGTAATAGATTGCATGCTCTTTTCTCCCTGTCTCGTCGTGCTGACCGAGAACACAACCCATGCTTCCCTCAAGAACCGTCAAATACATGATCAAGGGTCTACCTGCCACTGGGGGTATCAAAATAGGAGGCTCCTGCAAATACTGCTTTATTTTATCGAACGCCTTTTGACAATTTTCGTTCCACGTTACAACTTGATTTTTCTTCAACAGCTTGAATAATGGTTCACACGTGGCCGTTAAGTGAGATATGAACCGGGCAATGTAGTTCAACCTCCCTAAAAACCCGCGCACCTCTTTCTCTGTTTTAGGCGTCGGCATTTCTTGAATCGCTTTTATTTTAGCAGGATCGACCTCTATTCCTCTTTCACTTACGATAAACCCCAACAGTTTACCCGATCTCACCCCGAAGGTGCATTTATTAGGGTTCAGCCTCAGCCTGAACTTCCTAAGTCTTTTAAACAACTTCAGCAGATTCACCAGATGCTCTTCCTCCGTCTGGGATTTGGCAATCATATCGTCAACATAAACTTCGATCTCTTTATGCATCATGTCATGGAAAAGCGTCGTCATCGCACGCTGATATGTTGCCCCAGCATTTTTCAAACCAAAGGGCATCACTTTATAGCAAAATGTTCCCCAAGGCGTTATGAACGTGGTTTTCTCCATATCCTCTGGCGCCATTTTAATCTGATTATAGCCTGAAAAGCCATCCATGAAGGAGAATACGGAGTATTGAGCAGTATTATCAACTAGCACGTCAATGTGAGGAAGTGGAAAATCGTCTTTTGGGCTTGCTTTATTCAAATCTCTATAATCCACGCACATTCGAACCTTGCCATCTTTCTTTGGCACTGGTACGATGTTAGCAACCCATGAGGGATACTTTGTCACAGCAAGGAAACCAGCGTCCCACTGTTTTTGAACTTCCTCTTTGATCTTCACTGCCATATCTGGTCGAGTTCTGCGAAGTTTTTGCTTGACTGGCGGGCAATCTTCTTTCAGTGGCAGGCGGTGCACAACCATGTCTGTATCGAGCCCTGGCATATCTTCATACGACCAAGCGAATACATCACTATATTCTTGAAGCATTTCAACCAGTCTTCGCTTGATATCGCTCTGCAGGGCGGCTCCGATACGAATATTCTTCTCAACCCCTTCCGACCCCAAGTTGATAATTTCGATGACCTCGTCGTGAGGCAGAATGGCTCTTTCCTCTTGCTTCACCAACCAAGACAGTTCTTCAGGAACGTCGCTGTCTTCGACAACCTCTTCTTCGGCCTGAAATACCGGGTGCCCAAAGTCGGGACGAGTCATAGGTGGTTCAAGGATGTCATCTGAAAATGTTATCCTGCAAAAGGAATGGTTAAGTGCTTCAAAATGCGTATAAAGCGAATAACCACGTTGCCATTTTATTGAAAAATATAAAACAAGAAAGACAGGGATTACAGTATTTGCACATGAAAAAACGCCATTTATTTAATGATTAACACGCAATGTTCATAACAACATAGCCCTAAGCAAATCATGATGCCCCGGGCAAGACATCAGATTATTCAACAATTAATAAAGCAAAACATTACTGTTTAAGAGTCACAGGAACAAGCTCCTGAATAGACCAGTTGCACAGTCCTTGTCCTGGCGTGCTTGGCTGAATCCAAGCGTCCATATCACAATCGCTGTCTCCTTCATCAGACTCCGAAGCAGCATTGACAGTTTCATGACACACTCCACTGGCAGAGATGGTTATCGGCCTTCTGAAGCGGGGTGCCCTCACAGCAGGAGTTGACGACGACGGTTGGTATCCTAGCCCGAACCGGTCCATCTTCACAGGAATGTCCAGCACTTTGCCCCAGCCCTTTGCTTCTCCTGCTTCTACTAGAGCTTGAGCTTCTTTATACGATGAGACGGCTATCTCTGGCACTTTGCTCGGCCCGGGACCTTTGTCCTTGATACACAACCCTTCGAATGCCTGGCAAGGTGTCTCGTGGATCTCTCCGTCGACTTCCACATATTTAAATGACGATAGATGGCTGACCAGGATGTCTTCTTCTCCGCATACAGTGACTACACTGTCTCCGACCATGTATTTCAACTTCTGATGTAGGGTAGACGTGACTGCCCCCGCCCCATGAATCCAAGGTCTTCCAAGCAAGCAGCTGTACGCAGGCTGTATATCCATGATATAAAACTCAGTTGCAAACACCTCCGGCCCCACCTGTAGAGGCAATGTGATCGATCCAAAGATTGTTCTCCGCGTGCCGTCAAACGCTCTAACTACCAAATCACTGGGCGTGCACAAGATTCCTCTAACATCCAGCTTCATCATCGCCTTCTTGGGCAGCACATTCAAAGACGATCCGGTGTCAACCAATACGTGCGACATTACTGATCCTCTACACTCAACAGATATGTGTAGCGCCATATTATGATCTCTCCCTTTCGGGGTCAAATCAAAATCAGTAAAGCCCAAGTTGTGGCCTGCATTCACATGTGCCAACACTCCTTCCAGCTGATTCACAGAGACGTCTTGAGGTACAAAAGAAGTATCCAGGACTTTCAGCAAAGCATTCCTGTGAGCTTCCGAACACAACAGCAATGACAGGATAGATATTTTGGACGGCGTCTGCTGCAGATGCTCCACAATCTTATAATCACTTTTTCGAATCAAGCGCATGAACTCTTCTACGTCTTTCGATGCTGATTCTTTGTCACTTGCTTGCACTGGGACATTCTCAACCACTTTTCCTTTTCCTTTTGCTAGTCTTTCGGCTTCCACTTCAGGTGATATAAAGATCCTACCACTCCTTGTCATACCTCCCGAACCAACAACATTATCCACAGTCTTGGTTGGCTGCTTATCGATCTCAATCTTTATCCCGTCACAATACACCTCCAACCCATATGACCATGGGACTGCTTTCGTATTCTTGTACGGGATCGGCCCGGCCTTAGTTATGGTGATCGGCGGTCGCTGAGCTGGTGCTGCGATAGTGATTGTCTTTCGAGGAATCGTTACCGTGGCCACATCACTCTGATCATCTGCTACTGCCCCTGCGGGCTCTTCAGTTGCCGCTCGGTCAAACTGCAATGTGCCTCTATCAATTAAAGCCTGAATACCTTCCTTCAAATCATTACACCCCCTAGCTAGGGTCCAGCATTCTACACAATACTCGTTACACCCTGGATAAACACCCTCTTGCAACAGTCGGCTCTTTATCTCGCTCAGCGGCGTCTTTAAATCTTCGACCTTCCTAATCAGATTCAACCCTTCCTCAGTTAGAATGGCGTTTGCCCCGTGATTAGGCATGGGTTTCTGCACTATATTCGGACTTGCCGTTCTGAAATTGATAGTCTTGTTGTCCAAAAGATCCTGCACAACGTGCTTAAAAGCATGGCAACCCTCTATATCGTGGCCTGGAGCCCCAGAATGAAACTCACAGTGCCTGCTTGCATCGTAAGCAAACGGGGGAGCTCCCGTTATCGGTGCCAGAGTTCTTTTCTCTACCAGGTTCAATCCCAACAATGTCTGCAACAATTCTGCATAGGTTGAGGGAGGCTTCTCAAACACTCTTCTCGGTTTACCACCCTGGAATCTTCGCTGAGCCTGTTGTGCCCCCTGCTGAGGCTGCTGTTGCATTGGCTGCTGCTGAGACGGTTGTTGTTGCTGAAGTGGTTGTTGCTGATACGGAATAGTAACACTCGCCACCTGCTGCGGCTGATGATATTGGTTTCGTCCCCTGCCTCGGCCTCGGCCTCCAAACACTGCGCTTGCCTCGCCCTGACGGCGCCCACCAAAAGCCTTCCTATTACTGCCAGATGCAGTCGATTCCTCAACCTGAAATTTTCCTTGCTTGATGTTACGTTCAATCTTTTCTCCCATCAGAATTAGGTCTGAAAAACTGGCCAGAGACGTGTGAAACAGCATGTCATGAAACAAGCCTGTGAATGTGCCAACGAACATGTCATTCATTTCCTTATCTTCTACAGGAGGACGGACCCTGGCAGCCATATCGCGCCACCTTTGCGCGTACTCTTTAAAGCTCTCCCCCTTCTTCTGCGACAGCCCTGCCAATTGGACCCGATTGGGCGCCAAGTCGCTGTTATACTTGTAGTGAGCTACGAACGCCTCCGCCAATTGCTTCCATGTCTTGATATTAGTTGGCTCCAACCCCATATACCACTCTAGGGAAGGGCCTGACAAACTATCTTGAAAGAAATGCATTAGCATTCTTTCATCAGTTGAGTATGCAGACATCTTTCTGTAATAAGCCCGTACATGCACTTTCGGACATGTGTCCCCTTTATACTTATCGAACGCAGGAGCTTTGAATTTAATTGGCACCCTCAAACCAGGTACCAAACCCATTGTTTCCATGTCCAAGCCCACAGCGCTTTGGTTTAGGACTTCCTTCATCTGCTCTTCTAGCATTCTGATCTTCTGGGAGTCATCCATCGGCCCTTCGAAACCTCCGCCGGAGAAAGCGTCCTCCTGCTGATCTTCTTGCCACATACCATTTCCAGCTCCATACCCATCATATCCATTATTTCGTCCAGCCCTGATCTGATTCATCCCCGGACCTCGGCCTCTGTTGCCGTACCCTTGAACACCTCCAGCAGGCCCAAAAGCCATAAACCCCGCGCCGTTTCCATTTCCAAAACCTCCGTAGCCCTGATTGGCCGCACCATAACCATCTTGCCCAAAGCCTTGAGCATTGAAACCATATTTCCCAGTGTTATCGAATCCCTGATCATTGAACCCGAATCCAGTATTGACAAAGCCGTTGCCTCCCATATCACCCAAATTGATGTCACCAAGCCCAACGTTATGGACAGCAGTCTCATTCCCAACTCCAACGTTACCATTCACAGCCGCGGTAGCGTTGTTGACATTAGCAGCAGGTGTATTGACTACAGGTGGAGCCACTGGCGTGGGAGTGCCGTCTCCATGAACAGTATCGACCCGTGCGGACTGATGATCCTCATTACCGTGACCAGCATTTCGGGCCAACAGAGGCTGGACCATGGCCTGCAAATTCTCCTGACCTTTTGCAATAGCTTCCATGGTCTGCATAAAGAGAGCGAGCTTCTCACGCACATCTTGCATCTCGTTCTGCATTTGATCCATGATTCTTCGACAATTGGTGCGGGTAGAATAGCGGTGCGGGTGTTGATCTGCAATCCTGGAAAGTACCTGGCACAGAGCAGGAAATAAGACACTATTCAAAGATTACCTGAAATGCAATATGAATATGAATGCAATGCAATGTGTCTGTGCATTAGGGAAGTTCATTCCCCCAGTTCTAGTGTGAAGGTGCCAGTGCAGTGACAGTGCTGACAATAGGAATATCGGAGCTGAATCATAGAAATCCTCATATATTGCTGAGAAAACCAGAATACAATGTCGCTGAGAGTACAACAAGAAGGCATGACCTCAACCAACAATCCTGGTGATGGTCAGCACTATGCAAATAAAGCATACAAGTTACTACATGAAATGATCAAATCCTCCCAAAAGTCTGGTATTCTTCTATCAACTTCTTGGTCTCTGGATGACTTGGTCGATCAAGCAGCCCCTCAACAAGTTGGTTTCTCTTCTTAAGAACACGGCGCACGTCTTCAGCAGTCTCTTCCCATGTCGCTTCTCCGAAGCAATCTTCTAGTTTTTGCTTTTGAGACACAGTTTCATCTCTGCATTTGATTGCCTTGTTTAGTGCATTCTGGACACTATACCGGGTCATCACTTCTTCCTCACACTTCTTGATGCTAGACTTCAACTTCTCTTCGAGGTCGGAGATTTGCTGCTTCAGCTTATCTTCCCTTTTCTTATTGTTGGTGAGTGTAGCATTCCAAGTCTTATTGCAAGAGGAGATTTCTCGGTGAGCGATGTCAAGCGCCTTCTTCTTGGATTCCAGCATGTCATGGGAGCTTCTGAACTCTTGCCCCAGACGTTCGCGCTTCTTCTTCTCCTCAGTCAACTCAGCCCCTAACCTGTTTAACAACTCGATTTGTTGTTGGAAAGCATATACGACCTTGTTTTTCTCACTGCGTACCTGAGCTAGCTCTTGCTCTAACCCTTCGTTGATCTTCATCAAGGCTTCCTTTTCCTTTACAACTTGCTCGTAGGCTTCCCTAGGCACAGTAGTTGGCTCTTCTGCCGGAATAGGAACAATGACGGGTGCAGCTGGAAATGGCATTAATAACTGACTTGCTCTTTCCTGGATCCAAACCCTGTAAGGTGCATAAGCCTGGCAATCGTTCTTACCCAACAGTGGCTTCCCTTTGCGGTTAATACGTGTCCAGGCATGCTGCAGCTCAGCTAACAATTCCCCCTTCAAATCACCTGTGAAGTATAGAGATTCCTGTACTTCCTCCTCCTGAGGTGGATTCTTCAGTGCATATCCGAACTGGCGAATGAATAGAGAAGGGTTGTAATTGATACACCCTTTTCTTCCTATCAGCGGCACATTAGGGTACCCAGAACAACTGAAGATGAGCTCAGATCCCAACAGGTCTCGATCAAACCACTCCATATCTTCCGACGATAGCCTCATCAGGCGCTCTGGCCAACCAACTGGAACTGTAGTCTCTGCAACAGGTCTTCTTTTAGGAAGGTGACTCTCAAACCACATACTCAGCAAGGGTACACAAAGATGAACATTCTTTCCTCTTCCCTTCTCATTCTTGTAATGCAGTGAGTGGTAGAAATCTCCGAGTAAGGTAGGTACAGGATTACCAGCGGCGAACAAGTAGAAAGCATCGAAGTCCACAAAATCCGGTATGTTGGGAAACAAAACTATGCCATAAATGCACAAAGCCAACACAGCATTGAAAGCAAACCAGCACCCGCTCTTGGCATACTCCTGGGCTTTACCAACTAAGAACTGAAGTGAGAAGCCTGGAACTCCACGGGAAACAGTGGTCACAAGTTCAGAAGCATCAATATGCAAGGCTTTTGCCAAATCCTCCGGCTTGGGTTTGGCGTCATAATGAATGAATGGAACCTGGTTCTGCACGGGCAGCTCAACATACTCAGCGTATTCCTCCAGGGTTGGTCCCATAATAAAGTCAGAGAACGTAAAACACCTCAAAGCAGGGTCGTAGAATTGCATCAAAGCATACAACCCATCTATCTCTACCTCTGTAGGTTTGCACACCAATCTCAGTAGTCTACCATAGCTCATCTGGAAGCTCCTTCGGACATTCTCATCAGCCAGAGAGATCAACCCAAGTAAAGGAACAATATCAGGAGTAGGCAATTTGTAAGCAACTGTTCTCCTTAAGCTAGTCATGATCAAACACTCAGAAGTCCGGGCACTAGAACTAGGGAAATGCAAATGCACCTGCAGCACAGACACACGTTAGTGAAATGCAGATGGTAATGGATATGCAGTAATGCAATGCAAGTAACATGCAACAGGGACCAAAGCTGTAGCTGAATAGCCTGGATCATATCAAGAAGTCTCAGATAGATTCTCTAGAAGTCCTCAAACCCTGGTCTCAGATAGACCTCAAACAAAACTCCAATACTGGTCTCTGATAGACCCCATAATCATAACCTGAATGGTCTCTGGCAGACCTCAGATCATATCTCCCACTGGTCTCTGACAGACCTCAGAACACATCTCCAAATAGTCTCTGACAGACCTCGGAACACCAACTGGTCTCTGACAGACCTTAGAACACATCTCCACCTGGTCTCTGACAGACCTTAGAACCTTCCATAAATATCCAGGATCCTGATCAAGAAACAAGCCGGTGGTCTGAAGGGCTAGTTACCTGCATAACCCTGAATCCCCTCACAGGTGGGTGGCCCTATAACTGGCACAAGGTACGGCATCCTATGCGGTCGTCGGCGTCACAGACTTTCAGGGTTGACGATACGATTCCCAGAAGGAGTGGCATCATCAATTCCTGAAGAGGCCTCACTTAGCCAACTTCCAAATGATCGGTCCCCAGAGTCGACAATCCAACTAACCAGCAACCCACGCCAACCAAAGGAAGGGGCAGGAGGCCAACCAGAGGAACCTCGTCTGAGTGTAGATTTCATGGGACACCAAAGCAAGCAATGCAAGCGGGCACCCACTAATTTCTACTCTAATTCTAGGTGCACTCAAGCCCAGGTCCGGCTTATCTCTCAATATCAGAACACTCGTCACACCCCAGATACAGCAACAATAATCAATATATAAAGCTGAAAATACGAGGTTAGAAATATAAAATAACTCCATACAAATTCCTCGACGGGAAAACAAACGTTAGGATTGACTCGCTTAAGGGATGTTGGATCCCAAATGCATAAGGAACTATCGCAGTCCTTAGCAGCCAGGGGACGTTGGGTCCCCAGCAGAGTCGCTAGCTGTCGCTACTGCGAAAATCGGCGCCGGCTGAACAGAAGAGTCGCCACCGTGCGTTATTTATCCCACGGGAGGGAAAGGAAACGCTCAGAGTAAACCTCGCACAACACGGGAAAGGTATGGTCATCGCAACCAAAACCTGGATTCGGGAGTCGGTTACGCAAGGGGAAGGTATTAGCACCCCTCACGTCCGTCGTACTCGACGGGATCCACGCTTGTTTTCGGGTATGGATTGTTATTCTATCTAAGCTATAGGTCAAGGGTTAAAAAGAAAATAAAATGAAAATAAAAATGACTCGGCAAAGCATCGCACTTTATGCCTACGTATTCCCGTCCGGAACGAGAAATCAGAGTCAACGTAGTTCGCCTACCTACGGGAAAGGAAGGGAAGGTTGCTCGCTAGGGTATCGCATCCTATGCCTACGTACTTCCACACAGCATGGAAGATCAGAGCAAACGTAGTTCGGGTCACGTACGACACAAGTCTGTCTTGGTTGATTTTATTCCTTCTGAAAAAGGTTTTTCTGATTAACAGTCCCAGCGGACAAAAATGACGTCTTGATGAGTTCACATTCTTTTACGAAAGAAGTGTCTTTTATTGTGTTTGAAATCTTTATGTGTTTTTCTGTTTGTTTTGAGGAAGAAAGAGACAGAACTCTAACCTACGGTTGCGAAGGGAATCAAACTATCCTAATGTTATCATGCATGGATTAAGACCTAGAGTCTATCATGCTCCTCTCTTGCGCAGAGAGAAACAGAGATCCTAAGGGAATAGACGGAAACAGAAACAATAGCAGATATATACAGTAAAGCAGTAAAATGCATGGATGCAACAATACAAGCAAGGCAAGGGAGTCCCACTCAACCTCGAACCTAGAAAACAATAGGCAAAAGTGAACAGGGTTCACTTTCAACCTAACAGGTTAAACAGCAAACAATACAGTCAGGAAAACCAAACAATACAGCAGAAATGAAATACAGCAGAAAGATGAACAGCATCAGCAGCTCTGGATCAACATCTGGCTTTAAGTAATCTCCAATCAGCTATAGGCTTCAACAAGCATCAATCTCCATCTTCATGGCCTTCAGGTAAGGGCTATGATCATCAATCTTCTATCTGCAAGGGCTTTTCTTCAAATTCAAACCTCCAGGATGAGGGATCAGTCACAAGAGTGAATTGGGTGTTAAGCAATCAGTTGACTACCAAGGGTGGTGAACAGACTGCTTCTAACACAAAAGACATTTTCTCTCAAGAGTTCTATCTCTTAGACACTATCACCAAGCCTTCCAAAGGAAGGGGGTGAGTGTCTTAGAGAGACTCTGAATCACAGAGAAGAATGGATGCAGACAAGGCAATCCATGTTTGAGAAACAAGCTTTCTAATCTAGAGCTCTGCCTAGCTCCTAACCCTAATCTCCTCAGCATCTACTAGCAAGAAACTCCTCTTCAACTCTGGAAGTTGAACTTCAATCTCTGGATCTCCAATGGCTTCACCTCCTCAAGTCTTCAGCTCTCCCAAGTCCCCAAAAAATCCCAATACCCCCACAGACAAGCAATAATCCCCAGAGGGCACACCACACCAGTCAATCAGATATACAGTACATTAATAGCAGTAGGGGAGTCCTGACTTTTTTTCTAAGGGGATCTAATAACTACCCATAACCCCTATAGTCCCATAGCTAAACTATTCAAACTCTAAGTCCTAAGGGAAATGAATTGATTCTCCTAAGTCATCACCTAAAACCCTAGTTTGTTCATGTTGTTCACACCTAAACTAAACACCTAAAATTAATTTCTAAAAATGGGAACTAAATTGTATCTACAAGTTTAATGTCTAACCTAAACAACCTAAAAAGAATGGATGAAAAATATTAAAGCAATTAATAGAACAAAAATTAACAAAATTATGTATGAAATGAAATTATTTAAAATGCTATTTAATTGGAAAATATGGGGAAAATATCAAATAAAAAATAAAATGCAATTTTTATTTTTTATAATTTTCTTGACTCTTCAAAGAAAATAATGCAAAAAGAATGAATTAAAAATATGCAATTTCTGATTTATTATGAATTTTCAAAAATGAATGAAAATAAAAGGAAATTAAAAAATGAAAATAAAAAGAAATAAAGGGAGGGGGTAAGAATAGCAAGCAGATCATGTTCAGCGCGTTGGGCCCATCAAAATGGGGGGTGTCAATAGCCGTCTGAGCCCACTTTCCCCCACTAAATGAAACGGTGCGTTTCAGTTTTTTAAAATTCCCTCCATTCTGAGATTTAATCGCGTCCGTTGGATTGGGTCTCCAAGTCAAAGGTCAAACTTCAATCGTGTGGCTCCTGACCCTTCTTCAACCTCCAGCCATTTAGGGTTTCAGAAACCCTTCTCATGCACGATACTTCCATCCCTCTGTTCTATCTCATACCTCCATGAAATCATGAGATTCAAAAACCAAAAATGCTCTAAAACTCTCCCTCTACACAACCATGATGCTATCTCATTCTGAAACTCACTCAAGGAGCAAACCCGATAGTGATACCAGATAGAATCCACCATTATCACCTGCTAACAACTACTTCAATTCTCCACAAACTTCACCCTAAACTAATCTACGACTCATCCAGATTACAGCATGCTAATCCAATCACATTTTCGTGCCTTAATCCAAGAGTTATGAGTCTCAACAGAATTGACACATCATGCTCAAACCTCATGAAACTTCTCCAAAATCAACCCAATCAATCTTCTATCCTATCTTAACCATTCTACTCTATCAAAACCCTAAAATTCTAACTAATTCATGCCATACGAAGAGAAAACAAACCTGGTGCAATTTCTTGATACAGGTGCTAAGATCTCCAAATCAACTGCTTGTGATGAAAGGAAAGTGATCAATAAGCTTGGTGATTACTTCTGTATGCAATAATTCGTGTGCAAACCTTCTGAATCTTGTTCTTCCAATTTCTTGAACCTTGAAGGATGAAACTTGTATGGCACTCTCCTTGATTGATTCAGCCAAATGAATGTGTGAATTACACCCTATGGATGATAGTGATGAGGTTCAGATCAAGAATGAGGAGGATTGGTGAGAAATTGAGGGAGTTTGAGAAGCTTATGCAAGAATGGAAAGATGTGAAAAACTTGGGGTTTTGAACAAATGGGAGCACCAACCCTTGCATGAACCAACTTGTATGAATATATAGATGGGATTAGAACTTCCTAGAAACTTGGAGAAGTTTCCCTTGCACTTTTCCCTTTCAATTTGGTTTATGTAACTTTCAATTCAAGCAACCATGGATAACTCTTAAATCTTGAACCAAACTCAAAATTCTACTTTAGCCAATGTCTTTAAAATGATCTTTCCATTCAAAATGACCTATAATTTTGCTTCATTTGGCCAAGATATGAAAAATCTCATTTTTAAGTCCATTTTTCTTCATTAAATTCAGCAATTTTGAAACCTTGTGCTATGAACTTTTTCAATCTCCCATGGCCACTTTTCTAGACTCAAAATGTCATTTGGAACAAGTTTGATGTTGTAAGTTTTTCCATTTGAGGCCTCCTTGTATGAGTTTTGGGCATAGGTGAAAATGACCTGTAATTCACAAATGACCAAAATACCCTTTGCTTGCCAAGACCATAAGTAGAGTTCCACACATCATATGAAGGCATACCATACCATTCTAGAAAGATAAGACAATAAGGAACAATTCTTATGTTGACCAGAAATTCATTTGAAATCTCCTTGAGGGGTAAAAATTGCTTGGAAGTCAAGTCACTTTCACAGACAAAATTTCAGATACCTCAGATGACCTGTAACTTGCAAGGGCCATAACTTGAGTTCTATAAATCTCCTTGATGTCTTCCACCACTCAAATTAAATGTCTTGAGATCCTCTACAAGTTTCATGTTGGCCAATAAGCCATTTGAAGCTTGCATTTTGACTTATCTTGCTTGGAAATTTGACCTAAACTAGGGGATTTTACATAGAAACCCTAATTTAGACCCTCCTCTTCTCCTTGATTTCTCTTGATTTCTTCTTAGCATAACAACATATCCTTATTCTCCATGTCAAATGATGAACCCCACATCTCTCCAATAGCCCTTAATGCCTTTCAATCAGTCAATTAACCTAGGGTTGACCCAGGGTTGACCCAGATGAAACCCTAGTTGACTGTCTTCAACTGCAATTCTTGTGATCACATCATCAACTTGTTTTCTTCTCCAAATGACTTTCTAAGTCCTCCAAGATGTCTAGACACTCCCCATGCTCTCAATTCACAACTCATAACTCCCTTGTTGATCCTCAGACACCCTTAGTTAGGAGATATACTCAATGCTTGATCCACTGAACTCCCTGCTTTCAAATTCTTTTCTGATGACTTGAATGAGATGGAATTAGGATAATAACCTCTTGATAGGCCTCTAGAGATGATAATAATGATTGGACCCCTGTTGAATGACTTGCTAGGCTTATGCTATGCAGATGAGTAACCTATGTACATGACTCTATATGCAAATACTAATGATATTGAAACATAAACCAAGTGAATAAGGTTGAGCAAATTTTAGGGTGCAACAATTGGGTCTTCAAGTATCAACTTGCTCTCCTTGCTCTCTAAGCTTCAGCTACAATGGTAATGCTCAGGGAATCATCCTCTTCCATACTCTTCAATAAAGTCTTCATCTTCAAAATCAAGACCAACATCTCTCAAGATACTCAAACCAGAAGAAATCACTTAACTGGATAAGCTAGGATATTGAACTGCTTATTGACCACCAAAGGTGACCTATAAGGGTTCAACATCAAAAGAATGGTTCCCTCAAAAGTTCTACTTCCTAGGTACCATCACTTATCCCTCCTAAGGAGGTAGGTGAATACCATGGAAGGACCTTGAATCATGGGGAAGAATGGAGGTGAAAGATACCATCCATGTTTAAGAAAGAACTTAACTAAGTCTAAGCTCTACTTAATTCCTAACCC
The DNA here is from genome assembly GCA_963859935.3 of Lathyrus sativus. NCBI lineage: Eukaryota > Viridiplantae > Streptophyta > Magnoliopsida > Fabales > Fabaceae > Lathyrus > Lathyrus sativus. Next base: position 186,953,387 of record OZ012737.1, read on the forward strand.
TAAAACAACAACAAAACAAACAAGTCTTCAAGCTCTCAAGCTCCTCCATCAATCTTCAAGTCTTCTACTATACTCCTCCATGCTCCACAAAGCAAGACCAAGCCCACCAAGCCAAGCAAAAACCCACAAAGCAAAGCAAAACAAAATACAAGCCCACAAGGGCAACACAAACAACAATCAATTACAAAAATCAATTAAAAATATTATACTATTATATTAAAATCTAATATAATTTCTAGGGGATCCTATATGACTACCCTTACTACCCTATATGTCCCAATATCTAACTTGACCTAAAAACCCAAAATTCTAGTGTTATTGTGGACCTATGTTAAGGATTGACCTAAATCTACACAACCTAAGGTCATCTAATCAAAACTAATCAAAAACTAATCACAAAATTATGGAATAAATCCAGAGGGGAGATAAAGTCCTAATCTAACTATCCTAAAAAGAATGGTTCAAAAATATGAGGGGAACTAGCTAAACAAAATTCTACAAAACTATGCATCAACATAAAAGGAATTAAAATGCTATTAAAAGAGAAAATACACAAAAAATATTAAAAAGGCATGAAATGCAAATGTTATGATTTTATAATTTTCTAGACATAAATTTGAAATAGGAGAAAAAATCCCCATGTAAAAATCATTAATTTTCTATTTAATATGATTTTTCAAAGTTTAAAATAAAATGGAGAAAAAGAAAATAAAATGGTAAATGTTTGGTGCAGATAGCAATGGTATGCAATTCAATATGAGAATGGGCTTGAAACGGGGGTGTGATCAGCAATGCGCGCTAGGCCCAATTTTAACTAGAAAACAAATGACAAAATATAAAGAAAAAGAAAAATACGCGGTGCATTTAGTAAAGAAAATCAGTTCAAATCATCAATGGGCCACAGATGGGGGTGTGACTATCAATTAATCCACTAAAGCCCAAACGAAGAATTAAATGAAATGGCTGCGTTTAGTACTTCTCAGACTTATCTCTCAAAACGTGAAATTAAATCCCATCCACACGATCTGATCCCAGTCAACGGGTCCTTGCCTCATCCAACGACCATGACCTTATCTTCTTCCTCCAGCCATTAAAATGGAGGGAAAGCTCCATGAACAGAGCTTCAAATACCTAACTCGGATTCCATCCAAACTCAACCAAAATCCATGGTTCAAAACCCTAATCCGTTCTAAATTCAATCCTGAATCCACCCATGGTATTAGAATCAATTGAAATTCCCTCAATCTCTAAACCCGATCCAAGATCAAAACTATGCTCAAACATCAACTTTAACGATTCTTGAAATTGATTGGCTCAGAATGATCACCACCTCACATTGGTTAAATCTTGCTATTAAACTCATGTCATATCTCACTATACATCGTGTTCTTGATCAAAACAAAATTGGTGTCACTAACTCAAACTTCACCAAATGATCTCAAAGTTTCCAGAATCCATCTCCTACTTGTCTCTAACCATTCTAACCTAACAAATCTAACTAATTATGCTTAAATTAAGGTGTAGAGGAAAAGTTGCAAACCTGTCAAATCTTGAATACCAGATAGGTCAAACCTCCACTTCAATCTCTCAATCTCTTCAGAATCACTCCTTGATTGATGTTAATGCTTCTGTTTGCAAAAGATTTGATCAAGGAAGCTTGAATCTCCAAATCCGATGGTGACTTGCAGCTCCCAAAATCCAAATGCTATCTCTTCAATCCCACACGATCTTGCTCTCAATTTGGTATGCACACATTCAGTATGATCAATGGAAGGTGTTAGGATTGAAAGAATCAATGGAAATGGTGTGGAATGTAGAAATTGATTTCAACTTGCAATGGAAGAAATTGAAATGGCTATCTCACTCTCCTCTCTAATCTCTCACCAACCTTGCATCTGAGCAAGTTCTAATCACTAGATAGGATGGTTCTAAACCATCCAGAACTTTCTGGAATCATCCAATGAGAATTTGAGATTCTCATGTCATGAGTTTTTGATTTCAACTCATCTCATACACCATCTTGTGCTATACCTCTTGCAGCACTTGTATCTGACTTGAAAATCTCCTTAGATGAGATACATGACATGTTAGGATACTTTACTAGCTTGTGCCTTGCTTTTCCTTGTGTTTTGCATATGTACCTTAATATGCAAGCAATCATTTTCCATAGCAAGTCCATGATCTAAACCTCAAATCAAAAATGTGGCTGAACCATTGTTTTTAAAATTATTTCTAGAGTCAAAATAACCTATTACATGCCATGGTTTGGATGTGTAGCTTGGAAATTTCAATTTCCAACTTTGACTTATTTAACTTATGCCTCCATTTTAGGTCATTTTTACCATTTTGAGATAAAAGCCTTTTAAACATCTCATGACCTCCTTACTAGCCTTAAAACATCATTTTGAACAAGTTTGATGTTGAACATTTTTCCATTTGAAGCATGGAAATAGGAGTTATGGCCTTATGCTTGAAATGACCTATAATCTCCAAATGACCAAAATGTCCTTGACTTGTCAAAGCCATAACTTGAGCTCTACAAATCCTATAAAGGACTTCTAGTACTCTCTAGAAATCTAAGAAGATAAGGAACAACATTCATGTTGACCAAAAGTTCATAGGAATCATCCTTCTTGGGCAAAAGTTTGATGCAAGTTGGGTGACTTTCAAGGCCCCAGATTCACATACCTCAGATGACCTGTAACTTGTCAAAGCCATAACTTGAGCTCTACAAATCCTATCAAGGACTTCTAGTACTCAAATTAAATCTAAGAACAAGCTCTACAACATTCATGTTGGGGGTAAGATGAGATGGCAATCACATCTTGAGCTGAACTGCCTTGAAGATAGGGGTCAAACTAGGGGATTTTACACTGTCAAGCCCTAGCAACCCTAGCTTGAAACTTCTCAAACTCTTCAATAATGATGAGTTGATCTTGGAATCATCCTTATAGCATCTCAATGCATCAATACATGATCACATGGCTCTTGGATTAGGTCTCAACCCTCTCCAAATCATCAGTTGACCTAGGGTTGACCCAGTTAAACCCTAATTACACCACTCATGGCTGAGGCTTCTTATCCTTGCACAATGACCTCTCTAGGCTTCATGATGGCTTTCAAGACATCTCATAAGCTCTCTCAAGGATTCAAGTCCATCCTCATAGCTTCAGAATCATCTGAGGAGCTCCCACGACTCTCAAGTTAGGAGACACACAACCTTCGTTTCAACCACTCTCTCTGAGGATCTTTTAACTTCTCTGACAAAGATATCAACCATTGAACACTTGAATAACCTTCTTGGCTAGCTTCAAAGTCTTGATTGGTACTCATACCTCTTGATCTCCTGCATACATGTTAATGAAATGCAAAATGATAATGCTAATGTGAATGAGATGTAACACAAGCTAGGTAAAGAAATGTTGGTCAAATTTTGGGGTGCAACAATACGTTCATACTACAGAAAAATGTCGGCCTATTCAAATGATGAGAAGATGGTCATGCACTTTTTCCAGGATAGCCTGTCAGGGACGTCGCTCTAATGGTATATGGGTTTGGAACCCTCTCAGGTTTGCAGTTGGAAGGGTTTGGCTGAAGCATTCATGAAGCATTACCAGTACAATAGTGACCTTGCTCCCAACAGGGTCCAACTTCAGAATGTCGTCCAGAATAGCGGGGAATCTTTCAAAGAGTACGCCCAGAGGTGGCGTGAGCTTGCAGCCAGAGTGCAACCCCCAATGGTAGAGAGAGTTGATTGACTTGTTTGTATCGACGTTATCTGGGATGTACTATGAAAAGCTCGTCAACTGTATGTCCGGGATTTTCTCTGACCTTGTCATCACTGGTGAGCGTATAGAAAACGACATCAAGATTGGGAAAATTCAGGCCATAGAAGTACCTTCTTCAGGTGGACGAAAGAAAACGTTCGGAAATAAGAAGCGTGAAGGCGACGCTAATTCTGTATCAAGCTCTCGGGGTAGAGGTAGAGGTAGATATCAAGATCAGTGTCATCATCATCAGGCTTCAAGTGTTATCATTCTGATACCACCACAACAACAACAACCACAACAGCAGCAGAATCAACAGGGCTACAGGAAGTACCAAAATTCGAGGGGAGCAAATAGAGTATTCGATACGCCGCCAATGTCGTACTCCCAGATGCTTCAGACGTTACTACAACTACAGTTAATTCAGAAGAGAACCTTGGCCCCTCTGACAGGCCGACCACCACCTGGCTATGATGCAAATGCCCGTTGCGAGTTCCACTCGGGGGCACCTGGGCACAACATTGACGATTGTAAGGCTTTTAAGCACAAGCTACAAGATTTGATTGACAGTAAAGCCATAAACTTCTCGCATGAAGCGTCCAACTTGGTACAGAATCCTCTGCCAAACCACGGACAAGCCAGAAGCGGCTGAGTCGCCCACAAGTCAAGATACAAGAAGCCCAATTCTCAGAAGCTGGCAATCTGCATTTTGCATGTCATTGCTTTACATTTGTAGTTTCTTTCCTGTCTATATGCAATTTTCGCTCGTAAAAACTTGTTGTTTCTCCATTGATATTGAAAATGAAATAAATATGCATGTTTTGAATTAATCCATTCGTGTTCACTTTATTGCTATCTTTTATTTCAAACGCTTGTTTAAGTGGAATCCGGGGAGGATGACGAAATCGAAGAATGCATGAGTTGCCGATTGTATGCTCTTGGATAGAAAAACCTGTTGACGATATACAGGCATTGTTCCAAATCCATAAACACCGGAGATATAAGGAAGATAATCCCTTGTCAACCCCTTTGAGCCTTGTAGTAGGAGTTTCTTTCTGAAAATGAAAAAACCCTCAATCTTAACCTGGGACAGGGTAGGCGTCAGTTAATTTTACCAAGCGTCCGAATTGCAAAAGAAATGTCCGTTCAAGGATAAATCACACCTAAAGGACCACAATGGTTAAACCTTGCCGATAAGGAGTGAAACAATCACAATCTCTTTTAACAAGTCAGACAAGTCGGTGTCACATGATTTGTTCAAAAAGAAAAAATCAAAAGAAAAAGCCCGCTAAGTCGAATCTTGGGAACAAGCGACTTAGGCAAAAATCAGGGTATCCCGCTGGACTTCAAAATCAGAAACTCAAAAGAGTTAGTCCAGACAAAAATTAGGGAACAGAAAAAGCGAAAAAAAAAACGAAAAGGATTACAAGAGAAAAATCCTCAAGCAAGAACGAAATCGTGTGACTCCAGGCACTACGAAGACAGAAAGGGAATGACTGTCACTTCAGAAAGCATGTGATTTCCTGAACCATCACTCCTATCATTCCACCTTTGAAAGGTGAACGCTAAGGTCAAATTAGCTGAACATAGGACTGTAGAACATCAAGGAGAATGGGTGGGTTAAAATGAATTTTGAGCCTTATATCCTTCCTTGTTAGCCGTGAACCCAACCACGTTACAACCTTCAAAAGTCCTAATTGAAATAGGTTTAGTTCGAGAGCATACTTCGGTAAAGATCGCATCGAAACTGACTCCAAAAAGGATTCCTCTTACAGCGTTGTATTAATTTTGACACTTTGATAATTGATTCGTTCATTATATGCCATAAATTTTTCCGGGGAACAGGATTGGGTTTTGAAGAAAAAACTGTCATATGCATTGCATTTGATATATCTTTTATGCAGAACAACTTGTTTTACTTGCGAGTAAGCGCTCGACCGCAGGAAAGTTTCCACTGTGGAAAGTTTGATCATGATAGAATGTAGAACACCTGAATACTCCGTTGAGTTGTGGCCAACTTTTATCAAATAACCCCCAGTAAGGTCAGCCATCCAAGAATCAGTTAATCTGGGGCAATCGGGTCGAGATTTGGTAAATCTCTCGCAATCAGGGCTACTGCTCCACGAATCAGTCAATCAGAGGCAAAGCCATTACAAGGCTGGGGCATGCCACCCTATGAGGAAAAGAATTGGTTCTTCTCCATACCTCTAGAGCTTATCCGAACTATTCAACCAAGGATCCTCTCACGGTCCAGATTCTGGGGCAAGCCATCTCGGGGTCGTCTCATAGCAAGCTATTTTCTTCTCAGCGTAGACCTTCCCAAGAATCAGACTGGGGCAGGGGCATTACGCTTGGGGCGATTTCTCAGAGAGATTCGGATGAAGCTCATTTTTCCAACAATCAAAGATCATTCCCCAGCAGTTGGTCAGGCGTACCTCTAATCTCCACAGAGTACGAGTATGGGTTTGTTCCCCAGCGAGTCGAGATCAGATTTCTCTCCACCAGGCATGTGTGGAATATCCTCCGACAGGTCGTTCGTGACCCCAACAGTGTAACGTGTGTTCCAGGGAGGTCATGCATGACCTTTACTCTGTCCCTCAGCAAGAGTTGCTCATCACCAGCAGAGACTTGTTCATCTCCAGTAAAATTTGTAACTCCAGGTTTGTTGGTATGTCCCTCAGCAGAGTTGTGATCGTATCTTCCAAAGTTGTTCAGAGTTTTTCTCCCCAGCATGGAGCTGTGGTATTCAGACATCAGTTTTTACGTTGAGTATTCAGGCTCCGGTCAGTATGTTGAGTGTTCAGACTCCGGTAAAATCAAGCAAGGGTCCAGACCCCTATTAGTGTTCGTGGCTATTCCGTCGAGTATCCAGGCTCCGGTAATCTCCAGTTTGTATTGATTCTTTCTCTCGTCGAGTATCCGGACTCCGGTAAAGATTTTGTAAGGTGATCTTGATAAGTATTTGTAGTATTCTCTCTCCGATTTGTTGCTTCGTCGAGTATCCAGGCTCCGATTTGTGTTTTCGTCGAGTTTTCAGACTCCGATTTGTTGCTTCGTCGAGTATCCAGGCTCCGGTGTGTTGTTTCGTCGAGCATCCAGGCTCCGATTTGTAGCTTCGTTGAATGTCCAGGCTCCGGTGCGTATTCGTCCGTCGAGTATTCAGACTCCGGTTTGCTACTTCATTGAGTGTTCAAACTCCGATGTGTTTTCGTCGAGCATCCAGGCTCCGATTTGTTTGCTTCGTTGAGTGTTCAGACTCCGATTTGTTGCTTCGTCGAGTATCCAGGCTCCGATTTGTGTTTTTGTCGAGTTTTCAGACTCCGATTTGTTGCTTCGTCGAGTATCCAGGCTCTAGTGTGTTGTTTCGTCGAGCATCCAGGCTCCAATTTGTAGCTTCGTTGAGTGTCCAGGCTCTAGTGCGTATTCGTCCGTCGAGTATTCAGACTCCAGTTTGCTACTTCATTGAGTGTTCAGACTCCGATGTGTTTTCGTCGAGCATCCAGGCTCCGATTTGTTTGCTTCGTTGAGTGTTCAGACTCCGGTTTGTTGCGTTGAGTATCCAGGCTCCGGTGTGTTTTCGTTGAGTGTTCAGACTCTGATGTGTTACGTTGAGCGTTCAGGCTCCGACTCCTCCGTTGAATATCCAGATTCCGGTGAAATTTCTAATTTGTAACATTTTGCTTTGTCCGTTGAGTGTTCGGACTCTGATAAAGGCAGTTGGGTATACAGATCCTAGTAAGTGTTGCGATAATACTCTCTCTCCGTTGAATGTCCAGATTCCGGTGAATGTTCGGTTTGTGATGTATTGTTTCGTCCGTCGAGTATCCAGGCTCCGGTAAATCCCCAGTGAAATCACCAGTTACGTCGAGCATCCAAGCTACGGTCAGTGCATTGAGTATCCAGATTCCGACAGATTTTGATGTGGCCCTATCGTGCGTTAAGTATTCAGATTCCGACGATTCGAAAGATTGTCCTTTGGCCCATGTGGTGTTCAGACCATGTCCAGTTACGTGTTTCCTGAAGCAGAACTACTTGATTAAGTTTCTCTTTCCCTTGGAGGGATGTTCAAGATGTTCATTATGTTCGGTTTCTCCGGAGATTCTATCCCAATCAGAGTTTGCATTTTATTTCTACGGTTGGCAAATTTCCGGGTTCTTTTGGTATTCAACCGTCTTTTACCTTGATTGATTGAAAGCCGTTCGCTTTTCACTCATTCAGATCCAAGTCGCTTGAATAGGGGCAGCTGTTGCACCCCAAAATTTGCCCAACCTTTCCTTCTTGTTTTTGCATTAGCATAACATCATCATAGCATTATCATAGCATTGCATTAGAATTTATGCAGGGGATCAAGCGTGATATACATCAAGAGAAGCCTATCTAGAGGTTTTATTCGAGCTTGGGGAGTCACTAAAGTCACCAGGAAGTGGTTCATGCCCTTGAGAAGTTCAGATGCTTGTGTGGGGTTCATCTCCTGACTTAGAGGCCAACTGAAGATTATCAATGAGTTGAGAAACTATGATTACAGGTCATAAAATTACAGGTCAAGTTCAATACTTTGCATAAATCAAATAGACTTTTTTCCAACATGAAAGTTGCTCTGAATGGCGTCATTGGGTCAACTAAACCTCAAGTTTTTAATGGGTTAGCTCATGGTGGAAGTTTGATAAAAGTCATTTTGGTGAAAACATGTGAAAAGGCATAGTTTGGTATTTCTTCAAAATTTAATCAAATAGGACCATGTTTGTGCTTATTTTGAGTGGAAATCATGTTTTAAGAATAATGGCAATATTACTTTTTTCATTTGGAGCTTTTATCATGACCTATTCCAAGTTTTCTTCACAACTAAGTAGCATAATGGATCTTGGGCTTGGGCTTAGAAACAAAGGACTATTTTGGGCCTTAAATTTTCCTTATGATGCAAGATATAAAACCAAATGGAGCCAAGGCAAAAATCCTCTTCGATGATCATTTTTCTCACATTCTTCACCACTTTTCCATATTCACCATAATTGAAAATCTCAAAAATTCAATTCTTTCTTTCTCCCATTTTTTGTCCATTCTTTCATTGCAAATCAATTCCATATACTTTCTACAATTGATTCCACCATTTTTTAGCCATTTTTGGTGCAAGAACAAGCTTATAGCAATTGGAAAAAGTGGTGTTCATGTCAAAATCGAATTCTGTTTTTCACTTCGTTTCAAGCATTTTCTTTGATCCTAATACCTCTACCAAGGATTATTGAAGGTTTCTACATAATTTTTCAAAGAAATTCATGCTCCATTGAAGCTCAAAAGAGTCATTTTTGGAGGTATAAAGAATTCACCATAACTCATGATTTATGAGTCTTTCTTGCATTATTGTTGTTGCATTACATTGCTCTCATCTCCTACATGGATTCTAGTACAAAAAAGATGGTTTTTATGACAATTTGATGTTCTTGAAAGTTTGAGATTCATATACGGTTTTTGAGATAGAGGCCATTTCAAGGGAAAATAATGGTATATTTGGATTCCTCTCGAAAAATCCCACAAGATTCATCTAAAGAACATTGCGTTTGGTCAAGAATTGAAGAAGATAGAACCACATGAAGCTCGCCGGCAGAGCTTGTGTTTTTCGGTCGCGGTTTGCATATTTCCGGCCAGCAAATGTTCCCAACGAAGAAGACGAGCGGTTGCCGTTGGATTGTGTTGAAATTTTGACTTGGTCATCCGATCGAACATCCAGGAATGTGCCACACGCGCTGCCACATCACACCTCATTAATTGAGGTGGCACGCTAACTCAGCCAGCCGAACCCCCATGTACCTCTATTCGATTCCTGGCTGTACACTTTTTATTTATCCTCACCATTTATCTCATTTTTCTCATGTGTTCATGTGCTATTCCATGTTCTTTTATTTTTCTGTTTTATATGCTGTCTTCTAATAATCATAAAAAATAGGAAAATTAGTATTTTTGATCCCCATTTTTTTTTTGCGTAATCTTCAAGATGTCTAGAATTTTATAGAATTAGAACCATATTTTTTACATTTTTATTCCTTTTATTAGATTTTTTTACATTTTAGTTATGAAAAAAAATAGCAATGCTGGTGCTATCATGTTGTGAATTTTCTTTGACCCATCAAAATTACATATTTTGGCCTATCCTTTTGCAGGGATCTCATACACATGTTGTGGTATTGTGATATATTTTTTTGGGAATTTTATTGTACCATTTTAATTGGTTTTGAATGCTTTCTTTAACATGATCCATTTTAACTTTTCCTTTGGTATACATGAGATATCTTGCAATGTTTTCATCTTATTTGACCATTTCTCTTTGGATATTTTTGTTGTATCTCTCACCCCTGGTTTTTGACTTGATGTATCACATTGGAGATTTTTATTTGAATTTTTTAGCACCTTTTGCTATTTTTCTTGTATTTTTGTATTCGGACTTGTAATTTGGACATTCGAACGGACTTTGGTTTCATTTTGGCTCCAACGGCCTCAAATGTTTTGTGTGGTGAATGCTAGGGTTCCTATTGCTTATTATAGACATTATATAGGATGTGTAGATCATTCATTGGCTGGTTTTATCATACATAATTGCCCATTAGGTTCCATATTTCCATGATAGCGCGTTATGATTCCAAATTGTGGTATACGTATGTCATTCGTAGGTTTTATTGCCTCGTATCACTTTATAATCACTTGTGGCCAAGATTTCATGTTTAAAATAGGCCATTTTTCCATTCATTATGGGCTTGAGGTTGAGATGACTTGCTCCCTCACTTGCATTCCATGTTTACTGTTATGAATCCGCATTTCCTGTATGCTGTTTATTGCATCTGTTTTCTGTTGCTTCCTTTGCCTTTCCCTTAGGATCTCCATTCTTCCTTGTTCAAGGTAGAATGTGATAGACATTAGGCTTTTCAACCATGTATGACAACATTAGGGTAGTATTCCCCTTTGCAAACTTCAACCTTAGGACGAACTTGGCATGATAACGTTAGGATTAAACTAGTCTCCCCGTAGTAACCCGAACTACGTTTGCTCTGATCTTTCATACCAAATGAAAGTACGTAGGCACGAGATGCGATATCTCGGCGAGCAACCTTCCCCCCTTTTACCCGTAGTTAGGCGAACTACGTTGACTCTGATTTCTCGTTCCAGACGGGAATACGTAGGCATAAAGTGCGATACTTTGCCGAGTCACTTTTCTTTTGTTTTGTCCTTAAGCCTTTAGCGTAGATAGTGCTAAACACACCCTTATTAGATAAACAACAAGCGTGGATCCCATCGAGTACGATGGACGTGAGGGGTGCTAATACCTTCCCCTTGCGTAACCGACTCCCGAATCCAGGACTTGGTTGCGATGACCATTCCTTTTCCCTCTTTTTGTTAGGTTTTCTCTGAGCGTTTCCTTTCCCTCCTTTGGGATAACTAACGAACGGTGGCGACTCTTCTGTTATACCGACGCCGATTTTCGCAGTAGCGACATATACATACGTGATGCAAAATGGCTTTAACACCTCAAGCAAATTTAACACAAACAGATTATGACAGTGGTATGGTAAGTGCAATGTTTTGAAGGAAAAGTGCATGTTGAAGTGAGCAACTTTAGTACAGTCAGTTTCAAACCAAACCAATCATGCAAGCACAACATAATGTTGATGTGGAAAGGGTTCATGCCGTGAGTAAGGTCTAGACCACGTTGTGGTGAGATATGGCATATGAATTGTAAGTTTCCATGAGTGATAAGCATGTGTTGTGACAGTTCAGTTTCAAAACACAAATAGATCAAAGTGAACACTCATACATATCAAATATGTGTTATTGAATGAAGCTAGGCACTTAATGAAGTTCAATTTCAACTGTTGTAAAAAGTGATATCCTAACTGCATTTTGGTACAAAGCATGATGCATGAGAGATGCAATTCCTATTTTTATGTGTGTTCTGACCCAATTATTCACATACACAGCATACACATATGATTTAGAGTGAGTTTGATGCTTAAAACAAGCTTAAAGCACACAGGTTTTGAAAATGGTATGCCAAATGCAAAGTTTTGGTAAAAATCCACTTCAAAGTGGGAAACTCATGACAGTTTATTTTAGTTCAAAGAAAGTATGCAAACACCTTCCAAATTTTTAATGTGAGATGCTCAAAAGATGATTTTAATGAAAAGCAAGCTTAATGTAAAAATGACCTATGAGTTGCTTTGGTGGATTTTGATGTGGTTATGTCAAGTGGATGAATCATCTTTATGCACAAAATTTGGCAAAGCAAGTATACACACAACTCTCAAATGCATATTCCAACATGCTCAAAGGATAAAAAGTTGGCTTTCAATGCTTATGCAAAAAGTGGTATTCCAACTGTTTTGGTTTTCATGGCAGCAGTGTAAAAGCAAAACATAGTGCAAGCAATACAATTTGTTTCCTTCAAGAACATTAGTGCAAAAATCCAAGATGTCAAGTAAAACTGTGCCATAGCCATTCATGAACTTGGCTCACAAACCTAGACTTGTCTTGGCAGCTGCTTCACAAAAAAAAAATGGCTTCAGCTCCAATTGGTCATCAAAACTACAGTTGTCCTAAAGCTAAACCCTAATATCAATTCCTCAATAGGCATGAACAGCATACCACAAGCTAGACAAACAGTCTATATTGCCAATCAGAGAGGTATTCCCAAGGCCAAAGTAAAAAATTCCCAACTGAGAGAGGTTTAACATGACAGAATTGATATCAGCCCTCTATCCTTCAGCTTTTCAGGTTTTGGCAGCAATACTTTTACCTGACTAAAAATAGTTCAACTCACATGATCTCAAACTGCACTTTAAGCTACTGAGCTCTAAACCAAACTGGGAGGTTAATGAGCAAGCCAACCTTAAATCTATTCGCAGTCAGTTCTGATACTTCATAATGTTTACCAAACAGGATACTAAAAAATAAGATCCAAGTAATCCAAACAAAATTGTTTTGGCCAGCAGAGACAACCTCACTCTTGATCACCAGCCTTAGGTTTCTTCAACTAAAAAACACAACCTAAACAAACTGAATTTAGAATAGCAGGCACAGTTTTTATAGGTATGGTCCACCTAGTGGATTGTGGTCCAAACAGACTTGATACTTGATTGCACAAAGGATGGATTCATTCTGATTTTGGGACAGCCATCAAACAATAGCATTCCAAGGTCCTATGCTTACTGGCAGTCTTGTGCTTCTTGGTCAAACATTACACAATAAACAAATGCTCTCTAAACCTCTCAATTATGAATTGGTAAGTTTAACCACAAACTCTAACAACCAGTTTTATGCAAAGAAACTATGATAGTTTGCAAAACCACACACATAGCAAATAACAAGGTTTTTGAAAACAGTATAAACTCAACACACCATAATCAAAAGTTTAGCAAGAACAAGCTCAATACTTATGCTAAATTTCATACCAATCTGTCATTCATTAGAAATCACATATCATGAAAATTAACAAATGTGCATAGCTCCAAAATTCACAAAATCTTCAAAAATGTAAATACATGAAAGATGATGCAGAGGGTAATGTGTGCAAGCTACATACCTCTTGTATACCTTGTTGAATCAACTAGAATAGCCAAGAAAACCAGAGAACTTCAATCTCCCTTCTTTGTCTTGAGTCTTTTCTTCACTTTTAAGTAAAATGCAATTATGATGCCAAATGAAGCAATGCAAGCCACCAATGATTTCTAGCACTTTGAACAGTTGAGAAACATTATATGGGAGGTGTTTGAATGATTAAAATCTCAAGGAAGTGCTTGGAACAAGTTTTGGTGGAATTTGTGGCTTTTGGTCAAAGTAACTTGGTGAGCAAGTTGACTTTTTGATTGGTGAAGGTTTTGGATGGTTTAATGGTCTAGACACCTTCTACACCATATTTGGAGAGTGTATGGATGGTTGTTGGGGTGTTGGAGTGTATAGAAGTGAATATGGCAGCCTCTACACCAAGACAGATTTTTGGTGCATTTTGGTGAAAAGTGAGATTTTGGAGATTTTGAGATTTTGAGTGCAAGAGCCAAGAACAGACTTTTTTTCTGGTTTTTAGAAGATGTCTTGTGTTATGTATGAGGTGAGGGAGGACTCCTTTTATAGGCAAATGGAATTGAGAGGCTGTTTTGAAGATTTCTTCATCATGAAGAAAGGTTGAGATATTTTGGAGAAAACCTCCAAGGGAGGGTTTTCTCTTGGTTGCTGATCCAAGCCTCAATTGTCAAACACAATGATGGTTTTTCTGAGGTTGATAGCAGGCTAGGAGGTGTAGGAGTGAGGCTGGTTCAGTTTAACTTTCCACCTCATGCTTCACTTTTCCAACTTGGATACAACTTGCACCACTTGCAAGGCAATGCATTCAAACTTGGTTTTTCTTGATTTTCTGCATAACTTTCTGTTTTTCCATGCTACATACACCTCATACATCAGATAAAACATATTGGATCAACAAAATTTGGCAAAATTGATGAAAGAAGTCATTCTTGAAAATTGGCCAATGTGGGACTAAAGTGTGAAACCCCTAACTTGTCATGACCATAACTTTCTGCTCAAAACTCCTCTTGAGATGTGCTAGTACTTTTTAGAAAGCCCTCACATAGCTCTAAAACATTAATGTTTTCATGAGTTTCAATTTCTCAAAGTAACTTGGCCAAAAAGCCCTCCAAAGTTGCTAAAAATGAGCTTAAAAAATGGAATTTTCCTAAGTCTTTTTCCCCTCTTGAAATGAATTTGACCATAACTCAAAATCTATGCATTTTCTGATCATGGACCATTTAGGGACTTTTTTAGGACTTTCCAAGAGCTTCCAAATGAGCTTTGAACCAACTCAATTGGATGTGTGGTTAAGGAGTTATGGTTTAGCCCTTTTCAAAACCCTAATTTCCCGATTTTCCGATTAACCCTTCGTCCTTGATCCGATGATCATGAAAATTGATATGCAAGTCCATTATGACATAAGGAACAACTTTGTTTCACAACTTGAAATCCAATTCATAAAATTTGGAGAGTTGACTTTTCGGTCAACCGTACGACCGATCGGTGATTACCGAGTCGCCTGTTGACATTCTGGACCTTCTGAGACTTTGAAACTTCTTGGATGAACTTTATTAGACTATATGAACTTCATGAATCACAATTCCACCATTTAAACACCTTCCAACATCAAAGTCAAACTACGGTTGACCTTTACTAGTCCAAAACCCTAATCGGGTGTTCTGAAATGTACTGCTCTGAATTCTGGGGCAACAACCTCATATTGGATTCTCAATTGACATTATGTAATTCTCTTGACCTTGTTTCCTATTTGAATGGGCCCAAAACATTGACTAATCACAAACCCTGAAGTTTTGATTTTGACTGCACGAAACCCTGATTCATCTGCAATTTGACAAAGACAGACTTGCACTGGATTAAGGTTAGAAAGTTCATGAGTATGCTCCTAAAATGATAAGTAGAAGGATTGCTTAGTGCACCCTCCCCTGGCTTTTTTTTGTGACTGAGTTGAAACTCAGATGGGCCTAGAGCCTTATTGCTTCCAGCACCCCCATTTTCTGGGCCCAAGCGCTTTAAGTGTGTTTTCACTACTGACTGCACCCCTTCACTCTATTTCTCTTATTTTGTTTTCTTTTAATTTTTGTTTTCATGCTTGTTTGATTTTAATTCCCAAAAAATAGTAAAATTTGATATTAACTCTTGAGAAAAATTGTGGATACAATTTAAGATGTTTAGTATTTTTTCATGATTTTATTTTCCATTTTTCATGCATTTTCATTTTATTGCATATTTTTTAGTTTCATATGTGTTTAATGTTGGAATATTGATGATATGAATTTGTCCATTTTCTTTCTCACTCATGGTTCTGAATTTGATCTTAGATTTTTGTATGCTGTTTGTGTACATATTGATTTTGCCTTGTGATTTTTATCATGATTTTTAAATGATTTTAAATATGATTTTATTGTAGTTGTTTAGGAGTAATTTTGAGTAGATCTCTTTAGTGATACCTTTCAACTTAGGATTTTAATAGAGGACTTAGAGATTGAATTAGGTCCTGATTTTTGAACTGTAGGTCATTAGCAAATGCATGTTCCCATAGAAAAATAATTAGATTTTTAAAATTTGTTTTGATATTTTAGATAGAATATTCAAGTTGATTGCTCATTTGGTGTTTCAACTTTGGTGATTGTGTGGAATGGACTCAAGTTAGGCTTTCCTTGCATAATGGGATTCTGGTTCTTATTGGAGGATATCTTGGACATGATGAAGCTTGTGTGGAGTGGCTGGTGGAGCTTGGATTGGAGCTTTTATTTCCTTTTTGTTAGCTTTCTGTAGCTTATAAGATTAGGGCTTTAGGAGAGAGCTTTAGAAATAGTTTCTTCAAATAATGGTTGGTTTCATTCCCATTCCATTCCCATCCTATGATTCAAAGTCCTCATGTTAAAAGTCTCATCTCTCCTTAGGAGGGATGTGTGACATTTTACAATGAGTAGAACTTTTGAGGATGCCTTTCTCTGATGACTGGTTGAGTGTCAGATGGGATTCCTTTGGTTTCCTTTTCTGCTTCCCATCATCAAATACTCATCTTGTTGATTCTCTTCATTCTTGGTGGAGCCTATTGAAGATTGAAGCTTGAAGATGGAGTACCCCTTTCTTTCCCTTGCAGATGGTGGACTTGAAGAACAGTTACAAACTTTGGATTGGATTGCTGTCAGAAGATTGCTTTGATGTGAAGCTGTTGATTTGCTTTCTTGACTGTCTGTTTTCTTCTTGTGCAACTGTATTGATGTGACTTGATTGGTGTGATGCATTTAGATTAGGTCATGTAGTTGAATAAGCCTAATAGCATCCTAAGGGTCGAGCTTCTCCCCTTTCTTGTATTGCATTAGAGGTTGAGCTTCTCCCTCTGCTTGTATTTTTACTGTATGGTTTTGCTTGCTGGTATTTGGTAGAGCTCCACTCCCCTGCCTGTGTGGTTTATGGTCTGTTTGATTGCATCTATTTTCTTCTATTATTTTTGCAGTCGTTCATATCTGGCTTGAGGTTGAGATGAGCTTGTGGAGGCTTATGCCCCACACACATTTCCTCCCTCACTTACATTGCATGGATTTTACAGTTGTTTACTGTTTAAGCTGATGCTTTATCTGTTTATGTTTACCATTGACATGATCCCCTAGGAATCTCACTTCCTTTGATAAGGAAGTGATGATTAGAACTTTAGGTTGAAACCTATGCATGATAACTTCTAGGAGATCCCTGTTTCAAACCTCAACCATAGGATGAATCCTTGGCATGACAACATTAGGACTTGATAGTCTCCCCGTAGTTGTCCCTCTCTCTCCTCATCTCAAAACAAATTAAAATACAGTAATAAAGATTAACTGATGTCGTACGTTACGAGCCTTAAGCTATTTGAGAAAGGGTTGTTGAAGGGTCACTCTTTAACAGTCTAGATGTTTAGTATGGTACCCTTAGGGTGACATGCGACGCATTCACTCTCAGGTCATAGTCTCTAGTGCGATATTAGTGGCAAACAACCGTAAAAAACACTTCTTTCGTAAAAGACAGAAAACAAACTTCAAACCTTTTTGCCCCATGGGCCCATAATTTAAAGGAAGCTTTTCTGAAGAAAAGAGTGTCGTTAACTTCCAGTTCTACCGCAAACGGTAACACTTAAGTCTCTGAGGGTCGAGCTGTGTACACCAAACTGCTGGAACTGTTTATTAACCCTACTCGAAAAAACAGATGAATCTGAATTTCCGTAATCTGCATTATCCCGAACTACGTAAGCTCTGATCTCTCATGCATGTTGAGAGTACGTAGGCACAATACTGATGTATTGGCGAGCCACCTTCCCCTATCACCCGTAGTTAGGCGAACTACGTTGACTCTGATTTCTCATTCTCTGATGAGAATACGTAGGCATAAAGTGCGATGCTTTGCCGAGTCATTTTCTTTTCTTTTTATACCGGCCTTGATAGGTAGATAGTAAATAAACCCGTCAGATAAACACAACAAGCGTGGATCCCATCGAGTACGATGGACGTGAGGGGTGCTAATACCTTCCCCTTGCGTAACCGACTCCCAAACCCAGACAATGGTTGCGATGACCTTGTCTTATACCCTTTTCGTCAGGTTTTTTCGATCGTTTCCTTTCCCGTTCTGAGGGATAAATAACGAAAGGTGGCGACTCTTCTATTTTGCCGGCACCTTATTTTCGCGGTAGCGACAGCTGGAGACTCTGCTGGGGACTGCGATGGTTCCCTATGCGAGTCTCGCCTTGGATTTTCTTCCTAGCTGCCTGGGTCATCCCCAGCAGCTGGCGACTCTGCTGGGGACTTCTGATAGTTTCCTGGGGATCCAACGTCCCTTATGCGAGTCAATCTGGGGATCCAACGTCCCCTGTGCGAGAGTCAATCCTAGCGCTTGCGTGTTTACCTGTTGGATTTTATTTATTTATCGCATTTTACCTTCCCGCACTTTATTTTCAGTATGATATGATTATCTGTGCTGTTGTGGGGAGGGGCATTCTGATGAGTGATGAGCCAAAACCCAGGCTTGAGAGCATATACCTAGCATTAGAGTGGAGATTAGTGACAGACCTGTATGCTTAGCATGCACCAGTCCCCATGAAATCCACACTCAGACGAGATCCTCTTTGATGACTTCTCTTCTGGCCCTTAAGGCTCGACGTGAGGTTAGATCTGAGGGTTGTCGACTTTGGGGACCGACCATTTGTGATTCAGCTAAGAGAGGCCGCTTCAGGAGATGATGATGCCACACCTCCTGGGTATCGTATCATCGTTTCTTGAAAGTTTGTGACGCTGATGAACGCATAGGATGCCGAACCTTGTCCGTGATTAGGTCCATACCTGTGAGCAGGGTCGAGTTATTGCAGGAAACCTTAACCTTTAGACAACCTAGTTTTCTTGACAGTGAATCAGTTTTGTTGGTATCAGGGGTTCTTATCATCAGAGATGTGTTTGTTCTTGACAGAGCAGATTTTTGGTCCTCTTCAGGGTTTTTGTTGTCAGAGTAGTGTTGTGGTTATGTTGAAACAGAGCCTTGGTCTCCTCGACAGCAGCCTTGATCTTCTGCAGCATCCTAGCATTCTTGCATCAAGCATCTTGCATTTTTGCATTTTCATTAGCATATCATTAACGCGTGTCTGTGTTGCAGGTGCATACTTCATCCCTGATTCTAGTGATCTAGCTTCCCCGGCCATCATGGAGACTCTAAAGACAACCATTGCCTATAGATTCCCTACACCAGATGTCAGTTCCATCCTGAGTTTGAAGACCCTGGCTGATGAGACAGTTCTGGCAAAATTCAGGAAGACGTATGGGAGATTGCTGAAGTATGTCTACAAGCCCTCCGCCCACGAGATCAGTGGTTTGTACACGTTCCTAGAGTTTTACGAGGCCCCACTGAGATGCTTTCTGTTTCCCGACAATGTTTTGGCCCCTACTCTGTAAGGCAGTAAAAACAAACTCTGGGCCCAGCCCGCAATACAGTATCCAAACAAACAACAAAAAAACAAAGGGGAATGGGGGTGCGCGCAGGGAAATAGGGTGTAGTCAATAATCTCGTTGGGCCTAGCCCAACACCATGACAGCCAGCAAAAGAAACAAGGGACGGGGGGTGTGTTTGCAAACAGAGGGGTATGTGTTGCACCCCAAAATTTGCCCAACCTCTTTTCTTACTTGGTTTATGTTTCATTGCATTAACATTTGCATAGTTATATCATTTGCATATCATGATATCATTCATATAGAAGGGGATCAAGTGTGATTCTTATCAAGAGGAGCCTAGCTAGAGGTCTTATTCAAGCTTGAGAAGTTATCAAGGTCATCAGAAGGTGGTTTGAGTGCCTAAAAGTTTAGATGCTTGCATGTAGATTTTCTCCTAACTTGAGGATCAACTGAAGACCATCAGAGGGATGTGAAGTCTTGAATATAAATAGAGGATGTGTATGGAGCTCATGGAATGCCTAGAGGGCCATGGGAGAGCTCAATCAAGTCATTGTGTCAAATGCAAGAGCCACAGTTGAAGTGCAAGCAATTAGGGTTTCATCTGGGTCAATCCTAGGTCAACTGTGCAATTGAAGAGTATCAAAGCCTACTTTTAGGTCATGGAGTTCATGAAATGATATGCTGAGACATTTTTGGTGTTGTGCCAAGATCAAGTCAAGAAGATTCAAGAGTGTGGGAAGTTGCTAAATTAGGGTTTCAGTGTAAAATCCCCTGTTTAGTGCCTAACTTCAAGACCACATAAGTCAATATGCAAGTTTCAAATGGATCTTTGGCCAACATGGAACTTGTAGAGCATCTCAATACCTTTAATTTTAGTACTAGAAGTCCTCCAGGGGATTTATAGAACTCAAGTTATGGTCCAGACAAGTTACAGGTCACCAGATGAATGTGAAATTTGTCTGAAAAAATCATCTGACTTCCAGGCTACTTTTGACCTAGAAGGAATTTTTACATGGACTTTTGGCCAACATGAGAGTTGTTCCTTATGATCTTAGCTTTCCAAAATGTTATAGAAGTCTTTATTCTGACTTGTGGAGCTCAAGTTATGATCTTTGCAAGCCAGGGGTATTTTGGGAAAGTGAGGTTATAGGTCATTTTGGATTATAGGTCAAAATCTCCAACTTGCACACTTCAAATGAAGATTTGTTCAACATGGAACTTACTCAAAATGTGATTTTAAGGTTAACCAAGCATTCATGATGCATTGAATTGGCTTGAGGCAAGATTTGGTTTGAAATGGCTTAAAAAAAGAAGATTTTAAAAGGGATTAAAGTTGAAAAATTCAAATTAATTGATATATGACCAAAACATGTCAAGTAAATACTCATTTTGAGTGGAAATGATATTTCAAACACATTGGCATTGGTAGATTTTTGAGTTGGGGCAGATTTTCATGAGTTATCATTTTGTTTCTTCACAAGCAAGTAACATAACCAAATCACTTACCAAGGCATTTCAAGCATTCCTTTTGATCCAGTTTCGTTCACAAGGCATTTTGCAATTGAAAGGAAGCTTCTAGAGCAAGCTACACTGCCAAATTCACGACTGTTACGTGGAAAATTTGAAGGAAAACATAAATTGTGAATTGCTGGATTGGGCTTCAATTGGACTTCAAAAGCCCATAGACACACTCTATATAAGTCTTGCATTGATTTCAGACTCAGGTTGGAGCTCATTTCGTGGTGAAAGCAGAGATAGAAGTTGGAGTTGCAAGCAAGCAAATTGAAATCGTGTTTTCATTTCCAAGCAAATTCAGATCAAATTGAAGGTTCCTTTAGCTTCCCCTTGCATCCTTGAGTGTTTCTGGAAAGTTTTGAAGGCTGAATCGAGCTCTAGACACCTCTGTTAACAGATTACACCAGGTATGTAAACTTCCAAATTCCACTGATTATAGCAAGATGTAGATCATAGTGAGCATGATTTTAGGATCTAGTTGAGTTGTAGATCATTTCTGGATGATAATTGGAGCAATTAGAGACAAATTAAGTTGACTTGAGATTTCTATTTGAGCACGGTTTAACTTGATCTTAAGGATTTAACATGATTTGGATAGATCAGGTTAATGTATGAAGAGTAAGGTTCATTTCTATGGTTTTAGATTTGAATTTGGTGAGGATCAAATTTGATTGTGTTCTCTGAATCTTGGATCGTGTTTTAAAACCTGTTGAGAGTTAGATGATTTGGATATGATTTTGGAGATCATCGTGGAAGTCTGAGCAATTTGATATAAGATTTGATGTTGTTTGGTCATTTGTAACCACCACCTCGCCGGAGAAGACGACCGGAGGTATTCTCCGGCCACCACCTGTGAGTTCCCTCCGTTTTGAATTTGAATTGAGGAAGACGACTTGTGAGGCGTTAGATCAAGCTCAGGCATGGACTTTGTACTCACATCTGACGGCTGTGTTTTAATTTCATTTGCTGGCTTTGACTTCCAAAACGAAGTCGTTTAAATAATTGACGTGGCAAGCCTCCCATTCCTTGGATATGTTGACCAGTAGTTCTATCCAACGCGCCTCATAATTTCTGAGCTTTTTGTTTTTCTTTTTTTTCTTTTAATTGATTTAGTTTTATTTTAAATGCATATTGATTCCAAAAATCATAGAAAATTCATCTTTGATCAGAAAAATATTTCAAAAATATGTCCATGCTCCTATTTCAATTTGTGATTTTCTGGAATCAATAAATTGCATTTTTCTGCATTTTTCAATTTAATTTGCATTTTCCTTTTTTATGTTATTTCTTTTATTTTGCATAATTACCTATCTGTTTTGTTGATTTTGGTTTATTCATTTGGTTTGGATTCTGGATTTGATTTTTGAGTATGTTGTAGGTTAGATGTGCATTCTCCCTTAGGATTTTTATTAGATTTTCTAGATAAATGTAGGTTCTGCTTTAGGCAAGATGTTTAGAGCCTTCCCAACTTATGGTTTATCTTGACACAATTCAACTTAGGATTTATTTAGTGGACCTAGAAGTTGATTTAGGCTCTGATATTTGAACCCTAGAATGTTAAAACACGCATGTTCCCTTAGGAAAATTCTTAGATTTTTACAAATTAGTTTTCTATTTTAGAAATAATTCACAAGTAGGTGTTGCCTTTGGTGTTCCTTCTTTGGTGCCTTGCCTTGTTTGATCTTGTTGGTGGCTTTGGAGCTTGAAGAGCTTGGTTTCCTTTTTGGAGGAGGTGGACATCTTATAGCTGATGTGGATTGGCTTGTGGAGCTTAGTTTGGAGCTTTCTTTCTCTTTTAGGAGCTTTTTAAAAGCTTATAGAATTAAGGTTTTAGGAAGAACCATTAGAACTAGTTCTTTTCCTTTCATCAAAAATAGAATGCATTGTTTGCTTCTATCCTCATCCTATGATGCAAATTCCTCTTAAGGAAGCCCCATCTCTCCTTTGGAGGGATGAGTGGCATGCCTTAATGAGTAGAACTTTTGAGGATGCACTTTCTTTCCAATGTTGGTTCCTGATGAACTCCTTTGGTCTTCATCAGGTTTCCTAGCATTGTAACTTGATCTCAATGATGATTTCTCTTCTTGTGGAGCTTGCTAGAGTTTGAAGATGAAGAATTGAAGAAGCTTGAAGATAGGAGCTAACTTGAAGATGAAGACTCTTTGCTGACAAGAGCTGCTGCTAAAGGTTGAAGTTGCTGGCTGTAGAAGATTGTTGCTGCTGCCTGGGCTGCTTCCTCTATTTTTATTTTGCTGTATTGTCTGTTTGCTTGTGTTGCTTACCTTTAGGTTTGAGGTGGAGCTTGTCTCCCCTTGCCTGTTGTTTTCTTAGGTTTGAGGTTGAGCAGGACTCCCTTGCCTCGCTTGTACTGTTGCATAGCATGCATTTTTTTTATTTACTGTTTACTGCTTGTTTTCTTTTGATGTTTTCCCCTAGGATCTCTGATTTCCTCTGTGCAAGAGGGAATTATGACAGACATTAGGTTTCTAAACCATGCATGATAACGTAGGTAGATTCCCTTTCAACCATAGTTTAGGGTGTCTTTCTTTTCTCATCTCAAAACAATTCAAAAAAATACAGTAATAAGGTTAATTGAAGTCGTACGTTACGAGCCTTAAGCTATCTGGGAAAAGGTTGGTGGAGGGTCTCTCTCCAGTAATCTGGATGTTTAGTGTGGTACCCTTTGGGTGACATGCGAAGCATTCACTCCTAGGTCATAGTCTCTAGTGCGACGGAGATTGCGAACATCCTAAAAAACAGTTCTTTCGTAAAAGATTCAAACAAACATTCAAACTCTGTTTTTGTCCTCTTGGACCCTTAATCTAGAAAACCCTTTCATAAGGAGATAAAAAACTGTCAGACAAACTTGTGTCTTCCGTAGCCCGAACTACGTTTGCTCTGATCTTTCATGCCGTATGAAAGTACGTAGGCACGAGATGCGATATCTCGGCGAGCAACCTTCCCCCCTTCTCCAGTAGTTAGGCGAACTACGTTGTCTCTGATTTCTCGTTCCAGATGGGAATACGTAGGCATAAAGTGCGATACTTTGACGAGTCATTTTCTTTTCTTTTTAGACCAGACCTTTAGAGTAGATAGATAAACACACCCTTAGATAGAAAATAAGCGTGGATCCCGTCGAGTACGACGGACGTGAGGGTGCTAATACCTTCCCCTTGCGTAATCGACTCCCGAATCCAGGATTTGGTTGCGATGACCATTCCTTTCCCTCTTTGCGTTAGGTTTTCTCTGAGCGTTTCCTTTCCCTCTTTTGGGATAAATAACGCACGGTGGCGACTCTTTTGTCATGGCCGGCGCCGATTTTCGCAGTAGTGACAGCTGGCGACTCTGCTGGGGACTCCAACGGTTCCCTATGCGAGTCAATCCTAGCGCTTGTTTTCCCGTCTGGGGTTTTGTATGTATTTATCTTTCTGTCTTTACTTTCAGTACCATATTTTTGTTGTTGTGCTGTGGGTAGAGGGTTAGTTTGAGAGATAAGCCAGACCTGGGCTTGAGTGCACATAGACTTAGAAGTAGAAAGTAGTGGTTAGCCTGCTTGCTTTGCTCGCACCAGCTAGCTACGAAATCTGCACTCAGACGAGATTCTCTTTGATGGCATCTTGCCTGGCCCTTTGTCCTCGACATGTTGTTGGATTTGAGGGTTGTCGACTCTGGGGACCTATCATTTGGGATTCGGCTAAGTGAGGCCTCTTCAAGGGACGATGATGCCACACCTTCTGGGTATCGTATCATCGCTCTTGAAAGTCTATGACGCTGATGACCGCATAGGATGTCGTACCTCGTCTGCGAGTTAAGTACATACCTGTGAGGGGTAGGTGGGTCTTTTTGCAGGAAAACTCTGGCCTCAGAACACCTGGTTTGTCTCTGTCAGTGAGAATTGGTTGTGAGGGTTCTTTTGTGGTTGGTTTGGTTTGAGGAGAAGATCTGATGGTTCTTAAGCTGCAGTACAGCACAGCACAGTTCTTCAACATGGCACTTGATCCAATGTTTGCATATGCATTTGCATTTTCATGTTTGCATTTCATTAACGTGTATTTATGTTGGAGGTGTGTCTTTTCCCCTCAGATTCTAGTGTTCTTCTTGCCAGACATGGAGTCCATGAAGAGGACAGTTGCTTACAGGTTGCCTTCTCCAGATATCAGTTCCTTGTTGCGTTTAGTTGCTCTAGCAGATCAGAGAGTGAGGGCTGAGTTTAGAGAGTCTTATGGGAAACCGTCTCACCTCTGTTTGTTCCAAAACAAAACCTCAAATCCAATCACCAACTTCCCCTCCTTTCTGCATCTAATATTCAACAACATCTTTTCATGTCCGTTTCTGATTCAAACCGTGGTTTCGTGGTGAAGTTGATGCACATTCTCACTTTTCTGGAAAACGATTAAGATATCTGGAAAATTGTTGAAGAAATGGTGAGTATTCTTGAGGTGAAATCTGGAAACGGTGGAGTTCTTGGATCTCGTAGCTGATTTGTTGAAAAGGTCTTACGAATCTCTGGCGAATGATTGAAGAACATTGTTGAAGTTCTTGAAGACAGAAAAAAGGATGGATAAACAGCGATGGAGTTCTTGAACTTCTGATAAATCTGGGGAAAAGAAGTGAAGAACACGATGGTGTTCTTGAATCTTCTGGAAAAATGCACATGAACATGAAGGCTTCATGATGAACGGTTGATGAATCAGGATGAATGATGAAGATCTGGAGGTGATCTGGAGCGTATGAAAATCTTGGATGAATGCTCTTGATTTTGGAGGTTTGATGGATAAAAATGAACGGAGATATGAGCGTTTTGGAAATTGGATGATGGAGTTTGTGTGAGTTGTTCGAATTTTCCGATGAATGTGCAGTTTCCGGCGACGGTTACCACTTCCGGCGATTAGTTACGGTGGTTCCGGCGGTCCTCCGGCGGAGGTTGCATGGTCAGCGGTGAGGAGAGTGAGGTGGGACGCGTGGCATGCAGAGGAAGTTGAAGAGGGGCGCGTGACAGCTGCATGGCTGGTGAGAGAGTGAAGTGGGGACGGGTGGCAGTGATGTGTCGTGTTGTGGATGTGACGTGGCAAGAGGAGAGAGAACCGTGTGGCAGCTCTTTATATACGACAAGTGCCACTGCATTGTGGACCTGTGGGCCTCAGAATTGGACATTTGGCCCACCGAAAATGACAAACTCTGATTGCAAAATCCAATTAAAAACTTATTAAAGACCAAAAGACTCAATTAAGATGATGATTAATGCTGGTAATTAACTACTAATGATGATTAAAAAGACCCCATTAATATTAAACGAAAATTAATACCTTTCTAGACCTAATTAACTAATCAATCCAATTAAAATGAATTAAAACCCTAATTAACATCTAATTAATTCTGACTCCAATTAATTCCCCTAATTAAAATGATTAATATTCTAACTAATATCTAATTAATCCTAAAAAGAAATTAAATCCACAAAATTTCTATTAAAAAGAATTACATCTAGAAATTCATTTAATATCTATTAAAATCTAAGCAAGCTAATTAATATCTAACAAGAAATTACTCTATTAATTTCTAAACTAATAAAAATAGAAAAAATCTATGAAACCTATTTAAATCTATAAAACAATTCTAGAAAAAGAATTATCCTATTAAAACAATTAAAAACATTTTTAATATCTATTTAAAATCTAGAAAAAAACGATTAATCTATAAAAATCTATTTAAAAATTCTAGCAAATAAGGGAAAAAATCTAAAAATGCAATAAAGCCAATTAAATTGATTAGAAAAAAGGATGCGCGAATACAGCGAAATAAACGGTAAAAACCGGACACCGAAATGTCCTCAAAAACAACAGCGAGAGCTGAAAACACCGGGACGAGCACCAATCCCCAAAACAAATCCTCGCATTCGAACTGGCCTGAAATGCCTGCAACGCCAGGAGAGGGCTGTAATCCCGCTAAAGTCAATCTGACTGCAAAAATGTAAGGTATGCGGTATGCAAATGCAAATGCAAAATGAGTCGATACATAAGCCAAATTGCGAGAATTTGTTGGTCAAATTTTGGGGTGCAACAACCATCCACCTCAACATACTTAAACGATGACAAATGACGGATCATTATATCTTCCTCTCCGCATACAATGACAACGCTGCCACCCACTATATACTTGAGTTTCTGGTGCAGCATGGAAGTTTCGGCTCCTGCCGAGTGAATCCATAGACGGCCCAACAAACCGATATAGGCAGGCTGAATGTCCATAATATAGAATACCGCATCAAATACTTTGGGACCCACCTGAATAAGCAATGTCAGCTCTCCAAACACAGATCTTCTGGTATCGTCAAAAGCACGTACTACCAAGTCACTTGGCGTACACATAATGCCCTGAGTATCCAATTTCATCAGTGCCTTTTTCGGAAGCATATTCAAAGACGATCCTGTATCTACGAGCACATGAGACAGGACGGCTCCACGACATTCAATTGAAATGTGCAACGCACAATTATGATTCCTGCTCCTCGGGGTTAAATCCAAGTCCGTGAAACCTAGCCCATTTCCTGCATTGACGTGCACTACAACCCCTTCAAGTTGGTTAACCGATATCTCTTGCGGCACGTAGGCAATATTCAGTATCCTCAACAACTCATTTCAGTGCGCTTCTGAACATAGCAACAACGACAGAATTGAGATTATAGAGGGAGTTTGTTGCAAGTGATCAACTATCTTGTAATCACTCTTTCTTATCAATCTCGTGAACTCCTTCGCTTCCTTCTCCAAAGAACTCTTCTCACCAACTTGAGAAGTTTCTTCAACCACAACTTTTTTTACCCTTATCAATTTTGTCAGCAACCACTTCAGGTGATAAGAACACTCTTCCGCTTCGAGTGATTCCCCCATCTCCAACTAGATTATCCACAGAATCAGTCGGCCAGCTCTTCAATTCCTGTTTTTGCCCATTACAATATACCTCAACTCCGTAGTTCCACGGAATTGCATTGGTACTCTCATACGGCAGGACCGACTTTGGTGATGATAATGGTTGGCGGCCTCGGCGCGGAAATAGTTATAGTTTTGTATGGAATCGAGATCGTTGCAACCTCATTCCTTTCCTCAACCATGACCTCTTCAGACTTCTTCTCAGCAATCCGGTCAAATTGAAACATTCCATCATTCATCATACCCTGAATACAACTTTTTAACTCTGCACATCCCTCATGATGACTCGAACATTCAACACACGATTCATTACAGCTCGGGGATATCCCTCCCTTCAACAAATTTTCCTTCACAAAGCCCAACGATGTCTGCAAATCATTGACATCAGATATCAGATCTAAACTTTCGTCTTCAATGATTGCACTGACTCTGGCTGCCCCATGGTTGGGCATGGTGTTCTGCATGATGTTGGGAGCGTCGTGAGAAAAATTTATTGCCTTTCTATCCACCAAATCCTGAACTTTGTGTTTAAAGGCCTTGCAGTTATTAATATTGTGCCCAGGTACCCCGGAATGGAACTCACAACGAGCGTTTGCATCATAACCGGGTGGTGGTGGTCCTGTCAGAGGAGCTAAAGTTCTCTTATGGATTAACTGTAATTGTAGCAGATGCTGAAGCAGTTGGGAATAAGGCATCGGAGGTGCATCAAATTGTCTATTTGTTGTCCGACCTTGATCCTGAAATCTTCTATAACCCTGTTAATTCTGCTGTTGTTGCTGCTGCTGTGGTTGTTGTTGATGTTGAGGAACGACTGGAATTGTGATACTAGCAACCTGCTGCAGATGACGATAAGATGGACGCCAATTTCTACCTCTACCATGAAAGCTAGACACTGCATTAGTCTCGCCTTCACGTTTTTTATTACTGAACACCTTTTTACCTCCTCCTCCAGCTAAGGGCATTTCACCAGATTGGATCTTTCCCAACTTTATACCATTTTCTACTCTCTCTCCATTGATGATCAAATCGGAAAAACTACCAGACATGTTACTGATAAGCTTCTCATAATAGACAGCAGGCAAAGTAGCCACGAACATATCAATCAGTTCACACTCCACCATCAGAGGCTGCACTCTTGATGCAAGTTCGCGCCACCTCTGGGCGTATTCCTTAAAGTATTCACCGGTCTTTTGAGACAAATTCTGGAGTTGGACCCTGTTAGGAGCAAGGTCACTATTATACTGATAGTGCTTCATGAAGGTTTCAGCTAAGTCTCTCCAACTGCGGATATTAATAGGCTCCAGTCCCATATACCACTCAGGCGAGGGTCCAGACAAGCTACCTTGAAAAAATATCATGAGCAATTTTTCGTCATCCGAGTAAGCAAACATTTTACGGTAATAAGAATGCAAATGGACCCTTGGGTAAGTAGTTCCCTTATACTTGTCAAAGTCAGGGACTTTGAACTTCAGCAAAACTTTCAGATCTGGGATCAGCCCCAGATTGGCCATGTCTATCCCCATGGTATTTTGGTTCTCAAAAGATCTCATCTTTTCTTCAATCAGCCTAAACCTTTTATCAGCCTCAGACAGTAGTCCAGCACCGATATCTCGCATAAAAAATGCATCTTCCTGCTGGTCCTCATCCCATTGAGGAACATTGTTGCCATGCATAGCACATATCACTTCAGGGATTCCACCTACGTTGCCTCCGCCCAGAGGGATAACTGTGGTAGGAATAGCATGAGAATGTGGTGTACCATCACCACGAGGAGGATTAGCAGCGGTTCCTCCGTGAAGCACACCATTATTGTCAACTCTGGCAATCAATGGTTGCACCAAGGTCCTTAGTTGCTCCTGGCCATTTGCCATACCCTGCATCAGCTCCATAAACTAAGCCATCCTGTCCCTCATCTCCTGCATCTCAGCTTGCACTTGTTCCATAACTCTGCGCTGATTCCCTCTGGTGGCGTACCGGTGAACTGCCTGATTGTCTATCCTGAAACAAACTAACAAACCAACAGGAATAAGATCAATGGTTCCGCTACACCTGCTATGCAAAAAAATGCTATACAAAATGCAGACATGTATATATGCAACAGGGAAATCCCCCCCCCCCCCCGATTCTAGTTCCTGCACGAACAACAAGACATTGGGAACCCATAGCCAAGCATAGAGTTGAACACCTCATACATACAAGAAAAGGCCCAACAGGCATTGTACAAGCATACAACTGGGTACAAAGAATCAACAGAGGGACCTCAGCCAACAGGTCTGGTGATGGTCAATACAAATAAAAGCAACAAGCTACAAAGGAGATGGAAGACATCAAGTACAGCAACGAGCGTGAAACTCCTCCAACAGCTCCTGTGTCTCAGGATGATCTGGTATGACGAGTAACCCCTGAAGAAGCGCCTCTCTCTGTCTGATAGTGGTCTGTAACCCCTCTTGTCGCTACCGCGAAAATAAGGTGCCGGCAAAACAGAAGAGTCGCCACCTTTCGTTATTTATCCCTCAGAGTGGGAAAGGAAACGATCGGAAAAACCTGACGAAAAAGGTATAAGACAAGGTCATCGCAACCATTGTCTGGGTTCGGGAGTCGGTTACGCAAGGGGAAGGTATTAGCACCCCTCACGTCCATCGTACTCGACAGGATCCACGCTTGTTGGTTTGTCTACGGGTGAAAACAATCTATCTACGGCTGCTAAATCTAAACGGAAAGAACTGACTCGATAGAGCGTCGCACTCTATGCCTACGTATTCTCATCAAAGAATGAGAAATCAGAGTCAACGTAGTTCGGGAAACTACGGGGGGAATTTTGCTCGGCAAGACGTCGCGTCTTATGCCTACGTATTCTCGTTAGAGAAATCAGAGCATGACGTAGTTCAGGCTAAATACGGCTAGACAGGGGTGTTCTCGATCACACGGGGGTGAGAGAAAGGATTGACGATACTAGCGTACGCATTCTAGCAGTTAGGTGGACGTTGCTCGACCATTGGAGACTTAGGCGTACCTGTTTGCGGTAGAGCGGACGTAGTATGTCGGGTTTTAAAGGTATGGGAACCTACGGGAACTAGAACTACGGTCTGGTCTCAAATGCGCTCGGGCAAGAGAAAAGGATAACATCAGTCGTTAGCGGGAAGGTCTCGATCGCATGGCAGCGAGAGAACAGAAAGGTTAGTTGTTAGTGTGCTCGCTAGGATGTCGCATCCTATGCCTACATATTCTCATCAGAGAAAATCAGAGCAGCTGTAGTTCAGCCTACTACAGCTAAACGGGGAAAAGGGAAAAGGGAACAGGAGGTAGCTCGCTAGGATGTCGCATCCTATGCCTACGTACTCTCATCTGGTACGAGAGATCAGAGCAAATGTAGTTCGACGGACTACGGGCTACAGGAAAGGTGGCTCGCCAATACATCAGTATTGTGCCTACGTACTCTCGACAGGCTTGAGAGATCAGAGCTTACGTAGTTCGGGGGAACGAGTCTCGATTGCACGGGGGCAAGAGAAGGGATTTCGATCGCCTGAACGCGAGAGAAAGGGTTTCAATCACACGGGGGCGAGAACAAAGAGGAAGCAGGCTTACGCCTAAACGGGAAGGAACTCGGGACACACACGCAAGAACCTAAGATGTAGGAGCGAATGCGTCGCATGTCACCCAAAGGGTACCATTCTAGACATCCTAGACGATTGAGAAGAACTCCTCAACTGTCATTTCCTACGTATCTAACGATACAGCTCACAATACTCGACGGTTGCCTGAAGACTTGAATAGGACGATGATGATGTTGAACGAAGCAGCTCCTGACGTGCGCGCAAGCTCCATTCCAATCTTCTCCTCTCTGGATCTTTGCTGAGGATGCTCGAATCAGAACAATGTAACACTTAGACAATCATGGTTCGACTTATACGAGAAATCAAACTCTAAGAGGTAGCGTATTGATGTCCGTGTCAAAGACAAGATAGAGAAATGATATCGAAAATCATTCTCCTATTGAGTCATGCCACACGGCCAGCCAAAAATAAAATCGAAGATAAAATCAGATAGAAACGAAAATAGGAGAGAAAAATAGGAGACAAATCCACTAATAAATGGAAATAAAATGCTACTCCTAAAATGCGGCAATTAAATTCTACTAGAAAATATTCTAAAGAATTAAATCTATAAATCCCCTAAAAATATATAATTCCTAATTCTTTACAAACCAATAAATGCTAAATCTATTCTAGAAAATATAAAGGAGAACTCTAAGAGAAATATTATCTAAAATTCCCTAAAGAGTATAATATGCTAATTACAACTTATTCTAAGAATTATTCTATCTAAATTCTATTAAGAGAAAATATACTAACAATTATAGTCTAAGCATATTAAACTAAAACAATTCTCTAAAGAAAATTAAATCCTAATTATAATCCTAACATGCTAATCAATATGCTAATTATATTCTAGGATTATCAAACTATTCTAAAAAATTACAATTAAAACCATACAAAAATATTAACAAAAATGTACAGGGGGGTGCATCAGTCATTACAGGGGGTACTGCAATAACAAAAGAAAACAGGAGACATTGGGCTGGGCCCAGCAAAAAACACATACACAAAAAAAAGGAAAAGGGGGGGGGGGGGGCGTTACTGAACAGGGGAGTGTTTCAGCAAAAAAAACCATGGGGCATTGGGCCCAGAACCCAACAAAAATCTGGCCACCCAATGGGAGAGGGGCGAGCCAAAAAAACGGAGGTGTTGGCAAAAACAACAACAGGCCTAAGGCCCAATCCACCAGCCACGTATCACAAAACGCAACCCTAATCACTGTTCACTTCTTCCACACGCGCCGCTCCTCTCTCACCTTCAGACTCTCTCGCCTCGTTCAACCTTCTCTCAGAAACGCACCCCCTGATTCAATCTCCTCAACCTTTCGTTTCCCCCCTCAATCGAATCCTCACGAGCACCTTAGCTTCCCCGTCTCCCTCTAAAAACTTTTATCATTTTGTCCCCCACTTGATGAATCTTGAAGAAAATCCATGAAGGTTCTTGCTCTACGAAGGTTTCTTGTTTGATGAACATGCACGAAGCTCTGATGGAAATCTTGCCAGCCTCGTGACGAAAATCTTACACATCTGGAGTTCTTTGACGGACAGAGTTTGGGTCAGAGACAAATTCATGGATCGGGAAGTTAGATGATGATGATCTCATGAAGAACGCATAGGAAGATCGCTGGAAGTCTGATGAACGTTGAAGATTCGTGGAGTTCTGGGGGGAACGTTCTTGATGTTTGTTGCGGATTGTTGCACCCTAAAATTTGACCAACCGGTTCTCCTATCTGGTTCATGGTTCAATTCGTATCCGCATATCAGATGCATGATATTTGTGCACAGACAGAGGGTGTCAGGGTTACAGCTTGGGTTTCATTTACCGGATATGTCAGATCCAGTCTAGATAATCAGGGTTTTATTTTCGGGGAATTGTGCGCTCCTCGATGTTTTCAGCTTACATGGTGGTTTTCGGGATATTTTGATGCCATGGGTTTACTGTTTGCTTTAATCTGGTCGCACGCTCTTTTATGTTGGTTATTGGCCTCTGTTTGCATTTTTTTAGGGTTTAATAGCTTTTTGTGGATTTTTAATAGGCTTTATAGGTTTTCTAGGATTAATTAGATTTTTTAACATTTTTTAATAGTTTAAATCTTTTTTTTAGAGCTTTATAGAATTTTTAATAGATTTAATAGTTTTTAATCATTTTTAGAATATAATAGATTTTAAATAGCTTTTAAATGTTTTTAGAATAATATAGAAAGAATATAGTTTTTTTATTATTAATAATAGATTTTCTTATAGAATAAATAATATAGATTTTATTAGAAGTAGTAGAGTTTTAATGAATTTTTAATCAATAGAGGTTAATTAGGATTTAATCTTTTGTTTAGAGTTTATTTGAGTTTATTAGTTAATTAGGTTTAGTTTTAATTAGTTTAATTAGGTAATTATTAGTTAATTAGGTTAATTGGGTTTAATTCATGTTAATGGGTCAGATTTCAGGTTTTTTCATTTAATTTTCGTGGGCCAGTATAGATTTTTTGGAGGCCCAACAATTTTAGTTCGTTTTTGTCCATCTTCAGTCCATTTTTTTGTCCATTTTTGTCCAGAATGTGCCAAGTGTTATTATATAAGTGCGCCACGCGTTCACACCAGGGGACCCCACCTCATTTCCACCAACACTCAGAAACTTGCCACGCGTTTCTCCAAGACTCTCTCCCTCTGCCAGCACCCCCACGTGGCGTCCTGCATGTTCTCCACTGACTCTATCTCCCCGCCACTTGGCAACGTCTGAGTTTCACCGGAGCCTCCTACCGCCGGGCATGCAAACGCCCTAACTCCAACCGCCGGCCACCCTAACGCCCTCCGGCCACTGTAACAACCCACTGAAGCCATTTTTTTGCCCAGAATCCTCCCCTCTTCTTCTTCCTCCCCCTTCCTCCTCCGTCCACCTTCATCAATAACCCGCCGGAAAATTCAACCAGGTCCACCGGAAACTACATCCGTGGCCGGAAACCTCATAGACCTTCATCGTCCCGCCCAGAATCCTTCAACCTGCATCAATACTTTCTCCAGAAATCATCATTATCATCATTGATCATCAAGAACTCCGCATGTTCTTCGTTAATCCTCCAGAACTTCATACAATCATCATCAGTCTCCAGATCTCCTTCAACTTTCCCAGCGATTCATCACTCTCCAGAAAATTCCCAGAGCATCTTCATCCGTTCAAAGATCTTTACACCAAGAGCTCTTTAATTTCTTCATCAGGATCCTCGTCAAGATCCACACGCGAAGTGAAATTATCAAGTTCTTCAACAAGCCTCAAGAACTCCCTGAGTCGTTCATATTCCAAATCCAGGTGTTATCCTTCGATCCTTGTTCACGTTTTTCTTCTATGATTGTTGAATATAGGGATTCATCTTAGTTGAACTTGAATTTAGGTTGCGTTTAGGGTTTTGAAGTGGAGGTTTTTGGGAGATTTAGATTAGGTAGTTCAGATTTGGGTAAGGTTGGATTGAGAGAGAAGGGCTGAGTTGCAGACGGCGCTAGGGTTTAGGATGGTGAACAGTGATTGGGATTTTGGGGGAAGAAGTTGGTTTTGTTGTTTGTTTAGTTGGGCTAGGGTTTGGACGGTGTTTAGGCCCAAGTCTGAATTTGCTGAATCACCCCTTTATTTTCTCGTATCCCCCCCTAGGCAGCTAGACTAGGTGGAATTGGATTGGGCTTAGGCCCTAAGTGCTATGTACACCCCCGTGTATGGGCCCTATGCTGAAGCAACTGGCGTTTTGCTATTAATGCACCCCCCCTTTCTTATTTCTTTTTTTAATTTCTTTGTTTTCATGCATGTTAGAAATAAATTTATAAAAGATAGTAGGAGTGTCCGATTAATTCCCTTCTTTTTTCTGTAGGTTCATAATTCAATTTAGAATTCTATAGTGCAAAAATATTAATTAGATCATGCATTTTTATTTTTTTTTGCATTTTTGTATTTTAATGGAGATTGAATAATTGGTTTGTGATGTGTCTGCCTTGTTGATTTTAGTTCTCTCATTTGGTATTAAATTTTGCTCTAGTTTTTTAGTATGTTATACTAGACTGATGCATGCTCCCCATAGGATTTCTTGTGGATTTTTTAGAGGTTGATTGATGTTGTTTTAGGGTTAGAGAATAGAGACCTCATAACTTGCTGGTTAACCCTTGACCATTCATATGTTAGGGATTGTTTAGTAGCCTTAGAAGTTGACTTAGGCTTTGAGATTTGATCTTGGGATCATAGAGCCATGTAGGTTTCCCCTATATTTTTGGTAGATTTTTGTAGGGTGTTCTGTTATTTTTGTTTAAGCCTGAGAATAGGAGAAGTCTTGATAGGCTTCTGACTTTGAAGTTCAACTGTGGTTGAACTTCAGAGTTAGTTTCCTTTGGGTTGAGGGCCTGTGGTTTCTTCTTGAGGATGGAGGCTGGATGAAGTCTTGTTGGAGCTTGCAAGGATGCATGGTTTTAGGTCCTAGTCTAGGAGCTTGCTCTCTGTTTGTGAGGTTTGAGATCCTGAAGTTTGAGGGAAATTTATGGTACTTTCCTGAGGAAGGCACTATGAACATCTTTCATTCTTTCTTCTCACCTCTTTCTCCAGTATCCAATGATGTTGGAGCCTTCATGTGAGTTTAGTTTCTCCTGAGGAGGAACGTAAACTGATCACAGTTGTTGAGCCACATGGGATATGATTCCTAAGTGGAAGCCCCCTAGTACTTTCCTGAGGAAGGCACTATGGGTCTGCTCACTTAGTTCCTCTAGTTCTGGTAGGATTTCCTAAGTATCCAATGATGTTGGAGCCTTCATGTGAGTTTAGTTTCTCCTGAGGAGGAATGTAAACCGATCACAGTTGTTGAGCCACATGGGATATGATTCCTAAGTGGAAGCCCCCTAGTACTTTCCTGAGGAAGGCACTATGGGTCTGTTCACTTAGTTCCCTTAGTTCATGTAGGATTTCTCAAGTATCCAATGATGTCGGAGCCTTCATGTGAGTTTAGTTTCTCCTGAGGAGGAATGTAAACCGTTCACAGTTGTTGAGCCGCATAGGATATGATTCCTGAGTGGTAAGCTTCCTAGTACTTTCCTGAGGAAGGCACTATGAGTCTGCCTACTTAGCTCCCTTTCTTTGGTAAGCTTGTGTTGAAGCTTGAAGACTGGATTGATTTCTCTTGTGTAGGGTTTTGCTTAGAGATTTTGATTAGGGTTTTGCTTAGAGATTTGATTAGAGATTTGATTAGGGTCTTGCTTAGATATTTGATTAGAGATTTGATTAGGGTCTTGCTTAGAGATTTGATTAGGGTTTTGCATAGGGCTTTGCTCAGGGGTTTGATTAGGGTTTTGTTTAGGGGTCCTGCTCAGGGTTTTGGTTTAAGTTTTGGATAGGGGCTTGTCAGGCTGGCTAGCCTTCTCTTCGTGTTGTTTGACTTGTGTGGTGTTGTGCTGCATTAGACTTAGGGGTTCATCTAGATATTTTGATAGGTGCATCTTAGAAGTAGGCTTTGTGTGCATGAGAAGTTGAGGTGGTCCTCCTTCTGCTTGTTCGTTATTGAGTGGCTTTGCTTGCTGGTATTTGGTAGAGCTGAGCTCCCTTACCTCTGTGGTTTGCGGCCTTTGCGCCTTGATTGTTTGGTTGTTGCATTCATGCATATTTCCAGTATTTCTTTACTTTGCAGTTGATTCCTGTTTGCTGTTTAGTCCTGTTGCCATGATCCCTTAGGAGCTCTAACTTCTCCGCTGCGGAGAAGTTATGATAGACATTAGGCGAGTCAACCAGGCATGATAACAGTAGGTAGATTCCCCTTTTCAACCATAGTTTTAGGGTGTCTTTTCCCTTTCTCAGCAATAGAAAAACACTTGAATAGCTTGTGTCGTAGTTAGCCGAACTACAGCTGCTCTGATTTCTCGTACCAGACGAGAATATGTAGGCATGGGATGCGATATCCTAGCTTGCACACTAACAACTAACCTTTTGTTCTCTCGCGGCTGTGCGATCGAGACTTTCCCGCTGACGACTGATGTTATCCCTTTTCTCTTGCCCGAGTGCATTTGAGACCAGACCGTAGTTTTTCCCATAGGTTCCCGAGCCTTTAAAACCAGATTGATTTCTCACTGCTGTGTGAGAACACCCAGTTTAGCCGTAGTTAGTCAAACTACGTTTGCTCTGATATTTCATGCCGTGTGGAAGTACGTAGGCACAGGACGCGATGTCCTTGCGAGCACCCTTTCCCCCGTCTAGCGTAGGTAGTCGAACTACGTTGACTCTGACTTTCCCATTGCACGAGGGAGTACGTAGGCCCAGAACACCGTATGTTCTGTCGAGTCCTGTCCTTTTCTTTTCTTTTCAAACTGACCATTAGCGTAGATAGATAAATACACCCTTTTCCTTATAAACACCAAGCGTGGATCCCATCGAGTACGACGGACGTGAGGGGTGCTAATACCTTCCCCTTGCGTAACCGACTCCCGAACCCAAGTTTTGGTTGCGATGACCATACCTTTTCCCGTTTTTTGCGAGGTTTACTTTGAGCGTTTCCTTTCCCTCCGTTGGGATAAATAACGCACGGTGGCGACTCTTCTGTCAGCCGGCGCCGATTTTCGCAGTAGCGACCAACTGGCGACTCTGTTGGGGAAGCATAGCATCTAGGGACTTTTCCCATCCCTTATGCTGGGACCGTTTCCCATCCCCTACGCGAGTCAATCCTAGCGCTTGGGTGTTTATCTGTTGGGTGTTGTGCATATGTGTTTTACCTTTCCGCACTTTAATTTCCCGCACCTTTACCTTTCCGCATTTACTTTCAGCACTGTATTATTATGATTATTGCTGTGGGAGAGGGAGGTTACTATGAGTGAGAAGCCGGACCTGGGCTTGATTATGCACCTAGACATAGTTGCGGAGAGTAGTAGACGAACCTGTCTGCCGAGCAGGCACAGTTCCCTACGAAATCTGCGCTCAGACGAGGTTCTCTCAGAGGTGCTCCTTTCCGGTCCTGAGGATCTGAGGGGAGTCCAGACGTGGGGATTGTCGACTCTAGGGACCGATCATTTGGAAGTCAGCTAAGTGAGGCCTCTTCATGACTTGATGATGCCACTCCTTCTGGGAATCGTATCGTCACTCATGAAAGTCTGTGACGCTGATGACCGCATAGGATGTCGTACCTTTGTTCGTGGATTAGGTCCATACCTGTGAGGGGGATTGGGCTATTGCAGGAAGACTGGCCTTCAGAAACCATGATTCGGTATTTATCAGATAGTTTTCTTGGCTCGTTAACAGGTGTGTTGTTTAGATTAGATGGAGTTCTTGTTTGAGGTTGATACTATTATCAGATGGTTTTCTCGTCAGTTACAGAGGTTCAGATGGATTTCTTACCAGGGGATTGGTATTTTGAGTATCAGATGATAGTCAGCATCATGAGATTCTGGTGACCGTGGTGGTTTTCTGCTCTTGACATCACGGAGATGTCCTCTTCAGGCTACAACATGGCCCCTGTGTTCACTGATTGCATCATTTATCATATTGCATCATTGCATCACCATTTGCATCCAACTAACGTGTGTGTATTGCAGGTACATATTTTCCCTCCCAGCTCCGGTGTTTGTTTCCTAGCAAGACATGGAAGCCATGAAGAGAGTGTTACCCTACAGATTCCCGTCTCCAGATATCAGTCTGTTGTCAGAGTTAATTACTATTGCCAGGAAGAAGGTGATGGGAGATTTCAGGAGGACATATGGGAGGATCCTGACTTATGTTTACCAGCCCTCGGCTTATGAGATCAGCGGCATTTACACCCTGTTGCAGTTTTATGATGCTGAGCTCAGGTGTTTCGTATTTCCCGATTTTGTCTTGGCTCCTACCCTGGAGGAGTATTCTGCACTCTTGGATATACCGATTCGCGAGCAGATGCCTTTCTATCACACGGACGCTAAGCCTAATCTGGCTGAGCTTTCTGCTATTCTGCAATTAAGAGAGTTTGAGCTGACAGGGAAGATGATCAGAAGAGGAGATGTGTGGGGATTTCCGTTGGGTGTTTTGGTGGAGAAGGCTCGGGAGTATGCCAAGAAGGGTGGTTGGGTTGTTTTTGACGCCATCCTTGCTGTGTGTGTTTATGGCATTGTATTGTTCCCAAACATTCCTGATTTTGTTGATGCAGATGCTTTCTATATTCTGGCTGCAAAGAACCCAGTTCCTACCTTGCTGGGAGATATCCACCATTCTACTCACTACCAGAATGAAAAGCGGCGAGGAAGGAATGTCTCTTGCTGTGTACCTCTACTGTGCAGGTGGTTTACTAGTCATATGCCGAAGTCAGGGCCTTTTGTCACTTCTATTGATTCTTTAGGATGGCCTGAGCGCTTGATGGGGTTGACTTCTGAGAATGTGGTATGGGTTAATGAGGAGGTGTTCGGAGTTGAGGTCATATACAGGTGTGAAGGATTCCCTAATGTTCCTTTGATAGGAAGGAGAGGGTGTGTCAATTACAACCCTTCCTTATTAATCAGGCAGTTTGGGTATGCACCTCAGGAAGCGCCGAAGCCCGAGGAGATACAGGAATCTCTGTATCTCACTGGGGCAATAGAGGAAGAAATGTTGATCAAGCTTGAGAAAGCATGGAAGAACCTGCATAAGAGAGGGAAGCCTTCATGTAGCAAAGGGGGTACTCGAGTTCTTGGTCCATATGTGGAATGGATTCGTGAACGAGCTACGAAATTCCTTATGCCTTATCCTGCAGTTCAGCCATTGTATCCTTCTCCGGTGGAGGAGCCCACCACTATAGACATGCAGGTATACAAGCAGCTGATGGCGGAGAAAGAAGAGTTAGCAAAGGCTAAAGAAGCTTTAGAGAAAGAGAATGCCCAGCTTCGTCATGAAAAGATTGAAACAGGATATTTTTCCAAGCAACAGGCCGAGACTTTGAAACATCTGAAGACTACTTTATTGGAGTTGACTGAAACCAAGAAGCGTCTGGAGTTAGATGTAGACTCAGTTAGCAGTGTATTGGCTACTAAGAAACAAGAGCTGGAGAGGGCCTACACGAAGTTAGCTAAGTTCAGAGAGCACTGGGATCTCACTTTGGCCAAACGCAAAGAACGGGAAGAAGAGCTAAAGACACAGGTTGCTCAGTTGGGAGAACAGGTTAGAGTGAAGACTGAAGAGCTTGAAGAAGAAGCATGTCGTCGATATGAGGCCGAACGCCAACTGATTGATGCCATGAAGAATCTGGAAGATTGTCAGCGCAGAGCAGACATCAAGAGGCCTAAACCTGAGGATGGTGCCCAAGATAAGGCTTGGGAAGATTTTGTCAGAGATATCCATGGAACGGTCAGGAAAAGGGATCAGTTGATAGAAGGCTTGATTTATCGACCGGATCACGCAGAGACGAAGAAGTTGCTCGAGGATTTCTGCGACCGTACCCGCACTTGATTTCTCTCTTGTATGCTATGTTGAGATCACCACCAGGCATGTTGGTTGGGATCCTCCTTTATCATATCAGTTGTGTGGAACATAGTTGTGTAACGTCTTGACAAGACTGTCAGTCCAATAAATATATGAGGGTTTTTCTAAATATTGTCTTTATGGTTTCTCTCGTCTTGCTACCATTGACACTGGAATCGGAGGGGAAATATCCCCAATGCACCCATGCATGTTATCATTTTTGTATTCTGTCTGCATAAATCATATTACATAGCATTTCTCTAGCTGGCCAGAGCACTTATCCCGCCTCTGTCTTTCTCCAGAGGGTGATTCTCGGGGAATTGTTCGAGGCAAGAGTGAAGTGTTGAAGACGACCAAAGGGCTGAAGCAGATTTGGGCAGAATCAAGCAGTGTAGTCAGTTACAGGTAATTGGTAGCTGTGTCTGAAGGCAATTTCCAGTCTCCTAACACCTTGACAGGGTTTACTATGACGTCCCACCATCGGTATAATTCTATGGAAGACTTCCCGCAAGCGAACAACGTTACTGCAGACCAAGTTGTACAGCCTACTATTGAGAACCGAGATCGACATGAGCAGTTTGTTGCCCGAAATGAACGTCCTCC
Organism: Lathyrus sativus; assembly: GCA_963859935.3. Classification (NCBI taxonomy): domain Eukaryota; kingdom Viridiplantae; phylum Streptophyta; class Magnoliopsida; order Fabales; family Fabaceae; genus Lathyrus; species Lathyrus sativus. The sequence continues at coordinate 186,994,678 of OZ012737.1, forward strand.
TCCTGTTAACAATCAAGGTGCTGTTTTCCCTGAGAGGAATCCACGCAGAGGTATCCCGGTAGCCAGGACTGTAAACTCAAGAGCTCTTGAAGGTGATAGAAGGTTCCGAGGATTGGAAGAAAGAGTTAAAGCTTTGGAGGTCAAAGATGCTGTTAACCTGAATGCTGCAGACATGTGTTTGGTCCCTGACCTGGTGTTGCCTTATAAGTTCAAAGTGCCGGAATTCGAGAAGTACACGGGAGATAGCTGTCCGAAGCTGCATTTGATGATGTTCTGCCGAAGAATGACTTCGTTTGTGCGAAATGACAAATTGATGATCCACTGCTTTTAGTATAGTCTGACTGAGGCATCTTTGAGGTGGTATGTGCAGTTAAAGAATAATCAAATTCAATCATGGGTGGATTTAGCCAGAGCTTTCATGAAGCAGTACAATTACAACCTAGACATGGCTCCTAGTCTCGTACATCTGCAAGAATTATCTCGGGCGGAGAATGAATCATTCAGAGGGTATGTGCAAAGATGGAAAGGATTGGCTGCTAGTGTTCAACCACCGCTTCAGGAAAGAGAAATGGTTGACCTCTTCGTGGGTACTCTGAAGGGCCATTATTATGACAAATTGTTCGGTTGTACAAGCTTTGTGGGCCTGATGAGAATGAGGGAGCTTGTTGAGAGAGGACTCAAGAGTGGAAAGCTTCGAGATGCTCCTTATATCCCAGTTGATAAGAATGAGTCAGTTGTCAGTTCTCAAGAAGAATGGGAAGAAGGAAATGACATCGTCTCAGAATCTCCAGCGTCTCAGGATCGGTTTTCAGACACTTCAAGTCAACGGTCATCCTGTCGTCGATCGCGTCAGCACGCCCAACGAAGACCAAGGAAACCTGAAAGGCAGTTCACTCAGCTACCGGTGTCGTACAGTCAGTTGTTGCTAGATCTGGTCAGAAGTGGATTGATAGTGCCGAAAGAGACTAATCCAGTGATTCCACCATATCCTCCAGGTTTTGATGCCAGCGCCCGCTGTGAGTACCATGTTGGGGCACAGGGGCATTCAACAAATGATTGTAAGGTGCTCAGAAGCCAGGTTCAGGATCTGTTAGACTCTAACCGGATTCTCATCGCACCCCAGGGTTTTGTTCAGATTAACGATTCTCCGTCATCCAGTTGTGTGGGTTCGTCAGTTAACGTCATGGGAGACTCCACGGGAAGTGTGTGTTCTGAAGATTGTCAAACAGAGAGTTCAGTTGAATATGGGAGAAGTTTCTAGAGGTTTCGGTGCCGAGCGCTGCATCTGTTTTCTCTGCCTAACCCGTTTAGCTTTTGTGCGCTAGTGTTTGCTGACCACCACCAGGATTGTTGGCTGGGGTCATTGTATTCGTACTCGTTTGTGCTTACGTGCTGTTTTTTTTGGTTGTACATGGGTGGGAGATGTTCGTCAGTGTGCTTATAGATTGAGTTTCTCTTTGTCTTGTCATGAATATGTGTTTGCTTTTTGCGTTGCATTATGATTTAACAGGTACATCAGAACCGTGGGTCTTATTTCCTCATCGTCCAGTTTGTTGCAGGAATTCCTTCAGAGATATGGAATAGAATCAGGTTGAATTGATTGAAGTTCGAAGCCAGCTGGGGCAGATGATGAGAGACATGCAAGAGATACGTCTAGAGCAGAAGATCCTCAAAGAGGAAAATAGTCAGCTGAAGACCCAAATGAGCTTGATCATGGAAGTAGTCAAGAATGTGCTTAGGAAAGGGGATGATCAGCTATTTGAAGCCACAGTGAAAAAGCTCGTGCCACCTGTGCCTGTGGAACCTGAGCAACAGCAACAAAGGATACATCCGGCTCAACAGAGGATTCAGGATGGGAAGCCAAAGAGGGTATTTGAGGCGCCACCTTCCACGTATGCTGAGCTCTTGCAGACCTTATTGAGGTTCAAAATGGTTGAAAAGAGAATGTTGGGCCCACCCACAGGAGCGCTTCCTTATGGGTACGATACCAGTAAGCAATGTGAATTTCATTCTGGGGCACTCGGACACGATATCGAGGGTTGTCATGCTTTTAAGCACAATGTTCAAGACCTGGTTGACTCAAAAGATATTGAATTCACGCCAAGCGGTGTAGCTGTACGTATTGCTCCTGTCCTAGTTGATGCTAAGATGATGGATGTTTCTAAAGTTGCAGTAGGTCAGAAACGTATCCTGGACTCCATGGTGTCAGAATCTCCATGCCCACAACTGCTGCCTATTCCTGGGGCAGATATGAGAAAGAAGATGGCTAAGCATAAGGAGTGCCTTAATCAGTACGGTGGAAGTCAAGAAACTGATGTTGTATTTGATACGAAGGAGGTTCAACAGTCAACCCGATACCAGCAACAACAACAACGATCTCAACAGTGGAAGAGGCAGCAGCATCCCAATCAGCGAAGGGCTCAAAATCAGAGGCCGTTGAGGGTATTTAGTGTGCCTCCGATGCCGTATGCCGAACTTCTTCAGGTGTTGCTACGATTGCAGTTGGTTGAGAAGAGGAAGTTAGCCCCGCTGACAGGTACGCCTCTAGTAGGGTATAATATCATCGAGCACTGTGATTTCCATTCAGGAGCACCGGGGCACAACATTGAAGATTGTCTGGCCTTCAAGCACAAAGTGCAGGACCTACTTGATAGTGCAACAATCAACTTCGGGCAGGAAGGGCCCAAAAGCGTCTGAATGAGGAAGAGGGGCTCTATAATTTGGTTGGGTCGCTGAAAGCAGATCAGGACAGCATTAGGTTTCCTCTAATAACTGATTGTGAAGATGGATGGTTCAGCAGCGGGACAGATGTGAAGGCCCGGTTCTCGGGAGCTGGCATTTTTCTTTGTTTTATCTTGTCATTGCTTTACGTTTGTAGTTTCTTTCCTGTTTAAATTGCAATCTTGTTTGTAAAACTTGTTGTTTTCATTCAATTGATGATAATGGAATAAATATGCATGTTTTGATTGAATCCATTCGTGTTCACTAATTGTTTTTACAAATGTCCAACGCCTGGTTAAGAAGGATCGGAGGAGGATGACGAAAATGAACGACACGCAGCTTCCGATATTGTATGCTTTCGAAATAAAACCTGCTGAGGATGTACAAGCATTATTTCAAATCCCTAAACACCGGTGATATAAGGAAGATAATCCCTTGTCAACCCCTTTGAGCCTAGTAGTAGGAGTTCTTTCTGAAAGCGAAATACCCTCAATCTTTAACCTGGGGCAGGGTAGGTGTTAGCTAATTTGGCCGAGCGTTCAAGTTGCAAAAGGAGTGTCCGTTCGAGGATCAATCACACCTTTAGAGGTCGTGCCTAAAAAACCACAATGGTTAAATCAAGAGTGAGACAGTCACATCATTCCCCAATGAGTCAGGCAATCGGTGTCACACAACTTGTTCGGAAAAAGAGAAAGCAAAAAGAATCAAAAGCCCGCTAAGTCAAAGCTTCAAAACAAATGACTTAGGCAAAAATGAGGGCATCCCGCTGGACTTAAAAGAATCAAAAGAAACTCCAAAGAGTCAGTCCAGGCAAAAGTTAGGGATATGAGAAGAAAAAAGATGAAAGGATGACAAAAGAAAAATCCTCAAATGAAATACGAGTCGTGTGACCTCAAGTGTCAAAGACGAAAGGTGAGTGGCTATCACTCCAAAAACTCATGGTTTCTCGAACTATCACTCCTGTCTTTCAACCTCTGAGAGGTGAGCGCTAAGGTCGAATTAGCTGAACGTAGGATGGGAGAACATCAAGGAGAATGGGTGGGTTAAAATAAACTTTGAGCCTTTATCCTTTCCTTCAAAACCGAGAACCTGACCACGTTACAACCTTCAAAAGTCCTAATTGAAGCAGGTTATTTCGAAGGCATACTTCGGTAAAGATTGCATCGATTCTGACTCCTAAAAGGGTTCCTCTTACCATGTTGGTACTGATGTTGATATCCTTGATAAATGTTTTGTGCATTTTATGCCATAAACTGTTTTTTTTCCTATTCCCAGTGAACAGATTGGATGTCAAAGCTGTCATATGCGTTGCATTAATACATCTTTCACGCAGAATAACTTGTTTTACTCGCGAGTAAGCGCTTGACAGCAGGAGAGTTTTCTACAACGGAAAGTATGGTTAGGATAAAATACAGAACGCCCGAATGTTCCGAGAGCAGGGGCAAGCTATTATCGTGATCCCCAGTCAGGTCAGCCTTTCGAAGTCAGTTATCCTGGGGCAATCAGGTTGAGATTCGGTGAATATCTTGTAGTCAGGGGCACTACTTGGAATCAGATAATCAGGAGCGAAGTCATTGCAGTCAGGGGCAGGCCATCTTAAGAGCGCAGAGGTTATTCTTTATTCAAGGAGCATTTGATGTGAAGTATCTCTCCGAGGTTCAGAATGCTGGGGCATTTCATAACAGACCATCAGGGTGCAGATTTTCAGACTTTCTTTCGAGGACTATCCCCACAGAGATCCCGCAGGCTGGGGTATATCAGAAGCGAAAGGATTGTTCTTCTCCGTATCATCAGGGTTATTCAGAGCTATTCGAGCAGATTCAGTCGATTTTCGAGTGCGAGGCGAATGTCGGGAAGTCGTGTTACTATCCCGTGACTCTTCCATCAGAAAGCTGTGTATTCAGGCAGAATGTTTTCCAGCGTCAGTTGTACCTGACCCATCACAGATAGCCTAAAAGCCCAAATCAATGATGGCGATCACTGTGAGGCCCATCCGTGTTGGCGTATCAGTTTCCAAATCCAATCTTCATCAGTATGCAGGAAGACTCCGTCTATTTTCTCCAGCAAAGTCCAATTTTCCATTGGTACGGGTAAGCTATCCCCAGCAAAGTCCAATCATACTTGGCACATCTGCTATTCCCCAGCAGAGTTATATTCCCCAGCAGGGTGTTACTTCAACGAGGTGTTTGGCTAAGTTCCCGATTTCTCCAGCTGAGTTGATTTCACTCTTCCAGCATTTATTTTGCTGGAATAATTCTGCGATATCCGGTTTATCTCCAGCGGAGTTGGCTTCGTCTTCAGCATTTATTTTGCTGAAGTGGTTTTCTGTACCCGACTTTCTCCAGCAGCCCGAGCCTACATTAGCATGTTGCATATCATCATATTTGCATCATACTTGCATTTCATTTTCAAGATGCGTAGCATTTCCATCCTGAATGGAGCATTACGTCAGAGAAAGATTCAAACATATGCATATGCATACGAAGAATAAGCCAGGTTTTCTATCAGCCTCATATGGCGCATGAATTACTCTGTAATCAGTTCAGGGGCATTCATCCAGCAGCAGTGTTCAGGCAATTCAGCGGTTTATTCGTATTTCAGATCATACAACAGTTATGCTTTGATCAATCAGTCATCTGGTATCGACAGACTTTTCTTCCTGTCAATTCATATTGACGATGTGTTCCTCCAATAAGTGGACTTCTCCGTCTATTATTAGACGTCTTGAGTGCGAAAGTGGCTTTCTTTCCGTCTATCAGTAGACGATGTGAAGTTTCGGATGATTTTCCAGTGGGGTTTCAAGATGGGGTTTCTCTAAGTGGCTTTTCTTTCCGTCTATCAGTAGACGATGTGAAGTTTTGGTTGATTTTCCAATGGGGTTTCAAGATGGGGGTTCTCTAGCATATGGCTTTCTTTCCGTCTATTAGTAGATGATGTGAAGTTGCAGGTGATTTTTCAGCGGGTTTCTTATTGTCAGATTATACGGATGGTGTGTTTTCCCCAGCGAGCTTTCCGTCTATCTTTAGACGATGTGAGTATTGAATTTTTTCCTTCGGGATTATGGGTGTCTTTCTGTCTATCATTAGACGATGTGAGTATGGATTTTGGGTGTCTTCCCGTCTATCTTTAGACGATGTGAGTATGGATTATGGGTGTCTTCCCGTCCATCTTTGGACGATGTGAGTATTGAATTTTTTCCTTCGGGATTATGGGTGTCTTTCCGTCCATCTTTGGACGATGTGAGTATTGAATTTTTTCCTTCGGGATTATGGGTGTCTTCCCGTCTATCTTTAGACGATGTGAGTATGGATTTTGGGTGTCTTCCCGTCTATCTTTAGACGATGTGAGTATTGATGGTTTTCCTTCGGGAGGGGTGTCTTCCCGTCTATCATTAGACGATGTGAGTATGGATTTTGGGTGTCTTTCTGTCTATCCTTAGAAGATGTGAGTATTGATGGTTTTCCTTCGGGAGGGGTGTCTTCCCGTCTATCTTTGGACGATATGAGTATTGATGGTTTTCCTTCGGGAGGGGTGTCTTTCCGTCTATCTTTAGACGATGTGAGTATATTTCTCTTCCTGTCTATCAGTAGACGATGTGAGAGGATCAAGTGTTTTGTTGCAACCCTCGGGTTTGTTATATGGGGTATCACAGGTAGCTGGCGTTAAAATCAGGAGTTCTTTATCAGATGATTGATCAGTATGTTGCCGTAATGACTGGATTCGGTTTTCTGGATTTTATTCCCCAAGCAGTTTTACAGTATATTCTCACGGTTGGCAAATTTTTGGGTTTTATTGGTATTCAACCGTCTCGTACCTCCGAATGTTTGAAGGTTGAGCGCTCTTCAACCCTTCAGGTCCAAGTCGCTTGAATAGGGGCAGCTGTTGCACCCTAAAATTTGACCAATCGGTTCTCCTATCTGGTTCATGGTTCAATTTGTATCCGCATATCAGATGCATGACATTTGTGCACAGACAGAGGGTGTCAGGGTTACAACTTGGGTTTCATTTACCGGATATGTCAGATCCAGTCTAGATAATCAGGGTTTTATTTTCGGGGAATTGTGCGCTCCTCGGTGTTTTCAGCTTACATGGTGGTTTTCGGGATATTCTGATGCCAGGGGTTTACTGTTTGCTTTAATCTGGTCGCACGCTCTTTTATGTTGGTTATTGGCCTCTGTTTGCATTTTTTAGGGTTTAATAGCTTTTTGTGGATTTTTAATAGGCTTTATAGGTTTTCTAGGATTAATTAGATTTTTTAACATTTTTTAATAGTTTAAATCTTTTTTTTAGAGCTTTATAGAATTTTTAATAGATTTAATAGTTTTTTAATCATTTTTAGAATATAATAGATTTTAAATAGCTTTTAAATGTTTTTAGAATAATATAGAAAGAATATAGTTTTTTTATTATTAATAATAGATTTTCCTATAGAATAAATAATATAGATTTTATTAGAAGTAGTAGAGTTTTAATGAATTTTTAATCAATAGAGGTTAATTAGGATTTAATCTTTTGTTTAGAGTTTATTTGAGTTTATTAGTTAATTAGGTTTAGTTTTAATTAGTTTAATTAGGTAATCATTAGTTAATTAGGTTAATTGGGTTTAATTCATGTTAATGGGTCAGATTTCAGGTTTTTTCATTTAATTTTCGTGGGCCAGTATAGATTTTTTGGAGGCCCAACAATTTTAGTTCGTTTTTGTCCATCTTCAGTCCATTTTTTTGTCCATTTTTGTTCAAAATGTGCCAAGTGTTATTATATAAGTGCGCCACGCGTTCACACCAGGGGACCCCACCTCATTTCCACCAACACTCAGAAACCTTCCACGCGTTTCTCCAAGACTCTCTCCCTCTGCCAGCACCCCCACGTGGCGTCCTGCATGTTCTCCACTGACTCTATCTCCCTGCCACTTGGCAACGTCTGAGTTTCACCGGAGCCTCATACCGTCGGGCATGCAAACGCCCTAACTCCCACCGTCGGCCACCCTAACGCCCTCCGGCCACCGTAACAACCCACCAGAGCCACTTTTTTGCCCAGAATCCTCCCCTCTTCTTCTTCCTCCCCCTTCCTCCTCCGTCCACCTTCATCAATAACCCGCCGGAAAATTCAACCAGGTCCACCGGAAACTGCATCCGTGGCCGGAAACCTCATAGACCTTCATCGTCCCGCCCAGAATCCTTCAACCTGCATCAATACTTTCTCCAGAAATCATCATTATCATCATTGATCATCAAGAACTCCGCATGTTCTTCGTTAATCCTCCAAAACTTCATACGATCATCATCAGTCTCCAGATCTCCTTCAACTTTCCCAGCGATTCATCACTCTCCAGAAAATTCCCAGAGCATCTTCATCCGTTCAAAGATCTTTACACCAAGAGCTCTTTAATTTCTTCATCAGGATCCTCGTCAAGATCCACGCGCGAAGTGAAATTATCAAGTTCTTCAACAAGCCTCAAGAACTCCCTGAGTCGTTCGTATTCCAAATCCAGGTGTTATCCTTCGATCCTTGTTCACGTTTTTCTTCTATGATTGTTGAATATAGGGATTCATCTTAGTTGAACTTGAATTTAGGTTGCGTTTAGGGTTTTGAAGTGGAGGTTTTTGGGAGATTTAGATTAGGTAGTTCAGATTTGGGTAAGGTTGGATTGAGAGAGAAGGGCTGAGTTGCAGACGGCGCTAGGGTTTTGGAGGAAGAAGTTGGTTTTGTTGTTTGTTTAGTTGGGCTAGGGTTTGGATGGTGTTTATGCCCAAGTCTGAATTTGCTGAATCACCCCTCCATTTGCTCGTATCCCCCCCTGGGCAGCTAGACTGGGTGGAATTGGATTGGGTTTAGGCCCTAAGTGCTATGTACACCCCCGTGTATGGGCCCTATGCTGAAGCAACTGGCGTTTTGCTATTAATGCACCCCCCCCTTTCTTATTTCTTTTTTTAATTTCTTTGTTTTCATGCATGTTAGAAATAAATTCATAAAAGATAGTAGGAGTGTCCGATTAATTCCCTTCTTTTTTCTGTAGGTTCATAATTCAATTTAGAATTCTATAGTGCAAAAATATTAATTAGATCATGCATTTTTATTTTTGTTTGCATTTTTGTATTTTAATGGAGATTGAATAATTGGTTTGTGATGTGTCTACCTTGTTGATTTTAGTTCTCTCATTTGGTATTAAATTTTGCTCTAGTTTTTTAGTATGTTATACTAGACTGATGCATGCTCCCCATACGATTTTTTGTGGATTTTTTAGAGGTTGATTGATGTTGTTTTAGGGTTAGAGAATAGAGACCTCATAACTTGCTGGTTAACCCTTGACCATTCATATGTTAGGGATTGTTTAGTAGCCTTAGAAGTTGACTTAGGCTTTGAGATTTGATCTTGGGATCATAGAGCCATGTAGGTTTCCCCTAGATTTTTGGTAGATTTTTGTAGGGTGTTCTGTTATTTTTGTTTAAGCCTGAGAATAGGAGAAGTCTTGATAGGCTTCTGACTTTGAAGTTCAACTGTGGTTGAACTTCAGAGTTAGTTTCCTTTGGGTTGAGGGTCTGTGGTTTCTTCTTGAGGATGGAGGCTGGATGAAGTCTTGTTGGAGCTTGCAAGGATGCATGGTTTGAGGTCCTAGTCTAGGAGCTTGCTCTCTGTTTGTGAGGTTTGAGATCCTGAAGTTTGAGGGAAATTTATGGTACTTTCCCGAGGAAGGCACTATGAACATCTTTCATTCTTTCTTCTCACCTCTTTCTCAAGTATCCAATGATGTTGGAGCCTTCATGTGAGTTTAGTTTCTCCTGAGGAGGAATGTAAACTGATCACAGTTGTTGAGCCACATGGGATATGATTCCTAAGTGGAAGCCCCCTAGTACTTTCCTGAGGAAGGCACTATGGGTCTGCTCACTTAGTTCCTCTAGTTCTGGTAGGATTTCCTAAGTATCCAATGATGTTGGAGCCTTCATGTGAGTTTAGTTTCTCCTGAGGAGGAATGTAAACCGATCACAGTTGTTGAGCCACATGGGATATGATTCCTAAGTGGAAGCCCCCTAGTACTTTCCTGAGGAAGGCACTATGGGTCTGTTCACTTAGTTCCCTTAGTTCATGTAGGATTTCTCAAGTATCCAATGATGTCGGAGCCTTCATGTGAGTTTAGTTTCTCCTGAGGAGGAATGTAAACCGTTCACAGTTGTTGAGCCGCATAGGATATGATTCCTGAGTGGTAAGCTTCCTAGTACTTTCCTGAGGAAGGCACTATGAGTCTGCCTACTTAGCTCCCTTTCTTTGGTAAGCTTGTGTTGAAGCTTGAAGACTGGATTGATTTCTCTTGTGTAGGGTTTTGCTTAGAGATTTTGATTAGGGTTTTGCTTAGAGATTTGATTAGAGATTTGATTAGGGTCTTGCTTAGAGATTTGATTAGAGATTTGATTAGGGTCTTGCTTAGAGATTTGATTAGGGTTTTGCATAGGGCTTTGCTCAGGGGTTTGATTAGGGTTTTGTTTAGGGGTCCTGCTCAGGGTTTTGGTTTAAGTTTTGGATAGGGGCTTGTCAGGCTGGCTAGCCTTCTCTTAGTGTTGTTTGACTTGTGTGGTGCTGTGCTGCATTAGACTTAGGGGTTCATCTAGATATTTTGATAGGTGCATCTTAGAAGTAGGCTTTGTGTGCATGAGAAGTTGAGGTGGTACTCCTTCTGCTTGTTTGTTATTGAGTGGCTTTGCTTGCTGGTATTTGGTAGAGCTGAGCTCCCTTACCTCTGTGGTTTGCGGCCTTTGCGCCTTGATTGTTTGGTTGTTGCATTCATGCATATTTCCAGTATTTCTTTACTTTGCAGTTGATTCCTGTTTGCTGTTTAGTCCTGTTGCCATGATCCCTTAGGAGCTCTAACTTCTCCGCTGCGGAGGAGTTATGATAGACATTAGGCGAGTCAACCAGGCATGATAACAGTAGGTAGATTCCCCTTTTCAACCATAGTTTTAGGGTGTCTTTTCCCTTTCTCAGCAATAGAAAAACACTTGAATAACTTGTGTCGTAGTTAGCCGAACTACAGCTGCTCTAATTTCTCGTACCAGACGAGAATATGTAGGCATGGGATGCGATATCCTAGCGAGCACACTAACAACTAACCTTTTGTTCTCTCGCGGCTGTGCGATCGAGACTTTCCCGCTGACGACTGATGTTATCCCTTTTCTCTTGCCCGAGTGCATTTGAGACCAGACCGTAGTTTTTCCCATAGGTTCCCGAGCCTTTAAAACCAGATTGATTTCTCACTGCTGTGTGAGAACACGAAGTTTAGCCGTAGTTAGTCGAACTACGTTTGCTCTGATCTTCCATGCCGTGTGGAAGTACGTAGGCACAGGACGCGATGTCCTGGCGAGCACCCTTTCCCCCGTCTAGACGTAGGTAGTCGAACTACATTGACTCTGACTTTCCCATTGCACGAGGGAGTACATAGGCCCAGAACACCGTATGTTCTGTCGAGTCCTGTCCTTTTCTTTTCTTTTCAGACTGACCATTAGCGTAGATAGATAAATACACCCTTTTCCTTATAAACACCAAGCGTGGATCCCGTCGAGTACGACGGACGTGAGGGGTGCTAATACCTTCCCCTTGCGTAACCGACTCCCGAACCCAGGTTTTGTTTGCGATGACCATACCTTTTCCCGTTTTTTGCGAGGTTTACTTCGAGCGTTTCCTTTCCCTCCGTTGGGATAAATAACGCACGGTGGCGACTCTTCTGTCAGTCGGCGCCGATTTTCGCAGTAGCGACACGAATCTTGAGCGGAGATCTAGATGGACTTTGCCGATGTTTGAAGGTTTCTTGAACGGAGAATTTCTGGAGATCTGGTTGAATAACATATGCAGATCGCTTGAAGACGATGAGCGTATAAAGAAGCTGAAACAATTCTTGACGTTGTTCTTGGTGTTTCTGGAGAATGAAGTTGTGGACAAACGGTGAAGTTGATTACCGACGATGAAAGTGTTTATCCGATGATGATATTATTGATCGTTGGAGATGTTGAACTGGAGAATCTGAGGAGAACGCATGCGTTGAAGGTTGTTGATGATTCTGATGATGAAGATTCTATAAAGACCGGTGGTGATTGATGAACACGAATCCAGATCTGGAAAAAAAAGTTATGGATGTGATGAAGTTCTTTGAGGAAATCTGGAAAAAGATGAACATGCATGAAGTTCTGACGAATTCTTGAGGTTCTGGAGATCTAGCGAAGAACACGGTGATGTTCTCGAAGAGATCTGGATTTCACGATCATGAAGAACACAGCAGTTAGAATTTCTGGAAAAATTGATCAGAGAGTGATGAATGTTGAGTGAGAACGATGAAGGTTGCTCGGAGAAGGTGATGAAACGCAGTTTCCGGCGAGATTCCGGCGAGACGCCGACGACAGTTGCGGCAGTCCCTACGGCGGCTGCATGGCCGGCGGCGAGGGGGACGGTGAGACAGATGAGAGCCACGTGGGGCTCTGCATGGAAGGGGAGAGAGAGATAGTGGGGACAGGTGGCTAGTTCTGAGAGAGAAAAAACGCGTGGGAGCCTCTGAGCATGGACAAGTGACACTGCATTGAAATGAGGTGGGGCTTTATACACTGGACAAGTGGCACTGAACTTTGGGCCCCCAAAAATCTGACAAATGGCCCACTAACTCAGACTTGATTAACAGTTAATTAACACATGATTAAACCCTAATTAAATCCAATTAATGCTAAACGAAACTTAAAACCGCAATTAAAGCCTAAATGACAATTAAGACTATTCTGAACCTAATTAAGGCTAATAAATCCAATTAAAATGAACTAATACCCTAATTAACATCTAAAAAAAGTGATTAAGATCTAATTAATGTCTATTTAATCCTAAACCCAAATTAAATCCAAAAAGAGAATTAACTATTAAAATTCTATTAATTTCTAAGCAAATAAAACATAGAAAAACTCTATTAATCCTATTTAAAAAAACCTAGTAAAGGAATTATCCTATTAAAAATCATTTTAAAAAACTACTTAGTATCTAGAAACAATTATTTTATTAAAACCATTATCTAAAAATGAATTATTCTTAAAAAGAAATTAAAACTAAAAACTATTTAAAAACATTTAATATCTATTAAAGCTATCAAAAAAATCTATCTAATATCTAGAAAAATCAATTAAATCCATTAAAAAATTCTAGAAAATAAGGGAAAATAATCTAAAAGTACAGTACAACCAATTAAATCGATTAGAAAAAAAGATGCGCGAATACAGCGAAATAAACGGTAACAACCGGACACCGAGATGTCCTCAAAAACAACAGCGAGAGCTGAAAACACAGGGAACGAGCACCGATCCTTAAAATACGTCCTCGTATTGGCCTGAAAAGCCTGAAGCGCGATCAGAGGGCTGTAATCTCGATAAAGTCAATCTGACTGAAAAAAATGCAATGTACGTGGTATGCAAATGCAAAATGAAATGAGTCGAAACATGAGCCAAATTGCGATAAGCAGTTGGTCAAATTTTGGGGTGCAACAGCTGCCCTTATTCAAACGGCTTGGACCTGAAGGGTTGAAGAGCGAACAACTTTCAAGCATTCAAAGGTAGAAGACGGTTGAATACAAAAGAGAACCCAGAAATTTGCCAACTACACAAGTACACGGTACTCTGGTGGGAACAAATCTTCGGAAGCTGAAATCATAGCTGCACGACAACTAGCTGGAGAAATACTGATCTGAACCTCCGTCAGGATGATTCTCTGATTTATCTGATATCATTGCATCCTCAAATCATCGAGGGATCACTGGTTACACGGTAACGGGTGATTTGCCAACGCACAGGTAAACGATACTTTGATTGGTAGGCACATCTTCAAAAACTGAGTATGACAATTGCACATCAACTCTACTGGGGAATTGGTCACACGGTAACCGGTGAAAGGCTAATCTCAAATCTCCGTCAGGATGATCATCTGATTTTGCTGTAGATCTTCGTCCTCAAGTCATCAAGGGATCACCGGTTACACGATAACTGGTAATGGATGGTTGATCATGCCGTCAGGCATTCTGCGTCATAGCAGAAGAATTCCTCGGGACTTGTCAGGTCATTAGGAACTTTTTTTAACAATCAAGCTATTTATGCCGTCAGGCATTCAAGGGAATTTTCAGGCGTCAGCCGGACTTCATCAGTAGGTCGGGAATAGACTTCTTGGTCAATCATGAACCAAATAATGATATCCAAACTTTTACTGTCAGGCACTCCACATCAGCTGAGAGAACTACTTCGTCAATACAGTTGGACTTCATCAGCAAGTTTAGGGTTTCGGCACCGCTGCCAGACTTCAATCATCAAGTCTTCCAAGGAAAGTTCAACTTCTATGTTTAAAACCTGCTGGGGATGACGCATCTCCACTGGGGGTTCTGGAGAACTATCAAGTAACTCTGCTTCGGGGGTCCAAAAATCATTCTGACTGAATCATCTCTGTTGAGGAAATCAAGAATCATCTTGAACAAATAACTCCGTCGGGGACTTCAAGAATCATCCTGAACCAATAACTCTGCTGGAGATTTCAGGAACCATCCTGAGCAAACACTCTGCCGGGGATTTTAAGCATCAACTTGAGCAACCAACTCTGGCGATTTCACTGGGGATTTTAAGAATCATCTTAAGCACACAACTTCGCTGGGGAATTCAAGAATCATCTTGAGCAAACCATTCTGCGGAGGAACATCTGCAAAACAAGAACGGTGGCGACCTGGCTCATGTTTCGTATGCATATGCTTTGACAATGACGTAATGCTCCACACGGTGGAAATGCTACGCGTTTTTAGGGTAAATGCTATGCAATCATGCAAAACTCTACGACCCCATCAGCAAAATAAATGTTGAAGGGAGAATCCTCCTGTCAAGGAGAAAGAACCACTCTGGTGGAGGAAGGAATCATCCTGTCGAGGAGAAGAAGTCACGCCGATCTCAATTGGACTCCGCCTTGGGAAACGAACTTCAGTCGACTGCTGCAGGGGAATAAAGCTCTCCGAGAACTTGGACTCGCTCAACCGGGTATTCAAACCACAAACTGCTGAGGAAACGATATCAATCGCAGAAATAAACTGTCCGGCATTCGCAGCCAAACTTTCCTGGAGAGAACGACTCCGATGGGGAAATACAACATCAGCTATTCAACCACTACTAGGGAAAACCAATCATGGCCTGAACGCTTTCCAAGGACTCGGCTCTCTTGGGAATCTGCATATTCGGCTGGGGAAGAAGGAATCGTCCTGCTTGCCAGGGAAAATACAACTCTGTGGGGAATTTCAATTCCGCTGGAGACTTCAGTCTTGAACTATCAATTGCTGAACACTTGTGAATAGTCTCCTATGAGACCTGTACTTGTGACCCGGTGCTGGGGGATGAACACACACTTCGGCGCCTGACTCAGCTGGGGAGATGGTGATCCTTCAGGATACATCCGATTGGGGGAGAGAATCTTCTCTGCTTGGGGATACATATCAATGCTCCTGGTCCCGTATTCAGACTCTGCGGGGAGATGCTGCTACACTCTATCGGGGATATCAATCCTGATCTGCTGAGGATAATCTTGCATACGCCTTACGGAGACTGACCCTTCTGGGTAACACCTGCTGGACTATCAAGTCTGATGAGGAATACCTATGTATCAACACTGCTGGGGATATCAATCCTTAGCTACTCATTGTACAACTATGTTGGAGGTGTACCGATCCTATCAAGGACACACCTCTGGCGACTGCGGAAGATAACAATCGATCACTGAAATTGAATCTCCCTTCACTGAGGAAAACAACCCTGAACGGTTCTTTTAGAACACCCTAAGTCCTTATAGGGTACGAAGCAAGCTGCTGAGAAATAACTCTTCTCTGTCTGACGTCAAAATCTACTCGTCTGGAGATTACTCAGTGAGGGAATCAACGTCGACCTCTGCTTGAGTCAATGACCTGGACTCGGAGGGGAAAGGAGTCAAACTTGGACTCTGTGGGGATACAACATTGCATCAGTCCCACTGCTGGGGAAATAAACCCAAATCTGTCGGTCAGGGAAAGCTTCAGGCTCAACCCACTTGGGAAAATAGCACGTCAGGCTACTCACCGTTCAATGCTTGGGATGGCCATGCTCTGCCGGAAATATCAATCAAACCTGCCGAGGATAATCTTGATCCTACTCTGATAAGGGATAAATTCCATCTCAACCTGCTGCAATCTCAAACTGCTCAGGGAAAACAATCTCAAACTGTACATCTCGGCTGAGAAAATAATCCTGATTCAACAACATCTACACAGGGAATACAGAATACCAATCATGGAGCTGGGATCACTCGAGCCTTGTGTCGGGGAATGTGACAACATACGAGTCACTAAGAATCATCGTGCCGAATATACTTAGGCTTTTTCTGGTTTAGGGATAGGTTTATGGTGATAGGGATTTATTTCTGGTTACCAACAAAAGTGGATTTGAAAGGGAAATACTAGACGAGAACTAGCATTCAAGGTGGACTATCAGACGAGAACTGATAGCAAAATATGTTAGGTTGTCAGACGAGAACTGACTTACGGTTTTCCAGACGAGAACTGGACTTTAAAACTTTGTTAGCCAGACGGGAACTGGTTGAACAATAGGTTAAAGAAAAGGTGACCAGACAGGGCTGGTTTCTGGTTTGGATTTCAGACGAGAACTGATCTCCGGTTTGCTAGACGAGAACTGGACTTTAAAACGATTTGGTTACAAGGTTCTACCAAGTAACAGGTTAGGCTGTAGGATAACAATCCAATGGCAGCAAGACTTCTTCAGAAGGTTCAGGTTTTGGCAGGGTAATGACACGATCCCCCGGCACTCAACTCTTGCTGGGGTGAACAAACTCGTTTGAACAACTTGCCCCAGTGCAATTCAACTTGCCCCAATCCGACTCTTGGAAAAATTCATACTGAACAGAAAGCAGCTGGCAACGAGACAATCTTCAGGTGACTTGCCCCAACATCTGTACAACGGAAGGATTCATCCTCAACTAACCAATTCCAACCATGGCTGGTTTCAATACACTTCTGAAGTAGCTTGCCCCTGAACGAGCGTTGAGCGACTTAACATGCCCTGATTGAACACTGGAGGGATCTGCCCTCAAACCACAGAACTCTGGACGATTTCCCCTGATTGGGTCTCGAGAAGGTTCACTTCTGATCAACTGCTTCCTGAATAATCTGTCCCATAATCAAACGATCATTCGGGACTTGTCCTCAGACTGACTGATTCCAAACTCACTGGAAGTCAATGCCCCAAATTCACAGGGCTTCACAGCATACCGTTCTGATCCAGACTGCTACGATTCAGTCCTGATTGACTATTCCCTGTTGGAATTCCTTCATATCAACTACTGACCTGCAATTAAAATTGTTTATTCACGAATGGTAATTTTAATGCAGTGTTCATGCAGATTTCGAAAATGTTGTCACTCATTTATGTGTCATGATAGTGAGTGATGAATGAACCAAAGAGTTCAAACGTAGTGCTGATTCGATCAGTGAAAAACACAACAAGGATATGATTAGCAAATCATGTAGGAGTCAGGTTACTCAACCTTATCGTAATGCGCTTTTAGAATAAACCCCTGCCTCAATTAGGTCTTTTAAGGGTTGTATCGTGGTCGGGTTCACGGTTCGTGAAACAAAGGATATTAGGCTCAAATTATGATTTGTACCCACCCCTTCTACGTGATGATCTCCGATCCTAAAGTTCAGTTAACATGGCTCGAGTGCTCGCCTCTTCGAGAGGTATGTTGAATGTTGGGAATAGTGGTTAAAGAACTCACAAGGTTTTCGGAGTGACAGTTACTCCTTTCCGTTTTCGGTGTCTGTATCTACACGACTTTGTCCTTGTTCGAGGATTTTTCTTTTTATATCCTTTATTTTTCATTCTTTCGATTCCCTAATTTTTTCCTAGACTGACTCTTCAGAGTTGTTTTCGATTTTTCTTTTGAAGTCCAGCGGGATGCCCTGATTTTTTGCCTAAGTGTTAACTTTCCAGCTTTTTTCTTTTACTTAGCGGGCTTTCTTATTCCTTTTTTCTTTTTCTTGGAACAAGTCGTGCGACACTGGTTGTCTGGATTCATCCAAGAGGTTTAGAACTGTCTCACTCCTGATTGGTGAGGTTTAACCATTGTGGTGGACGAGGTACGACCTCTGGGGAAAAATGCGATGTGATTGGTCCTCGAAAGGCAACACTCCTCTATAAGACTTGAACGCTCGGTCAAGCTACCTGACAACTACCCTGCCCCGGGCTAAGATGAGAGGATTTAAAAGTCCGAAAGAAACTCCTACTTCTCGGCTCGAAGTGGTTAACGAGGGACTAACTCCTTATATCTCCAGTGTTTAGGGGATTTGAAATAATGCCTGTACATCATAGGCAGGGTTTTATCCGAAAGCATACGATCATCAGTTATGAGTATTCAGTTTCGTCATCCTCCCTCCAGTCTTTACTAATCATAGTGATAAAGTGGAGTGAATAAAGTGCAAGTGTCAGTGCAATGCAGTAAATGAGCGACAGCGACATGATTAATTCAGAAAAATGCATAGTCACTTTATCAATATTACCATTTGAAACAAACAATGTTTAACAGCAAGTAGTAACTAATAGAAAGGAAACTAAAAATGCAAATGATAACAAGTCTGAGGACTGCCAATGCTGAGGACGTCTGCCTGTCTGGACCACTGGCTTTTGGAAATAAACTCTCTGAATCTGCGAGCTCAGACAACTGAGAGGTTGTCATGTACAACCAAAACTCCTTCTGGAAAGGAAATGCACCCTTTGTCGATCAACTGTTGCACTTTTGCCTGAAAAGCTTTGCAATCTTCAATTGAATGTCCCGGGGATCCACCATGGTATCCATACTGAGCTTGGGGGTTGTACCCAGGAGGGTAAGGCTCTGGCACGGGCTTAAGAGCTTTGGGCTCCACCAAAGAATTCTGAATCAACTGTGGCAGACTCTGGCTATACGGCACAGGCACCGGATGAGAAGGAGCATTCCTTCGTTCCAAGTTGTTACGAGGTCGGTTCTGATTCTGACGTTGATTCTGATAACCTCGGCCACGGGCTCGTGGATTTGCAAGAGGAGCGACATAAAGTTCCTGATGTGGTGCCCTAGGCACAATTGTCTGTCCGGAATAACGAGACACAGAAGATACTGACCGCTGAGAAGACAAAGAACCAACAGATTTCACCGATTCATCTCGAGGATACCCAACATCATTCATGATTGCATTGATCACAACTCCTTCTTCAGTTTGACAGCTATAGAGAGATTCAGTTTCACTAGCCTGACCGCCCGAAACATTCTGGATTCTTCCAATCTTTACACCATACTCGATGCGCTCTCCCGCCCTTACCAATTCAGAGAAATTTGGTGCAACTCCAAGCATTCTTTCGAAGTACGGGCTCTGCAAGGAGTTTACGAACATGCGTTTTAACTCTTGGTCTAGGAGCGGTGGTTGCACTCTAGCAGCAAATTCTCTCCATCTCTGAACATACTTCCTGAAAGGTTCATTGTTCCCTTGAGACAATTCTTGCAGCTGCATGCGACTAGGAGCTACACTAAGATTGTAGTCGTACTGCTTCAGAAAAGCATTGGCTAAATCCACCCATGATCGGATCTGATTACTCTCTAACTGCATATACCAACTCAGAGATGCCCCAGTCAGACTATCTTGAAAACAATGAATCATCAACTTGTCGTTTTGCACAAATGAAGTCATTCTTCGGCAGAACATCACCAAATGTTGCTTCGAGCAACTATCTCCTTTGTACTTTTCAAACCTCGGCGCTCTGAACTTCGGAGGTAACACTAGGCCAGAAACCAGACACATGTCTGCAGCATTAGGGTTAACAGCGTCTTTACCTTTCAAGGCTTTGAATCTTTCATCCAATGCACGAAACCTTTTAGCATACACGGGAGCTAATGGGTCTTCAGTCTTAGCTATCAGGACCTCTCTTCTGGGATTTGGCATAGGGAAAACAACACCCTGATAGTCTGAGATATCAACAGAAGGAGAACGTTCACCTCGGACAACAAACTGCTCATGTAGACCTCGGTCTTCAACAGAAGGCTGTACAAGTCGAGTTGCAGTAAGGTTGTTCACTTGCGGAAAGTCTTCATCAGGCATAGAACCATACAAAGGATTGGACGTCACAGTGAAACCTGACAAGGTATCAACAAACTGGAAGCTGCTCTCTGACATAGCTACCAATAACTTTCAACTGACTTCATTGCTTGATTCTGCTCAATCTGCTTCAACCCCTTGGTCGTCTTCTAACAATCAACCCTTGCTCAGACTAAACATCGGAGAATCACCCTCTGAAGCAAAACAAAGGCTGGATAAGAGCTCTGACCAGCTAGAGAATGACATGCAATATGATGCAGGAATGTTTATGCAAATGCAATGCAAGATGCAGCAAACACGGGATCACAACCCCCACAAAGCTCTGATTACTGCTGCGCTGCTGACGGGATAAGCCTGCTCTGACGAGAGAAAACCAAGATATCGGGTAGGCTGGAAGTCAAGTTTCCTGCAAAAACCCTCCCACTCACGGGTATGGACCTAAACTGACACAAGTTCAGCATCCTATGCGGTCGTTGGCGTCACAGACTTTCAAGACTGATGATACGATACCCAGAAGGTGTGGCATCATCCTGTCCTGAAGAGGCCTGACTTAGCCAACTTCCAAATGATCGGTCCCCAGAGTCGACAATCCTCCAAACCAACAACCCCCTCAACCCAAAGGGTTGAAAAAGAAGTCAACCAGGAGAACCTCGTCTGAGCGTGGATTTCATGAGACACTAGCCCCTGCCAAGCAAGTGCGCGCCCACTAATTTCCACAACTAATTCTAAGGTGCACTCAAGCCTGGGTCTGGCTTCTCACTCATCAGAGCTCCCATCCCGCAACAGCACAATAGCAACAGATAATAATATAGTGCGGGAAATGTAAATACATCAGTAATATACAACACAAAAAATAAACACTCACAGACACGCAAACAAGCGCTAGGATTGACTCTCTTAAGGGACGTTGGATTCCCAGATTGACTCGCTTTCGGGACGTTGGATCCCAGGAAACTATCAAGTCCCCAGCAGAGTCGCCAGCTGCTGGGGATGACCCAGACAACAAGGAAGAGAATCCAAGACAAGACTCGCTTAGAGAACCATCGTTATCCCCAGCAGAGTCGCCAGCTGTCGCTACCGCGAAAATAAGGTGTCGGTAAAACAGAAGAGTCGCCACCTTTCGTTATTTATCCCTCAGAGTGGGAAAGGAAACGATCGGAAAAATCTGACGAAAAAGGTATAAGACAAGGTCATCGCAACCATTGTCTGGGTTCGGGAGTCGGTTACGCAAGGGGAAGGTATTAGCACCCCTCACGTCCATTGTACTCGACGGAATCCACGCTTGTTGGTTTGTCTACGGGTGAAAACAATCTATCTACGGCTGCTAAATCTAAACGGAAAGAACTGACTCGATAGAGCGTCGCACTCTATGCCTACGTATTCTCATCAGAGAATGAGAAATCAGAGTCAACGTAGTTCGGGAAACTACGGGGGGAATTTTGCTCGGCAAGACGTCGCGTCTTGTGCCTACGTATTCTCGTCAGAGAAATCAGAGCATGACGTAGTTCAGGCTAACTACGGCTAGACAGGGGTGTTCTCGATCACACAGGGGTGAGAGAAAGGATTGACGATACTAGCGTACGCATTCTAGCAGTTAGGTGGACGCTGCTCGACCATTGGAGACTTAGGCGTACCTGTTTGCGGTAGAACGGACGTAGTATGTCGGGTTTTAAAGGTATGGGAACCTACGAGAACTAGAACTACGGTCTGGTCTCAAATGCGCTCGGGCAAGAGAAAAGGATAACATCAGTCGTTAGCGGGAAGGTCTCGATCGCACGGCAGCGAGAGAACAGAAAGGTTAGTTGTTAGTGTGCTCGCTAGGATGTCGCATCCTATGCCTACATATTCTCATCAGAGAAAATCCGAGCAGCTGTAGTTCAACCTACTACAGCTAAACGGGGAAAAGGGAAAAGGGAAAAGGGAGGTAGCTCGCTAGGATGTCGCATCCTATGCCTACGTACTCTCGTCTGGTACGAGAGATCAGAGCAAACGTAGTTCGACGGACTACGGGCTACGGGAAAGGTGGCTCGCTAATACATCAGTATTGTGCCTATGTACTCTCGACAGGCTTGAGAGATCAGAGCTTATGTAGTTAGGGGGAACGAGTCTCAATTGCACGGGGGCAAGAGAAGGGATTTCGATCGCCTGAACGCGAGAGAAAGGGTTTCGATCGCACGGGGGCGAGAACAAAGAGGAAGCAGGCTTACGCCTAAACGGGAAGGAAATCGGGACACACACGCAAGAACCTAAGACGTAGGAGCGAATGCGTCGCATGTCACCCAAAGGGTACCATACTAGACATCCTAGACGATTGAGAAGAACTACTCAACTGTTATTTCCTACGTGTCTAACGATACAGCTCACAACACTCGACGGTTGCTTGAAGACTTGAATAGGACGATGATGATGTTGAACGAAGCAGCTCCTGGGCTCCTGACGTGCGCGCAAGCTCCATTCCAATCTTCTCCTCTCTGGATCTTTGCTGAGGATGCTCGAATCAGAACAATGTAACGCTTAGACAGTCATGGTTCGACTTACACGAGAAATCGAACTCTAAGAGGTAGCGTATTGATGTCCGTGTCAAAGACAAAATAGAGAAATGATATCGAAAATCATTCTCCAATTGAATCATGCCACACGGCCAGCCAAAAATAAAATCGAAGATAAAATCAGATAGAAACGAAAATAGGAGAGAAAATAGGAGACAAATCTACTAACAAATGGAAATAAAATGCTACTCCTAAAATGCGGCAATTAAATTCTACTAGAAAATATTCTAAAGAATTAAATCTATAAATCCCCTAAAAATATCTAATTCCTAATTCTTTACAAAGGAATAAATGCTAAATCTATTCTAGAAAATATAAAGGAGAACTCTAAGAGAAATATTATCTAAAATTCCCTAAAGAGTATAATATGCTAATTACAACTTATTCTAAGAATTATTCTATCTAAATTCTATTAAGAGAAAATATACTAACAATTATAGTCTAAGCATATTAAACTAAAACAATTCTCTAAAGAAAATTAAATCCTAATTATAATCCTAACATGCTAATCAATATGCTAATTATATTCTAGGATTATCAAACTATTCTAAAAAATTACAATTAAAACCATACAAAAATATTAACAAAAATGTACAGGGGGGGTGCATCAGTCATTACAGGGGGTGCTGCACTAACAAAAGAAAACAGGAGACATTGGGCTGGGCCCAGCAAAAAACACATACACAAAAAAAAAGGAAAAGGGGGGGGGGGGGGGGGGCGTTACTGAACAGGGGAGTGTTTCAGCAAAAAAAACCATGGGGCATTGGGCCCAGAACCCAACAAAAATCTGGCCACCCAATGGGAGAGGGGCGAGCCAAATAAACGGAGGTGTTTATGGCAAAAACAACAACAGGCCTAAGGCCCAATCCACCAGCCACGTATCACAAAACGAAACCCTAATCACTGTTCACTTCTTCCACATGCGCCGCTCATCTCTCACCTTCAGACTCTCTCGCCTCGTTCAACCTTCTCTCAGAAACGCACCCCCTGATTCAATCTCCTTAACCTTTCGTTTTCCCCCCTCAATCGAATCCTCACGAGCACCTCAGCTTCCCCGTCTCCCTATACAAACTTTTATCATTTTGTCCTCCACTTGATGAATCTTGAAGAAAATCCATGAAGGTTCTTGCTCTACGAAGGTTTCTTGTTTGATGAACATGCACGAAGCTCTGATGGAGATCTTGCCAGCCTCGTAACGAAAATCTTACACATCTGGAGTTCTTTGACGGACGGAGTTTGGGTCGGAGACAAATTCATGGATCGGGAAGTTAGATGATGATGATATGATGAAGAACGCATAGGAAGATCGTTGGAAGTCTGATGAACGTTGAAGATTCGTGGAGTTCTGGGGGGAACGTTCTTGATGTTTGTTGCGGATCTTGAGCAGAGATCTGGATGGACATTGCCGATGTTTGAAGGTTTCTTGAACGGAGAATTTCTGGAGATCTGGTTGAATAACATATGCAGATCGCTTGAAGACGATGAGCGTATAAAGAAGCTGAAACAATTCTTGACGTTGTTCTTGGTGTTTCTGGAGAATGAAGTTGTGGATGAACGGTGAAGTTGATTACCGACGATGAAAGTGTTTATCCGATGATGATATTATTGATTGTTGGAGATGTTGAACTAGAGAATCTGAGGAGAACGCATGCGTTGAAGGTTGTTGATGATTCTGATGATGAAGATTCTATGAAGACCGGTGGTGATTGATGAACACGAATCCAGATCTGGAAAAAAAAGTTATGGATGTGATGAAGTTCTTTGAGGAAATCTGGAAAAAGATGAACATGCATGAAGTTCTGACGAATTCTTGAGGTTCTGGAGATCTAGCGAAGAACACGGTGATGTTCTCGAAGAGATCTCGATCTCACGATCATGAAGAACACAGCAGTTGGAATTTCTGGAAAAATTGATCAGAGAGTGATGAATGTTGAGTGAGAACGATGAAGGTTGCTCGGAGAAGGTGATGAAACGCAGTTTCCGGCGAGACGCCGGCGACAGTTGCGGCGGTCCCTACGGCGGCTGCATGGTCGGCGGCGAGGGGGACAGTGAGACAGATGAGAGCCACGTGGGGCTCTGCATGGAAGGGGAGAGAAAGATAGTGGGGACAGGTGGCTAGTTCTGAGAGAGAAAAAACTCGTGGGAGCCTCTGAGCGTGGACAAGTGGCACTGCATTGAAATGAGGTGGGGCTTTATACACTAGACAAGTGGCACTGAACTTTGGGCCTCCAAAAATCTAACAAATGGCCCACTAACTCAGACTTGATTAACAGCTAATTAACACATGATTAAACCCTAATTAAATCCAATTAATGCTAAACGAAACTTAAAACCGCAATTAAAGCCTAAATGACAATTAAGACTATTCTGAACCTAATTAAGGCTAATAAATCCAATTAAAATGAACTAATACCCTAATTAACATCTAAAAAAAGTGATTAAGATCTAATTAATGTCTATTTAATCCTAAACCCAAATTAAATCCAAAAAGAGAATTAACTATTAAAATTCTATTAATTTCTAAGCAAATAAAAAATAGAAAAACTCTATTAATCCTATTTAAAAAAACCTAGTAAAGGAATTATCCTATTAAAAATCATTTTAAAAAACTACTTAGTATCTAGAAACAATTATTTTATTAAAACCATTATCTAAAAATGAATTATTCTTAAAAAGAAATTAAAACTAAAAACTATTTAAAAACATTTAATATCTATTAAAGCTATCAAAAAAATCTATCTAATATCTAGAAAAATCAATTAAATCCATTAAAAAGTTCTAGAAAATAAGGGAAAAAAATCTAAAAGTACAGTACAGTCAATTAAATCGATTAGAAAAAAGATGCGCGAATACAGCGAAATAAACGGTAACAACCGGACACCGAGATGTCCTCAAAAACAACAGCGAGAGCTGAAAACACAGGGAACGAGCACCGATCCTCAAAATACGTCCTCGTATTGGCCTGAAAAGCCTGAAGCGCGATCAGAGGGCTGTAATCCCGATAAAGTCAATCTGACTGAAAAAAAATGCAATGTACGTGGTATGCAAATGCAAAATGAAATGAGTCGAAACATGAGCCAAATTGCGATAAGCAGTTGGTCAAATTTTGGGGTGCAACACCTCTGCATAGTCTTCCCAGGCTCCCTCACCAAAGACTTCCTCTAGCTTGCACCTCTTTGAATCAGCCCTCAGCTTGTAATCCTCCAAGGTTACCAAAGCTTTGTTCAATCTGCAATCACTGCCACGTCTGAGTGAAGCTTCGTCTGCAATCCTCTCATCCTTCACCCTGAGCTGAGTCTTCAGTCTGATAATCTGCTGCTTCAACTTATCCTCATGCTCCTTATTGTTGGAAAGAGTAGCGTTCCACTGATCATTGAACTTGGAAATCTCCATATAAGCCCTATCCAAGTCCTTCTTCTTAGAAGCGAGAACATCACTGGCAGCTTTCAGATCCAAACCCAAACGTTCACAGGAACAAGTCTCCTTAGTCAAATCTGTACCCAACCTGTTCAACAGCTCAGTCTGCCTCTTAGAAGAATACACAGTCTCAATCTTCTCACTCCAGAGCTGAATGATCTCTTTCTCTAACTCTTCATTAGCCTTCCAAAGCTCTTCTTTCTCAGACCACAATTGGTTGTACTTCTGGATATCCACAGTGGTAGGTTCCTCAATCATTAGAGGATACAGAGGCTCTACAGATGGAAAAGGCATCAGAAACTTGGTAGCTCTCTCACGAGTCCAAGTTAGATAAGGGTCGTAGGCCCTACTATTACTCTTCCCTAGAAAAGCTTTCCCTTTCCTATGAATACTACTCCAAGCATTCTCAACTCTAGCTAGTACATCACCCTCCAACAATCTGGTGAGATACAGAGATTCCTATATCTCCTCTTCCTTAGGAGGATATCTTAGAGCGTACCCAAACTGTCTAACCAACAAGGATGGGTTATAATTGATGCAACATTTCCTTCCGACCAACGGGAAGTTAGGAAATCCACCGCAGCTATAAACAATCTCTGTACCAAGCATATCTCTATCAAACCAGATAATATTCTCAGCAGTCAATCCCATCAGTCTATCTGGCCATTCTGATGTACCTGCCAGGGTAACAAACGGACCGGTCTTGGGAAGATGACTAGAAAACCACATGTGCAACAAAGGAACACAGCAAGATACGTTTTTCCCTCTCTGATTCTCATTCTTGTAGTGAACAAAATGATAAACGTCGCCAAGAAGTGTAGGTACCGGATTCCCTGAAGCAAATATGTGAAATGCATCCAAGTCTACAAAATCTAGAAGGTTAGGAAACAACATGATACCATAAATACACAATGCTAAGATAGCGTTAAACACAACCCAACAACAATCTTTGGCAAATTGCTGAGCTTTGTCAATCAAAAAAGGCAATGGAAATCCAGACACCCCAGTCCTCTTAACCACCTTCCCTGAAATCTCAGAAACATCAAGATGAAGAGCAGAAGCAAGCTTATCCAGATCAAGCTCAGCATCAATGTGATAGAATGGCATCTGGTCTAAGATAGAAACACCCAGCAACACAAAATACTCCTCTAAGGTAGGTTCCAGAACATAATCCGGAAAAGCAAAGCACCTCAGCTGTGGATCATAAAACTGCAGAAGAGCATAAAGGCCATCTAATTCAAACTTAGAAGCTTTACAAATGAAACTCAAGATTCTCCCATATTCTCTCCTGAAATCCTCCATCACACCACGATCAACCAAAGAAATAAGCTTTAGCAGGGGTCCTATCTCCGGATTCGGGAACTTGTATAACACATTTTTCTTCAAACAAGGTTCCATGCTGACAGTGTATTAGCAGACTAGAATCAAGGAGAAAAGATACACCTGCAACATAAATACATGTCAATGAAAATGAAAATGCAAATGCAAACAGGGGATTAAAATTGTTGTGTTGTTAATCGAGAAGAACCAGCGTTCCGCTTTGACAAGAACATATCACTGTCACTGATAGGAACCCCTTGTATCAAGAACACAGATTCATACTACAAAGAAAACCGGGTAGTCTGAAAGTCAAAGTTTCCTGCATAACCCAATCCCTCTCACAGATATGGACCTATCACTGAAAAGGTTTGGCATCCTATGTGGTCATCAGCGTCACAGGCTTTCTAGAAATGATGATACGTTCACCATTTTTGGTTTGGCATCATAGTCTGACGAAGAGGCCTCACTTAGCTGATTCCCAAATGATCGGTTTCCAGAGTCGACAGTTTCCTAATCCAATACCCCCTCCCGACTAATGTACAGGATAGGATACCTTCATAGAAAACCTCGTCTGAACGCAAATTTTGTGGGGACTAATGCATGCTGAAACATACAGGTTCGTCACTACTTTCCGCTCTAATGCTAGGAGTATACTCAAGCCCGGGTCCGGCTTATCTCTCAGTGGAACATTCCCCCCCCCCCTCAACAGCACAGCAAAACTGATATATAACATGCTGAAAATAAATGCGGGAAAACAAAGTACAACACATAAACACACACCCAAAATATAAACAACCAAGCGCTAGGATTGACTCGCATAGAGGAAACGCTTATCCCCAGCAGAGTCCCCAGCTGTCGCATCCACCGTTCGTTATTTATCCCAAAAGAGGGAAAGGAAACTATCAGAGAAAACCTAACGAAAACGGGAAAAGACAGGTCATCGCAACCATGTCTCGGGTTCGGGAGTCGGTTACGCAAGGGGAAGGTGTTAGCACCCCTCACGTCCGTCGTACTCAACGGGATCCACGCTTTGTTGTCTATCTAAAAGGTTATTTACTATCTAAGGTATGGCTCGGGGACAAAAGAAAAGAAACTCGATAGAGCATCGCTTCTCTATGGCTACATATTCCCTCGTGCAATGGGAAAGTCAGAGTCAACGTAGTTCGGTTAAAAACGGGTGAAAGGTGGGGAAGGTTGCTCGCCAAGACATCGTCGTCTTGTGCCTACGTATTCTCATCTGGTATGAGAAATCAGAGCAAACGTAGTTTGAGTTAACAAGAACACCGGTTGGTTCAAAATTTTTTAGGCCCGAGTAGGGTTAAAACTTAGTTCTAGCAGTTAGGTGTATGCAGCTCGACCATTGGAGACTTAGGTGTTACCTGTTTGCGGTAGAACCAAGATTTAACAAAACTCTCCTTGTGAAAAAGGTTTTCCAAATTAAGATCCCGAAGGATAAAAAGATTTAAAGTTTGTTTTTGTGTTTTTTAGAGAAGAAGTGCATTGATTATTGTTTGTAATTCATGTTGCACTAAAGACTATGACCTAGGAACGAATGCGTCGCATATCGTCCAAAGGGCATACGCTAAACACTCTAGATAATTGAGAGGAGGCCCTCTAATCACCATTTCCCAAGTACTTAAGGCTCATAATGTACAACAATCCTTAGCATTTATTATGTGTTTTGAAAGTGTTTTGAGATGAGAAGAGAAAGACACTCTAAAGGAAGACTAAGACTCAACCTAGTGTTCTCATACAAAGTGCACCTATGATTGGGATAAAAGGGAATGCTACCTAATGTTATCATGCATGGGTTAAAGCCTATGGTCTATCATAATCAACCTTGAATAAGGAAGATTAGAGATCCTAGGGGAACATGGCAAAGAAGAAAGAAGAAGAAGAAGAAGGAAGCATGAAATAAGAAAGACGCAAGTATGCAAACATGTAATGCACAATTAGAATGAACGTGAGGGAGGAAAATAGTGTGGGGAATTAGCCTCCACAAGCATATCTCAACCTTAAGCATGCATATGAGAGATGCAAAGAAGAAGGGAGAAATAATGCACACAAAAGAGATCAAACAAGTGCACAAAAATGGGATGAAATGGGAGAAAATGAATCCTACAACCATTTGTCATCAACCACAAGCCCTAAGGCAAAGCAAAAAGAAAGGGAAGAAACCATGATCAAATGAGAGAATGGGATGCAATATGAGGACAGCAAGGAACTCAAATGGGAAACTCAACCATAAGCCATCTCAATGATCATGCAAGCACACACAAGAGAAGTCCTCAAAGAATCACCATTCATGATGTGCTTCAAGTACCTCCAAAGGAGGGACTAAGCCATCTTAAATGGGATTCTAAATTCATGGGACAGAAGCAAAGAAGAGAGTAGAAGGTACATAAACCAAAGAAGGAAAAGCACACAAGAGAATGTAAGCATAGGCATGGAGAAAGCCCTAAGTCTTAAGCACATTCAACACTTGAATTTCAAGTGGAAATCCTAAAAAGAAGTGAAAATATCAACAAGCAATGAACAAGTTTATGACCTAAAAAATGAGCATTCAAATACCTCAACATGTTAGAAGTATGAATCAACAAGAATTGAGAGCTCAATGGATTCACAAGTGCCATTTCCAAAGCAAACTAGGTCAAGTACATGTATGAACCTCCCTTAGAAGTACCTTGACTTGAAAGTCACCTCAAAATTAGGAAAAAGGTTCAAAAATAGCCAAATAAAATCTCAAATAAGCATCAAAGAGTTGGCAACCAGAGGCAAAAAGATTACAATCAAAGTCACTTCAAAGCATCATCAAAGAATTTGATTCACAAGGATGCTCCACTTTGAAGGAGGATTGTCGAGGGTCAACAAAAATGCCATCAAAGTCAAACCAAAATGACTTAAACCAAGGGAAAAATGGTCCTCAAAATCATTCAACTCATTATATAAATAAGGAATGATTTTCATTCATTGGATCAAAGGATTGAATCAAGAATAAAGCATGAAACAAATAAGAACAATTAAAAGTTCAATTAAAACACCTCCTAATATTTAATTCCTTTTTAATTGAAAAATGCTCCAAAAAAATAAAATAAAAATTTCCTAAAATTAAAGGACATCTTAAAGTGTCCTAAAAATATTTTTGTGGAATTTTAATATTATTGGAGGTATTTTAAATGAATTAAAATAAAAACAGAATAAAAAAATAAAAATAAAATAAAAGAATAAAACATGGCGTGGCAAATAGCAATTTCTACAGTTGAAAACATTGGGCCTCAATTGCAGGGGGAGCAGATAGCAAGATCAGGCCCAAACCAAAACAAACAAGTCAGCCACAATGAAACGCATCGTTTCATTAAAAACGTGGCAGGTCAGCGCACACATCAGCCGGTTAAAACAAATCGCAACTGCTCATCACCTTCAGTCAAACATTCAAACACACAAGTGGCACGCTGACTCAGCGAACGGAAAACACAAACCAGACGCCGGAGCACCGTGCTCCAGTCATCTTCTCCGATCACACCACCGGAGTATCAAATCCAAATCTCAACCAAAACGTGCAAAATTGTATACTAAACTAATCTTCAAGTCGTGTAGATTACAAATCCACGATCCAATTTCATTGATCAAGCATATTTAGAGAGATACGAACGATCAAAGAATCAAGCATCAAACTGAAATTGCCATAAACACAACCCTAACCTATCCAGAATTCGCCTACACACGTAGGACTTCAGTATGCAACAAGAATGGAGTGAAATGGATGCGTATTGAGTGAGAAATCTTGAAAATAAAAATACCTAACGGAACCTCTCCGTTGGGGCTTCTACAGGTGCTTAAGCGTGCTCAAACTGTGTAGAATTACTCAAGGAAGTTCACTGGAGATAATTCTTGTATTGAATTGATTTAAATTTGCTTCAATCTGGATTTCCACTTTTCTCTTGAATTCTCCAACTGTGTTCTTGCTCTTTCTCCACCAAAATGCACGAATGAGGGTGTAATCTTCATCTAGAGCTTTTATATTATGGATCTATAATAATTTGGAGGCCTAATTTGGCCTGGTTATGGTGAATTAAGAAAATGTCCAAAGTTGGAATGTTGAGTTCATACACACGTAAAAATGGCTCCAATTCCACTTGATTTTGAATGTAATCAGCTGCTGGTGATGTGTAGTGATCATGTGGATGAGAATTAACCCTTAATTTGATCTAAGGGTGGAGATTGAATGTGAGACTTCTCTTTGAAGTAACCTTGAAAATCATGAGTTCTAGCTTGCATGACTCCAAATTAATTGGTGCATTCTCCTTGGTGTGATATTGTGACTCAAATTATGCACAAACATGGTATGAAATGATTCCAAAACCAAATCAATTTAAATCATGACTTTAAAGTCCTTTTTCCATTGAATTTCTTCACCCATCTTCATATCCATGCCAAATCCATGTCAATTTGATGTTCCATGATGGAATTGAGATCATTTTAAGCAAGTTTCATGTTGGAGAAAGTTCCATTTGAAGTGCACAAGATCATGAAATGGACCTATAATAAAAAATGACCTATAATCTCACTTTCCCAAAATACCCCTATCTTGCAAGCTTCATAACTTGAGTTCCACAAACGATATGAAGGACTTCTAGGAATTTTTGGAAATCTAAGAGCATGAGGAACAACTTTCATGTTCATCGAAAGTTGAAGAGAAACATGATTCTAAGTCAAACGTGCCTTGGAAGTTGGTTGACTTTTGTTGACTGAAAATAGATTCATCCAAGGATCCTTAATTTGTCAGCATCATAACTTGAGTTCTACAAACCCAATGGATGGATTCTAGTACTCAAAATAAAGCTAAGAACATGCTCTACAAGTCTCATGTTTGCATTAAAGTGATATGAAACTTGTATCTTGAGATATGTGGTCTTGAAGTTGGGCGCTAAACAAGGGATTTTACACTGACAAACCTCTGAAACCCTAATTTAGTAACTTCTCACACTCTTGATTCTTCTTGAATTGATCTTGAAATAACATCTTATATTCCTCAACACAACTTTCCATGACTCCAAAGGCTTAGAACCAAGTCTTAATCTCCTTCAAATCCACAAAGGATCTTGCACTAGGCAGATGAAACCCTAGGTGTACAATCCTTTGACTGTAACCTCTTGCACATGATATAACAACTTGCATAAGCTCCACAGTGGCTCTCAAAGCACTAAATGAGCTTCACAACATCTCATATCCATATACATGAGCTTTTGACCTTTAGATGATCCTCAATTGGCCTCCAAGATAGGAGGTAAGCAACATACATCCATTCACTTTCTCAAAGAGCTGACCAGCTTCTGGTGACTTTATGAGCACTCATGCTTGCTTGAAACCTTTGACAAACCTTCTCTTGCTATGAACACCTCTTGATCCCCTGTAAATGAACAATGATATGTAATGCAAATGTTAGAACAATGAAATGGAAACATAAGCCAAGCAAATAAAAGAGTGAGGCAAATTTTGGGGTACAACAGAGTGATATCTGAAAATGAGAGTAATTGTGGAGATTATTTTTTGAGGCTTGGAGCAAATTCACTTAAATAAGCTCTAGGTTTGGGATCAAAATGTGGTTTGGAATGAGTATTAAAATTTGGAATGGAAATTAGGGATGGAATTAGGAATGGAGTGTTTGAAAGTTGGAGGAAAATAGTGAAAATTGAGCAATTCTAGATCCTTCCAAATATGATCAAGTGAAATCAATGGTTGAAAATGATTGGAAATTGCACATGCTGAAAATTCAAATTTCTTAGCTAATTTTGCTCGAAGTAACCGGTTACTCAATATAGGGTAACCAGTTACCCTATTCAAAAATTCCCAGATTTGGTGCCAAATGGAGGGAATCCTGTGCAATTGCCCATTGCCACTCATTCTGAACTCTGTTATGCCTCTGAAACTTGCTCTCGAATACGGTAACTGTGAGAATGCCTGAGATACCCTGTGTGTTGTCTACTGAGCCAAAAAATAACTCACCGAATAAAATAAAATCGATCGCTCGATCGATAGGCAAAATAAATGTCGGAGCCTCTGATGCTCACTGTTTAGACTCTTGCAACAAAAAGGGAACCTGAGCAACATAAAAACCTTGAACCCATTCATCAAGAACCAATGTTATGCAAAATGAAAATGTTAAATGATATGAAAGATAAGCCAAGTTAGAAGAAAAAAGGTTGGTCAAATTTTGGGGTGCAACAGCTGCCCCTATTCGAACAGCTTGGACCTAAAGGGGTGAAAATCGAACGACTTTCAAACATTCAAGGTAGAAGGTGGTTGAATATAAAAGAACCCAGAAATTTGCCAACAGCAAAAACAAACCATAGAATGATCCACCGAAATAGAAATAGAATCACTAGAGAAACGGTAACTGATAATTGCAGGAAAGTGAGCTAACTCACCAAAAAAGAGAAAGCGTCGACACGCAGTCGAAAAAACATCTGCTAACACGCAGGCATCCGTTAAATAAAAACGGGCATTCATTAACAAACAGGAAACGACACGTAAGTCGGTAAACATTTGTTATCCAAAGCAGGCATCTGTTAAATAAAAACAAGCATTCATTAACAAACAGGCAACGACACGTAAGTCGGTAAACATTTGCTATCCAAACCAGGCATCCGTTAAATAAAAACAGCCATCTATTAACAAACAGGCAACAACACAGAAGTCGGTAAACATCTCCTATCCAAAGCAAGCATCCGTTAAAAAAAAACATGCAGTGAACCCGAAGGTCGGGGCATCACGAAGTTGAGAACATCTGCTAATCCAAGCAGGCATCCGTTAATTAAAAACGGGCAGCGAACCCGAAGGTCGACTCAACACGAAGTTGAGAACATTTGCTAATCCAAGCAGGCATCCGTTAATTAAAAACGGGCATCGAACCCTAAGGTCGGCTCAACACAAAGTTGAGGACATCTGCTAATCCAAGCAGGCTTCTGTTAATTAAAACAAGCATCGAACCTGAAGGTTGGCTCAACACTAAGTTAAGGACATCTGCTAATCCAAGTAGGCATCGAACTCTAAGGTCGGCTCAACACGAAGTTGAGAACATCTGCTAATCCAAGCAGGTATCTGTTAAACAAAACAGGCATCGAACCCAAAGGACGGCTCAACACGAAGTTGAGAACATTTGTTAATCCAAGCAGGCATCCGTTAATTAAAACAGGCATCGAACCCTAAGGGCGGCTCAACACGAAGTTGATAACATCTATTAATCCAAGCAGGAATCCGTTAATTAAAACAGGCATCGAACCCAAAGGCCGGATCAAAACGAAGTTGAGAACATCTGCTAATCCAAGCAGGCATCCTTTAATTAAAACAGACATCGAACCCTAAGGTCGGCTCAACACGAAGTTGAGAACATCTGCTAATCCAAGGAGGCATCCGTTAATTAAAACAGGCATCTAACCCAAAGGTCGGCTCAACACGAAGTTGAGAACATCTGCTAATCCAAGCAGGCATCCGTTAATTAAAATAGGCATCGAACCCGAAGGCCAAATCAACACGAAGTTGAGAACATCTATTAATCCAAGAAGGCGTGTTTTAATTAAAACAGGCATCGAACGCAAAGGTCGGCTCAACACAAAGTTGAGAACATCTGCTAATCCAAGCAGGCATCTGTTAATTAAAATAGGCATCGAACCCGAAGGCCGACTCAACACGAAGCTGAGAAGAAAATTCGTCGATTCACAATCTGGAAGAAGAATTCCGCTGGGGGATTGATGAGCTTGAATAAGTAAACTCTGTTGGGGATTAAGTGATAAGATGAATGCATCCATCAAAGATTCTTGCCAGGGTCTACATACCACACAAGCTCTAGAAAAACATCAATATTCGTCAGGGACTGGATAGCACACAGGCTCATGAAATATATCGATATCTGATAGAGATAAGATAAGATGAACACGTCTATCAATAACTCTTGTCGGGGTCTTGATACCACACAGGCTCAGAAGAGTACACCAATAACTCTTGTTGGGGTCTGGATACCACACAAGCTCGAGAAAATACACCGTCTGTCAACAACTCTTGCCGGGGTCTGGATACCACGCAGGCTCAGGAGAATACACCAATAACTCTTGTCGGGGTTTGGATACCACACAAGCTTGAGAAAATACACCGTCTGTCAACAACTCTTGTCGAGGTCTGGATATCATGCAGGCTCAGGAGAATACACCAATATCTGCCAGAGATACATCCGAAAACAAGAGGTAACAACCTGGCTTATGCTTTGAATGCATATGTTTGAGTATGGCATAATGCTCCATACGAAATGGAAATCCTACGCGTTTGGGAGGATGCTATGCACAATACAAATGTAAAGGAACCACTCCGGCAAAATAAATGCTGAAGAGACGAAGCCAACTCCACTGGGGATGATCGGGCGTGGCAAGTACGATTGGACTTTTGCTGGGGAGAACGAGCCCTTGATGGCCTCCAGGAAAAGAACCCTCCTAGGTAAAACTGCTCTGCTGAGAATAAATCCGCTCCGCTGGGGATTAAATCAAATCTGCTGAGAAAGATGCCCCGAACGGCCTTCCAGAATATAACTCTTCTGGGGGAACAAAACACTCGATCGGGGAAAATAGTCCTGGATGGCTTTCTAGAATACGACTCTACCGGGGATACCACTCTGCTGGAAGTTACTCCACTCTGCCGAGGATTCTACACTACTGAAGATTAAGTTTGATCTGCTAGGGATAATGGATAAGATTTACTAGGAATTTATCCCAAACTTTCTCTGCTGAGAATTGAGAATACCAGTCTGCGGGGCATAAAACTTACTCTGGCGACTTTACTGGGGATAAGGAGTAAAGATATGATCTTTAGGGGAGGAAAAGTAAGATTAACATCCTAAAGAACTCGCTCTGACGAATACCAATAACCACTGGATTCTGCCGCAGAAAACGCCCTGAATGGCTTTCTAGAATAACACTCTTCTGGGGATAGCCCCACTCCGCGGGGAATACAATCCACTCTGAGGGGAATTAAGAGAGACAATCCTTCTACTGGGAATAAAATCTGTGGTGGAAGGGATAAAATCTGCTTCGAAGAAGGCCAATAACCACTGGACTCTACTGAGGAGAACAACTTCACCGATAGATACTCGTTGAGGGAACCGGTATCAACCTTTGCTTGGGGAAAAATGTGAATAACAATCCACAACATCAACCTTTGATTAGGGAAACAAGACTCATCGACACCAACCTATGATTGGGGAATGAGCCAAAGACCTGTGGGGAAACAATACTGAGCTTTGTTTCAGTGTCAGGGAAAACACTCCCATATCTACCTGTCAAGGGATAGGTGCACACCACTGCTGGGGGATCTCAGTTTCGACCCTCTAGGGATAACTCAGGCCTTAACCTGCTAGGGGATAAGTGCAATCTCAACCTGCTGGGGAAAAACCAAATATGCCAGCTTGTTGGAGACTTCGTGTTCTTGAAATGATCTATTCCAAAATGAGCCCTTGAAAAACTTTGCCCCTGTCTGATTAGTCTTCGAAACATTTGCTGACTCTCGACTTGGTTGCCCCAGATTAACCTATCCTTAGAGAGATTTCTCTAAACATCTGCCCCATATTAACTAAACTTTTGGGGAACTCATTGACATAACTGCCCCAGATTGGCCTCTTCAAACCGAGTCTATTGGCCACACGGTCCTGTCCAGAAATTTCCTCTTGACAAGATAAGATTTCCTGATTGGTATTCATTATGTAAATCTCACTGATGCCAAATACCTGTATGCAAGCAGAAAATGTTTATTTTGAGAATGAAAATTCTAACACAACGTGCATGCTACTCTTAAAGTTTTTGTTGAAAAGATATCGCCAAACTTGGTGAACAAGTCATTAGTTAAAATGCAACACTGCTTTTTTTTTAAATAACAATATGCACATGCAATACCAACAGAGTCTTTTAGCACAACTCATGGGAGTCAGGAACGTTACCTCATTGAAGTACGGATTCAAAATAAACCCTACTTCAATTAGGACTTTTGAGGGTTGTAACGTGGCCAGGTTCACGGTTTTAGAAAAAAGGATTTTTGGCTCAAAATTTATTTGTACCCATCCATTGTCCTTAATGTTCTCCAGTCCTATATTCAACTAATTCGACACAAGCACTCACCTCTCAAAGTTTGAATGACAGGAGTGATGCTCAAGGAAACCACAAGTTTTTAGAGTGACTGTCACTCGCTTTTCGTCTTTGGTGTCTGGAATCACACAACTTGTTCTTTATCGAGGATTTTTCTTTTGTCCTCCTTTTCCTCTTCTGCTTTTTTTTGTTTTCCCTAATTTTTTCCCGGACTAATTCTTTCGAATTTTCAATTTTGAAGTCCAGTAGGATACCCTAATTTTTTTGCCTAAGCCACTTGTTTTCAAGATTCGACTTAGCAGGCTTCTTTTCTCTTTTTTTCTCTTTTTATTCTTTTGGGGAACAAATCGTGTGACACTGGCCTGTCTGACTTGTTAAAAGGGTCGTGACTGCCTTACTCCTTGGTTGGTGACACATAACCACCGTAATTCTTTTAGGTACAACCTCTACAGGTGTGATTGATCCTCGAACGAGAACACTTCTTCTGCAATTTGGATGTTTGGTCGAATTTACTGACACCTACCCTGCCCTAAGTTAAGATTGAAGGTTTTTGGTTTTCAGAAAGAAACTCCTACTACTAGGCTCAAAGGGGTTGACAAAGGATTATCTTCCTTATATCTCCGGTGTTTAGGAGTTTGAAAAAATGCATGTACATCATCAGCAGAGGTTTTATCCAAAAGCATACAACCAGAGATTTTGTGTTTTTTCTTCATCATCCTCCCTCCAAGAGTTTAAGCAAGAAAGTGTTGGTATTGAAATGCAAAGAAATATATATGAATGAAAACAAATGGCTTACTTCAAGAAAACATACTCATTGCATTAAGATCATAACAGAAAAGACGACCCTTGCAGTCTTCAAACTTAAACATCTGAGAAGTTGACGTGCATCCTCAACTTTCCTCCTGGAAAGGATATGTACCTCTTGTCGATCAACTGTTGCACTTTGGCTTGAAAGGCTTCACAATCTTCAGTTGAGTGCCCCATGGATCCTCCATGATATCCATATTGCGCACCGGGATTAAACCCAGGAGGGTATGTCTCCAGCACCGGCTTGAGAGTGTTAGGTTCCACCAATGAGTTTTGAATCAAACGTGGCAGAATCTGCCAGTACGACATAGGAACCCGATGAAGAGGAGAATTCCTTCTTTCCAAGTTGTTGCGAAGCTTCTTCTGATTTTGGCGTTGATAGTATTGTTGCTGAGGACCGTAAGGTTGTTGGTATTGACTATGGCGTTCAAGCACTTTCGTTCTCAGACTTGGCCCAGGGACCGGAAATAACTGTGGGCATGGAGATCCTGAAGTCATAGATTGCAAGATATGATCCTGACCCAATGCAACTTCAGGGAAGAAAGCAGGAATATCCACCTCTTTTACATTAACTGGAATAAGACCACCGCTCGGCGCGAACTCAAGTGCTTTTGAATCGATTAAGTCTTGAAATTTGTGCTTAAAAGCATTGCAATTCTCCACATTATACCCCGGTGCCCCAAAATGGAAATCATAACAGGCACTTGCATCATAGCCTGGTGGTGGCTTACCAACTAATGGAGACAGAGTTCGAAGTTCAGCCAATCGAAGTTGAAGCAAGAGCCGCAACAACTGAGTATAAGCCATAGGGATCTGGTCAAAGATTCAATCGGGCTGCTTCGGCCTCTGAGCATATCTCCTAATCTTAGGATTGCCTTGGGAAACAAGAGGTAGCTGCTGACATGGAAATTATGGGACCTCAGGTTGTGCAAAAGATCTACGAGGCACATCACGCTCTGGGAGAGATTCCACAGGCAAGGGTGGGATAACCATTTATGGTGTGGTTTCAGGCACATGATCACCTTCTTTCCTCAGCATATTTCTTATGACTTCTGTGATCAGTCCCATCTGAGTCTTCAGTTGCTGAACTTCCTCCCTAAGCATTTTCTGATCCTGACACAAAGCTTGCATGTCCACTATGAATTGTCCCATCTGGCTTCGGACTTCCCTCAACTCTGCCTGGATTTGCTCCATAGTCAACTTCTTCCTTCTTTGAAAAGTCAATGTCTACAATTCCGAAGAGAAACCGGATCAGGATAAAAAAAACCCAGCCTCGAACACCTGCTATGCAAATGAAATGCAAATGCCGTGTTCGACTATTTCCAAGGAATCTGTCTGCTTTGATTCATGTTTTACGCAGACGAACCACAAGAAAAAGATTTAATGCTCAACAGCGAGTCTCAAAGTTAAGATCCTTGGAAATACAAGAACATGTATGTCAAAATGCAAACATGCTATGATGATGCGTATGCAAAGACATGGGGTCAAGGCTTCCACAAAGCTCTGAATAATTGTTGTGCTGTTGACTGAGTTGAACCAAAATTCTGCCTCGGCGAGAAAATACCAGAACATCAGAATACCATTATATAGGAACCCACAGTATCAACGATCAAAGGTTCGCACTGATGAGAAAACTGGGTTGGTTGGGGGGTCAAAGTTTCCTGCATAACCCTCCCGCTCACAGATATGGACCTAATCTGACAAGGTATGGCATCCTATGCGGTTGTCAGCGTCACAGACTTTCGAGAAACGGTGATACGTTTACCATTTCTGGTTTGGCATCATAGTCTAACGAAGAGGCCTCACTTAGCTGACTCCCAAATGATTGGTCTCCAGAGTCGACAGTTTTCAGATCCAACATCTCCCTCCCGCCCAATGTACAGGATAGAATGTCTTCAAAGAAAACCTCGTCTGAATGCGAATTTCGTGAGGACTAGTGCATGCTAAAACATACAGATCCATCACTACTTTCCACTCTAATTCTAGGTGTATACTCAAGCCTGGATTTTGTCTTATCTCTCAAAGGAACAATCCCACTCAAAAACATAGCAATACATGATATTAATGTGCGGGAAATAAAATTAAAATACAATACCGTACAAATGCAACACATATACACACATATACACACCCATAAACAAAAACACACAAGCGCTAGGATTGACTCACATAGGGGATGGGAAATGTTCCCAGCAGAGTCGCCAGCTGTCGCATCACTGTGAAAAGGAGCCGACAAAGACAAAATAGTTACCACCGTTTGTTATTTATCCCAAAGAGAGGGAAAGGAAACGATCAAAGAAAACCTGACGAAAAAGGGAAAAGACAAGGTCATCGCAACCAAATCTTAGGTTCGGGAGTCGGTTACGCAAGGGGAAGGTATGAGTACCCCGCACCCCTCACGTCCGTTGTACTAAATGGGATCCACGCTTGTTGTCTAATCTATGGGTGTAAAAACTAATATAAGGGCTGGCTCATAGGGGTGAACGGAAAGAACAGACTCAATAGGATATCGCCGCCCTATGCCTACGTATTCCCTCGTGCAATGGGAAAGTCAGAGTCAACGTAGTTCAGAAAACTACGGGTTATGGGGGGAAGGCTGCTCACCAAGACATCACCGTCTTGTGCCTACGTATCCTCATCTGGTATGAGAAATCAGAGCAAACGTAATTCGGGATGACACAACCACTGGTTGGTTCAAGTGTTTTAATGAGTAAGGTTAAATCTCCGTTTTAGCAGTTAGGGATGATGCCTATTTGCGGTAGAACCGAGACTTAACACACTCTTTCTGAAAATGATTTGCAGACAATCCCGAAGGATAAAAAGGTTTGATCTTTAGTTTTGTTATGCAAAGAAGTGAATTGAGTTAAATTTGAAACTCATGTTGCACTAAAGACTATGACTTGAGAGCGAATGCGTCGCATATCGCCCAAAGGGCATACGCTAAACACTCTAGACAAGGTGAGAGG
This sequence comes from Lathyrus sativus, assembly GCA_963859935.3. NCBI lineage: Eukaryota > Viridiplantae > Streptophyta > Magnoliopsida > Fabales > Fabaceae > Lathyrus > Lathyrus sativus. The sequence continues at coordinate 187,035,728 of OZ012737.1, forward strand.
AGGCCCTCCACTCATCATCCCTCAAGTACTTAAGGCTCGTAGAGTATAACAAGTGTTAACCTTTATTAAATCTCTTAAAGAGTTATGAGATGAGAAGAGAAGACACAAGACTCTAAGGGGAACTGATCAACCCTAATGTTATCATGCAATGTGCTCCTAAAGTTGGGGTTAAAAAGGGAACTACCTAATGTTATCATGCAAAGGATTGAACGCCTAATGTCTCTCCTACTCTCATCTTAAATAGAGGGACTAGGAATCCTAAGGGATCATGGCAAAAGGGCACAAGTAAACACATAGCAATTCAATCACAAATGAAAAGAGATGAAAGATGAAAGTGACTTAAACAAGTCAATGCAATAAGAGATGCAAACATGAAATGCAAACATAAATGCAGCAAGGAAACAAGAGAATGACTTAAACAAGTGAACAAGAGATGAGATGAAATGGGAGAAGCAAGCTCCTACAACCATCAATCATCACAAAATAATGATGCTATCCTAAGAAGCACACACAAAGAAAAGAGGGAGGAAAAAGTGTGGGGGAGCCACCACCACAAGCGCATATCAACCATACAATTCTTAATACCAAGCAAACAAAGCAAACAAGCAATGCAAAAGGATTACAATGTGTCGCTACAGCGAAAAACGAGGCTGGAAAAACAGAAGAGTCGCCACCTTTCGTTATTTATCCCTTAGAACGGGAAAGGAAACGATCGGAAAAACCAGACAAAAAGGTATAAGACAAGGTCATCACAACCATTGTCTGGAATCGGGAGTCGGTTATGCAATGGGAAGGTATTAGCACCCCTCACGTCCATCGTACTCGATGGGATCCATGCTTGTTATGTTTATCTGACGGGTTCGTTAAATCTATCTACGCTAAGAGGTCTGGTCTGAAAAGAAAAGAAAATGACTTGGCAAAGTATCGCACTTTATGCCTACGTATTCCCGTCTGGAACGAGAAATCAGAGTCAACGTAGTTCGCCTAACTACGGGTAATGGGGAAGGTTGCTCGCCGAGATATCGCATCTTGTGCCTACGTACTTTCACACAGCGCGAAAGATCAGAGCAAACGTAGTTCGGGCTACGAAGAACACAGGTTTGTTCCGCTGCTTTTTATCCAAGTAAAGTTAACAATCAGTTCCAGCAGTTGGTGTTTGCAGCTCGATCCTGGGAGACTTAGGCGTTACCGTTTGTGACAGAACTGAAAGTTAACAGAACTTTCCTTTATAAAAAGGGTTTTCCTGATTAAGGGGTCCAAGAGGACAAAAAGGAGTTGACGTTTGTTTTCTGTTTTTTAGAGAAGTGTCTTTTATAGATGTTTGCAACTGATATCGCACTAGAGACTATGACCTGAGAGTGAATGTGTCGCATGTCACCCAAAGGGTGCCATACTAAACATCCAGACTGTTGAAAAGAAACTCTCCAACAATCATTTCTCAGATAGCTTAAGGCTCGTAACGTATGACATCAATTAACCTTTATTACTGTATTTTGATTTTATTTGCAGATGAGAAGAGAAACAGACTCTCTACAGGGGAACTGACTTGATCCTACAGTTATCATGCAATATTCGTCCTACCGTTGAGGTTAAAAGGGAAACTAACTAATGTTATCATGCATGGTTAGAACCCTAATTTCCGTCATAACTTCTCTTGAATAAGAGAAGTCAGAGTTCCTAGGGGAACATGGCAATGGAAACAACAGTAAACAGAAAAACTATACAAGAAATTATTGTAAAGATGCATGCAATGCAAGTGAGGGAGGAAATATGTGTGGGGCAGAAGCCTCCACAAGCTCATCTCAACCTCAAGCCAGATATGAATAACTGCAAAGATAATAGAAGAAAGTAAATAAAATCAAACAGACCACAAACCACACAGGCAAGGGAGCTGAGCTCTGCCAAATACCAGCAAGCAAAGCCACACAGTAAAAATACAAGCAGAGGGAGAAACTCAACCTCTAATGCAATACAAGCAAGGGGGGAAGCTCAACCCTTAAGATGCTCTTAGGCCTATGATCATCTACATGAAGCCTAAATCTAATGCAACACTCCAAGCAAATCACATCAGTACAGTTGAACAAGAAGAAAACAGACAAACAGGGAAAACAAGTCAGCAATCTCCACAACAGAGCAATCTTCTGACAACAATCCAATCTAGAATCTGTAACTGCTCTTTAAGTCCACCATCTTTAATAGAAGGAAAGGATGCTCCATCTTCAAGCTTTAACAATGCTCCAACAAGGAAAGGAATCAACAACATGAATATTTGATGATGGGAAGCAGGAGGGAAACCAAAGGAATCCCACCTAACACTCAACCAGTCATCAGAGAAAGTATCCTCAAAAGTTCTACTCATTGTAAAATGTCACACATCCCTCCAAAGGAGAGATGAGACTTTCACATGAGGACTTTGAATCATAGGATAGGATGGAAGGTGGATGAAACCAACCATGCTTATTTGAAGGAAGAAACTACTTCTAAAGCTCTCTCCTAAAAACCCTGATCTTATAAGCTACAAAAAGCTAACAAAAAGAAAAGAAAAGCTCCAAGCCAAGCTCCACCAACCACTCTACAAAAGCTTCATCATGCCCATGACATCCTCCCATAAGAACCAGAAGCCCAACATGCAAGAAAAGCCCACTTTGAGTCCACTCCAAAGCCATCACCAAAGTTGAAACACCAAATGAACAATCAACTTGAATATTCTAACTAAAATAGCAAAACACATCCTAAAAATATGATTATTTTTCTAGGGGAACATGCATTTGTTAATGATCTATAGTTCAAAAATCAGGACCTAATTCAATTTCTAAGTCCTCTAATAAAATCCTAAGTTGAAAGGTATCAAGGGGAACCATTAATGGGGAAAGGCTCTAAACCTATCTCTAAATCAGAAACTAAAATTTTCTAAAAAAATGTGAGAAAAATCCTATGGGAGCACACATATCTAACCTAGCAGCTATCAAAAAATCAAGACAAAATTCAATACCAAATGGGAGAACAAAAATCAACAAACAGACAGCTCAATTATGCAAAATTAATGAAATAACCAAAACAAGAAAAACATGAATTAAATTGAAAATGCATGAAAATTTAAAATAAAACGCATGATAAAATTCTAAACATCTCAATCTATATCCACAAATTTTTCCAGAATTTATTACCAACATTTACTATTTTTAATGAATTAAATCTAATAAGCATTAAAACAAAGAATAAAGAAAAGAAAATAAAAAGCATGAACAGGGGAAGGGTGTAATCAGCAAGAGAATCAAGGCTTAATCTCGCCTGGGACCAATACAGGGGGTGTGAAAAACGCATGGGCGCTGGGCCCATTTGAGTGTGTTATCAGCAAAATTCACCTAATGAAATAACGCCAGGGGGTGCATTAAGCAGGAAATTCCATGTGTAATTCAGGATGGGCCTAATAGAGGGAGGCGCGGATAGCACAAGAAAACAAAGCCCAAAGCCAAAATCAATTCAACTCAGCTTTCACAAAATTAACACAAAAGAGACCATGCAAGGAATCGAACGCACGCTCGCTAGGTACATACAGCGCGCTGAAGCAAGCTTGTGGTTTCACTAATTGAAACGACTGTGTTTTGGAAGGGGTTGACGTGGCGTGTCCTGAAGCGCAAGATCCAATGACTTAGTCCTCTTCTCTCAAGCAAACGAACGGCTGTGATTATGTCTTCTCCAATTTGAAAATAGGCAAGGGGAGGGAAATGCAGTTTCCGGCCGCGAATGGTCGGAGCTTCGCCGGAGAAACTCGTGACCTCCTATCTCTCTTAATACTCCACCAATCCACACGATTCTTGAACGAAAGTTGTGGGAAATTTCATGAGGATTACAACTATACTAATCAATCATGCTAAAACCTCGAAACCAAGGAAATTTACATCTCAACCGAAAATGGATCAATCCCTAATTTGTCACTAAACCTTAATTTTAATATCCATAATCCATCTACACCTTAAATACAACCTAGCCACATGAATCTAAGCTGCTAAAAACACATGAATTGAGAGAAATTTTGAGAAATGGAAACCTAATTTTAAGCTTCGAGTGTGGTGGTTTCAGACCTCAATTCTCCTCCAACAAGTGCAGATAGCTTCAGTGATTGATGATGAACGTTTCTTGATAACCAATTCTTGCTGTAATCCTCTGAATCTCCAAAACCGAAAATCCAATTTCAAGCTCTTTCACCAACTTGCTCCAATGGCTTCTCTCTCAGTTCAGCTCCAATGAATCACCAACCTCTATCCAATTTCATTTTTGAACATTTATAAAGCACAAAGGAACCTTCTAGAGGCCCAGTCCAAGCCCAATCCAAAAAATCCAAAAATCCAATTTCTCCAAAAAAAATTGAACATTCCATGCACCAATTTGGCTCAACAACATGCATTGGAAGCTTCTAGCATCATACACAAAACACCTTGAATGAATTCAGCTTAGCTAGAGCCTTGAATTTGGCCTTATGAATGATTTGGGGAATGTAACTTATTTATGAAGAAACCTCATGAAATGCCATGAACCAAGTTTCAAAATGGAATTCTAAAAATGCCAATCTTCTCAAAATATCATTTCTGATCAAAATGAGCCCTCATTTAACTTGTTTTGGACACTTACCAAATATTTTGGATTTTTCATCAAAAATGCCTTTGAATTTCTTCCTTTACAAACCACTTCAAGCCAATATTTGATATGAGCCAAACTAATTCACCATGAGCTCTTGTTTGACCTAAAAACCATGTTTTGAGCAAGTTCCATATTGAACAAAATTTCATTTGAGATGTGCAAGTTGGAGATTTTGACCTATAATTGAAAATGGCCTATAATCTCACTTTCCCAAAATACCCCTAACTTGTAAACCTCACAACTTGAGTTCTACAAATCAGATGGAAGACTTCTAATACAATTTGGAAAGCTAAGATCATGAGGAACAACTTTCATGTTTATCAAAAGGTCAGATGAAACATCCTTATAGGTTAAAAATAGCTTGGAAGTCAGATGATTTTTACAGATAAATTTCAGATGCATCTAAGGACCTGTAACTTGTTTGGCGCATAACTTGAGTTCTATAAATCATATGAATGACTTATAGTACTCAAATTAAAGCTATGAACATCCTCTACAACATTTAAGTGGAGGCCAAAGTCATATGAGGCTTGTATATTGACTTAAATGGCTTGGAAGTTTGGCACTAAATAGGGGATTTTACCCTAGGAACCCTGACTTAGCAACTCCAACCACTTTTGATTCTTCTCAAATTGATGTTGAAACAATCTCTCATATGCCTCATCATATCCTTTCATGATTTCAATGACCTAGAAGTAGGCTTTGATCTTCTTTAATTGCTCATTTTGGCCTAGGATTAACCAGATGAAACCCTAGTGACACCAACTTCCACTGTGACTCTTGTACTTGCTACAAACATTTGACAGAGCTCTGTCTTGATCCTCTAGGAACTCCATGAGCTCTATCCATATACTTTATACCAAGGTTGTCAAACTCGCGAGTCTACTCAGACTCGTAAAGGGTCAGTAGACTTGACTCGCAGACTCGACTCGCAAACTCATACGAGTCTATGGAAAATTAAAAATGACTTTCAAAAACCTATATGTGACACATACATGTATTTTTAAACTTGTAAATGCCTCATATATGATACAAATATATATAATAGAATATCAATTAACATCAAATTTTAAATTTCGTACTCCATAACAAATTTCATAGTAAAAAAACTCAATAATAAAACAAACAAAATAGCAAAGTATGTATTTAAAGACTTAAAGTATTAATTTCTTCTTAATTAACTACTGCATAAAGCAAAAAAAAAATATCATAAAACAGATATGCTAATGGTTTTAAACATCCAAAACTCTAGTAAAATCATTACCACCAATATCATCACCATCATCTTCATCGGTATCTTGAGTATCATCATCAAATTCTACCCTGGATGAAACATCTTCTTCATCATTAACCAAAGTTGGATTGCTTGAAATTCCACTTCCACCTAATTCAACATATCCACCACCACCGCCACTTTGCACAAAATTGTTAACAATAACATCATCTTACTCAACATAACTTCAGTTTGCATATTTTCCTCGTTAGGATCTTCAGTTATCCATTTATCATCTTTACACAAACGAATATACAAGAGAAACATCCAAATGAAACATAAAGAAAATACTTACACAACAAATGATTGATTTACGAGAACAAATACGAACAAAGCAAGAGACATAATAAACGCACATCGTCTATAAAGGGATGAAGGGAGGAATAAACTTTGCTGAAAGAAGAGATTAGGAGAGAGGCTTTCTAGTTCTCGTACAGGCAAAAAAATATAACATTTTTTTTAAATAAAATAAAATCTTTTGAGGAATTTGGGCCTTTCTTGGGTTAAAAAAAAACAAAATTCAAAAAAAAATTATAAACTCATAAACTCGTCATAGACTCGTGAGTCTATACAAGTTTATGCGAGTCTATCTGAGTCAACTCGAGTCTGTCAAAAAATGATTCTATACGCGAGTCTACTCGTTTTTGCTTCCTAGACTCGTAAACTCGTACGAGTTTACGAGTCTACCCGCGAGTTTAACAACCATGCTCTATACATTATCAAAGCTTTACAACCCTCTGATGATCTTCAAATGGCTCCAAGTTAGTAGATGAGCCCCATACAAGCACTCAAACTTCTCAAGAACTCAACCCTCCCTCTGATGACCTTAGTAACTTCTTAAGCTTAAATAAAAACTCTGGATAGGCTTCTCTTGACATGTATCACACTTGATCCCCTGCTAAATGAAGGATGCTATGCTATGCAAACGTTAGAACAATGCTATGCAGTGAAACATAAGCCATGTGATAAAAAGGTTGGGCAAATTTTAGGGTGCAACAGCTGCCCCTATTCAAGCGGCTTGGACCCGACTGGGTGAGAAGCGAACGGCTTTCAAACAATCGAGGTAGAAGACGGTTGAATACCGAAAAACCCGGAAATTTGCCAACCGCAGAAATAAACTGCACAACAAAAACTGCTTGGGAAGCAATATCCAGAAAAATCGAGTCTGGTTGTCACAGCGACAGTCGATCAATCATCTTGACAAAGAACATCTGATTCCACCATCGTGATGCCACAGGCACAGAATCAACAAACTGGATTAACACCATCAATCCTCCCGAAACATATCACAATAAGCGGCATCGTCAAAAGACCATATCTAAATATCATCCTCGACCTTCCATTTCCGAAGAAGCAGGCGAAGCACTGAATCAAAGCGCGAACTGTCGAACCATCACGTCAACCTTCCATTTCCGAAGAAGTGGGAAAAGCACTAAATAAAAGCGCGAGCTACCGAACCATCATGTCGATCGTTGAACCATTACGTCAACCAAAGCATGAACCGTCGAACCATCACGTCGACCTTGCATTTCCGAAGAAGCGGGCAAAGCACTAAATAAAAGTGCGAGCTGTCGAACCATCACGTCGACTGTTGAACCATCACGTCAACCTTCCATTTCCGAAGAAGCGGGCAAAGCACTACTCAAAGCATGAGCTGTTGAACCATCACGTCGACCGTTGAACCATCACGTCACTTCCATTTCCGAAAAAGTGGGCAAAGCACTACTCAAAGCGCGAGCTGTCAAACCATCATGTCGACCAAAGCGTGAACTGTCAAACCATCACGTCGACTGTTGAACCATCACGTCAAACCAAAGCACGAAATGTCGAACCATCATGTCGACCTTCCATTTCCGAAGAAGCGGGCAAAGCACTAAATAAAAGTGTGAACTGTCGAACCATCACGTCGACTGTTGAACCATCACATCAACCTTTCGTTTACGAGGAAACGAGCATACGCTAAATAAAAGCGTGAATCGGGCATCCGAAGACTTGAACCAACAACTCTGCAGAGAAATTCTGACGACAGCCGTCAAACACCTATTTCGACAACAGGTGACAACTTCAAGATTTTCAAAACTGATGTCACAGTGGTCTGAAGAAAACTCCGCTGGGGAAGAAGAGAAACATAACCAAGCAACTCTGATGGGGAAAAACTCTACTGGGGAAGTCACGAGTAACAACTCTGAAAGTTTAAACCACGAAATCTTTTAATGCTGACATAACAGCAACCTGAGAAGAACCCCGCTGGGGGAGAAGAGAAACTTAACCAAGCAACTCTGCACAATAATCTCAATTATCTCCCGGGAAAAAAAACCTGAAAACAAAGAGGTAACCAACCTGACTTATGTTTCAAAATGCACATGTTTGACAATGGCGTAATGTTCCATACAACATGGAAATGCTACGCGTTTGGGTAGATGCAAATATGATGATATATGCAAATGTAAAGGGGTGCTCCAACAAAATAAATGCTGAAGAAAAAGCCGAATCTGCTGGGGATAACCAGGTATCACAGACATATTCCAGCGAAATCAATGTTGGAAGGGTGAAACCAACTCTGCAGGGGATAACCATCCTGCTGGGGAATAGCTCACAAGCCCTGAGTTACGAACTCTGCTGAGGATGATCATCTTGTCAGAGGAAAAACAACCTGCTGGAAAACAGAAAGGACGGTCCTGCGCAGGGATACTCCTTTCAAACCATTGACAACCTGATTGTGCTCTATGGGGATTAACCATACTGGGGATACTCAGCTGGGAATCGATTTGTATACCCTGACTGTACTTTGCGGGGACTCTCTGGGGAGTAAACATATTCATAACCAAACACCGGGAATGCACACTCCGCTGGGTATATCAATATCGCCTCACTGGGGATGACTTTATCCTGTCAAATAAGTCAATCTTGAATGGCTGAGGACAATCTGATCCTGCGCGGATTCAATCCCAACTCTTCTGGGGATAAAAACTTCAACTTCCATCTGCCAGGGAGGAAAAGCAAATTTCGTCTGCTAGGGAGGAATAAGTTTCACGTAGAGCCTGCTCCTGTGTTATAGGACTCTGGCTGGGGAACATGATCCCTTGGATATCTGCTGCAAAGGTGACAACCCTGCAAAACACGAACGAACACAAGACATTCTACACAAAAGGAATTATCCTGGTTAGTATCCGGGACAACTATTCAATTAATTCAAAGTTTTAACAATCATTGGCTGAGGCCTGTAAGCTTATGCACATGTGAGTTTATCAAAAACATCGGCGTTTTCCACAAACAAAACAGTAAAAGTTAAAACAAGGATTAAACATCAAGTACAAAATATTATGTTTTATTAATAACGGCTTGTGAATAGGCAAAGTTTTGTACATCGGATGCAACTCCTGAAAAGAGGAAGTCACGCATAAGCAAATGCAAATATGTACAATGATACAACAGAGATTTGCATACATGTTGGCAACGTGGTACAGACGAACACCATGAGTTGATCCTCCTATGACTCGCCTGACTCCGACACTTTCCCGACACTCTGTCCTCGGAAGAGATTGACTTGGATAATCGACCCTCAGGTACTCCCAAACCACTAAGCAATGCAGGATCAAACTCGGATCGCTGTCATTTGCTTTTTAATCCCTACTTTTGCCTGAATCGCCCTTTGCGGGTTTTCAATTCACCAGGATACCCATTTTTGCCAAAGTCGCCCTTTTCAGGTTTTCGACTTCGCGGGTGTACATCTTTTCAATTTTATCCCTAACTTTTTCCCGAACCTTTTTCTATTTTCTTGGTTCGCCGGGATGCCCCATTTTTGCCTGGACTCTCTTTTTTTCTGTCCAGCAGGTCTCTTTAAGCAAAGTATTTTTTAACTGCATCCGAGTTCACAGGGGATGAAGAATCTTCGCCATTCATGGTGGACAACAGTAAGGCTCCTCCGGAGAAGATCTTTCGCACAATGTATGGACCTTCATAGTTGGGAGTCCATTTACCCCTGTGATCTGATTGTGGTGGGAGAATCTTCTTTAGCACAAGATCGCTTCTAAAAGCTTCGAGGGCGCACCTTCTTGTCGTAAGCTTTCTTCATCCGGCTCTGGTATAACCGACCATATGCAATAGATGCAAGTCTCTTCTCATCCATCAAACTGAGCTGATTCAATCTATTCTGCACCCATTCTGCCTCATCCAGTTGGACATCGAGCAATACTCTCAAGGAAGGAATCTCAACATCTAATGGCAGGACAACCTCCATACCATACACCAGTGAAAAAGGTGTTGCCCCGGTTGATATGTGTACCGTCGTACGATAACTGTGCAAAGCGAAGGGCAACATCTCGTGCCAGTCTTTGTATGTCACAACCATCTTCTCAACTATCCTCTTGATGTTCTTATTGGCCGCCTCAACTGCGCCATTCATCTTGGGCCGATAGGGAGCTGAATTGTGATGCTCAATCTTGAAATTCTGGCACAATTCCTTCATCATTTTGTTATTCAGGTTCGAACCATTGTCAGTGATGATTCTTTCGGGGATGTCGTACTGACAGATGATATCCTTTTTGATAAACCTGGCTACCACTTGCTTGGTGACATTAGCGTAAGACGCTGCTTCAACCCATTTGGTGAAGTAATCGATAGCCACCAGGATGAACCTGTGTCCATTGGATGCGATGGGCTCAATTTTGCCTATCATATCGATGCCCCACATGGAGAAAGGCCACGGGGACGCCATAACGTTCAAAGGGCTCGGCGGCACCTGAATCTTGTCTGCATAAATTTGGCACTTGTGGCACTTCTTTTCAAATTTGAATTAGTCTCGTTCCATTGTCAGCCAATAATACCCTGCCCGTAATAACTTCCGAGACATAGCATGTCCGCCAGCGTTCGTGCCAAAGGTTCCCTCGTGGACCTCTTCCATGAGTAAATTAGCCTCTTTCTCATCAACACATCGCAAAAGCACCAAATCATGGTTTCTCCTATACAAAACACCATCCGGATTCAAGTAGAAATTGCCAACCAATCTCCTAAGAGTCTTCTTATCGCGACTGGATGCCCCAGTCGGATACTCTTGGTTCTTTAGGAAATTCTGGATATCAAAATACCACGGCTTGCCATCGGAAGCTTCCTCAATGGCGAATATGAAGGCGGGCCTGTCAAGGCGAGAGATAACTATTCTGGGAGCCTCATTCCAGAAGTTAACTTTGTACATGGAAGACAACGTTGCAAGAGCGTCAGCCATCTGATTTTCTGCCCGTGGCACATGATGAAACTCTACCCTGTCAAAGAAAGGCAACAGTCTCCTTGCATAATTCATATACGGTATTAGATTGGGCTGACGGGTCTCCCATTCACCCTTGATCTGGTTCACGACTAGCACGGAGTCTCCATACACATCAAGATTTTTAATCCTCAAATCAATAGCCTCCTTGAGACCCATGATGCACGCCTCATATTCGGCTTCGTTATTAGTAACTGGGAAGGTCAATCTGGTAGTGAACGGGATGTGCGTCCCATGGGGAGTCGTGATGATTTCCCTAATTCCACTTCCATATGAATTCACAGCACCGTCAAAAATCAATTGCCATTTGGAACTCCGCTCAAGACCTTCACCATGCAACGGCTCTTCGCAATCTTTCATCCTTAAGTACATGATATCCTCGTTAGGAAAATCAAACTTCATCGGATGGTAATCATTGATTGGCTGCTCAGCCAGGTACTCTGACAATACGCTACCTTTGATAGCCTTTTGCGAGACTTACTGTATATCATACTCTGTCAGTACCATCTGCCATCGGGCAATCCTTCCAGAAAGTTCCTGCTTCTCAAAGACGTATTTGATCGGATCCATCTTCAAAATCAGCATGGTTGTATGATTCAGCATGTATTGTCTCAGACGTTTGGCAGCCCAAGCAAGTGCACAACACGTCTTTTCGAGCATAGAGTATCGAGACTCACAGTCTGTGAATTTTTTACTCAAGTAATAGATCGCATGCTCTTTCCGTCCAGTCTCGTCATGTTGACCGAGAACACAACCCATATTGTTCTCAAGAACCGTCAAATACATAATCAATGGTCTCCCGGCTACTGGGGGTATCAGAATTGGAGGTTCTTGCAAATACTCTTTTATTCTTTCAAATGCCCTTTGGCAATTCTCATTCCAGACCATCGCTTGATCTTTTTTCAACAACTTAAACATTGGCTCACACGTGGCAGTTAGGTGAGATATGAACCGGGCAATGTAGTTCAACCTCCCCAAAAAACCACGAACCTCTTTCTCTGTTTTCGGCGCTGGCATTTCTTGTATTACTTTTATTTTAGCAGGATCAACCTCTATTCCTTTTTCGCTAACAATGAACCGCAGTAGCTTACCAGATCTCACCCCGAAGGTGCACTTGTTAGGATTAAGCCTCAGCCTGAATTTCCTAAGCCTCTTGAATAATTTCAGAAGATTTACCAGATGCTCTTCCTCCGTCTGGGATTTGGCAATCATATCGTCAACATAGACTTCGATCTCTTTATGCATCATGTCATGAAAAAGTGTTGTCATAGCTCGCTGATATGTTGCCCCGATGTTCTTCAAACCAAAGGGGATCACTTTGTAGCAGAACGTTTCCCACGGGGTAATAGAAGTCGTTTTCTCCATATCCTCCGGCGCCATCTTTATCTGATTATAGCCCGAAAAGCCGTCCATGAAGGAAAAAACTGAAAATTAAGCTGTATTATCAACCAACACATCAATGTGAGGAAGAGGGAAATCATCCTTTGGGCTCGCCTTGTTCAGATCTCTGTAATCAACACACATCCGCACCTTACCGTCCTTCTTCGGTACAGGTACGATATTGGCGACCCAAGAAGGGTAAGTTGTAACAGCAAGAAAACCAGCGTCCCACTGTTTCTGTACTTCCTCTTTAATTTTCACAGCCGTATCTAGTCGAGTTCTTCTGAGCTTCTGTTTGATCGGCGGACATTCCTCTCGCAATGGCAAACGATGGACCACCATATCAGTATCCAACCCAAGCATATCCTCGTAAGACAAAGCAAAGATATCACTATACTCTCGAAGCATCTCGATAAGCCTTTGCTTGATATCACTTTGTAGTGCAGCCCCTATCCGAACATTCCTGACACATTCCTCGGACCCCAAGTTAATGACTTCAATTTCCTCCTGATGAGGCAGAATAATTCTCTCCTCTTGTTTCAACAGTCAAGTCAGCTCTTCTGATAAGTCATTATCCTCAACAATCTCCTCTTCGGCCTGAAAGATCGGGTGCTCAAAATTGAAGCGAGTCATATGAGGTTCTTGGTCGGTGTTATCTGAAATTATGCGAGTCCTGTGAGAAAAATGGTTAAACGCTTCAAATGATATGTAAACAAAGCACATAACCACGTTGCCATTTTACTGCTAAAAATAAAAACAGAAAGACAATGACCACAACATTTGTATGAGGAAAAACGCCTTTATTCAATGATTAACCAAAGCATACACATAAGCAAGTAGGCCCTAAAATAAAATCGCTATGCCCCGGGTAAGACATAGGATTGTACAATAATTGGAAAACAAAGCATTACTGTTTTGTTGTCACTTGAATAACATCCTGGATTGACCAGTTGCATAAGCTCCGCCCTGGTATGTTGGGTCTGACCCAAGCATCCATATCGCAATCACTGTCTTCGTCTTCAACATCGGACACAACATTGATTCTCTCGTAGCTGACTCCTACAGGAGTAAACACAACCGGCCCTCTGAACCTCGGCGCGCTTCGTGGGGAAGATGACGATGATAGGCGGTACCCCAACCCGAATTTGTCCTGCTTGACAGGAATATCCAGGACTTGACCCCACCTCTTGGTCTCCCCGGTCTGCACCACCGCCTGGGCTTCCTTATACGAAGACATGGCCACCTCCGACCCTTTGCTGCTCACAGGAGCTTCATCCTTAATCTTCATTCCTTCGAAGGCTTAACACAGCGTCTCGTGTATTTCTCCGTCCACTTCGACGTATTTGAAGGATGATAAATGACTGACTAGAATGTCCTCTTCACCACACACAGTAACAATACTGCCATCAACCATATATTTTAGCTTTTGGTGAAGCGTGGATGTTACAGCCCCAGTGGAATGAATCCACGGTCGTCCAAGCAGACAACTGTATGTTGGTTGAATGTCCATAATATAGAACACGATATCAAATACTTCTGGACCCACTTGAATTGGCAACGTCAGTGCCCCGAACACAGACCTCCTAGTTCCATCAAACGCTCTTACTACCAGATCACTGGGCGTGCAAATTATTCCTCGAGTATCCAATTTCAACAGTGCCTTCTTAGGCAACACATTTAGGGATGACCCGGTATCAACAAGAACATGGGACATGACGGTGCCCCTGCACTCAACTGAGATGTACAAAGCATTATTATGGTCGCGACCTCTAGGTGTCAAGTCAAAATTAGTAAACCCTAAACCGTGCCCCGCATTCACGTGTGCCATTACCCCTTCAAGTTGATTAACAGAAATCTCCTGGGGTACGAAGGACGTCTCAAGCACTTTCAACAGGGCGTTCCGGTGAGCCTCGGAACACATCAATAAAGACAGAATTGAGATTTTTGAAGGAGTTTGTTGTAAATGATCAACGATCTTATAATCACTCTTTCGAATTAGCCTCATAAACTCCTCCACGTCTTTATTCAACGGTACTTTCTCCTTTTCCAGGGAAGGTCCACTCTCATTCACCTTGCTTTTACCCTTCGCAATTCTTTCTGCTTCTACTCCTGGCGAAGTAAAGATTCTTCCACTACGGGTCATACCGCCCACTCCTACCAGATTGTCAACAGATTCCACCGGCAGATCATCCAGATTAATTCTCTCACCGTGACAATACACTTCCGCTCCATAACTCCAAGGGACGGCCTTGGTGCTCTCATACAGAATGGGTTTTTCTTTAGTGATGGTGATAGTCGGCCGCTTGGCAGGCGCCAATATCGTGACAGACTTGAATGGTATCGTAACAGTGGCAATCTCACCCTGCTTTTCGACCATTGCTTCAACAGGCTTTTTTTTTTGCAGCAATGCGATCAAATTGTAACGTACCCTCATCAATCAGACTCTGAATTCCGCTTTTCAAACTATCGCAACCCTCAGGCCGAATTGAACAATCTACACAGCCCTCATCACATCCGGGGTAAACTCCCCCTTTCAACAAACGACTTTTCACGTAACCCAGAGGTGTTTTTAGTTCCTCCACATTCACAACCAGATCTAACTCTGCATCTGTTAGAATAGCGTTTGCTTCCGCTGCCTCATGCTTTGGCATTGGTTGTTGTACAATATTGGGCCCTTCCGTACCGAAATTTATAGCAGTGCTATCAAGTAAATCTTGCACCTTGTGCTTGAAAGCCTGACAATTTTCAATATTATGACCGGGCGCCCCGGAATGAAATTCACAATGCTCATTGGCGTCATACCCATACGGAGGTGTGCCCGTCGGCGGGGCCAAGGTCCTTTTCTCAACCAATTGTAATCTCAACAAAGTCTGAAGAAGTTCAGCATACGATACTAGAGGTACATCAAATATCCTTTTCGGCCTTTGATTCTGAACTCTTCGCTGATTAGTATTATGCTGCCTCGACTGCTGCTGAGGTTGTTGCTACTGTTGTTGCGGTGCCGGGATTGTCACACTAGCAACTTGTTGCTGCATACACCAGCTTTGACTCATATTCTTCTTTCGAGCGATGTACACTGAGTTAGTGTCTCCTTGTTTTTTACTACCAAAAGCCTTCTTACTACCTCCAACTGAGGTTGATTCACCAGTCTGAATCTTACCAATCTTAATTCCAATCTCACACCCATCAAAATCAAGTCAGAGAAATTGCTCATTAAACAGTTGAGAAGTTTATCGTAATACAGCCCTGAAAACGTACCCACGAAGATATCTATCAACTCTCTCTCCACCATGGGTGGGTGTACCCTTGCAGCCAACTCGCGCCATCTCTGGGCGTATTCTTTGAAACTTTCACCAGTCTTCTGAGAGAGATTCTGCAATTGAACCCGATTCGGAGCAAGATCACTGTTGTATTGGTAGTGTCTCACGAAAGCTTCTGCCAGCTCTTTCCAGCTTCCAACTTGAGTAGGTTCCAGTCCCATGTACCATTCCAATGACGGCCCAGACAGACTATCCTGAAAGAAGTGCATTAACATCTTTTCATCGTTGGAGTAAGCAGACATTCTTCTGTAATAAGATCACACGTGCACTCTGGGACATGTGTCTCCCTTATATTTGTCAAACACAGGAGCCTTAAACTTGAGTGGCACCCTCAGCCCAGGAACCAATCCCATGTTCGCCATATCCAATCCCACAGAATTCTGGTTGGCTATCCCTTTCATCTGCTCTTCTAGCATCTTGATCCTGCGATCATTTTCAGTAGGCCTCTCATAACCCATGCCTTGGCCAGAAAAAGCATCTTCTTGGCGGTCTTCACCCCAATAAGGACCCTCATTGTCGTACTCATCGTACGCAGCGTTGCGACCATGACCATTCTGGAAAAACCTGGGGTCATACCTCAGATTACCGAGCTCTTGATTGGCAGCCGCTGGCCCAAAGCCAGTATTGTAGGCACCTATTCCGTAACCGTTGTTACTCACAGTTCCAAAACCCTGATTACCAAATCCAGCATTGGCACCACCAGCGTTACCAAAGCCCATATTCACACCAGCAAAGCCTGTATTGTCGTTGACCATATTCACACCGGTATTCCCAACACCCGCATTGAGACCAGTATTACCATTGCGAACAACGTTCCCATTGGTTTCCATATTACCGTTCCCATTACCAACATTCCCATTACCAGCCACGAGAACGTTCTCACCAGCGTCAAGACCGATCACTCGTATAGCATCACCAGCCTGAGGAGTTTCACCATGAGGACGATTAGTAGTTGTACCCCCATGTAGCACACCATTGCCATCAACTCGTGCAATCAGAGGCTGCACGAGAGTCTGGAGTTGTTCTTGGCCTTTAGCCACGGTCTCCATCACCTACATAAACTGAGCCATGCGGTCACGCATCTCCTGCATCTCTGCCTGCATCTGGTCCATGACTTTCTTACAGTTGCTTCTGGTTGAGTAACAGTGAGTTTGGTGTTCGGCAATCCTGGAACCTGCATCAACAGAGGGTTAGGAAACATAGTACAAGGCACCGGCTATGCAAATGACTTATGCAAATGCAAACGTGTGTCTATGCGTTAGGGATATTTTTCCCCGGTTCGAGTGCCATAGTGTTAGTGCTGATAGCAAGAAGTTCAGATTTAGTCACTGAAATAACATCTCATATATATATGGGCCAACAAGGCAGCCGTACAAAGTCAATGAATACATGGGATATCATTAGCATGACCTCAACCAACAAGCCTGGTGATGGTCAGCCTACAGCAGAAATCAGAAAATGCAAGAGGTTACAAAGATAATCAAGTGCGACAGCGGGCACGGAACTCCTCTAGCAACTCTTTTGTCTTCGGGTGGTCAGAACGAGTGAGTAACCCTTCAACGAGCAACTCTCTCTGCATAATAGTACACTGGAGACCTTCAACCGGATCTTCTCACGCTCTCTGGCCAAAGCACTCCTCTAACTTCCGCTTCTTGGACTCGAACACCTGCTTGTGATTCTTCAGGTTAGCAAGGGCTTTGTTGAGCCTGTCTTCGGTGGCATATCGGTGAGCAGTTTCCTCATCGAACCTTTCCTCACTAGCCTTCACCTGAGCCTTCAGTTTGGAGATTTGTTGTTTCAGTTTATCCTCCCTCTCTTTGTTGTTGGCTATAGTAGCATCCCACTGCTGATTGAACTTGGATATTCTCCGGTATGCTTCATCCAAGTGCTGCTTCTTGGTAGCCAGTACATTGCTGACAGATTTGAAGTCCAAACCCAAACGCTTACGCTCAGCCATCCGCTTAGTCAAATTCGTGCCCAACCTGTTCACCAACTCTGTCTGCCTCTTGAAGGAGTGGACGACTTCACTTCTCTCGCTTCTGACCTGTGCCAACTCTTTCTCCAATTCTTCATTGGCTTTTTTCAGCTCTTCTCTCTCAGCTAACACTTGATTATACTGCTGAATAGACACGGTAGTAGGCTCTTCCACCACGGGAGGGCATTCCTGCTTAGCAGGTGGAAAAGGCATCCCTACAATCTCTACTCTGGCTCTGATCCAGGTCACATATGGAGCGTAGGCTTGGCTATTACTTTTCCCCAACAATGGTTTCCCTCGTCTACTGATATCATTCCAAGCATGCTGAAGCTTAGATAACATATTCCCCTCTAGAAGACCAGTGAGGTACAGAGATTCCTGCACCTCTTCATCCTTTGGCGGAACCCTCAAAGCATAAGCAAACTGTCGGACAAGCAAAGATGGATTATAGTTGATACAGCTCTTCCTTCCTATCAAATGCACATTCGGAAACCCACTGCAGCTGAATAAAACCTCGGTACCCAACATATCTTTATCAAACCAAACAACATCCTCTGCTTATAAACTCATCAAGCGCTCAGACCACTCAGCTGTGGCTGCAGATGAAGCAAAGAGACCCTTCTTGGGTAGGTGACTATCAACCCATCTATAGAACAAGGGCACACAGCATGACACATTCTTACCCCTTCTATTCTCGTTCTTGTAATGCACAGAATGGTAGACATATCCAATCAAGGTAGGAACTGGATTCCCTGATGCAAAGATATGAAAGGCATCTAAGTCCACAAAATCAGGCATGTTAGGAAACATAATGATACCATATATGCAGAGAGCAAGAATGGCGTTGAACACAATCCAACAACCGTCTTTGGCACATTGTTAGGCTTTCCCAACTAAAAACTTCAAAGAGAAACCAGGAACCCCGTTCCAACTAGACAAGATCAACTCAGAGGCATCCAGATGAAGAGAAAGAGCTAGATTAGCCAGATTAGGCTCGACATCCATATGAACAAATGGCATCTGACTCTTGATAGGCCCACCCAATAAATCAGCATACTCCTCTAATGTAGGTGCAAGAATAAAGTCCGGGAAAGTAAAGCATCTCAAAGGAGGATCATAGAACTACAGCAAGGCATACAACCCATTCAACTCATACACAGAAGGCTTACGGACCAAACTGAGCAGCTTCCCATAAGACTTTCTGAATTCACCTCTCACAGTATCATCTGCCAAAGCAATCAAACTGGACAACTGAGCAACATCTGGAATAGGAAGCTTATAGGCCACAGTCTTCCTCAGAGAACCCATAATAGCACAACAGAAGGCAAGAAAACCTGAACCGAGGGATAAGGTACCTGCAACACAGACACACGTTAAT
Organism: Lathyrus sativus; assembly: GCA_963859935.3. Classification (NCBI taxonomy): domain Eukaryota; kingdom Viridiplantae; phylum Streptophyta; class Magnoliopsida; order Fabales; family Fabaceae; genus Lathyrus; species Lathyrus sativus. The sequence continues at coordinate 187,054,958 of OZ012737.1, forward strand.
GATATGCAAATGAGTATGCAAAATGCAAAATGCAATGCAATAGGGGATCAAGATGGCTGCTGAGAAGATCAAAGCTCTGATCCAACACAATCACCACACTGCTCTGATAGTACAACCCTGAAGAGGACCAATAAATACACACTGTCGAGAACAACCACATCTCTAGCGATACAAACCTATGAACCCAACAACACTGATTCACTGACAAGAAAACCAGGTAGTCTGAAGGCTAAGGTTTCCTGCAATAACCCGACCCTGCTCACAGGTATGGACCTAAACTACAGACAAGGTATGGCATCCTATGTGTTTCCCAGCGTCACAGACTTTCAAGAGCGATGATACGATACACAGAAGGTGTGGCATCATCATCTCTTGAAGTGGCCTCACTCTGCTGAGTCACAAATGATCGGTCCCTAGAGTCGACAATCCTCCAAACCAACAACCCCTCAGACCCAAAGGGCCGGAAAAGAAGTCAACCGGGAGAACCTCGTCTGAGCGTGGATTTCATGAGATACTAGTGCCTGCAAAGCAAGCACGCGCCCACTAATTTCCACAACTAATGCTAAATACACTCAAGCCTGGGTCTGGCTTCTCGCTCATCAGATCCCATTCCCACAACAGCAGAATAATAATCATATTGAAAATAAAATGCGGAAAGTAAATGCGGTAAATAAAACCCAACAGGTAAATACACAAGCGCTAGGATTGACTCGCATAGGGAACCGTTGGAGTCCCCAACAGAGTCGCCAGTTGTCGCTACTACAAAAAACGAGGCCGGCAAAACAGAAGAGTCGCCACCTTTTGTTATTTATCCCTTAGAACGGGAAAGGAAACAATCGGAAAAACTTGACGAAAAGGTATAAGACAAGGTCATCGCAACCATTGTCTGGATTCCGAAGTCGGTTACGCAAGGGGAAGGTATTAGCACCCCTCACGTCCATCGTACTCGATGGGATCCATGCTTGTTGTGTTTATCTGACGGGTTCGTTAAATCTATCTACGCTAAGAGGTTTGGTCTGAAAAGAAAAGAAAATGACTCAGCAAAGTATCGCACTTTATGCCTACGTATTCCCGTCTGGAACGAGAAATCAGAGTCAACGTAGTTCGCCTAACTACGGGTAATGGGGAAGGTTGCTCGCCGAGATATCGCATCTCGTGCCTACGTACTTTCACACAACGCGAAAGATCAGAGCAAACGTAGTTCGGGCTAGGAAGAACACAGGTTTGTTTTGCTGCTTTTTATCCAAGTAAAGTTAACAATTAGTTCCAGCAGTTGGTGTTTGCAGCTCGATCCTGGGAGACTTAGGCGTTACCGTTTGCGACAGAACTGAAAGTTAACAGAACTTTCCTTTATAAAAAGGGTTTTCCTGATTAAGGGGTCCAAGAGGACAAAAAGGAGTTGACGTTTGTTTTCTGTTTTTTAGAGAAGTGTCTTTTATAGATGTTTGCAACTGATATCACACTAGAGACTATGACCTGAGAGTGAATGCGTCGCATGTCACCCAAAGGGTGCCATACTAAACATCCAGACTGTTGAAAAGAAACTCTCCAACAATCCTTTCTCAGATAGCTTAAGGCCCGTAACGTACGACATCAATTAACCTTTATTACTATATTTTGATTTTATTTGCAGATGAGAAGAGAAACAGACTCTCTACAGGGGAACTGACTCGATCCTACAGTTATCATGCAATATTCGTCCTACGGTTGAGGTTAAAAGGGAAACTAACTAATGTTATCATGCATGGTTAGAACCTTAATGTCTGTCATAACTTCTCTTGAATAAGAGAAGTCAGAGTTCCTAGGGGAACATGGCAATGGAAACAACAGTAAACAGAAAAACTGTACAAGAAATTACTGTAAAGATGCATGCAATGCAAGTGCGGGAGGAAATATGTGTGGGGAAGAAGCCTCCACAAGCTCATCTCAACCTCAAGCCAGATATGAATAACTGCAAAGATAATAGAAGAAAGTAAATACAATCAAACAGACCACAAACCACACAGGCAAGGGAGCTGAGCTCTACCAAATACCAGCAAGCAAAGCCACACAGTAAAAATACAAGCAGAGGGAAAAACTCAACCTCTAATGCAATACAAGCAAGGGGAGAAGCTCAACCCTTAAGATGCTCTTAGGCCTATGATCATCTACATGAAGCCTAAATCTAATGCAACACTCCAAGCAAATCACATCAGTATAGTTGAATAAGAAGAAAACAGACAAACAGGGAAAACAAGCCAGCAATCTCCACAGCAGAGCAATCTTCTGACAGCAATCCAATCCAGAATCTGTAACTGCTCTTCAAGTCCACCATCTTCAAGAGAAGGAAATCATGCTCCATCTTCAAGCTTTAATAATGCTCCAACAAGGAAAGGAATCAACAACATGAATATTTGATGATGGGAAGCAGGAGGGAAACCAAAGGAATCCCACCTGACACTCAACCAGTCATCAGAGAAAGTATCCTCAAAAGTTCTACTCATTGTAAAATGTCACACATCCCTCCAAAGGAGAGATGAGACTTTCACATGAGAACTTTGAATCATAGGATAGGATGGAAGGTGGATGAAACCAACCATGCTTATTTGAAGGAAGAAACTACTTCTAAAGCTCTCTCCTAAAAACCCTAATCTTATAAGCTACAAAAAGCTAACAAAAAGAAAAGAAAAGCTCCAAGCCAAGCTCCACCAGCCACTCTACAAAAGCTTCATCATGCCCATGACATCCTCCCATAAGAACCAGAAGCCCAACATGCAAGAAAAGCCCACTTTGAGTCCACTCCAACGCCATCACCAAAGTTGAAACACCAAATGAACAATCAACTTGAATATTCTAACTAAAATAGCAAAACACATCCTAAAAATCTAATTATTTTTCTAGGGGAACATGCATTTGTTAATGATCTATAGTTCAAAAATCAGGACCTAATTCAATTTCTAAGTCCTCTAATAAAATCCTAAGTTGAAAGGTATCAAGGGGAGCCATTAATGGGGAAAGGCTCTAAACCTATCTCTAAATTAGAAAATAAAATTTTCTAAAAAATGTGAGAAAAATCCTATGGGAGCATACATATCTAACGTAGCAGCTATCAAAAAATCAAGACAAAATTCAATACCAAATGGGAGAACATATATCAACAAACAGACAGCTCAATTATGCAAAATTAATGAAATAACCAAAACAAGAAAAACATGAATTAAATTGAAAATGCATGAAAAATTAAAATAAAAAGCATGATAAAATTCTAAACATCTCAACCTATATCCACAAGTTTTTCCAGAATTTATTACCAACATTTACTATTTTTAATGAATTAAATCTAACAAGCATTAAAACAAAGAATAAAGAAAAGAAAATAAAAAGCATGAACAAGGGAAGGGTGTAATCAGCAAGAGAATCAAGGCTTAATCTCGCCTGGGCCCAATACAGGGGGTGTGAAAAGTGCATGGGCGCTGGGCCCATTTGAGTGTGTTATCAACAAAATTCACCTAATGAAATAACGCCAGGGGGTGCATTAAGCAGGAAATTCCATGTGTAATTCAGGATGGGCCTAATAGAGGGAGGCGCAGATAGCACAAGAAAACAAAGCCCAAAGCCAAAATCAATTCAACTCAGCTTTCACAAAATTAACACAAAAGAGACCATGCAAGGAATCAAACGCACGCTCGCTAGGTACATACAGCGCGCTGAAGCAAGCTTGTGGTTTCACTAATTGAAACGACTGTGTTTTGGAAGGGGTTGACGTGGCGCGTCCTGAAGCGCAGGATCCAATGACTTAGTCCTCTTCTCTCAAGCGAACGAACGGCTGTGATTATGTCTTCTCCAATTTGAAAATACGCAGGGGAGGGAAATGCAGTTTCCAGCCGCGAATGGCCGGAGCTTCGCCGGAGAAACTTGTGACCTCCTATCTCTCTCAATACTCCACCAATCCACACGATTCTTAAACAAAAGTTGTAGGAAATTTCATGAGGATTACAACTATACTAATCAATCATGCTAAAACCTCGAAACCAAGGAAATTTACATCTCAACCGAAAATGGATCAATCCCTAATTTATCACTAAACCTTAATTTTAATATCCAGAATCCATCTACACCTTAAATACAACCTAGCCACATGAATCTAAGCTGCTAAAAACGCATGAATTGAGAGAAACTTTGAGAAATGGAAACCTGATTTTAAGCTTCGAGTGTGGTGGTTTCAGACCTCAATTCTCCTCCAACAAGTGCAGATAGCTTCAGTGATTGATGATGAACGTTTCTTGATAACCAATTCTTGTTGTAATCCTCTGAATCTCCAAAATCGAAAATCCAATTTCAAGCTCTTTCACCAACTTGCTCCAATGGCTTCTCTCTTTGTTCAGCTCCAATGAATCACCAACCTCTATCCAATTTCATTTTTGAACATTTATAGAGCACAAAGGAACCTTCTAGAGGCCCAGTCCAAGCCCAATCCAAAAAATCCAAAAATCCAATTTCTCCAAAAAAAAATAATTGAACATGCCATGCACCAATTTGGCTCAACAGCATGCATTGGAAGCTTCTAGCATCATACACAAAACACCTTGAATGAATTCAGCTTAGCTAGAGCCTTGAATTTGGCCTTATGAATGATTTAGGGAATGTAACTTATTTATGAAGAAACCTCATGAAATTCCATGAACCAAGTTTCAAAATGGAATTCTAAAAATTCCAATCTTCTCAAAATATCATTTCTGATCAAAATGAGCCCTCATTTGACTTGTTTTGGACACTTACCAAATATTTTGGATTTTTCATCAAAAATGCCTTTGAATTTCTTCCTTTACAAACCACTTCAAGCCAATCTTTGATATGAGTCAAACCAATTCACCATGAGATCTTGGTTAACTTAAAAACCATGTTTTGAGCAAGTTCCATGTTGAACAAAATTGCATTTGAGATGTGCAAGTTGGAGATTTTGACCTATAATTGAAAATGGCCTATAATCTCACTTTCCCAAAATACCCCTAACTTGTAAACCTCACAACTTGAGTTCTACAAATCATATGGAAGACTTATAATACAATTTGGAAAGCTAAGATCATGAGGAACAACTTTCATGTTTATCAAAAGGTCAGATGAAACCTCCTTCTAGGTCAAAAATAGCTTGGAAGTCAGATGATTTTCACAGATAAATTTTAGATGCATCTGAGGACCTGTAACTTTTCTGGCTCATAACTTGAGTTATATAAATCAGATGAATGACTTCTAGTACTCAAATTAAAGCTATTAACATCCTATACAACATTCATGTGGAGGAAAAAGTCATATGAGGATTGTATCTTGACTTACATGGCTTGGAAGTTTAGCACTAAACAGGGGATTTTACCCTAAGAACCCTGACTTAGCAACTCCAACCACTCTTGATTCTTCTCAACTTGATCTTGAAACAATCTATCATATGCCTCATCATATCCTTTCATGATTTCAATGACCTAGAAGTAGGCTTTGATCTTCTTCAATTGCTCATTTTGGCCTAGGATTAACCAGATGAAACCCTAGTGACACCAACTTCCACTGTGACTCTTGTACTTGCTACAAACATTTGACTGAGCTCTGTCTTGATCCTCTAGGAACTCCATGAGCTCTATCCATATACTTTATACATTATCAAAGCTTTACAACCCTCTGATGATCTTCAAATGGCTCCAAGTTAGTAGATGAGCCCCATACAAGCACTCAAACTTCTCAAGAACTCAACCCTCCCTCTGATGACCTTAGTAACTTCTTAAGCTTAAATAAAAACTCTGGCTAGGCTTCTCTTGACATGTATCACACTTGATCCCCTGCTAAATGAAGGATGCTATGCTATGCAAACGTTAGAACGATGCTAAAACAATGCTATTCAGTGAAACATAAGCCAAGTGATAAAAAGGTTGGGCAAATTTTGGGGTGCAACACAATGGTTCATGACAAACTCAAAATGGAAACATCATCACCAAACCATCATGAACAAACACTTAACCACCAAGGGCAGAAGTTAACCATAAATGGAATGATCCAAATTCAAAGTCAAAACATCAAGCAAGCACAAGAATGATCATGTCACATTGGAGAACCAAAGTTCAAACAATTATCTCACACTTTGAACAAGTGGAAAGACGTGATCCAAAGAAAATTTGTGGCACAAAGTATACATCCAAGGATGAGGAAAAATGTCAAAAAAAACCACATAAATGCATCACATCAATCCATGAAGTTTACATGTGAAAAGGGACTCAATAAGCAAACAAATGCAAAAAGAATCGCAAAACAAATGCAAAAGATAGGCCAAAAAATAGGCCAATCTGCCCCAAGTAAAGGGTTACTGTATATAGGGTAACCAGTTACTTGGTGCAAAATAGCCCAGAAAGGTGAATTTTTATAGGGTAACCGGTTACTCTATATAGGGTAACCGGTTACCACTGATCCAGAAGCTGAAATTCAGTTTTTAAAAGCACTTTTCAACACCAAACAACCTCTCCAATCATCCATATGAACATGGTATCAATCAAGCACGAAATATCATCAAGAAATAGTGTTCAAGCATCATGTAAACACAATCAAGCATCAAAATCACAAATCTCAAGGATCAAAATCAACAAAATGGATCAAAAAGCATCAAAAGCCATAGATCTACATTGTGATTATGCAAATAAGCTCAAAACATATTTAGATCTAGAATTGCCAACCTACAAAGCAGATATTTGCTTTGGTGAGTGTTGATTCACTTGAAATTATCAGATCCAAGTAAGAAACCCAGAGATTCTTCAAGATCCAAGAGCTTTCTTGTTGTAGAAGTGAAGATCAAGCAAGATCAAGCAAAAATGATCCAAAAAAGCACTTCCAAACTAGCTTCCAAATTCAGATCAAAACCTAAACAAAAATTAAATGGTGAGTTGAAAATAATGGATATGAATGATGGAGGTTTAGCTCTAGAATTCTATGATTCCAATGAAGAATCAAAGAACTCAAGTGAGAGCTCTAATGGAGGTTTTGGGAGTGAAAAAGTGGAGAGAAAATTTTACGAGTGAGAGTGAAATCTGAAAATGAGAGTAATTATGGAGATTATTTTTTGAGGCTTGGAGAAAATTCACTTAAATAAGTTCTAGGTTTGGGATCAAAATATGGTTTGGAATGAGGATTAGAATTTGGAATGGAAATTAGGGATGGAATTAGGAATGGAGTGTTTGGAAGTTGGAGGAAAATGGTGAAAATTGAGCAATTCTAGATCCTTCCAAATATGATCAAGTGAAATCAATGGTTGAAAATGATTGGAAATTGCACATGCTGAAAATTCAAACTTCTTGGCTAATTTTGCTCGAAGTAACCGGTTACTCAATATAGGGTAACCGGTTACCCTGTTCAAAAATGCCCAGATTTGGCGCCAAATGGAGGGAATCCTGTACAATTTCCCGTTGCCACTTGTTATGAACCCTGTTATGCCTCTGAAACTTGCTCTCGAATATGGTAACTGTGAGAATGCCTGAGATACCCTGTGTGCTGTCTCCTGAGCCGAAAAACAACCCGCCGAATAAAATAAAATCGACCGCTCGATCGATGGGCAAAATAAGTGTCGGAGCCTCTGATGCTCACTATTTAGACTCTTGCAACAAAAGGGAACCTGAGTCACATAAAAACCTTGACCCCATGCCTCAAGAACCAATGCTATGCAAAATTAAAATGTTAAATGGAATGAAACATAAGCCAAGTTAGAAGAAAAAATGTTGGTCAAGTTTTGGGGTGCAACACATATGCAGCAGGGGCAAGTAGCCCAAGGCCAGAGACTCGACAACATAGTCGATGAGATGGATTCCCTCACACTATGAGTGCAGGACCTCCACGACTATATCCATCATACATGGCTCCTTGATCACGTGACACGACATGGTCGAGGACGAGCCAGAGGCAGAGGACGTGGACCAGAACAATTTTAGTTTTTCATTTAGTGCTCTCGCATTTTTCTTTTTTTTGTTTCCCTACCGTATTTATATTGCAACATTGAGGACAATGTCCGATATAGTGTAGGAGAGGTACATTATTTCCCTTTTATATTTTTATGTATTTTCCTTTCAGCAATTTCAATCCAATAAAGCGAGCTTTTATATGTACTTTTCTCCATCACACGAATTCCCCCACTTTATTCAGCTATACGAAAAAAATTTACTTACTTTTGATCGATGCATAACTTGACACATCGAGATAAAGGTCAAGTTAGGAAGTCTTGAGAAAATAAATTCTAACAAGAATGATACCGTCCTGACACCTTAGACCTCCTGCTTATGCGATTTCAGTTTCAATACCCATTATACCGAAGCCTTGAGTTTCACCCCAAACGTAACCCCTAGTAGTTTATACCAGCAGTCAGCACCGTCTTAAACATAAACCACATGGAAAGCCGATGAAAATAAGTGTTTGATGCCTAACTATGAAGCAATCCTTTCTTCTGCTATTCAGAAAAACAAAAAAAAACAAAAAAAAAAGTAAGAAATTCGTTGTCAGTTGGTTCATAGGTCCCTGGTTATGGACTTGGTAGGGCGAATTACGATTCGATCCCCCACAACTCACAAATAGGATATATATATATATATATATATATATATATATATATATATATATATATATATATATATATATATATATATATATATATATATATATATATATATATATATATATATATATATATATATATATATATATATATATATATATATATATATATATATATATATATATATATATATATATATATATATATATATATATATATATATATATATATATATATATATATATATATATATATATATATATATATATATATATATATATATATATATATATATATATATATATATATATATATATATATATATATATATATATATATATATATATATATATATATGGGTACCACATTCGTGTACCAGACCCGCAACTAAAAAGGATCAAAGTCACTAACCGGCTATTCCACTACGTGCGTGTAAAGGGAAAGGGCTTAATGTGATTACGCTAGAATGAAACTGGGCGAAATTTGATACGAGAAACTTTACGCCGAGCTATAATGGAATGATTAGAACTGGATTGCACAAGAGGGGGGCCTTTGAGCATGCTTACTGTTGTGTGTCACTACCGTATACATATTATTTTAATTGAATCTCTGACGTCCTAACCAAACGCCTCAAAAGCATTTTGAAAAACGAAAAAGGGTATGCCACGTGTTTGCATTGGTTTATCTTTCCAACTATTTGCTTGAGGACAAGCAAGGATTCAAGTGTAGGGGAGTTTGGTAATGCGAAAATGTACATTATAATTTCCGTATTTTTCATTTGTTAACTGTATGATTTCAACCCGAATCCCGATTATTCTGCAGGTTTGCTAAGTGTTTTCGTAGGTATTTCATTCTCACGCTAAAAATGAGCAAGACATAGAAAAGCACGTGAGAAAGGAACAAAAAAAGCCAGAAACAAAGCCAGAATGCAGATTTTGAAGGTGTGACGGTCGTCACAATCCACCATGATTGTCACAGGCGTCACAACATGGCCACGACCGTCATGGTCCTAATATCAGTAATAACGTTAAAAACAGAACATGGCCACGAAGGGGATGGAATTTAGGCACGACTCCCTTGAGAATTCTCTCTCTCAACTCATTTTCCTCCGACATTTCCTCATGCAACCTCGGTTATAAAAAGAGGGCAGTTGGACCAAAAAAGGGGAGCCTCATTCTAGGTACCGAAGTGCTGCCAAAAATTCTTTTGAAGCCATTTTCCATTCTTGCTGTTATTTCTTTTCCTTTTCCTTTAGTTCAAGTATTGTATTTCATTATGCACTTGTATTTCGCCAAAGTATAATCCTGCCGACATTGTGGAGGACTACTCGAGAATTCAAGATCAATACGACGTGAAGGTTTTTATTAATTGAATACCTATTTTATTTCTATCAGTATGCATGCTATACCATTTTACTGTTATTGTTTATTTACGTTTGCATTAATTATCATGTCTAGCTAAACCGATATTATCGGTATGTAATCAAATTAGTAGGAAGGGATTCAATAATACCTGGTGCACCTTACCTTCTTACAAACAATTTTATGGCCGTAGTTTTCAATATAATTTTCTAAGTAACCTTTGTCACGAAAGTGAGAAGCTATTTAAAACGGTTTTGCCATGAGAGTGAGAAACTTATTAAAGTTTGAGTCGGCACGTGAAAGTGTGGGGTTTGAACCGGATAGTAAAAACTAGGCATTAATTTTAAACACAGCGAAAGCACTTTAAAAGAAATCAGAATGTATTTATTTTCAAAAAGTAATTTTAACCCCGAATGAGACTGCGAGAGCGTATATTCCGCCTTAAAATTATGACCCGAGTCAACAACCAGCGTGAGGCAAAGGTTTTTAAACGAATATTTTCTCCTGAAAAGTGATTACATAAGCTAAAAAGCACCGGTGACCTGTCGAATCCCCGATAACTAAGGCATTACATACTGATATCCCTTATCGATATTTTTAAAACTTATAACTTATATTTCCTTTGCAGCCCATAACTTTGCATTTATTTCCCTAAAAACATCTTCCGCCTTAGCTAAACATAGTAACACCCGATAGCACTAGCTTGATTATCGGTCTCTGTGGGATCGATATCTTTATTACTACGCCATAGACTGTGCACTTGCAGTTAGTTCCGTTAGACTTAGAAAGTCACGATCACTTGTCAATCATTGTCACATCGTATTTCCAAGGTACAACTTTAGAGTCCCTGAAATGAAAAGGACTAGGCCTTTGAATGATCACCGGCTTTGGCTGATTAACTGCAAAAGAAACAATAGATTCTGGTACATTGAACACAGGTTTTGGTGCACCGAAAATAGGTACTGCAGAACTTGATTTGGGGAAATTAAAAATGGGCACTTTATCACCTGGTTCTGGAAAGTTAAAGATGGGCTCAATTACAACAACTTCATTCTTCTTCACTTTGCTACTCACTTGTAGGAAACCATCATTGATCAAATTTTGAATATCATTCTGAATCAACATACATCCTTTGACACTGACATCACAAACTTTACAAACATCATGGCAAACATTCACCAAACCTGCTTCAAATAGCTTGGAATGGAAAACTTGGAGAGGAGTCTTAATCTCAAAAACATCAAAAATTAAACTCTCGTCAGATACGTCATCAACATCATTAACAGAACCATGGGTGGGAAAAGGATTGTTCTTAACATTAGGCTGAGAATCATCAAAAGACAGAATCTTCTTTTCCACTAACTCTCTTATAAGATGCTTGAGAGCATAGCAACTTTCCAGATCATTGCCAAGATTAGTTGGAAGTGGATTAGGAGGTGGACCCAAAGCCCTTGTAGTTATCAAACCTTGTTGCACTAGTGAAGGGTACAACTCTGTATAGGTCATCGAAATAGGAGGAACAAGAGGTGTGTATTGTCTTCTATTGGGAACACTCTGGCGAGGTGCTTGGTTCTTCAGTTGTTGATAGGCAGGAGCGTTGGGCGCTTGTTGATAATTGGGTGGAGTTTGGGCATATTGATAACTAGGAGGAGGTTGACAGATTGGAGGTGGCTGATAAACAGGAGCCAGTTGCACAGGCTGGTATGTAGGGCCTTGTTGATTGAAAGCGGGTGTAACAGCAGCTACATACGGTTGTTGAGAAAACTGAACAGGGTAACCTTGTTATTGAATATAATTTTGCTGATGTTACCAAGGTTGATTTCTTCTTCTTATTGCCATTATAAAATTAGTTTCACCCTCTTTTTTCTTGTGAGAACTAAAGGAAGGCTTCTTAGCATGGTCCTTGTTGGAGCTCGAACTATCAGCAATACTTGACATTTTTCCACTTTTCAACCCCAGTTCTACCTTTACGCCTGCAACAACAATATCAGAAAAATTTGCAGTCACACTTCCAACCATTCTTTCATAAAACTCAGGATGAACGGTGTCAACAAACCAATCAGCTAGCTCTTTTGCAGTCAAATGAGGTTCCACTTATGAAGCAGACTCTCTCCATCTCTGAGCGTACTCCTTAAATGATTCAGAATTCTTTTGGGACATACTTAATAGTTGCCTTTGGTCATGAGCTAAATGCATATTATATTTGTAATGTTTGATAAAAGCATCGGATAGATCTTGGAAACTCTTAATACGAGACTGATCCAGACTTAAATACCATTTCGACGAAGCACCCTTAAAACTGTCTTGGAAACAATGAATCATCAGCTTATCATTATCAACATGAGCGGCCATTTTTCGATAGTACATGATCAAATGAATCTTTGGGCGCATAGTTCCTTCATAGTGATCAAAGCTAGGAGTTTTGAACTTTGGAGGAATAATCAGACCAGATACAAGACACACTTCCCGGGCAGCAGCACCAAAGACTTGATCTCCTTCCATCATTCTCAACCTTTTATCAATAATTTCCACATTTTCTATGAGTTTCTCATGATGTTCAGTTTCATCTTCTTTCATGTCAGGGACATCATATAATGGTTGATGCTCATTGAAGTATGGTTGCACATGGGTATGCACAGTAGCTGGTGCAAAAGTTGGAATCGCATGAGGAGCTTAAGTAACCAAAGGAACAACTTGTTGGACTTTTTGAACAATGGGAACTGCAGCAGGTGCAGGCACAAAACCTGGTGGAAGACCATATGGAGGTACACTTGCTGTAGTAACAATTGTTGGCTAAGGATCTACAACTATATTGACAATCTCAAAAACAACAGTGGGTTGAGTATCCATCTTTGCACACATAACCTGTAATATCTCAATAATTTGTCCCACAATTCCCTGAAGATCTTCTAATTCATTACTGACACGCTCAAGTTCTTGATTATGTTCCGCCATCCTTCTACGAGCTTGAGCTCTGGTGTTGTACGGGCGCAGAGGACTCAGGGTGAAAGTACTGAAGACGAGACAACAAGATGAGCAAAAACAGAAGGAAAATGCATATGTAATGACATGAATGCAATGCAATGCGATGATTTCGAGGAATTCAAAAGTACGTTGCAAATATTTTAGATAAGCTAAAAAAATCTTTATTGATTTTGCAAAAGAATGAACAGTTGAATTCTTTGAAACCGAAGGGTTATGAATGCATAAATGTATGGATGCACAAGACATCACCACCCTCGTGCAATGAGAAATTCATATTCAACGTAGTTCGGGAAACTACGGGGGAGGTTGCTCGCCAAGACATCATCGTCTTGTGCCTATGTATCCTCGTCTAGTACGAGAAATCAGAGAAAACGTAGTTCGGCTGACATGACCACAGATTGGTTCGAGTTTTTTAACTAAGTAGGGTTAAACCTTCTTTCTAGCAGTTAGGTGTATTGCTGCTCGACCATTGGAGACTTAGGCATTACCTGTTTATGGTAGAACCAAGAGTTAACACACTCTTTTTGAAAATGGCTTTCAATTAATCTCGAAGGATAAAAAAGGTTTGATGTTTTGTTTTTGTGTTTTTTTAACAAGAAGGGAATTGAGTTAAGTTTGTAACTCATGTTGCACTAAAGACTATGACTTGAGAGCGAATGCGTCGCATATAGCCCAAAGGGCATACGCTAAACACTCTAGACAGATTGAGAGGAGGCCCCCCAACTATCATTCCTCAAGTACTTAAGGCTCGTAGTGTACAACACTTATTATCCTTTATTAGGTGTTTTGAGATGTTTAGGAGATGAGAAGAGAAGACACAACTAAGGGGAAACTGAACCCTAATGTTATCATGCACAATGCTCCTAAAGTTGGGATTAAGAGGGAAAGAATCTATCCTAATGTTATCATACAAAGGATTGAACACCTAATGTCTCTCCTACTCCCATCTTAAACAGAGGGACTAGGAATCCTAAGGGATCATGGCAAAAGAACCAAGTAAACACAAGATAATTCAATCACAAATGAAATGCAAGAAAGAGATGAAGTTGACTTGAACAAGTCAAATGCAATGCAATCATGATATGCAAGACTCAAATGATGCAACACAAACAAATGAATAAAAAAAATGACTTGAACAAGTCAAAGAAAAAGTGAGATTAAATGGGAGGAGTTACAACTCCTACAACCATCCATGCATCAATCACTTACACCAAAAGATAGACCATAATGCACAAGCAAAGATCATGATCAAAGTAGAGATGGGAGAAAGAGGCTTGGGCAGCAAGCACATGGAAAATGTCTCAACCAAACACAACACATTGATCATAAAAGAACAAAGATTAAAAAAGTACTCAAAGTAAACCATCATTCAAGACAAACTAAAAGTATGAACATGGATACCAAATTGTCTTGAATGATGATCAAAGCAAGTGGGACAGAAATGAAACCCTAAGAAAAAAGTTCAAATTAAGATGGAAAACAAAGTTCAAGCAAGGAACAAGTCAAGGCAAGAGAAAAGAACCAAAGTTCAATCCATGATCAACACTTAAGAATCAAGTGGAATTCCCTAACTTCAAAGTAACTTGTAACACAATTTGCACAAATTAATTGACCAAAAAAGGAAAAACCAGCACCTTAATCATGTCATGAATGATTATCAAGACTCGTAGGGTGCATATGGGATCCATCAAAGTCATTTCCCAAAGAAGTTAGATAAAACTAGCTTGTATGAGCACCTTCAAAAGTGACTTGATTTGCAAGGTTCACCATAAATAGAAAGGTAACTCAATAAATCTCAAATAAAATACACAAAGTAGCTAAGGCCAATGGAATACATAATCCAAAGTTTCAAAGTGAAACTCACCTCAAGGCATCACCAAACAATTCCATTGTTAAGGGTGCTCCACCTTATCGAGGCTTTATCGATGGGCATTAAAAGTCAACTCAAAGTCAACCCTAAATTGATCAAACATGGACCAAAATCATCCTCAAGTGTGCCTCAATCCCTTACCTAGGTGAGGGAGAGGCCATGGTCATTGGAGATTTGAATTGGAGGCCCAAAAGATCAAGACATCATAAGATGCACACCATAAAACCCTTTACTTGCAATATTAAAATAAAAATGCAAAATAAAATAAAAGCAGAAAATAAAAATATGAAAAATTAAATAAAGTCTTGACATAATTAAAAATATTTTTTTTGAAATTTTTGGATGACCAGAGTCGTTTTTAATTAAATAAAATGGAAACAGCAATTAAAAATAAAATAAAATAAATACACATGGGTTGGGGGTGTAATAAAATGAACTGAATCCACGTTAAAAGCACAAACATGCCCAAGACTGGGGGGGTGCTATTATCAAAACAAGTTGGGCCCAAGCCAAACCCAGATGCCATGTTGGGAGCTCATTAATTGAGCTGGCGCCCAGTCACGCGTGCTAGCAAATGAAAACACAACAGCACATATCATTCAAATTCAAAACATGGCACCAAGGCCAACTCAACTTATCTCCCACCTCCAGATGTCGGAACCCTAGTTCTAGTCGTATTCTCCGGAGATACACCACTAGAGCAAGAATCCAAAGTGCCTAAAAATGGCAAGTGAGGGTACCCCTCGACCCAAAATTCCATGGTGATCTCAAATCCAACCTCACATTTTAAAAATAAACATGTTTTCATGGTGAATCGAAAGCCACAAGTTTAAACATCATAAACTAAAACTTCACCAAACCTAACCAAAATGAGATGCAAACATTGCCTACTTGAGTAAGACTTCAGATGTACTCAATATGCTCCTAATTCATGCCTAAAATTAGAGGAAAGAGTTCAAGAAGTTACCTAGTGCAGTATGTCCACTGCTTCTTCAAAGCTTGCAGAAAAAGCCTCCAATAGATGTAGAATACTTCCTTGAAGCTTGTAGAAGCTTGAGCTGAGCTTGAATGGCCTTGAAAGTTCCCTTAATCCTCCAAACAAGTTTGAGCAAGTGTGAAGCATGTGAGGGGAAATCCTCATATATTATAGATATGTATGTTTCGATGATGTCAAAACACAATCACATGGAAGAATTGGTACTTGACACTATCACCACAAGGCATATGCATATCATATCTCTTATGTCTTTCTTGCTCGCATGTTATGTCAATCAAACTAGCGATATTTGAGTCAAACATCATTGGTAGATTATTGGTTGAGTCTAGAAGTGTCAAAATCACAAAAATAGGCATTTTTGCAAAATACAAGGGCTTGAGTCGACCACTCCTTGTGCTCCGGTCGACTCATAGAAGGTGTCTAGAAAGTGGATTTTCCACGGGTTGGCGCACACCGACCTATGGTCGACGCATAGCTTGTCACTTTTCCTAATGTGTTTTGTCTGGGGAGTTCCGGTCGACCGCTTCTTCGTGTTTGGTCGACCGTTCGCTACGTTTTCTACATAATATCAATCTTTCCACTTATTTTGAAAAACAGTTTTATCTGTTACTTTTTGGCACGCTATAAATAGAAATTGGCTCATTTTACTCAAAGACAATTGAAACATTTGAATCAATTGAAAACAGGAAAAGTGGAAGAGGTGTCATTTGTTCTCATCATCTTCATCTTCTACATTTCATACCACAATAATTACACAGAATCATTTTTGATGTGTATCATGAACTGTTTGAAGTGATAACATCTGAAGCCGTTGATGGGGAATCCGGTTCGGGTTGAGTTTTTGGCAGGTTTTTCTTGAATAAAACCTTGAGGGTTTTTTCCTCCAAGATTCGGTGGATTTGGGGGGTTTTTGGTACGAATCTTCTCAACATACTTTCAGCTGAGCGAATGTGATCAAGGAGCAGTGGGTTCCGTTGATCTAGTAGCCAGAATCGATGAAGTGTGGAAGAGAGGTTTGGGTTCGATTGGAAAGTGTTTGATATCAGCCGGGGTATGCAAGGTTGTTCAACAAAGGAGTGGTTATCGGCGGTTCAACACAAGCAATTGAAGGACTTGATTCAACTCGAATAAAGTGACAAGAAGAGAAAGCACATTCAACAACAAGGGAGTTTTGTTTGTTCATTTGCTATTTCATTCTTGTATAAAGGATTCAACAACAGGTGACATATATATTATATAATCTCAATTCTATTGTTAGAATTGAGGGCAGACGTACCCCGAAGCAAGGACGGCGGGGGAACTGCCTCAACTAATCTTTGTGCCTTTTTACTTTCCGCATTTTCATTTTGCTTAATATTTGAGTGATTTTCATACACACAAATTTATCAAATTAAGGATTGTTTTTGAGTAAGTGCTGAAGTAATTTTGACTACTAGTACAATAATTTATTGTACAAGGAAACCATAGTAACTTACTCAAAGCCAAACTCACTTGGAGTGCTTCGCACACCAAGTGTTTGATAAATTGTCTGAACCAAAATTCTCTTATGTCGTCCATTAAATTTGTTGGCATTTTGGAGCATTGGAACTAGTCATACCAAGTAGTGATATAAATCAATTGATAGTGTGACTAGCGAAGTGATTCTCATTGCTCATTTATCATTATCAATTTCCAAAGGCTAGACTCATATCCGGTCATTTAGTAATGGTTCGTTATAGACAATAATTTATTCACGGCCGCTTCCGCAATTTAAACAATTTTTTAAAACCAATTTTATTGGTAGCGCCGACTGAATTTTTTAATAAGGATCTATTCAACCCCCCTTCTAGATCCGTGCCATCGTCTAACAAAGCACGATGCTCACAGTTGGCTTTTCTTGCAAACAGTAAGTAGAGAAGGTTATGGTGAAGAGATTGTGAGAAGAATCTTGATGAAATGCTTAAGAAGGAGTGTGTTTTGAAGAAAACTTCAGAGAGAGCCAAAGAGAGCTAGGTCTGATTTTTACTCAAATGGATGCTGCCTCTTGCTATGGTTTTTTTCCTTTTCTTATGTATGAAGTAAAAATGAGGTTAAAGACTTTAACTGTGGTGAAAATTCAATGGTAAAAGATGCTGCAAATCAAAGGGAGAGTTTGGATTCAATGGTCGATGATGAACCATACATGGGTTGACTTGCATTGTGGTTGTTTGCTTTAGTGGAAAGAAGAATTAGAGGGAGTGTGCAATGGCCAGGCTTGTGGCTGTTTGTCCCTTTCCTTCTTTGGCCAAGATTTTCAAAATCCTACCACAATGGTACATGCCTTGTTGGCCTCATTTTGGCAATGTTTTGGAGTGTGGAAAGAGGCATCTTGCACATGATATTGATAATGAGACAATGCTGCAAAGTTGAATTGAGAAACAAACAAAAATCATCTATGAGTCATGCTTTGAAATACTTTCCAAACAACCTATCTTGAACCATTATGGCTTTATGCACAAGGCTTCTCTTGATTGGAAATTTGGCTCAAATGAAAGCTTGCATGGTAAGGAACAAATTTGTTGTTGAAGAAATCTTAGTTTACAACTTGGAAAGTCATGAAAATTGAGCTTGAATGTCATGACATAAAATCAGTCTTGAAATAACTTAGAAAAAATTCTAAGTTATGAGTTTGATTCACTTGAAACCCTAACTTTGAACCTCCATAACTTGAGCTTCAGGCATCACATGAGAAACTTCTAGTAATGGATGAAAAGCTTGGAACAAGACCTACAACTCTCATGTGGGACAAAATTCCATTTGGCACCAAGAACTTGATGAAAATTGGTTTGGAAACTTGGTCCAAAAATCTGTCCAAACTTGCAAAATTTGAGATTCTTGAAAACCCTAACTTTTGAACATCATAACTTGAGTTCAAAGCATCACATAATTGTCAATTAGTACTCAAAAGAAAGCTCAGATTATGTGGAACAACTTTGATATTGGACAAAATTTCATTTGGAACCTTGAGCATGGAGAAAAATGGCTTTGAAAGTGGCTGATTCACACATAAAACTTTCCATAAATGGAAAGTCTCTAAAACCCTAATTTCTCCAAAATGGCAAGTTTCAAACTTCTTGATTTTCTATGATCCCTTTGACATTTCTTGGGTCAATTTTCACCCATTGGCCATATTGAACTTGAGGGATATGATTTTGACCTTAAAAAGTCAGGAGTTGACTTTTTTCTCTGCACAGTTGACTTTTCCCCAAATCTCTTGATTTGCAATTGACTGACCAATTGAAGCTTTTCTGGTTAAAATTGATGATCAATCCTCTATCCCTAAACACCATAGGACACATGAAGGATCATGGGACCAAGTCTAGCTCAAGGAAACCAGTCTAGGCTAATCATATGTGGAACCCTAATTTCAGTGCCCTTTGTAGATGAATTGAATGACTATTCCAACTCCACAATGACCTCTAAGGTACTCAATGAACTTCAAAATCATGCCCTATCCAAATAAATGACCTCATGAACTCCTGGTGATCCTCTAATGAGTCTCAGATGATCCTCAAGATAGGAGAGGACACCCACACCCAAACCTCTTCTCAAGGAGCTATGGAACCCTTTTATGATGGTGAGCACTTGATGGTTTACACAAATGCTCTGGCTTGAGCTTGAGCAGTGAAGCTTTCCTTTTGAATGGCAAAAACACATCTTGATCCTCTGTTAAGAACAATGCTATGCAAAAAAAATGCAAATGCTAAAATGAAGATTAAACATAAACCAAGTACAAGAAATGGTTGGTCAAATTTTGGGGTACAACAGCTGCCCCTATTCAAACGACTTGGATCTGAAAGGATGAAAAGCGAACGAATTTCAAACATTCAAGGTAAAAGACAGTTGAATACCAAAGAACCCGGAAATTTGCCAACCGCAAAAAGAAACGGTAACTGATAATTATAACTGAAAACTCTGTTGGGGAGAGATAAGGATAAGATGGACGTATCCATCGAAGATCATAATCTGTCGGGGTCTGGATACCGCACAGGCCTAGGAACCAAACAGTGTAAGCTAAGGTCTGGATACCGCTCGAGCTTAAAGGGATAAAATGATATTAGTCGGGATCTGGATATCACACGGGTTAAAGGAAACATCATGGTCTGCCGGGGTCTGGATACCACACAGGCTAAAGGAATAAACTGGTGGAAGCCGAGGTCTGGATACCGCACGGGCTCACTAGAACAAACATCAACTGGGGTTTGAATACCGCACAAGTTGGTTAAACAAAATGGTATGAGCTGGGGTCTGGATACCGCACAAGTTGGTTAAACAAAACGGTATGAACTGGGATCTGGATACCACACAGGCTAAAGGAATAAACCGGTGGAAGCCGGGGTCTGGATACCGCACGGGCTTGAGCCAATAAAATCGGTGAAAGCCGGGGTTCGGATACCGCACAGGCTAAAGGAATAAACCGGTAGAAGCCGGGGTCTAGATACTGCATGGGCTTGAGCCAATAAAACCGGTGAAAGTCGGGGTCTGGATACCGCACAGGCTTGAGAAAATAAACCGGTGGAAGCCAAGGTCTGGATACCGAACAGGCTAAGGAGATAAACTGGTGAAAGTCGGGGTCTGGATACCACACGGACTAAAGAAAACACCGTTGGAAGCCGGGGTTTGGATACCGCACGGGCTTGAGCAAATAAACCGGTGGAAGCCGGGGTCTGGATACTGCACGGGCTAAAGAAAACACCGTTGTCTGTTGGAGATACACCTGAAAACAAGAGGTAACAACCTGGCTTATGTTTCAAATTCATATGTTTGAATATGGCGTAATACTCCATATGAAATGTAAATGCTACGCGTTTGGGAGGATGCTATGCACAATGCAAATGCAAAGGAACCACTCCAGCAAAATAAATGTTGAAGAGAGGAAACCAACTCCGCTGGGGATGACCGGGTAGGCCAAGTGCAATTGGACTTTTACTGGGAGAAACAAGCCCTGGATGGCCTCTACAGAAAAGAAAAAAAAAGAACTCTTTTGAGTATCACTGCTCTGATGAGAAAATATCCACTCCGCTGGGGATCAAATCAACTCTGCTGAGGAAAATGCCCTGGATGGCCTACCAGAATACAACTCTTCTGGGGAACAAACAAACTCGGCTAGGGACAACAAATCCACTCTGCCGGGGAAATCAGCCTTGGATGGCCTCCTAGGACGACAAAGAGACTCTTCTAGGGTACAAAACAAACTGCTGAGGAATAGCTCCACTTTGTCGGAGATTGAATCTACTATTTATTAGGGATGATGAATAAGATTTACTGGGAGACTATCCCGTTCTCTCTCTGTTGAGGATGGAGAAAAACAACCAATGAGGTAATCTCACTCTGCGGGGAAGAAAATTACTCCGCCGACTCCGTCGGGGATTAGGCAATGAAGGAATCAACATTGACCTCTACTTGGGGAAATGAGCAATAAACTCAACAATATTAATCTTTGAATTTGTTCTACTACTAGGAATAATCTTGACCGCATGCTATCCCAACTTGCTGGGGAGGAAAACTATCTTAGCCTGCACACCTTCCTCAGGTGGGGTACTTCTGAAAAATCTCGAGGATGAGAGTTTTGCACATGACAAATAAACAAGCATGTTTTGTGCAATAGGCACCATCTTAATCATCGTTTGTGACATTATTCAAGCAAAAAATACCGTTTCAATTATAGTTGGCAAATCCCATAAGTTTATGTATGCAAAGTTTCATCAAAAACATCAGGCCTCTTTTGCAAACAAAACAGTAAAAAGCTAAAACAAGGACAAAAGCTTTCTGAATAATATATTTCATTAATGGATGGCCTGTAAATAGGAAAAATTACAACAGATGCAACTCCTGAAAAGAGAAAGTTACGCAAGAAATATACAGATATGCAAGAAAATATACAAATATGCAAGAAAATATACTAAATGTCGGCAATATGGTACAGACAACCACCATGTAACGACTCAACTATGACTCGCATGACTTCGATGCCTTTCGGATGCTTCATCCTCTAAAGAGAATGACTTGAACAGTCGACCCTTGGGTTCTCCCATGATCCATTATGCTCTGAAGATCAATACGCAGACCGTAGTCATTTGCTTTTCAAATCCCTAACTTTTGCCTGAATTTCCCTTGCGGGTTTTCAATTCACCGGGATTCCCATTTTTGCCAAAGTCGCCTTTTTAGGTTTTCAACTTTGCGGGTTTACATTTCTTCTCTTTTTATCCCTAACTTTTGCCTGAACCCATTCTTTTTATGGTTCGCCAGGATCCTCCATTTTTTCCTGGATTTTCATTTTCTTTCCAGCGAGTCTACTTTAAGCAAAGTATTTTTTAACTGCGTCTGCGTTCACAGGGGATGTGAAATCTTTGCCATCCATGGTTGACAGTAGTAAGGCTCCTCTTGAGAAGACTTTCCTTACGACATATGGAACTTCGTAGTTGGGAGTCCATTTGCCCATATGGTCTGTCTGTGGCGGGAGGATCCGTTTCAACACTAAGTCACCTGCCTGAAAGTTTCATGGGCGCATCTTCTTATCAAAAGCTTTCTTCATCCTGCTTTGATATAACCTGCCATATGCAATGGAAGCCAACCTTTTCTCATCCGTCAAGCTGAGCTGATTCAATCTGTTTTTCACCCATTTTTCCTCATCCAATTTGACGTCAACCAGAACTCTCAAAGAAGAAATCTCGACTTCCAATGACAGGACAACTTCCATACCATACACTAGCGAGAAAGGAGTTGCCTCAGTTGAAGTACGTATCGAAGTACGATATCCGTGTAACGAAAAGGGCAACATCTCATGCCAATCTTTATAGGTCACAACCATCTTCTGCACAATCTTCTTTATGTTCTTATTGGCTGCCTTGACGGTGCCATTCATCTTCGAACGATAGGGAGAAGAGTTTTGATGCTCAATTTTGAAACTCTGGCACAACTCCTTCATCATCTTGTTATTCAATTTTGAACCATTATCAGTAATGATTCTCTCGGGCACTCCGTAATGACAGATGATGTCCTTCTTAATGAATCAGTCCACGACTTGTCTGGTGACGTTGGCGAAAGAGGTTGCTTCAACCCACTTAGTGAAATAGTCAATTACCACTAAGATGAAGCGGTGTCCGTTGGATGCGGTCGGTTCAATCTTACCAATCATATCGATGCCCCACATGGAAAAGGGCCAAGGAGACGCCATGACATTCAAAGGATTGGGCGGCACGTGCATCTTATCAGCATAAATCTGGCATTTATGGCATTTCTTGGCATATTTGAAACAATCAGACTCCATAGTCAACCAATAGTAGCCTGCCCTCAACAATTTCCGCCTGCATGCGTTCCAAAAGCACCTTCATGGACCTCTTCCATAAGCAACCTAGCTTTTTTTTTGTCCACGTATCTCAACAGAACCAGATCAAAGTTTCTTTGATAGAGTATATAATCCTTGTTCAGATAGAAGTTTCCAGACAACCTTCTCAATGTCTTCTTATCCCTGTTGGATGCCCTAAGCAGATACTCTTGATTCTTGAGAAAGTTTCGGATATCATAATACCATGGCTTCCCATCTGAAGCTTCTTCTATTGCAAAAATGAATGTTGGCCTATCGAGGTGCGAGATGATGATTCTCGGAGCATCGTTCCAAAAATTCACCTTATACATTGAGGATAATATGGCCAGAGCATCTGCCATCTGATTCTCCGCTCTTGGCATGTGATGAAACTCCACCCGGTCAAAGAAAGGTAGCAACCTTCTTGCATAGTTCATATAAGGGATCAGATTAGGCTGACGAGTCTCCCACTCTCCTTTGATCTGATTGACTACAAAAGCTGAATCACCATAAATATCAAGGTTCTTGATTCTTAAATCAATCGCTTCTTCAATACCCATGATACATGCCTCATACTCAGCTTCGTTGTTGGTGCAAGGAAATGTTAACCTGGCAGTGAATGGTATGTGCGAACCATGGGGAGTTGTAATGATTTCCCCAATTCCACTACCTAGGTGTTAACAGCACCGTCAAAGATCATTTGCCATTGGGAGCTTTTCTCAGAACCTTCATCGGGTAACAACTCATCGCAATCCTTCATCTTTAAGAACATGATATCCTCATCAGGAAATTCAAACTTCATTGGCTGATAGTCCTCTATTGGTTGCTCTACGATATATTCTGACATAACACTCCCCTTAATGGCCTTCTGGGAGACGTATTGAATGTCATATTCTGTCAAAACCATCTGCTACCTGGCAATCCTTCCCGAAAGCGCTTGCTTCTCAAACACGTACTTAATCGGGTCCATCTTTGAAATTAGCATGGTTGTATGGTTTAGCATGTACTGCCTTAGGCGTTTGGCGGCCCAAGCAAGTGCACATCATGTCTTTTCTAACATTGAGTATCTGGACTCACAATCTGTGAACTTTTTACTCAAATAATAGATAGTGTGTTCTTTCCTTTCTGTCGCTTCGTGTTGACCGAGAACATAACCCATGGAGTTCTCAAGAACCGTCAAGTACATTATCAACGGTCTTCCAGCTACTGTGGGCATCAGTATTGGAGGCTCCTGCAAATACTCTTTTATTTTCTCGAATGCCCTTTGGCAATTCTCATTCCAGACGACCGCCTGATCTTTCTTTAGCAGTTTAAAAATTGGTTCGCAAGTGGCTATAAGGTGAGATATGAATCTTGCAATGTAGTTCAATCTACCCAGGAAACCGCGAACCTCTTTCTCTGTCTTTGGCGCTGGCATTTCCTGAATTGCTTTTATTTTTGCAGGGTCAACCTCAATTCCTTTTTCACTGACTATGAATCCCAATAACTTTCCTTATCGTACACCAAAAGTGCACTTGTTCGGATTCAACCTTAGTTTGAACTTCCTTAACCTTTCAAACAGCTTCGATAGATTCACCAAATATCCTTCCTCCATTTGCGACTTTGCAATCATGTCATCAACATAAACTTCAATCTCATGATGAATCATATCATGAAACAAAGTGACCATCGCCTGCTGATAGGTTTCCCCTGCATTCTTCAACCCAAAAGGCATCACCTTATAGAAAAACGTCCCTCACAGTGTGATAAATGTTGTTTTCTCCATGTCCTCTGGGGACATCTTGATCTAGTTATATCCAGAGAAACCGTTCATGAAAGAAAACACCGAATACTGAGAAGTATTATCAATAAGCACATCAATGTGGGGGAGCGGGAAGTCATCCTTCGGGCTCGCTCTGTTTAGATCATGGTAATCTACGCACATCCTTACCTTACCATCCTTCTTAGGCACAGGTACGATGTTAGCGACCCACGGAGGGTAATTTGTCACGGCAACAAATCCGGCATCCAATTGCTTCTGGACCTCTTCTTTGATTTTTACCGCCATGTCCGGTCTGGTTCTTCTTAGCTTCTGCTTGACAGGTGGACACTCTTCTCAAAGAGGCAAGCGATGAACCACAATATCTGTATCAATTTCGAGCATATCTTCATAGGACCAAGCAAAGACATCCTTATACTCTCGGAGCAGTTCTATCAGTCTTTGTTTGACATCATCCTCTAAGGCAGCCTCCTTATTAGCCTCTTCTGTACCTAGGTTGACGACTTCAACTTCTTCTTGATGAGGAAGAATGACCTTCTCCTCTTATCTCAATAACCTGGCAAGCTCTTCAGGCAGGTCTTCGTCTTCTTTAATCTCTTCTTCCTCTAGAAAGATCGGATTATCAAAGTCATACCGAGTCTGAGTCGGTGGCATCTGCAATGTGAAACCTGCAATGATGATGATTTAATGCTTAAAATGATATGCAAACAAACACAAACCACATTTCCATTTTATTGTTAAAATTAAAACAAGAAAAACAAGGAACACAAAAATTTGGATGCAAAGACGCCCTTTGATTAATGATAAAATGATTGTTCAAACATAAAAGATAGGGCCCTACAAATAAAGACCACTATGTTCCAGGCAGAACATAGGGTTGTACATAATAAAAAAACAAGGCAATTACTCTTCATAAGTCACTTGGATAGCTTCTTCGATGGTTCAGTTATTCAAGCTCTGGCCAGGAATACATGGTTGGATCCATGCATCCATATCGCAGTCACTATCTCCTTCCTTCTCAGACACAACATTGATTCGATCAAATATTACCCCACCGCTTGTGAATTGGACCGGTCCCCTGTAGCGTGGAGCACTCTGTGAAGAAGATGAAGACGATAACAGGTTGTACCCCAGGCCAAACTTGTCTTGTTTATTAGGGACGCTCAAAACTTGCCCCCACCCTTGAGATGATCCAGACTTCACCACGGCTTGTGCTTCCTTGAAAGACGACATAGCAACCTCTGGCACTCTGCCCTTAACTGGCGCCTTCTCCTTGAGTTGGACGGTTTCAAAAGCTTGGCATAGCGTTTCATGAATCTCCCCGTCTACCTCCACATACTTAAACGAGGACAGATGGCTTACCATGATATCCTCTTCACCGCAAACGCTGACAATGTTACCATCCGCCATGTACTTTAGTTTCTGGTGTAGATTTGACGTCATGGCTCCCGCCAAATGAATCCAAGGTCGTCCCAACAGACAGTTGTACGCCGACTGAATATCCATTATGTAAAAGACGACATTGAAAACATCTGGACCAACCTGGATTGGAAGAGTCACTTCTCTTAAAACGGACCTTCTTGTTCCATAAAATGCTCGTACAACCAAATCACTTGGGGTGCACATTACTCCCTAGGTGTCCAGCTTCATCAAAGCTTTCTTGGGTAACACATTAAGTGAAAACCCAGTGTCCACCGGCACATGCGACAGTACAGCCCCTCTGCATTCAATGGAGATATGTAGGGCGTGATTATAGTCTCTTCCTTTGGGGGTCAAATCAAGATCAGTAAATCCTAGCCCGTTCCCAACGTTGACGTGCGCCACCACTCCTTCAAGTTGATTCACGAAGATTTCCTATGGTATATATGCATTATTCAGAATCCTCAGCAAGGCACTTTGATGTGCCTCAGAGCATAATAACAATGATAAGATGGAAATCTTGGACGGAGTTTGTTGCAAATGGTCTACAATCTTATAGTCACTTTTCCTGATTAGACGCATGAAATTTTCTGCATCTTTCAATAAAGTTTCTTTCTCACCATACTGAGGACTTTCTTCAACTACAGCCTTCCCTTTACCCTTATCCGATCTTTCAACATTTACTTCTGGAGGTGCAAACACCCTCCCACTTCTGGTTACTCCAACGGTTCCTACCAAATTATCAACAGAATCAAACGGTGAACTCTTCAGCTCCTGCTTTTGACCATTGTAAAAGACCTCAGCCCCATAGTTCCATGGGATCGCCTTGGTTCTTTCATAAGGTATTGGCCCCGCCTTAGTGATTATGATGGTAACTGGTCTCGGCGACGCAGATATGTTGATAGTTTTGTAAGGAATGGAGATGGTGGCCACCTCATCCTTCTCTTCACCGATTACCCTTTCGTCGTTCCTTTCACCAATCATATCAAACTGTAGTACACCTTCATCCATCATACGCTGCACATGTTTTTTCAGACTTTTACATCCCTCAGGATAAGCTACACAATCTTCACAGTCTCTTCCACAACCAGGGAACACTCCACCCTCTAACAACTTACTCTTCACAAAACTCGGGAGTTTTCAGCTCTTCCACATCAGACACCAGATTCAAACCTTCTTCCTCAACAATAGCGTTCACCCCAGCCGCTCCATGTTTAGGCATGGGATTCTGGACAATATTGGGCACATCACGGGTAAAGCTGATAGCTTTACTATCGATAAGGTCTTGTACCTTATGCTTAAAAGCTTTACAATTATCAATATGATGGCCGGGAGCGTCAGAGTGAAAGTCACATCTAGCATTAACATCATATCCTGGAGGCGGTGCGCCCGTTAAAGCTGCATCAAATGTTGTAGTAATTGTGAGTAAGGCATCGGCGGCGCGTTAAATTTCCTATCAACCGTCCTTCTGCGATCTTGAAACTATCGCGGCGCATAATTATGTTGTTGTTGCTGTTGTGGACGTGGTTATTGTTGCTGAGGTTGTACTGCTGGGATAGCAATACTTGCCACTTGAGGTTGTTGTTGATAGTATTGTTGATGTTGACGCTAATTTTGGTTCCTATTCCGGTTCTTGAAACTCGACACTGCATTTGTTTCACTTTCTCTTTTTTCTTGGTACCAAAGTTCTTCCTACCTCCTCCAGATGAGGGCCCTTCTCCTGCCTGTATCTTCCCCAACTTTATACCATTTTCAACTCTTTCGCCTGTAATGATCAAATCCGAGAAGCTGCTAGACATATTGCCTATCAATTTCTCATAGTAAACTCCAGGCAACATAGCCACAAACATGCCAATAAGTTCTCTCTCCACCATGGAAGGTTGAACCCTTGCGGCAAGTTCACGCCATCTCTGGGCGTACTCCTTAAATCCTTCATTGTTCCGTTGCGATAGGTTTTGCAACTGTACACGGTTTAGTGCCAAATCACTATTATATTGATAGGGTTTGACAAAAGCCTCCGCCAAATCTCTCCAACTCTTAACATTGACCGGCTCTAAACCCATATACCATTCCAAAGACGGACCTGACACGCTATCTTGGAAAAAATGCATAAGTAACTTCTCATCATCAGAGTATGCTGACATTTTTCTGTAATAAGAGCGGAGATGCACCCTAGGACAGGTCTTCCCCTTATACTTATCGAAATTTGGAACTTTGAACTTCAGAGGGATCCTCAGCCCTGGGATCAATCCCAAATTTGACATATCCAGACCTATAGCATTCTGATTTTCAAGGCTCTTCATCTTTTCCTCTATTGCCTTGAACCTTCTGTCTGCATCAGATTGTAAACCTGCCCAAGGTCTGCCATGGAGAAGACGTCATCCTGCTCGTCTTGCTCCCACCGGGGACCATCATTACCGTGCATAGCACACGTTGCACCTGAGATAGGAACTCCATTCTGGTTTCCTCCGCCCGGAGGGACAACCACTGTCGGGATAGCATTTGCGTGTGGCGTACCCACATCATTCTGAGGAGGAACAACAGCAGTTCCACCATGAAGGACCCCACTTCCATCAACCCTTGTAATCAGAGGCTGGACCAGCATCCTCAATTGTTTTTGTCCATTG
Source organism: Lathyrus sativus (assembly GCA_963859935.3). Classification (NCBI taxonomy): domain Eukaryota; kingdom Viridiplantae; phylum Streptophyta; class Magnoliopsida; order Fabales; family Fabaceae; genus Lathyrus; species Lathyrus sativus. The sequence goes on from OZ012737.1 coordinate 187,083,854, forward strand.
ACGACCCCTTGCATCAGGTTTATAAATTGTGCCATACAATCACAGAACTCTTGTAGCTCGTTTGGAATCTGATCCATAGCTTTTCGTTGATTCCCCCTCGTAGAATAGCGATGGATTGCTTGGTCTTCAATCCTAAAACAAACTAGTGGAGAACCACAGAAAGAAGTAAGGTTAACAGAACCTAGAACACCTGTGATGCAATTTCAGAAATGATGCAAAATGCAGACATGTAAATATGCTTCAGGGGAATTTTTCCCCTTGATTCTAGTTCCACGGGAATGATAGGAGGATAAAGAGCCAACAGACGTAACCAGAAAAATCATCCCATAAATAAAATAAGGCGCGGAGTATCAATACACATCACAAAGGATACACAACAGAGTCAACACGACCTCATCCAACAATCCTGGAGATGGTCGGGATACAACATAACAACAATTAAAAGAGAAAATGCATCAAGTATGGCGTCGAGTTTGGAACTCCTCTAATAGCTCCTTCGTGTCCGGATGATCAGGTCTGGAAATCAATCCTTGAATGAACAAATATCTCTTGTTGATGGTGGCTTGCAAACCTTGAACGTAGTCTTCCCAAGCATCCTCCCCGAAGGCATCATCAAGTCTAGGTTTCTACAGGTCCACTCTCAACTTGTACTCTTCCAACGTTGCAAGAGCTTCACGTAGCTTGCGGTCGCATTTGTAATGACGAGAAGACTCACTTGGATCTTTCTCATCTCGTACACGGAGTTTAGTCTTCAACTTGACAATCTATTGACGAAGTCCGTCTTCTCTTTCTTTGTTGTTGTTTAAAATGGCGTTCCATTGAGAGTTGAACTTGGATATCTCAAGGTGTGATTTCTCCAACTCCTTCTTCTTATCTTTGAGAACATCATTGGCGCTTTTCAAGTCTCGACCTACTAGCTCTCGGGCGTGAATCTATTATGTCAACTCTCTACCCACCTTGTTCATTATCTCTGTCTGCTTCTTGGACAAATGGGTGGCTTGATTCTTTTCCCTCCTAAGCTGATTGATTTTCTCTTCCAACTCTTCGTTCTTCTTGCGTAGTTCTTCCTTTTCGGCCCACAGTTGAGTGTATTTCTGAATGCCAACTATCGTTGGTTCTTCAACTACCAAGGGATGCAAAGGTTCTCTGACTGGAAAGGGTAGCAATAGTCTCTCAACTCACTCTTGGATCAATTCCACATATGGTCCATAAGCTCTGTAATCACTCTTCCCCAATGAAGATTTTCCCCTACGGTGAATCCTACCCCAAGCCTTCTCTAATCTGGTTAAGGTCTCATCATCAACTGCACCGGTGAAATACAAAGACTCCTGAATTTCTTCTTCCTTCGGAGGTCCTCTTAGAGCATAACCAAAATGTCTGACTGCGAGAGCAAGGTTATAATTAATGCCCCCTTTTCTCCCAATCAAAGGAACATTGGGGAAGTTACCACAACTATAGACAATCTCCATTCCCAAAAGATCTTTGTTGAACCATACAATGTTTTCAGAAGTTAAACCCATAAGCCTTTCTGACCAGTCAGCAGTGCCGAAGATGCCAACAAAAGGATCAGACTTAGGCAGATGCGAAATAAACCATCTGTATAAGAGAGGCACATAACAAGAAACACTATTACCTCTTCTGTTCTCATTCTTGTAATGGACAAAATGATAAACATCTCCTAGAAGCGTTGGCATAGGAATCTTTGAGGCAAAGATATGGAGGGCATCCAAGTCAACAAAATCTGGAATATTCGGGAACATTATTATACCATAGGTACAAAGAGCCAAGATAGCATTGAAGGCAATCTAACATCCTTCCTTTGCAAAATGTTGAGCTTTATTCACCAAGAAAGGTAATGGGAAGCCAGGCATTCCATTTCTCCTAATCATCTTTCCCTCCAACTCAGAAGTATCCAAATGAAGAGAATTTGCTAACTTTGTCAAGTTGGGCTCCGCTTTAGAATGGTAGAAAGGCATTTGCTCTAGAACTGGAACTCCTAGCAGCATGGCAAATTCTTCCAAAGTAGGCATCAACACATATCCCGGGAAGGTGAAACATCTCAGCTGAGGGTCATAGAACTGAAGCAATGTGTGAAGACCTCCTAACTCAAACATTGAAGCCTTGCAGACATAACTCAGAATCTTCCCATAGTCTTTCTTGAAATCCTCTAACACACTATGATCAGCTGCAGAAATCAGACTGAGCAAGAACCCTATATTTGGTGTTGGAAACTTGTACATAACTGTTCTCTTCAAACTGGGCTTCATGCTGACAGTGAATCAGAGTACTAGAATCAAGAGGAAGATATGCACTTGAAACACAAATACTTGTCAATGCTAATATGCAAATGAGTATGCAAATGCAACAGGGGATCAAGATTGTTGTGCCACTGACTGAGATGAACCAGCTCTTTGCTTTGGTAAGAAAATACTGGAACACCAAAGTATAGGAACCTCATATCATCAAAGATCAAAGGTTCGTACTGATAAGAAATCTGGGTAGGTTAGAGGTCAAGTTTCCTGCATAACCCTTCCAACTCACAGGTATGAACCTATCTCTGACAAGGTCTGGCATCCTATGCGGTCGTCAGTGTCACAGACTTTCGAAAAACGATGATACGTTCACCATTTCTGGTTTGGCATCATAGTCTAACGAAGCGGCCTCACTTAGCTGACTCCCAAATGATCGGTCCCCAGAGTCGACAATCCTCAGATCCAACATCCTCTCAACTGTCCGTAACATACTGGAAAGGTAATCATCAAAGAGAATCTCGTCTGAGCATGAATTTCGTGATAACTAGTGCATGCCAAACATATAGGTTCATCACTAATTTCCATTTCTAATATTATGGTTATACTCAAGCCTGTGTTTTGGCTTATCACACAATGGAACATTCCCACCCAACAGCACAACAATAATGATATATGAAATGCTGAAAGTAAAATGCAAATGCAATAAAGTACAAATGCAACACATATACACATATATACATACCCAAAGATAAAACACACAAGTGCTAGGATTGACTCGCATAGGGGATGTGAAATCTCCCTAGCAGAGTCGCCAGTTGTCGCATCGCTGCGAAGAGGGGCCGACAAAGACAGAAGAGTCGCCACCCTTCGTTATTTATCCCAAAAGAGGGAAATTAAACGATTAGAGAAAACCTACGAAAAAGGGAAAAGATAGGTCATCGCAACCAAATCTTGGGTTCGGGAGTCGGTTACGCAAGGGGAAGGTATGAGCACCCCACACGTCCGTTGTACTCAACAGGATCTGCGCTTGTTGTATAATCTACGGGTGAAAACGAACTCTCTAAGGCTGCTTCTAAACGGAGAAAGAACTGACTCGATAGGACATCGCCGCCCTATGCCTACGTATTCCCTCGTGCAATGGGAAAGTCAGAGTCAACGTAGTTCGGGAAACTACGGGGGAGGTTGCTCGCCAAGACATCGATGTCTTGTGCCTACGTATCCTCGTCTGGTATGAGAAATCAGAGCAAACGTAGTTCGGATGACACGATCGCAGATTGGTTCAAGTGTTTTAACTAAGTAGGGTTAAACCTTCATTCTAGCAGTTAGGTGTATTGTTGATCGACCATTAGAGACTTAGGCATTACCTGTTTGCGGTAGAACCAAGAGTTAACACACTCTTTCTAAAAATGGTTTTCAATTAATCCCGAAGGATAAAAAAGGTTTAATGTTTTGTTTTTGTGTTTTTTTTTAACAAGAAGTGAATTGAGTTAAGTTTGTAACTCATGTTGCACTAAAGACTATGACTTGAGAGCGAATGCGTCGCATATCGCCCAAAGGGCATACGCTAAACACTCTAGACAGATTGAGAGGAGGCCCCCCAACTATCATTCCTCAAGTACTTAAGGCTCGTAGTGTACAACACTTATTATCCTTTATTAGGTGTTTTGAGATGTTTAGGAGATGAGAAGAGAAGACACAACTAAGGGGAAACTGAACCCTAATGTTATCATGCACAATGCTCCTAAAGTTGGGATTAAGAGGGAAAGAATCTATCCTAATGTTATCATACAAAGGATTGAACACCTAATGTCTCTCCTACTCCCATCTTAAACAGAGGGACTAGGAATCCTAAGGGATCATGGCAAAAGAACCAAGTAAACACAAGATAATTCAATCACAAATGAAATGCAAGAAAGAGATGAAGTTGACTTGAACAAGTCAAATGCAATGCAATCATGATATGCAAGACTCAAATGATGCAACACAAACAAATGAATAAAACAAAATGACTTGAACAAGTCAAAGAAAAAGTGAGATAAAATGGGAGGAGTTACAACTCCTGCAACCATCCATGCATCAATCACTTACACCAAAAGATAGACCATAATGCACAAGCAAAGATCATGATCAAAGTAGAGATGGGAGAAAGAGGTTTGGGCAGCAAGCACATGGAAAATGTCTCAACTAAACACAACACATTGATCATAAAAGAACAAAGAGTAAACAAGTACTCAAAGTAAACCATCATTCAAGACAAAATCAAAGTATGAACATGGATACCAAATTGTCTTGAACGATGATCAAAGCAAGTGGGACAGAAATGAAACCCTAAGAAAAAAGTTCAAATCAAGATGGAAAACAAAGTTCAAGCAAGTAACAAGTCAAGGCAAGAGAAAAGGACCAAAGTTCAATCCATGATCAACACTTAAGAATCAAGTGGAATGCCCTAACTTCGAAGTAACTTGTAACACAAGTAACACAAATGTAATGACCAAAACAGGCAAAACCAGCAATTTAATCATGTCATGAATGAGTATCAAGACTCGTAGGGTGCATATGGGATCCATCAAAGTTATTTCCCAAAGAAGTTAGGTCAAACTAGCTTGTATGAGCACCTTCAAAAGTGACTTGACTTGCAAGGTTCACCAAAAATAGAAGGGTAACTTAATAAATCTCAAATATAATGCACAAAGTAGCTAAGGCCAAAGGCAAACAGAAGTTAAAGTTTCAAAGTGAAACTCACATCAAGGTATCACCAAACAATTCCATTGTTAAGGGTGCTCCACCTTATCGAGGGTTTATCGAGGGGTATTAAAAGTCAACTCAAAGTCAACCCTAAATTGATCAAACATGGACCAAAATCATCCTCAAGAGTGCCTCAATCCCTTACCTAGGTGAGGGAGAGGCCATGGTCATTGGAGATTTGAATTGGAGGCCCAAAAGATCAAGACATCATAAGATGCACACATAAAACCCTTTCCTTGTAATATTAAAATAAAAATGCAAAATAAAATAAAGGCAGAAAATAAAAATATGAAAAATTAAATAAAGTCTTGAAATAACTAAAAATATTTTTTGTGAAATTTTTGGATGACCAGAGCCGTTTTTAATTAAATAAAATGAAAACAACAATTAAAAATAAAATAAAATAAATACACATGGGTTGGGGGTGTAATAGCAAAGTGAACATGAACTGAATCCACGTTAAAAGCACAAACGGGCCTAAAACTAGGGGGTGCTATTATCAAAACAAGCTGGGCCCAAGCCAAACCCAGATGCCATGCTGGGAGCTCATTAATTAAGTTGGCGCTCAGTCACACATGCTAGCAAATGAAAACACAACAGCACATATCATTCAAATTCAAAACATGGCGCCAAGGCCAACTCAGCTTGTCTCCCACCTCCAGACGTCGGAACCCTAGTTCCAGTCGTCTTCTCCGGCGACACACCACCGGAGCAAGAATCCAAAATGCCCAGAAATGGCAAGTGAGGGTACCCCTCGACCCAGAATTCCATGGTGATCTTAAATCCAACCTCACATATTAAAAATTACCACCGGAGCAAGAATCCAAAGTGCCCAGAAATGGCAAGTGAGGGTACCCCTCGACCCAGTATGCCACTATCACTTTCAAGCGGAAAAGATCTTATATCTCGATTGTATTGTTATGGGGCAGGAGATTTGTTTCTCGACTTTCAAGATGACTAACATCTTATTCTCTAATGGGGATAATAGTTTGATTTAAGTATGATTTTTTTCTATGTTGTAAAAAAAAAAGGTCTTCCTTATGGGGTAGTGTCGCGGTGAAATTTGGATACCAAACTATTGATTAGTTTGAATCTTTAATTCATTTTGCAACCGAACTTTGATTTGTCCAAAGAAAGGGATACAGATCGAAATTCCCACAATGCAATGCAAATGCAAAGGTTTAGAGAGTTATAGGTTCGGGGGTTGGTTAAACTTAGGGAAGGTACTAGCATCCTAAGTTTCTGTAGTACTCTACAGGAACCTCTTGTTTTATATTTGTTTGTCGCTATGTGTTTATCTACTTAAAGGTATAAGAGACCCTAGGGGTTTATTTCTAAGCATACTCGATAAGATGTCGCGTCTTATGCCTACATATCCTTACGGGAGTGGAATCAGAGTATTTTGTAGTTCCCCTAAAGGGTTAGAGGAGTTCTTTGACTGTGGTCAAAGTTCCTACGGGTTTAGGGTAGTTGATTGATTGATTTTAGGAGAAGGGATGTGTTGTCATTTTAAGGGAGATTTAACCGCCACAGGTTGTAGGAAAATGGTCTTTGCATCGTCTTAAGAAAAGGGCTCAAGTACTCGGATTGTTTGAGTACGCCTTTATCTCTCTTAAGGCAAAGTCCCTACATGTTGATTGTATTGTTGTGGGGTGGAGATTATATCTCACTTAAGATGATTTACATTTTTCTCTAATGTGTTTGAATATTGTTGTACTGTTGTGGAATTGTTTTCCTATGTTGTAAGAATAAGGTCTTTCCTATGGGGTAGGATCTATCTTAAGAAGATCGACTTGAATGGGATCAAGGATCATGGGGGGGGGGGGGGGGGGGGGGGGGGGAAATGGTGCAAATGTGAATGCATACGCACGATTGTTGGGATCATGCGCAGATTCTTCCTTTGGACGGATGCAATGCAATAATATAGATTGCAATAATATAAATTGTGGGTAATGTAAAACATACACAACGCATGGAAGCACTAAGTGAGTGTGTTAATTGTGAATAAAATGAAAGTAGATAAAGTAAACATACACGGACGCATGAAAGCGCTAGAGTGTAGGTGAGTGGATCGTGTATGTGAGGTGCACAATTGGTTTTATGCGAAGTTGATTTATTTTTTAGTCGAATTGATTTTAAGGGGAATGTTGGATTGCATTAGATTCGTTTTAGTAAAATTGTTTATTATCACATTTGAAAGTTAAATTACTTAGAAAGTTTTCTAATATAAAAAAAAGTTCTTATTATCAACAAATGTTGTTTAAATTATATAAAAAAGACTTTACTAAATAGAATTATTTTCTCTTACTTAAGTTATTATAAAATGTTTTTTATTATTATTTTATTAAAACAAATTAGTTAAATGCGGGACTAATTGAAAGTTGATGGTTAAATAAAATGAAAATTATTATAAAAAAAGAGTTGTTTATTAAGATAAAAGGTTAGTTTGCGTTAGTTAAATAGAAAAGTGGAATAACCAATTTATTAAATAAAATCAAATACTTAGACCTAAGAAACTATGATTAAATTAAATGATAGAATTGATTATAAAAAGGGGATTATGATTAGATAAGCAATTACTAAATATGGTGAATTTTAAGACTAATTGATTAAATAATTGGTAAATAGAACTAATTAAAAAGGGTTATTAATTATTTAAAAAAGTGATTAATTAGTAAATGTTTAATAAAAAACTGTTGGTTAATACTGATTTTAAAATACGATTAACAGGTAGATTAGGAGGGGTGATTAATGATTGTCTGTGTTATTTGTGAAGGTGTACGGTGGGTGTATGGTGATACTGCATTCGCATTACAATAACTAAATAAACAAAGGAAACGAAAAGGAACCCTAAATCCCCTAATTCTCGATCGGTTTCCCAATCCGTCTTCGCTCTCACTGTTCGTAACCCTCTCTTCGATCCCTTTTCATTCTTTGCCTTCCGTCCTCGAACCTGAAACATGAATTGAAAGCATCAATCGTTCAATAATTTCAATGCGAATGAGAATTTACCGAAGGTTGGTGGAGTGACGAGGACTCGTGCAGTGAAGATGGGGGCTTTGTCAGTCTGATCCGCGGTGCCGGTGATGGTTTCGTCAACTGGTGTTTGTGGTGATAGAAGATGATTTCGTCAATTGAGGGGATAAGTTTCTTTTACTCAAAATCTCCATTTACGCACCTAGGGTTCTTTCTTCTCTCCTTTTCTCCTTCTATCATCCTCCTTTTATAGGTCTCAGGGTGATGATGTTTTTGAATGAGTTTGAATGCTGATTTGAATGTTGATTTGGGATTTTCCAATTTGAGATGTATCCAATTTGAAAACTTCCCCTTTCTGTCCAATTTCGTTTAATGTTGTTAAATAGAAATTCCAAAATCGTGATCTCTTGTATCAATCTAATTAAATCTTTGATTCAAAATGGGATTTGATTTGGGGAATCTTGAGTTGATGCTGAGGAATCTGAATAGGATCTGAATGGGATATTTTCTGCACAGGGTATATTCTTTTACTAATCCAAACCCTACGTTTTTGCAGGTGTGGAAATAAGGGGATTATGGGCCCAGAGAAATTAACAGCCCAGAGTAACACCAACTCAATTCTTTGGCATCTGCCACGCTTTGCACAGAGCTTTGGCCAATACGTTGCAATGAACTTCTGATACTCTTTGGTGGAGGCTCCCACGGAAATACCGGTGATGATGAGTAACAACTTCAAAATGTCTCTTTGCGAACAAACTGAATACAGGACATGTTATTCTGTTGTTGGTTCCAGCTTATGGCATGTCAATTGTAGCCTGGAGTTGCTTGTTGTGAACCTGTTATCGTTGACACCTTAATTGATGCAGCTTGTGTGAAATTGATACCTGCTGCTGTTATCGCTAATTCCTCTTCTACTTTCAGGTTGCTGCTGATCAGTTCAAAATCCACTAGTCTTAGCTTTGGCACCGAGAAAATTATAATGGTGATGATGACATGGTGGTCTGAATCGTGAGCCAGGATTGTCGTTGCTTTTGAAATCCTCGCTGTCTTCGAACTAATGTTGAGAGCTATTCCAAAAATGGTTGCCTCGCTTGTTTACATTTGATTCCTTCGACGTTCGGTAGGAAACTGGTGGCAGCTTTGGTCTGTCGCCTTTCCGGCCGCTCGAAGTTTAACCCAATGATGAATTGATTTGAGGGTTGTACCTTCTCTTATCTTCGCAAATGTTGGTTCGGATTATCCTTTGCGTTTTTCATTCTTACTGGTTTGGAAACACTTGCAGGTGATGAAATATTGATGCTATGTTGTTGCTAATGCAATTGCAGTGTTGTACCTTTGTTGCTGGCATTTGCTTGTACTTGACATTGATATCTGTTCACAGCTGACATTGTCGATGTTGCTCGCAGCTGCAGCTAGTGTTGCTCGCCATTGGCATTGATGTTGTTCTGTACTGTAGTGGCATTACCTTCTTGCAAATGTTGGTTGATGCTCATGTTTGATATACTTGTTGCTTGCACCTAGTATGGTTGCACTGCTGTTGTTTGTAGCTTGTATGGTTGCTGATGTTGATAGCAGTCTGAAGTTGCTTCTCATGGCCTATTGTGAACTTGTGCTAAGATACCTGTTTCTGTTATTGTTTTTTATTTATCTGGGGCAGCATCTTGAGCTGTTAGAAATATGTTGACTTTCCTCTTCTTCTTTCAGGGGAAAATTTAAGTCTGGAGGCTGCCGGTCTTGTGCCATCGGTGAGAAGGGTATAACGGTGATGATGACACTATGTCTGAACCAGAAGATTTTTTGAGAATACAGTTTCCTTTGAATATTGTTGGTTGTTTTTGAAATATGTCGAGCCACCTGAGCCTAGTTGCTTTCTGTCCGAAATTCAATTCTTCCGATGTACGGTAAGGAGTCGGTGACAGCCCTGGCTGTCACTCTCCCAGCCGCTCGACTCGCCCAATGATGAGTTGAACTGAGGGTTGAAGAATAACTCAATTCTGTTCTCCTTAACTTCCATTTCTCCTCACTAACCGTATCTGATTACTGGTTGGTATCTGTTTTGGTTGCAGGTAGCTTTGGAGTGATTCTCTGTCACCTGTCGATTTTAGTTCTTGCACAAATAACTCAGCTTCAAATTCTCTTTCTTTTTGGAGTGTGCGAGTTATTCTTCAGGTTGGTTCTCCTGCGACCTTTGGTTCTATCCTTAATAACAAGATGAACATGGCTTTGGATTCTGTTGGTTACGGTTGTTAATCCGGTTTTATTATTTGCAGGCGTGATGCTGGCTTTGGATTTCATCTGTTTGGACCGGTTGAGTTGCAGAAGAGTAGTTCGAAACCGTTACAGACTTTTCCTCTCGGTATCCAACACTATTACATGCAGGAACACCCCTCTAATAAGGAAATACGACAGGTCGCACCATCTGCCATATGCCTTTCTGGTTCTTGACACCATTTAGAATGGCTTGACTTTGTATTCGTGTCTTGGTGGTATCTACTGGATGCATCATTCCTTCCCCAAAAGCACCAGCAACAGTACAGACTCTCTCTATACAAAGAAATGGTCGTGAGAAACGTTCTCGGAAACTTGGGATTTACTACTGGAAGTTGAGTTTTGAGCTGCCATCGATTTATTGATTGATTAAGAAACAACAAGTTCTTCTCTGGTTTTCTTCAAAGTTATAAACTTTCAATTGTAATCTTTGGATAATAAGCTTTCAATTGTATTGTAACCTTTCAATTGTAACATTTGGATAATAAAAAGAGTGCTTGTCAATTAATTGCATGCGGTTAGCTTCCGAAAGTGTAAAAACGTGTAGTAGTAGTTATCTATTTCTCAGTCGTTAATTGTGTGATGCCAGTTTCCAAATTTCCTTAGCTTTCCCACACAAAGCACTCATGCACTTGTTTTGGATTTTGATCTCATCACCTGAGACTTATAACCTGATCTTGAATTTTATAGAGATAACGAGCCAACGTTCTGAGGAGTATGGAACCTGAACCAAACTTTAGAATGAATTTTCTAACACTCATCTCATATTCTCTGAGGCCAAACAAAACATCCCTAAAAATCCAAACAACTCTTGAATAGACACCTTTGGAACCAGATAGGTGTGACTCCTTAGAGCAGATGGGTGGATGATTGATCGCGAGAATAAACGCTTTCTCTGCTTGACATTACTGCGTCTGCACACATTGGTTAGTCGCACTTAAATGTTAAAATGACGATAGAAAAATGCAAAAAGAGGTGGGATCTTACGGTCAAAAAATAGGGTGCAACAGATGCCCCTATTTAAGTTACTTCTATTCGGAGATATGGAGATTGAAATCTCCGTCTCGACGAGATAGGAGGGACTTAAATATAAACACTGCACGAATTTTTTGCCTTAAGAAACCACCGAATGCAAATGATATGCAATGATATGAAAATGCAAGACAAAGGATCCTGTGAGGGAAAGATGTCATGGGCACGACATAAAGGGAAGAACAGGACTAACAACAGGTAACCCTTACGGGGACAGGAAACAAACACCACTGGGGAATCTCCAGAAGTATAACAGTACCTCGTACACTAGGGATATGGTGATGGGAAAGAAGCTTGTAGTCGAAAGATATGCTTATCACCCGTAATGGTGGTCGGTGGCAATCCAAATGGATTTCTTGATCGAGTCCATAATTCAGTTTTATCTTGTATTTTTTCTTTCTTCTTTTTCTTCATGTATTATTTTGTTCTCTTTTTATTTTTTGTTTTTGTATATCTTTTTCTTTTGGAACTCAACTTGAAATAGTAAAATGTATAACTTCCCCGAGCGTCACGATAAGGGTACCATGAGCTGGTCTCAGTCTCTGCCTGAAATGTCAAAATTTTGTAGATGGTAGAATCACTGTAGTTGGTAGATGTAGATGTAAATGTTGTTGTAAATGTTGTTGTAGTTGTAGAACTTCCCCGAGCATCATGGTATGGGAACCATGAGCTGGTCTTAGTCTCTGATGTAGAACTTCCCCGAGCGTCATAGTCTGGATGCTATGAGCTGGTCTCAGTCTCTGATGTAGGACTTCCCCGAGCGTCATAGTCTGGATGCTATAAGCTGGTCTCAGACTCTGATGTAGGACTTCCCCGAGCGTCATAGTCTGGATGCTATGAGCTGGTCTCAGACTCTGATGTAGGACTTCCCCGAGCGTCATAGTCTGGATGCTATGAGCTGGTCTCAGTCCCTTCCCGAAATGATGAAAACTCGTGAGAGCCTCTTCACAAGGGGTTGTAAATTTTGTAGATTGTAAATGTCGTTGTAGACTATAAATGCAGTTCGTTGTAGAACTTGTAGATGTAATTGTAGTTGATGTAATCTGTAATGTACTATGTTGTCGTAAATGTAATTGTAAATTGTAGGTGTAGTTTGTAAAGCTTCACCGGGGATTTTCGGAAGAGATGTGAGCCGGCTGAATTATAATGCACATCTTCTCGAATGAAGGTAGACTGATATGATAAACTTCCCCGACTTCTTCGGGGAATGTCACTTGATGGAAATAAACTTGTGCGATGAACTCACTAGGGAATGCGTTCCTGCTGAGTATCTTTGTAATCGCAAAATATTCTGTAAGCTCTCAAATAAAGAGAGGTGTCTTGTAATGTCTTCGGTAAGCTTCTTCGATGAAGTTAGGAAGCGATGCCTTTTGATGATTTGATGATGTTGAAGGACCTATTGAGGGTGAATGAACTGTCTTGTAGAAAATGTCATTTGTCGTTTTGAATAAGATCCTGATCAAAACGAGTTGCTCAAATAAAGAGATAGATGTTCGAGAAAATCCTGTGACGCTATTGTTGAAGAAATGTCTGTCTTTATGAATATTCTTCCTGGGAAATAGGGTGCGAAATAAATGCACACTTAATCCACGCTTAAAGATTGGAGATTTCCATGATGTGATTGCCAAAGACCGAAGTTCAATTCAGGAATTAACTGAAGAGAAACTGTCAAGCAAGACTCAGCCATTGAGGTATGAATTCAGATGGGATTGTACTGAAATAACCATCTTCCACGAGGGTTGAACTTCATGGGGAAAATGAAACATTGTGCTCTTTCTGCCTAGGGTAGACGAATCTATGTGGAGGGATAAGACACACCCAAACACCTAGGGATAACTATAGCCAAAGCGATAGAACAAAACAAACACAAAGAATGCGAAAAAAATGCACATGCTATGTTGTCTACTTATATGCTATGCGTATGCTGACGGACTGGGAGATGCGAAATAAACGCCTCAAACGAAAGGGTATTCAAGCAAAATCTCCACAGATCCCTTATCAACTGCGAAGAAAGTACTTCGAACAGAGGTAACTTTCGCGTCTAGATAAAATAAATATCCTTAGAGAAGCACATGATATTGTTGTTTTTCCCCGGACGAAATAAATGTCCATGGTCATCCTTTTGTTATTCATATATCAAGTAAAACATAAGGTTTTGAAAAGGTTTAAATCAATCTGGATTTTGCTATCAAGAATACAGATTTATGACAAATGAAAAACTTTATGTTGAATGGTGGTCAGCAGAAACGCGTGACCCCGATGTTACAGTGTTGGAAAATAATAATGTATACATAAAGGGAATAATGACTTGCTTCTCTTAAACAAAATATCTCTTAACGGCATCCGTATTCACAGGGCGAGTGATCTCTTCTCCGTCCATTGTTGCTAACATCAAAGCGCCTCCTGTCAAAACCTTTCTTACTACATATGGTCCATCATAATTCGGGGCCCATTTTCCTCTGACGTCGGTGAGGAAAGACTGAATCTTCTTAAGCACGAGGTCACCTTCCTTGAACACGCGGGGTCGAACCTTTTTGTAAAAAGACTTCTTCATCTTCTGCTGATACAGCTGTCCATGGCATAACGCTGCCATCCTCTTTTCTTCGATTAAATTCAACTGATCAAACCTGTTCTGGCACCAATCAGCTTCTGGTAACTTCGCATCCATCAAGATCCTCATATATGGAATCTCAACTTCTATCGGGAGCACTGCTTCCATACCGTAGACGAGTGAAAACGGAGTTGCCCCGGTTGAAGTGCGCACTGTCGTCCGGTACCCATGCAAGGCGAGCGGGAGCATCTCATGCCAATCTTTATAAGTAACAACCATTTTCTGAATGATCTTCTTAATGTTTTTGTTGGCGGCTTCAACAACCTCATTCATCTTTGGTCTGTAAGGGGAAGAACTATGATGCTCAGTCTTGAATTCTTCACATAACTCTTTCATCATCTTGTTATTCAAATTGGAACCGTTATCTATAATAATTCTGCTTGGCACACCATATCGGCATATAAGCTGATTCTTGATAAATTTGACAACCACATGTCGAGTTACGTTAGCATAGGAAGCCGCCTCGACCAACTTGGTAAAATAATCAATGGCTACTAAGATGAATCGGTGTCCATTAGATGCTTTCGGCTCTATCATTCCAATCATATCAATTCCCCACATAGAGAACGGCCACGGGGATGAGATAACATTCAACAAAGTCAGAGGCACGTGAATCTTATCTGCGTAAATCTGACACTTGTGACACCTTCTAGCAAACTTGTAACAATCTGATTCCATTGTGATCCAATAATAACCAGCCCTTAAAAGCTTCTTAGCCATAGCATGTCCGTTGGCATGAGTGCCAAACGATCCTTTGAGAATTTTCGTCATCAACATATCCGCTTCTTGTTTGTCAACACATCTCAGCAAGACCATGTCAAAATTCCGTTTATACAACACGTTGTTACTCAAAAGAAAATTTCCAGCCAACCTTCTCAAAGTTTTCTTATCCTTGTTGGAAGCTCCCAAAGGGTATTCTTGAGTTCTAAGAAAAACTTTGATGTCATGGTACTAGGGTTTGTCATCTTCGACTTCTTCAACAGCAAAGATATAGGCAGGTCTGTCAAGGCATTTTACTTCAATCCGAGGACACTCGTTCCAAAAGTTTACCACAATCATCGAGGCCAAAGTTGCCAACGCATCTGCCATTATGTTCTCATCACGAGGGATATGATGAAACTCAACCCTATCAAAGAACGGTAACAATATTCTAGCATAATCTCTGTACGGGACCAAGTTATCATGTCGGGTTATCCACTCTCCAGTGATTTGGTTGATTACCACTGCAGAATCACCAAACACATCTAAATTCTTAATTCTCAAATCGATTGCTTCTTCAAGACCCATAAAGCATGCCTCGTACTCAGCCTCATTATTAGTACACTGGAATGTTAATTTGGAGGTAAATGGGAAGTGGGTCCCTTGAGAAGTCACAATAACAGCACCTATCCCTTTTCCATGAGCGTTGGCAGCTCCATCAAAAACTAAACCCCATTGAAAACCTGGCTCTGGCCCTTCACCATGCACGGGTTCTTTACAATCTTTCATCTTTAAGAACATAACATCCTCGTCTGGAAAATCATCGTTTGAGGGTTGATGATCCAAAATGGGCTGGTGAGCCAGATGATCTGCCAAAACACTCCCTCTAACAGCTTTCTGGGTATGGTACTCGATATCATATTCAGACAACAACATCTGCCATCTAGCAATTCTCCCAGTCAAAGCGGGCTTCTCAAAAATATACTTGATAGGATCCATCTTTGAAACTAACCAAGTAATGTGATTCAACATATACTAGCGCAAACGCTTGGCGGCCCACGCCAAGGCGCAACAAGTCTTCTCCAACATAGTGTACCTTGTTTCACAATCAGTAAACTTCTTGCTCAAGTAATAAGTGACATGATCTTGTTTTCCTGTTTCATCTCGCTGACCGAGTACACAACTCATTGAATCTTCTAAAACAGTCAAATACATAATCAAAGGTCGACCTTCAACTGGTGGTATCAAAATAGGTGGCTCAAGCAAATACTCTTTAATACTATCAAAAGCCTTTTAACAGTCTTCAGTCCAAACATACCCTTGTTCTTTCCTCAGGAGCTTGAAAATAGGTGTACATGTGCGGTCATGTTGGATATAAACCTGGAGATATAGTTCAAATGTCCCAAGAATCCTCTGACTTGTTTCTCGGTGGCGGGAGCTGGCATTTCCCGGATAGCTTTCACTTTGTCAGGGTCCACTTCAATCCCTCTTTGACTGACAATAAAACCCAATTGTTTCCCTGATCGTACTCCAAATGTGCATTTATTGGGGTTCAGACGGAGCTTGTATTCCCTTAAACGACCAAACAGCTTAGCCAGGTGTCTAACATGATCATCTTCGGTCTTCGACTTAGCTATCATATCATCCACATAAACCTCGATCTCTTTGTGCATCATATAATGGAACAAAGTAGTCATAGCTCTCTGATACGTTGCCCCTGCATTCTTTAATCCAAACGGCATAACTCTGTAAAAAAAGGTGCCCCAGGGTGTGATGAATGATGTCTTCTCGCTGTCCTCGGGAGCCATTCTAATCTGGTTGTAACCTGAGAAACCATCCATGAAGGAGAAAACCTCATATCTCGCGGTACTGTCAACCAAGATGTCAATGTGAGGTAATGGGAAATCATCTTTCGGACTGGCTTTATTCAAATCTTTGTAGTCTACACACATGCGAACCTTACCATCCTTCTTCGAAACGGGTACAATGTTAGCTAACCATAGTGGATACTCGGCAGTAACAAGGAAACCTGCATCAATCTGTTTCTGTACCTCTTCCTTAATCTTTAGAGCCATGTCGGGTCGAATTCTTCTAAGCTTCTGTTTTACTGGTGGGCACTCTGGCTTCAGCGGTAAACGATGTTCGACTATAGCTGTGTCCAATCCGGGGATGTCTTGATATGACCAAGCAAACACATCGACAAACTCTCCAAGCAAATCAATCAGTTGTTTCTTCACATCGGGTTTGAGCAGAGCTCCAATTTTCACTTCTCTACGGATTTCTTCTGACCCCAAATTGATTACTTCCACCGGCTCTTGATGAGGTTGGATAGCTTTCTCTTCCTTCTCAAGTAGTCTGGAAATCTCTTCTGGGATATCATCTCCTTCGTCCTCAGCTTCGTACACAGGGAACTCGAAATTCGGAGGAGGTAGTGGATCATTATTCCCAGGTTGTAATTTATGTAGCAATCTGCACAAGTGATGTGATTTTTAATAAGTTTTTGTAAAGTGGAAAGTGTGTGTACGCGAGATGCTACTTATTATTTTCCAACATCGTGAATAAATATAAAAACACAAATGAAAATGAAAGTAATTTATTGATGATAGCAAAACCAAAAAGACACGCCCAACAAAGTCACCTTTGCCTTGGGCAGAGCAAAGGGAATTATTAAAAATAAGCCCTAATAAATGCAGTTTCGCCTTGGGAAGAGTGAAAAAATTTTAAAAAAAATGCTTTACTTAGATATATGAATGGCATTAGGGGCTTCAACCGCACTCCAATTCTTGACTACAACGTCTGGGGTCACAAAGTCTGGGATGTCCTCATCTGGATCTTCCTCGGTGACGGCATAAACTCCAAAGGTGTAGTCAAATTCATCCGAAACATGGCCTGGATCTTCCATATAGGGCTCATAGTCTTCGTAAGGAATGGAGGACCTTGCAGAACCATCTGATATGTAGCCTTCAAATTCATCCTCTGCCACAATGTTAATCTGAGGATGATGGACGACTCCTCCCTACGGAACACTTCATTAATCAGCGGGAACCTTTGGCTTCTGGTAGTTTGTTGGACATAACTGCTGGTGAAACCAAGACCTTCCTTATTTTTATTTTCTGGCAAAGACAACACCTTTCCCCAAATTGTCTGATGACCACTGTTCACTACTCACTGCGCATCTTTAAATGATGACATAGACGCTTGAGATTTCTGGACACCCTCGCCCACAATAGACAAAGCTTGAAATTGCATGCCAACCTCTTCCTCAGCTTCGACATATGAGAATAATGAGAAGTGACTTACCACCAAAGCTCTTTCCCCACAAACTGTAACTGTTTTTCCCTCAAAAGCATATTTCAACTTCTGATGCAGGGTAGAAGTAACTGCTCCAGCTTCATGTATCCATGGCCTCCCTAGCAAACAGCTATAGGCGGCACGAATGTCCATGACCTGAAACGTGATCATAAAAGTCTGTAATCCAATAGTCATGGGCAAATCTACCTCACCAATTACCGTTTTCCTTGACCCATCGAAAGCTTTGACAATAACGTGACTTGGCCTCATCGGCGGTCCTTGATACGATAACTTAGATAGAGTAGTTCTAGGCATTACATTTAGAGACGACCCAGTATCAACCAACACACTGGACAGAGAGTCGTTTCCGCAGTTCACAGAAATATGTAAAGCCATGTTATGTTTCCTTCCTTCTTCTGGGAGGTCGTCTTCATTGAAACCCAGATTATCACTCGAAGTAATACTACCAATGATGTTATCAAATTGTTCCATAGTTACATCCTGCTCGACATAGGCTTGTTCCAAAATCTTCTGAAGCGCTTCTCTATGAGCCTCAGAACTCATCAGCAATTGTAGCACAGAAATCTTCGACGGGGTTTGCAGAAGCTGATCTGCAGCCCTATATTCACTTCTTTTGATTACTTTCAAACATTCATCTGAATTGGATAAATTAGATCCACCAGATTGCCCCACAATTGGGTCTTTTGAGCCTGATGATTCGAACAAAACTTCTTTTTCTTTCGGTGGCATAGTTGGGTAAACTCGACCACTTCTTGTCACCCTACTAACATCTGCAATGTTAACTACTGAAGGTATGGTGGGAAAAGGCACTTCTTTTCCATTGTCCAGCATAGTAGCATTGTACCTGTATGGGATAGCCTTACTAGAAGTGTAAGGGACAGGTCCGGGCACATTGATTACCAAAGGGTAACGGTTGGCTTCCTGCTATTGTAAACAATCTCTATACGTTCCACTTCCTTAAAATGGGGTACTATGACACAAACTTCTTCAGCCTCTTCATCTGAAACTTCCTGATCATCACTTTCCAAACAATCTTCAATCATATTGACAGAGGGCGAACCATGCGGGGGTAATGGATTCTTCTGTATATTAGGGTCGGAATCCTTAAAAGACAAGATTCCATTTTTAATGAGCCTCTGGACATCCATCTTCAAACCGAAACAACTCTCAATATCATGTCCTGGAGCACCCTGATGGTAAGGATAAAACTTGTCAGCCCTATAAGAAGGAGGAGGATTCACGGGAGCCAAAGGTGGAGCTCTTGTCTGAATGTGACCCTTTTTAATCAAAGCGGGGAACAAGTCAGCATATGTCATTGGGATCGGATCAAAATTTATTTTTCTATACACACGACCTTGATTGTTGGATGGCCGATTATGCTAAGGGTACTGTGGACTTTGCTGAGGTTGTGGTTGTTGAGCAACGGGGGACTGAGGTTGCTGATAGGGTTGCGGAGACTGTAGTTGATAAGCCGGAGCATTAAACACTGGTGATACCGCTGCAACTTGGTGTGGTGATATGTACCTCTTTCTGAATTGTCCCTTTTGAATGGCATTTACACCTTGCTCTTTTTTCTTCACAAAACTGCTCCCATACCTTTTAGGAGCACTCTCTTCTTTGGCCAATCTTCCTTCGCAACACCTTCTTCTAAGCGCATTACCATATTGACCATTTCAGTAAAGTCATTGGGTGCACTGGCTACCATCTTCTTATAAAAGAAAGGACCAAGGGTCTTCAGAAAAATTTTAGTCATTTCCTTCTCTTCTAACGGTGGTGTGACTTGCGCGGCCAACTCGCACCAACACTAAGCATATTCTTTGAAATTCTCCTTATCTTTTTGTGCCATTGCTCTCAACTGTTCTCGGTCGGGCGCCATGTCCACATTGTACTTATACTGCTTGATAAAGGTTCCTCCTAGATCGTTGAAAGTTAGAATCTTCGTACTATCCAACCCCATATACCACTTGAGTGTGGCGCCTGTCAAACTGTCTTGAAAGTAGTGAATAAGTAGTTGATCATTATCAGTTTGGGCAAACATCTTCCTGGCATACATAATAAGATGACTCTGGGGACAAGTATTCCCCTTGTACTTTTCAAAATCAGGGACCTTGAATTTTGGTGGGACCTTAACATTTGGAACCAAGCACAGCTCAGAAGCACTTTTACCAAACAAGTCCTTTCCATGAAGGGCTCTCAACTCCTTCTGTATTTTAGAAAATTGGTCTTGAAATCCGTCCATACTCTCTTCCAAACCCACAGTTTCGGTCGGCGACCCATGTAAAATTGGTTCATCCAGAATATACGAAACAACGTTTACATGTGGAGACGTAGTAGTCATCACAGCAGAAACTACAGGAGTAGCTTGAACAGTGGTTGTGACAGGAACCTCGGGAACAGGTGGACGATAACCAGCCGGAGTGAAATAAGGAGGCATCCCTCACGGGAAACCTGGCGGCATGTTGTAGGCTACTTCAGCAATAGTAGACACCATTGGGATTGGTGCTGATACTACTTCAGAGACTGCAGTCCTTGGAACTTCTTGGTTGTTGATCGAGGCTTGATTGGACAAAGCTTCCACCAGACCATTCAACCTCTCCAAACTTTCTTTCATAACTGCAACTTCATCACGGAGCACTCTGTTTTCTTGCTCTAGTTGATCCATCTTCTGGCGTTGACTAGCTCGAGTATTGTATCGGTGATTCAGCTTGTTCTACGGAGATGAAGCAAGAGTGAGACCCTGGAATGCAAACGATGCTATGCTTATGCAAAATGCAAATATGTATGAAACTTCAAGAAACTCAAATTATTTCGGTATTGTAACGTTGGAGAAAAAACTTATTTTATTTTGATAATTGAAGCATTACAAAACAGAATACTCTTTTAAGAGTTTATTGCATTGAACCAAAAGCAAAAGAGAAACTCGAAGATCTACTCCTTATGCTCTTTCTGTGCGCGAAGTTCTTCTTCTAACTGGTTGATGCGTTCTTGCAATTCGGCCTTCTCACTGATGAGTCGATCTACACATTCTTTCCAGGCCACAGTATCTGGGGGAAGATCACCACGGGTGACAGCTCTTGAAGAGGTGTGAGAGGAAAATAAATCCTCTCGCTCCTTCCTTTTCCTTGCAAGTTCTACTTCTGGCAGCTTCTGGGACTTCTCTTTCTCTACCTTGAGTGTGAAAAACTTGTTCCTCCAAGCGGCTTTCAGTTTTCGAGCCTCATCCAAGGCAGCCTTCAACTGATCTACTTCGCTCACGTCAAACCAATCTGGATCGTGAAAAGCCAATACCATAGGTTCATGGAAAGAGAACGACATCTTGAGGTTGAGAGCTCTTTCTCGCACCCAATGTAGATATTCTTCAGAGACAGCACAATTGGGGCATCCTAAAGCAGCTTTTCCTTCCTTATTGATGTATCTCCATGCATAAATTATGACGGTCTTCAGGTCTGGGTCTTCTCCTTCCTTGAGAAAGATCCCTTCTAACAGAGTCTGGTCAGGTACTTCAATCATGGGATGCCCAAATTGGAGACGAGCCAGAGCAGGGTTGTAACTTATGCATCCTTCTCTCCCGATGAGTGGTATGTTAGTAAATCCTCTGATGCTATGGATCATACATATACCTCCATAGGTAGGATCGTACCACACAATGTCAGAGTGAGTAAGGGCCATAACTATCTCGGACCAATGAGGTGACTCTTCCTCTTCCCAAATAGACGGGTGCCGAGTTAGGCGAGCAATGAACCATGAATACAGCAGAGCGATACAACAAACGATACGTCCCCCTCCCTCGGCATTCTTTGAATGGATTGAGTAATATGTGTCAGCTAACAAAGTAGGGACTGGATTCTTGAGTATGAATAGTTTAATCGCATCCATATCAACGAAATCGATCTTTGGGAACCAGAAAATCCCATAGACCAACAGAGCAAAGGTGGCTTCCAAGATAAGGACTTCCTTTCTTTCAGCATGGTAGCAGACTTTTTCAATCAAGAAGTCAGCGGGGAATCCAAGGACTCCTTCCTTGGTGGTTAAGTGCGCTTGAACATCTGCCAAGCTGAGATGAGTAGCGTTGGCAATTTCTTGGTGACTGGGTGTGTCTTCTTGGCCGGTGAATATGGGACGGGCCGTTACGGGCATCCTCAGGAAATAAGAATACTCTTCTAGAGTCGGCGTCAACTGGTACAACGGATCATAAAATTGAACAAGGGTCTCCAACAGCCCTCCTTTCATCTTGAGTTCGAGAAAACGGAAGACTTCCCCATATTCTATTGCAAAGGTGTAACGATTCTCGATTAGATCTGCTAGTTCTCTCAAGCTTTCAATGTTAGGGCTCTGAAAAGTGTACTCCAATGCTTCTCTTTTGAAATCCATGGTTACAATACCTGAGAAATAAAATTGAGTTTCTTGAAATGAATAAAGAAATAATGTAATGCGAGATGAGTAGGACTTCATGGGATCCCAACTTTTTATAAACATTGTAGTAAAAGAAAACATTTTTATTAATTTTGAAACGGAATACAAATAATTGCTTTTAAAAGTCCCAAATAAAAAGCTAGATAAAAGCTAGTAAAGACACTAAAGAAGTTTCAGATTCTGCTGCTTGAGTTGCTCTTCTAATTGCGTCTTCTCACGGATAAGGTTGTCCACAATTAGTTTCCAAATAGTGCATTGTGGGTCGGAGAAAAATAAATCCTCCATGACTTTCCTCTTTTTGCAGGGGAGTAGCTCTTCATCCTTCAACTGTAGCTGTTTCTGAAGTTCATCCTTCTCCTTTTGAAGTTCAGCCTTCTGCTTCTGACATTCATCATTTTCTGCCACCGCTACATGGTACTTGTTCTTCCATGATTCTAACTCGTGTTGTGACTTCCTTAAGGCAACCTCTAATTTCTCGGCTTCCGACATAAAGACATAAGTGGGCTCTCTCCTTGGAGCTATAGGATCTTGACGGGAGTAGGGCATCTTTAGCTTGATTGCCCTCTCTCTGACCCACCGAAGGTAGGGTTCCAAAGACACACAATTAAGCTGCCCAAGGATTTCTTTCCCTTTCTTGTGCAAGTGGTCCCATGCAACTAAAACCTTGTCTAGGAGATCTTTGTCTTCCCTAAAGAAAACGTTCTCCACTTGGACACTCTTAGGCGGCTCCTTCAACGGAAATCCCAATTGTCGACGAGCTAAGACTGGATTGTAACTGATCCCTCCATTAAAGCTGAGTAATGGTACATTAGTAAAGTCGCCACAACCATCAATAATTAAGGTTCCATCATATGCTCGGTTGTACCAAATAATGTCTGAGTGAGTCAATGCCATAACTCTTGGAGACCAAAGCCCTCTATCGAGATTTAAAAAAGAAGTAGACATCGGCAAGTGCAAAATAAACCACTTGTAGAATAAGGGCACACAACAGGTGATCATTCCTCCACCATAGGAGTTTCAGAGATGTATAGAATGGTAAGCATTACCCAATAAAGTTGGTATTGGATTGTTCTTCAAAAAGATCTTAATTGCGTTGAGGTCGACGAACCCTTCAAAACTTGGGAACAAAAACACTCCATAAATAAGTAAGGCAAAGATTGCCTCGAATGAAGTCTTGTTCGTATAATCGGCATAAAACATTGCTTTACTGATTAAGAACTTCGTAGTCAAACCAAAAATACCGCCTTTACTAATCAGATTTCCCTTGACATCAGACACCTTTAGATAAAGGGCCTTAGCAATTTCTCTTTCATCAGAGTCCTTCTCCAAGAAAGGGAAAGGAGACTCTTCTAAGATGGGTAGACCAACCAAAAAGGAGTATTCTTCCAATGTAGGTAGTAGTTGGAAGTCTGAAAACGTAAAACAGTGATATAGCGGATCATAGAACTGCAATAAAGTGGAAAGGAGTCCTTCGTCTACTTGGCGACTCAATAAGGATATCAGCTTCCCATACTTGTTCTTGAACTTCTCTTGGTCTTCAATCAAGGTTACCAACTTCTTTAGGTCATCCAACTTGGGACTTTTAAAAGTGTATTTCAAAGTGTGTCTTCTATTGGGATCCGTAATACCCTACAATGTTCAAAAAGAAAAGTAAATCCCATGAAGTCCAATGCGGTATGATGCTTTATGAATGCAACAAACACAAGTAGGCACATAGAAACATAAGGATAAACAAACAAAGGGGACCCTAGGTTTGCAACGAGCATGGGGCAAAGGTATACCTATTCCCAAAGGATTTGGACTAAAGGTTGATTGTACCTGCAGAACAAGGTTCTAATGAGGTTCCCAAAGTCATTAGCCCATCTTTCGGATATTATCAACTTCCCAAGTACTCGGGGGTTAATAATATTCTCAAGAGAACTTCTTTCGAGTGTAGCATCGCGTAGCACTATTTCGGGGGTACCCCCTCATAGCCCCACACTACATCCTAATAAAGGTCAAAGTGGGGTTAAGGTAACTACGGTCCTCAATATCGTAGGCTCCAACATCAAATATAGTGCATGTTTTCACGATTAAGGACTCGTTCAACAATACATCTTTCGAGAGGGCCTCAATTGAGCGTGATTTTCAAGTCAGCTTGGTCGGGATTCTACCCCCTATAAGCCTCTTTGAACATATCACTATCCTATCTTAAGTTCACTCAAGTCCGGGTGTAGGACTTTGTCTCACCACTCAAAAGTATCATCCCAAAGGTAATAAACAAACAAGTAAACAATTATACAAATATAAAGCAATAAACAAGTAGAAACAAGATAGGGAAACCCACTGAGGTGTCCCCAGTGAAGTCGCCATTTCTGTCGCGGTGAAATTTGGATACCAAACTATTGATTAGTTTGAATCTTTAATTCATTTTGCAACCGAACTTTGATTTGTCCAAAGGAAGGGATAAAGATCGAAATTCCCACAATGCAATGCAAATGCAAAGGTTTAGAGAGTTATAGGTTCGGGGGTTGGTTAAACTTAGGGAAGGTACTAGCATCCTAAGTTTCTGTAGTACTCTACAAGAACCTCTTGTTTTATATTTGAAGTTCTTTTTTGAAAAGATATCACAATAACTTGTGACCGAAATCACTAGTTAGGATATAAAAAAATTTATAAGGCCAAAACCCAAATTTAAGCATAGCTCATAGGAGTCAGGAAACGTTATCTCATCGATCGAGTATGCTTTCAAACTAAACCTTACCTTAATTAGGACTTTGAGGGTTGTGTTTGGGTTTAGTTTCCGATTTGTAAAGCAAAGGAATAAAGGTCAAAGTATATATTTGTGCCCCCCCAAATTTTTTGAAAGATGCTCATTCTCTCTTTTTTTTTATACCTTGCCCCAGGTTAAAAACGAGGTTTTGATTTGGGAAAAACAGATTCTTCATCAAGGTTTAGAGGAGTTAAATATTTCTGGTGTTTCTGGTATTTAGGAGGTTTGAAACAATGCCTTACATCATTAGTAGGGTTTTATTCAAAAACATACAACAAGAGATCCTGCGTTTTACTTCGTCATCCTCCTCCAAATTCTCTATCAAAGCAAGAGATCAGGTAAAGTCGGCATTATAAATTATGAAAAACAATTTACGAGTGAATACGGATGGATTTCTTCAAGACAAACATTTATTGCATTAATTATTCGAGATAACAAGTTCTTACATGCCAATTATGCTTTTAATCAAAGAAAGGAAATACACATAAGAAAATAAAGTGAAAAGCCAGACAAGCCTTTCCCTTGGATTTTATTAAGTCTTCACATTCATCAACGCAACGGTGTTCTGTTCACACATGGGCCTCTGCCTTTGAAGGTCAACAATTTTTCGTCCATCATCTCTTGAACTTTCTCTTGGAATACCATGAATTCTTCAATCGAATTCCCCATTGCTCCATCGTGAAATGCACAGTCGGCGTTCTGGTTGAACCAAGGTGGGAGAGACTTCCTGATTTTAGTCCTTCTGGGTGTCATTATCGAATTTCTAGCAAAATAAGACCATAGTTGACGATACGTCATCGGGATAGGATCAAACCAACGAGTTTATTCTTTTGGAATATTCAGAGGTATCTTTTGATTACGAAACTGTCTTCGAACCCGTCAATTCTATTGTCGATTTGGAGAGGTCAACCTCTTCTTATGAGGTAGTCGCTGTTTACGTTGAGCGGGCACTGCATACCGATGTTGAGGATAAGATACTGGAACTACAAATTCTCTGAAAGATTCATCGTCATTCTTACTATCTGGAGCTATATCCAAATTGTAATTGTATTGTTTCATAAAAGAAACGGCTAAGTCTTCCCAAGACTGAACGTGGTTACTTTGTAGCTTCATATACCATATCAAGGATGCCCTACATAAACTTTCTTGAAAGCAGTGAACCATCAGTTTGTCGTTGTCAATATAAGCAACCATCTTTCGACAAAACATCGTCAAATGGTATCTTGGACAACTAATACCCTTGTATACTTAGAAGACAGACATCTTGAACTTTGGAGGAATAACCACTCCTGGAACTAGACATAGGTTATGAGCCTTTAGACCATGTGTATCACCCCTTTTCACCATATTCGATTGTTCTTCGAGGTCGCAAAATCCTTTCTCAATTTCTATAATTCTAGGATCGTCCATCTTCATCTTAGTGTGAACATTTTGAAGATCTGATGCACACCGCGGAAACTAGGAAACTTGAACAAACAGGTCGTCTTGCAGAGGCTGAGATTGCATAGGAACATCCACTTGTTGAACATTGTCATCAAATATCAGATTAGGCACAATTCTGAAGCCAGTCATGGGATCCATATCTTTAGTTCTCTTTACTATCCTTAAGTACTTCAAGCTTGGTCATATGGTCCAGATGTCAACTGACGAGACAAAGACAGAAAGTCGGATGAGCTACAGCAAGGAAGAGACACATGCACATGCAAGATGCAAAATGAAAAATGCAGGACGCAGATGCAAGAATTTCATGGAATTCCAATATTTATGAACATTGTGGTAGAAGGAAAACATTTATTATTTTAATAATGGATTACAAATAAATATTCCTTAAAGAGTCTCAAATAAATAGATAAATAAAAGCTAATAAAGTCCTAAGGAAGCTTCATATTCTGCTGCTTGATCTGCTCTTCCAGCTGAGTCTTCTCGAGGATGAGCTTGTCCATAATCAATTTCCAAGGGGTAGATTGAGGGTTGGAGGAAAATAAATCCTCCTAAGCTTTTCTCTTCTTGTAAGAAGGTGACTCTTCATTCTTCGACTGAATTTGCTTATGAAGTTCAGCATTCTCCTCGACAACCACTTGATACTTGTTCTTCCATGCTTCTGACTCATGTTATTCTTTTCTTAAAACGGTCTTCAACTCTTCAGCTTCAGACATAAAAACCAGAACAGGTTCTCTTCTGAGAGGTGTAGGATCTTGACGAGGATAAGGCATCTTCAGCTTGATTGCTCTTTCTCTGACCCAATGAAGATATGGTTCCAAAGACACACAATTAGGTTTTCCCAGACTTTCTTTTCCTTTTTTATGCAAATGACGCCAAGCAGCCACAATCTTATCTTGAAGTTCTTTTTCATCCTTGAAGAAAATACTATCCACATGAACACTCTTAGGTGGCTCCTTCAACGGATATCTTAATTGTCGGTGAGCTAGAACAGGATTGTAATTGATTCCTCCATTAAAGCCAAGTAAGGGTACGTTAGCAAAGTCTCCACAGCTATCAATGATCAAGATCCCATCATACACATGGATATACTAATCAATGTCCGAGTGTGTTAGTGCCATAATCCTTGGTGACCAAAGTCCTTTGTCAAGATCCGAAAAAGAAGCAGACTTGGGCAAGTGCGAAATAAACCACTTGTATAATAAGGGGACACAGCAGGTGATCATCCCTCCACCATGAAAGTTTCGGAGATACACAGAATGGTAAGTGTTACCCATTAAAGTTGGTACCGGATTATTCTTCATGAAGATTTTGATGGCGTTGAGGTCGATGAATCCTTCAAAACTCGGGAAAAGTAGCACTACATAAATAAGTAAGGCAAAGATTTCCTCAAATGTATCTTTGCTCATATGATCAGCGTAGTATCGGGCTTTCTTGATTAAGAAGTCTGTAGGTAACCCAAAAGTTCCACCTTTGCTAAGCATATTGCCCTTGATGTCGGATGACTTCAGCAGATGGCTCTAGCAATATCTTATTCCTTAGGGTTCACCTCCAAGAAAGGGAAAGGAGAGTCTTCCAGAATAGATAAGCAAACCAAATAAGAGTACTCTTCTAAAGTAGGCAAGAGCTGATAGTCTGGGAAGGTAAAACAGTGATAAACCGGATCATAGAACTATAACAATGTAGAAAGAAGTCCTTCGTCCACTCGGAATCTCAACAAAGACAACAACTTTCCATACTTGTTCTTGAACCTGTCTTGGTCTTCAATAAAAGTCCCTAACTTCCTTAGGTCATCCAACTTAAGACTCTTAAAGGTATATTTTGAAGTATGTCTCCTTTTGTAATCCATGAGGTCCTACAATGTTCATAAAGAAAGGTGAATTCCATGAAGTCCAATGCAGTATGATGCTTTATGGATGCAACAAACACAAGTAAGCATGAGACTCAAAGATAAACAAACAAGAAAGCCCTAGGTTTGTAACGAGCATGGAGCAAAGGGTATACCCATTTCCAAAGGGGTGTGGACTAAAGGTCGATTGTACCTGCAGAACAAGGTTCTAAAAAGGTGCCCAAAATCATTAGTCCATCTTTCGGATATTATCAATTTCCTGACTACTCTGTGGTTAATAATATTCTCAAGAGAACCTCTTTTGAGTGTAGTATCGCGTAGCAACTATTTTGGGAATACTCCCCCATAGTCCTCGCACTACGTCCTAATAAAGGCCAAAGTGGGGTTAAAGGTAACTATGATCCTCAGTATCACAAGCTCCAATCGAAAATAGTGAATGTTTTCACGAGTACTCGTTCAACAGTACCATTTTTGAGAGGACATCAACTGAGCGGTGATTCTCAAGTCAGCTTGGTCGGGATTCGCTTCCCTATAAGCCTCGTCGAATATATCACTTTCCTATCATAAGTTCACTCATGTTCGGGTGTAGGACTTTGTCTCACCACTCAAGGATACCAACCCAAAAGCATAAGAATAAACAGATAAGCATATATAAGCAAATATATAAAACAAAAAACAAGTATAATAAAACAAGTTAGGGAAACCCACAATAATAAAATATTAAGATTCCCCAGTGAAGTCGCCATTTCTGTCGCGGTGAAAATTGGATGTCAAATTATTAATTAATTTGAATCTTAATTCATTGGTTCACCACCGGTCTTTTATTTTTCCAAAGGAAGGGAAAAAGATCGAATTACCTACAATGTAATGCAAATGCAAAAGCTAGAAGGTTTTAGGTTTGGGGGTTGGTTAAACTTAGGGAAGGTGCTAGCATCCTAAGCATCTGTAGTACTCTACAGGAACCTCTTGTTTTATGTATTTATTACTAAGCGTTATCTGCTTAAGGGCGAAAGACCTAGTGGTTTATTTCTAAGTATACTCGCCAAGATGTTGCATCTTGTGCCTACATATCCTGACGGGAATGGAATCAGAGTATTTGTAGTTCCCCTAAAGGGTTTAAGGAACTTTTTGACTGTTGGTCAAAGTTCCAAAGGGATAAGGTTTGTTGATTGATTGATTCTAGAAGAAAAGATGACTTGTCATCTTAAGGGAGAACACTCGACTTAACCACCACAACTTGTAGGAGATGGTCTTTGCATCGTCTTGAGAGAAGGGTTTAGAAACACGAATTCTGATCGATGAGTATGCCACTATCACTTTCAAGCAGAAAAGATCTTATATCTCGATTGTATTGTTATGGGGCAGGAGATTTGTTTCTCGACTTTCAAGATGACTAACATCTTATTCTCTAATGGGGATAATAGTTTGATTTGAGTTAAGTATGATTTTTTTTCTATGTTGTAAAAAAAAAAAGGTCCTCCTTATGGGGTAGCGTCGCGGTGAAATTTGGATACCAAACTATTGATTAGTTTGAATCTTTAATTCATTTTGCAACTGAACTTTGATTTGTCCAAAGGAAGGGATAAAGATCGAAATTCCCACAATGCAATGCAAATGCAAAGGTTTAGAGAGTTATAGGTTCGGGGGTTGGTTAAACTTTGGGAAGGTACTAGCATCCTAAGTTTCTGTAGTACTCTACAGGAACCTCTTGTTTTATATTTGTTTATTGCTATGTGTTTATCTACTTAAAGGTATAAGAGACCCTAGGGGTTTATTTCTAAGCATACTCGATAAGATGTCGCGTCTTATGCCTACATATCCTTATGGGAGTGGAATCAGAGTATTTTGGAGTTCCCCTAAAGGGTTAGAGGAGTTCTTTGACTGTGGTCAAAGTTCCTACGGGTTTAGGGTAGTTGATTGATTGATTTTAGGAGAAGGGATGTGTTGTCATTTTAAGGGAGATTTAACCGCCACAGGCTGTAGGAAAATGGTCTTTGCATCGTCTTAAGAAAAGGGCTCAAGTACTCGGATTGTTTGAGTACGCCTTTATCTCTCTTAAGGCAAAGTCCCTACATGTTGATTGTATTGTTGTGGGGTGGAGATTATATCTCACTTAAGATGATTTACATCTTTCTCTAATGTGTTTGAATATTGTTGTACTGTTGTGGAATTGTTTTCTTATGTTGTAAGAATAAGGTATTTCCTATGGGGTAGGATCTATCTTAAGAAGATCGACTTGAATGGGATCAAGGATCAGGGGGGGGGGGGGGAATGGTGCAAATGTGAATGCATACGCACGATTGTTGGGATCATGCGCAGATTCTTCCTTTGGACGGATGCAATGTGTTGCGGTGAAATTTGGATGTCAAGCTATTGATTAACTTGAATCTTAATTCATTTACAACCGGTCTTTGATTTATCCGAAGGAAAGGTTAAAGAAAGGAAAAACCTAAAGGGGAGAGATCTAAGGTTCGGGGGTTGGTTAAATTTAGGGAAGGTATTAGCACCCTAAACTTCCGTAGTACTCTACGGGAACCTTTTGTTTATTTTTTTTTATTTGTTTCATTTTTGCTTTAAGGGTATGTACAAAGGATTAAGGGTTTAAAAGACCTAAGGGTTAATTCTAAGTTTACTCGGCAAGACATCGCATCTTGTGCCTACATATCCTTACGGGAATGGAATCAGAGTAACTGTAGTTCCCCTCAAAAGGGAGGTTAGAAAAGTATTGACTGTGGCCAAGGTTTATTCAGAGACTCCAATCTCTATGTTAAAAAAATGTTAATTAAAATTAAAATAGGGTTAAATTAGGGATTCCACGGCGGAAAACCTTAAAACAGAGTACGGCGACTCTTTTGGCCTAACACTAGGATAAAAGCAATTTTGCCCACGGCGGGACACCTAGGCTAAACAGGGTTTGATCCATTAAAGGGGTAAGGCTATTGACTCGGCGGCCAAAAGGCTGAACCTAATCCTTCGGAAGGATAAAACTATAAAAAAATGTGAAAATATGACAAATCATTATATGGAGGAATAATTAAGGTACATAAATAAGAAAAGTAATAAAGGCAGAGGGTATAAAGAAACAAAGAAACATTTCTGAAAACATGAAGAATATGAAAATATGTAATGACACTTAGAATGAAGTGAGGGAGGAAAATAGTGTGGGGCTGTGGCCACCACAAGCACATCTCAACCTCGAGCATGCACATGAAATGCCAAAAGAAAGAAAAGTAATAAAAGGGTACATAAAATGACACGACAAACATTAAACATCAGGAGTTCCTTACGAAAAGGTTTTAATTTTTTAATATTTTAATTATAAAAAAAAGGTTTTAATAATAAATAAAAAAAAGGGTTTTGATTTTAAAAAAAGATTTTGTTAAAAAAGGGTTTTGATATTAAAATCTAGGGACCTAAACACACATGGAGATTAACATGGCAAAATATGCACATAAACATGAAAAAGCAAAAGGTTTAGTAATTTAACGGACCTAAACACATTAACATGGCAAAATATGCACATAAACATGAAAAGGCAAAAGATTTAGTAATTCAACCTACGAAGCGGAGGTTTGCTTCGATAAATGTGAAAAAGGTTTGAATAAGGGAATACTGGAGAGCTCCAATCCCTCTGACGAGTTGTGGGAACGACCGCCTTTCTTCTCTGGGGATCTCCTTTGTTTCTCCCTTTCTCTCTCCTCTTTTCTGAAGAAAACCTTCTGACCCCCTTTCAACAAGGCAACACATGTATATATAGGGAACAAATTAGGGTTAACACCAAATTGTCAATAATGTCCCTAAAGCCCATTTTAAAGCCCAAACTAAATAATTAGTTAAGAAAGAAAAAAAATAAAATTTAAAATAATTAAAATAAACTTAAAATAAAAACTAATAATCCTATTGATTCCTAAAATCAAAAATATTATAAAAAGAACAAAATTTTTTTTCAATATTTTTTATTTTATGATTTTTTGGATATTTTTATGAATAATTTAGAAAAAAGTGAAAAAAATAATATTTTAAAAAATGATTTAATTAAAATACGAAAATAATAATTAAATAATAATAAAAAAAACTATTTTTGTTATTTTTTAATGAAAGATAGAAAAATTTAGAGTAAAAAATAATAAAAAAACAAAAAGTGACAAAGGTAAGATTCGAACTCTCAACCTCTCACACTCACAACTCCTTACACATGTCCTCTTGCCAATTGTACCATTTTTACTTTTTAGAAAAAAATGAATGTCATATGATATTTACCTGCAAAAAGTCAAACGACTACACAAATTTGTTAGTAATTGATTAAATGCAATAAAAATGCAATGAAATGCGACGACAAATCTTAGGGCAAAATTTGGGGTATTACAGTTGCCCCTATTTAAATAACTTCACCGGGTGATTTGAGCAACGGAGACTCGAGAAATCATGGTGGAGGGATTTAAATACAGATAACCGAAAATTTTGCCTTTAGACGCAGTGCTATGCAATGATATGGACAAAACAAAACGAACTATAATGCTAAATATGATATGAATCTGATATGATGCGTATGATGAAAATGACAAATGCACGGATACAGACGAAACAATGTCACAGGGGACGACCCACCGAGGAATTGCACTAGGGAAGAAGACATGTCATATCTGGAAGAACGTCGGGTAGACACGATACAGAATTGTTGATAGGTGCCAAGTAAATTAGAAATTGTCCGCAAGGTAAGACGCGAGTAAAACACGAGCTCAGGAGAAAAACGCAAATGGGGATAAAACACCCATGATGCCAAGTAAATAAATTTTGCCCACAAGGTAAGACGCGAGTAAAACACGACCTCAGGGAGAAAAAAAAGCAAATGGGGGTAAAACACCATGATGTTAGGTAAACCCAGGAATATCTGGTAAACGGGGAATAAAACACCCGGGATAAAGGTACATGGGGGATAAAACACCCAAGGATAGAAGGTAAGTGGGGAGTAAAGCACCCAAGATAGACATGTAAATGGGGAGTAAAGCACCCAGGATAGAAATGTAAATGGGGAGTAAAGCACCCAAGATAAAAATGTAAATGGGGAGTAAAGCACCCAAGATAAAAATGTAAATGGGGAGTAAAGCACCCAAGATAGAAATGTAAATGGGGAATAAAGCACCCAAGATGTGCACATGTATAGGAATTATGCTATGACATATGATCAAATGCAAATGCAGACGTCGACGACAAGACTCGACTCTTTCTGTGAGATGACAAAACTGGAGGACTGATTCCTCAACACGGAGATCACTGTCATTCTGTTAAGCTGTATCAAGTTGATAGTCACTGTAGGAATGATGAATAACTGCTTAGGGATTATGCAAGTAAACTGCCCCAGGTCAAATGAACTGATAATTGCTTCAGCTGTCTGATTTGTGGAATCGACTGTTTTGTTGTATCCTCGGAGGGCTTGCCCCAGTCTGGGTCTTGAACAATTCTCTGGATAAACCAAATCTGAGAAGATATTGCCTTGAACAAATCTTGAACTGATTCTTTGACAGGATGTAAAAGGAACTTGCCCCTGATAAGATCACTTGACTAAGTTTCTCATTGTTTGAAAATTCCTTAGAGGAAAGCCAGTTTGCAAACAAAAATATTCATACAAACATGGTAATGCAAAGTTCATGCGATTTTTTGAAAAATTATTTTTGAAAGATGGAAAATACATGAGTCGTTAGTCAGAACACAACGGTTCAAGACGCTCAAAGTTTAAAACAAAGGTGTACTACCAAAATAAATGATTCACAAAGATCTTTAGGAGTCAGGTTACGCAACCTTGCTGTAGTATACTTTCAAAATAACCTTGCTTCAATTAGGTCTTTTGAGGGTTGTAATGTGGCCTGGTTCACGGTTTATGAAACAAAAGATAAAGGCTCAAAATTTATTTGTACCCACCCAATCTACGTGATGATCTTCAGTCCTATGCTCAGTTAACTCATACTATGCATTCAGGTTCCCATAAGTTAGGGATTTCATTGATCGTAGCAATGATGACTCAGAAGTCAAAGGGACCTATGAAAAGGCAGTCACTACTCCCCTATAACATTTGATTGTTTTGACATTGAGGATTTTCAAGATAAGGATTTAAAAATCTCTTTGTATTATCCCTAAATTTTGCCTGAACTATTTATTTTGAAAGTTATAGTCAGCAGGATGCCCCAGTTTTGCCTAAGTCTCCTTCATAGGTTTTGACTTAGCGGGCTTCTTTTGATTTTTTTATATTATTTTTTTGTGTGAAGGAAAGTGACTGTTTGATTTTAATGATTACGGTGAACCATCATCGACCTTTTGATTAGAAAACATCTTCGACACTTATTTGACGTGTGCGAAGGAAAATTTGTTAATGAAAGGTGTATCGTATGAACACACAACCAAGTTAACTGAGAACTACCCATCCCAAGGTTAAAATTGTGGGTTTTTTGTAACGAAAGAAACTCCAACTTCTAGGCTCGAAGGGGGTAACGAGGGATTAACTTCCTTATTTCTCCAGTGTTTGGGAATTGAAACAATGCCTTACATCGTCAACAAGGTTTGATTGAAAGCATACTGACAACAATTATGGGTATAACGTTTTCATCATCCTCCCTCCGATCTTAGCATATCAAAATTTTGGACAAGAAGTAAACATTTGAAAAATAAAGCATAAAGATGCAAATAAATGGACGGAAATGAATTGAATCAAAAGTCGCAATGCTTATTTCATTAATGAAAGTACAAACATAATTGAAAGCAAACAACTTAAACAAAATAAGGAAAATGCAAACAACGAGAAAAAAAAGGCCCAATGACAAAGCTTCAATTCTGATGTGTTGGCAAGGGATTTTTCTGAACATCCGGATGACTGTCTGTAAAATCAATTATTCCAGTTCTAACCAATTCACATACTCTAGCCTTCAATGCAAAACAATGCTCCAAGTCATGGCCTGGGGCACCCTCATGGGAAGCACAATGGAGATCAGCCCTAAATCCAGCCGGAGGATTAAGAGGAGGTGGTAAAGCCTTTGTAGTAATCAGTCCTTGCCGGACTAAGTCAGGATATAGCTCTGTGTAAGTCATGAGAATAGGATCAAAGTGACTCCTGTTCCGTTTCTGGTCTGATATCTGTGTCGAGGAATCAGCTTGACGACTCAAAGGTACACTGGAAGACAAGAGAACCGAGAATGAGAAACCGGGGGACAAATGCAATGCAAAAATGTGATGCTGATGCCATGCAATGGTTTCAAGAATTTCAACGGTCGATTGCGAATATTGCTTTTTAAGAAAGTTGGAAAAAAAATTAGACTTTAAAATGTAAGGCTTTTCGAATTTGCAAAGGACTGCTGAATTCCTTGAAACTAGAAATGATATGATGCTTTATGGATGCGAAGCACAAATACACATAAGCAAACAAAAGGTCCTAAGTTAGAGGAACAATGAATGGAGTCAAGGTCTACCCTTCCCAAAGTGGTGTGTACTATAGGTTAATTGTACCTGCAGAACAAGGGTTCTAAAAAGTGCCCAAAGTCATCAGCCCATCTTTTGGATATTATCAACTTCTCGACTGACTCAAGGGTCGATAATATTCTCAAGAGAACCTCGTTTGAGTGTAGTATCGCGTAGCAACCATTGTAGGACTACTCCCACATAGTTCCCGCACTACGTCCTAAATAAGGCCAAGATGGTGTAAAGGTACTACGGTTCCCAGTATCACAGACTCCAATTGAAAATAGTAAAAGTTTTCACGACTGCACTCGATCAACCGAACCATTTTCGAAAGGGTCTCAACTGAGCGGTGATTCTCGATTTAGCTTAGTCGGGACTCACTCCCTATAAGCCTCGTCGAATATATCGCCATCCTATAATAATGTCACTCAAGTCCGGGTGTAGGACTTATCTCACAACACAGTAATTCCCAAGCAAGGTACCCCTGAACAATATATATACAAATGAGCAAAAATATTAATGAAACAAATATATAATGAAAAATAAACAAAATGGGGATAACCCTCAAAAGTTAGGAGTCCCCAGTGAAGTCGCCATTTTCTGTTGCGGTGAAATTTGGATGTCAAGCTATTGATTAACTTGAATCTTAATTCATTTACAACCGGTCTTTGATTTATCCGAAGGAAAGGTTAAAGAAAGGAAAAACCTAAAGGGGAGAGATCTAAGGTTCGGGGGTTGGTTAAATTTAGGGAAGGTATTAGCACCCTAAACTTCCGTAGTACTCTACAGGAACCTTTTGTTTATTTTTTTTTATTTGTTTCATTTTTGCTTTAAGGGTATGTACAAAGGATTAAGGGTTTAAAAGACCTAAGGGTTAATTCTAAGTTTACTCGGCAAGACATCGCATCTTGTGCCTACATATCCTTACGGGAATGGAATCAGAGTAACTGTAGTTCCCCTCAAAAGGGAGGTTAGAAAAGTCTTGACTGTGGCCAAGGTTTATTCAGAGACTCCAATCTCTATGTTAAAAAAATGTTAATTAAAATTAAAATAGGGTTAAATTAGGGATTCCACGGCGGAAAACCTTAAAACAAAGTACGGCGACTCTTTTGGCCTAACACTAGGATAAAAGCAATTTTGCCCACGGCGGGACACCTAGGCTAAACAGGGTTTGATCCATTAAAGGGGTAAGGCTATTGACTCGGCGGCCAAAAGGCTGAACCTAATCCTTCGGAAGGATAAAACTATAAAAAAATGTGAAAATATGACAAATCATTATATGGAGGAATAATTAAGGTACAGAAATAAGAAAAGTAATAAAGGCAGAGGGTATAAAGAAACAAAGAAACATTTCTGAAAACATGAAGAATATGAAAATATGTAATGACACTTAGAATGAAGTGAGGGAGGAAAATAGTGTGGGGTTGTGGCCACCACAAGCACATCTCAACCTCGAGCATGCACATGAAATGCCAAAAGAAAGAAAAGTAATAAAAGGGTACATAAAATGACACGACAAACATTAAACATCAGGAGTTCCTTACGAAAAGGTTTTAATTTTTTAATATTTTAATTATAAAAAAAAGGTTTTAATAATAAATAAAAAAAAGGGTTTTGATTTTAAAAAAAGGTTTTGTTAAAAAAGGGTTTTGATATTAAAATCTAGGGACCTAAACACACATGGAAATTAACATGGCAAAATATGCACATAAACATGAAAAAGCAAAAGGTTTAGTAATTTAACGGACCTAAACACATTAACATGGCAAAATATGCACATAAACATGAAAAGGCAAAAGATTTAGTAATTCAACCTACGAAGCGGAGGTTTGCTTCGATAAATGTGAAAAAGGTTTGAATAAAGGAATACTGGAGAGCTCCAATCCCTCTGACGAGTTGTGGGAACGACCGCCTTTCTTCTCTGGGGATCTCCTTTGTTTCTCCCTTTCTCTCTCCTCTTTTCTGAAGAAAACCTTCTGACCCCCTTTCAACAAGGCAACGCATGTATATATAGGGAACAAATTAGGGTTAACACCAAATTGTCAATAATGTCCCTAAAGCCCATTTTAAAGCCCAAACTAAATAATTAGTTAAGAAAGAAAAAAAATAAAATTTAAAATAATTAAAATAAACTTAAAATAAAAACTAATAATCCTATTGATTCCTAAAATCAAAAATATTATAAAAAGAACAAAATTTTTTTTCAATATTTTTTATTTTATGATT
This sequence comes from Lathyrus sativus, assembly GCA_963859935.3. Lineage (NCBI taxonomy): Eukaryota > Viridiplantae > Streptophyta > Magnoliopsida > Fabales > Fabaceae > Lathyrus > Lathyrus sativus. Next base: position 187,121,875 of record OZ012737.1, read on the forward strand.
TTTTGGATATTTTTATGAATAATTTAGAAAAAAGTGAAAAAAATAATATTTTAAAAAATGATTTAATTAAACTACGAAAATAATAATTAAATAATAATAAAAAAACTATTTTTGTTATTTTTTAATGAAAGATAGAAAAATTTAGAGTAAAAAATAATAAAAAAACAAAAAGTGACAAAGGTAAGATTCGAACTCTCAACCTCTCACACTCACAACTCCTTACACATGTCCTCTTGCCAATTGTACCATTTTTACTTTTTAGAAAAAAATGCATGCCATATGATATTTACCTGCAAAAAGTCAAACGACTACACAAATTTGTTAGTAATTGATTAAATGCAATAAAAATGCAATGAAATGCAACGACAAATCTTAGGGCAAAATTTGGGGTATTACAGTTGCCCCTATTTAAATAACTTCACCGGGTGATTTGAGCAACGGAGACTCGAGAAATCATGGTGGAGGGATTTAAATACAGATAACCGAAAATTTTGCCTTTAGACGCAGTGCTATGCAATGATATGGACAAAACAAAACGAACTATAATGCTAAATATGATATGAATCTGATATGATGCGTATGATGAAAATGACAAATGCACGGATACAGACGAAATAATGTCACAGGGGACGACCCACCGAGGAATTGCACTAGGGAAGAAGACATGTCATATCTGGAAGAACGTCGGGTAGACACGATACAGAATTGTTGATAGGTGCCAAGTAAATTAGAAATTGTCCGCAAGGTAAGACGCGAGTAAAACACGAGCTCAGGAGAAAAACGCAAATGGGGATAAAACACCCATGATGCCAAGTAAATAAATTTTGCCCACAAGGTAAGACGCGAGTAAAACACGACCTCAGGGAGAAAAAAAAGCAAATGGGGGTAAAACACCATGATGTTAGGTAAACCCAGGAATATCTGGTAAACGGGGAATAAAACACCCGGGATAAAGGTACATGGGGGATAAAACACCCAAGGATAGAAGGTAAGTGGGGAGTAAAGCACCTAAGATAGACATGTAAATGGGGAGTAAAGCACCCAGGATAGAAATGTAAATGGGGAGTAAAGCACCCAAGATAAAAATGTAAATGGGGAGTAAAGCACCCAAGATAAAAATGTAAATGGGGAGTAAAGCACCCAAGATAAAAATGTAAATGGGGAGTAAAGCACCCAAGATAGAAATGTAAATGGGGAATAAAGCACCCAAGATGTGCACATGTATAGGAATTATGCTATGACATATGATCAAATGCAAATGCAGACGTCGACGACAAGACTCGACTCTTTCTGTGAGATGACAAAACTGGAGGACTGATTCCTCAATACGGAGATCACTGTCATTCTGTTAAGCTGTATCAAGTTGATAGTCACTGTAGGAATGATGAATAACTGCTTAGGGATTATGCAAGTAAACTGCCCCAGGTCAAATGAACTGATAATTGCTTCAGCTGTCTGATTCGTGGAATCGACTTTTTTGTTGTATCCTCGGAGGGCTTGCCCCAGTCTGGGTCTTGAACAATTCTCTGGATAAACCAAATCTGAGAAGATATTTCCTTGAACAAATCTTGAACTGATTCTTTGACAGGATGTAAAAGGAACTTGCCCCTGATAAGATCACTTGACTAAGTTTCTCATTGTTTGAAAATTCCTTAGAGGAAAGCCAGTTTGCAAACAAAAATATTCATACAAACATGGTAATGCAAAGTTCATGCGATTTTTTGAAAAATTATTTTTGAAAGATGGAAAATACATGAGTCGTTAGTCAGAACACAACGGTTCAAGACGCTCAAAGTTTAAAACAAAGGTGTACTGCCAAAATAAATGATTCACAAAGATCTTTAGGAGTCAGGTTACGCAACCTTGCTGTAGTATACTTTCAAAATAACCTTGCTTCAATTAGGTCTTTTGAGGGTTGTAATGTGGCCTGGTTCACGGTTTATGAAACAAAAGATAAAGGCTCAAAATTTATTTGTACCCACCCAATCTACGTGATGATCTTCAGTCCTATGCTCAGTTAACTCATACTATGCATTCAGGTTCCCATAAGTTAGGGATTTCATTGATCGTAGCAATGATGACTCAGAAGTCAAAGGGACCTATGAAAAGGCAGCCACTACTCCCCTATAACATTTGATTGTTTTGACATTGAGGATTTTCAAGATAAGGATTTAAAAATCTCTTTGTATTATCCCTAAATTTTGCCTGAACTATTTATTTTGAAAGTTATAGTCAGCGGGATGCCCCAGTTTTGCCTAAGTCTCCTTCATAGGTTTTGACTTAGCGGGCTTCTTTTGATTTTTTTATATTATTTTTTTGTGTGAAGGAAAGTGACTGTTTGATTTTAATGATTACGGTGAACCATCATCGACCTTTTGATTAGAAAACATCTTCGACACTTATTTGACGTGTGCGAAGGAAAATTTGTTAATGAAAGGTGTATCGTATGAACACACAACCAAGTTAACTGAGAACTACCCATCCCAAGGTTAAAATTGTGGGTTTTTTGTAACGAAAGAAACTCCAACTTCTAGGCTCGAAGGGGGTAACGAGGGATTAACTTCCTTATTTCTCCAGTGTTTGGGAATTGAAACAATGCCTTACATCGTCAACAAGGTTTGATTGAAAGCATACTGACAACAATTATGGGTATAACGTTTTCATCATCCTCCCTCCGATCTTAGCATATCAAAATTTTGGACAAGAAGTAAACATTTGAAAAATAAAGCATAAAGATGCAAATAAATGGACGGAAATGAATTGAATCAAAAGTCTCAATGCTTATTTCATTAATGAAAGTACAAACATAATTGAAAGCAAACAACTTAAACAAAATAAGGAAAATGCAAACAACGAGAAAAAAAAGGCCCAATGACAAAGCTTCAATTCTGATGTGTTGGCAAGGGATTTTTCTGAACATCCGGATGACTGTCTGTAAAATCAATTATTCCAGTTCTAACCAATTCACATACTCTAGCCTTCAATGCAAAACAATGCTCCAAGTCATGGCCTGGGGCACCCTCATGGGAAGCACAATGGAGATCAGCCCTAAATCCAGCCGGAGGATTAAGAGGAGGTGGTAAAGCCTTTGTAGTAATCAGTCCTTGCCGGACTAAGTCAGGATATAGCTCTGTGTAAGTCATGAGAATAGGATCAAAGTGACTCCTGTTCCGTTTCTGGTCTGATATCTGTGTCGAGGAATCAGCTTGACGACTCAAAGGTACACTGGAAGATAAGAGAACCGAGAATGAGAAACCGGGGGACAAATGCAATGCAAAAATGTGATGCTGATGCCATGCAATGGTTTCAAGAATTTCAACGGTCGATTGCGAATATTGCTTTTTAAGAAAGTTGGAAAAAAAATTAGACTTTAAAATGTAAGGCTTTTCGAATTTGCAAAGGACTGCTGAATTCCTTGAAACTAGAAATGATATGATGCTTTATGGATGCGAAGCACAAATACACATAAGCAAACAAAAGGTCCTAAGTTAGAGGAACAATGAATGGAGTCAAGGTCTACCCTTCCCAAAGTGGTGTGTACTATAGGTTAATTGTACCTGCAGAACAAGGGTTCTAAAAAGTGCCCAAAGTCATCAGCCCATCTTTTGGATATTATCAACTTCTCGACTGACTCAAGGGTCGATAATATTCTCAAGAGAACCTCGTTTGAGTGTAGTATCGCGTAGCAACCATTGTAGGACTACTCCCACATAGTTCCCGCACTACGTCCTAAATAAGGCCAAGATGGTGTAAAGGTACTACGGTTCCCAGTATCACAGACTCCAATTGAAAATAGTAAAAGTTTTCACGACTGCACTCGATCAACCGAACCATTTTCGAAAGGGTCTCAACTGAGCGGTGATTCTCGATTTAGCTTAGTCGGGACTCACTCCCTATAAGCCTCGTCGAATATATCGCCATCCTATAATAATGTCACTCAAGTCCGGGTGTAGGACTTATCTCACAACACAGTAATTCCCAAGCAAGGTACCCCTGAACAATATATATACAAATGAGCAAAAATATTAATGAAACAAATATATAATGAAAAATAAACAAAATGGGGATAACCCTCAAAAGTTAGGAGTCCCCAGTGAAGTCGCCATTTTCTGTTGCGGTGAAATTTGGATGTCAAGCTATTGATTAACTTGAATCTTAATTCATTTACAACCGGTCTTTGATTTATCCGAAGGAAAGGTTAAAGAAAAAACCTAAAGGGGAGAGATCTAAGGTTCGGGGGTTGGTTAAATTTAGGGAAGGTATTAGCACCCTAAACTTCCGTAGTACTCTACGGGAACCTTTTGTTTATTTTTTTTTATTTGTTTCATTTTTGCTTTAAGGGTATGTACAAAGGATTAAGGGTTTAAAAGACCTAAGGGTTAATTCTAAGTTTACTCGGCAAGACATCGCATCTTGTGCCTACATATCCTTACGGGAATGGAATCAGAGTAACTGTAGTTCCCCTCAAAAGGGAGGTTAGAAAAGTCTTGACTGTGGCCAAGGTTTATTCAGAGACTCCAATCTCTATGTTAAAAAAATGTTAATTAAAATTAAAATAGGGTTAAATTAGGGATTCCACGGCGGAAAACCTTAAAACAAAGTACGGCGACTCTTTTGGCCTAACACTAGGATAAAAGCAATTTTGCCCACGGCGGGACACCTAGGCTAAACAGGGTTTGATCCATTAAAGGGGTAAGGCTATTGACTCGGCGGCCAAAAGGCTGAACCTAATCCTTCGGAAGGATAAAACTATAAAAAAATGTGAAAATATGACAAATCATTATATGGAGGAATAATTAAGGTACAGAAATAAGAAAAGTAATAAAGGCAGAGGGTATAAAGAAACAAAGAAACATTTCTGAAAACATGAAGAATATGAAAATATGTAATGACACTTAGAATGAAGTGAGGGAGGAAAATAGTGTGGGGCTGTGGCCACCACAAGCACATCTCAACCTCGAGCATGCACATGAAATGCCAAAAAAAAGAAAAGTAATAAAAGGGTACATAAAATAACACGACAAACATCAAACATCAGGAGTTCCTTACGAAAAGGTTTTAATTTTTTAATATTTTAATTATAAAAAAAAGGTTTTAATAATAAATAAAAAAAAGGGTTTTGATTTTAAAAAAAGATTTTGTTAAAAAAGGGTTTTGATATTAAAATCTAGGGACCTAAACACACATGGAGATTAACATGGCAAAATATGCACATAAACATGAAAAAGCAAAAGGTTTAGTAATTTAACGGACCTAAACACATTAACATGGCAAAATATGCACATAAACATGAAAAGGCAAAAGATTTAGTAATTCAACCTACGAAGCGGAGGTTTGCTTCGATAAATGTGAAAAAGGTTTGAATAAGGGAATACTGGAGAGCTCCAATCCCTCTGACGAGTTGTGGGAACGACCGCCTTTCTTCTCTGGGGATCTCCTTTGTTTCTCCCTTTCTCTCTCCTCTTTTCTGAAGAAAACCTTCTGACCCCCTTTCAACAAGGCAACACATGTATATATAGGGAACAAATTAGGGTTAACACCAAATTGTCAATAATGTCCCTAAAGCCCATTTTAAAGCCCAAACTAAATAATTAGTTAAGAAAGAAAAAAAATAAAATTTAAAATAATTAAAATAAACTTAAAATAAAAACTAATAATCCTATTGATTCCTAAAATCAATAATATTATAAAAAGAACAAAAAATTTTTTCAATATTTTTTATTTTATGATTTTTTGGATATTTTTATGAATAATTTAGAAAAAAGTGAAAAAAATAATATTTTAAAAAATGATTTAATTAAAATACGAAAATAATAATTAAATAATAATAAAAAAACTATTTTTGTTATTTTTTTTAATGAAAGATAGAAAAATTTAGAGTAAATAATAATAAAAAAACAAAAAGTGACAAAGGTAAGATTTGAACTCTCAACCTCTCACACTCACAACTCCTTACACATGTCCTCTTGCCAATTGTACCATTTTTACTTTTTAGAAAAAAATGCATGTCATATGATATTTACCTGCAAAAAGTCAAACGACTACACAAATTTGTTAGTAATTGATTAAATGCAATAAAAATGCAATGAAATGCGACGACAAATCTTAGGGCAAAATTTGGGGTATTACACAATGCAATAATATAGATTGCGATAATATAAATTGCGGGTAATGTAAAACATACACAACGCATGGAAGCACTAAGTGAGTGTGTTAATTGTGAATAAAATGAAAGTAGATAAAGTAAACATACACGGACGCATGAAAGCGCTAGAGTGTAGGTGAGTGGATCGTGTATGTGAGGTGCACAATTGGTTTTATGCGAAGTTAATTTATTTTTTAGTCGAATTGATTTTAAGGGGAATGTTGGATTGCATTAGATTCGTTTTAGTAAAATTGTTTATTATCACATTTGAAAGTTAAATTACTTAGAAAGTTTTCTAATATAAAAAAAAAGTTCTTATTATCAACAAATGTTGTTTAAATTATATAAAAAAGACTTTACTAAATAGAATTATTTTCTCTTACTTAAGTTATTATAAAATGTTTTTTATTATTATTTTATTAAAACAAATTAGTTAAATGCGGGACTAATTGAAAGTTGATGGTTAAATAAAATGAAAATTATTATAAAAAAAGAGTTGTTTATTAAGATAAAAGGTTAGTTTGCGTTAGTTAAATAGAAAAGTGGAATAACCAATTTATTAAATAAAATCAAATAATAGACCTAAGAAACTATGATTAAATTAAATGATAGAATTGATTATAAAAGGGGGATTATGATTAGATAAGCAATTACTAAATATGGTGAATTTTAAGACTAATTGATTAAATAATTGGTAAATAGAACTAATTAAAAAGGGTTATTAATTATTTTAAAAAGTGATTAATTAGTAAATGTTTAATAAAAAACTGTTGGTTAATACTGATTTTAAAAAACGATTAACAGGTAGATTAGGGGGGGGTGATTAATGATTGTCTGTGTTATTTGTGAAGGAATGTGGTGGGTGTATGGTGATACTGCATTCGCATTACAATAACTAAATAAACAAAGGAAACGAAAAGGAACCCTAAATCCCCTAATTCTCGATCGGTTTCCCAATCCGCCTTCGCTCTCACTGTCCGTAACCCTCTCTTCGATCCCTTTTCATTCTTTGCCTTCCGTTCTCGAACCTGAAACATGAATTGAAAGCATCAATCGTTCAATAATTTCAATGCGAATGAGAATTTACCGAAGGTTGGTGGAGCGACGAGGACTCGTGCGGTGAAGATGGGGGCTTTTTCAGTCTGATCCGCGGCGCCGGTGATGGTTTCGTCAACTGGTGTTTGTGGTGATAGAAGATGATTTCGTCAATTGAGGGGATAAGTTTCTTTTACTCAAAATCTCCGTTTACGCACCTAGGGTTCTTTCGTCTCTCCTTTTCTTCTTCTATCATCCTCCTTTTATATCTCAGGGTGATGATGTTTTTGAATGAGTTTGAATGCTGATTTGAATGTTGATTTGGGATTTTCCAATTTGGGATGTATCCAATTTGAAAACTTCCCCTTTCTGTCCAATTTCGTTTAATGTTGTTAAATGGAAATTCCAAAATCGTGATCTCTTGTATCAATCTGATTAAAGCTTTGATTCAAAATGGGATTTGATTTGGGGAATCTTGAGTTGATGCTGAGGAATCTGAATAGGATCTGAATGGGATATTTTCTGCACAGGGTATATTCTTTTACTAATCCAAACCCTACGTTTTTGCAGGTGTGGAAAGCAGGGGATTATGGGCCCAGAGAAATTAACAGCCCAGAGTAACACCAACTCAATTCTTTGGCATCTGCCACGCTTTGCACAGAGCTTTGGCCAATACGTTGCAATGAACTTCTGATACTCTTTGGTGGAGGCTCCCACGGAAATACCGGTGATGATGAGTAACAACTTCAAAATGTCTCTTTGCGAACAAACTGAATACAGGTCATGTTGTTCTGTTGTTGGTTCCAGCTTGTGGCATGTTAATTGTAGCCTGGAGTTGCTTGTTGTGAACCTGTTATCGTTGACACCTTAAATGATGCAGCTTGTGTGAAATTGATACCTGCTGCTGTTATCGCTAATTCCTCTTCTTCTTTCAGGTTGCTGCTGATCAGTTCAAAATCCACTAGTCTTAGCTTTGGCGCCGAGAAAAGTATAATGGTGAAGATGACATGGTGGTCTGAATCGTGAGCCAGGATTGTCGTTGCTTTTGAAATCCTCGCTATCTTCGAACTAATGTTGAGAGCTGTTCCAAAAATGGTTGCCTCGTTTGTTTACATTTGATTCCTCCGACGTTCGGTAGGAAACTGGTGGCAGCTTTAGTTTGTCGCCTTTCCGACCGCTCGAAGTTTAACCCGATGATGAATTGATCTGAGGGTTGTACCTTCTCTTATCTTCGCAAATGTTGGTTCGGATTATCCTTTGCATTGTTCATTCTTACTGGTTTGGAAACGCTTGCAGGTGATGAAATATTGATGCTATGTTGTTGCTAATGAAATTGCAGTGTTGTACCTTTGTTGCTGGCATTTGCTTGTACTTGACATTGATATTTATTCGCAGCTGACATTGTCGATGTTGCTCGCAGCTGCAGCTAGTGTTACTCGCCATTGGCATTGATGTTGTTCTGTACTGTAGTGGCATTACCTTCTTGCAAATGCTGGTTGATGCTCATGTTTGATATACTTGTTGCTTGCACCTAGTATGGTTGCACTGCTGTTGTTTGTAGCTTGTATGGTTGCTGATGTTGATAGCAGTCTGAAGTTGCTTCTCATGGCCTATTCTGAACTTGTGCTAAGATACCAGTTTCTGTTATTGTTTTCGATTTATCTGGGGCAGCATCTTGAGCTGTTAGAAATATGCTGACTTTCCTCTTCTTCTTTCAGGGGAAAATTTAAGTCTGGAGGCTGCCGGTCTTGTGCCATCGGCGAGAAGGGTATAACGGTGATGATGACACTATGTCTGAACCAGAAGATTTTTTGAGAATACAGTTGCCTTTGAATATTGTTGGTTGTTTTCGAAATATGTCGAGCCACCTGAGCCTAGTTACTTTCTGTCCGAAATTCAATTCTTCCGATGTACGGTAAGGAGTCAGTGACAGCCCTGGCTATCGCTTTCCCATCCGCTCGACTCGCCCAATGATGAGTTGAACTGAGGGTTGAAGAATAACTCAATTCAGTTCTCCTTAACTTGCATTTCTCCTCTCTAACCGTATCTGATTACTGGTTGGTATCTGTTTTGGTTGCAGGTAGCTTTGGAGTGATTCTCTGTCACCTGTCGATTTTAGTTCTTGCACAAATAACTCAGCTTCGAATTCTCTTTCTTTTTGGAGTGTACGAGTTATTCTTCAGGTTGGTTCTCCTGCGACCTTTGGTTCTATCCTTAATAACAAGATGAACATGGCTTTGGATTCTGTTGGTTACGGTTGTTAATCCGGTTTTATTATTTGCAGGCGTGATGTTGGCTTTGGATTTCATCTGTTTGGACCGGTTGAGTTGCAGAAGAGTAGTTTGAAACCGTTACGGACTTTTCCTCTCGGTATCCAACACTATTACATGCAGGAACACCCCTCTAATAAGTAAATATGACAGGTCGCACCATCTGCCATATGCCTTTCTGGTTCTTGACACCATTTAGAATGGCTTGACTTTGTATTCGTGTGTTGGTGGTATCCACTGGATGCGTCATTCCTTCCCCAAAAGCACCAGCAACAGTACAGACTCTCTCCATACAAAGAAATGGTCGTGAGAAACGTTCTCGGAAATTTGGGATTTACTACTGGAAGTTGAGTTTTGAGCTGCCATCGATTTATTGATTGATTAAGAAACAGCAAGTTCTTCTCTGGTTTTCTTCAAAGTTATAAACTTTCAATTGTATTGTAACCTTTCAATTGTAACCTTTGGATAATAAAAAGAGTGCTTGTAAATTAATTACATGCGGTTAGCTTCCGAAAGTGTAAAAAAGTGTAGTAGTAGTTATCTATTTCTCAATCGTTAATTGTGTGATGCCAGTTTCCAAATTTCTTTAGCTTTCCCACACAAACCACTCATGCACTTGTTTGGATTTTGATCTCATCACCTGAGACTTATAACCTGATCTTGAATTTTATAGAGATAACGAGCCAACGTTCTGAGGAGTATGGAACCTGAACCAAACTTTAGAATGAATTTTCTAACACTCATATTCTCTGAGGCCAAACAAAACATCCCAAAAATCCAAACAACTCTTGAATAGACACCTTTGGAACCAGATAGATGTGACTCCTTAGAGCAGATGGGTGGATGATTGATCGCGAGAATGAACGCTTTCTCCGCTCGACATTACTGCTTCTGCACACATTGGTTAGTCGCATTTAAATGTTAAAATGACGATAGAAAAATGCAAAAAGAGGTGGGATCTTACGGTTAAAAAATAGGGTGCAACAGATGCCCCTATTTAAGTTACTTCTATTCGGAGATATGGAGATTGAAATCTCCGTCTCGACGAGATAGGAGGGACTTAAATATAAACACTGCACGAATTTTTGGCCTTAAGAAACCGCCGAATGCAAATGATATGCAATGATATGAAAATGCAAGACAAAGGATCCTGTGAGGGAAAGATGTCACGGGCACGACATAAAGGGAAGAACAGGACTGACAACAGGTAACCCTTACGGGGACAGGAAATAAACACCACTGGGGAATCTCCAGAAGTATAACAGTACCTCGTACACTAGGGATATGGTGATGGGAAAGAAGCTTGTAGTCGAAAGATATGCTTATCACCGTAATGGTGGTCGGTGGCAATCCAAATGGATTTCTTGATCGAGTCCATAATTCAGTTTTATCTTGTATTTTTTCTTTCTTCTTTTTCTTCATGTATTATTTTGTTCTCTTTTTCTTTTTTGTTTTTGTATATCTTTTTCTTTTGGAACTCAACTTGAAATAGTAAAATGTATAACTTCCCCGAGCGTCACGATAAGGGTACCATGAGCTGGTCTCAGTCTCTGCCTGAAATGTCAAAATTTTGTAGATGGTAGAATCACTGTAGTTGGTAGATGTAGATGTAAATGTCGTTGTAAATGTTGTTGTAGTTGTAGAACTTCCCTGAGCATCATGGTATGGGAACCATGAGCTGGTCTTAGTCTCTGATGTAGAACATTCCTGAGCGTCATAGTCTGGATGCTATGAGCTGGTCTCAGTCTCTGATGTAGGACTTCCCCGAGCGTCATAGTCTGGATGCTATGAGCTGGTCTCAGTCTATGATGTAGGACTTCCCCGAACGTCATAGTCTGGATGCTATGAGCTGGTCTCAGTCCCTTCCCGAAATGATGAAAACTCGTGAGAGCCTCTTCACAAGGGGTTGTAAATTTTGTAGATTGTAAATGTCGTTGTAGACTATAAATGCAATTCGTTGTAGAACTTGTAGATGTAATTGTAGTTGATGTAATCTGTAATGTACTCTGTTGTCGTAAATGTAATTGTAAATTGTAGGTGTAGTTTGTAAAACTTCACCGGGGATTTTCGGAAGAGATGTGAGCCGGTTGAATTGTAACGCACATCTTCTCGAATGAAGGTAGACTGATATGATAAACTTCCCCGACTTCTTCGGGGAATGTCACTTGATGGAAATAAACTTGTGCGATGAACTCACTAGGGAATGCGTTCCTGTTGAGTATCTTTGTAATCGCAAAATATTCTGTAAGCTCTCAAATAAAGAGAGGTGTCTTGTAATGTCTTCGGTTAGCTTCTTCGATGAAGTTAGGAAATGATGCCTTTTGATGATTTGATGATGTTGAAGGACCTATTGAGTGTGAATGAATTGTCTTGTAGAAAATGTCATTTGTCGTTTTGAATAAGATCCTGATCAAAACGAGTTGCTCAAATAAAGAGATAGATGTTCGAGAAAATCCTGTGATGCTATTGTTGAAGAAATGTCTGTCTTTATGAATATTCTTCCTGGGAAATAGGGTGCGAAATAAATGCACACTTAATCCACGCTTAAAGATTGGAGATGTCCATGATGTGATTGCCAAAGACCGAAGTTCAATTCAGGAAGTAACTGAAGAGAAACTGTCAAGCAAGACTCAACCATTGAGGTATGAATTCAGATGGGATTGTACTGAAATAACCATCTTCCACGAGGGTTGAACTTCATGGGGAAAATGAAACATTATGCTCTTTCTGCCTAGGGTAGACGAATCTATGTGGAGGGATAAGACACACCCAAACACCTAGGGATAACTATAGCCAAAGCGATAAAACAAAACAAACACAAAGAATGCGAAAAAAATGCACATGCTATGCTGTCTACTTATATGTTATACGTATGCTGACGGACTGGGAGAAGCGAAATAAACGCCTCAAACGAAAGGTATTCAAGCAAAATCTCCATAGATCCCTTATCACCTGCGAAGAAAGTACTTCGAACAGAGGTAACTTTCGCGTCTGGATAAAATAAATATCCTTAGAGAAGCACATGATATTGTTGTTTTTCCCCGGACGAAATAAACGTCCATGGTCATCCTTTTGTTATTCATATATCAAGTAAAACATAAGGTTTTTAAAAGGTTTAAATCAATCTGGATTTTGCTATTGTTGCACCCCAAAATTTGACCAACATTTATTTACCAAGCTTGTGGTTCATTCATCATCTGCATCTCATTGATATGTGGGCAGTAGATCAAGAGGTATGGTTACCCAGCAAGAGTTGTCTGAGACTTGGAAGCTAGCCAAGAAAGTTATTCAAGTGTTTAAAGGTTGATATCTTTGTCAGAAAACTCAAGAGGTCCTCAGAGAGATTGGTTGAAACCAAGGTTGTGTGTCTCATAACTTGAGAGTTGTGGGAGCCCCTCAGATGATTCTGAGATTATGAGGATGGACTTGAAGCTTTGAGAAAGCTCATGAGATGTCTTGAAAGCCATCATGAAGCCTAGAGAGTTCATTGTACAAGGATTCAGAAGATTTAGCCATGAGTGGTGGAATTAGGGTTTGATTGGGTCAACCCTAGGCCAACTGATGATTTGGAGAGGGTTGAGACCTAATCCAAGAGCCATGTGATCATGGAATGATGCATTGAGATGCTATAAGGATGATTCCTAGACCAACTCATCATGATTGAGGAGTTTGAGAAGTTTCAAGCTAGGGTTTCTAAGGCTTGACAGTGTAAAATCCCCTAGTTTGATCCCTATCTTCAAGGCAGTGTAGCTCAAGATGTGATTGTCATATCATCTCCCCCACAACATGAATGTTGTAGAGCTTGTTCTTAGATTTAATTTGAGTACTAGAACTCTTTGATAGGATTTGTAGAGCCCAAGTTATGACTTTGACAAATTGCAGGTCATCTGAGGTATGTGAATCTGGGTCCTTGAAAGTCACCCAACTTGCATCCAACTTTTTCCCTAGTAGGATGATTCCTATGAACTCTTGGTCAACATGAATGTTGTAGAGAATCTTCTTAGCTTTCTATAGAATACTAGAAGTCCTTGGTAGGATTTGTAGAACTCAACTTATGGCTTTGGCAAGTCAAGGGCATTTTGGTCATTTGGAGGTTATAGGTCATTTCAAGCATAAGGCCATATCTCCTACTTCCAAGCTTCAAATGGAAAAATCTTCAACATCAAACTTGCTTAGAATGATGTTTTAAGGCTAGTAAGGAGGTCATGAGATGTTGAAAAGGCTTGTATCAAAAAGTGATAAAAATGGCCTAAAATGGAGGCATAAGTTAAATAAGTTGAAATTGAAAATTGGAAATCACAAGTTATACATCCAAACCATGTCATATAATAGGTCATTTTGACTCCAAAAGACATTCTAAGAACAATGGTTCAGCCACAATTTTGATTTGAGGCCTAGATCTTAGGGCTGCTTTGGAAATGGCTTACTTGCATCTTAAGGCACCAAAGCAAAACATGAAGAAACTCAATATACAAGTTAGTTATGCATTGTAACACACCATACATCTCATGTGGGGAGAATTTCAAGTCAGAATTGGTAGTTACAAGGACTATGGCATGAGATAGCATATGGTGAGAAGTGAAATCAAAATATCATGAGATGGGAAGTTTAAATACTCATTGGATTGTTCCAGAAGGTTCTGGACAGTTCTAACAAGTTCTATATAACATTTAGAGCTTGCTCAGATGCAAGGTTGGTGAGAAAAGAGGTTTGAGAGAGAGAGTGTTATCTTGTTGCTTCCATTGCAAGTCAAGTTCCAATTCTACATTCTTCTTCATTTCCATTCATTCTTTCTATACAAACACATTCCATTGATGATTCTGAAGCTGTGCACATTGATTTGAGAGCAAATCCATGGTGAATTGAAGAGTTGGTGATTGAACTTTCAAGGTAGCAAGTCAGAATCGAATTCTGAGATTGAAGCCTCCTCCATCAAATTTGTTGCAAACAGTAGCAAGATTAGCATCTAAGGAAACTTTCTGAAGAGCTTCAAGGCTTGAAGTGAAGGATTTCACCATCTGTTGATCAAGAATAACCAGGTTTGCAAATTCTCCACTACACCATGTTTTATGCATAATTAGGTTAGTTTGTTAGTGTAGAAAGTGTCGCTACTGCGAAAATCGGCGCCGGCAATACAGAAGAGTCGCCACCGTGCGTTATTTATCCCAAAGGAGGGAAAGGAAACGCTCGAAGTAAACCTAACGCAAAGACGGGAAAAGGTATGGTCATCGCAACCAAAACCTGGATTCGGGAGTCGGTTACGCAAGGGGAAGGTATTAGCACCCCTCACGTCCATCGTACTCGATGGGATCCACGCTTGCTTGTTTGGTACGGATTGTTATTTCTATCTAAACTAAAGGGTTAAGGGTTAAAAAGAAAGAAAGGGACTCGGTAAAGTATCACACTTTATGCCTACGTATTCCCGTCTGGAACGAGAAATCAGAGTCAACGTAGTTCGCCTACCTACGGGAAAGGAGGGGAAGGTTGCTCGCTAGGATATCGCATCCTATGCCTACGTACTTCCACACTGCATGGAAGATCAGAGCAAACGTAGTTCGGGCTACGCGCGACACAAGTTGTTCAAGTGTCTTTTATGAAAAAATCTCACCTTAAACAAGGGTTTTCTTATTGCAAAAAGGTTGATGTTTGTTCAAATCTTTTGACGGAAGAAATGAATTGATTTTGCTATAACCTTTATTAATGTTTTTCTGTTGTTTTGAAGAAAGAAGAGATGACACTCTACAAATCCTAGGGTTAAAAAGGGAATAAAATCTACCCTAATGTTATCATACATGAGTTAGCTCCTAATGTCTATCACATCCTCCCTTGAACAAGGAAGAATGGAAGTCCTACGGGAAAGGAAAACGAAAGGAAGAAACGGAAATACAAGTAATAACCGCATACAAGTGAACATGAATATAGCAATGGTAAATGCAATGCAAAGGAGGGAGGAAGGTTCATCTCAACCTCAAGCCCATTCATGGATGGAATAAGAAAATATCAAGTGATCATATGCAAAGAATCGAGTGAAAACTCCGAATGAAACGCGTAATCCACTATTTGGAATCGCAACGTGCTATCATGCAAACAAGTCGATAATTGGGCAAGCTACACATACAAATAACAGCCACCTAAGGGGTCTTCAAATACCTCTAGCCTATCTATAATAAGAAATATAAACCACGGCGTTCACCACGCAAACACAAATCGGCCGTTGGAGCCTTAACAAAAATAAAGTCCGTTCGGAAGTCCAAATTACAAGTCCGAATACAAAACATAAGAAAAATAGCAAAAGGTGCTAAAAAATTCAAATAAAAATCTCCAATGCCCTAAATCAAGCCACAAACCAGGGGTGAGAGATACCACAAAAATATCCAAAGATAAATGGTCAAATAAGATGGAAACATTGCAAGATATCTCATGTATACCAAAGGAAAGATTAAAGTGGAGCATGTTAAAGAAAGCATCCAAAACCAATTAAAATGGTACAATAAAATTCCCATAAAAATATATCACAATACCTCAACATGTGTATGAGATCCCTACAAAAGGATTGACATTTAAATTGTGTTTTGATAGGTCAAAGAAATTCAACAAAATGATAGCACCAGCATTGGTCTTTTTATGACGACCCAAATGTAAAAAATCCAAAGAAAATGTCAAAAAATGGTAAAATTATAATTCCAGTTTTATTAAATCCTAGACATCTTAAAGATTCAGCACAAAAAAATGGGGATCAGAAAGACTAATTTTCCTATTTTTTATGATTATTTGAAGTCAGCATATAAAACAGAAAAATTAAAAGAAACATGGCAGTAGGAAAATAAAAGAAAATAACATGAATAAATAAAAGTGGCATGAGGCTTATGTGGCCGATTACGTGGTGCAGTGAGAGGTGTTGGATGAATGGAAGAAACCTTGACTTGGAAATGTATCCGACGGTGTTAACACCTTCTTCTCCAAATCAAATTTTTCAACTTTGTGAATAGTAACCCGCAGCTCCATGAACATGAGTTTTTTGCTACTTTGAAGCACCATAACTCCATCAATAATTATCCGTTTCGCACAAAATTTTGGTCAAACTTGAAGGAAAAAAATCAAGGAATCCAAATATGGTCTTAGATTTTCTTGAAACTCTCTCTAACTCCCAAAACGTGGCACCTCAAGAAAAACTCAAGAACCAAAAATTGTCATAAAACCCATCTTTTTTGTACTAGAATCCATGTAGGAGATGAGAGCAATGTAATGCAACAACAATAATGCAAGAAAGACTCATAAATCATGAGTTATGTCGAATTCTTTATACCTCCGAAAAATGGCTTATGGAGCTTCACTCGATCACCAATTCTTTGAGAAAATGATGTGGACACGTCCTATAATTGATGAGGAAGGTGTTTGGATGGAAAGAAAGGAGTGAATTGATGGAAAACAAAAAATCAATTTTTCACTTGGAGCTCACTTTAATGGAGTTGTGTAGCTTGGTTCATGCATCAATTATGGCCAAAAAAAGTGTTGAATCAATTGTAAGAATGATAAGGAATGTATTTGCAATGGTGGAATGAACCAAAAGTGGGAGAAAAATGGAATTGAAAATTTGAGTTTTCAAGCGTAGAAAAATGTGGGGAAAATGGAAAAATGGTGAAGAGAAAAATGAAGATTCAATATGATTTGCAAATGGAGAAAATGGATTCAACATCAACTATCACCAACCTTTACTCTTAATGATCTCAATCCAATATATAGGAGAGCATGGAAAGATCTAGAGTCTTCTAGATCAATCTAGGATGATTCTAGAAACTTCATGAATTTCTCATGATATGGTATTTTGGAATCTCATGATATCTCACCTTAGTCTCTTTGCAACCCCTTGAAAATCTCATGACATGAGTTATTGAGGAGTGTATGATGCTTACCAAGCTAATCCCTTGCATTTCTCTTCATTTTACAAATGTGCCTTATTTTGCAAGTAATAGAATTACAAAGCAAGTCCATTTTTAAAGCCCTATCTAAAAATTGTGGCTGAACCAAAGTCTTTAAAATGTTGTTTAGACTCAATTTGATATATTACATGACCCATTTTGGATTTATAGATTGCCCAAACCAATTTTTCATTTGAACTTTTTCAACTTATATGCCATTTTTAAGTCATTTTTTACCAACTTTTATCAATCTGAGTTCTATGCATTTCCAAACTTCCATGACCTCTTTTATAGGCTTAAAATGTCATTTTGAACAACTTTGATGTTGTGAAGTTTTTCATTTGAAGCTTCCTTGTATGAGTTTTAGGCATAGGCTAAGAATGACCTATAATTTCACTTTCCCAAAATACCCCTGACTTGCACAAGCTATAACTTGAGCTTCACAAATCAAATGAAGGCATACCATACCTTTTTGGAAAGGGAAGATCATGAATAATAACTCTTATGTTTGCCAAGAATTCATTTGAAAATTCCTTGAAGGTCAAAAGTTGCTTGGAAGACAGACAACTTTCACAGACAAATTCTAGTGTCCTCAGATGACCTGTAACCTGCAAAAGCTATAACTTGAGTTCCATAAATCATCTTGATGACTTCCACCACTCAAATTAAAGCTATGAAGATACTCTACAAGTTTTATGTGGACCAGAAATTCATATGAAGCTTGCATTTTGAGTTACATTGCCTTGAAGTTTGACCTAAATTAGGGGATTTTACACTGAAACCCTAATTTGGTAACTCCTCTTCTCCTTGACTCCTGTTGATTCTTCTTTGGCACAACACCACATCCATATCCATATAGCAAATAATTAATCCCACATTCTTCAAATGAGCCTTGATACCTTTCAAAACAAGTCTTTGACCTAGGGTTGACCTAGTATTGACCCAGATGAAACCCTAGTTGACTGACTTCAACTGAGGCTCTTGCAATCATTCCAATGACTTGGTTACTCCTCAAAAATGATCATCTAGGCTCTTCATAACATCCATACACACCTCATGCTCTTGGCTCATAGCTCATACTTCCTCTGATGATCCCCAAACAACCTCAAGATAGGAGAGAACCCCATGATTGATCTGTCAACTCTTCAAGACTCAAATTCTTCCCTGATGACATGAATAGTCTTGAATATGAATGAAACCCTCTGAATATGCCTCTTGAGACAAGAATGGTACTTGATCCCCTGATTAAGATTAGCTTGCCTATGCTATGCAATGCAGATGAATACACTATGTACATGATACCAATGCAAATGACTATGCAATTGAAACATAAACCTAGGTTAGAAAAGGTTGGGCAAATTTTGGGGTGCAACAGCTGCCCCTATTCAAGCGGCTTGGACCCGACTGGATGAAGAGCGCGCATCCTTCAGACATTCGAGGTACGAGACGGTTGAATACGAAAGAACCCGGAAATTTGCCAACCGTAAAATAAATTGCGTACGACTACTGCTTGGGAAAAATATCATTCAGAAAACCGAATCCGGTTGTCACGGCAACAACTGATCAATTATCTGATAAGAACTGACTTGATTTCGTCCTCAACTACCTGCGTGACGCCACAGGCCTTGAATCCACAATTAATTCCAAATTTTGCTACAATAAGCATGCATCGAGCCAAAGGACCACGTCGAAAACACAAAAGTCTTGACCTTCGTTTGTAGAGAAACAAACAAAATGCTACGTAAAGCGCGAATCAGGCATCCGGTGACTTGAACAAGTTACTCTGTGGGATACATCTCCGACGACACAGATACTTGAACAAATAATTCCGCAGGGAGCCACTCCGTTAGCACGGGTAATGATTCTGCCAACACCGATAATAATTCCTTTGACAAAAGGTAACAACTCCATCGACCAGGATAACAAACTGCCTCAAACAAGGCATAATAACTCCTCAAACCAGGGTGTAACTCCATCACCCAGGGTGACAACTCCCTCAACCAGGGTAATAACTCCCCCAACCAGGGTAATAACTCCTTCAACCAGGGTATAACTCCTTCAACCAGGGTAATAACTCCTTCAACCAGGATATAACTCCTTCAACCAGGGTATCAACTCCTTCAACCGGGGTAATAACTCCTTCAACCAGGGTATCAACTCCTTCAACCGGGGTAATAACTCCTTCAACCAGGGTATAACTCCTTCAACCAGGGTATAACTCCTTCAACCGGGGTATAACTCCTTCAACCGGGGTATAACTCCTTCAACCGGGGTATAACTGACGACAGCCGTCAAACACCTACTTCGACGGCAGGTAGTAATTTCAAGATTTTCAATACTGACGTGACAACAGTCTGAAGAAAACTCCGCTGGGGAAGAAGAGAAGCTTAACCAAACAACTCTGATGGGGAAGAAAACTCTACTGGGGAAATCACGGCGATAACTCCAAAAAATCTGAACTATGAAATCTTGTAATGCCGACACAACAGCGACCTGAGAAGGACTCAGCTGGGGAAAAGAGAAACTCAACCAAGCAACTCTGCTAGGGGTCCACATGATAGGACGAACACGATCACTGCTCGCCTTGCGCCACAAATCCGACTATCCGAACATCTTCCTGAATCATAATCTCAATTATCTGCAGGGGAAAACAAACATCTGAAACCAACGAGGTAACCAACCTGGTTTATGTTTCCGAATACGTATGTTCGATAATGACGTAATGTTTCCATATAGCATGGAAATGCTATGCATTTTGAAAATGAAATGCAAGTATGATGCAAATATGATGATGCATGCAATATGCTAATGCAGGCTCGGGCTGCTGGAGAAAGTCGGGTACAGAAAACCACTTCAGCAAAATAAATGCTGAAGACGGAGCCAACTCCGCTGGGGATAAACCGGATATCACAGAATTATTCCAGCAAAATAAATGCTGGAAGAGTGAAATCAACTCCGCTGGGGAAATTGGGAACTTAACCAAACACCTCGTTGAAGTAACACCCTGCTGAGGAATATAACTCTGCTGGGGAATAGCAGATGTGCCAAGTATGATTGGACTTCGTTGGGGAAAACAAACGGAGTCTTCCTGCGTACTAATGAAGATTGGATTTGAAACTGACGCGCCAACACGGACGGGCCTTACAGTGATCGCCAATAAGAATTGGACTTTTAGGCTATCTGCGATGGGTCAGGTACAACTGACGCTGAACAACATTCTGTCTGAATTCACAGTCCCTGGTTGACGGATCAGAAGATAGTAACATGACTTCCCGACATTCGTCTAACACCTTAAGATTGACTAAATCTGCTCGAATAACTCTGAATAACCCTGATGGTACTGAGAAGAACAATCCCTTTGCTTCTGATATGCCCCGGCCTGTGGGACCTCTGTGGGGATAGTCCTCACAAGGGAATCTGAAAATCTGTACCCCGTTGGTCTGATATGAACTGCCCCAGCATTCTGAACTTCGGAGAAATACTTCACACCAAATGCCCCTCGAGTAAAGAATAACTTTTGCGCTCTTAAGATGGCCTGCCCCTGATTGCAATGACTTTGCCCCTGATTAGCTGATCCAAAGCAGTACCTCCAACTACGAGAGATTTACCAAATCTCGACCTGATTGCCCCAGAGTAACTGACTTTGAATGGCTGACCTGACTGGGGAGCACTTAATGACTTGCCCCGGCTTACGGAACATTCGGGCGTTCTGCATTCTATCCTGACCATACTTTCCACTGTAGGAAACTTTTCTGCTGTCAAGCGCTTACTCGCAAGTAAAACAAGTTGTTCTGCATAAAAGACGTATTAATGCAACACATATGATAGTTTTGACATCCAATCTGTTCACTGGGAAAAGGGAAAAACAGTTTATAGCATATAATGCACAAAACATTTATCAACATCAGTACCAACATGGTAAGAGGAACCCTTTCAGGAGTCAGAATCGACGCGACCTTTACCGAAGTATGCTTTCGAAACAACCTGCTTCAATTAGGACTTTTGAAGGTTATAACGTGGTCAGGTTCACGGTTTTGAAGGAAAGGATAAATGCTCAAAGTTTATTTTAACCCACCCATTCTCCTTGATGTTCTCCGATCCTATGTTCAGCTAATTCGACCTTAGCACTCACCTCTCAGAGGCTGAAAGATAGGAGTGATAGTTCGAGAAATTATGATTGTTGGGAGTGACAGCCACTCACCTTTCGTCTCTGACACTTGAGGTCACACGACTCGTATTTCATTTGAGGATTTTTCCATCCTTTCATCTTTTTTTCTTTTCATATCCCTAACTTTTGCCTGGACTGACTCTTTTGAGTTCTTTTGGTTTTTTGAATCCAGCGGGATGCCCTCATTTTTGCCTAAGTCAATTGTTTTCTTTTCTTGACTTAGCGGGCTTTTGATTTCTTTTTTCTCTTTTTCCTTTCGAACAAGTCGTGTGACGCTGGTTGTCTGACCCTTTGGGGAATGATGTGACTGTTTCACTCCTAATGCTGAACCATTGTGGTTTCTTAGGCACGACCTCTAGAGGTGTGACTGATCCTCGAACGGACACTCCTTTTGCAACTTGAACGCTCGGTCAAATTAGCTAACACCTACCCTGCCCCAGGTTAAGATTGAGGGTTTTTCATTCACAGAAAGAAACTCCTACTACAAGGCTCAAAGGGGTTGACAAGGGATTATCTTCCTTATATCTCCGGTGTTTAGGGATTTGAAACAATGCATGTACATCATCAGCAGGTTTTATTTCAAAAGCATACAATCAGAAGCTGCGTGTCGTTCATTTTCGTCATCCTCCTCAGATCCTTCTTAACCAAGCATTGGACATTTGCAAAAACAATTAGTGAACACGAATGGATTCAATCAAAACATGCATATTTATTCCATTATCATCAATTGAATGCAAACAACAAGTTTTACAAACAAGATTGCAATTTAAACAGGAAAGAAACTACAAACGTAAAGCAATGACAAAATAAAACAAAGAAAAAAAGCCAGCTTCCGAGAACCGGGCTTTCACATCTGTCCTGCTGCTGAACCAGCTATCTTCACAATCAGTTATTAGAGGCAGCCTACCACTGTTCTGATCTACTTTTAACGGCCCACCCGAACTATAGAACTCCTCTTTGTCCACCATACTCCAGCCTATTCATGGTTTGGCATTGGTTGTTGTGTAATATTGGGCCCTTCCGTACCAAAATTAATAGCAGTGCTATCAAGCAAATCTTGCACTTTATGCTTGAAAGCGTGGCAGTTTTCGATATTATGGCCGGGTGCCCCAGAGTGGAATTCACAATGCTCATTAGCGTTATAAATGGGTGGGGGTATCCCTGTCGGAGGATCCATCGTTCTTTTCTCGACCAACTGTAACCGTAACAAATTCTGAAGAAGCTCAGCGTACGATACTGGCGGCGGATCGAATACCCTCCTCGGCTTCCCGTTCTGAATTCTTCGTTGAGCCGGATGTTGTTACCCCTGCTGTTGCTGATGTTGCGCGGGGATTGTCACACTTGCAACTTGTTGCGGTTGGTATTGCCTCCATCCCCTATTTCTTCCCCGAGAGCTACATACCAATTGGCATCTTCCTGTTTTCTACCCCCGAAAGCTTTCTTATTGCTTCCAACTGAAGCAGACTCTCCCGCTTGAATCTTACCGATTTTTATCTTGTTTTCTATACGCTCCCCCATCAGGATCAACTCGGAGAAGGTACTCATTGAGAAGTTGAGAAGCCGGTCATATTACATTCCTGAGAATGTCCCTACGAACAAGTCCATCATTTCACGCTCCACCATAGGAGGTTGTACTCTGGCAGCCAAATCACGCCATCTCTGGGCGTATTCTTTGAAGCTTTCACTGGGCTTCTGAGAGAGGCTTTGCAGCTGAACCCGGTTAGGGGCGAGATCGCTGTTGTATTGGTAATGCTTCACGAAAGCTTCCGCTAGCTCTTTCCAGCTTTTTATCTGTGTTGGCTCTAGGCTCATATACCATTCCAGCGACGGCCCTGACAAGCTGTCCTAGAAGAAATGCATGAGCATCTTTTCGTCGTCTGAATACACGGACATCCTCCTATAAAATGAACGAACATGTACCCTCGGGCACGTGTCCCCTTTATATTTATCAAAAGATGGCGCTTTGAATTTCAGAGGTACCCTCAGCCCTGGTACCAATCCCATATTGGACATATCCAGCCCCACAGCATTCTGGCTAGCCAAACCATTTACCTTCTCTTCCAGCAATCTCATTCGGAGGTTGTCTCCTGCGGGTCTCCCATAGCCTTCGTTCTGACTAGAGAAGACGTCTTCTTGACGATCCTCCCAGCGAGGTACCTCGTCATATGCAGCATGTCCGGTGTTACGACCCAAACCTGTTTGAAAATACCTGGGGTCATACCTCAGGTTGCCCATCTCCTGGCCATCGTTCATACCCGTTCTATAGCCCATGTTATCATAACCATGGTCACCATATCCAGCCTTGGCGCCAACCACATTGCCATATCCCATATTCGCACCTTGGAACCCCTGGTTACCATTATTACCATTCAATCCGACATTCTCGACGCCCCCGTTGAAACCCTGGTGGACATTACCCACGAATACCCCAGCAGTATCTGTATTGGCATTCATATTACCGGCGTTCCCACCTCCACCTACAGGACCAGTTTCTCCAGCATTCAAACCGGTTACGGGAATAGCATCAGCACTTTGACGATTCTCAACTCGGGGTGAAGCAGCAATATTCTCACCATGCGGTGTCCCGTTGTTTTCAGCCCGTGCGACTATCGGTTGAACCAGATTCTGCAGCTGCTCTTGTCCTTTGGCGATGGTCTCCATGGTTTGCATGAGCAGGGCCATCCTGTCACGCATCACTTGCATTTCACTCTGCACGTTGTCCATGATCTTCTTGTGATTAGTTCTGGTAGAGTAACGGTGGACCCGCTTTTCTGCAATCCTGAAAATACCTGAAATGGATGCAGGAGATAAGATACACGGATCACAAACCTGTAATGCAAATATGAGTATGTATGCAAAATGCAATATGTGTCTACGCATTAGGGAATATTACTCCCTCCGTTCTAGTGCTAATACATTTGATACAGGGCAGTGCCGTGACAGTGCGGTGACAAGATTGCAAGAAGTTGAAATTCAATCACAAAAGAGAAAACAACTCGTATATTGAACAGGCCTTCAAAGGCAAAAGTATAACTCTTCTTGAAGCTAGCCCTAACCTCATCATCCGCAAGGGCAATCAAACTCAATATAGAATTCACATCCGGAGTGGGCAGCTTATACGCAACTGTCTTCCGCACACTACCCATATCAACAATCAGAAGTCCGGAGCACTAGAACAGGGACGTATGTAATGCACCTGCAGCACAGACATACGTTAATGAAATGCAATGATAAATGGGTATGCAAACAATGCAATGCAAACAGCTGCAACAGGGGATCAAGTTCCCTGAATAAGAAGCCCAAGTCACACCAAGAACAGGTCTCAGACAGACCCTCCAATACTCATTAAACCCTGGTCTCAGACAGACCTCACAAAGAACTCCAACCTGGTCTCGGATAGACCCAATAATATAACCCACACCTGGTCTCTGACAGACCTAGTAACAGTCCATAAAATATCCACAATCCTGTATCTCATGAGAAATAAACCGGTAGTCTGAAGGTCAAGTTACCTGCATGCCCCAAGTCCCTCTCACACGTAGATGTCCCTATAACTGGCACAAGGTACGGCATCCTATGTGGTCGTTGGCGTCACAGACTTTCAGGGTTGATGATACGATTCCCAGAAGGAGTGGCATCATCAAATCCTGAAGAGGCCTCACTTAGCCAACTTCCAAATGATCGGTCCCCGGAGTCGACAATCCAACTAACCAACAACCCACTGCACCCAAAGGGTGAAACAGGAAGTCAACCAGAAGAACCTCGTCCAAGCGTAGATTTCGCGGGAAGCTAGTACATGCAAAGCATGCACACCCCCACTAATCTCTACTCTAATTCTAGGTGCACTCAAGCCCAGGTCCGGCTTATCTCTCAATCATAGAACCCCCATCAAACCCACAACACAGCAATAACAATGATAATATAATGCTGAAATGTAAATACAGAAATGTAAATCCATACAAAGCCCACGACGGGAAAACAAGCGCTAGGATTGACTCGCGTAGGGAACCGTTGGAGTCCCCAGCAGAGTCGCCAGCTGTCGCTACTGCGAAAATCGGCGCCGGCAATACAGAAGAGTCGCCACCGTGCGTTATTTATCCCAAAGGAGGGAAAGGAAACGCTCAAAGTAAACCTAACGCAAAGACGGGAAAAGGTATGGTCATCGCAACCAAAACCTGGATTCGGGAGTCGGTTACGCAAGGGGAAGGTATTAGCACCCCTCACGTCCATCGTACTCGATGGGATCCACGCTTGCTTGTTTGGTACGGATTGTTATTTCTATCTAAACTAAAGGGTTAAGGGTTAAAAAGAAAGAAAGGGACTCGGTAAAGTATCGCACTTTATGCCTACGTATTCCCGTCTGGAACGAGAAATCAGAGTCAACGTAGTTCGCCTACCTACGGGAAAGGAGGGGAAGGTTGCTCGCTAGGATATCGCATCCTATGCCTACGTACTTCCACACTGCATGGAAGATCAGAGTAAACGTAGTTCGGGCTACGCGCGACACAAGCTGTTCAAGTGTCTTTTATGAAAAAATCTCACCTTAAACAAGGGTTTTCTTATTGCAAAAAGGTTGATGTTTGTTCAAATCTTTTGACGGAAGAAATGAATTGATTTTGCTATAACCTTTATTAATGTTTTTCTGTTGTTTTGAAGAAAGAAGAGATGACACTCTACAAATCCTAGGGTTAAAAAGGGAATAAAATCTACCCTAATGTTATCATACATGGGTTAGCTCCTAATGTCTATCACATCCTCCCTTGAACAAGGAAGAATGGAAGTCCTACGGGAAAGGAAAACGAAAGGAAGAAACGGAAATACAAGTAATAACCGCATACAAGTGAACATGAATATAGCAATGGTAAATGCAATGCAAAGGAGGGAGGAAGGTTCATCTCAACCTCAAGCCCATTCATGGATGGAATAAGAAAATATCAAGTGATCATATGCAAAGAATCGAGTGAAAACTCCGAATGAAACGCGTAATCCACTATTTGGAATCGCAACGTGCTATCATGCAAACAAGTTGATAATTGGGCAAGCTACACATACAAATAACAGCCACCTAAGGGGTCTTCAAATACCTCTAGCCTATCTATAATAATAAATATAAACCACGGCGTTCACCACGCAAACACAAATCGGCCGTTGGAGCCTTAACAAAAATAAAGTCCGTTCGGAAGTCCAAATTACAAGTCCGAATACAAAACATAAGAAAAATAGCAAAAGGTGCTAAAAAATTCAAATAAAAATCTCCAATGCCCTACATCAACCCACAAACTAGGGGTGAGAGATACCACAAAAATATCCAAAGATAAATGGTCAAATAAGATGGAAACATTGCAAGATATCTCATGTATACCAAAGGAAAGATTAAAGTGGAGCATGTTAAAGAAAGCATCCAAAACCAATTAAAATGGTACAATAAAATTCCCATAAAAATATATCACAATACCTCAACATGTGTATGAGATCCCTACAAAAGAATTGACATTTAAATTGTGTTTTGATAGGTCAAAGAAATTCAACAAAATGATAGCACCAGCATTGGCCTTTTTATGACGACCCAAATGTAAAAAATCCAAAGAAAATTTCAAAAAATGGTAAAATTATAATTCCAGTTTTATTAAATCCTAGACATCTTAAAGATTCAGCACAAAAAAATGGGGATCAGAAAGACTAATTTTCCTATTTTTTATAATTATTTGAAGTCAGCATATAAAACAGAAAAATTAAAAGAAACATGGCAATAGGAAAATAAAAGAAAATAACATGAATAAATAAAAGTGGCATGAGGCTTATGTGGCCGATTACGTGGCGCAGTGAGAGGCGTTGGATGAATGGAAGAAACCTTGACTTGGAAATGCATCTGACGGTGTTAACACCTTCTTCTCCATGAACATGAGTTTTTTGCTACTTTGAAGCACCATAACTCCATCAATAATTATCCGTTTCGCACAAAATTTTGGTCAAACTTGAAGGAAAAAAATCAAGGAATCCAAATATGGTCTTAGATTTTCTTGAAACTCTCTCTAACTCCCAAAACGTGGCACCTCAAGAAAAACTCAAGAACCAAAAATTGTCATAAACCCCATCTTTTTTGTACTAGAATCCATGTAGGAGATGAGAGTAATGTAATGCAACAACAATAATGCAAGAAAGACTCATAAATCATGAGTTATGTCGAATTCTTTATACCTCCGAAAAATGGCTTATGGAGCTTCACTCGATCACCAATTCTTTGAGAAAATGATGTGGACACGTCCTATAATTGATGAGGAAGGTGTTTGGATGGAAAGAAAGGAGTGAATTGATGGAAAACAAAAAATCAATTTTTCACTTGGAGCTCACTTTAATGGAGTTGTGTAGCTTGGTTCATGCATCAATTATGGCCAAAAAAGTGTTGAATCAATTGTAAGAATGATAAGGAATGTATTTGCAATGGTGGAATGAACCAAAAGTGGGAGAAAAATGGAATTGAAAATTTGAGTTTTCAAGTGTAGAAAAATGTGGGGAAAATGGAAAAATGGTGAAGAGAAAAATGAAGATTCAATATGATTTGCAAATGGAGAAAATGGATTCAACAGCAACTATCACCAACCTTTACTCTTAATGATCTCAATCCAATATATAGGAGAGCATGGAAAGATCTAGAGTCTTCTAGATCAATCTAGGATGATTCTAGAAACTTCATGAATTTCTCATGATATGGTATTTTGGAATCTCATGATATCTCACCTTAGTCTCTTTGCAACCCCTTGAAAATCTCATGACATGAGTTATTGAGGAGTGTATGATGCTTACCAAGCTAATCCCTTGCATTTCTCTTCATTTTACAAATGTGCCTTATTTTGCAAGTAATAGAATTACAAAGCAAGTCCATTTTTAAAGCCCTATCTAAATATTGTGGCTGAACCAAAGTCTTTAAAATGTTGTTTAGACTCAATTTGATATATTACATGACCCATTTTGGATTTATAGATTGCCCAAACCAATTTTCCATTTGAACTTTTTCAACTTATATGCCATTTTTAAGTCATTTTTTACCAACTTTTATCAATCTGAGTTCTATGCATTTACAAACTTCCATGACATCTTTTCTAGGCTTAAAATGTCATTTTGAACAACTTTGATGTTGTGAAGTTTTTCATTTGAAGCTTCCTTGTATGAGTTTTAGGCATAGGCTAAGAATGACCTATAATTTCACTTTCCCAAAATACCCCTGACTTGCACAAGCTATAACTTGAGCTTCACAAATCAAATGAAGGCATACCATACCTTTTTGGAAAGGTAAGATCATGAAGAAAAACGCTTATGTTTGCCAAGAATTCATTTGAAAATTTCATGAAGGTCAAAAGTTGCTTGGAAGACAAACAACTTTCACAGACAAATTCTAGTGTCCTCAGATGACCTGTAACCTGCAAAAGCTATAACTTGAGTTCCATAAATCATCTTGATGACTTCCACCACTAAAATTAAAGCTATGAAGATACTCTACAAGTTTTATGTGGACCAGAAATTCATATGAAGCTTGCATTTTGAGTTACATTGCCTTGAAGTTTGACCTAAATCAGGGGATTTTACACTGAAACCCTAATTTGGTAACTCCTCTTCTCCTTGACTCCTGTTGATTCTTCTTTGGCACAACACCACATCCATATCCATATAGCAAATAATGAATCCCACATTCTTCAAATGAGCCTTGATACCTTTCAAAACAAGTCTTTGACCTAGGGTTGACCTAGTATTGACCCAGATGAAACCCTAGTTGACTGACTTCAACTGAGGCTCTTGCAATCATTCCAATGACTTGGTTACTCCTCAAAAATGATCATCTAGGCTCTTCATAACATCCATACACACCTCATGCTCTTGGCTCATAGCTCATACTTCCTCTGATGATCCCCAAACAACCTCAAGATAGGAGAGAACCCCATGATTGATCTGTCAACTCTTCAAGACTCAAATTCTTCCCTGATGACATGAATAGTCTTGAATATGAATGAAACCCTCTGAATATGCCTCTTGAGACAAGAATGGTACTTGATCCCCTGATTAAGATTAGCTTGCCTATGTTATGCAATGCAGATGAATACATTATGTACATGATACCAATGCAAATGACTATGCAATTGAAACATAAACCTAGGTTAGAAAAGGTTGGGCAAATTTTGGGGTGCAACAGAAAGGTTAGAGACACATAGGTGATGGATTTTGGAGAGTTTGATGAGGTTTGAGATAGTGACACATTTTCTGTTTGGATCAAGAACATGCTGGATATCGAGATATAATCTGAGTTCTATAGTGGAAATTAATCAGGGCAAGAGGGTGATCATTCTGAGCCAAGAAATTTCAAGAACCATGATAGTTGAGGTTTGAGCTTCTTTTTGATTCACGATCGGGTTTTAGGTTTGAGGGAGTTTCAATGAGTTCTGATGCCATGGCTAGATTCCTGGTGAAATTTGGAGCAATCTAGGGTTTTTAATTGTTGCATTTGGTGAGGTATTAATAGAATCCGAGTTGAGGAAGATGGGTGTTTGAAGCTCTGTTCCATGGACGTTTCCTTCCCATTCATGGCTGGAGGAAGAAGATGAGTTCCATGCCCTTAGATCAAGCAAGACTGGTTGACTAGAGTTAGATCCAACGGGCACGATTTAATTTCAGCTTGAAGAGGGAAATTCTGAGAAGCATGAAACGCAGGCGTTTCATTTAAGTGAAGTCTTGGGCTTAAGTGAATAATTGATGTCCACACCCCCTTTACGAGGCCCACTCAATTTTGAACTGAATCCCCTTACTATTCCCACCATGTTTTTCTCAATTTCTTTCCCTTTTTTCTTTCTGATTTTCTGATTAAATTGGGCTTAGCGCTTATACTATCTGAACCCCCCATTTTTAGCCCATTAATGAAATGAACTGCATCTGGTTACTATCTGCACCACCTCCTTTCATATTTTGATTTTATTTTCTCCATTTTTATTTCAAACTTGGAAAAATCATAATAAATGGAAAAATAATGATTTTTAAATGGGAATTTTTTCTCCCATTTCATAATAATGTCTAGAAAATTATCAAAAAAAAATATTTTCATTTCATACATTTTTGATATTTTTTGTGCATTTTCTATTTTAATTGCTTTTATATTCTTTTATGTTGATGCATGAATTTGTAGAATTTTGTTTAGGTAGTTCCCTTAACATTTTTAGGCCATTCTTTTTAGGATAGTTAGATGTATGCTTTAGATTCCCTCTGGATTTATTCCATAATTTTGTGATGAATTTTAGGTTAATTTTGGTTAGATGACATTAGGTTGTGTAGAATTAGGTTAATCCTTAACATAGGTCCACAATAACACTAGAATTTTGGGTTTCTAGGTCAAGTTAGACATTGGGGCATATAAGGGTATTAAGGTTAGGTATGTAGGATCCCTTAGAAATTATATTAGGTTTTAATATAGTGGTATACTATTTTTGGATGATTTTTGTATTTGATGATTGTTTGTGTTGCCCTTGTGGGCTTGTATTTTTGTTGCTTTGCTTTGTGGGCTTGGAGAGCTTGGTTTTGTTCTAAGGAGCATTGAGGAGCATAGTAGGATCATTGAGGAGCATTGAGGAGCTTGAAAGATTGATCTTATTTCTCGTTTTGATTGATTGTTTTAGGGTTAGTGATTAGGAAGAGCTTAGACCTAGTTAACTTCTTTCTCAAACATGGATGGTATCTTTCACCTCCATTCCTCCCTATGATTCAAAGTCCTTCCATGGTATACACCTCTCTCCTTTGGAGGGATAAGTGATCATACCTAGGGAGTAGAACTTTTGAGGGAACTATTCCTTTGATGTTGAACCCTTATAGGTCACCTTTGGTGGTCAGTAAGCAGTTCAATGTCCCAGCTTATCCAGTTTAGTGATTTCCTCTGGTTTGATTATCTTGAGAGATGCTGAGTTTGAGTGTGAAGATGAAGACTTCAATGAAGAGTGTGGAAGAGGATGAATCCTTGAGTATTGCCATTCCAGCTAAAGCTGGAAGAGCAGCATGATCAAGTTGATACTTGAAGACCCCTGAAGATGAAGTAAAGACTGAAGGATGAAGTTGACACTTCTAAGTGATTGAAGATTATTCTGGAGAGCTGAAGCTTGAAGAAAAAAGGAAGTTGATACTTACATTGATACCTGGAGATCCTGAAGGAGTCAAGTTGATACTTATGATTGATAGTGAAGCCTGAAGGTGGAGCTGATCAAGAAGCTGAAGCTTAAAGGAGAAGATAAGTTGAAACTTATGTTGAAGGGTTGAAACCTGGAAAAGCAAATTGATATTTGTCAAGAGTATTTGAAGTCTGAAAACTGCATAGATGTTGGAAGAGCTGAAGCTTGGAGTGGAGAGAGGAGTTGATCTGCTTTCTTTTTCTTTGTTGTATTGATGTGTTTTGTTTGACTTGCTTGGTGCATTAGAATAAGTTCATATCTAGAATAAGTAGAATCTAGGAGCATGATTGCACTAGAGGTTGAGTTGCTCCCTCTGCTTGTATTGTTACTGTGTGGCTTTGCTTGCGGGTATTCGGTAGAGCCCAGCTCCCTTGCCCATGTGGTTTGTTTGTCTGATGGCATTTTATTTTCTTTTTCATCTGTATGATTGCAGTCTACTGTATTTTGCTTGATAGCATGTTGTTTATATTTCAGTATGATTACTGTTATCCATTCTGGCTTGAGGTCGAGATGAGCTTGTGGAGGCTGAAGCCCCACACACATTTCCTCCCTCACTTGCATTGCATGCATTTTACTGTTAAGCTGATGCTTTGTCTGTTTTGGTGTATCATTGACATGATCCCTTAGGACTCTCATTTCCTTTGATAAGGAATTGATGATAGAACTTTAGGTTGAAACCTATGCATGACAACTTCTAGGAGTTCCCTGTTCAAACCTCAACCATAGGATGAATCCATGGCATGACAACAGTAGGACTTGATAGTCTCCCTCCTAGTTGGGCCTATTCTCTTCTCATCTCAAAACAGTTTAAGGTACAGTAATCATGAATGATTTCTTTCGTATGTTACGAGCCTTAAGCTATCTGAGAAAGGATTGTGGGAGAGTTTCTTTTCCACAGTCTGGATGTTTAGTATGGTACCCTTTGGGTGACATGCGACGCATTCACTCTCAGGTCATAGTCTCTAGTGCGATTGAAATTGCAAACACAATAAAAAACACTTCTTTCGTAAAAGACAGGAAATAAACCGTAGTTTCCCGAACTACGTAAGCTCTGATCTCTCATACATGTTGAGAGTACGTAGGCACAATACTGATGTATTGGAGAGCTACATTCCCCATAACCCGTCGTAGGTCGAACTATGTTGACTCTGATTTCTCATTCTCTGATGAGAATACGTAGGCATAAAGCGCGACGCTTTGCCGAGTCATTTTTCTTTTCTTTTTAAGCCAGCCTTGATAGGTAGATAGATAAAACCAACCCGTCCAGTAAACACAACAAGCGTGGATCCCGTCGAGTACGACGGACGTGAGGGGTGTTAATACCTTCCCCTTGCGTAACCGACTCCCGAACCCAGACAATGGTTGCGACGACCTTGTCTTACCCTTTTTCGTTAGGTTTTTCCGATCGTTTCCTTTCCCGCTCTGAGGGATAAATAACGAAAGGTGGTGACTCTTCTGTTGTGCCGGCACCTTATTTTCGCGCAAGCGACAGCTGGCGACTCTGCTGGGGACCGAACCCAGAATCTCTGGTTCTCCGGTTCCCTATGCGAGTCAATCTTAACGCTTGTATGTTTACTTGTTGGGTTGCGTTTATTTATCGCATTTTACTTCTCGCACTTTACTTCCCGCATTTTATTTCCAGTATAATATGATTATCTGTGCTGTTGTGGGGATGGGAGTTCTGATGAGTGAGAAGCCAGACCCAGGCTTGAGTGCACCATAGACTTAGAGTGGAAATTAGTGGGCGCGTGCTTGCTTTGCAGGCACTAGTGTCTCATGAAATCCACGCTCAGACGAGGTTCATCCGGTTGGCTTCTCTTTCAAACCTTTGGGTTGAGACGGTTGCTGGTTTGGTGGATTGTCGACTCTGGGGACCGACCATTTGTGATTCAGCTGAGTGAGGCCGCTTCATGAGCTGGTGATGCCACACCTTCTGGGTATCGTATCACCCCTCTTGAATGTCTGTGACGCTGATGAACGCATAGGATGCCGAACTTGAGTCAGTTTAGGTCCATACCTGTGAGCAGGGTTGGGTTTATTGCAGGAAACCTTGACCTTCAGACTACCTGGTTTTCTTGACAATGGGTCAGTTTTGTTGGTACCGAGGTTTCTCAGTTGCAGATTTATCCGTTCTTGATAGAGCAGGTTTTGATCAGAGGATCTTATCATCAGGTGTATGTCTGTTCTTGATAGAGCAGGTTTTGATCAGAGGATCTTATCATCAGGTGTATGTCTGTTCTTGATAGAGCAGGTTTTGATCAGAGGATCTTATCATCAGGTGTATGTCTGTTCTTGATATAGCAGGTTTTGATCAGAGGATCTTATCATCAGATGTATGTCTGTTCTTGATAGAGCAGGTTTTGATCAGAGGATCTTATCAGCAGATGTTGTTTGTTCTTGATAGAGCAGATTTTTGATTGGGGTCTGAAGATCTCATCAGCAGATGTTGTTTGTTCTTGATAGAGCAGATTTTTGAGTGGGGTCTGAAGATCTCATCAGCAGCTGTATGTTTGTTCTTGATAGGGCAGATTTTTGATTGGGGTCTGAAGACCTCATCAGCAGATATTTCTTGATCCTACATCAGAGGTCCTTATTATCAGACATTTGTTCTTGACAGAGCAGAATTATGATCCTATGTATATGGTCCTATCAGATGGTTGTTCTTGACAGATCAGATTTGTGGTCCTACACCGGGGTTTTCTTCTTATCAGTGGTTGTTCTTGTTAGAGCAGCGTCATGGTTTTGTTGACACAGAATCTCCACAGCCCCAGTTGCCCGAATATATTATTGCATGATTGCATTTTGCATTAGTTCGCATACTCATTTGCATTTCATTAACGTGTGTCTGTGTTACAGGTATCGTTTTCCCCGATCCAGGATTTCTTGCCTCCTATTGTATTGTTATGGGCTCTCTGAGGAAGACCGTGGCTTACAAGTTCCCTGCCCCCGATGTGGTTAAGCTGACTGGTTTGATAGCTCTAGCAGATGATTCTGTGAAGGATGAGTTCAGAAAATCTTACGGCAGGTTGCTCAGTTTGGTTCATAAGCCTTCTGTGTTCGAGTTGAATGGGTTGCACACTCTGCTGCAGTTCTACGACCCTCCGCTGCGATGTTTCACTTTTCAGGATTTTGTTCTCGTACCTACGCTGGAAGAATATGCTGATTTGCCAGGTGTGCCTATCAAGAGGCAGATGCCTTTTGTTCACATGGATGTTGAGCCTGATCTGGCTGGTTTAGCTCCTTCACTTCACCTGGACGCCTCCGAGTTAGTATTGACTAGTTGGAACAAGGTTCCTGGGTTCTCCTTGCAGTTTCTGGTGGGTAAGGCTCAGCAGTGTTCCAAGAATGGATGTTGGGTCGCGTTCAATGCCATCCTCGCTCTGTGCATATATGGCATCATCCTGTTCCCTAACATGCCCGATTTTGTAGACTTTGATGCGTTTCACATCTTTGCTTCAGGGAATCCAGTCCCTACCTTGATAGGAGATGTCTATCAATCAGTCCACTACAAAAACGAGAATAGGAAGGGGAAGAATGTCTCGTGCTGCGTACCCTTGCTGTACAAATGGCTTGATAGCCATCTTCCCAAGAGGGGTCCTTTTGTTTCGTCTGCAGCCACAGCTGAGTGGCCCGAGCGTCTGATGAGTTTATCTGCAGAGGATATTGACTGGTTCGACAGAGATAGGTTGGGTACTGAGGTGATCTTCAGTTGCAGCGTGTTTCCAAATGTGCCTTTGATAGGTAGGAAGGGCTGTATAAACTACAATTCGTCGTTGCTGGTTCGACAGTTCGCGTATGCTTTGAGAACTCCGCCGAAGGATGAAGAGGTACAGGAATCTCTGTACCTCACTGGTATTCTAGAGGGGGATCTGTTGTCCAAGCTTCAGCGCGCGTGGAATGGTATCACTAAGCGAGGAAAGCCTTTGTTGGGAAAAAGCAACAATCAAGCCTACCCTCCGTATGTAACTTGGATCAGAGCCAGGGCCAATGCTATAGGGATGTCGTTTCCTCATGCCAAGCCAGAAAGCCCTCCAATGATCGAAGAGCCTACTATTGTGCCCATTCATCAGCATAATCAGGTGTTGGCTGAGCGGGATGAATTGAAGCGGGCGAATGAGGAACTGGAGAAGGAATTAGCTCAGCTCCGAAGCGACAGGAACGAAGCCGTTCATTCTTTCAAAAGGCAGACAGAGTTGGTGAACCAGCTGGGTACGGACTTGACTAAGCAGATAGTTGAGCGTGAACGCATGGGTCGAGACTTCAAAGCTGTCAACGACGTACTGGCTACGAAGAAGCAGCACTTGGACGAGGCATATCGGAGGATATCCAAGTTCAACCAGCACTGGAAGGCCTCCCTGGCCACCAGGAAAGAGCGAGAGGATAAGCTGATGCTACAGATCTCCAAGCCGGAAGCCCAGGTGAAGGACAGTGAAAAGAGGTTTGATGAAGAAACCGCCCGCAGATACGCCGCCGAAGGCCAGCTCAACAAAGCTCTCGCTAACCTGAAGGAGCGCAAGCTGACGTTTGAGTCCAAAAAGCGTAAATTAGAAGATTGCTTCGGCGAAGGAGCATGGGAAAGTTCGGTTGAAGGACTTCAGTATACCATTGTGCAGAGGGAATTACTCGTCGAGGGGTTACTCACGCTGCCAGATCATCCAGAGACGAAGTAGTTGTTAGAAGAGTATCGCGCCTGTGGCCGTACTTGACTATTTGTATTCCTTTTGTTTTGATCATTGTTGTATGCTGACCATCACCAGGCTTGTTGGCTGAGGTCACGCTGTTGATTCATCTTGTACTCGCTGATGCTATGTACTGCCTTGATAGGCTTTCTTTATATATGAAATTGTTGTTTCCCTGATTGGACTCGGACTTCTTATTATTATTATTATCAGCACTGACACTCAGGCACTAGGATCGGGGGAAATCTCCCAAACACACAGACACACGCATGCATTTGCATGAAGCATTTGCATGACGAGCATTTTGTTGTTTTTCCTAACCCTTTAGTGTTTACAGGTTTTTCAGGTTTTTCAGGTTTACAGATTGTCCCAGGCTGTTTCCGGTGGTTCCAGGATTGATCAGAGACTAATTCACCGTTATCCAACTAGAGCTAATCAGACCATAATCATGGACCAAGTGCAAACTGATGTTCAGGAGCTCTGCGAAAGGATGGATCGCTTCATGGAGCTCATGTAAGTGGTCGCCAATGGCCAAGATCAGCTCAGAACTTTGGTTCAGCCTTTGATCTCCAGGGTTGATAGCAACGGCGTGCTCCACGGTGGGACCGTGCCTACTCCTCCACCAGTTGAAACTCCGCAGAATGGTGTCCCCGTGGTCGAGGGCAACGACAGTGCTCATGGCAACGTGATGGCCAACATCGAACTCAATACGGCGGGCGTCGGTAATGGGAGTCTGGGAGCTAATGTCAATATCGGGCCGGGCAACGGCAATGCAGGCGTCGGGAATCTGTTTGTGCCTCAGCCATGGCTTGAGGATCATCAGGATGATGTGTTCTCTCAGAAGGGTGCTGAAGGGGAGCTGAATGCTGAAGCGCGGCTCAAATTCAAGGCACTTGAAGATAAAATGAGAGATATTGAGAATCAGAATACTTTGGGCGTTGATATGTCCAATCTGGGATTAATTGCTGATTTCAAAGTACCTCCTAAGTTCAGGGTACCTGTATTTGAGAAATATAAGGGCACCACCTGCCCTCGTGTCCACCTGAGATCGTATTACAGGAAGATGTCTGCTTATTCCGAAGACGAGAAGTTGCTGATGCACTTCTTCCAAGACAGTCTTTTCGGGCCATCCCTCGAGTGGTACATGGGTCTGGAGCCCACTAGTGTGCGTACATGGAAGGATCTCGCTGAAGCGTTTGTGCACCATTACCAGTACAATAGCGACTTGGCCCCGAACCGAGTCCAGCTGCAGAACCTATCACAGAGGAATAATGAAGGATTTAAGGAGTACGCCCAGCGGTGGCGTGAGTTGGCAGCCCGGGTTCAGCCGCCGATGGTTGAACGTGAGCTCGTACAGATGTTTGTAGCTACCCTCCCAGGGGTTTACTATGAAAAGTTAGTCAGCGGTATGTCTGGGACGTTCCCAGCTCTCATTATCATGGGAGAGCACGTCAAGAATGGAATCAAGATCGGGAAAATTCAAGGTGAGTCATCCTCAGCTGGAGGAGGCGGAAAGAAACCTTATGCTGGTAAAAGGCGAGAAGGAGAAGCGAGCGCTGTGACCAACGCTCGAAGGAAGGGCAAAGGCCCTCAGCAGCAGATAGCCAGTATAAATATCCCAGCGGCTCCGCAGCAGCAGCAGCAATCGAATCAACAGGGATATAGAAAGTACCAGAATCAGGCATCTTTGGCAAACCGTCACTTCGAAGCACCGCCCATGTCGTACGCGCAACTCTTGCAAACCTTGCTTCAGCTTCAGTTGGTTCAAAAGAGGACGATGGCTCCCTTGACAGGGGCACCTCCACCATGGTACGACGCAAATGCCACTTGCGATTTTCACTCAGGGGCACCAGGCCACACAATCGAGAACTGCAAAGCCTTCAAGCACAAGGTGCAGGACTTGGTGGATGCCAAGATCATTAACTTCTCCGATAATGTGCCCAATGTCACGAAGAATCCTATGCCGAATCATAGGGGAGGCGGAGTAAACGCCATTATCGAAGAGGAGAGTGCAGATCTGTTGACTGACGTCAGAGATTTGAAGATGCCGCTTAGCTTCGTCAAAGCTAAGTTGTTGAAAAGAGGGTTCTTTCCAGGTTGCGGAGAACTATGCATGGACTGTGCTACACATTCTGATGGATGCGAGCAGTTGGTAGAAGGAATTCAAAGTCTGATGACTGAGGGGATTCTGCAGTTTAGCCGGAGGGCTGAGAGTGGATCGGGAGAGGTAGTGCTGAAGCAGGCCGATGAAGTTGCCACTATCACCATCCCTCGCCGGCCGATAACCATTTCTGCGCCCAGACCGCCTACAATTACTATCACCAAAGCTGGGCCGATACCCTTCGAGAGCACTAACGTTGTTCCGTGGCATTATGGGGCTGAAGTTTATTGCAACGGACAGAGGTTGGAGTTAGAACCGTATGGGTCGACTGTAGAGAACCTCGCAGGAATCAGTGGTATTACTCGCAGCGGAAGAGTATTTGCACCGCCGGAGGTCGTGGCGGATAAAGCGGTCAGAGTTGATGCGGCCGATAAAGGCAAAAGTAAAGTCGTTGAAGAGGCCCCGCGTGGGGCAGAAACGGACTTGCTTGTCAAATATGCCGAGGAGTTTATGCGGTTGATTAAAAAGAGTGACTACAAGATTGTAGATCATCTCCATCAAACGGCCTCGAAGATTTCCATTCTCAACCTGTTGCTATGTTCTGAAGCACACCGCAATGCGCTGCTGAAGGTATTGAACGCCGCCTATGTACCGCAAGAAATATCGGTGAATCAGCTAGAAGAGGTGGTAGCCCACGTTAATGCTGGCAATGGGCTAGGGTTCACAAACTTAGAGCTGACACCAAAAGGGAGGAATCACAATAGCACCCTGCACATCTCGATAGAGTGTAGGGGCACAATCATGTCGCACGTGCTGGTGGACACGGGTTCGTCGCTTAATGTTCTTCCGAAGAAGGCATTAATGAAGTTGGATACTCGTGGAGTAATCTGCACACCCAGTGATCTGGTTGTGAAGGCGTTCGACGGAACTAAACGCCACGTTTTCGGGGAGGTGACCCTGCCGATCCAAGTCGGTCCAGAAACGTTCAACGCGGTCTTTTATATTATGGACATCATGCCTGCCTACAGTTGTCTCTTGGGCCGGCCATGGATCCATGTTGCTGGTGTCGTGACCTCCACGTTGCACCAAAAGCTCAAATATGCTGTCGGAGGAAGCATCGTAACCGTTTGCGGCGAGGAGGACATAATGGTGAGCCATTTGTCATCCTTTAAGTATGTTGAAATGGATGGCGAAATCCATGAAACTCTTTGCCAAGCGTTCGAAGCTGTCAAAGTGAAGGACGTAGCTCCTGTAGTCACAGAAAAGCCAGAGATGAATTTCTCCTCATTCAAGGAAGCTCGGGCCGTCGTCCAAGCCGAATCTACCCCAGGTTGGGGGCGAGTTTTGGAGATACCCAACAAGCAGGATAAGTTTGGGTTGGGATATTCTCCCGAAGCTGAAGCTTCTTCTTCTTCGTCTAGCAGTGCGTCTCGAGGTAAAGGGCCGATCCAATTTACCAGTGGCGGAATGATTTTCGAAAGCATCAACGCGGTGTCTGAAGACAGCGGGGATAGCGATTGTGACCTCGACTCTTGGATTCAGCCAAGCAAGCCGGGCGAGGGCCTCAACAATTGGACCATCAAGGATATCATCCAGATGACAAGTGAAGAGTAATGATTTACTTTTTTCCAATCATTGTACAACCCTATGTCCTACCCGGGGCATAGCAGTTTTATTGTCAGGGCCTTGTTGGATTATGTACATGCATTTTGTTAATAAATCAAAGGCGTTTTCTTCGTATTCAAATATTGTGATCTCTGTTATTCCTGTTTTATATTTGTTTTGAAAAACAGTAAAATGGCAATGGGATTTCTGCTGACCTGCATATTCTTGTTTTAAACTTAACCCTTGTTATTGCAGGATCCACATAACAGATGACATCGACTTTGGACCTTCTACGGCTCACTTCGACTTCGATTGCCCGATCTATCAAGTCGAAGAAGAGATTGATGAAGACGAAGACCTTCCTGAAGAGTTGGCCCGCTTGTTGAAACAAGAGGAAAACGTTATTCTGCCTCATGAGGAGGAGATCGAAATCGTGAACCTGGGTTCTGAAGAGCTCGTCAGAAATGTCAGGATAGGGGCTGCATTGCAGAGTGATGTCAAGCAGAGATTAGTCGAGATGCTAAGAGAGTATAGTGACGTCTTTGCTTGGTCATACGAAGATATGCCCGGACTTGACACGGACATCGTAGTCCACCACTTGCCGCTGCGAGAAGATTGCCCTCCCGTTAAGCAGAAGCTTAGGAGGACGAGACCAGATATGGCCGTTAAGATCAAAGAAGAAGTGCAGAAACAGCTCGATGCTGGCTTCTTAGCGGTCACTACTTACCCTCCGTGGGTCGCCAATATAGTACCTGTACCGAAGAAAGATGGTAAGGTACGCATGTGCGTCGATTATCGGGATTTGAATAGGGCGAGCCCTAAAGATGATTTCCCGTTGCCTCATATCGATGTGTTGGTCGACAACACAACCCAGTTCTCCGTGTTTTCGTTCATGGATGGCTTCTCCGATTACAACCAGATCAAGATGGCACCGGAGGACATGGAGAAAACGACGTTTATCACTCCATGGGGAACATTTTGCTACAAGGTAATGCCTTTCGGTCTGAAGAACGCAGGGGCCACTTACCAACGAGCAATGGTAACTTTGTTTCATGACATGATTCATCATGAGATTGAGGTCTATGTTGATGACATGATTGCGAAGTCCCAAACGGAGGAAGAGCATCTGGTCAACTTATTGAAGCTTTTTGAGAGGCTTAGGAAATTCAGGTTGAGGCTGAATCCTAACAAATGTACTTTCGGAGTACGGTCCAGAAAGTTACTGGGGTTTATCGTGAGTGAACGAGGCATCGAGGTTGATCCTGCGAAAATAAAAGCCATTCAAGAAATGCCAGCGCCGAAAACTGAAAAAGAAGTTCGTGGTTTCTTGGGCAGAATAAACTACATTGCAAGGTTTATCTCTCAGCTCACGGCCACATGTGAACCGATGTTCAAGCTTTTAAAGAAAGATCAGGCGATTACTTGGAATGAGGATTGCCAGAAGGCATTCGACAAGATAAAGCAGTATCTTCAAGAACCTCCAATCTTGATACCCCCAGTGGCTGGACGGCCATTAATCATATACTTGACAGTTCTTGAGAATAGTATGGGGTGTGTTCTCGGTCAGCACGACGAGACGGGCAGAAAGGAGCATGCCATTTACTACTTGAGTAAAAAGTTCACTGATTGTGAATCTCGATACTCGATGCTGGAGAAGACGTGTTGTGCACTAGCTTGGGCTGCCAAACGTTTACGACAGTACATGCTCAATCACACCACCATGCTAATTTCGAAGATGGATCCGATCAAGTACGTCTTCGAGAAGCGGGCTCTTTCGGGCAGGATTGCCAGATGGCAAATGGTGTTAACGGAATATGATATTCAGTACGTTTCCCAGAAGGCCATCAAGGGAAGCGTATTGTCTGATTACCTTGCCGAACAGCCGATCGAGGATTACCAGCCGATGAAATTTGAATTCCCTGATGAGGATATTATGTTTCTCAAAGCGAAGGATTGCGATGAGCCGCTGCCCGACGAGGGGCCAGATAGGAAATCCCAGTGGAAATTGATATTCGATGGGGCGGTTAATTCCTATGGAAGTGGCATCGGGGCGATCATCACGACTCCCCATGGATCCCACATCCCGTTCACTGCGAGACTGACGTTTCCAGTCACCAATAACAAGGCGGAGTACGAAGCATGCATCATGGGTCTAGAAGAGGCAATTGATTTGAGAATCAAGAACCTAGACGTATATGGTGACTCAGTGCTTGTGATCAACCAAATTAAAGGGGAGTGGGAGACTCGTCAATTGAATTTTGTGCCGTACATGAACTATGCCAGAAGGCTACTTCCGTTCTTTGATCGAGTGGAACTCCATCATGTGCCCAGAGCAGAAAATCAGATGGCTGATGCCTTAGCCACGTTGGCTTCAATGTATAAAGTCAATTTTTGGAATGAGGCTCCGAGAATTGTCCTTTCGCGTCTTGATAGACCTGCATTCGTCTTTGCAATCGAGGCAGCCGCCGATGGCAAGCCATGGTTCCATGACATCCAGACCTTCCTTATGACTAAGGAGTATCCTGTGGGTGCATCAACCCAGGATAAGAAGACTCTGAGGAGGCTGTCTGGAAATTTTTATCTCAATCCTGATGGAGTGTTGTATAAGAGAAACCACGATCTCGTGCTACTCAGATGTGTAGATGAGAAAGAGGCGAGTATGCTCATGGAGGAAGTCCATGAAGGCACATTTGGTACGCACACCGGCAGGCATGCTATGACGAGAAAGATCCTGAGAGCAGGATATTACTGGCTGACGATGGAATCGGATTGCTTTAAATTCGCAAAGAGGTGTCATAAATGCCAGATCTATGCTGATAAAGTTCATGTGCCGCCGTGCCCGTCAAATGTCATGTCCTCCCCGTGGTCGTTCTCTATGTGGGGCATCGACATGATAGGCAAGATCGAGCCCACTGCATCTAACGGTCATCGCTTCATTTTAGTAGCCATCGACTACTTCACCAAGTGGGTGGAGGCAGCCTCATATGCTAATGTGACCAAGCAGGTGGTGGCTAAATTCATAAAGAGGGACATCATCTGTCGTTACGGAATTCCCGAGCGGATCATTACAAATAATGATTCAAATCTGAATAACAAGATGATGAAGGAGTTGTGCCAGAGTTTCAAGATTGAACACCACAACTCGTCTCCTTACCGGCCGAAGATGAATGGCGTCGTTGAAGCGACCAATAAGAACATAAAGAAGATTGTTCAGAAGATGGTTGTGACCTACAAAGATTGGCACGAGATGCTGCCATTTGCATTGCACGGTTATCATACGACGGTACGTACTTCAACCGGGGCAACTCCTTTCTCCTTGGTGTACGGTATGGAAGTTGTCCTACCGTTAGAAGTGGAGATCCCTTCTTTGCGAGTTTTGGTTGATGTGAAACTCGACGAGGCAGGATGGATTACGAACCGACTGAACCAACTCAGCCTGATGGACGAAAAGAGGTTAGCATCGATTGCGTTTGGTCGTCTGTACCAAAGCCGAATGAAGAAAGCTTATGATAAGAAGGTGCGTCCCAGAAGCTTTCAGACTGGTGATCTCGTCCTGAAGAAGATTCTTCCTCCACACTCCGATCACCGGGGCAAATGGACTCCGAATTACGAAGGTCCATACGTCGTCAGCAAGGTCTTCTCGGGAGGAGCTTTGTTGTTATCCACAATGGATGGTGAAGATTTTGCATCCCCAGTGAACGCGGACACAGTTAAAAAATACTTTGCTTGAAAGTGACCCGCTGGACAGAAAAAAGAGAGTCCAGGCAAAAATGGGGCATCCCGGCGAACCAAAAACAGAATAAAAGGTTCGGGAAAAAATAAGGGATATAAATTGAAAAATGTACACCCGCGAAGTCGAAAACCTACACTGGGCGGCTTCGGCAAAAAAGGGTATCCCGGTGAACTGAAAACCCGTAAAGGGCGGTTCACGCAAAAGTTAGGGATTTGAAAAAGCAAATGACTGCGTTCCGCGTATGGAATTTCATTGTTTAGTGGTTCGGAAGACCTGAGGGCCGTTTATCTGAATCAATCTCTTCCGAAGCTGAAGCGTCGGAGAAGTATCGAAGTCGAGTGGGTCATAGAAGGATCAACTCATGGTGTTCGTCTACGCCTCGTTGCCGACATTTGTATATACTGATGTATATTTATGTTTTATTTTTTGCGCGACTTCCTCATTCCAGGAGCTTGCATCCGTTGTAAAACATTTTTACCCATTCAGGGGTTCGTTATCAATAAAATGTATACCATTCAGCAATTTTGTTTGCCTGTTTAGCATTTATCTGTTTTGTTTGCGAAAAAGAACGCCGATGTTTTTGATAAAATGCGCATACA
This sequence comes from Lathyrus sativus, assembly GCA_963859935.3. Classification (NCBI taxonomy): domain Eukaryota; kingdom Viridiplantae; phylum Streptophyta; class Magnoliopsida; order Fabales; family Fabaceae; genus Lathyrus; species Lathyrus sativus. Next base: position 187,166,328 of record OZ012737.1, read on the forward strand.
TAAACTTACGGGCCTAGGCCACTGATTGTTGAAACAATGAATTACTTGGATATTATCACGAGATAATAACCTTGGTAGGACCCTTTGAGAAGGGTCTCTTGTCTATTTGTTTGTGTTGTTACAGGTGTAGCATATTCCAGACAGTGCGTCGTGCGCATCCCTGAAGCAGGATGATTCCTCCTTCCCCAGCAGAGTTCAGTAGCCTCTCCCCGCAGAGCCTGAACGCGAGATCGTGAGCATTGAGATGTCTCCCCAGGCAGAGATGATTCTCTCCCCAATCAGATGCGTACTGAAGGAACGCCATCCCCTCAGCTGAGTTAGGCGCCGAAGCGCGTGTTCATCCCCCAGCACCGGGTCACAAGTGCAGGTTTCGTAGGAAACTATTCGTACGCCGAAGTATGCAGCAACTGATGGTGCCAGACTGAAGTCTCTAGCGGAATTGAAATTCCTCACCAGAGTCGTACTCTCCCCCCGAAGTCGGATGATTCCTTCTTCCCCAGCAGAATTGAAATTCCCCACCAGAGTCGTACTCCCCGGCAAGCAGAATGATTTCTCCTTCCTCAGCCGAGTTTGCAGATCCCCAAGAGAGCCGAATCCTTGGAAGCTGCTCAAGCCATGATTGGTTTTTCCCCCAGTGGAAGGATGAACAGTTGATGTTGTTTCCCCGCAGAGTCGTACTCTCTCCAGCGAAGCAGAATGATTTCTCCTTCCTCAGCCGAGTTTGCAGATCCCCAAGAGAGCCGAATCCTTGGAAGCTGCTCAAGCCATGATTGGTTTTCCCCAGTGGAGTGTTGATCAACTGAAGTTGTTTCCCCACAGAGTCGTTATCTCCAGAGAAGTAGCCGAGAAGGCCATGCAGTTTATTCCCGCGATTGACATCGCTTTCCCTCAGCAGGTCCAAGTTCTCGTAGAAGTTGTTTCTCCCGCAGCAGTCAACTGAAGTTGTGCCCCCTGCGGAGTCCAATTGAGATTGGCGTGACCATGTTATCCTCAGTGGGATGATTCCTCTATCTGAGTAGTTCTTCCTCCTTGACAGGAGAATTCCCCCTCGGCATTTATTTTGTTGACGGGATCGCATCATTATGCATGATTGCATAGCATTTATTATAAACGCATAGCATTTCCACCGTGTGGAGAATTGCGCCATTGCCGAAGGATATGCATAATAAACATGATCTAGGTTGTTACTGTTCTTGTTTTGCAGGTGTTCCGCCGCAAAATCGATCGCTCAGGATGATTCCTGACATTCTCCCCCAACAAAGCCGCTTGCTCAAGATGATTCTTGAGGTCTCCAGCGAAGTCTTCAGTTCAAGATGATTCTTGAATTCCCCAGCAGGGTCGTTCGCTTAAGATGATTCTTAAGATCCCCAGCGCAGTCTCCAGAGTTGGTCGCTCAAGTTGATACTTAGAGTCCCCAGTAAAGGTTGCCCAGGATGATTCCTGAAATCCCCAAGAGAGCCGAATCCTTGGAAGCTGCTCAAGCCATGATTGGTTTTTCCCCTAGTAAAGATTGCTCAGGATGATTCCTGAAATTCCCAGCAAAGTGTTTGCTCAGGATGATTCCTGAAAGCTCCAGCATGGTTACCGGTGCAAGATGATTCTTGAAGTCCCCGGCGGAGTTATTTGTCCAAGATGATTCTTGAAGTCCTCAGCAGAGTTGATTCATCCAGAATGATTTCTGGACCCCCAGAGCGGAGTTACTTGATAGTTCTCCAGAATCCCTAGCGGCGATGCATCATCCCTAGCAGGTTTCTAATGGCGAAGTTGAAACCTCCCTTGAAGACTCCATGATTGAAGTCCGACCGTGTTAATAAAGCAGTTCTCTCAGCTGATGCGGAGTGCCTGATGGCAGAGATTTAGATATTCCCAGTTGGCTCATGATTGACCAAGAATTCTATTCCCGACTTGCTAACGAAGTCCGGCTGATGCCCGACAGATGTCTTTGAATGCCTGATGGCATGATCAACCTGATGGTCGAAGTCCGGCTGATGCCCGACAGTAATGCGGAATGCCTGATGGCATGATCAACCTGATGGTTGAATTCTGGCTGATGCCCGACAGTTCCTTTGAATGCCTGATGGCATGATCAACCTGATGGTCGAAGTCCGGCTGATGCCCGACAATTTCTTTGAATGCCTGATGGCATGATCAACCTAATGGTTGAAGTCCGGCTGATGCCCGACAGTGTTCTTGGAATGCCTGATGGCATGATCGACTATGTATTACCGGTTACCGTGTGACCAATTCCCCAGTAAGGTTGCCGTGCAACTGTTATGCTCAGTGTCGAAGATGTTCCTACCGACCAGAGTATCGTTCACCTGTGTGTGGTACCCAGACCTCCAGCAAGATCATTGACACGTGTTCATCTTATCATTCTCTCCAACAGAGCCTATTATTCAAGTTCATATTTCCCCAATGTATTTCTTCACCCTGACGGCGAGGTCAGATGCTTTTATCGACTCAATGTTGAGAGTTGACGATAAAGTCAGATTATTGTGAGTACTTGATGGCGATGTCGGGTATTTCTCAGAGTTATAGTTGGCTGGCGGCGATGTCAGATTCTTGGTTCTCCAGCGGTAATGTCGGATGTTTGTTTCCGGCGGCGATGTCAGCTGATTTAGTTTTCCAGCGGCGATGTTGGGTGTTTAGGTTGTCCGACGGTGATGTCAGACGCTTTATTTTCAATGAATGCCTGACGGCGAGGTCAGGTGTCTGATGACAATGTCAGAGGAATTTAATGTGGATAACTGACGACAAGGTTCAGATCAGTATGTCTCCAGCTAGTTGTCGTGCAACTATTATTTCAGCTTTCGAAGATTTGTTCCCGCCAGAGTACCATGTACTTGTGCAGTTGGCAAATTTCCGGGTTTATCGGTATTCAACCGTCTCGCACCTTGATTAGCTGAGAGTCGTTCGCTCCTCACCCAGTCAGGTTCAAGCCGTTTGAATAGGGGCAGCTGTTGCACCCTAAAATTTGACCAACATTTATTTACCAAGCTTGTGGTTCATTCATCATCTGCATCTCATTGATATGTGGGTTGTAGATCAAGAGGTATGGTTACCCAGCAAGAGTTGTCTGAGACTTGGAAGCTAGCCAAGAAAGTTATTCAAGTGTTCAAAGGTTGATATCTTTGTCAGAAAACTCAAGAGGTCCTCAGAGAGATTGGTTGAAACCAAGGTTGTGTGTCTCATAACTTAAGAGTTGTGGGAGCCCCTCAGATGATTCTGAGACTATGAGGATGGACTTGAAGCTTTGAGAAAGCTCATGAGATGTCTTGAAAGCCATCATGAAGCCTAGAGAGGTCATTGTACAAGGATTTAGAAGATTTAGCCATGAGTGGTGGAATTAGGGTTTGACTGGGTCAACCCTAGGTCAACTGATGATTTGGAGAGGGTTGAGACCTAATCCAAGAGCCATGTGATCATGGAATGATGCATTGGGATGCTATAAGGATGATTCCTAGACCAACTCATCATGATTGAGGAGTTTGAGAAGTTTCAAGCTAGGGTTTCTAAGGCTTGACAGTGTAAAATCCCCTAGTTTGATCCCTATCTTCAAGGCAGTGTAGCTCAAGATGTGATTGTCATCTCATCTCCCCCATAACATGAATGTTGTAGAGCTTGTTCTTAGATTTAATTTGAGTACTAGAAGTTCTTTGTAGGATTTGTAGAGCTCAAGTTATGACTTTGACAAATTGCAGGTCATCTGAGGTATGTGAATCTGGGTCCTTGAAAGTCACCCAACTTGCATCCAACTTTTTCCCTAGTAGGATGATTCCTATGAACTCTTGGTCAACATGAATGTTGTAGATCATATTCTTAGATTTCTAGAGAATACTAGAAGTCCTTGATAGGATTTGTAGAACTCAACTTATGGCTTTGGTAAGTCAAGGGCATTTTGGTCATTTGGAGGTTATAGGTCATTTCAAGCATAAGGCCATATCTCCTACTTCCAAGCTTCAAATGGAAAAATCTTCAACATCAAACTTGCTTAGAATGATGTTTTAAGGCCAGTAAGGAGGTAATGAGATGTTGAAAAGGCTTGTATCAAAAAGTGATAAAAATGGCCTAAAATGGAGGCATAAGTTAAATAAGTTGAAATTGAAAATTGGAAATCACAAGTTATACATCCAAACCATGTCATATAATAGGTCATTTTGACTCCAAAAGACATTCTACGAACAATGGTTCAGCCACAATTTTAATTTGAGGCCTAGATCTTAGGGCTGCTTTGGAAATGGCTTACTTGCATCTTAAGGCACCAAAGCAAAACATGAAGAAACTCAATATACAAGTTAGTTATGCATTGTAACACACCATACATCTCATGTGGGGAGAATTTCAAGTCAGAATTGGTAGTTACAAGGACTATGGCATGAGATAGCATATGGTGAGAAGTGAAATCAAAATATCATGAGATGGGAAGTTCAAATACTCATTGGATTGTTCCAGAAGGTTCTGGACAGTTATAACAAGTTCTATATAACATTTAGAGCTTGCTCAGATGCAAGGTTGGTGAGAAAAGAGGTTTGAGAGAGAGAGTGCTATCTTGTTGCTTCCATTGCAAGTCAAGTTCCAATTCTACATTCTTCTTCATTTCCATTCATTCTTTCTATACAAACACATTCCATTGATGATTCTGAAGCTGTGCACATTGATTTGAGAGCAAATCCATGGTGAATTGAAGAGTTGGTGATTGAACTTTCAAGGTAGCAAGTCAGAATCGAATTCTGAGATTGAAGCCTCCTCCATCAAATTTGTTGCAAACAGTAGCAAGATTAGCATCTAAGGAAACTTTCTGAAGAGCTTCAAGGCTTGAAGTGAAGGATTTCACCATCTGTTGATCAAGAATAACCAGGTTTGCAAATTCTCTACTAAACCATGTTTTATGCATAATTAGGTTAGTTTGTTAGTGTAGAAAGGTTAGAGACACATAGGTGATGGATTTTGGAGAGTTAGAGAGAGTTTGATGAGGTTTGAGATAGTGACACATTTTCTGTTTGGATCAAGAACATGCTGGATATCGAGATATAATCTGAGTTCTATAGTGGAAATTAATCAGGGCAAGAGGGTGATCATTCTGAGCCAAGAAATTTCAAGAACCATGATAGTTGAGGTTTGAGCTTCTTTTTGATTCACGATCGAGTTTTAGGTTTGAGGGAGTTTCAATGAGTTCTGATGCCATGGCTAGATTCCTGGTGAAATTTGGAGCAATCTAGGGTTTTTAATTGTTGCATTTGGTGAGGTATTAATAGAATCCGAGTTGAGGAAGATGGGTGTTTGAAGCTCTGTTCCATGGACGTTTCCTTCCCATTCATGGCTGGAGGAAGAAGATGAGTTCCATGCCCTTAGATCAAGCAAGACTGGTTGACTAGAGTTAGATCCAACGGGCACGATTTAATTTCAGCTTGAAGAGGGAAATTCTGAGAAGCATGAAACGCAGGCGTTTCATTTAAGTGAAGTCTTGGGCTTAAGTGAATAATTGATGTCCACACCCCCTTTACGAGGCCCACTCAATTTTGAACTGAATCCCCTTACTATTCCCACCACGTTTTTCTCAATTTCTTTCCCTTTTTTCTTTCTGATTTTCTAATTAAATTGGGCTTAGCGCTTATACTATCTGAACCCCCCATTTTTAGCCCATTGATGAAATGAACTGCATCTGGTTACTATCTGCACCACCTCCTTTCATATTTTGATTTTATTTTCTCCATTTTTATTTCAAACTTGGAAAAATCATAATAAATGGAAAAATAATGATTTTTAACTGGGAATTTTTTCTCCCATTTCATAATAATGTCTAGAAAATTATCAAATAAAAATATTTTCATTTCATGCATTTTTGATATTTTTTGTGCATTTTCTATTTTAATTGCTTTTATATTCTTTTATGTTGATGCATGAATTTGTAGAATTTTGTTTAGGTAGTTCCCTTAACATTATTAGGCCATTCTTTTTAGGATAGTTAGATGTATGCTTTAGCTTCCCCCTGGATTTATTCCATAATTTTGTGATGAATTTTAGGTTAGTTTTGGTTAGATGACATTAGGTTGTGTAGAATTAGGTTAATCCTTAACATAGGTCCACAATAACACTAGAATTTTGGGTTTCTAGGTCAAGTTAGACATTGGGGAATATAAGGGTATTAAGAGTAGGTATGTAGGATCCCTTAGAAATTATATTAGGCTTTAATATAGTGGTATACTATTTTTGGATGATTTTTGTATTTGATGATTGTTTGTGTTGCCCTTGTGGGCTTGTATTTTTGTTTCTTTGCTTTGTGGGCTTGGAGAGCTTGGTTTTGTTCTAAGGAGAATTGAGGAGCATAGTAGGAGCATTGAGGAGCATTGAGGAGCTTGAGAGATTGATCTTATTTCTCGTTTTTATTGATTGTTTTAGGGTTAGGGATTAGGAAGAGCTTAGACCTAGTTAACTTCTTTCTCAAACATGGATGGTATCTTTCACCTCCATTCCTCCCTATGATTCAAAGTCCTTCCATGGTATACACCTCTCTCCTTTGGAGGGATAAGTGATCATACCTAGGGAGTAGAACTTTTGAGGGAACTATTCGTTTGATGTTGAACCCTTATAGGTCACCTTTGGTGGTCAGTAAGCAGTTCAATGTCCTAACTTATCCAGTTTAGTGATTTCCTCTGGTTTGATTATCTTGAGAAATGCTGAGCTTGAGTGTGAAGATGAAGACTTCAATGAAGAGTGTGGAAGAGGATGAATCCTTGAGTATTGCCATTCCAGCTGAAGCTGGAAGAGCAGCATGATCAAGTTGATACTTGAAGACCCCTGAAGATGAAGTAAAGACTGAAGGATGAAGTTGACACTTCTAAGTGATTGAAGATTATTCTGGAGAGCTGAAGCTTGAAGAAAAAAGGAAGTTGATACTTAATTTGATACCTGGAGATCCTGAAGGAGTCAAGTTGATACTTATGATTGATAGTGAAGCCTGAAGGTGGAGCTGATCAAGAAGCTGAAGCTTAAAGGAGAAGATAAGTTGAAACTTATGTTGAAGGGTTGAAACCTGGAAAAGCAAATTGATATTTGTCAAGAGTATTTGAAGTCTGAAAACTGCATAGATGTTGGAAGAGCTGAAGCTTGGAGTGGAGAGAGGAGTTGATCTGCTTTCTTTTTCTTTGTTGTATTGATGTGTTTTGTTTGACTTGCTTGGTGCATTAGAATAAGTTCATATCTAGAATAAGTAGAGTCTAGGAGCATGATTGCACTAGAGGTTGAGTTGCTCCCTCTGCTTGTATTGTTACTGTGTGGCTTTGCTTGCGGGTATTCGGTAGAGCCCAGCTCCCTTGCCCATATTGTTTGTTTGTCTGATGGCATTTTATTTTCTTTTTCATTTGTATGATTGCAGTCTACTGTATTTTGCTTGATAGCATGTTGTTTATATTTCAGTATGATTACTGTTATCCATTCTGGCTTGAGGTCGAGATGAGCTTGTGGAGGCTGAAGCCCCACACACATTTCCTCCCTCACTTGCATTGCATGCATTTTACTGTTAAGCTGATGCTTTGTCTGTTTTGGTGTATCATTGACATGATCCCTTAGGAATCTCATTTCCTTTGATAAGGAATTGATGATAGAACTTTAGGTTGAAACCTATGCATGACAACTTCTAGGAGTTCCCTGTTCAAACCTCAACCATAGGATGAATCCATGGCATGACAACAGTAGGACTTGATAGTCTCCCTCCTATTTGGGCCTGTTCTCTTCTCATCTCAAAACAGTTTAAGGTACAGTAATCATGAATGATTTCTTTCGTACGTTACGAGCCTTAAGCTATCTGAGAAAGGATTTTGGGAGAGTTTCTTTTCCACAGTCTGGATGTTTAGTATGGTACCCTTTGGGTGACATGCGACGCATTCACTCTCAGGTCATAGTCTCTAGTGCGATTGAAATTGCAAACACAATAAAAAACACTTCTTTCGTAAAAGACAGGAAATAAACCGTAGTTTCCCGAACTACGTAAGCTCTGATCTCTCATACCTGTTGAGAGTACGTAGGCACAATATTGATGTATTGGCGAGCTACCTTCCCCATAACCCATCGTAGGTCGAACTACGTTGACTCTGATTTCTCATTCTCTGATGAGAATACGTAGGCATAAAGTGCGACGCTTTGCCGAGTCATTTTTCTTTTCTTTTTAAGCCAGCCTTGATAGGTAGATAGATAAAACCAACCCGTCCAGTAAACACAACAAGCGTGGATCCCGTCGAGTACGACGGACGTGAGGGGTGCTAATACCTTCCCCTTGCGTAACCGACTCCCGAACCCAGACAATGGTTGCGACGACCTTGTCTTACCCTTTTTCGTTAGGTTTTTCCGATCGTTTCCTTTCCCGCTCTGAGGGATAAATAACGAAAGGTGGCGACTCTTCTGTTGTGCCGGCACCTTATTTTCGCGCAAGCGACAGCTATCAATAATACAGATTTATGACAAATGAAAAACTTTATGTTGAATGGTGGTCAGCAGAAATGCGTTACCCCAATGTTACAGTGTTGGAAAATAATAATGTTTACATAAAGGGAAGAATGACTTGCTTCTCTTAAACAAAATATCTCTTAACGGCATCCGTATTCACAGGGCGAGTGATCTCTTCTCCGTCCACTGTTGCTAACATCAAAGCGCCTCCTGTCAAAACCTTTCTTACTACATATGGTCCATCATAATTCGGGGCCCATTTTCCTCTGACGTCGGTGAGGAAAGACTGAATCTTCTTAAGCACGAGGTCACCTTCCTTGAACACGCGGGGTCGAACCTTTTTGTCAAAATACTTCTTCATCTTCTGCTGATACAGCTGCCCATGGCATAACGCTGCCATCCTCTTTTCTTCGATTAAAGTCAACTAATCAAACATGTTCTGGCACCAATCAGCTTCTGGTAACTTCGCATCCATCAAGATCCTCATATATGGAATCTCAACTTCTATCGGGAGCACTGCTTCCAAACCGTAGACGAGTGAAAATGGAGTTGCCCCGGTTGAAGTGCGCATTGTCGTCCTGTACCCATGCAAGGCGAGCAGGAGCATCTCATGCCAATCTTTATAAGTAACAACCATTTTCTGAATGATCTTCTTAATGTTTTTGTTAGCGGCTTCAAAAGCCCCATTCATCTTTGGTCTGTAAGGGGAAGAATTATGATGCTCAGTCTTGAATTCTTCACACAACTCTTTCATCATCTTGTTATTCAAATTGGAACCGTTATCTGTAATAATTCTGCTTGGCACACCATATCGGCATATAAGCTGATTCTTGATAAATTTGACAACCACATGTCGAGTTATGTTAGCATAGGAAGCCGCCTCGACCCACTTGGTAAAATAATCAATGGCTACTAAGATGAATCGGTGTCCATTAGATGATTTCGGCTCTATCAGTCCAATCATATCAATTCCCCACATAGAGAACGGCCATGGGGATGAGATAACATTCAATAAAGACGGAGGCACGTGAATCTTATCTGCGTAAATCTGACACTTGTGACACCTTCTAGCAAACTTGTAACAATCTGATTCCATTGTGATCCAATAATAACCAGCCCTTAAAAGCTTCTTATCCATAGCATGTCCGTTGGCATGAGTGCCAAAAGATCCTTCGTGAATTTCCGTCATCAACATATCCGCGTCTTGTTTGTCAACACATCTCAGCAAGACCATGTCAAAATTCCGTTTATACAACACGTTGTTACTCAAAAGAAAATTTCCAGCCAACCTTCTCAAAGTTTTCTTATCCTTGTTGGAAGCTCCCAAAGGGTATTCTTGAGTTCTAAGAAAAACTTCGATGTCATGGTACCAGGGTTTGTCATCTTCGACTTCTTCAACAGCAAAGATATAGGCAGGTCTGTCAAGGCGTTTTACTTCAATCCGAGGACACTCGTTCCAAAAGTTTACCACAATCATCGAGGCCAAAGTTGCCAACGCATCTGCCATTCTGTTCTCATCACGAGGGATATGATGAAACTCAACCCTATCAAAGAACGGTAATAATCTTCTAGCATAATCTCTGTACGGGACCAAGTTATCATGTCGGGTTATCCACTCTCCAGTGATTTGGTTGATTACCACTGCAGAATCACCAAACACGTCTAAATTCTTAATTCTCAAATCGATTGCTTCTTCAAGACCCATAATGCATGCCTCGTACTCAACCTCATTATTAGTACACTGGAATGTTAATCTGGAGGTAAATGGGAAGTGGGTCCCTTGAAGAGTCACAATAACAGCACCTATCCCTTTTCCATGAGCGTTGACAGCTCCATCAAAAACTAAACCCCATTGAGAACCTGGCTCTGGCCCTTCACCATGCACGGGTTCTTCACAATATTTCATCATTAAGAACATAACATCCTCGTCTGGAAAATCATTGTTTGAGGGTTGATGATCCAAAATGGGCTGGTGAGCCAGATGATCCGTCAAAACACTCCCTCTAACAGCTTTCTGGGTATGGTACTCGATATCATATTCAGACAACAACATCTGCCATCTAGCAATTCTCCCAGTCAAAGCGGGATTCTCAAAAATATACTTGATAGGATCCATCTTTGAAACTAACCAAGTAATGTGATTCAACATATACTGGCGCAAACGCTTGGCGGCCCACGCCAAGGCGCAGCAAGTCTTCTCCAACATGGTGTACCTTGTTTCACAATCAGTAAACTTCTTGCTCAAGTAATAAGTGACATGATCTTGTTTTCCAGTTTCATCTCGCTGACCGAGTACACAACCCATTGAATCTTCTAAAACAGTCAAATACATAATCAAAGGTCGACCTTCAACTGGTGGTATTAAAATAGGTGGCTCAAGCAAATTCTCTTTAATACTATCAAAAGCCTTTTGATAGTCTTCAGTCCAAACATACCCTTGTTCTTTCCTCAGGAGCTTGAAAATAGGTTTACATGTAGCGGTCATGTTGGATATAAACCTGGAGATATAGTTCAAACGTCCCAAGAATCCTCTGACTTGTTTCTCGGTGGCGGGAGCTGGCATTTCCCGGATAGCTTTCACTTTGTCAGGGTCCACTTCAATCCCTCTTTGACTGACAATAAAACCCAATAGTTTCCCTGGTCGTACTCCAAATGTGCATTTATTGGGGTTCAGACGGAGCTTGTATTCCCTTAAACGACCAAACAGCTTAGCCAGGTGTCTAACATGATCATCTTCGGTCTTCGACTTAGCTATCATATCATCCACATAAACCTCGATCTCTTTGTGCATCATATCATGGAACAAAGTAGTCATAGCTCTCTGATACGTTGCCCCTGCATTCTTTAATCCAAACGGCATAACTCTGTAACAAAAGGTGCCCCAGGGCGTGATGAATGACGTCTTCTCTCTGTCCTTGGGAGCCATTCTAATCTGGTTGTAACCTGAGAAACCATCCATGAAGGAGAAAACCTCATATCTCGCGGTACTGTCAACCAAGATGTCAATGTGAGGTAATGGGAAATCATCTTTCGGACTGGCTTTATTCAAATCTCTGTAGTCTACACACATGCGAACCTTACCATCCTTCTTCGGAACGGGTACAATGTTAGCTAACCATAGTGGATACTCGGCAGTAACAAGGAAACCTGCATCAATCTGTTTCTGTACCTCTTCCTTAATCTTTAGAGCCATGTCGGGTCGAGTTCTTCTAAGCTTCTGTTTTACTGGCGGGCACTCTGGCTTCAGCGGTAAACGATGTTCGACTATAGCTGTGTCCAATCCGGGCATGTCTTGATATGACCAAGCAAACACATCGACAAACTCTCCAAGCAAATTAATCAGCTGTTTCTTCATATCGGGTTTGAGTAGAGCTCCAATTTTCACTTCTCTACAGATTTCTTCTGACCCCAAATTAATTACTTCCACCGGCTCTTGATGAGGTTGGATAGCTTTCTCTTCCTTCTCAAGTAGTCTGGAAATCTCTTCTGGGATATCATCTCCTTCGTCCTCAGCTTCGTACACAGGGAACTCGAAATTCGGAGGAGGTAGTGGATCATTATTCCCAGGTTGTAATTTATGTAGCAATCTGCGCAGGTGATGTGATTTTTAATAAGTTTTTGTAAAGTGGAAAGTGTGTGTACGCGAGATGCTACTTATTATTTTCCAACATCGTGAATAAATATAAAAACACAAATGAAAATGAAAGTAATTTATTGATGATAGCAAAACCAAAAAGACACGCCCAAGAAAGTCACCTTTGCCTTGGGCAGAGCAAAGGGAATTATTAAAAATAAGCCCTAATAAATGCAGTTTCGCCTTGGGCAGAGCGAAAATTTTTTAAAACAAATGCTTTACTTAGATATATGAATGGCATTAGGGGCTTCAACCGCACTCCAATTCTTGACTACAACGTCTGGGGTCACAAAGTCTGGGATGTCCTCATCTGGATCTTCCTCGGTGACGGCATAAACTCCAAAGGTGTAGTCAAATTCATCCGAAACATAGCCTGGATCTTCCATATAGGGCTCATAGTCTTCGTAAGGAATGGAGGACCTTGCAGAACCATCTGATATGTAGCCTTCAAATTCATCTTCTGCCACAACGTTAATCTGAGTATGATGGACGACTCCTCCCTACGGAACACTTCATTAATCAGCGGGAACCTTTGGCTTCTGGTAGTTTGTTGGACAGAACTGCTGGTGAAACCAAGACCTTCCTTATTTTTATTTTCTGGCAAAGACAACACCTTTCCCCAAATTGTCTGATGACCACTATTCACTACTCGCTGGGCATCTTTAAATGACGACATGGACGCTTGAGATTTCTGGACACCCTTTCCCATAATAGACAAAGCTTGAAATTACGTGCCAACCTCTTCCTCAGCTTCGACATATGAGAATGATGACAAGTGACTTACCACCAAAGCTCTTTCCCCACAAACTGTAACTGTTTTTCCCTCAAAAGCCTATTTCAACTTCTGATGCAAGGTAGAAGTAACTGCTCCAGCTTCATGTATCCATGGCCTCCCTAGCAAATAGCTATAGGCGGCACGAATGTCCATGACCTGAAACATGATCATAAAAGTCTGTAATCCAATAGTCATGGGCAAATCTACCTCACCAATTACTGTTTTCCTTGACCCATCGAAAGCTTTGACAATAACGTGACTTGGCCTCATCGGTGGTCCTTGATACGATAACTTAGATAGAGTAGTTCTAGGCATTACATTTAGAGATGACCCAGTATCAACCAACACACTGGACAGAGAGTCGTTTCCGCAGTTCACAGAAATATGTAAAGCCATGTTATGTTTCCTTCCTTCTTCTGGGAGGTCATCTTCATTGAAACCCAGATTATCACTCGAAGTAATACTACCAATGATGTTATCAAATTGTTCCATAGTTACATCCTGCTCGACATAGGCTTGTTCCAAAATCTTCTGAAGCGCTTCTCTATGAGCCTCAGAACTCATCAGCAATTGTAACACAGAAATCTTCGACGGGGTTTGCAGAAGCTGATCTGCAACCCTATATTCACTTTTTTTGATTACTTTCAAACATTCATCTGAATTGGATAAATTAGATCCACCAGATTGCCCCACAATTGGGTCTTTTGAGCCTGATGGTTCGAACAAAACTTCTTTTTCTTTCGGTGGCATAGTTGGGTAAACTCAACCACTTCTTGTCACCCTACTAACATCTGCAATGTTAACTACTGAAGGTATGGTGGGCAAAGGCACTTCTTTTCCATTGTCCAGCATAGTAGCATTGTACCTGTATGGGATAGCCTTACTAGAAGTGTAAGGAACAGGTCCGGGCACATTGATTACCAAAGGGGTAACGGTTGGCTTCCTGCTATTGTAAACAATCTCTATACGTTCCACTTCCTTAAAGTGGGGTACTATGACACAAACTTCTTCAGCCTCTTCATCTGAAACTTCATGATCATCACTTTCCAAACAATCTTCAATCATATTGACAGAGGGCGAACCATGCGGGGGTAATGGATTCTTCTGTATATTAGGGTCGGAATCCTTAAAGACAAGATTCCATTTTTAATGAGCCTCTGGACATCCATCTTCAAACCGAAACAACTCTCAATATCATGTCCTGGAGCACCCTGATGGTAAGGACAAAACTTGTCAGCCCTATAAGAAGGAGGAGGATTCACGGGAGCCAAAGGTGGAGCTCTTGTCTGAATGTGACCCTTTTTAATCAAAGCGGGGAACAAGTCAGCATATGTCATTAGGATCGGATCAAAATTTATTTTTCTATACAAAAGACCTTGATTGTTGGATGGCCGATTCTGATGAGGGTACTGTGGACTTTGCTGAGGTTGTGGTTGTTGAGCAACGGGGGACTGAGGTTGCTGATAGGGTTGCGGAGACTGTAGTTGATAAGCTGAAGCATTAAACACTGGTGATACCGCTGCAACTTGGTGTGGTGATATGTACCTCTTTCTGAATTGTCCCTTTTGAATGGCATTTACACCTTGCTCTTTTTTCTTCACAAAACTGCTCCCATACCTTTTAGGAGCACTCTCTTCTTTGGCCAATCTTCCTTCGCGAACACCTTCTTCTAAGAGCATTCCCATATTGACCATTTCAGTAAAGTCACTGGGTGCACTGGCTACCATCTTCTTATAAAAGAAAGGAACAAGGGTCTTCAGAAAATTTTTAGTCATTTCCTTCTCTTCTAACGATGGTGTGACTTGCGCGGCCAACTCGCGCCAACGCTGAGCATATTCTTTGAAATTCTCCTTATCTTTCTGTGCCATTGCTCTCAACTGATCTCGGTCAGGCGCCATGTCCACATTGTACTTATACTGCTTGACAAAGGCTCCTCCTAGATCATTGAAAGTTCGAATCTTCGTACTATCCAACCCCATATACCACTTGAGTGCGGCACCTGTCAAACTGTCTTGAAAGTAGTGAATAAGTAGTTGATCATTATCAGTTTGGGCAGACATCTTCCTGGCGTACATAATAAGATGACTTTGGGGATAAGTATTCCCCTTGTACTTTTCAAAATCAAGAACCTTGAATTTCGGTGGGACCTTAACATTTGGAACCAAGCACAGCTCAGAAGCACTCTTACCAAACAAGTCCTTTCCACGAAGGGCTCTCAACTCCTTCTGTATTTTAGAAAATTGGTCTTGAAATCCGCCATACTCTCTTCCAAACCCACAGTTTCGGTCGGTGACCCATGTAAAATTGGTTCATCCAGAATATATGGAACAGCGTTCACATGTGGAGACGTAGTAGTCATCACAGCAGAAACTACAGGAGTAGCTTGAACAGTGGTTGCGACAGGAACCTCGGGAACAGGTGGACGATAATCAGCCGGAGTGAAATAAGGAGGCATCCCCCACGGGAAACCTGGCGGCATGTTGTAGGCTACTTCAGCAATAGTAGACACCACTGGGATTGGTGCTGATACTACTTCAGAGACTACAGTCCTTGGAACTTCTTGGTTGTTGATCGAGGCTTGATTGGACAAAGCTTCCACTAGACCATTCAACCTCTCCAAACTTTCTTTCATAACTGCAACTTCATCACGGAGCACTCTGTTTTCTTGCTCTAGTTGATCCATCTTCTGGCGTTGACTAGCTCGAGTATTGTATCAGTGATTCAGCTTGTTCTGCGGAGATGAAGCAAGAGTGAGACCCTGGAATGCAAACGATGCTATGCTTATGCAAAATGCAAATGAGTATGAAACTTCAAGAAACTCAAATTGTTTCGGTATTGTAACGTTGGAGAAAAAACTTATTTTATTTTGATAATTGAAGCATTACAAAACAAAATACTCTTTTAAGAGTTTATTGCATTGAACCAAAAGCAAAAGAGAAACTCGAAGATCTACTCCTTATGCTCTTTCTGTGCGCGAAGTTCTTCTTCTAACTGGTTGATGCGTTCTTGCAATTCGGCCTTCTCACTGATCAGTCGATCTACACATTCTTTCCAGGCCACAGTATCTGGGGGAAGATCACCACGGGTGACAGCTCTTGAAGAGGTGTGAGAGGAAAATAAATCCTCTCGCGCATTCCTTTTCCTTGCAAGTTCTACTTCTGGCAGCTTCTGGGACTTCTCTTTCTCTACCTTGAGTGTGAAAAACTTGTTCCCCCAAGCGGCTTTCAGTTTTCGAGCCTCATCCAAGGCAGCCTTCAACTGATCTACTTCGCTCACGTCAAACCAATCTGGATCGTGAAAAGCCAATACCATAGGTTCATGGAAAGGGAACAACATCTTGAGGTTGAGAGCTCTTTCTCGCACCCAATGTAGATATTCTTCAGAGACAGCACAATTGGGGTATTCTAAAGCAGCTTTTCCTTCCTTATTGATGTATCTCCATGCATAAATTATGACGGTCTTTAGGTCTGGGTCTTCTCCTTCCTTGAGAAATATCCCTTCTAACAGAGTCTGGTCAGGTACTTCAATCATGTGATGCCCAAATTGGAGACGAGCCAGAGCAGGGTTGTAACTTATGCATCCTTCTCTCCCGATGAGTGGTATGTTAGTAAATCCTCCGATGATATGGATCATACATATACCTTCATAGGTAGGATCGTACCACACAATGTCAGAGTGAGTAAGGGCCATAACTATCTCGGACCAATGGGGTGACTCTTCCTCTTCCCAAATAGACGGGTGCCGAGTTAGGCGAGCAATGAACCATGAATACAACAGAGCGATACAACAAACGATACGTCCCCCTCCCTCGGCATTCTTTGAATGGATTGAGTAATATGTGTCAGCTAACAAAGTAAGGACTGGATTCTTGAGTATGAATAGTTTAATCGCATCCATATCAACAAAATCATCGATCTTTGGGAACCAGAAAATCCCATAGACCAACAGAGCAAAGGTGGCTTCCAAGATAAGGACTTCCTTTCTTTCAGCATGGTAGCGGACTTTTTCAATCAAGAAGTCAGTGGGGAATCCAAGGACTCCTTCTTTGGTGGTTAAGTGCGCTTGAACATCTGCCAAGCTGAGATGAGTAGCGTTGGCAATTTCTTGGTGACTGGGTGTGTCTTCTTGGCCGGTGAATATGGGACGGGTCGTTACGGGCATCCTCAGGAAATCAGAATACTCTTCTAGAGTCGGCGTCAACTCGTAATCCGGAAAAGTGAAACAGTGGTACAACGAATCATAAAATTGAACAAGGGTCTCCAACACCCCTCCTTTCATCTTGAGTTCGAGAAAACGGAAGACTTCCCCATATTCTGCTGCGAAGGTGTAATGATTCTCGATTAGATCTGCTAGTTCTCTCAAGCTTTCAATGTTAGGGCTCTGAAAAGTGTACTCCAATGCTTCTCTTTTGAAATCCATGGTTACAATACCTGAGAAATAAAATTGAGTTTCTTGAAATGAATAAAGAAAGAATGTAATGCGAGATGAGTAGGACTTCATGGGATCCCAACTATTTATAAACATTGTAGTAAAAGAAAACATTTTTATTAATTTTGAAACGGAATACAAATAATTGCTTTTAAAAGTCCCAAGTAAAAAGCTAGATAAAAGCTAGTAAAGACACTAAAGAAGTTTCGGATTCTGCTGCTTGAGTTGCTCTTCTAATTGTGTCTTCTCACGGATAAGGTTATCCACAATTAGTTTCCAAATAGTGCATTGTGGTTCGGAGAAAAATAAATCCTCTATGACTTTCCTCTTTTTTCAGGGGAGTAGCTCTTCATCCTTCAAATGTAGCTGTTTCTGAAGTTCATCCTTCTCCTTTTGAAGTTCAGCCTTCTGCTTCTGACATTCATCATTTTCTGCCACCGCTACATGGTACTTGTTCTTCCATGATTCTAACTCATGTTGTGACTTCCTTAAGGCAACCTCTAACTTCTCGGCTTCCGACATAAAGACATAAGTGGGCTCTCTCCTTGGAGCTATAGGATCTTGACGGGAGTAGGGCATCTTTAGCTTGATTGCCCTCTCTCTGACCCACCGGAGGTAGGGTTCCAAAGACACACAATTAAGCTTCCCAAGGCTTTCTTTCCCTTTCTTGTGCAAGTGGTCCCATGCAACTAAAACCTTGTCTAGGAGTTCTTTGTCTTCCCTAAAGAAAATGTTCTCCACTTGGACACTCTTAGGCGGCTCCTTCAACGGAAATCCCAATTGTCGACGAGCTAAGACTGGATTGTAACTGATCCCTCCATTAAAGCTGAGTAATGGTACATTAGCAAAGTCGCCACAACCATCAATAATTAAGGTTCCATCATATGCTCGGTTGTACCAAATAATGTCTGAGTGAGTCAATGCCATAACTCTTGGAGACCAAAGCCCTCTATCGAGATTTAAAAAAGAAGTAGACCTCGGCAAGTGCGAAATAAACCACTTGTAGAGTAAGGGCACACAACAGGTGATCATTCCTCCACCATAGGAGTTTCAGAGATGTATAGAATGGTAAGCATTACCCAATAAAGTTGGTATTGGATTGTTCTTCAAAAAGATCTTAATTACGTTGAGGTCGACGAACCCTTCAAAACTTGGGAACAAAAACACTCCATAAATAAGGCAAAGATTGCCTCGAATGAAGTCTTGTTCGTATAATCGGCATAAAACATTGCTTTACTGATTAAGAACTTCGTAGTCAAACCAAAAATACCGCCTTTACTAATCAGATTTCCCTTGACATCGGACACCTTTAGATAAATGGCCTTAGCAATTTCTCTTTCATTGGGGTCCTTCTCCAAGAAAGGGAAAGGAGACTCTTCTAAGATGGGTAGACCAACCAAAAAGGAGTATTCTTCCAATGTAGGTAGTAGTTGGAAGTTTGAAAACGTAAAATAGTGATATAGCGGATCATAGAACTGCAATAAAGTGGAAAGGAGTCCTTCGTCTACTTGGCGACTCAATAAGGATATCAGCTTCCCATACTTGTTCTTGAACTTCTCTTGGTCTTCAATCAAGGTTACCAACTTCTTTAGGTCATCCAACTTGGGACTTTTAAAAGTGTATTTCAAAGTGTGTCTTCTATTGGGATCCGTAATACCCTACAATGTTCATAAACAAAAGTAAATCCCATGAAGTCCAATGCGGTATGATGCTTTATGAATGCAACAGACACAAGTAGGCACATAGAAACATAAGGATAAACAAACAAAGGGGACCCTAGGTTTGCAACGAGCATGGGGCAAAGGTATACCCATTCCCAAAGGATTTGGACTAAAGGTTGATTGTACCTGCAGAACAAGGTTCTAATGAGGTTCCCAAAGTCATTAGCCCATCTTTCGGATATTATCAACTTCCCAAGTACTCGGGGGTTAATAATATTCTCAAGAGAACTTCTTTCGAGTGTAGCATCGCGTAACACTATTTCGGGGGTACCCCCTCATAGCCCCGCACTACATCCTAATAAAGGTCAAAGTGGGGTTAAGGTAACTACGGTCCTCAATATCGTAGGCTCCAACATCGAATATAGTGCATGTTTTCACGATTAAGGACTCGTTCAACAATACATCTTTCGAGAGGGCCTCAATTGAGCGTGATTTTCAAGTCAGCTTGGTCGGGATTCTACCCCCTATAAGCCTCTTTGAACATATCACTATCCTATCTTAAGTTCACTCAAGTTCGGGTGTAGGACTTTGTCTCACCACTCAAAAGTATCATCCCAAAGGTAATAAACAAACAAGTAAACAATTATACAAATATAAAGCAACAAACAAGTAGAAACAAGATAGGGAAACCCACTGAGGTGTCCCCAGTGAAGTCGCCATTTCTGTCGCGGTGAAATTTGGATACCAAACTATTGATTAGTTTGAATCTTTAATTCATTTTGCAACCGAACTTTGATTTGTCCAAAGGAAGGGATAAAGATCGAAATTCCCACAATGCAATGCAAATGCAAAGGTTTAGAGAGTTATAGGTTTGGGGGTTGGTTAAACTTAGGGAAGGTACTAGCATCCTAAGTTTCTGTAGTACTCTACAGGAACCTCTTGTTTTATATTTGAAGTTCTTTTTTGAAAAGATATCACAATAACTTGTGACCGAAATCACTAGTTAGGATATAAAAAAATTTATAAGGCCAAAACCCAAATTTAATCATAGCTCATAGGAGCCAGGAAACGTTATCTCATCGAGTATGCTTTCAAACTAAACCTTACCTTAATTAGGACTTTGAGGGTTGTGTTTGGGTTTAGTTTCCGATTTGTAAAGCAAAGGAATAAAGGTCAAAGTATATATTTGTGCCCCCCCAAATTTTTTGAAAGATGCTCATTCTCTCTTTTTTTTTTATACCTTGCCCCAGGTTAAAAACGAGGTTTTGATTTGGGAAAAACAGATTCTTCATCAAGGTTTAGAGGAGTTAAATATTTCTGGTGTTTCTGGTATTTAGGAGGTTTGAAACAATGCCTTACATCATTAGTAGGGTTTTATTCAAAAACATACAACAAGAGATCCTGCGTTTTACTTCGTCATCCTCCTCCAAATTCTTTATCAAAGCAAGAGATCAGGTAAAGTCGGCATTATAAATTATGAAAAACGATTTACGAGTGAATACGGATGGATTTCTTCAAGACAAACATTTATTGCATTAATTATTCGAGATAACAAGTTCTTACATGCCAATTATGCTTTTAATCAAAGAAAGGAAATACACATAAGAAAATAAAGTGAAAAGCCAGACAAGCCTTTCCCTTGGATTTTATTAAGTATTCACATTCATCAACGCAACGGTGTTCTGTTCACACATGGGCCTCTGCCTTTGAAGGTCAATAATTTTTCGTCCATCATCTCTTGAACTTTCTCTTGGAATACCATGAATTCTTCAGTAGAATTCCCCATTGCTCCATCGTGAAATGCACAGTCGGCGTTCTGGTTGAACCAAGGTGGGAGAGACTTCCTGATTTTAGTCCTTCTGGGTGTCATTACCGAATTTCTAGTAAAATAAGACCATAGTTGACGATACGTCATCGGGATAGGATCAAACCAACGAGTTTCTTCTTTTGGAATATTCAGAGGTATCTTTTGATTACGAAATTGTCTTCGAACCCGTCAATTTTGTTGTTGATATGGAGAGGTCAACCTCTGCTTATGAGGTAGTCGCTGTTTACGTTGAGCGGGCACTGCATACCGATGTTGAGGATAAGATACTGGAACTACAAATTATCTGAAAGATTCATCGTCATTCTTACTATCTGGAGCTATATCCAAATTGTAATTGTATTGTTTCATAAAAGAAACAGCTAAGTCTTCCCAAGACTGAACGTGGTTACTTTGTAGCTTCATATACCATATCAAGGATGCCCTACATAAACTTTCTTGAAAGCAGTGAACCATCAGTTTGTCGTTGTCAATATAAGCAGCCATCTTTCGAAAAAACATCGTCAAATGGTATCTTAGACAACTAATACCCTTGTATACTTAGAAGACAGACATCTTGAACTTTGGAGGAATAACCACTCCTGGAACTAGACATAGGTTATGAGCCTTGAGACCATGTGTATCACCCCTTTTCACCATATTCGATTGTTCTTCGAGGTCGTAAAATCCTTTCTCAATTTCTATAATTCTAGTATCGTCCATCTTCATATTAATGTGAACATTTTGAAGATCTGATGCACACCGCGGAAACTAGGAAACTTGAACAAACAGGTCGTCTTGCAGAGGCTGAGATTGCATAGGAACATCCACTTGTTGAACATTGTCATCAAATATCAGATTAGTCACAATTCTGAAGCCAGTCATGGGATCCATATCTTTCGTTCTCTTTACTATCCTTAAGTACTTCAAGCTTGGTCAGATGGTCCAGATGTCAACTGACGAGACAAAGACAGAAAGTCAGATGAGCTACAGCAGGGAAGAGACACATGCACATGCAAGATGCAAAATGAAAAATGCAGGACGCAGATGTAAGAATTTCATGGAATTCCAATATTTATGAACATTGTGGTAGAAGGAAAACGTTTATTATTTTAATAATGGATTACAAATAAATATTCCTTAAAGAGTCTCAAATAAATAGATAAATAAAAGCTAATAAAGTCCTAAGGAAGCTTCATATTCTGCTGCTTGATCTGCTCTTCCAGCTGAGTCTTCTCGAGGATGAGCTTGTCCATAATCAATTTCCAAGGGGTAGATTGAGGGTTGGAGGAAAATAAATCCTCCTAAGCTTTTCTCTTCTTGTAAGAAGGTGACTCTTCATTCTTCGACTGAAGTTGCTTATGAAGTTCAGTATTCTCCTCGACAACCACTTGATACTTGTTCTTCCATACTTCTGACTCATGTTATGCTTTTCTTAAAACGGTCTTCAACTCTTCAGCTTCAGACATAAAAACCAGAACAGGTTCTCTTTTGAGAGGTATAGGATCTTGACGAGGATAAGGCATCTTCATCTTGATTGCTCTTTCTCTGACCCAATGAAGATATGGTTCCAAAGACACACAATTAGGTTTTCCCAGACTTTCTTTTCCTTTTTTATGTAAATGACGCCAAGCAGCCACAATCTTATCTTGAAGTTCTTTTTCATCCTTGAAGAAAATATTATCCACATGAACACTCTTAGGTGGCTCCTTCAACGGATATCTTAATTGTCGGTGAGCTAGAACAGGATTGTAATTGATTCCTCCATTAAAGCCAAGTAAGGGTACGTTAGCAAAGTCTCCACAGCTATCAATGATCAAGATCCCATCAAACACATGGCTATACCAATCAATGTCCGAGTGTGTTAGTGCCATAATCCTTGGTGACCAAAGTCCTTTGTCAAGATCCGAAAAAGAAGCAGACTTGGGCAAGTGCGAAATAAACCATTTGTATAATATGGGGACACAGCAGGTGATCATCCCTCCACCATGAAAGTTTCGGAGATACACAGAATGGTAAGTGTTACCCAATAAAGTTGGTACCGGATTATTCTTCATGAAGATTTTGATGGCGTTGAGGTCGATGAATCCTTCAAAACTCGGGAAAAGTAGCACTCCATAAATAAGTAAGGCAAAGATTTCCTCAAATGTATCCTTGCTCATATGATCAGCGTAGTATCGGGCTTTCTTGATTAAGAAGTCTGTAGGTAACCCAAAAGTTCCACCTTTGGTAAGCATATTGCCCTTGATGTCGGATGACTTCAGCAGATGGCTCTAGCAATATCTTGTTCCTTAGGGTTCACCTCCAAGAAAGGGAAAGGAGAGTCTTCCAGAATAGATAAGCCAACCAAATAAGAGTACTCTTCTAAAGTAGGCAAGAGCTGATAGTCTGGGAAGGTAAAACAGTGATAAACCGGATCATAGAACTATAACAATGTAGAAAGAAGTCCTCCGTCCATTCGGAATCTCAACAAAGACAACAACTTTCCATACTTGTTCTTGAACCTTTCTTGGTCTTCAATAAAAGTCCCTAAATTCCTTAGGTCATCCAACTTAAGAATCTTAAAGGTATATTTTGAAGTATGTCTCCTTTTGTAATCCATGAGGTCCTACAATGTTCATAAAGAAAGGTGAATTCCACGAAGTCCAATGCAGTATGATGCTTTATGGATGCAACAAACACAAGTAAGCATATAGAGACTCAAAGATAAACAAATAAGAAAGCCCTAGTGTAATACCCCAAATTTTGCCCTAAGATTTGTCGTCGCATTTCATTGCATTTTTATTGCATTTAATCAGTTACTAACAAATTTGTGTAGTCGTTTGACTTTTTGCAGGTAAATATCATATGGCATGCATTTTTTTTCTAAAAAGAAAAAATGACACAATTGGCAGGAGGACATGTGTAAGGAGTTATGAGTGTGAGAGGTTGAGAGTTCGAATCTCACCTTTGTCACTTTTTTTGTTTTTTATTATTTTTACTCTAAATTTTTCTATCTTTCATTAAAAAAATAACAAAAATAGTTTTTTATTATTATTTAATTATTATTTTCGTATTTTAATTAAATCATTTTTTAAAATATTATTTTTTTCACTTTTTTCTAAATTATTCATAAAAATATCCAAAAAATCATAAAATAAAAAATATTGAAAAAAATTTTGTTCTTTTTATAATATTTTTGATTTTAGGAATCAATAGGATTATTAGTTTTTATTTTAAGTTTATTTTAATTATTTTAAATTATTCAAATTTTATTTTTTCTTAACTAATTATTTAGTTTGGGCTTTAAAATGGGCTTTAGGGACATTATTGACAATTTGGTGTTAACCCTAATTTGTTCCCTATATATACATGTGTTGCCTTGTTGGAAAAAAGGGGGAGAATGAAAAAAACCTAAGAGGAGTGAGTGTCGTTTGCCGTTATTTAGTTTTCTTCTTCATCCATTACTATTGTTTCTTTTTCTTCATCGTTTACCGTTATTTCTTTTCCTTCATCTATTACTGTTGTTTCTTTTTCTTCATCTTTTACCGTTATTTCTTTTTCTTCATCTATTACCGTTATTTCTTTTTCTTTATCTATTACTGTTACGTTTATATATATATATATATATATATATATATATATATATATATATATATATAATTTTTAAATTGTTAGAGTTTATATATATAAGATTAATTTTTGATCGAATTATGTCGATACGATGTTTGCACATTTGTGTGCATGACGCGTGACATTTGTGTTAGTTCGATCTGGTTGCGATGATCGCATTTTTGTGTGAGCAATAATACTATTTTTTGCTTAATTTCTTTTTCTTTGCGATAAATTTTGTTTCGTCCGATTTAGATCTGGTTGCGATGAGCGCATTTCTGCGTTTGCAACATTGTTGGGTTATTTGGCACATTTAAAATTCATTATTGCTTTATTATTATTATTATTATTATTATTATTATTATTATTATTATTATTATTATTATTATTATTATTATTATTAGTATTATTATTATCATTATTTTTTATTATTATCATTATTATCATTATTATTACCATTATTATTATTATTGTTATCATTAATTTATTAAAACTTGTTATAATATAAAAATCTGTTTTTTAAAATAAATAACATTAACATCTTTTCCAAATTAATATGAAAACCTATTATTTTTAAGAAAAACTTTTTTTTTAGATAAATTTAAAATAATAACTAAAATCTTTTTTTTAAAATAATAACTAGAACCGTTATTTATTTTATTTTATTATTGTTCAATTCAAATTTCATTATCATATTGTATCTGCTCCTCTCATGTAACCTCGCGAACTTAACAATCGCTCTTTAAATTCTGCCTTTAAATTTCTGCTTGCATGGTTTAAATTATGACATTGTCTCTCTGTTTGCATGATTCAATTATCTCACGCGTTTACCATTATTTCTGTCACATTGCACACATCCGAAGGTTAGGTCTAACTGTTTGGCCGCCGCGCCAATAGTCCGTAAAACTTCACACATTCAATTTCAAATCCTCAAAACTACAAACTACAAACCCTAATTTTCACAAATGCCTCGCCGCAGGCAAAATTACAATTTTACCCCTAGCATTAGGTCAAAGAGCCGTCGCGCTCATTTTAGGGTTTCCCGCCGTGGAATCCCTAATTTAACCCTAATTACAACTTAACATTTCAACGTAGAGATTTGGAGTTTCTACACTCCACGTAAGCGTGTCCTTAAGATGCGTTTATTCCCCTTGAGACCTTGACCACAGTCAAGAAGTTTCTAACCTCCCTATTGAGGGGAACTACGATTACTCTGATTCCACTCCCGTAAGGATACGTAGGCACAAGATGCGATGTCTTGCCGAGTAAACTTAGAATTAACCCCTTAGGTCTTCTTTCTCACTTTTAATCCTTTGTACATATACCTTAAGCAAATGAATAAAGCAAATAGTAAACATCTGAACAAAAGGTTCCTATAGAGTACTACAGAAGTTTAGGGTGCTAATACCTTCCCTAAATTTAACCAACCCCCGAACCCTAGATCTTTCCCCGCATTGTGTTTATGATGCAAAAATAGGTTTTCCCTCTTTTGACCTTTTCCTTCGGATAAATCAAAGAGCGGTTGTGAATTGAATTGTGATTCAAACTCATTAATAGTTTGTGATCCTATTTCCACCGCAACAGAAAATGGCGACTTCACTGGGGACTTTTCTTAACTTTTGAGGGTTACCCCTAATTTGTTCATATTTATTACTATTTGTTTTACTATTCATTTGCATGTATATATTGTACTTTGATTTTGGGACTGTTCCTTGTGTTGTGAGATAAGTCCTACGCCCGGACTAGTGACATTATTATAGGATGGGGATATATTCGATGAGGCTTATAGGGAGTTGAATCCCGACCAAGCTGATTCGAGAATCACCGCTCAGTTGAGACCTTTTCGAAAATGGTTCGGTTGAACGAGTAATCGTGAAAACTTTTTCCATGGTCGATTGGAGTCTGTGATATTGAGGACCGTAGTACCTTAACACCACCTTGGCCTTATTTAGGACGTAGTGCGGGAACTATGTGGGAGTAGTCCTACAATGGTTGCTACGCGATACTACACTCAAAAGAGGTTCTCTTGAGAATATTATTAACCCCCGAGTCAGTCGGAAGGTTGATAATATCCGAAAGATGGGCTGATGACTTTGGGCACTTTTTAGAACCTTGTTCTGCAGGTACAACTAACCTATAGTACACTCCTTTTGGGGATGGGTAGACCTTAACTCCACTCACGTTCCTTTAACCTAGGACTTTGTGTGTTTTCATGCATTGCATTCATAAAACATCATATCGCATTAAGATTTCATGGAATTCAAACGCTATTTATGAACATTGCAGGATACCATGGATCACCATAGAAGGCATACTTTGAAATTTACTTTTAAGGGTTTTAGTTTGGAAGTCCTAGAGAAGCTAAGGGATTTGGTTCAAGATCAAGAAAAGTTCCAAAACAGATACGGAAGGCTTTTGTCTTTGTTGAAGATTCAAGTAAACGAAGGACTTCTTGCGACTTTGCTACAGTTTTATGATCCAGATTATCACTGCTTCACCTTTCCAGATTATCAGCTTTTACCTACCTTAGAAGAGTACTCTCAGTTGGTGGGATTACCTATCTTGGATAAGTCTCCATTCCCTTTCTTGGAGGAAGACCCTAAAGAACGAGATATTGCTAAAGCCATTTGTCTAAGGATATCTGATGTCAAAAACAATATGATCACCAAAGGGGGGACCTCCGGTTTTCTCAGGGACTTCCTAATTAAGAAAGCCCAATTTTATGCCGATCATAAAGACATGTTTGCCTTTGAGACAATATTTGCCTTGCTTATTTATGGGTTGCTGCTTTTTCCTAGTTTTGAAGGGTTTGTGGACCTTAATGCAATCAAGACCTTCATGAGGAGAAATCCAGTTCCAACACTATTGGGTAATACTTATCATTCAGTACATCTTCGAAACTTTCATGGTGGAGGAATGATTACATGTTGTGTGCCATTACTATACAAGTGGTTTATTTCTCACTTACCCAAGTCCGGTCCGTTCTGGAGATCTAATCAAGAACGTTGGTCGCAAAAAGTCATGGCTTTAACTCACTCTGATATTGATTGGTATAATCGCATGTACGATGGGATATCAATCATTGATAGTTGCGGAAACTTCAACAATGTGCCTTTGCTCAGTTTCAATGGAGGAGTAGCTACAATCCAGTCTTAGCTCGCCGACAGTTGGGATATCCCTTGAAAGAACCGCCTAAAGGTGTTCATGTAGAGAAAATCTTTTTCAAAGACGACAAAAAGCTTCAAGATCAGATTCTATCTTCTTGGAATCATCTGCATAGGAAAGACAAAGAAAGTTTGGGCAGACCTAATTGTGTGTCCATGGAACCATACCTTCAATGGGTCCGAGGAAGAGCTATTGAGTTGAAGATGCCCTACTCTCGCCAAGATCCTTTACCTCCAAGAGAAGAACCTGTCCAGTATTTCATGACTGAAGCTGAGACTTTGAAGATCACTTTGAAGAGATCACAACGCGAAACAGAATCATGGAAGAACAAATACCATGTGATGGTCAGCGAGTACGAAGAACTTCAAAAGCAGATTCAGTCGAAGAATGATGAGATACAATCCTACAAGAAGAGAAGGCTCTACGAATATTTATTTTCCTCCGGATCTCCGTCTGCTCACTGAAGTTGTGAAAGATGCTTCTCTAGGGTTTTCTAGGCTTTTATTTAGCTATTTTGGTTGCAAGAATATTATTTGTAATTTGTCTTCAATAAGTTAAAAGTTTCCTTGGTATTCCGCAATATTCGTAAATATCTGAATTCCATGAAATCTTCATTTGCATTCACATTTTAGCATCATACTTTTGCATTGCATGTGTCTTCCGTTTTCTCATGTTCGGTTCTCTCACCTTCCAGTTTTGTCACCCTAAGTTCTCTGCATCAATACGACCCTTCAAAAGGATGGAAGATCAAAACCAAGAGATCAACCGTGTCAGCCATGAACTCGAAGATCTTCGAGGAAGTATAGGGCAGATTGTGGAGATGTTACGAGCTCTTAGTGTGAAGGTGGATGCTCAGTCTACTGTTGTTTCTGAGACTACTAATACCGTTATGGAACCTCAACCAGCTGTTACTGTCAAGAATGTACCTCCTCACGGTCTTCAATTCGGTTTGGTGCCTCCTAGTGCTCAACCAGTTCGACGAGCTACCCCTCCAAAGTGCAAAACTCCTAACTCCGACCATGGTAAAGGACCTACACGCTCGAGGAACCGCAAAATGGATACTCCTCAACCTTGGCAACATCAGCAGAATTATGTTCAAGGCTATCCGTCTCCATATGTTCAACGACCCTATGTAGTTACTGTTGTACCTCCTTTCGATCAGCAGTTTCCTACATACCAGCCTGTGCAGTCAGCTCCGGTATATCAAGCACCGATTCATCAACAACCTTCCGGTTGTCCGCCCTTGCAAGTTCCGGTCAACCGTCAACGAGTGCCCAACGCTCCTGTTCACCAACAATCACAGGATCAGGTTCCTTATCCCCGTAAGAGGCAGTATAAGCCTTGTCCTCCAATTCCGATAACTTTCACTGAGTTATACTCCCATTTGGTACAACAAGGTCTGATTACCACCCGTGCTTTCGGTCCTCCGCCTAATCCGTTACCTGCAGGTTACAACGCTGCCACTCATTGTTTATTTCATGAGGGTGCGCCCGGCCGTGATCTAGAGAATTGCTATGCTCTTAAGAAAGTTGTCAGAAATTTGCTAGAAACGAAGAAGTTGTCTTTTAGCGATGCTCAGCTGAAGATCGAGACTCCTCTCGGGGTCCCTCACTTGTCAAGTTCGAATTCTGCAAAGCATGCTACTCTTGTGGCAAATCAGCCGAATCCAGTAATTATTCAAAGGCCTAGCTCGCTTCATTTCAGCAATCATCAAGATGATATGACCGGGATCAACAAAGAATCTGGGAAAGTTATTTTGAAGCAACGACTGAAAACTGTTGAAGATGTGACCAGCGTAACTGGGGCAAGCCATGACGACTCACAGTGATCATGAACCAGACGTCCTTTCCATTGAGGCTCCGCCAAAGGAAACTGTTACGTTTGAATGCAAGATTTCATAAACATTTAGAAGGATTTTTCCGACAGTTCATTTATATGTATTTCTCTTTGATTAAGCATATTTAGCATGTACGAATTTGTTTATCTTTGATTAATTAATGCAACGCATATGTTTGTCTTGAATAAATCCATTCGTTTCACTCATTCAAAAAAAAACGTTTTCATAAATCATAATGCCAACTTTACCCGATCTCTTGTTCTGATGGAGAATTAGGGGGAGGATGACGAACCCAAAACGTCAGATTTCTTGTCGTATGCTTTCAATTAAAACCCACTGATGATGTAAGGCATTGTTTCAAATCCCACACTGGAGATATAAGGATGATAATCCCTCGTTAACCCCTTTGAGCCTTGAAGTAGGAGTTTTTTTTTTAAGAACCCTCATCTTAACCTGGGGCAGGGTAGGTTTCAGTTAAACCAATCGAGCACTTAGACTCTAAAAAAGGGAAGAGCAAACCTTCGAGAATTTACCCTTAGCATCTTAAGAAGTCCAATACAATGACTATCCCTCGGTTACCTAAGGAGTGGGGCAGTCACGAGCCTTTCAAGAGATTTACACGACTTGTGCATAAAAGAATATTCAAAAAAATAAGAGCCCGCTAAGTCAAAACCTATGAAGGAGACTTAGGCAAAACTGGGGCATCCCGCTGGACTCCTAAGTCAAATCAAAAGACGTCGTCCAGGCAAAAGTTAGGGAATAAAAGCAAAACAAGAGGGTACAATAAATAATCCCTAGTAAAGAACAAGATCGTGAAATAGGTGAGTGACTGCCATGTCCAAAGCCTTGATGAGTTCTCGACCATAGCAAATCCGCTTGAGATATGAGTGCTCGCATCCGATTAACTGAATTAGGATTGGAGAACATCACGGAGAATGGGAGGGTACAAATATAACTTCGAGCCTATATCCTTTGTTTCTTAAACCGTGAACCGAGCCACGATACAACCTTTAAAAGACCTAATTGAAGTAGGACTTCGGTTGAAAACATACTCGACAAGATCACGTTTCCTGACTCCTACGAGCTATGCTCAGAAAAAAATTCATGTTCGCATTATAATTAAAACTTATATCCTGACTAGTGATTTCGGACACAAGTTATTGCGATATCTTTTTCAAAACAAAAATTCAAGACAAATATATATGCGCATTGACAAGCTCTGGATAGGCATTTCCAGCATGACGACTTTGCTTGATATCTTAGAGATCTACATATGAACATAACCCGTGGAACTTGAAGATCCTGCTAAACAGGGGCAGGCAGTTTCCCAGTTCGCTTACCAACGCGAGGCTGACGTTCTTAAGGAGCTATTTCTCAAAGATTTCGTCGTAACACGATTAATTTGTGCCAGTTATGTCGAGACCTGACGCATCTCTCAAAGAGTTTGAGAACAATGGGGCAACCCGACTCAGTGTTCTCTATAAAATCCTCTTGAGATGACCCTACCTTACAACGCAAGTATCCTGGGGCACCGTGTTTTAAAAAAAAAAAAGGAAACAAATGGCGACCACTACAGGGTCCTTCAAGAGCAAAGCCATGTGGTTTCACAACTTTTCTTCATGCACCCGATAGATTTTACTCACGGCGGCCTTCATTCCCCAGTAAATCTCAGTGCTGCAACAGGCTCCTAAACTATTGCCTCATCACAGTCCCCAGCGAGACTATAAGCCGACAACTATTTCTGGGGGTAACTCGAAAGTGTCCCTCAGGTTTTCTTCTCCCCATGTGAAGACGTGATACTGTACACCCAAGCAGATTACCTTCTCCCCAGAGAATTCAGAACTTTAAAACCAGATTTGGTTCTACCATTGATCTTTCTTACCCATGATTGACGTATTGGTTGCAGAGGACGCAGGGTATTTCCGTCGAGATGTTTATTTCATCTCTCGTCCCGTCTCTAGTCTGTTTCGTCAGCATACGCAAGGGCATAAGCATCACATGCCTATTTCATTACATTTTCATTACATATTCATTACATATTCATTACATATTCATTACATACTCATTACATACTCATTTCATAACATCTTGCATACATAAACATTAACATACATAGACATTAACATACATTCACAGGTTCATTGTGTCTCTATCATTGGTCGTTACCGCCGAGTAACTGGGTTCGTCCATTCTCTTCAAATAGATTGTCAGCCCTAAGCATAAAATACATATGTGTTTCCAAGTTTCCCTACGGAGCTCGATCCTCGTGGATGACGGTTACTTCAGCTATCTTTCCTCGCCAGGATAAGATATCTACCCTTCGAGTTCATTCCCTCGATGGAGTCTTGATTACCAGTTTTCTTTCTAGCTCGATCCTAGATTGAATCTCAGTCTTGTCGGTCGTCGAGCCCAACCGGACGTGCATTTATTTTGCACCATCTAAAGATTTTCACCATACCATGGCAGATACGCGACTGTTTTCGCCCGAGAAGTTTATCACTGTACCCGGACGTGCATTTATTTTGCACTATCTTTCAACTAATCCTTTACAGATGCACGCCAGTTCACGCCTGGAAAATCTATCAGTACAACACTTTACAATCCTACATTGTTACAGCATCGGTATGATACATTTCTCGCCTGAGAAACCTATCGATATGACAACCTTACACAACACAATACACGCCTGTTCTCATCTGTTATCACCTCTACAAGCAGTTCTTACATGAGAGGCTTATTATTGCTACTCTTGCAAAATAAGCGACATCTCTCGCCTGAGAAGCCAATCCTATCTTCGTTATGACTCGCAGCAAATGGCCATCTCCATTGAGCAGTTGGGCTTCCATTTTACCTGTCGTCTTGAAGTATGGGAAGGTTTGAACCAAATCGTATTCAGGAGAGCACGATCTTGAAGTACGGGGAGGTTTGAGCGGAATCATATTCAGGAGAGCACGATCTTGAAGTATGAAGAAGTTCATTTACCCTTTAGTAAAAGAAGGAGCGGAATCATATTCAGGAGAGCACGATCTTGAAGTATGAAGAAGTTCATTTACCCTTTAGTAAAAGAAGGAGCGGAATCATATTCAGGAGAGCACGATCTTGAAGTATGAAGAAGTTCATTTACCCTTTAGTAAAAGAAGGAGCGGAATCATATTCAGGAGAGCACGATCTTGAAGTATGAAGAAGTTCATTTACCCTTTAGTAAAAGAAGGAGCGGAATCATATTCAAGAGAGCACGATCTTGAAGTATGAAGAAGTTCATTTACCCTTTAGTAAAAGAAGGAGCGGAATCATATTCAGGAGAGCACGATCTTGAAGTATGAGGAAGTTCATTTACCCTTTAGTAAAAGAAGGAGCGGAATCATATTCAGGAGAGCACGATCTTGAAGTATGAGGAAGTTCATTTACCCTTTAGTAAAAGAAGGAGCGGAATCATATTCAGGAGAGCACGATCTTGAAGTATGAAGAAGTTCATTTACCCTTTAGTAAAAGAAGGAGCGGAATCATATTCAGGAGAGCACGATCGTGAAGTATGAGGAAGTTCATTTACCCTTTAGTAAAAGAAGGAGCAGAATCATATTCAGGAGAGCACAATCTTGAAGTATGAGGAAGTTCAGTTTACCCTTTAAGAAAAATCAGAATCGTATTCCAGGCACCGACCTTAAATATGAGAAGATTTATATATCAGATAAGCAGCAGCCTCTTTATTTGAGTGCTTATTCGTTTTGGCATGTAAGTCCCTTCCAACGATAAGTGACAGTTCTCCCTCGAGAAGCTTATCGGGGCATTTCCCATTAAAGTCCATTTACTTTGGCATACAGCCGGTCTTTACCCTGTATATTTGATACGGATTTCCGAAAATCCATTCGATCCCACCGCGAGGGATAGGTTATAGAAGCTTGGATGTTATTCTTTGCTCAATGCTCCAGCATTCTGTGATCGATCTTGCAATCGTGTAGGTCCAATTATTATTAGACATTCCCAAGTGGAGGTCATCTCATAGGTGCCATCTCCATTTAAGGATCTTATTCTAAAAGTCCATTTATTTTGGCATACAGCCGGTTCTTTTTTACCCTGTATATTTGCTACGGATTCCCGAAAAGTCCGTTTGATCCTGTCACGAGA
Organism: Lathyrus sativus; assembly: GCA_963859935.3. Classification (NCBI taxonomy): domain Eukaryota; kingdom Viridiplantae; phylum Streptophyta; class Magnoliopsida; order Fabales; family Fabaceae; genus Lathyrus; species Lathyrus sativus. The sequence continues at coordinate 187,199,790 of OZ012737.1, forward strand.
GATAGTTTACAGAAGCTTGGATGTTATTCTTTGCTCAATGCTCCAGCATTCTGTAATCGATCTTGCAGTCGTACATGATCCAGTTTTACTTTTAGATTCCCCAGTGAAGGCCGTCTCATAGGTGCCATCTCCATTTGAGAATCTCGTTCCCGGTCTAAAAATGATAATTGGTCGTGTTCGCACCAGCTGACCATCATTTTAGAACTCACCGGTGTTGTACTGTGTCCCAGCGCGTCGTTTTCCCCAGTATGTTCTTCTCGTAGCGTCTGTCCCTGTGTCGTCGTATTCGTCAGCATTTTCGCAATTCATCGTTCCAGCATACGCATCATATCATTGTCTGCATTAGTCTGTTCTCGTTTTGTCTATAGCATTGCATATCGCCACATATAAGGGCAAAATTTTCGGTTATCTATATTTAAATCCCTCCACCATGATTCCTCGAGTCTCCGCCACTCGAATCACCCGGTGAAGTTATTTAAATAGGGGCAACTGTAATACCCCAAATTTTGCCCTAAGATTTGTCGTCGCATTTCATTGCATTTTTATTGCATTTAATCAGTTACTAACAAATTTGTGTAGTCGTTTGACTTTTTGCAGGTAAATATCATATGGCATGCATTTTTTTTCTAAAAAGTAAAAATGACACAATTGGCAGGAGGACATGTGTAAGGAGTTATGAGTGTGAGAGGTTGAGAGTTCGAATCTCACCTTTGTCACTTTTTTTGTTTTTTATTATTTTTACTCTAAATTTTTCTATCTTTCATTAAAAAAATAACAAAAATAGTTTTTTATTATTATTTAATTATTATTTTCGTATTTTAATTAAATCTTTTTTTAAAATATTATTTTTTTCACTTTTTTCTAAATTATTCATAAAAATATCCAAAAAATCATAAAATAAAAAATATTGAAAAAAATTTTGTTCTTTTTATAATATTTTTGATTTTAGGAATCAATAGGATTATTAGTTTTTATTTTAAGTTTATTTTAATTATTTTAAATTATTCAAATTTTATTTTTTCTTAACTAATTATTTAGTTTGGGCTTTAAAATGGGCTTTAGGGACATTATTGACAATTTGGTGTTAACCCTAATTTGTTCCCTATATATACATGTGTTGCCTTGTTGGAAAAAAGGGGGAGAATGAAAAAAACCTAAGAGGAGTGAGTGTCGTTTGCCGTTATTTAGTTTTCTTCTTCATCCATTACTATTGTTTCTTTTTCTTCATCGTTTACCGTTATTTCTTTTCCTTCATCTATTACTGTTGTTTCTTTTTCTTCATCTTTTACCGTTATTTCTTTTTCTTCATCTATTACCGTTATTTCTTTTTCTTTATCTATTACTGTTACGTTTATATATATATATATATATATATAATTTTTAAATTGTTAGAGTTTATATATATAAGATTAATTTTTGATCGAATTATGTCGATACGATGTTTGCACATTTGTGTGCATGACGCGTGACATTTGTGTTAGTTCGATCTGGTTGCGATGATCGCATTTTTGTGTGAGCAATAATACTATTTTTTGCTTAATTTCTTTTTCTTTGCGATAAATTTTGTTTCGTCCGATTTAGATCTGGTTGCGATGAGCGCATTTCTGCGTTAGCAACATTGTTGGGTTATTTGGCACATTTAAAATTCATTATTGCTTTATTATTATTATTATTATTATTATTATTATTATTATTATTATTATTATTATTATTATTAGTATTATTATTATCATTATTTATTATTATTATCATTATTATTACCATTATTATTATTATTGTTATCATTAATTTATTAAAACTTGTTATAATATAAAAATCTGTTTTTTAAAATAAATAACATTAACATCTTTTCCAAATTAATATGAAAACCTATTATTTTTAAGAAAAACTTTTTTTTTAGATAAATTTAAAATAATAACTAAAATCTTTTTTTAAAAATAATAACTAGAACCGTTATTTATTTTATTTTATTATTGTTCAATTCAAATTTCATTATCATATTGTATCTGCTCCTCTCATGTAACCTCGCGAACTTAACAATCGCTCTTTAAATTCTGCCTTTAAATTTCTGCTTGCATGGTTTAAATTATGACATTGTCTCTCTGTTTGCATGATTCAATTATCTCACACGTTTATCATTATTTCTGTCACATTACACACATCCGAAGGTTAGGTCTAACTGTTTGGCCGCCGCGCCAATAGTCCGTAAAACTTCACACATTCAATTTCAAATCCTCAAAACTACAAACTACAAACCCTAATTTTCACAAATGCCTCGCCGCAGGCAAAATTACAATTTTACCCCTAGCATTAGGTCAAAGAGCCGTCGCGCTCATTTTAGGGTTTCCCGCCGTGGAATCCCTAATTTAACCCTAATTACAACTTAACATTTCAACGTAGAGATTTGGAGTTTCTACACTCCACGTAAGCGTGTCCTTAAGATGCGTTTATTCCCCTTGAGACCTTGACCACAGTCAAGAAGTTTCTAACCTCCCTATTGAGGGGAACTACGATTACTCTGATTCCACTCCCGTAAGGATACGTAGGCACAAGATGCGATGTCTTGCCGAGTAAACTTAGAATTAACCCCTTAGGTCTTCTTTCTCACTTTTAATCCTTTGTACATATACCTTAAGCAAATGAATAAAGCAAATAGTAAACATCTGAACAAAAGGTTCCTGTAGAGTACTACAGAAGTTTAGGGTGCTAATACCTTCCCTAAATTTAACCAACCCCCGAACCCTAGATCTTCCCCCGCATTGTGTTTATGATTCAAAAATAGGTTTTCCCTCTTTTGACCTTTTCCTTCGGATAAATCAAAGAGCGGTTGTGAATTGAATTGTGATTCAAACTCATTAATAGTTTGTGATCCTATTTCCACCGCAACACCTAGGTTTGCAACGAGCATGGAGCAAAGGGTATACCCATTTCCAAAGGGGTGTGGACTAAAGGTCGATTGTACCTGCAGAACAAGGTTCTAAAAAGGTGCCCAAAATCATTAGTCCATCTTTCGGATATTATCAATTTCCTGACTACTCTGTGGTTAATAATATTCTCAAGATAACGTCTTTTGAGTGTAGCATCGCGTAGCAACTATTTTGGGAATACTCCCCCATAGTCCTCGCACTACGTCCTAATAAAGGCCAAAGTGGGGTTAAAGGTAACTACGATCCTCAGTATCACAAGCTCCAATCGAAAATAGTGAATGTTTTCACGAGTACTCGTTCAACAGTACCATTTTTGAGAGGACATCAACTGAGCGGTGATTCTCAAGTCAGCTTGGTCGGGATTCACCTCCCTATAAGCCTCGTCGAATATATCACTTTCCTATCATAAGTTCACTCAAGTTCGGGTGTAGGACTTTGTCTCACCACTCAAGGATACCAACCCAAAAGCATAAGAATAAACAGATAAGCATATATAAGCAAATATATAAAACAACAAACAAGTATAATAAAACAAGTTAGGGAAACCCACAATAATAAAATATTAAGATTCCCCAGTGAAGTCGCCATTTCTGTCGCGGTGAGAATTGGATGTCAAATTATTAATTAATTTGAATCTTAATTCATTGGTTCACCACCGGTCTTTTATTTGTCCAAAGGAAGGGAAAAAGATCGAATTACCTACAATGTAATGCAAATGCAAAAGCTAGAAGGTTTTAGGTTTGGGGGTTGGTTAAACTTAGGGAAGGTGCTAGCATCCTAAGCATCTGTAGTACTCTACAGGAACCTCTTGTTTTATGTATTTATTACTAAGCGTTATCTGCTTAAGGGCAAAAGACCTAGTGGTTTATTTCTAAGTATACTCGCCAAGATGTCGCATCTTGTGCCTACATATCCTGACGGGAATGGAATCAGAGTATTTGTAGTTCCCCTAAAGGGTTTAAGGAACTTTTTGACTGTTGGTCAAAGTTTCAAAGGGATAAAGTTTGTTGATTGATTGATTCTAGAAGAAAAGATGAGTCGTCATCTTAAGGGAGAACACTCGACTTAACCACCACAACTTGTAGGAGATGGTCTTTGCATCGTCTTGAGAGAAGGGTTTAGAAACTCAGATTCTGATCGACGAGTATGCCACTATCACTTTCAAGCAGAAAAGATCTTATATCTCGATTGTATTGTTATGGGGCAGGAGATTTGTTTCTCGACTTTCAAGATGACTAACATCTTATTCTCTAATGGGGATAATAGTTTGATTTGAGTTAAGTATGATTTTTTTCTATGTTGTAAAAAAAAAGGTCCTCCTTATGGGGTAGTGTCGCGGTGAAATTTGGATACCAAACTATTGATTAGTTTGAATCTTTAATTCATTTTGCAACTGAACTTTGATTTGTCCAAAGGAAGGGATAAAGATCGAAATTCCCACAATGCAATGCAAATGCAAAAGGTTTAGAGAGTTATAGGTTCGGGGGTTGGTTAAACTTAGGGAAGGTACTAGCATCCTAAGTTTCTGTAGTACTCTACAGGAACCTCTTGTTTTATATTTGTTTATCGCTATGTGTTTATCTACTTAAAGGTATAAGAGACCCTAGGGGTTTATTTCTAAGCATACTCGATAAGATGTCGCGTCTTATGCCTACATATCCTTACGGGAGTGGAATCAGAGTATTTTGTAGTTCCCCTAAAGGGTTAGAGGAGTTCTTTGACTGTGGTCAAAGTTCCTACGGGTTTAGGGTAGTTGATTGATTGATTTTAGGAGAAGGGATGTGTTGTCATTTTAAGGGAGATTTAACCGCCACAGGTTGTAGGAAAATGTTCTTTGCATCGTCTTAAGAAAAGGGCTCAAGTACTCGGATTGTTTGAGTACGCCTTTATCTCTCTTAAGGCAAAGTCCCTACATGTTGATTGTATTGTTGTAGGGTGGAGATTCTATCTTACTTAAGATGATTTACATCTTTCTCTAATGTGTTTGAATATTGTTGTACTGTTGTGGAATTGTTTTCCTATGTTGTAAGAATAAGGTATTTCCTATGGGGTAGGATCTATCTTAAGAAGATCGACTTGAATGGGATCAAGGATCATGGGGGGAAATGGTGCAAATGTGAATGCATACACACGATTGTTGGGATCATGCGCATATTCTTCCTTTGGACGGATACAATGCAATAATATAGATTGCGATAATATAAATTGCGGGTAATGTAAAACATACACAACGCATGGAAGCGCTAAGTGAGTGTGTGAATTGTGAATAAAATGAAAGTAGATAAAGTAAACATACACGGACGCATGAAAGCACTAGAGTGTAGGTGAGTGGATCGTGTATGTGAGGTGCACAATTGGTTTTATGCGAAGTTGATTTATTTTTTAGTTGAATTGATTTTAAGGGGAATGTTGGATTGGATTCGTTTTAGTAAAATTGTTTATTATCACATTTGAAAGTTAAATTACTTAGAAAGTTTTCTAATATAAAAAAAAGTTCTTATTATCAACAAATGTTGTTTAAATTATATAAAAAAGACTTTACTAAATAGAATTATTTTCTCTTACTTAAGTTATTATAAAAAAAATTTTATTATTATTTTATTAAAACAAATTAGTTAAATGCGGGACTAATTGAAAGTTGATGGTTAAATAAAATGAAAATTATTATAAAAAAAAGAGTTGTTTATTAAGATAAAAGGTTAGTTTGCGTTAGTTAAATAGAAAAGTGGAATAACCAATTTATTAAATAAAATCAAATGCTTAGACCTAAGAAACTATGATTAAATTAAATGATAGAATTGATTATAAAAGGGGGATTATGATTAGATAAGCAATTACTAAATATGGTGAATTTTAAGACTAATTGATTAAATAATTGGTAAATAGAACTAATTAAAAAGGGTTATTAATTATTAAAAAAAGTGATTAATTAGTAAATGTTTAATAAAAAACTGTTGGTTAATACTGATTTTAAAAAACGATTAACAGGTAGATTAGGGGGGGTGATTAATGATTGTCTGTGTTATTTGTGAAGGTGTACGGTGGGTGTATGGTGATACTGCATTCGCATTACAATAACTAAATAAACAAAGGAAACGAAAAGGAACCCTAAATCCCCTAATTCTCGATCGGTTTCCCAATCCACCTTCGCTCTCACTGTTCGTAACCCTCTCTTCGATCCCTTTTCATTCTTTGTCTTCCGTTCTCGAACCTGAAACATGAATTGAAAGCATCAATCATTCAATAATTTCAATGCGAATGAGAATTTACCGAAGGTTGGTGGAGCGACGAGGACCCGTGTGGTGAAGATGGGGGCTTTGTTAGTCTGATCCGCGACGCCGGTGATGGTTTCGTCAACTGGTGTTTGTGGTGACCGAAGATGATTTCGTCAATTGAGAGGATAAGTTTCTTTTACTCAAAATCTCTGTTTAGGCACCTAGGGTTCTTTCGTCTCTCCTCTTCTCCTTCTATCATCCTCCTTTTATAGGTCTCAGGGTGATGATGTTTTTGAATGAGTTTGAATGCTGATTTGAATGTTGATTTGGGATTTCCCAATTTGGGATGTATCCAATTTGAAAACTTCCCCTTTCTGTCCAATTTCGTTTAATGTTGTTAAATGGAAATTCCAAAATCGTGATCTCTTGTATCAATCTGATTAAAGCTTTGATTCAAAATGGGATTTGATTTGGGGAATCTTGAGTTGATGCTGGGGAATCTGAATAGGATCTGAATGGGATATTTTCTGTACAGGGTATATTCTTTTACTAATCCAAACCCTGCGTTTTTGCAGGTGTGGAAAGCAGGGGATTATGGGCCCAGAGAAATTAACAGCCCAGAGTAACACCAACTCAATTCTTTGGCATCTGCCACGCTTTGCACAGAGCTTTGGCCAATACGTTGCAATGAACTTCTGATACTCTTTGGTGGAGGCTCCCACGGAAATACCGGTGATGATGAGTAACAACTTCAAAATGTCTCTTTGCGAACAAACTGAATACATGACATGTTGTTCTGTTGTTGGTTCCAGCTTGTGGCATGTTAATTGTAGCCTGGAGTTGCTTGTTGTGAACCTGTTATCGTTGACACCTTAACTGATGCAGCTTGTGTGAAATTGATACCTGCTGCTGTTATCGCTAATTCCTCTTCTTCTTTCAGGTTGTTGCTGATCAGTTCAAAATCCACTAGTCTTAGCTTTGGCACCGAGAAAAGTATAATGGTGATGATGACATGGTGGTCTGAATCGTGAGCCAGGATTGTCGTTGCTTTTGAAATCCTCGTTGTCTTCGAACTAATGTTGAGAGCTGTTCCGAAAATGGTTGCCTCGTTTGTTTACATTTGATTCCTTCGACGTTCAGTAGGAAACTGGTGGCAGCTTTGGTCTGTCACCTTTCCGGCCGCTCGAAGTTTAACCCGATGATGAATTGATCTGAGGGTTGTACCTTCTCTTATCTTTGCAAATGTTGGTTCGGATTATCCTTTGCATTGTTCATTCTTACTGGTTTGGAAACGCTTGCAGGTGATGAAATATTGATGCTATGTTGTTGCTAATGAAATTGCAGTGTTGTACCTTTGTTGCTGGCATTTGCTTGTACTTGACATTGATATCTGTTCGCAGCTGACATTGTCGATGTTGCTCGCAGCTGCAGCTAGTGTTGCTCGCCATTGGCATTGATGTTGTTCTGTACTGTAGTGGCATTACCTTCTTGCAAATGCTGGTTGATGCTCATGTTTGATATACTTGTTGCTTGCACCTGGTATGGTTGCACTGCTGTTGTTTGTAGCTTGTATGGTTGCTGATGTTGATAGTAGTTTGAAGTTGCTTCTCATGGCCTATTGCGAACTTGTGCTAAGATACCTGTTTCTGTTATTATTTTCGATTTATATGGGGCAGCATCTTGAGCTGTTAGAAATATGTTGACTTTCCTCTTCTTCTTTCAGGGGCAAATTTAAGTCTGGAGGCTGCCGGTCTTGTGCCATCGGCGAGAAGGGTATAACGGTGATGATGACACTATGTCTAAACTAGAAGATTTTTTGAGAATACAGTTGCCTTTGAATATTGTTGGTTGTTTTTGAAATATGTCGAGCCACCTGAGCCTAGTTGCTTTCTGTCTGAAATTCAATTCTTCCGATGTACGGTAAGGAGTCGGTGACAGCCCTGGCTGTCGCTCTCCCAGCCGCTCGACTCGCCCAATAATGAGTTGAACTGAGGGTTGAAGAATAACTCAATTCAGTTCTCCTTAACTTGCATTTCTCCTCTCTAACCGTATCTGATTACTGGTTGGTATCTATTTTGGTTGCAGGTAGCTTTGGAGTGATTCTCTGTCACCTGTCAGTTTTAGTTCTTGCACAAATAACTCAGCTTCGAATTCTCTTTCTTTTTGGAGTGTACGAGCTATTCTTCAGGTTGGTTCTCCTGCGATCTTTGGTTCTATCCTTAATAACAAGATGAACATGGCTTTGGATTCTGTTGGTTACGGTTGTTAATCCGGTTTTATTATTTGCAGGCGTGATGCTGGCTTTGGATTTCATCTGTTTGGACCGGTTGAGTTGCAGAAGAGGAGTTCGAAACCGTTACGGACTTTTCCTCTCGGTATCCAACACTATTACATGCAGGAACACCCCTCTAATAAGGAAATACGACAGGTCGCACCATCTGCCATATGCCTTTCTGGTTGTTGACACCATTTAGAATGGCTTGACTTTGTATTCGTGTCTTGGTGGTATCCACTGGATGCATCATTCCTTCCCCAAAAGCACCAGCAACAGTACAGACTCTCTCCATACAAAGAAATGGTCGTGAGAAACATTCTCGGAAACTTGGGATTTACTACTGGAAGTTGAGTTTTAAGCTGCCATCGATTTATTGATTGATTAAGAAACAGCAAGTTCTTCTCTGGTTTTCTTCAAAGTTATAAACTTTCAATTGTAATCTTTGGATAATAAGCTTTCAATTGTATTGTAACCTTTCAATTGTAACCTTTGGATAATAAAAAGAGTGCTTGTCAATTAATTGCATGCGGTTAGCTTCCGAAAGTGTAAAAACGTGTAGTAGTAGTAGTTATCTATTTCTCAGTCGTTAATTGTGTGATGCCAGTTTCCAAATTGCCTTAGCTTTCCCACACAAACCACTCATGCACTTGTTTTGGATTTTGATCTTATCACCTGAGACTTATAACCTGATCTTGAATTTTATAGAGATAACGAGCCAACGTTCTGAGGAGTATGGAACCTGAACCAAACTTTAGAATGAATTTTCTAACACTCATCTCATATTCTCTGAGGCCAAACAAAACATCCCAAAAATCCAAACAACTCTTGAATAGACACCTTTGGAACCAGATAGATGTGACTCCTTAGAGCAGATGGGTGGATGATTGATCGCGAGAATGAACACTTTCTCCGCTCGACATTATTGCGTCTGCACACATTGGTTAGTCACATTTAAATGTTAAAATGACGATAGAAAAATGCAAAAAGAGGTGGGATCTTACGGTCAAAAAATAGGGTGCAACAGGTAGGATCTAAACTTAAGCGATCAACTTGAAAAGGATCAAGGATCGAGTGGGGAAAATGATGCAAGATGAGATGCATATGCACAAGTATTAAGTCATGCACAGATTCTTCCTTTGGACATTATGCGATGTGATAAAATAAATAACGATAAAAGATAAACGATAAAGCAAGCTTCAGACAACAGATGGAAACGTTGAAAATAAGACAAGCGCGTGGTCATGGATATTCGAATCGCAATCAGAGTTGAGAGATGGACAGAAAGCGTCGGGCACGGGTTGATGGAGTGTTAAGCGAATTGATTTTAAGAAAATATTGATTAATTTTATTAGTTTGAATAAAAAGCTTTAAGTGATAAATCAAATCTTTAAAGAGTGACCTTTAAATAAAAGGGATTTCTTAAAATATCTAAGAGGTTTTATTTTATCTTATTAAATAAAAATAGAAATGTTTATTATTTTTAATAAAAGTTGTTATTGTAGATTAATTAGATGTAAGTTAGTCCACCTGAGAAAAGGTTTTCTAATATTAAAAATGGTTTTAGTTATTATTATTAAATAGATTTTAAATAAATAAAAATTAAATTAGATGAAATAGATTTATTGAACAAACATTATAATATTATAAAAAGGGGAATTTTAAAAAAGAAACCAATAAAAAGGAAATTACTAAATAAAATAAATTAAAGAGCTAATTAAATTAAAAAGGTTAATTTCTGATTAATTAAATAACTTAGTATTAGTTAATGATTAAATTAGGTGGTTAATGAAAGGTTAGTGGTTAGATTTAATTATGGTGCAAATTAAATGGGTAAAACGGTGGATAATGGGGAGATTAAGGAGGTGTGTGGGTTCCTGTGTGGGCGCAGGGAGAGGGTTCACGGTGGACTGCATGATTGGGTGCGTACGATACAATCAGATGGTAAGCAGTGCCTGTGATATGGTGTGGTGCACGGTGATATCATGGGTGTGTCACACCTAATTACAACAAATATAAAAAAAAAACTAAACCCCCCCCCCCCCATTTTCTTCCGCCGTTCTCTTGCCTTTCTTTCTCCCCTTCGCAATTCATTTCACTTTTCTCTTCTTCGATCTCGCGTTCTTCCCCTCAACGGCTTCATCCCTTCCGTCTTCAATCTTCTATTTCTTCTAATATCCTGCATCAATCATAAATAAAAAATTATCATTAGCAAAAACTCACGGTTTAATGTTGTTTTCTGCATATTTCGAAGGTGGTGGTTGACTCGTGAAAACGGTGATAGGTTTGGACGGAGGGCTTCACGGACGGAAATGTTGTTTCCGGCGGGATTCCGACAATGGATTCACGGTGGATATTTCTCGCAGCGAAATTTAAAAGGATGAGTTATCTAAATTCCTCTTTTATTTCTTAGGGTTTCTATTTTGGGCTTATTTATGGATTGCTGTGATTTCTGCGTATTCCCATCTGTTATTGAACACGAGGCTTCTTATAGACTGTATGTATTGAATGCTTTTCTAAATCGGTTGCGACATGTTTGTTTATTTTTGGAAAGAAAATCATTTCTTGTTTAATCATGTCTAATACACATTGGTGGTTGCTTTCGAAAGTTTAAATCTGAAATTGATGATGAGTTTCGATTCCCCTCTGGTTATGTCTGAATACTTTGAATTACTTTCCTTTCTTTCAACGTGTTCTAACCACGTTTGGTGTTTATTTCAGGAAATTTCCAACAACCTGGTTGCTACGGTCTTCCGTCACCATTTTTAATCTTCTTTTCTTTTTTATTCAACTCAAAATGGTAGATAATATTTGGGGACTTAATCCTGCCATAATTGTGTCGGCTTGCTGTTTAAAGAACGGTTTGGAATAGAATTTTGATTTTGTTCTTGAATCGTATTAACATTTCTTCTTCTTCTTTCATGAAAACGCTTTAGTTCAGATGTTGCCTATCTTGCGTGATCGAGAAAGGGTTCGATGCTCGGTGATGATGACGTGATAGTCTGAACCAAGAGAGCTCGAAATCGTTGATGTTGCCTTTGATATTGTTTGGTTGCTTATGACGCATATGTTGACAGCTGTCCGAAAGTTGCTTTGTCCGAAACTGCTGCCTGAGAAATGGAAGTTGCTAGCGAGTGCTCCATTGCCCTTCCTTGTTCGAGTTTTCCCGATGATGATCATAAAAACCTGAGGGATGAAAACTTAATTCATCTCTTTTCCTAATTCTTAACTTTCAATTGCTTCTGTTATGGCAATTTTGATTATCGGGCAGTTATTAATTTGATTTTGTGTTTTGCAGGTTCCATGGAGATTGTTGCTATGACAAAATGAAATGTAACTCAGAATGCCATAACAGTCGGTTAAACAAGCTTTCCTGGAGAAGAAACGAGTTCTGGTTGAAGCGAAAAGGCTCAAGTCCTACTGATCCGGCAGTGCCGTGTTTTGCTGTTTCGAAATTTCCGGCAACATGAAATTTTAGGACTCAAATTTGCAGTAGATTGGTGCTTCAATATTTGTAACTTGACATTTCAAGATATGTATGGTGACACAAAATTCCAAATGAGCCTAAAACTTTAACTCTTCTTGAATAATGACAAGGACTTGAAGTTGATATTTCAAAGATGGATTTATGAAAGCGACCCGAATTTCGAAATCAATCTGGATCATGATTTTTGAAATTGAATAGCTCCCTTCCTGAAAATGCTATTATAACAAAACAAATCTTCAAACATGGACGTTTGTGTGGTAACTACCTCATGATCATGCTATTAAACCAAAATTCTAGACTCGAAACCACGGAAACTCTCAACAATGGCCAAGTTTCTTCAAAGAATGATATTCCCAGGATAACACTGCATTGCAACCAAACTTGAAGTTCCATAGCCCCAAACCATACTCAACGTCAAGTGGAAAGCGAACCCTGATTCTTTGGGGTATACTCTGAAACTCCTGAGAAATTCCGAGGCAAATGTCCATTAAAAAATCTTAGGACTCTTCGAATTAGGATCCAACGATCATGTCTCAAGGTACTTTAATGAGAGAATGAATATTATCTATACTTGGAGCAAAAATTCCTGCACAAACTTGTTAGTCATACACGAAAGCAAAAGATAACATACAATAATACAAAACGCAAGGAAAGTGGGACCTTATGGACAAAAATTAGGGTGTGACACTAATCAAAACCGAGTGTCAAGAATCAATAAAATTAGGCCACAATGGATTATGCGACATCACCATTATAAACACTCAGAATTAACAACAACGAGGATTGTCAAAATTAACTCTAAGAATTAAGTTTAAAAAACTAATTATATGATTAATTAAACTCTACATAAAAGCTAATTAAACTAAATTTAAAATCTAAATTCTAATTAAAAAAACTAAATAAACCAAATTCTAACTAAACTCTAATTATATTTAATTCTGACTAAACCCAATTTAAAACTCATTAAATTTAATTCTAAAAATTAACGCTAATTAAACTCTTGTTTTTTTAAAAAACAAGATAGAAATTAAAATGGTATTTTTTTGGTAAAAAAAACCAATAACATGGGCTTAGTGCAACCCAGTTTATGATTATCATACACAAAAATAAAAAAAATAAAAAAGGGAATGGGCCGAAATTCCCACTCGATCTAGCAACATCAACATGTATACCCTCAAAAGTGAACGATGAGGACATCCAACTTCTGCTCCTTGCCTTTGATATCCTCTTTCTCTCACGATCTTCTTTTTCGATCAGCCACAAACAACATCGGATGCTTCCGCCACGTCATCTCTCTCTTTTCTCACGCGAGCTCACCTGGGTGCCGGAAAAGGTTGTCGGGCTAGGGCCTATCGGCCGGCGGTGGCGGAGGGGAATTTGCGACATCAAATCCTCTGATTCGTAATCGATACCATAACAAATTGTATCGGAGACCTCAAAGTGGAAAAACACGAGTTCCTGATAAAATTCTATTAGTTTAAACATAGAAATTGCGTACCTTCGAAGATTTCGACGAAGAAATTTGACGGTGTCGATGAACTCGAAGATAAGTCTTTCTATTTCCCTTCTCCTTTTTTTTCTACTGCTGCTATTGTTCTAGACCGTGTGTACGTGTGTGGATTTTTCGCAACGAATTTTGTGTGTGTTTTGTTGAATTTCTATGAACCTCTCCCCTAATTCTTTGCTTTTACCTCTGCTCTGCGTATATATATGTTTGTTATATGTGTATGTTGTGTGAATTTCCTTCACTGCAATGCGTATGTATTGATGAGGTTTTCAGATTTTTTTTGTACCCTGCTGCAAATGCATGATTTCGGTCCTCCCCTTTTCTCTGTATTGTTGTCCTTTATATATGCCTATGGTTTTGAAATTCTGATATTTGTAATTTAAAATGTAAGATGCTGTATCGTGTACGGTTTCGGAAAGAAAACAAAGTTGTGAAGAACATGTCTTGAAACACTCTTGATTTCTGCTTTAAACATGTTTTTGTTTCCTTCTGAACATATGACTTTGCTCTTTGATGTGGTGATTGTGAAATAATGAAGTCTGATTCTTTCACCTTTTTAAATGAAGATTTGCTCTAATTTCAAAGGAGAACGGAAATAGAAGGGAACAATAGCAGGTCATAATGAACTCATCTTTTAGGCAAGGGATAGCTTATCATGGAGAGTGTTGATGTTGGTGTTGTAATGAATTCTCTACTGTCATGGCATGTTGGCTCCAAACCAAATCCTGTTGGTTTTGGCAAGCTAAAGAACAAAAGACGTTACGCTATTTTGTGAAAAAATGGAGTTTAAGGTCTTAGGGTTAGGATTAGACTTAAACTTGTTGTAATGAAACTTGAATGATATGGGAATTTTGGATATGGACAATATTTTGTAATTTGAACTATTATTTGTAAATTGCGTCTTGTGGTGGAATTTAGACTTGTGTTTTGAATGAATTTTTGTGGACTTGATTATTCTTGAATTATCTTTGTATGCTTTGAATTAATTACAACACATATCTTGGTAAAAGCCTCCTTGAGTTTTGTATTTTGTAAACTTGAATTTTAATGATGAACTCCTAATAAACAAATCACTTTTAAGATCTTTGAGATTGTATTTGTAGTATTATGATACCAAAACTTTGAGATTTCTTGCATATAATGACCTTGAATTTGAGTTTTGTAACTTGGTTTTGAATTACTTGGCTAGGTGAATTCTTTATGGTAAGATTTAAATCATATCTTATAACTTTGTGTGAGAACCTATGAACTCAAAAATAAATTAATTCGAATCCATGACTTTATTTTAAATCCAAACTTTGTAGGAATCAACAAGCCCATAGAAACATAAGTCTTGAGTTTAACTTCATGAATCCATGACGTGGAACTTTGTTGATTGGATTTGAATTTAAACGTTGATGAAAACCGTATGAAAAATAGCTTGCAATTTTGAACCCCGAACAAATTGAAATTGCACTTTGTATCCACCATTTTGAATTGGTCCACAAACTCATATCATAAGTGAGAACCCTAAACCAAACGATGATCTTAAACAAACCTCCATTACTTGGATCTCAAGCAATACATGTAAGACAAATCTTAGGACAAAATAAATGCCCAAGAATCTAATATCGCTTGAAACATTCTTGAATTCACGAGTTTGTTATCCCCCGCCTTCAGTTTGATCACAAATCAAATCACATTCCTCTTGATGAATTCATAGAAACACCTTGATTTAATGAAGCTTCGAGTAAACCTTTAGACAATGTTAATCCTTTCACGTGAACCATGCCTTGAGGAGCCTTTGGAATTGATGATACCACTTGTAATACAAAACACAACAAAATTCAAAACAGTTCTCAAATGACCATCCTTTAAATCAAAAGGTAGAAAATCCTAATTCTCCTCGGGGAAACCTCTAGGAAATCTTGGAGAGAAATGACCTTGTGCTGATTAAGAGACCATAAGAATGAGGGCATATACCTCCGTAGGAATTCAGCACCATTAGCAAGGGACAAGGAGCACACACAAAGCCTTTATGACCTTCAAACCCTCTACAGCAGCAACCCTAACTTCACAAATGAAAAAAAAAAACAAATTATAGTAAATTGGTTAGCTATGAATGGATGGCCGATCTAAGATGATATGCAACAAATCAAAGAATATAAGGGTAAAATTTGGGGTATAATGTCGCAACTGCGAAAAAGGGTCGGCAAACTAGACAGAAGAGTTGCCACCGAATGTTATTTATCTCATAGAGAGGGAAAGGAAACGATCGAAGAAAACCTAAGAGAAAGGGGAAAGACAAGGTCATCGCAACCAAATCTTGGGTTCGGGAGTCGATTACGCAAGGGGAAGGTATGAGCACCCCTCACGTCCGTTGTACTCAATGGGATCCATGCTTGTTGTCTAAACTTATGGGTGAAAACTATCTAATGCTATTTCTAAACGGGGGTGAACGAAAGGAACATACTCGATAGGACATCGCCGCCCTATGCCTACGTATTCTCTCGTGCAATGGGAAAGTCAGAGTCAACGTAGTTCGGAAAACTATGGGTGAAGGGGGGAAGGTTGCTCGCCAAGACATCGTCGTCTTGTGCCTATGTATCCTCATCTGGTATGAGAAATCAGAGCAAACGTAGTTCGGGAAAACTAGACCACTGGTTGGTTCAAGAGTTTTATGAGCAATGTTACATCTCTACTCTAGCAGTTATGGATGATGCCTGTTTGCGGTAAAACAGTAACGTAACATACTTTTTCTGAAAATGAGGTTCGAGAACAATCCCGAAGGATGCAAAGGTTTGAATTTTGTTTGTGTTTTTTTGAAGAAGAAGTGAATTGAGTTAGTTTGAAACTCATGTTGCACTAAAGACTATAACATAAGAGCGAATGTGTCGTATATCGCCCAAAGGGCATACGCTAAACACTCTAGACAATGTGAGAGGAGGCCCCCACTCTTCATTCCTTATGTACTTAAGGCTCGTAGCGTACAACACTTGTTATCCTTTATTAAGTGTCTTAAGAGATTCTAAGATAAGAAGAGAAGACACAAGACTCTAAGGGGAACTGATAAACCCTAATGTTAGCATGCAATGTGATCTTAAAGTTGGGATTGAAAAGGGAACTACCTAATGTTATCATGCAAAGGATTGAAAGCCTAATGTCTCTCCTACTCCCATCTTAAACAGAGGGACTAGGAATCCTAAGGGATCATGGCAAAAAGCACAAGTAAACACATAGCAATTCAATCATAGATGAAAAGAGATGAAGGACTTAAACAAGTTAATGCAAGATGAGATGCAAACATGGAACGCAAACACAAATGCAAGTATGGAATGATGCAACAAGACTCAAAGACAAAGGAGACTCAAACACAAGAGATGACTTGAACAAGTCAACAAAGGATGAGATGAAATGGGAGAAGTAAACTCCTACAACCAATTACCATCAATCATCAAATGAGAAAGGTGATATCCTAAGAAGCACAAACCAATAAGTGAGGGAAGAAAGAGTGTGGGGCAGCCACCGACACATAATCAACTCAACCAACAATTACTTCAAGATCAAGCAAAACAAAGTAAGCAAGCAAGCAAGCAAGCAAAAGAAACACCAATGTTCATGACAAACTCAAAGTGTATTCAACAACACCAAATCATCATGAACAAGTGCCAAACCAATTAGGGCAGAAGTGAAACACAAAGGGGATGATCCAAATTCTAAGTCAAAATGGAAAGCAATCACAAGATTGATCAAGTCACATTGAAGAATCAAAGTTCAATCAACTATTTCACACTTCAAACAAGTGGAAACTCATGATTCAAAGAAAACTTGTGATACAAGTTACACACACATTTGACCCCTAAGCAATCAAAACAACATCTCAATCATGTTAACAAGAGCTAAAAAAGCTTAAGAGATGCTCAAAGTATCACTCATGGTCATATCCCAAAGTTTAGGTCAAGACTAGTATGTGTAAACATGATGAAATCAACTTGAATTTGCAAAATCCATCAAAAATAGAAAACAAATCCAATAAATTCCAAATAAAACACCCAAGCTAAGATGAATCAAACACAAAACAGCAAGAAAAAACTCATGGAAAGATTCAACTCAAAGCACCACCAATTAAATCCAAGAAGGCAAGGTGTTCCACTTATCGAGTGTGTGTCGAGGGTCCACAAAAAGGCAATGGAAAACAATTGAAAATGGTCATTAACACAAATGAACCCTTGTTGAACTGGAAAATGATACCCTTGTTGGACTTGAATGAGAAATCTTTTCCTCTTGAATGACAAAAACAAACTCTTGATCCCCTGTATAGAGCCAATGCTATGCAAATGCAAATGCTAAATGAAAAGAAACATAAGCCAAGTTAGAAAGAAAAGGTTGGTCAAATTTTGGGGTGCAACAGCTGCCCATATTCAATTGACTTGGACTTGCAGGGATGAAAAGCAACCGCTTTCAAACGTTCAAGGTAAAAGGTTATTGAATACAAAAGAACCCCGAAATTTTCCAACCGCAGGAGTAGTAAACTGTAGACATGTCCACCAAAGTGGAATCAGGATCACCGGAGAAATATATCTGATAGTTGTTGGAATGAGCTAACTAACCACCAATTAGAAAGCCTCAACAAGCAGTCGGAAAAACATCTTCTATCCAAGCAGGCTCGACACTAAGCCGGTAAAAAATATCTGCTAACGAGCAGGCTCGACACTTATGTCGATTAAGAACATCTGATTAACAATCAAGCATCTGTTAAACAAACAGGCTTGATATCCATCGGTAAAAACATTTGCTAAACAAAGAAGGCATCTGTTAAACTAACAGGCAATGACACTAAGTCGGTAAGCATCTGATTAACAATCAGGCATCTATTAAACAAACAGGCTCGATATACATCGGTAAAAACATATGCTAAATAGAGTAGGCATCTATTAAACTAACAGGCAACGACACTAAGTTGGTAAGAGAATCGATCGATTCACAATCTGAAGGAGAACTTCGCTGGGGAAAAAAGGGACTTAAACAAGCACACTCTGATGGGGAGAACAAGATAAGATGAACACATCTATCAAAGATTCTTTGCTAGGATCTGGATACCACACAGGCTCATGAAATACACCGCTGTCTGGTGGAGAGACGATTGGTCACAAAAGGTAACAGCCTGGCTTATGCTTCGAATGCAATGTTTAAAAATGGCGTAATATTCTATACGCAATGGAAATGTTACGCGTTTGGGAGGATGCTATGCATAATGCGAATGCAAAGGAACCGCTCCATCAAAATAAATGCTGAAGAGACAAAGCCGACTCTGCTGGGGAAAACAAGCCCTGGATGGCCTCTTGGAAAAGAACTCTCTTGGGGATAACACTGCTCTCCACTGAAAACAAATCTAATCTACTAGGGATTAGACAAACTCTGCTGAGGAAAACGCCCTGAATGGCCTTCCAGAATAAAAATCTTCTGGGGAACAAAACCACTGCTGGGGAATGACTCCACTCTGCCGGGGATTCCACTCTACTGGAGATTAAATCCGACCTGCTAGGGATCAAGAGTAAGATATGCTGGAAAGATTGTCCCAAAAATCTCATTATGGGGGGAAATACCAATAACCACTGGATTCTGCTGAGGAAGATGCCCTGAATGGCCTTCTAGGATAAGACTCTCTCGAGGATAACTCCACCCTGCCGAGAATAAATTCACTCCATTGAGGATTGATCCACTGGGGACTAAGATATTGGGAAGTTATCCCAAAATATCGCTCTGTCGGGAAAGAATTCCGCTCTGTTGAGAATTGAGAGAAAATAACATTGGGAAATTATCCCTAAAATCTCGCTCTGGAGAATACCAATAACCACTGGATTCTTCTGAGGAAGATGCCCTAAATGGCCTTTCGGGATAAGACTCTCTCGAGGATAACTCCACCCTGCCGAGAATAGATTCACTCCGCTGAGGATTGATCCATTTGGGACTAAGATATTGGGAAGTTATCCCAAAATATCGCTCTGCCGGGGGAAAATTTTGCTCTGCTGGGAATTGAGAGAAAATAACATTGGGAAATTATCCCCAAAATCTCGCTCTGGAGAATACCAATAGCCACTGGATTCTGTTGCGGATAACAACTTCACTGGGAAATACTCATCGAGGGAATCAGCATCAACCTCTGCTCGGGGATATGAGAATAAGACTCATCAACAATCAACCTCTGCTTGGGGATATAAGTTGATATCATAGACTCTATGGGGGAACAACACTGAACTTGCTTCGCTACTGGGGATAATCTCAAACTCTTAACCTGCTAGGGGGATAAGTGCACACCAATATCGGGGAGAACCAATCTCAACCTGCTGGGGATGAGTGTACACCATAGTCTCAACCTGCTAGGGAGACACTTCTGATATGACATCATCACCCTGTGGGGATAAAGACATGGCGACCTTATTGGGGAAGCACCTCTGAAACAGAGCCCTGCAAATGACAAACAAATAATGTGTCCTGTATGCAATAAAGGCTATCTCAGTCATCATCCATGACATCATTCAAGCAAATCAATGTTTCAGTTATGATTAGTAAAGCCCCAACAGTTTATATGTGCAAAGTTTTATCAAAAACATCAGGCATTTTTTTGCAAACAAAACAGTAAAAAGCAAAAACAAGAATGAAAGCTTTTTGTGGAAAATACTCATTGATTGAAAATGGCCTGTAAATAGGCAAATTACATCGGATGCAACTCCTGAAAAGAGAAAGTTGCGCAAAAAGTATAAAAATGCAAAAGATATACAAATGTCGGCAATGTGGTACAAACAACCACCATTTGTCGATTCGACTATGACTCACATGACTTCGATGCTTCACCAATATCCTGCTTACTGAAGAGACTGACTGATCAACCCTCGAGTCCTCCAAGAACCCAATGTGCTCACAGGATCGGACGCAGACCGCAGTCATTTTTCTTTTAAATCCCTAACTTTTGCCTGAATCGCCCTTTCAGGTTTTCAATTCACCGGGATACCCATTTTTGCCAAAGTTGCCATTTCAGGTTTTCAACTTTGCGTGTTCATTCTTTTTCTTTTTATCCCTAATTTTTTCCCGAACCCATTCTTTTTATGGTTCGCCGGGATGCCCCATTTTTGCCTGGATTTTCTTTTTCTTTCCAGCGGGTCTTTTTTAAGCAAAATATTTTTTAACTGTGTATGCGTTCACAGGGGACATAAAATCTTCACCGTCCATAGTTGAGAGTAATAAGGCTCCTCCGGAGAAGAATTTCCTTACCACGTATGGATCTTCATAGTTGGGAGTCCATTTGCCCCTGTGATCTGTTTGTGGAGGGAGGATCCGCATCAACACTAAATCACCTGCCTGAAAGCTTCGAGGGCGCACCTTCTGATTGAAAACCTTCTTCATTCTACTCTGATATAGCCGACCGTGAGCAATAGCTGCCAATCACTTCTCGTCAATCAGACTAAGTTGATTCAACCTAGCCTTCACCCATTCTGCCTCGTCAAGCTTCACATCAACCAACACCCTCAAGGAGGGAATCTCGACCTCTAATGGTAGGACAGCTTCCATACCATACACCAGCGAGAAAGAAGTTGCCCTAGTCGATGTACGCACCGAAGTACGATATCCGTGTAATGCAAAGGGCAACATCTCATGCCAATCCTTGTAAGTTACCACCATCTTCTGTACAATCTTCTTGATGTTCTTGTTGGCTACCTCGACAGCACCATTCATCTTTGGGCAGTACAGAGAAAAGTTGTGGTGTTCGATCCTGAAACTCTGGCATAGTTCCTTCATCATCTTGTTATTCAAATTCGAACCATTATCAGTAATGATTAGTTCTAGCACTCCATAATGACAGATGATGTCCTTCTTGATAAAGCGAGCCATTACCTGTCTGGTTACATTGGCAAAAGAAGCTGCTTCTACCCACTTGGTGAAATAATCGATTGTCACCAAGTTAAAGTGATGTCCATGGAAGCGGTTGGCTCAATCTTACCGATCATATCAATGCCCCACATAGCAAATGGCCAAGGAGACGCCATGACATTCAGAGGACTTGGCGGCACATGTATCTTATCAGCATAAATCTGGAATTTATGGCACTTTTTGGCGTACTTGAAACAATCAGATTCCATAGTCATCTAGTAGTAGCATGCTTTCAACAATTTCTGGGACATTGCATGTCCGCCAGCATGTGTTCTGTAACAACCCGAATTTCATTAAATAATTAATTATGGTAATTAATTGATTTAGTGGGATTTTTTATTAAGGTTGGAAATTAATTTTTATTAATTGGAAATTAATAGAGAATTGAGAGAGAAATGGGAAGGAAAGAAAATAAGGAAGTATATAAAGAAAGTAGAAGAGAAAAGAAAAGATAGTAAGGTAAAGGAAATAGAAGAGAAAGAAGAGGAGAAAGAGAGGAGAAGAAGAGAAAAGTGGAAAATCATCAAGAACCAACATCAAAGCTCCGATTAATCGAGGTAAGGGTGAGAAACATTGATATTTGATCATTGTATACTATTATGTATGTTGGGTTTGGATTGTGGGGTAGTTTCCATCCTTTTCCATTTAGGGCAAAGTTGGATTTAATTGGTAGAACTGTGATTTAATCGGTTAAAATCTGAAATAGATGATGTAGAATAGTCTAGAAATGTTAGACTAAGAGTATTGGAGTTGGATTAGTGAGATTTGGAGTTTTTGGAGTTGGTTGAGTTGGATAACAGTAAGTGAAAAACAAAATATGCAGACACTCGCTAGCAGCTCGCTAAGCGAGCAGGTCGCGAATACTCGCTAGGGGTTCGCTCAGCAAACAAGTAGCGAATGGTCCCAGACTTGGACAGAATGGGTTTTGGTGTGTTCGCTAATAGCGAAAGTGTAGCGAAGAGATAGCGAACGATTCGCTGGGAAGCTCGCTGTAGCGAGCAGGTAGCGAATGAAGTCAGTAACTTCTGTTGAGATTCGCCAGCACGTTCGCTAGGCGAACAAGTAGCGAATACTCGCTAGGAGTTCGCTTAGCGAAGGAGTAGCGAGTATGACAGGTTGATGTTTTATTTGAGATTTATCCATAGGTTGATTGTGTGGTTCGACCATGGTTTATTGCTTGATTAATCGCATAGTTTATGTACTATTGTGATGATGTGTGTTGTGGGTAGCCTATGGGCGTGAATCCTAGAATTGTGATTTGAATGTTAATTGCATCAAGTATAAATACATGTGAACATAATAGGTGATTATGTGTGTATTATTTAATGAACTTGTGAATGCTTGATGTGTATACAATTATGTGATGAGTGTGCATGAGAACATTGTGAATATGTGTGCATAACTTGTAATTGTATGATCGGTATTGGAATGTGAATACCTTGATTGTTGTGATATGTGTTGTATGTGTAATCATTGTGTAATTCTTGAAGAGATGAATTATTTGAATGCATGAGATTAAGATGTCGGTCTTAAGTGCATTTGTTGTGGTTGATTGTACATGCATCATTTAGTCAAGAGGCAATGTCTGTTAGTTTCGTGGAAACTAGTGGCTTGTCCCAAACCTAGAAGAGTGGGTTTGAAGGCTTATAGGACAGGCCTTTGTTGTTATCGGTCTAGAAGAGTGGACCCGGTTTAATGTAAAAACCGAAAAAATGATAACGGGTTATTGGTCTAGAAGAGTGGACCCGGTTTAATGTAAAAACCGAAAAATGATAACGAGAGTCGGTACCGCATTGCATGAGTTGCATTGAGTTGTTGAGTCACATTGAAATATGACATATGCATGAAGAGATGCTTATATGTAAATGATAAATTGTGGAAATGTGAGTGTATGCATGATGTGGGACTGCTTTTGTGAATATTCATGTTGTCTATATATGTGTGGTAAATATATATATGACTAAGAGGGTGAAGTGTGGTGAGAAATATGGAGTTGAATTATATGATTACCTATATATATATATATATATATATATATATATATATATATATATATATATATATATATATATATATATATATATATATATATATATATATATATATATATATATATATATATATATATATATATATATATATATATATATATATATATATATATATATATATATATATATATATATATATATATATATATATATATATATATATATATATATATATATATATATATATAATCTTATGCTTTGATTATTATGATAATATTTCTCACCCTTCTGATGTTTTATAATGCTCTACGAGGCATTGCAGATTAGGTGCTGGAGTTTTTGTGAAGTTATCTTCATTCTTTTGAGTCTGCTGCTCTGATATGTAACATCGGGTAGTTAGACTAGTATAGTTATTCTTTTGTGATTCATTGCGATGTATCAGCTGATGTGGTTTTGTAATTACCTGACATGATGTATCAATCTGGATATCTTATGTGTATGTGAATTAATATTTTGGAAATGATTTTATCTTCCGCTTAAATTTAAATGTTGAAATGTGATTTCTAAACCATGAAAATGTTACATATTTTATGGAGCAAATGTTAAAGTGTTTCATTGGTGAAATTGTGACATTCTTCCTTTATACCCTATTCTAAAATTTTCACTCTGATAAATTTTGCATATGCATTTATTTGGGGGTATAGGAGGGGGTGTTACAATAGTGGTATCAGAGCAGGTCGGTCCGTCCGGCCAAGTTGTTAGAGTGTTTTCCCTGTGTGTTATTGATATGCGTGTGTTACATTATCAATATTGGTCGTTCTTACGTGGTTCTGTTGTTGGAATTAGTAAGATGGTTGCAGGAAGGAACGATGAAGCGATCGCAGAAGCTTTGACAAGGTTGGCGGGAGCGATTGGGCAGAATCCTCCGGCCAATGTGAATGCGGGGAATGTTGTTGAAGATGAATTCCGTGCTTTGGGGAGGTTTCAAAGGAACAATCCTCCGATTTTCAAGGGAACCCATGAGCCTGACAAAGCACAGATTTGGTTGAAAGCTATCGAGAAGATTTTTTGGGTTATGAATTGCTCAGATGCACGAAAGGTGCAGTTTGGGACTCATATGCTCGAAGAAGAAGCTGAAGATTGGTGGGGTAATACTCGCCAAAGATTTGAGGAAGAGGATATTGCGATCACTTGGGATCTGTTCAGAGAGACTTTTCTGGAGAAGTATTTTCCAGAGGATGTGAGAGGGAAGAAAGAGATTGAATTTCTTGAGTTAAAGCAAGGTAATTCGACGGTAGCGGAGTATGCAGCAAGATTTGAAGAGTTGATCAAATTTTGTCCTCATTACAATACTGCTAATGCCGAGAGGTCTAAGTGCCTCAAGTTTGTGAACGGTTTGAGACCCGAGATTAGGCAAGCTATTGGATACCAGGAAATCAGGCGGTTTTCTGAGTTAGTGAACAAGAGCAAAATCTATGATGAAGACAGTAGGGCTCGGTCTAGCCACTACAAGAGTTTAAGTGATAAGAAAGGGAAAGGTCAATTCAGAGGAAAACCTTATGTGACTCCTGCAGACAAAGGAAAGCAGAGAATGGGTTATGGCAAGAGGCCAAGTGGGGGAGTTCTACTCCGGTTAGATGTTATAACTGTGGTGAAGCGGGACATCATGCTCCCGAATGCAAAAGTGTTGAACAGAAGTGTTTCAAGTGTGGCAAGCCAGGCCACAAGGCTCTTGAGTGTAGAAGCGGTACCGGTGTGACTTGCTACAACTGTGGTGAGAAAGGGCACATTAGTACCAAGTGTGATAAGCCTAAGAAGAATCAAGGGAGCGGAAAAGTGTTCGCTCTATCTGGATTTGAGACTGCTGGCGACGATCGATTGATCCGAGGTACGTGCTTCATTAATGGTACACCTTTGATCGCTATAATTGATACCGAAGCTACGCATTCTTTTATTTCTTTGGATTATGTTAGAAGGTTGAATCTTGAGTTGTCTGTGATTGGTGGCGGTATGGTTATTGATACTCCTGCTATGGGTTCGGTAACTACACCGTATGTTTGTTTGAATTGTCCATTGAGTATCTTCGGTAAAGATTTTGGAATTGATTTAGTGTGTCTTCACCTAGACCAACTCGATGTCATCCTTGGGATGAATTGGTTGGAATTCAACCGGGTATATATTAACTGTTTTGACAAGACGGTTATTTTTCCGGAATCGGACGTTGCAAGAGATTTGTTTATGACAGCGAGACAAGTGAAAGAATTAGTGCAAGATGGAGCTAAGGTATTTATGCTTATGGCAACTTTGAGAATTGGTGGAAGTGAGGAGATTGGTGCTTTACCAATTGTTAGAGATTTTCCGGAAGTTTTCCCTGAAGAGATAAAGGATTTACCACCGGAGCGAGAGATGGAGTTTTCAATAGATTTGATTCCTGGAACTAGTCCGATATCAGTGGCTCCTTATCGTATGTCGGCATCAGAATTGAAAGAGTTGAAGAGTCAACTTGAGGATTTGCTTGAAAAGAGGTTTATTCGTCCGAGTGTATCGCCGTGGGGTGCACCGGTGTTGTTGGTTAAGAAGAAAGAGGGTTCTATGAGGCTCTGTGTAGATTACAGACAGTTGAACAAGGTGACTATTAAGAACAAGTATCCACTTCCAAGGATTGATGATCTGATGGATCAGTTGGTTGGTGCAAGCGTGTTCAGCAAGATTGATTTGAGATCTGGGTATCATCAGATTCGCGTGAAAGCTGAGGATATTCAGAAGACTGCTTTTAGAACGAGGTATGGACACTATGAGTATTCTGTGATGCCATTTGGTGTGACTGCTGCACCAGGTGTATTTATGGAGTACATGAATAGGATTTTCCATCCTTATTTGGATAAGTTTGTGGTTGTGTTTATCGACGACATCTTGGTTTATTCGAAGAGCGAAGAAGAGCAAGCTGAGCATCTGAAGAGTGTGTTATCTGTGTTGAGAGAGAAGCAGTTGTTTGCAAAGCTTTCTAAGTGTGAGTTTTGGTTGAAGGAAGTTAGTTTCCTTGGTCATGTAATTTCGAGTAATGGTATTGCGGTTGATCCGTCGAAGGTTGAAGCGGTATCGCAATGGGAAACTCCGAAGTCAGTTTTTGAGATTAGAAGTTTCCTTGGTTTAGCCGGTTATTATCGGAAGTTTATTGAAGGATTCGCTAAGTTATCGTTGCCGTTGACACAGTTGACTAGGAAGGGTCAAGCTTTTGTTTGGGATGCCAAGTGTGAAGCGAGTTTCCAAGAACTTAAGCGAAGGTTGACGACAGCCCCTGTTTTGATTTTGCCAAACCCGGAAGAACCGTTCGTTGTGTATTGTGATGCTTCTTTGATGGGTTTAGGAGGTGTGTTGATGCAGAATGACCAAGTTGTGGCTTATGCTTCGAGGCAACTCAAAGTGCATGAGAAGAATTATCCGACGCATGACTTGGAGTTGGCCGCCGTTGTGTTCGTGTTGAAACTTTGGAGGCATTATTTGTTTGGTGCGAGGTTTGAAGTGTTTAGTGACCACAAGAGTTTGAAGTATCTCTTTGATCAAAAGGAATTGAATGCAAGGCAAAGAAGGTGGTTAGAGCTATTGAAGGATTATGATTTTGGTTTGAATTACCATCCAGGTAAATCGAATGTAGTAGCGGATGCATTGAGTCGGAAATCATTGCATATGTCGGCGTTGATGGTGAAAGAGTTGGAATTGGTCGAGCAATTTCGAGATTTGAGTTTAGTATATGAGAGAACTTCTTTTGGATTTAAGTTGGGTATGTTAAAGCTTACAAGTGGTATTTTGGATGAAATTCGAGAAGGACAGAAATCGGATTTGAGTTTAGTTGATCGGTTGACTTTAATCAACCAAGGCCAAGGTGGTGATTTTCGGATTGATGAGAATGGGATTATGAGATGTCGGGATCGAGCTTGTGTTCCGAATGTTGTTGAGCTTAAAAAGAGTATCCTTGAGGAAGGACATCGTAGCGGATTGAGTATTCATCCAGGTGCTACTAAGATGTATCAGGATTTGAGGAAAGTGTTTTGGTGGCCTAGTATGAAGAAGGATATTGCGGAATTTGTGTATTCTTGCTTGACTTGCCAGAAGTCAAAGATTGAGCATCAGAAGCCATCGGGTTTGATGAAGCCGTTGTTTATTCCTGAGTGGAAATGGGATAGTATCTCCATGGATTTTGTGTCGGGTTTGCCGAGGACGCCGAGTAGTTTTGAGGCCATTTGGGTTATCATGGACAGATTGACTAAACCTGCTCACTTTATCCCTATGCGTGTGGATTACCCGTTGGAGAAGTTGGCTAAATTGTATATTGAGAGGATTGTGTGTTTGCATGGTATTCCGTCGAGTATTGTTTCGGATAGAGATCCGAGGTTCACTTCGAGATTTTAGGAGAGCTTGCAGAGTGCTTTGGGTACTAAGTTGCGTTTGAGTTCAGCTTATCATCCTCAGATAGATGGTCAGACGGAGAGGATGATTCAGTCGCTTGAAGATCTTTTAAGAGCTTGTATATTGGAAAAAGGAGGAGCTTGGGATAGCTACTTGCCTTTGATTGAGTTTACCTACAACAACAGTTTTCATTCGAGTATCGGTATGGCACCATTTGAGGCGTTGTATGGTAGGTGGTGTAGGACACCATTGTGTTGGTTTGAGTCCGGAGAGAGTTCTGTTGTTGGACCCGAGTTAGTTCAACAGACTACTGATAAGATCAAGATGATTCAAGAGAAGATGAGAGTTGCTCAGAGTCGTCAGAAGAGTTATTATGACAAGAGGAGGAAGGCACTTGAATTTCAAGAGGGAGATCATGTGTTTCTTCGAGTCACTCCGATGACAGGTGTTGGTAGGGCATTGAAGTCGCGCAAGTTGTCGCCGCGTTTCATTGGTCCTTATCAGATTTTGCAGAGGATAGGAGAAGTGGCCTATCGTGTGGCTTTACCACCGTCGCTTGCTAATCTTCATGACGTATTCCATGTATCTCAGTTGAGGAAATACATTGCGGATCCGTCTCATGTGGTCCAATTAGATGATGTGCAGGTGAGAGATAACCTGACTGTTGAGACATCACCTATGCGGATAGAGGATCGGAAATTGAAGCAGCTTCGAGGTAAAGAGATTGCTTTAGTGAAGGTCACTTGGGGAGGAATGGCTGGTGGAAATTAAACTTGGGAGCTTGAGAGCCAGATGAGGGAGTCTTATCCAGAACTGTTTGAACCAAGTAACATTTTCGAGGACGAAAATTTCTAAAGTGGGGGAGGGTTGTAACAGCCCGAATTTCATTAAATAATTAATTATGGTAATTAATTGATTTAGTGGGATTTTTTATTAAGGTTGGAAATTAATTTTTATTAATTGGAAATTAATAGAGAATTGAGAGAGAAATGGGAAGGAAAGAAAATAAGGAAGTATATAAGGAAAGTAGAAGAGAAAAGAAAAGATAGTAAGGTAAAAGAAATAGAAGAGAAAGAGAGGAGAAGAAGAGAAAAGTGGAAAATCATCAAGAACCAACATCAAAGCTCCGATTAATCGAGGTAAGGGTGAGACACATTGCTATTTGATCATTGTATACTATTATGTATGTTGGGTTTGGATTGTGGGGTAGTTTCCATCCTTTTCCATTTAGGGCAAAGTTGGATTTAATCGATAGAACTGTGATTTAATCGGCTAAAATCTGAAATAGATGATGTAGAATAGTCTAGAAATGTTAGACTAAGAGTATTGGAGTTGGATTAGTGAGATTTGGAGTTTTTGGAGTTGGTTGAGTTGGATAACAGTAAGTGAAAAACAAAATACGCAGACACTCGCTAGCAGCTCGCTAAGCGAGCAGGTCGCGAATACTCACTAGGGGTTCGCTCAGCAAACAAGTAGCGAATGGTCCCAGACTTGGACAGAATGGGTTTTGGTGTGTTCGCTGGTAGCGAAAGTGTAGCGAAGAGATAGCGAACGATTCGCTGGGAAGCTCGCTGTAGCGAGCAGGTAGCGAATGAAGTCAGTAACTTCTGTTGAGATTCGCCAGCACGTTCGCTAGGCGAACAAGTAGTGAATACTCGCTAGGCGTTCGCTTAGCGAAGGAGTAGCGAGTATGACAGGTTGATATTTTATTTAAGATTTATCCATAGGTTGATTGTGTGGTTCGACCATGGTTTATTGCTTGATTAATCGCATAGTTTATGTACTATTGTGATGATGTGTGTTGTGGGTAGCCTACGGGCGTGAATCCTAGAATTGTGATTTGAATGTTAATTGCATCAAGTATAAATACATGTGAACATAATAGGTGATTATGTGTGTATTATTTAATGAACTTGTGAATGCTTGATGTGTATACAATTATGTGATGAGTGTGCATGAGAACATTGTGAATATGTGTGCATAACTTGTAATTGTATGATCGGTATTGGGATGTGAATACCTTGATTGTTGTGATATGTGTTGTATGTGCAATCATTGTGTAATTCTTGAAGAGATGAATTATTTGAATGCATGAGATTAAGATGTCGGTCTTAAGTGCATTTGTTGTGGTTGATTGTACATGCATCATTTAGTCAAGAGGCAATGTCTGTTAGTTTCGTGGAAACTAGTGGCTTGTCCCAAACCTAGAAGAGTGGGTTTGAAGGCTTAGAGGACGGGCCTTTGTTGTTATCGGTCTAGAAGAGTGGACCCGATTTAATGTAAAAACCGAAAAATGATAACGGGTTATCGGTCTAGAAGAGTGGACCCGGTTTAATGTAAAAACCGAAAAATGATAACGAGAGTCGGTACCGCATTGCATGAGTTGCATTGAGTTGTTAAGTCACATTGAAATATGACATATGCATGAAGAGATGCTTATATGTAAATGATAAATTGTGGAAATGTGAGTGTATGCATGATGTGGGACTGCTTTTGTGAATATTCATGTTGTCTATATATGTGTGGTAAATATATATATGACTAAGAGGGTGAAGTGTGGTGAGAAATATGGAGTTGAATTATATGATTACCTATATATATATATATATATATATATATATATATATATATATATATATATATATATATATATATATATATATATATATATATATATATATATATATATATATATATATATATATATATATATATATATATATATATATATATATATATATATATATATATATATATATATATATATATATATATATATATATATATATATATATATATATATATATATATATATATATAATCTTATGCTTTGATTATTATGGTAATATTTCTCACCCTTCTGCTGTTTTATAATGCTCTACGAGGCATTGCAGATTAGGTGCTGGAGTTTTTGTGAAGTTATCTTCATTCTTTTGAGTCTGCTGCTCTGATATGTAACACCGGGTAGTTAGACTAGTATAGTTATTCTTTTGTGATACATTGCGATGTATCAGCTGATGTGGTTTTGTAATTACCTGACATGATGTATCAATCTAGATATCTTATGTGTATGTGAATTAATATTTTGGAAATGATTTTATCTTCCGCTTAAATTTAAATGTTGAAATGTGATTTCTAAACCATGAAAATGTTACATATTTTATGGAGCAAATGTTAAAGTGTTTCATTGGTGAAATTGTGACATTCTTCCTTTATACCTTATTCTAAAATTTTCACTCTGATAAATTTTGCATATGCATTTATTTGGGGGTATAGAAGGGGGTGTTACATGTTCCAAAGGAACCTTCATGGACTTCTTCCATTAGCAAACCTACTTCGTTTTCGTCCACACACCACAACAATAACAAGTTAAAGTTTCTTCTGTATAACACACCATCCTTGTTCAAGTAGAAATTCCCTGTCAACCTTCTCAGAGTCTTCTTATCCCGGCTTGATGCCCCAGGCGGATACTCTTGATTCTTGAGAAAAATTTTGATATCAAAATACCAAGGCTTCCCATCCGATGTTTCCTCTACTGCAAATATGAATGCCAGCCTGTCGAGGCGCATGATAGTGATCATTGGAGCTTCATTCCAATAATTCACTTTATACATCGATGATAAGGTTGCCAAAGCATCTGCCATCTAGTTCTCGGCCCTCGGCACATGATGAAACTCCACCCTATCAAAGAAAGACAGCAATCTCCTGGCATAATTCATGTAAGGGATCAGATTGGGCTGACGAGTCTCCCATTCTCCTTTAATCTGGTTAACGACTAAAGCTGAATCACCATAGACATCAAGGTTCTTGATTCTCAAATCAATGGCTTCTTCAATACCAATGATGTATGCTTCATATTCGGATTTGTTATTGGTGCATGCAAACGCTAACCTAGCGGTAAACGGTATATGGGAACCGTGAGGAGTTGTAATGATTGCCCCTATTCCGTTGTCATATGAGTTAACAGCACCATCGAAAACCATCTTCCACTGAGAGCCTATTTTGGGACCTTCGTCCGGCAGTGGCTCATCACAATCCTTCATCTTCAAAAACATTATGTCCTCATAAAGAAACTCAAATTTCATCGGTTGATAATCTTCAATTGGCTGCTCTGCGAAATATTTTGACAAAACACTTCCCTTAATGGCTTTTTGGGAAGCATACTAAATATCGTATTTTGTCAGAACCATTTGCCATCTAGCAATTCTTCCAAAAAGTGCATGCTTTTCAAACACGTACCTGATTGGATCCATCTTCGATATCAACATGGTTGTGTGATTCAACATATACTGCTTTAGGCGCTTGGCTGCCCATGCAAGTGCACAACATGTCTTTTCTAGCATTGAGTATCTAGACTCATATTCTGTGAACTTCTTACTCAAGTAATAGATAGTTGTAACTTGTAAATGCGCCTAAGGGGGGGGGGGGATGAATTAGGTTCTAAAAAATTATCTTCAATCTTTTTCTGATTCTTGATTCTTTTTCGGTTAAGATGTTAAGGACATGAAAGTAAAGTGCGGAAAGGAAAAAGTGACACAAGAGATTTATAGTGGTTCCCCTCACACTCCGAGAGTACTCCGGTCCCCTTTCGACTCGTAAGAGATTTCACTATAGTTTATAATGATTTTATAGCCTAATCACACCAAAGGTGAAACCTACTATCTAATCAATAGGTAACTAAAGTGTAGGAAGAACAATCCTCTTCAAACACTCACTTGTTTCCAACAATCCTGGACAACAAGGTGATACAAAAGATAATCTTGATATAAATTTGATGTCTTGAGAGTATAATTCTATCAATATTCATGGTCGATCTTCTCCTTGAAACAAATATCACTCAAAAGAAATATACAAGTGTTCTTTGAAAAGTATGAGATGAAGCTGTGATAATGTGTGAAATTTATTCAAAAGTTTCTCTCAAAAATCTGTTTGTGTGAACACTTTAAGAAATATTGAAAGATGAAGAGAATGAGTGAATTTGATGATTAAGTTTCTTGGAGGTAAATTGAAATTTGAAAACTGATATGTATTTATACTGTATAATACACCTTTACAGAGGGGTATAATTTTATGCAGCAAAACTGTCAGAAAACAAATGAAAACAATACATATTTTCATGAAAAGCTGTCATTTTTCGCTTACTGATTCAGGGTTAATCGGTTAACCATATAGGTTAATCGGTTAACACCCCTTTAACGTTAGAAAATATTCAAAAATAACAACTGTTAATCGGTTAACCATATAGGTTAATCGATTAACACTATAAGTAATTCAACAAAAAATGAATTTTAGAAATTGTTAATCGGTTAACCATAGGGGTTAATTGGTTAACACTGAAAGTTTTTCAAAACAAAGTTAATTTTAAAAAAGAGTGAGCTACTAAAAGTGTTTTAAAAGTCTTATGATATATGTGAAGTGAGAGATGAATAATTGAACACTTGTATGAGTATTTTAAATGATATTTGGTATACCTTTGAGTTGTTGTTCAATATTTTATCTTCAATACTTGAAGCTTGATTAGTATGTATGTGAAGCTTTGATCCATTTGACATATGCTAGAACACCATCTTGAAACTTGATGTCATTTGAGTCTCTTGCTTTTTGCATACACATGTTGCGTAGAAAACTTGTTGTCTTCATCAAAACTTTTATGCGCTTGAAGCTCGCTTCTACAATCTCCCCCTTTTTGATGATGACAACCAATCTTTGAAAGCTTGCTTTGAGACTTGTTTCTCTAAACTTGTTTCTCCCCCTAAGTTAAAGCTCCCCCTTAATATAAGAGGTATAAATTTTCTGCATAAAGAAACATTAGAGAAACCAATCCTTCTCCCCCTTTGGCATTAGCAAAAAGGAAGAGGAGCACACAATAATGAAAGTTAACATACATACAAAACCACAAGTGTATTAAAGAACTAGAACTTAAGCATAAACTTAAAAAATATCTAGAACAAGAACAAAGAACATAAAACAAGTGTTTTAGTCATCATCCTCCAACATTTCGTCACTTCCATCCTCATCCTCTTCACTTTCGTCTTCATCTTCATCATTACCGACATTTTGGTTTTGAGAGTTTAAGACAAGCCTTCGAAGAGAATTGATGGCCCGAGTAGTTTCTCGGTGTTGATTCATCATGGTGATATAGAGGAACTCATTGGTAACTCTGCCTTCCGGGATTGGATAATTGGAGGTAGACGACCCATCTTTGTACTTGTATGTTCCATCGTTACATTTAACAATTCTGGTGTTCTTCATAATAGTGATATCATTAATTTCATTTGCCGTTGATTTCATTTCAATAGATGGTTCCCTATTAAGATCCAAATCTGTTAACTCCAAAATGCTTGAAATGAGGCGAACATAAGGAAGTCAGGTAGAGAGTGTAAGTTGTTGTTGAAGATGGTACATCATTGTCAATATCCAATTAACTTTGATCTTATTCTTAATTGCAAACAACACTTGCATCTCGAGATCATTAATTTGGGAATGATTTGAATCCTTTGGAAGCAAGACATAGCAAATAATGTAATGAAGCATCTGGTCATTCACCGACAAATTCTTAACATAGCATAAAACACGAGGCATGTGTTGTCCAGCTATCACAACTTCTCTAGGAAACCTGCAAATATTATAATAATATTCCATTTTGTCGTACTAAGCCCATGGTCCATCTTATGGTTAACTCCTTTCCGGAGAAAATAGCCGGTATACGGAATTTTGAGTGTAGCAGCAATACTCGACAAATCTTCACTCAGCTCAAAGTCTCTAACACTAGTCTTAAGCATATGTTGTCCAACATCATTCAGATTAATTGATAAGTTGTGCATAAAAGATTTCACTAAATCAGGGTAACACCGACCATTATCAGAGACAAAGTTATCAATCTTTTAATACTTTAGCAATGCTAGAAAATCAAAAGTAGGTGCTTGAAAAGCTTTGAAATTGACATATTTTACCTTAGAAGTTGTCGAACTTGAACCTTGAAATCCATTCTCCGCTTCATAGTTGTTTCTATTGGAGAATTTTCCTCATCGACAACTAAGCTACTTTCCGACATCTTTCCTTTTCCTTTCTTTGATGGAGCCATGGATGAGGATTTGGGATTTCTAGGGTTTGAAGATGAATTTTCGGATTAGGGTTGGATATTGTGACAAAGATGGAGAAAGTGAAGTGGTTTATAAAGAGTAATGTTTGAGTGGGATTTTAAAGTGAGATTGATTGTTATTTTGAATGGGTAGAAGTTGGAAGAAGGTTTTAATGGGGAGTCAAAGAGAAGAAGATGAGTCCCAAGGAATGTTGGTGAGAATGAACATAAAGCACATGCAACAAAAACACTTAAACACACATATTAAAAACAAAATTGAATAAATTTTCCTTTAAATAAAAAATATACACGAACAATGTTAACCGGTTAACCATATGGGTTAACCGATTAACGCCTTCAAAAATAAAATAAAGGAAACATAAACAAACAGTGTTAACCGGTTAACCATATGAGTTAACCGATTAACGCCTTCGAAATATCAGAAAATGCAAAAAATAGTGAGTAAATAGCTCCAAAATCATGAAGGTTCTTGATATAAAAATTATAGAACATGTTAGCACATATCTTGAGGCAACTTTTGATCAAAATTTTTTTGAAAAAGAATAACTCAATGATGTGCGAAAATAGGAAAGATTGAAAACTTTTGCCGACACGGTAAATTTAATAGAGCATCAAAAGTTTCCAAAAAGATATAAGTTCATATTTGTGTACCTTGACACTCATAAATGCTACAATGATCAACTTTTGAAATATTAGATATCACCTTCATCGAAAATTTTGAGTTCTCGCGAATCTTGAAAAACGGTTCTTTCGCGAGTGGTTTTGTGAAGATATCTGCAAGTTGATTATGCGTATCTACAAAAGTGACTTCAACATCTCCTTTAAGCACGTGATCACGGAGAAAATGATGTCGAATGTCGATGTGTTTGGTCCTTGAGTGCATGACCAGATTCTTTGTAACGTTGATCGCACTTGTGTTGTCGCACCGGAGAGGAATGCATCCAAGATCAATTCCGTAGTCCCTTAATTGTTGCTTTAGCCAAAGATTTTGTGCACAACAGCTTCCTACTGCTATGTATTCTGCTTCAGACGTACTAAGAGCAACGCATGCTAGTTTCTTACATGACCATGAAACTAGTGCATTTCCAAGGATGTGACATGTTCCACTCGTGCTTTTTCTATCTGTTTTACAGCCTGCATAATCTGCGTCAGAACAACCGATTAAAGTACAAACACTACCTTTAGGATACTATAAGCCAACATTAATCATTCCCTTGAGATACTTCATGATTCTTTTGACCGCCGTGAGATGTGACTCCTTTGGATTTGCTTGAAAACGAGCACATAAACATACACTAAACATTATGTCAGGACGGCTTGCCGTCAAATATAATAAAGAAATAATCATACCTTAATACTTTGTAATATCAACCGATGTTCCCAATTCATCTTGATCGATGTAGGTTTTGGATCCCATTGGTGTTGACATAGCTTTACACCCATCCAGATCAAATCTCTTTAACAACTCTTTGCAATACTTTGATTGGTTGATAAATATTCCGTCTTTTAGTTTCTTGATTTGCAATCCAAGGAAGTAATTCATCTTACCCATCATAGACATTTCAAACTCGCCTTGCATCATCGACGCAAATTCTTCACATAGTTCCTTGTTTGTTGAACCAAAGATGATGTCGTCCACATAGACGTGAACAAGTAAGGTATTATCCTTTATCTTTTTAATGAATAAAGTCTTGTCTACCTTGCCTTTTTCAAAACCTTTTTCGCATAAGAAATTACTTAGACGATCATACCATGCCCTTGGTGCTTGTTTTAGTCCATAGAGGGCTTTCTTCAATTTGTATACATGTGAAGGATGCTTAAAATCTTCAAAACCCGGGGGTTGTTTGACATAGAATTCTTCGTTGATGTATTCGTTCAAGAAGGCGTTTTTGACGTCCATTTGAAATAGCTGAAAGTTCATTGAACAAGCATAAGCAAGTAATAAACGAATAGCTTCTCACTTTGCAACCGAAGCGAATGTTTCTTCAAAGTCAATTCCTTCCTCTTGATTGTACTCTTGAGCCACTAATCTTGCTTTGTTTCGAACAATTATTCCATTCTCATCAAGTTTGTTCTTAAACACCCATCTTGTTCCGATGATATATTTATCTCTTGGTCTAGAAACAAGTTCCTAAACTTGATTTCTCTCGAATTGGTTTAATTCTTCTTGCATAGAAATAATCCATTAATCATCTTCAAGAGCTTCATCAACTTTGGAAGGTTTTATTTGAGACACGAATGCCATGTTCAAGCATGCATCTTTGAGATTTAATCTTGTAGAAACACCTTGACTTATGTCTCCAATCACTTTGTCAATAGGATGATCTCTATGAATCCTCCATTATTTTGGTAGACTGTTGACATTGGAATCTTATTGAACCGGTCTATCTTGATGTTCTTTAAGGATATCTTTATAAGTATCTTCTTCGGGAATTTTTACAAAATCATCATCATCATCATCACAAACCACAATATCCTCCTTGGAGGGGTTAGATTCATCAAATTTGACATGCATAGATTCTTCTATAGATAAAGTTCTTTTATTGTAAATTCTAAAAGCTTTACTAGTAAGAGAGTAACCAAGAAATATACCTTCATCGGATTTCTCGTCAAACTTACCATGGTTGTCTTTGTCGTTGTTTAGGACAAAGCACTTACATCCAAAAATATGAAAGAATGAAATATTTGGTTTTCTCCCTTTGAAGAGTTCATAAGGAGTTTTCTTGAGAATAGGCCTAATATTAACACGGTTACTTACAAAGCATGCCATACTCACCGCATCCGCCAAAAAGTACTTAGGAAGATTTGAATCACTTAGCATTGTCCTTGCAAGTTCCACCAATGTCCTATTCTTCCTTTCTATGACACCATTTTGTTGTGGAGTTCTTGGTGTGGAAAAGTTGTGTGAAATTCCATGTTCTTCACAAAATTCTTCAAATAAGGCGTTTTGGAATTCTCCCCCATGGTCGCTTCTAATGGAGGCAATTGTAAGAGACTTCTCATTTTGTATTTGTTTTGCATACTTCTTGAATGCTTCACTTTTCTGCATTAAGAAGAAAGTCCAAGTGTATCTAGAAAAATCATCTACAATTACTAATGCATAAACATTACCTCTGAAGCTTTTTGTTCTTGATAGACCAAAGAGATCTATATGCAACAATTGTAGTGGCCTAGTTGTGGACACCACATTCTTGGATGTGAAAGTTGATTTAGTTTACTTTCCTTTTTGAAAAGCGCCACATAATATATCTTTGATGAATTTGATCTTCGGCAATCCAATAACCAAGTCATGTTTGATCAATTTATTCAAGTGCTTCATATGAATGTGAGCAAACCTCTTATGCCATAACCATGATTCATTGTTGCTTGCCAAGAGACACCTAACATTCAAACACAAGTTATCTAAGGAAATTAAGAAAATGTTATTAACTCTTTTACCTTTTAGCATAACTTCATGAGTAACTTCGTTTTCAATCAAGCATTCATTTTTAGTGAAGTTGATTTTGAAACCTCGGTCATAGAATTGGCTAATGCTAAGTAGACTATGCTTTAGACATTCCACATATAGGACATCTTCTATAGTTGTTGAAGGCGGTGAACCAACGATGCCTACGTCAAGGATTCTTCCTTTGTTGTTGTCACCATAAGTAACAAATTCTTTGGCCTTAAGCGTTAGATGTGAAAATTTGCTTAAATCACCTATCATGTGACTCGAACATCCACTATCAAGATACCATTGATTTAAAGAGGTCTTCAAGCATACCTACAAAAAAGAGTTAAGTTTTATTAGGTACCCAAATTGCCTTGGGTCCTTTAAAGTTAGTGTCGCGGTGAGAATTGGATGTCAAATTATTAATTAATTTGAATCTTAATTCATTGGTTCACCACCCGTCTTTTATTTGTCCAAAGGAAGGGAAAAATATCGAATTACCCACAATGCAATTCAAATGCAAAAGCTAGAGAGTTATAGGTTCGGGGGTTGGTTAAACTTAGGGAAGGTGCTAGCATCCTAAGTTTCTGTAGTACTCTACAGGAACCTCTTGTTTTAATGTGTTTATTGCTAAGGGTTATCTGCTTAAGGGTGAAAATACCTAGTGGTTTATTTCTAAGTATACTCGCCAAGACGTCGCATCTTGTGCCTACATATCCTGACGAGAATGGAATCAGAGTATTTGTAGTTCCCCTAAAAGGGTTTGAGGAACTTCTTGATTGTTGGTTGTTGCACCCTAAAATTTGCTCAACCTTATTCACTTGGTTTATTTTTTATCATTTAGCATTTGCATATAGAGTCATGTACATAGACTAACCATCTGCATAGCCTGAGCATAGCAAGTCATTCAACAGGGGACCAATCATTATTCTCATCTCTAGAGGCCTATCAAGAGGTTATTATCCTAATTCCATCTCATTCAAGTCATCAGAAAAGAATTTGAGAGCAGAGAGTTCAGCAGGTCAAGCCTTGAGCCTATCCCCTATCTGAGGGTATCTGAGGGTCAACAAGGGGGTTGTGAGCTGTGAATGAAAGGCATGGAGAGCATCTAGACATCATGAGAGGGCTTAGAAAGTCATGTGGAGAAGTAAACAAGTTGTTGAGGTGACCACAAGAATTGCAGTTGAAGACAGTCAACTAGGGTTTCATCTGGGTCAACCCTAGGTCAACCCTAGGTCAATTGACTGATTGAAAGGCATTAAGGGCTATTGGAGAGATGTGGGATTCATCATTTGACATGGAGAATAAGGATATGTTGTTGTGCTAAGAAGAACTTAAGAGAAATCAAGGAGAAGAGGAGTTTCTAAATTAGGGTTTCTCTGTAAAATCCCCTAGTTTAGGTCAAATTTCCCAGCAAAATAAGTCAAAATGCAAGCTTCAAATGGATCCTTGGCCAACATGAAACTTGTAGAGGATCTCAATACCTTTAATTTGAGTGGTGGAAGACATCAAAGAGATTTATAGAACTCAAGTTATAGTCCTTGCAAGTTACAGGTCATCTGAGGTATCTGAAATTTTGTCTGTGAAAGTGACTTGACTTCCAAGCAACTTTTGCCCCTCAAGGAGATTTCAAATGAATTTTTGGTCAACATAAGAATTGTTCCTCATTGTCTTAGCTTTCTAGAATGGTATATTATGCCTTCATATGATGTGTGGAACTCAACTTATGGTCTTGGCAAGCAAAGGGTATTTTGGTCATTTGTGAATTACAGGTCATTTTAACCTATGTCCAAAACTCATAGAAGGAGGCCTCAAATGGAAAAACTTACAACATCAAACTTGCTCCAAATGACATTTTGAGTCTAGAAAAGTGACCATGAGAGATTGGAAATGTCCATAGCACAAGGTTTCAAAATTGGTGAATTTAATGAAGGAAAATGGCTTAAAAAATGGTATTTTTCATATCTTGGCCAAATGATGCAAAATTATAGGTCATTTTGAATGGAAAAGGCATTTTAAAGACATTGGATAAAGTGGAATTTTGAGTTTAGGTCACAATTTATGAGTTATCCATGGTTGCTTGGATTGAAAGTAACATAATCCAAATTGAAAGGGAGAAGTGTAAAGGGAAATTTCTCCAATGTTCTAGGAGGTTCTAATGCAACCTATATATTCATGCAAGCTGATTCATGCAAGGGTTGGTGCTCCCATTTGTCAAAAATCTCCATTTTCATCCATTTTCTTATTCTTCCATAAGATCCTCAAACTCTTACAAACCTCTCAAAATTCTCACATATTTGGATTGAATCATCATCATCATCATTCAAACCCTAGGATTCACATCAAGAAGTGGTTGAATTGATCAAGGATCATACCTATTATCTTCCTCATTCCAAGTTGCACTTTCATCCAAAACCCATTGAAACTTCTTCTATCATTCTGATTTCTGTCACCATCATCATCTACTAACATCATGGAGTAATTGGCACAAAAGATTGAAGGGAATTCGTGGCTGTGTGAAGAGATTCAGTTTGAAACTCCAACTTGCATGAAGGATGGAATAGCATGATTCATAAGGATTAAGCACAAATCATTGCATACAGAAGCATATTCATTCATTGGAGATTGTTTTCAGCAAGTATCAACGGTTGAATTGAGGTCTAGCTACCATCACCATCATCAAGTGCAAGGTATGTAGATTTCTTCGAATCTCACTATTCTGGCTGGTAGAGATCATGTGGCTAGGATAATGTTGTTTAGAAACCCTAGAGGATCAATTCTTGAAGTTTAGGGATAGATTCATGGAGATCCATGACAGGTTGCCATTTCTGTTGGCTTCGATAATAAGCTGTGTGTTGAGTTATAATCAATGTGATGAAGCATAGAATAATGAGGCAAGCATGTAGAATATCTGTGGATCATCAGGTTTGAGTTCTGGTAACTTTGACCTCAGGCAAGCATGGTGTGCCCTGAATTTCGTGCTCTCTGTTTGGAGTGTGCATTGAGAGTTAGGGAAAACTAGAATTAGGCATGGATTCCTTGAGTTGTGTAGATTATTTTAGGGCTTGGAGTTGTTATTTTTCATCAAGAATGCATGGAGAATGAGTGAGTGGAACATTCGTATATGGAATGCATGGCTGAAAACCCTAGGAGCTGGAGGTTGAAGAAGGGTGGAGAACCGTGCGATGGAGGTTGGACTTTTGACTGGGAGTATCATCCAATGGCCCGTGTTTGATCTGAGTTTTGGTGGGAGAATTTGAAATCCCAAACGCAGCGTTTCATTAAGTTGGGGGGGATTGGGCTCAGAGCGCTATCTACACCCCCCATGTTAATAAGCCCAATGCGCTTAACTTGGTTTTATTGCTTTTCTCACCCCCTCCATTTTATTTCTTTATATTTTCTTTTATTTTCTTTAATTTTCTGATGCATCTTCTAAAATTCATAATAAATAGCAAAATAATCATTTT
Organism: Lathyrus sativus; assembly: GCA_963859935.3. Lineage (NCBI taxonomy): Eukaryota > Viridiplantae > Streptophyta > Magnoliopsida > Fabales > Fabaceae > Lathyrus > Lathyrus sativus. The sequence goes on from OZ012737.1 coordinate 187,241,503, forward strand.
TAATTCATTCTTTTTGCATTATTTTCTTTAGGATGTCTAGAAAATTATAAAAAATAAAAATGGCATTTTATTTTTTATTTGATATTTTTCCCATATTTTCTAACTAAATGACATTTTAAATGGTTTCATTTCATACATGATTTTATTAATTTTTGTTCTATTAGATACTTTCATATTTTTCATCCATTCTTTTTAGGTTGTTTAGGTTAGACATTGAACTTGTAGATTCAATTTAGGTCCCATTTTTAGAAATTAAATTTAGATGCTTAGTGTAAGTGTGAATAACATGGACAAATTAGGGTTTTTTAGGTGATGACCTATGAGATTTGATTCTTTTCCCTTAGGACTTAGGGTTTGACTAGTTTAGTTATGGGACTATAGGGGCTATGGGTAGTTATTAGATCCCCTTAGAAAAAGTCAGGCTTCCCCTACTGCTATTAATACTCTGTATATATCTGATTGACTGGTGTGGTGTGCCCTCTGAGAATTATTGATTTGTCTGTGTGGGTATTGGGATTGTCTGGGGAATTTGGGAGAGCTGAAGACTTGGGAAGATGAAGCCATTGGAGATTCAGATGTTGGAGTTCAACTTCCAGAGTTGAAGAGGAGGTTCTTGCTAGCAGCTGCTGAGAGACTAGGGTTTAGGAGCTAGGTAGAGCTCTAGGTTAGAAAGTTGTTTCTCAAACATGGATTGCCTTGTCTGCATCCATTCTTCTCTGTGATTCAGAGTCTCTCTAAGACACTCACCCCCTTCCTTTGGAAGGCTTGGTGATAGTGTCTAAGAGATAGAACTCTTGAGAGAAAATGTCTTTTGTGTTAGAAGCAGTCTGTTCACCACCCTTGGTAGTCAACTGATTGCTTAACACCCAATCCACTCTTGTGACTGATCCCTCATCCTGGAGGTTTGAACTTGAAGAAAAGCCATTGCAGATAGAAGACTGATGATCAAAGCCCTTACCTGAAGGCCATGAAGATGGATATTGATGCTTGTTGAATCCTGTAACTGATTGGAGATTACTTGAAGCCAGATGTTGATTCAGAGCTGCTGATGCTGTTTTTTATTGTTGTATTTCATTTCTGATGTATTGATTGGTTTTCTGGACTGTATTGTTTGCTGTTTACCCTGTTGGGTTGGAAGTGAAGCCTGTTCACTTTTGCCTATTGTTTTCTAGGTTCGAGGTTGAGTGGGACTCCCTTGCCTCGCTTGTATTGCTGCATCCATGCATTTTGCTGCTTTACTGTATATTTGATATTGTTTCTGTTTCTGCCTATCCCGTAGGATCTCTGTTTCTCTCTGTGCAAGAGAGGAGCATGATAGACATTAGGTTTTAACCCATGCATGATAACATTAGGTTAGTTTGTTTCCCTTCGCAACCGTAGGTTAGAGTTCTGTCTCTTTCTTCCTCAAAACAAACAGAAAAACACAATAAAGATTTCAAACACAATAAAAGACACTTCTTTCATAAAAGAATGTGAACTCATCAAGACGTCATTTTTGTCCGCTTGGACTGTTAATCAGAAAACCTTTTTCAGAAGGAATAAAGTCAACCAAGACAAGCTTGTGTCGTACGTGGCCCGAACTACGTTTGCTCTGATCTTCCATGCTGTGTGGAAGTACGTAGGCATAGGATGCGATATCCTAGCGAGCAACCTTCCCCTCCTTTCCCGTAGGTAGGCGAACTACGTTGACTCTGATTTCTCGTTCCAGGCGGGAATACGTAGGCATAAAGTGCGATACTTTGCCGAGTCATTTTATTTTCATTTCCTTTTCTTTTAACCCCTGACCTTTTAGTTTAGATAGAATAACAATCCATACCCGAAAACAAGCGTGGATCCCGTCGAGTACGACGGACGTGAGGGGTGCTAATACCTTCCCCTTGCGTAACCGACTCCCGAACCCAGGTTTTGGTTGCGATGACCATACCTTTACCCGTCTTTGCGAGGTTTACTCTGAGCGTTTCCTTTCCCTCCCGTGGGATAAATAACGCACGGTGGCGACTCTTCTGTTCAGCCGGCGCCGATTTTCGCAGTAGCGACAGCTGGCGACTCTGCTGGGGATCCAACGTCCCCTGGCTGCTAAGGACTGCTATGGTTCTTATGCATTTGGGATCTAACGTCCCTTAAGAGAGTCAATCCTAACGCTTGTTTTCCCGTCGAGGATTTTGTATGGAGTTATTTTATATTTCTAACCTTGTATTTTCAGCTTTATATATTGATTATTGTTGCTGTATCTGGGGTGTGACGGGTGTTCTGATATTGAGAGATAAGCCGGACCTGGGCTTGAGTGCACCTAGAATTAGAGTAGAAATTAGTGGACGCCCGCTTGCTTTGCTTGCTTCGGTGTCCCATGAAATCTACACTCAGACGAGGTTCCTCTGGTTGGCCTCCTGCCCCTTCCTTTGGTTGGCGTGGGTTGCTGGTTAGTTGGATTGTCGACTCTGGGGACCGATCATTTGGAAGTTGGCTAAGTGAGGCCTCTTCAGGAATTGATGATGCCACTCCTTCTGGGAATCGTATCATCAACCCTGAAAGTCTGTGACGCCGACGACCGCATAGGATGCCGTACCTTGTGCCAGTTATAGGGCCACCCACCTGTGAGGGGATTCAGGGTTATGCAGGTAACTAGACCTTCAGACCACCGGTTTGTTTCTTGATCAGGATCCTGGATATTTATGGAGGGTTCTAAGGTCTGTCAGAGACCAGGTGGAGATGTGTTCTAGGGTCTGTCAGAGACCAGTTGGTGTTTTCTAAGGTCTGTCAGAGACTATTTGGAGAGGTGTTCTGAGGTCTGTCAGAGACCAGTGGGAGATTTGATTGGAGGTCTGCCAGAGACCATTCAGGTTATGATTATGGGGTCTATCAGAAACCAGTATTGGAGCTTTGATTAAGGTCTATCCGAGATCAGGGTTGGATGATTTCTGGAGGGTCTGGGACTTTCTTGATATGGTTCAAGCTATTCAGCTACAGCTTTGGTCCCTGTTGCATGTTACTTGCATTGCATCACTGCATATCCATTGCCATTTGCATTTCACTAACGTGTGTCTGTGCTGCAGGTGCATTTGCATTTCCCTAGTTCTAGTGCCCAGACTTCTGAGTTTTGATCATGGCTAGCCTAAGAAGAACAGTTGCTTACAAATTGCCTACTCCTGATATTGTTCCTTTACTGGGGTTGATCTCTCTCGCTGATGAGGGTGTTCGTAGGAGCTTCCGGATGAGCTATGGTAGACTACTGAGATTGGTGTGCAAACCTACAGAGGTAGAGTTAGATGGGTTGTATGCTTTGATGCAATTCTACGACCCTGCTTTGAGGTGCTTTACGTTCTCTGACTTTATTATGGGACCAACCCTGGAGGAATACGCTGAGTATGTTGAGCTGCCCGTGCAGAACCAGGTTCCATTCATTCATTATGACGCCAAGCCCAAGCCGGAGGATTTGGCAAAAGCCTTGCATATTGGTGCTTCTGAACTTGTGACTACTGTTTCTCGTGGAGTTCCAGGCTTCTCACTCCAGTTCCTAGTTGGTAAAGCCCAGGAGTATGCCAAGAGCGGGTGCTGGGTTGCTTTCAATGCTGTGTTGGCTTTGTGCATTTATGGCATAGTCTTGTTTCCCAATATACCGGATTTTGTGGACTTCGACGCCTTCTACTTGTTTGCCGCTGGTAATCCTGTACCTACCTTACTCGGAGATCTCTACCACTCACTGCACTACAAGAATGAGAAGGGAAGAGGAAAGAATGTTCATCTTTGTGTACCCTTGTTGAGTATGTGGTTTGAAAGTCACCTTCCTAAGAGAAGATCTGTTGCAGAGCCTACAGTCCCAGCTGGTTGGCCAGAGCGCCTGATGAGGCTATCGTCGGAAGATATGGAGTGGTTTGATCGAGACCTGTTGGGATCTGAGCTCATCTTCAGTTGTTCTGGGTACCCTAATGTGCCGTTGATAGGAAGAAAAGGGTGTATCAATTACAACCCTTCTCTATTCATTCGCCAGTTCGGATATGCACTGAAGAATCCACCTCAGGAGGAAGAAGTACAGGAATCTCTGTACTTCACAGGTGATTTGAAGGGAGAATTGCTAGCTGAGTTGCAACACGCCTGGACACGTATTAACCGCAAGGGGAAACCACTGTTAGGTAAGAACGATTGCCAGGCCTATGCACCTTACAGGGTCTGGATCCAGGAAAGAGCAAGTCAGCTATTAATGCCATTTCCAGATGTACCAATCCTTGTTCCTATTCCGGTAGCGGAGCCAACTACGATTTCTAGGGAAGTCTATGAGCAAGTTGTGAAAGAAAAAGAAGCCTTGATGAAGATCAATGAAGGGTTATAGCAAGAGCTAGCTCAAGTACGCAGTGAGAAAAACAAGGCCGTATATGCTTTCCAGCAACAGATCGAGCTGTTAAACAGGTTAGGGGCTGAGTTGACTGAGGAAAAGAAAAAGCGCGAACGTCTGGGGCAAGAGTTCAGAAGCTCCCATGACATGTTGGAAGCCAAAAAGAAGGCGTTTGACGCAGCACACCGAGAAATCTCCTCTTGCAATAAGACTTGGAATGCTACACTCACCAACAATAAGAAGAGGGAAGATAAGCTGAAGCAGCAAATTTCCGACCTCGAGGAGAAGTTGAAGTCTAGCATCAAGAAGTGTGAGGAGGAAGTGATGACCCGGTACAGTGTCCAGCATGCGCTGAACAAAGCAATCAAATCCAGAGATGAAGCGGTGTCTCAGAAGCGAAAGCTAGAAGATTGCTTCGGAGAGGCAACATGGGAAGAAACTACTGAAGACGTGCGCCGTGTTCTTAAGAAAAGAAACCAACTTGTTGAAGGGCTGCTTGATCGACCAAGTCACCCAGAGACTAAGAAGTTGATAGAAGAGTACCAGACTTTCGGGAGGATTTGATCGTTTCATGTAGTAACTTGTAGTAACTTGTATGCTTTATTTGCATAAGTGCTGACCATCGCCAGGATTGTTGGTTGAGGTCATGCCTTCTTATCGTACTTTCAGCGACATTGTATTCAGGTTTTCTCAGCAATATATGAGGCTTTCTATGATTCAGCTCCGGTATTCCTATTGTCAACACTGTCACTGCACTGGCACCTTCACACTAGAACTGGGAGAATGAATTTCCCTAATGCACAGACACATTGCATTGCATTCATACTCATATTGCATTACAGGTAATCTTTGAATAGTGTCTTATTTTCTGCTCTGTACCAGGTACTTTCCAGGATTGCAGATCAACATCCGCACCGCTATTCTACCCGCACCAACTGTCGAAGGATCATGGATCAAATGCAGAACGAGATGCAAGATGTGCGCGAGAAGCTCGCTCTCTTTATGCAGACCACGGAAGCTATTGCGAAAGGGCAGGAGAATTTGCAGGCCATGGTCCAGCCTCTGTTGGCTCGAAATGCTGGTCAAGGTAATGAAGATCATCAGTCCGTACGGGTCGATACTGTTCATGGAGACGGTACTCCCACGCCAGTGGCTCCGCCTGTAATCAATACACCTGCTGCTAATGTCAACAACGCTACCGCTGCTGCAAATGGTAACGTCGGAGTTGGAAATGAGACTGCTATCCATAATGTTGGGCTGGGTGATGTCAATTTGGGAGATAGTCTAGGCGGCAACGGCTTTGTCAATACTGGATTCGGATTCAACGATCAGGGATTCGATAACACTGGGAAGTATGGCTTTAATGCTCAAGGCTTTGGGCAAGACGGTTATGGCGCGGCCAATCAGGGTTACGGAGGTTTTGGAAACGGAAACGGTACTGGATTTATGGCTTTTGGTCCTGCTGGAGGTGTTCAAGGGTACGACAACAGAGGCCGAGGTCCGGGAATGAATCAGATCAGAACAGGACGTAATAATGGATATGATGGGTATGGGGCTGGAAACGGTATGTGGCAAGAAGATCAGCAGGAGGACGCTTTCTCCGGCGGAGGTTTCGAAGGGCCGATGGACGATTCCCAGAAGATCAGAATGCTGGAAGAGCAGATGAGGGGAGTCCTAAACCAAAGTGCTGTGGGTTTGGACATGGCCACAATGGGGCTGGTACCTGGCTTGAGGGTACCAATTAAATTCAAAGCTCCTGCGTTTGACAAGTATAAAGGAAACACATGTCCAAAAGTGCATGTACGAGCTTACTACAGAAAGATGTCTGCATACTCAACTGATGAAAGAATGCTAATGCATTTCTTTCAGGATAGTCTGTCGGGCCCTTCCCTAGAGTGGTACATGGGGTTGGAGCCAACTGATATCAAGACGTGGAAGCAGTTAGCAGAGGCATTTGTAGCTCACTACAAGTATAACAGCGACTTGGCACCCAATCGGGTCCAGTTGGTCGGGCTGTCGCAAAAGAAGGGGGAGAGTTTTAAAGAGTACGCGCAAAGGTGGCGCGATATGGCTGCCAGGGTCCGTCCTCCTGTGGAAGATAAGGAAATGAATGACATGTTTGTCGGCACATTCACAGGTCTGTTTCATGATATGCTGTTTCACACGTCTCTGGCCAGTTTTTCAGACTTAATTCTGATGGGAGAAAAGATTGAACGTAACATCAAGCAAGGAAAGTTCCAAGTCGAGGAATCAACTGCATCTGGCAGTAATAGGAAAGCTTTTGGTGGGCGCCGTCAGGGCGAGGCAAGCGCAGTATTTGGAGGCCGAGGCCGAGGCCGAGGCAGGGGACGAGGTCAATATCGTCAGCCGCAGCAGGTGGCGAGTGTCACTATCCCGTATCAACAGCAACCACTCCAACAACAACAACCGGTTCAGCAACAGCCAATGCCACAGCAGCAGCAGCCTCAGCAGGGAGCACAGCAAGCTCAGCGAAGATTCCAGGGTAGTAAACCGAGGAGAGTGTTTGAGAAGCCTCCCTCAACCTATGCCGATTTGTTGCAGACATTGTTGGGATAGAATCTAGTAGAGAAAAGAACTCTGGCACCAATAACGGGAGCTCCCCCGTTTGGCTACGATGCAAGCAGGCACTGCGAGTTTCATTCTGGGGCTCCGGGCCACGATATAGAAGGTTGCCACGCTTTTAAGCACGTTGTGCAGGATCTTTTGGACAATAAGACTATCAATTTCGGAACGGCAGGTCCGAATATAGTGCAGAAACCCATGCCTAATCATGGGGCAAACGCCGTTCTAACTGAGGAAGGGTTGAATCTGATTATGAATGTTGAAGATTTAAAGACGCCATTGAGCGAGATAAAGAGCCGATTGTTGCAAGGGGGTGTTTACCCAGGATGTAACGAGTATTGCTTAGACTGTTGGACCCTAGCTGGAGGGTGTGAGGATTTGAAGAAAGGCATTCAGGCTTTAATTGATGAGGGCATATTGCAGTTTGATCGAGCGGCAACTGACGAGCCTGCAGGGGCAGTAGTGGATAATCGGAGTGATGTGGCCACGGTAACGATTCCTCGGAAGACGATCACTATCGCGGCACCAGCTCAACGACCACCGATTACCATAACTAAGGCCGGGCCGATCCCGTACGAGAACACAAAAGCAGTCCCATGGTCATATGGGTTAGAGGTGTATTGTGACGGGATAAAAATTGATGTTAATAAGCAGACAGCCGAGACTGTGGATAATGTTGTTGGGTCAGGAGGCATGACAAGGAGTGGCAGGATCTTTATATCTCCTGAAGTGGAGGCTGAAAGATTAGCAAAAGGAAAAGGGAAAGTGGTTGAAAACGTTCCGGTGCAGGCAAGTGACAAAGAGTCGGCAGCGAAAGACGTAGAAGAGTTCATGCGCTTGATTCGGAAAAGTGATTATAAGATTGTGGAGCATCTGCAGCAGACGCCGTCCAAAATATCAATCTTGTCATTGCTCTTATGTTCGGAAGCCCACAAAAATGCTTTGTTGAAGGTCCTGGATACTTCCTTTGTACCCCAAGACGTCTCCGTGAATCAGCTGGAAGGAGTGCTGGCACATGTGAATGCAGGCCACAGTTTGGGCTTTACCGATTTCGACTTGACCCCGAAAGGGAGAGATCATAATATGGCGCTGCACGTATCTGTTGAGTGTAGAGGATCAGTAATGTCACACGTATTGGTTGACACCGGGTCATCTTTGAATGTGCTGCCCAAGAAGGCGATGATGAAGCTGGATGTTAGAGGAATTTTGTGTACGCCCAGTGATTTGGTAGTCAGAGCGTTTGACGGCACGCGGAGAACAGTCTTTGGATCAATCACATTGCCTCTACAGGTGGGGCCGGAGGCGTTTGCAACTGAGTTTTATATCATGGACATACAGCCTGCGTACAGCTGCTTGCTTGGAAGACCCTGGATTCATGGGGCTGGGGCAGTCACGTCTACCCTGCATCAGAAGTTGAAATATATGGTCGAAGACAGTGTAGTCACCGTGTGCGGAGAAGAGGACATCCTGGTCAGCCATCTATCTTCATTTAAATATGTGGAAGTCGACGGAGAGATCCACGAAACGCCCTGCCAGGCATTCGAAGGTTTGCGCATCAAGGACAAGGGTCCCGGGCCGAGCAAAGTGCCAGAGATAGCCGTCTCATCGTATAAAGAAGCTCAAGCTCTAGTGGAAGCAGGAGAAGCCAAGGGCTGGGGCAAAGTGCTGGGCATTCCTGTGAAAATGGACCGGTTCGGGCTGGGGTACCAACCGTCGTCATCAACTCCTTCCGTGGGGGCACCCCGTTTCAGAAAGCCAATCACCATCTCTGCCAGTGGGGTGTGTCATGAAACTGTCAATGCTGCTTCGGAGTCTGATGAAGGAGACAACGACTGTGATATGGATGCCTGGATCCAGCCAAGCACGCCAGGACAAGGACTGTGCAACTGGTCTATTCAGGAGCTTGTTCCTATGACTTTTAAACAGTAATGCTTTGCTTTATTAATTGTTGAATAATCTGATGTCTTGCCCGGGGCATCAATATTTGCTTAGGGCTGTGTTGTTATGAACATTGCGCGTTAATCATTAAATAAATGGCGTTTTTCATGTGCAAATATTGTAATCCCTGTCTTTCTTGTTTTATATTTTTCAACAAAATGGCAACGTGGTTGTTCGCTTTATACGCATTTTGAAGCACTTAACCATTCTTTTGCAGGATAACATTTTCAGATGACATCTTTGAACCACCTATGACTCGTCCCGACTTCGAGCACCCGGTATTCCAGGCCGAAGAAGAGGTTGTCGAAGATAGCGACGTTCCTGAAGAAGTGTCTTGGTTAGTGAAGCAAGAGGAAAGAGCCATTCTGCCTCACGACGAGGTTATCGAAATCATCAACTTGGGGTCGGAAGGGGTTGAGAAGAATATTCGTATCGGAGCCGCACTGCAGAGCGATGTCAAGCGAAGACTGGTTGAAATGCTCCGAGAGTATAGTGATGTATTCGCTTGGTCATATGAAGATATGCCGGGGCTCGATACAGATATGGTTGTGCATCGCCTGCCACTGAAAGAAGATTGCCCGCCGGTCAAGCAAAAGCTTCGCAGAACTCGACCAGATATGGCAATGAAAATCAAAGAGGAGGTTCAGAAACAGTGGGACGCTGGTTTCCTGGCTGTGACAAAGTATCCTTCATGGGTTGCCAACATCGTACCAGTGCCCAAGAAGGACGGCAAGGTTCGAATGTGCGTGGATTATAGAGATTTGAATAAAGCAAGCCCAAAAGACGATTTTCCACTTCCTCATATTGACGTGTTAGTTGATAATACTGCTCAATACTCCGTATTCTCCTTTATGGATGGCTTTTCGGGCTATAATCAGATTAAAATGGCGCCAGAGGATATGGAGAAAACCACTTTCATAACGCCTTGGGGAACATTTTGCTACAAAGTGATGCCCTTTGGTTTGAAAAATGCTGGGGCAACATATCAGCGTGCGATGACGACTCTTTTTCATGACATGATGCATAAAGAGGTCGAAGTTTATGTTGACGATATGATTGCCAAATCCCAGACGGAGGAAGAGCATCTGGTGAATTTGCTGAAGTTGTTTAAAAGGCTTAGGAAGTTCAGGCTGAGGCTGAACCCTAACAAATGCACCTTCGGGGTGAGATCGGGTAAGCTCCTGGGGTTTATCGTAAGCGAAAGAGGAATAGAGGTCGATCCTGCTAAAATAAAAGCAATTCAGGAAATGCCGACGCCTAAAACAGAGAAAGAGGTGCGCGGGTTTTTAGGGAGGTTGAACTACATTGCTCGGTTCATATCTCACCTAACGGCCACGTGTGAACCGTTATTCAAGCTGTTGAAGAAAGATCAAGCTGTAACCTGGAACGACAATTGCCAAAAGGCGTTCGATAAAATAAAGCATTATTTGCAGGAGCCTCCCATTCTGATACCCCCAGTGGCAGGTAGACCCTTGATAATGTATTTGACGGTTCTTGAGGGAAGCATGGGTTGTGTTCTCGGTCAACACGACGAGACAGGAAGAAAAGAGCATGCGATCTATTACCTGAGTAAGAAATTTACAGACTGCGAATCTCGGTATTCAATGCTGGAAAAAACGTGCTGTGCGTTAGCCTGGGTCGCCAAGCGTTTGAGGCAGTACATGCTGAATCATACAACCATGCTCATCTCGAAGATGGATCCTATCAAATATGTATTTGAAAAGCAGGCGTTGTCAGGAAGAATTGCCCGTTGGCAGATGGTCTTGACTGAATATGACATCCAATACGTCTCGCAAAAGGCTATAAAGGGGAGTGTGCTGTCTGAATATCTGGCGGAGCAGCCTATTGAAGAGTACCAATCGATGAGGTTTGATTTTCCTGACGAGGATATCATGTACTTAAAGATGAAAGATTGTGAAGAGCCGTTGCCAGACGAGGGACCAGAGTTGGGTTCCAAATGGAGGATGATATTTGACGGAGCTGTGAATGCTTATGGTAGTGGAATAGGGGCAATCATCACTACGCCACACGGGTCGCATATCCCGTTCACTGCCCGACTGACCTTTGTTGTTACCAACAATGAGGCCGAATACGAAGCTTGTATAATGGGGCTTGAAGAAGCCATTGATTTGCGAATCAAACATCTGGACGTATACGGAGACTCAGCTCTGGTGGTGAATCAGATCAAAGGGGAATGGGAGACACGGCAGCCCAATTTGATACATTACATGAATTATGCAAGGAGATTGTTGCCTTTCTTCGACAAGGTTGAATTGCATCATGTACCGCGGGCAGAGAATCAAATGGCTGACGCCCTGGCCACTTTGTCTTCCATGTACAAAGTCAACTTCTGAAACGAAGCTCCCCGAATCATTATCTCTCGGCTCGACCGGCCAGCCTATGTATTTGCTATTGACGAAACATCTGACGATAAACCATGGTATTTCGATATCCTTAATTTCCTGAAAAATAAAGAGTATCCGGCCGGGGCATCCAGTCAGGATCAGAAGACTCTCAGGAGATTAGCAGGTAATTTCTATTTGAACCCGGATGGCGTATTATACAGAAGAAACCACGATTTGGTGTTGTTGCGTTGTGTAGACGAAAAAGAGGCAAAGCTTCTCATAGAGGAAATACACGAAGGTACCTTTGGTACGCATGCTGGTGGACATGCTATGACGAGAAAACTGTTGCGGGCAGGTTATTTTTGGCTGACTATGGAAACTGACTGTTTCAAGTTTGCGAGGAAGTGCCACAAGTGCCAAATCTATGCTGATAAGATCCATGTGCCTCCAAGTCCTCTAAATGTGATGTCATCGCCTTGGCCATTCTCTATGTGGGGAATCGATATGATTGGAAAGATCGAGCCGACGGCTTCTAATGGGCATCGGTTCATTCTAGTGGCAATCGATTATTTCACCAAGTGGGTGGAAGCGGCGTCTTACGCAAATGTAACGAAGCAAGTGGTGGCCAGATTCATTAAGAGAGATATCATTTGCCGATATGGGATTCCCGAGCGGATAATCACGGATAATGGTTCAAATCTGAACAACAAAATGATGAAGGAGCTCTGTCAGAATTTCAAGATCGAACATCACAACTCTTCCCCTTACCGACCCAAGATGAATGGCGCTGTTGAGGCGGCCAATAAGAATATCAAGAAGATCGTTCAGAAAATGGTGGTGACCTATAAGGATTGGCATGAAATGCTACCTTTTGCTTTGCACGGTTATCGTACGACGGTACGCACATCAACCGGGGCAACCCCGTTCTCGTTGGTATACGGAATGGAAGCGGTATTACCATTGGAAGTTGAGATCCCTTCTCTGAGGGTATTGCGAGACGTTCAGCTAGACGAGGCAGAATGGGTAACAAATAGATTGAACCAACTGAGCCTAATGGATGAGAAGAGGCTAGCGTCTCTAGCATACGGTCGTTTGTACCAGAGCCGAATGAAGAAAGCGTACGACAAGAAGATACATCCGCGAAGCTTTCAGACGGGCGATCTTGTGCTGAAAAGGATTCTCCCGCCGCAAGCAGATCACAGGGGCAAGTGGACCCCCAACTACGAAGGGCCGTACGTTGTCAGGAAAGTATTTTCAGGAGGAGCGTTGTTGTTGTCCACCATGGACGGAGAAGACTTCACGTCGCCTGTGAATTCGGACGCAGTTAAAAAATACTTTGCTTAAAACAGACCCGCTGGACAGAAAAAAAAAGAGAGTCCAGGCAAAAATGGGGCATCCTAGCGAACCAAAAACAGAATGAAAGGTTCGGGCAAAAATTAGGGATAAAATTGAAAAATGTACACCCGCGAAGTTGAAAACCTACACTGGGCGGCTTCGGCAAAAAAGGGTATCCCGGTGAATTGAAAACCCGTAAAGGGCGGTTCACGCAAAAGTTAGGGATTCGAAAAGCAAATGACTGCGGTCCGAATTTGATATTGCACTAAGCATCAAGGCGGGAGAATACACTTGAGGGTTCGGTTATCTGATACAATCCCTTCAGAAGTGGGGATACCGGGACGGCATTAGAGTCGGACGAGTCATGGGAGGATCAGTTCGTGGTGTTCGTCTGCATCCCGTTGCCGACATGTGTACAAAATTTCATTTGTCAATATATTTATGCTTCTTGTGCATACTTGTATATTTGCTTCGCGTAGCTTCCTCTTTTCAGGAGTTACATTCCGTGTACAAACTCCGCCCCTTTAAGGGCCCAATCAATAAATACGTTATTCAGTACTTGACACTGTTCTTTACTGTTTTGTGCATGATTAACGCCTAAGTTTAATGAAACTAGCATGAGTATAACGTCGCTGGCCCTTGCCAACAGTTGCTAAAGCTTTGAATTAACTGAAAATAACGTCACTAACCTGAGTTGATTTGGTTGCATAGGCTTGTCTTGTCTTGTTTGTGTTGTTGCAGGTTTCATAACCGTACGAGGAAGATGATCGAAAGATTACAATAACGAAAGACTCAGCCTTCACGCAGGGCATGTAGGTTCTTCCTGAAGAAGGATCGGACTCTCCAGCTAGTCATAGCTTGTGCAAAAAAAGGATCGACGATTCCAAAATCGTAAGGCTGTATTCAGGCAGGTCCATCTTTCCCCGCAGGGTCATAGACTCTCCCCAGCGGAGTCAGTGGATTTCCCCCGAGAGAATAGACTCTCCCCAGCAGAGTTGGTGGTGGGTCCCGTCATTTACTTTGTCAGGGATACCGGGTAATATCAGTTCACTCTCCAGCAGAGAAGTCCAATCATACTTGGCATACCTGCTATTCCTCAGCAAAGTTATATTCCCCAGCAGGGGGTTACCCCAACAGGGTGTTTGTTTCGAACTCCCAACTTCCCAGCATGGTTGACTTCACCCGTCCAGCATTTATTTTGCTGGAATAATTCTGTAGCATCTGGCTATTCCCGGCGGAGTCGGCATTATCTTCAGCATTTATTTTGCTGGAGCAGTTTCTGTACTCTGGCAGTTCAGGTGAAGAGAGCACTTGCTCAAATGAACTACCAAACACTCAAGATCTCGGCATGAGATATTCAATGATAATGTCAGCTCGGCAGTAGTCCCCACAGAGTTACCAGGATAAGGTTCTCTTTATTTCCAAGCAGAGTTATTTGTCATCGAAAGGGTTTCATGGATCAGAATTTCAGAAGTTGCCTCCAGTCACCAGAACAGGCATCCGGTAGTTTGGTTCCCAGATATCCCTAGTAGAGTCCGCCCCAAAGTCGCTGCCACGTCGGTGCTAAGAAGTTTGTGGGTGGGGATCAATGGAGAACTAAGTCCTGACGTGGACAATTTATTCCTATATTGACGGGATTTCTTCAGAAGTGGGCGTCCTAACGTGGACAGGTTTATTTCCCCGGGTTAGTGAGGTGTGTTAATCCTAACGTGGGCAGATTCGGGTTCTCGAAATTGGTAAAATGGGAAGTCATGACGTTGACAAAAGTGATTACTCTTTGTGTTGGTGTCCTGACGTGGACCAGTTCCTCTCAGCAGTTATCTTTCTTCGTGGTGGCAAAGCATGGGTCCTGACGCGGACAGATCAGACAAGGGCGTGAGTCCTTACGTGGACAAGTCTTATTTCCTCAGCAGGTCGAAGATGCCTGAGTCCTGACGTGGACAAATCAAGACGAAAAATGGGTCCGGATGTGGACAAGTCTATTCCTTACATGGGAAAAGAGGTTTTAGTTCCTGACGTGGAAAGATGAAAAGTTTATTCCTTACGTGGAAAGATGAGATTCCTTACGTGGAAAAAAATGGGTTTCCTTACGCGGAAAGATCGAGTCCTCACGCGGACGTATCGAGTTTAGTCCTGACGCGGACAGATCAAAGGAGTTATTCCTAACGTGGAAGAAGAAGATAGATTCCTTACGTGGAGAGGTTGGGGTCCTTACGTGGACGGATTCAAGAAAAGATGATTCCTGACGAGGAAGAATGATGTACTCCTTACGTGGAAGGGTGAGTCCTAACGTGGACAGGTTCAGAACCAAAGTGGTATTCCTTACGCGGAAAGATCGGAGGCCTGACGCGGACAGATTCAGAAAGGTTGGAGTCCTCACGTGGACAGATTTGGAATTGTATTCCTTGCGTAGAAGAAAATTGGTTTCCTTACGTGGAAAGAAGACGTGGTTCCTTACGTGGAAGGATGGAGTCCTAACGTGGACGGGTCCAGACGAGGTTGTTCCTAACGTGGAAGGGTGTTATTCCTAACGGGGACGATTCAGTCTATGGAAAGGTAGACAAATTATTCCCCAGCGGAGTTGCCGAGATTTTCTGGGTTAACAGCAAGCGGAGTCCTAACGTGGACAGGTTTTAGTTGAGCTCTCTTCGTGTTGACAGCAGATAGAGTCCTGACGTGGACAAGCAAAGAAAGAAATTTCCGATGATTCAATCTTCTTCAGGATGATGAGAAGAATCCCCAGCACGGTCGCACGAGATCAGCGGGTTGCCGTAACAGTCAGATTCAGCTGATGAACGTCGTTCTCCAAGTAGGAGCGCAGTTTATTTCTGCGGTTGGCAAATTTCCAGTTTCACTGGTATTCAACCGTCTCGTACCTCGAATGTATGAAGGCCGTTCGCTCTTCACCCAATCGGGTCCAAGTCGCTTGAATAGGGGCAGCTGTTGCACCCTAAAATTTGCTCAACCTTATTCACTTGGTTTATTTTTTATCATTTAGCATTTGCATATAGAGTCATGTACATAGACTAACCATCTGCATAGCCTGAGCATAGCAAGTCATTCAACAGGGGACCAATCATTATTCTCATCTCTAGAGGCCTATCAAGAGGTTATTATCCTAATTCCATCTCATTCAAGTCATCAGAAAAGAATTTGAGAGCAGAGAGTTCAGCAGGTCAAGCCTTGAGCCTATCCCCTATCTGAGGGTATCTGAGGGTCAACAAGGGGGTTGTGAGCTGTGAATGAAAGGCATGGAGAGCATCTAGACATCATGAGAGGGCTTAGAAAGTCATGTGGAGAAGTAAACAAGTTGTTGAGGTGACCACAAGAATTGCAGTTGAAGACAGTCAACTAGGGTTTCATCTAGGTCAACCCTAGGTCAATTGACTGATTGAAAGGCATTAAGGGCTATTGGAGAGATGTGGGATTCATCATTTGACATGGAGAATAAGGATATGTTGTTGTGCTAAGAAGAACTTAAGAGAAATCAAGGAGAAGAGGAGTTTCTAAATTAGGGTTTCTCTGTAAAATCCCCTAGTTTAGGTCAAATTTCCCAGCAAAATAAGTCAAAATGCAAGCTTCAAATGGATCCTTGGCCAACATGAAACTTGTAGAGGATCTCAAGACCTTTAATTTGAGTGGTGGAAGACATCAAAGAGATTTATAGAACTCAAGTTATAGTCCTTGCAAGTTACAGGTCATCTGAGGTATCTGAAATTTTGTCTGTGAAAGTGACTTGACTTCCAAGCAACTTTTTCCCCTCAAGGCGATTTCAAATGAATTTTTGGTCAACATAAGAATTGTTCCTCATTGTCTTATCTTTCTAGAATGGTATAGTATGCCTTCATATGATGTGTGGAACTCAACTTATGGTCTTGGCAAGCAAAGGGTATTTTGGTCATTTGTGAATTACAGGTCATTTTAACCTATGTCCAAAACTCATACAAGGAGGCCTCAAATGGAAAAACTTACAACATCAAACTTGCTCCAAATGACATTTTGAGTCTAGAAAAGTGACCATGAGAGATTGGAAATGTCCATAGCACAAGGTTTCAAAATTGGTGAATTTAATGAAGGAAAATGGCTTTAAAAATGGTATTTTTCATATCTTGGCCAAATGATGCAAAATTATAGGTCATTTTGAATGGAAAAGGCATTTTAAAGACATTGGATAAAGTGGAATTTTGAGTTTAGGTCACAATTTATGAGTTATCCATGGTTGCTTGGATTGAAAGTAACATAATCCAAATTGAAAGGGAGAAGTGTAAAGGGAAATTTCTCCAATGTTCTAGGAGGTTCTAATGCAACCTATATATTCATGCAAGCTGATTCATGCAAGGGTTGGTGCTCCCATTTGTCAAAAATCTCCATTTTCATCCATTTTCTTATTCTTCCATAAGATCCTCAAACTCTTACAAACCTCTCAAAATTCTCACATATTTGGATTGAATCATCATCATCATCATTCAAACCCTAGGATTCACATCAAGAAGTGGTTGAATTGATCAAGGATCATACCTATTATCTTCCTCATTTCAAGTTGCACTTTCATCCAAAACCCATTGAAACTTCTTCTATCATTCTGATTTCTGTCACCATCATCATCTACTAACATCATGGAGTAATTGGCACAAAAGATTGGAGGGAATTCGTGGCTGTGTGAAGAGATTCAGTTTGAAACTCCAACTTGCATGAAGGATGGAATAGCATGATTCATAAGGATTAAGCACAAATCATTGCATACAGAAGCATATTCATTCATTGGAGATTGTTTTCAGCAAGTATCAACGGTTGAATTGAGGTCTAGCTACCATCACCATCATCAAGTGCAAGGTATGTAGATTTCTTCGAATCTCACTATTCTGGCTGGTAGAGATCATGTGGCTAGGATAATGTTGTTTAGAAACCCTAGAGGATCAATTCTTGAAGTTTAGGGATAGATTCATGGAGATCCATGACAGGTTGCCATTTCTGTTGGCTTCGATAATAAGCTGTGTGTTGAGTTATAATCAATGTGATGAAGCATAGAATAATGAGGCAAGCATGTAGAATATCTGTGGATCATCAGGTTTGAGTTCTGGTAACTTTGACCTCAGGCAAGCATGGTGTGCCCTGAATTTCGTGCTCTCTGTTTGGAGTGTGCATTGAGAGTTAGGGAAAACTAGAATTAGGCATGGATTCCTTGAGTTGTGTAGATTATTTTAGGGCTTGGAGTTGTTATTTTTCATCAAGAATGCATGGAGAACGAGTGAGTGGAACATTCGTGTATGGAATGCATGGCTGAAAACCCTAGGAGCTGGAGGTTGAAGAAGGGTGGAGAACCGTGCGATGGAGGTTGGACTTTTGACTGGGAGTATCATCCAACGGCCCGTGTTTGATCTGAGTTTTGGTGGGAGAATTTGAAATCCCAAACGCAGCGTTTCATTAAGTTGGGGGGGATTGGGCTCAGAGCGCTATCTACACCCCCCATGTTAATAAGCCCAATGCGCTTAACTTGGTTTTATTGCTTTTCTCACCCCCTCCATTTTATTTCTTTATATTTTCTTTTATTTTCTTTAATTTTCTCATGCATCTTCTAAAATTCATAATAAATAGCAAAATAATCATTTTTAATTCATTCTTTTTGCATTATTTTCTTTAGGATGTCTAGAAAATTATAAAAAATAAAAATGGCATTTTATTTTTTATTTGATATTTTTCCCATATTTTCTAACTAAATGACATTTTAAATGGTTTCATTTCATACATGATTTTATTAATTTTTGTTCTATTAGATACTTTCATATTTTTCATCCATTCTTTTTAGGTTGTTTAGGTTAGACATTGAACTTGTAGATTCAATTTAGGTCCCATTTTTAGAAATTAAATTTAGATGCTTAGTGTAAGTGTGAATAACATGGACAAATTAGGGTTTTTTAGGTGATGACCTATGAGATTTGATTCTTTTCCCTTAGGACTTAGGGTTTGACTAGTTTAGTTATGGGACTATAGGGGCTATGGGTAGTTATTAGATCCCCTTAGGAAAAGTCAGGCTTCCCCTACTGCTATTAATACTCTGTATATATCTGATTGACTGGTGTGGTGTGCCCTCTGGGAATTATTGATTTGTCTGTGTGGGTATTGGGATTGTCTGGGGAATTTGGGAGAGCTGAAGACTTGGGAAGATGAAGCCATTGGAGATTCAGATGTTGGAGTTCAACTTCCAGAGTTGAAGAGGAGGTTCTTGCTAGCAGCTGCTGAGAGACTAGGGTTTAGGAGCTAGGTAGAGCTCTAGGTTAGAAAGTTGTTTCTCAAACATGGATTGCCTTGTCTGCATCCATTCTTCTCTGTGATTCAGAGTCTCTCTAAGACACTCACCCCCTTCCTTTGGAAGGCTTGGTGATAGTGTCTAAGAGATAGAACTCTTGAGAGAAAATGTCTTTTGTGTTAGAAGCAGTCTGTTCACCACCCTTGGTAGTCAACTGATTTCTTAACACCCAATCCACTCTTGTGACTGATCCCTCATCCTGGAGGTTTGAACTTGAAGAAAAGCCATTGCAGATAGAAGACTGATGATCAAAGCCCTTACCTGAAGGCCATGAAGATGGATATTGATGCTTGTTGAAGCCTGTAACTGATTGGAGATTACTTGAAGCCAGATGTTGATTCAGAGCTGCTGATGCTGTTTTTTATTGTTGTATTTCATTTCTGATGTATTGATTGGTTTTCTGGACTGTATTGTTTGCTGTTTACCCTGTTGGGTTGGAAGTGAAGCCTGTTCACTTTTGCCTATTGTTTTCTAGGTTCGAGGTTGAGTGGGACTCCCTTGCCTCGCTTGTATTGCTGCATCCATGCATTTTGCTGCTTTACTGTATATTTGATATTGTTTCTGTTTCTGCCTATCCCGTAGGATCTCTGTTTCTCTCTGTGCAAGAGAGGAGCATGATAGACATTAGGTTTTAACCCATGCATGATAACATTAGGTTAGTTTGTTTCCCTTCGCAACCGTAGGTTAGAGTTCTGTCTCTTTCTTCCTCAAAACAAACAGAAAAACACAATAAAGATTTCAAACACAATAAAAGACACTTCTTTCATAAAAGAATGTGAACTCATCAAGACGTCATTTTTGTCCGCTTGGACTGTTAATCAGAAAACCTTTTTCAGAAGGAATAAAGTCAACCAAGACAAGCTTGTGTCGTACGTGGCCCGAACTACGTTTGCTCTGATCTTCCATGCTGTGTGGAAGTACGTAGGCATAGGATGCGATATCCTAGCGAGCAACCTTCCCCTCCTTTCCCGTAGGTAGGCGAACTACGTTGACTCTGATTTCTCGTTCCAGGCGGGAATACGTAGGCATAAAGTGCGATACTTTGCCGAGTCATTTTATTTTCATTTCCTTTTCTTTTAACCCCTGACCTTTTAGTTTAGATAGAATAACAATCCATACCCGAAAACAAGCGTGGATCCCGTCGAGTACGACGGACGTGAGGGGTGCTAATACCTTCCCCTTGCGTAACCGACTCCCGAACCCAGGTTTTGGTTGCGATGACCATACCTTTACCCGTCTTTGCGAGGTTTACTCTGAGCGTTTCCTTTCCCTCCCGTGGGATAAATAACGCACGGTGGCGACTCTTCTGTTCAGCCGACGCCGATTTTCGCAGTAGCGACATTGGTCAAAGTTCCTAAGGGTAAGGGGTTGTGGATTGATTGATTCTAGGAGAAAAGACGAGTCGTCATCTTGAGGGAGAACACTCGATTTAACCACCACAACTTGTAGGAGATGGTCTTTGCATTGTCTTGAGGGAAGGGCTCGAACACTCAGAATTATCGACGAGTATGCCATTATCACTCTCAAGCGGAAAAGATTTTATATCTCGATTGTATTGTTATGGGGCATGAGATTTATTTCTCGACTGTCAAGATGACTAACATCTTATTCTCTAATGGGAGAATAGTTTGAATTGAGTATAGATTGTTTATCTATGTTGTAAAAGAAAAAGGTCCTCCTTATGGGGTAGGATCTAAACTTAAGCTATCAACTTGAAAAGGGTCAAGGATTGAGTGGGGAAAATGATGTAAGATGAGATGCATACGCATAAGTATTAAGTCATGCACAGGTTCTTCTTTTGGATATTATGCAATGCGATAAGAAATAAATGACGGTAAAATAAAAGCATACAAACAGGTGAAGAGGGCTAAAAGATACAAGCCAAGTGTGAAAGTCGTATGAATATTGAATCAGTGCTTGGACGGAAACGTGCGCGGTTGATTTTATGCGGGATTAATTTTAGGCGAAATTGAATTTTAAGAAAAGTCAAGTTAAAGGGTGAATTGGTTTTTAAGAAAAAGTTGAATTAGTTTTATTATTAGTTTTAAATAGAAGTTTTAAGTGATAAATCAATTCTAAAGAGTCACCTTTAAATAAAAGGGTTTCTTAAAATATCTAAGAGGTTTTTATATTTTATCTTATTAAATTAAATTAAATTAATTATGGAAGGTTCATTTTTATATAAAAGTGGTGGTTATCATTAGAGTTAATTTAATTGGAAAAATGTTTTCTTATAAAATGGTTTTGTTATTAATAAAAAAATTTTAAGTAAAAGACTTCTCATTAAAATAGTTCCTATTATTATAAATTAACTAAATAAGAATTGGATTAAATAAAAAGTTTTTATGATTATGAATAAAGTAAATATTAGGTTAATAAACAATATAGTAAAGTGAATAAAAATTAATTGAAATATTAAATAAATGAAATAAGTTAATTTAGGTGATTAACTAGATGAACTATTTAAAAGGGGGTAATTTAAATAAGAAAAAAGTTACTAATTGTTTAATAAAAAGAGGCTGATTAAAATAGATTAATTTAAGGTTGAAAGTTAGGATTAAAAAAAGAAAAGGTTAATTAATTAAATAAGATAAATTTGATGATTAGGTTTAAATAAAATGCAGATTAGTGGTTTTTAAAAGAGGATTAATGGGCGAGGGATTCAGTGTGACGCAGGGAGTGAGGTGCACGGTGGGGGTCACACGTGGGTCATGGATGACGATCACAGAGAGATCAAACGATGATGGTGGTGATGGTTCACGGTGATTAGTGTGTGTGTATGTGTGCATATATGTGATTACACAATACAAAATACAATTAGAAAACTGGAGAAACCCTAATTCCCAATTCTAATCCCCTCATTCGCCGTTCTTCCTCCCTTTCCTAATTTTCTCTCTTTGTCTTCTTCTTTCGCCGGCTTCCATTTCCTTCTTTTTTCTCTTCAATTTCTACATCCACAAACAAAAACAAGTCAATGAAAACAATGTTAGTGAAAATAAAACTCACGGTTCAATGGTTTTTACAAGGGTTTTGACGGTAGTGGTCGAATGGAATTCCAGTGATGCGCGCGAGGGTGGTTCACGATGGAGTTCCGTTGAAAGGATTTGTGGCGGAGTTGCGTTGTAATGGCGATCTCGCGGAAAAGTTGCATTGAAAGGGAATCCGACGAGGTTGAGGCTGACGACTCGCGAACGGCGCGGGTATTTCCGGTGCGATGGTGTTGCGGTGACAACGAAGATGACGGTCTGGATCGCGGTTGCCGGTGTCGGATTCGAATGAGCACAGTGATAAGTTTATTTTATGATTCTTAGGGTTTCGGTTTGGGCCTTTCTTTCTCTGTCTATTGTTGCGGAAATCCTATCCTCTTTTATAGCTTACAGCTTCCTCTTCTCATTAATCTCTCATGAATTCTTTCCAAATTGGTAATGAGCATGTCGGATACGGTTTTGGCAAGTTTTGAATTGGTTTTGAAAAGATGTCTAGAACATGATTTAAGGAAGAATTGATTATGTTTGGTAATCAATTCGGTTTTGAATTCCTGATTCTTTCCTTCTTCACTTTCCGTTGACTAACGACTCTAAATGATGGTAAATGTCTGCAGGAAACCTGAGGATTGTTTTGGTGATACCATGTCCTTGCGTGTGATCTAATGCCCTTGATTTCCTATGAATTATGCAAAGGTGAATCTCTGAATGTGATGTATGATGTTCTACTCTTCAATGCTTGTTCCCAAAACCATGTGCATGATGGGTTTATGGTCGCTGTAAATTTCTTGTTTCGGGCGTGATGCTTGTTGTTGTAATCTTGTGATATTATTGCGGCTGAACTGATGCACGGTTGCTTAAGACATTTCTCTTCTTCTTTCAGGAAATGGCTGTAATTTCAGATATTGCCTATCTCGCGGTCGAGAAAGGGTTCGATGCTCGGTGATGACAACATAATAGTCTGAACCATGAGGGCTTGAGATTGCCGCTAATGCCTTTGATATCGTTTTGTGTCTTATGATGCTTATGTTGACGGTTGTCTGAAAGTTTCTTTGTACAAAACTGTTCTTCGATGCTTTGCTGGAAGCTGGCGGCGACTTCGGTTGTTGCCCTTCTGACTGCTCGAGGTCGCCCGATGGTGAATCGAAACCTGAGGGTTGAACCTAATTGTCATACCCCAAATTTTACCCTCAGATTCTTTCATCATTTTCATATAATTTTAGTTCAATCATTTCTCGCATAATACCCAATTTATCAGTTAGAATAAACTTGTTGGAATTACAGCCGAATCGGTCAAAGTAAAAGTCAATTGAGCGTAAAATCAGTGGACGGAAAATTTTAAAATCGAGCCTGCAAACGTTGGTGATATTAATCTATGTTTTGTGTAGTTTAACTTGACGTGCTCATTTAAATTTTTCGACCACTTTTCGGTCGCATTTTTAGACAGTTTAAGTCATTTTAGCGGGTACAATTTATTTTAAAATTTGACCAAACGCTGTATTTTATCGAATTGTATATTTTGCGCTGATCATTTTGGTGTATTCATTTTTTTTAACACTTTAATACTGGTCCAATTATTTATTTATTTCTATCAATTTTATTTTCATATTTTTAATAATAATATTTTTATTTAATCTCTTTTTACTTTTTTTTTTACTTTTTATTTCAATTTTTGATATTAAAATTTTTATTTCTATTTTATTTATTATTTTCTTATTTCTAATATTTAAATTTTGACCTTTACCTATTTTTAGAAATACTTGTTAATTAAGATTTATAAAGCCATTTTGTTTTACTCATTAAAAAAAAAAAAGCAATGTAGCATGCATGCTTCGACTGTCACCCACGGTACTCCTACGCTAAACCAAAATAATACAGACAAAAAGAAAGAACACAACTCAAACTTTATACTTGATTTTTCACACAATAACCACTATGCCAAAAAAGACCTTTAGCAGCGCTTTTTTTGGCCTTTAGCAGCGCTTTAAAGCGCTGCCAAAAGTGGCGCTGCTAAAGGTAAAGGCATCGCTTTTTTTCAATGAAAAAGCGCTGCTAAAAGCTCCCTTCAGCAGCACCTTTAGCAGCGCTTTTTTAGCTCTTTAGCAGCGCTTTTGTAAGCGCTGCATAATTCCCCCAACCATCCCCCCTTTAGCAGCGCCTTAAAAAAGCGTTGTCTTAGACCCCCCCCCCCCCTTTAGCAGCGCTTTTGCAAAAGCTCTGCCATAGCCCACCCTTTAGCAGCGCTTTTTATAAGCGCTGCCTTAGACCCCCCCCCCTTCCAAACCAATAGCAGCGCTTTTGTAGCGTAATATTTGTGACCTTTAGCAGCGCTTTTATGTAAAAGCGCTGTCTAATGTCCTAGATTTTAAAAAAAAAATTTATAAAATATTCACCCTGTTTTGTATATTTTACCAACAACCTGCTTATATTACACACAAACCTGCTTATAATTCAAGTCTTTATTTCAGCACTTTGGCCTTATAAATAAAATTCAAACTTTGGCCTTAAATATACAATTCAAACTATGGCCTTATATGTACAATTTAAAACTTTGGATACATTGTAACTCATGACTTTGTTCATAAACATTTTAATATACACATAAACCTGTTTAAATATGTTACAACAAAATTCGATCCTCAGAATTATAACAACACAAATACATTCAATTCACATATAATTACAAGTCTTCCAATCCGATAACTCTATACAATTCTCAACCCAAGAATAAATTGACACCATTCCTCTTTAATTTCTTCCAATTTTGCTTTCGTGTAAGTAGCGCACTTGAATTCATCATAATACTACATAATATAACAGATCGAATAAGATTTAAGTTTAAAACTAATTACTCAGATGAAGTATCAGATAATTATCAAATTGAATCATATAACTTATATAATGAATTGATCCATACCAGGACTGGAATCTCAAGTTGACTAGAAAGAATAATTTCCCTCATAAAGCGCAATACAAAATATCCACAGTCAATACCATTGCGCTGCCGAGGACACTGTAAATGGAAAAAACAAACAAACATTTATCCGGATATATAGTTTAAATAGTTTTATCAAGTAGAAACATGCGAGAATATACCTCTACTCTGATCCAGTTGATGTTGTTAGCCTTCCTTTTTGGCACCGTTGCATCTCTTTGTGCTCTGAATATTTGTATAACTCTAACATAATATAAACGCATATTTAGAACAATGTCACATAATAAATAAAGATATATAATTAAAGACAACAGTATATGTCATCAGTTACGTATCAACAAAGTTCCTCAGATTTTCATATTTTGTTGTATCGCCATCCAATGAATCTATATAATACACTATTTCTTTCGTCGGATTAATTGCGATCAACAACCAATGTCGACTATAAAATAAGACAACAGTTTAGACGGAAATGTTATATATATAGAAAGGGAAAAATCGAACAATTATAATAAATGAATTTAGAATAAAATCTAACCCATGGCCAGTGTTATATGGCAACAAGAACAACTTCTCCATAGTCGCGCGCATAAATCTCTGTACTGTGTACTCTTTGACTGTATCTGGTGACTGGTCTATTATACGTGAGTTGACACAGCTAGCAGATAAGAATGTGAATACTGAAGTCAATTCATTCGGGACCAATAACTTGTCATACAAGAACCTAAAAAAACATAATCAACATTAGAATATTAAGTTAAACGAGCAAATTTTAAAATGTTCAATTATTTAATAAAAATGGATCGGAGTACCTGATGTATGAATGCATAACACCGACGCCCAGTTCAGAATGGTTGAAAACCTGATCAAAATCCTCCTTAGCAATTGTTTCGGGATATTCAAAACCGAAAATACCTGCCTCCATATGTATTTGACGGACGCCACCCTCAGGCACATCTGATGTTCCGACATATGTTTCAAGGCACATCCTAAATCGAGGAACAATTGCTTTTCTGGGAACCTTGGAAGTTTCAGGCATCTTACTCTTGCTGACTTGTTGCGACTGCTGATCATGAACCTAAAAGTCATATATAAGTTCAGTAATTAATATTGTATAACAAGATAGTCATGTAACTGTAGTAGTACCTGTTTCTTTGATGCAGCTGAATTGGTATCCCGCACAATAATTCTATCATCTTTTGATTTGGATTTTGTAGGAGTCTAAGATCATCATGTAAATAAGAAAATGTAGATGTAAGAATAACTTTCATGTATGAATCATAAAACATTTGAGTATTAAAAGGTTCAACCTACCTCATCATCTATGCAAATCAGATTTTTCGGCCATGCCACATACGATCCTACTGCGTCTCCCACCACTGGTGCGCCTGAAATATCATCTGGTATAGGCAACAACGCACTCCCCTCTAATGCAATATCAATAGATACTTTCAAAAATCCAGAAGGGAGTGGTTTATGGTGAAGTAAGTCTCCCAGAAAGTTATGCACCTTTCCCTTGCCAACCATTCGATGAGTAGGTGACGATAAATATAGCCGGCAAAGTGAAATGCCCTAAACAAATAATGATCAGTTAATGTGTCAATTAAGTAAAGTGTGCTAAATTAATTTCAATGTAATATATACAATTACCTCTGGAAGCTTCTGTGGACAACCGGTACTATCTTTGTCACTAGTAGCTCTACCCTCTGGAGCGCGTCTTTCCGCCATGTATCTCTCCTTATCCTTCTGTAATTCACGGATTTGCGCTTTCAATTCCTCCAAAGTCTCCATCACTTCTTTATTGGTTGGATTTTTTTTCTTTGGCTGCTTATACAGTTTGGATGGAGTGACACCAAATCCCTTACCCCTCACACGCCCAGAATACTCAGGAATATTCAGCACCCGGCTCAGTAAGCTCCTGCAATCATTGTCCTCGGCGGGAGTTATGGTCTGGGACAGAGTCTCCTGAAATATAGATAAACACATATATAAATATATTACACACTTTTGATCAGTTACTAACAAGGATAACGTTGTACTTACACATTGTTCAAAGACTTGTTGAACTTCTTCCTGAACGACTCCATCTCGTCCCACACGGGCAGCCTTCCATACAACATGGTCCGGAAGAGATGTCGCATCACTCTTCTCCTCTTCCAACTACGCATTAAGACGGATAATAAAGCATTGTATCCTATTATATATACTTACTATTTTTTGTAAATATATTATATTAAAGCATTTATATGTACTTACTATTTTTTGTTCTAATCGTGCATATCCCAACCGGCCCTTTCTGTATGGATATGCGGGATTTGATGCCCGTTGACGATTTACGCCACTAACAACCTGAAAAAACAAGTTTATCAGAACTCCTGTACATGGAAGAAGTATATACTATTGGAAGTATATACCCGTTGACGATTTGATGCCCTTTCTGTACTTACTTCAAATTCTTTTGATCTTCGCTTTGCAACAAACGTCTCCCATTCTTCCTCCGAAATCAAATCCGCGTACTTCATCGGACGCTCTGAGTCAACAAAGTTTCCTTCAGAATCTTTTAGAAACTTGTTTGTTAAAAACGCTCTAAATCCCCTTAAGCGTTTTCCGGCCAATTGAATACAATATTTTCTCCTACGATCTTCAATATTGAAAGATCTCTGCAAACAAACACACATACATATAACATGTTAGTATATTTAATTTAAAGACGTAAATGTCAACAATAATTAAACAATTCCAATATTATACCTGAATCTCGGTCCAAATCTTATCTTTAGCCGGTTGTAATGAAACAATTCTCCAATTATCGCAAGTAATCGGAACTTGCGAACGTACAAGTGCTCCGATGTAACTTGTTAGCAACGCACCGTTAGGCTCAACTAACTGGTCTCTTTCATTCCAATGGACATCATACTTTACTCCTTTATCTCTCGCACGAATGATTTTTTTCATAATTGTTATGCCTCTTTTAATATCGCCTTCCATGTCTTTTGTTGTTTGTTTTCCATCATGTGTTGTTTCCTCGTTGCTGGCCATAATATATATACCTGTAATTCAGAAAAACTAAAGTATAAAATGAATGACATGCAAATATGTAAATAACAAATATATACATAAGAAATGTGTAAATAAGAAAAACATGGTATAAATAAGAAATAACAAAAACATGGTATAAATAAGACATGTGTAAATAAGAAAAACATGTTACAAGTACCTTTAACATCTCTTTCTTTTTTTCGTTGTAACGGGGTTTACTTGTCTCTTAACAACACGGACAGATGGATTGATCCAAATTCCCTCGTTATGATCATTTCTAATATATGATTCGTCCGCTCTAATATTCTCATCTGGATCATCTATAATATAAGATTCATTCTCAACATAAACATCCCCCTTTTCTCCAATGTTATCATCGATTACTTTGTTAGAAAAAAGAACTATAGACCATTTCGTACTTGTCGGATCAGTGACATAGAACACTTGTTTAGCTTGCGTGGCTAGAATAAAAGGCTCATCTTTGTACCCCACCTTATTAAGATCCACTTTCAAAAAACCTGATTTATCCATTTGTATGCCACTATTATTTTCAACCCACTTGCATCCAAAGATAGGAATCTGAAACTCCTCATAATCAAACACCCAAATGCGCTCGATAACCCCATAATACGAGGAAATATGCATTGCTTCGGCAAGCACGGTGACACCACTATTTTGCATTGTACTTTTATCATCTTGTTCCTTGGTATAAAATGTGTATCCATTAATTGCGTATGCGCTATAAGAAAACACATGCAAACTTGGACCATATGCTAAACATCTCAACCTTTCTGTTATTGAAGCGGGATCAGAATAAAACTTTGAAAAAATATGCTCCTTGAACCATGTTATAAAACTTCGATTGTGCTCACGTACTATCCAATTTTCATTTCTATTCAGATTTAAACCTCGGAGAATGTCCTTGTGCATTTCAACATACGGCTCAACCTCAATGTCATTGTGCAGAACATACAAATGCACTTGCTCCCGTTCATCCCTTGAAACTGTCACAACTTTATTTCCAATTAACTGTTTACCATCTATTTTTTCAACAACATGATATTTTGGGAGGCCAATGGATTGAACATTGGACAAATATTCAGTACAAAACTCGATAGCTTCTTCAACAATGTATCGTTCAACAATACATCCCTCTGGTCGACTTCGGTTTTTCACATACCCTTTCAATATTTTCATATAACATTCAACAGGGTACATCCATCTCATATAGGCAGGTCCACACAGTTGTGTCTCTTTCACAAGATGAACAACTAGATGTACCATTATGTCAAAAAATGATGGAAGAAAATACATTTCAAGCTCGCACAAAGTAATAACTATTTCTCTTTACAATGTTGGTAAGATCGAAGGATCTATCACCTTACTACAGATTGACCTAAAGAAAAAACACAATTTAGTTATTGCGCCTCTCACTTTTTCTGGCAAAATAGAACGTATACCTATTGGTAGAAAGTGTTCCATTATAACATGGAAGTCATGTGTCTTTAAACTTTTTAACTTGAGGTCTTTCATAGAAACAAGTCTTCTAATATCTGAAGAGTATCCTTCTGGAACTTTAACTTCACTCAGAAACTTACACAATATCTTTTTCTCCTTTCTAGATAGAGTATAAGCAACAGGTGGTAGATATGTGTGGTTTCCTTTCTTCAAGGGTCCTAATTCATTCCTTATTCCCATTGCTACCAAGTCCTTTCTTGCTTTAAGGCCATCCTTAGACTTTCCTTGTATATTGAGTAACGTACCAATAACACTTTCAAATACATTTTTTTCAATATGCATAACATCAAGAAAATGTCTTACATACAAGGACTTCCAATACGACAACTCAAACAAAATTGACCTCTTCTTCCACCCACGCGTGACAAGCGTATGAGAAAAAGGCTTGCCAAACTTAGTACTCACATCTTTCACCTTTTCAAAAATTTGTTCACCGGTCAATATAGGTGGAGCTTTACATTGTTCTGAATCTCCATTGAATGCTTTTCTCCACCCACGGTAGTGATGACTAGAATTTAAGAATCTACGATGACCAAGAAAGACATTCTTCTGACCAAATTCCAACCGCGTCCAATCTGTGTTTTCTTCACAGATAGGACACGCACATTGACCTTTAATGCTATACCCCGATAGATTTCCGTATGCTGGGAAATCATTAATTATGCCAAACACCATCGCCCTCGAATTGAAACTTTCTTTCCTATATCCATCATAAACCTCCACACCGTTCTCCCACAAACTCTTTAAGTCTTCGATTAGAGGTGTCAGGTATACGTCTATGTCATTCCCTGGTTGTTTAGGGCCAGAAATTAACATAGATAACATCATGTACTTACACTTCATACATAGCCATGGAGGTAGGTTATAAATCATAATAATTACAGGCCAGGTGGAATGTGAGATGCTCTGCAGACCATGCGGATTCATTCCATCAGTCGATAATGCCAAGCGAAGGTTTCTAGCTTCTTCTCCAAAATCAGGATAATCATTATCAATTTTCATCCACTGTGGTGAATCTGCCGGATGTCGATACTTCCCATCTACAATTCTATCATCTGCATGCCAAGTCAGGTGTTTTGCATCTGTTTCACTACGAAACATGCGTCTGAATCTTGGAATTATAGGAAAATACCATAATACTTTTGCTGGTGACAAATTTTTCTTATACCGAGATACACCGCATTTAGGACACTCGTTTAATGATGCATATTCATTTCGAAACAAAATGCAATCATTTGGACAAGCATGTATCTTATCATAGCTCATGCCAATAGAGCATAACATTTTTTTAGCTTCATAGGTTCGATTGGGAAGAACATTATCCTCTGGAAGCATCTCTTGAAGTAGGCCTAACAACTCTGTGAAACTTTTATCCGACCATCCATTACCCGCCTTTAAATTGTACAACTTTAATACCGCGGACAATCTTGTGAAAGTAGTGTAACCTTTATACAACGGTTTCTCTGCATCACTTACCAACCTCTCAAACATCTTGGGACAATCTTGAAGATCTTCTTCAAGTGCTTCTGCAA
The DNA here is from genome assembly GCA_963859935.3 of Lathyrus sativus. Classification (NCBI taxonomy): domain Eukaryota; kingdom Viridiplantae; phylum Streptophyta; class Magnoliopsida; order Fabales; family Fabaceae; genus Lathyrus; species Lathyrus sativus. The sequence goes on from OZ012737.1 coordinate 187,272,349, forward strand.
TCTCTTCGACTCGATCACAATCATATGTATCTCTGCCATTGTCCTTTGAAGCACATGTCGTATTATTTTGGGGTTCAACATTCTCGTTACTTATCTCACCATGTAATGTCCAACATGTGTAACTTCGATCAATTCCATGTATCATTAAATGAGATTCCAACTGAACGGCGTCAATTCGACGCCCATAACAGCAACCTAAGCAAGGACATGTGATCCTACTGGGGTCTTTGGCGTGTTCAACAGCAAACTTAACGAATTTCGATACCCCATTCTCGTACTCTTTAGACAATCGATTGGAAGACATCCATTTTTTATCCATACTAATTGAGTAGTCTAAACTAAACTAAGAAAGTTAAACAAATGCGGAGAATACCTGTAAAAAAATCACTAACTTCTAAGAAAGCTACACAGTAGGATGCTTCGAAACGATCACAACCTTGCTCTTCACAGGTAACCCCTATAACAGACAAAATTAATAATATCATCAGCATTAAATAATTTTTCAACTAACAGTAAATATATGAAATTAACAAATATATGAAATTAACATCAACAACGAAATTAACAAATATATGAAATTATTCGAGTAAGTTAATTTTTCAACTAACAGTAAATCAACAATATTTAATCCTTTTGGTGTAAAAGAATGCACGACAAATATGATCTTATTTTTGAAAAGCTCTTGATTTCTTTCTAAAAAATTATACTAAAATATAAATCATTTTATAATACCAATAAATCATATTATTATTTTTTCTATTTTATCTATTTTCTCATATTAACTAATAAATCTCATATACATCTCATATTAACTAATTATTTATATCTTCTCATAACTCGTCAAAAGGGTTACAATATTTGTCTTTAACGCAATAGAGTCCTCAAGGCAAACTCTAAACAACTCTATAATAATTTCCACAACTCAAAATGACTCTAAAGTATTTCAAACTATTCTAAAGTACTCTAAAATGCTCAAAAAACAACTATTTCATATAATACTCATCAAATGTGGCTATGTTCTATAATGCTCAAAATGACTCTAAACTATTCTATTACTTGATGTGATACTCAAAATCAATAAGGTGACTATGTTCTATAATGCTCAAAATGACTCTAAACTATTCTAAAGTACTCTAAAATGACTCTAAACTACTCTAAACTAAACTATTCTATAATACTCATATAAAACTATTCTAAACTATTCTAAACTATTTTATAATGCTCAAAATGACTCTATAATAATTATCTCCCTAGATTTGATTAATTTGAATAAGGTGGCTATGTTCTATTACTTGATTTGGTGTAGTCTCCATGCATGCATTATTGGCAACTATGACATGAAAAATAAATAAACTTCAAGATTAACAAAAACAAATTCATTGTGCATGGCATTTCAACAAACACCTTGTATACAAAACTCAAACCAATATCAAAAGAGTAATGTTCATCAATAGTATCAACAAAAACAAGTCAATAACTCAAACTCAAACCAATATCAAAAGAGTAATGCTCATCAATAGTATCAACAAAAACAAGTCAATAACTCATAAAGAAGTGAAACTAATCCAGAAAAATGCAATACTATTTTTTTAATCCAGAAAAATGCCGTAACAATGGCGGAAATACCGTAACAGTGGAGGCGAAATGTGCTACTTTGTGTGTCGGACGAAGGTGGGCGTCGGTCGGACGGAGGAGTGAAACGGACGGAGGTGGGCGTCGGTCGGACGGAGGTGGGCGTCGGTCGGACGGAGGAGTGAAACGGACGGAGGTGGGCGTCGGTCGGACGGAGGAGTGAAACGGACGGAGGTGGGCGTCGGTCGGACGGAGGAGTGAAACGGACGGAGGAGGAGAAATGCAAATAGGGTTCTGGTTCGTTGGAGGAGAAAGAAAAACTGAAGAAAGTATACGCGCGATTCTGCTTCTATTTTAGTTCTTTAAAAAATTCTGTAATATATTTTAACTTAATTCTGTGTTAATTTTAATACCTACAGCAGCGCTTAAAAAGCGCTTTCTTTGAAAACCATATAGCAGCGCTTTTTGAAGGAAAGCGCTTTCTTTGGCACACCCTACAGCAGCGCTTTTTAAAAGCGCTTTCTTAGGTCCCCCTTTAGCAGCGCTTTTAAAGGCCTTTAGCAGCGCTTTTAGAAGCGCTTTCTTAGGGTGCTTAGCAATGCTATATAGCAGCGCTTTATAGAAAAAGCGCTTTCTTAGGTCCCCCTTTAGCAGCGCTTTTAAAAAGCGCTTTCTTAGGGCCCCCTTTAGCAGCGCTTTTTTAAAAGCGCTGTCTTAGGTAGGAAATATATATATATATTTTTTTACCCACCCTTTAGCAGCGCTTTTTTAAGAAGCGCTGCTAAAGGGTGCGCTGTTAAATCTCATTTCTGGCGTAGTGAACACTTTCACCCTCATATGTAAAAACCTGCTATTTTTTTATAATAAAACAACTCTTTCACTTTTAAACTTAAAAACCACTACCTTGACTTTCATCTTCATTTCAACTGACAATCACATACTCTTCTCACCTTTTTTTCAAAAGAAAGAACAAGGTACTGCTACTTGATATACTCTCTCTTTCCATAAACCAACAAACTACCTTGTTTCTCCAAAGAATGAACATAAAACATTGCTGCCAATTTCTTCCTTCTTAAAAGATAACTAACCTCACCACAAATCTTTACAAAACTATTCACAAAATTCAAAAAGGAGAACAAAGCTTTAATAATATCAACTCAAAGAAAAATAAGGAAGAATAAGAGATGATTTAGAGTGAAGCAGATCCCAAATATTACAACATCACGCCTCCACCGCAAACCGCAATCAACCGGAGCTGCACCGTCCGACAGGAAATCGCAGATCGGCCACGCGCCACCACCAGCAGTACACGTGCGTGAAATTCCTCTGTTTATTTCCATATTCAACCACGGTTGGGGTCACCGATATGCGTTGTGTATTCCACTTTCGAAAGACAAAAGGCCATTAAAAATAGAAAAATCTTTTGAATTCTTGTTACTATAAGTATTACTACCTTTCTTTTTGTTTTTTAGTTATTATTATTGTTTATTTTATTTATTTATTTATTTATTTATTTCTTTTAAACCATATCACGTGCCACTCAATGTTCGTGGGTTCACTTTCTTGCTTTTAGATTTTTTTTTTAAAGACATTTACTGTATAAGGTATACCGCCCCCATTGATTTCTTTTTACATTAATCTGCTGTAATTAAGTTTACACACACACACACACACACATATATATATATATATATATATATATATATATATATATATATATATATATATATATATATATATATATATATATATATATATATATATATATATATATATATATATATATATATATATATATATATTACTTTGGTTTGTTTTTTAGAAATATTTATATTACTTATATTACTTTAATTTTAGTTTAGATATACTTATATTACCTTAATTTGAGTTTAAATATATTTATATTACTGTCTACCATTGATTTTAAATTCTTATTTTAGTTATAATATTAAAGTCTCATATTCATCTTTTTTTTTCTTAGGCTGATATCTATTTGTTTTATGGGTTACCATTTAATTAGAGCTATTATAAGGTTATTAATGCATAGTTTTTTCTTTATATTTTGTGTTAATATTTTTCTGTTACTTAAAAAAAAAAAAAAAAAACTATATCTTTAACTACATCTTAGTCATTATCGTAGGATTTGTATAGTATTAAAAGAATATTTCAATTTCTTATTTAATGAACTTTTTTTATTTTGTTTTGTAAGTTCTAAAAATAAGGAAAAATAATTCAATTTCTTATTTTAATATTTTATTAAGTTTTTGTGATATTATGAATAATGTAAAGAGTTTTTTGGTTTTAATTATTTCTATTTTTATAATATTAAAAATGTAAAAATATTATATATTTTTTTATATAATTATTAATTAATTTAAATCTTTTTATTTAATTTGATTAATTAAATTATTAATTAATATTATTAAATATTAATATTTAAGTCGATTAACAATTCTCTTGTTGTCTGATGTTATCTTGTGACTATTTTGCTTTTATGTTTTGAGCTCACTAACTACTAACTTCCTGTTAACATTTGCAACTTAGGATTGGAGTCGCCGTGCTCTATGTAGTTGTCTCGCCGTGGACATTTCCCGTGTTTACCTTTGCCATAGGATTGGAGTCGCCGTGCTCCAGGTAGTTGTCTCGCTGTGGATATCCTTTACCTTTACCCTTTATCCTAGCCTTAAGATTTGAGTCGTCGTACTCATGTTTAGCGTCCCGCCATGGACATTCTCTACCATAACAATCTCAACACAAATACTAACAAGAGGTTCCTGTAGAGTACTGCAGATACTTAAGATGCTAACACCTTCTCTAGGTATAACCAACCCCCGAACCTTAGATCTCTTAGCTGTGTTGTTACATGGCGCACTTAGGGTTTTCTTCGATCTTTACCATTTCCTTTGGATAAATCAAAGCTCGGTGGTGAACTTCATGATTTGTGATTCAAGTTAATTCAATAGCTTGATATCCGATTCTCACTGCAACAGAAATGGCTACTTCACTGGAGATGTCCCCTAAGAGGGTTAAGCCCACCTTGTTTATATTTGTGTTTGCCATATGTTTGCTTGCTTGTATATTTATATATATTTGTACATATATCTGTCTGTGTGTCGCTTGCGCGAAAATAAGGTGCCGGCATAACAGAAGAGTCGCCACCTTTCGTTATTTATCCCTCAGAGCGGGAAAGGAAACGATCGGAAAAACCTGACGAATAAGGGTAAGACAAGGTCGTCGCAACCATTGTCTGGGTTCGGGAGTCGGTTACGCAAGGGGAAGGTATTAGCACCCCTCACGTCCGTCGTACTCGACGGGATCCTCGCTTGTTTGTTTACTTGGACGGGTTGGTTATAATCTATCTACCTATCAAGGCTGGCTGAAAAAAGAAAAGAAAAATGACTCGGCAAAGCGTCGCGCTTTATGCCTACGTATTCCCGTCTGGAACGAGAAATCAGAGTCAACGTAGTTCGGCTAACCACGGGTGAAGATGGGGAAGGTTGCTCGCTAGGATATCGCATCCTATGCCTACGTACTTCCACACTGTATGGAAGATCAGAGCAAACGTAGTTCGGGAAACTACGGGTTATCTCCTAAAAAGAAGTGTTTTTTATTGTGTTTGCGATTTCAACCGCACTAGAGACTATGACCTGAGAGTGAATGCGTCGCATGTCACCCAAAGGGTACCATACTAAACATCCAGACTGTGGAAAAGAAACTCTCCCACAATCCTTTCTCAGGTAGCTTAAGGCTCGTAACGTACGAAAGAAATCATTCATGATTACTGTATCTTAAACTGTTTTGAGATGAGAAGAGAACAGGCCCAACTAGGAGGGAGACTATCAAGTCCTACTGTTATCATGCCATGGATTCATCCTATGGTTGAAGTTTGAACAGGGAACTCCTAGATGTTATCATGCATAGGTTTCAACCTAAAAGTCTATCATCAAATCCTCATCAGAGGAAATGAGAGTCCTAAGGGATCATGTCAATGATACACCAAAACAGACAAAAGCATCAGCTTTACCAGTAAAATGCATGCAATGCAAGTGAGGGAGGAAATATGTGTGGGGCTTCAGCCTCCACAAGCTCGTCTCGACCTCAAGCCAGTCATGAAATAACAGTAATCATACTGAAATAAACAACATGCTATCAAGCAAAGACAGTAAACTGCAATCATACAGATAAAAGAAATGAAATGCTATCAAGCAAAATAAACACATGGGCAAGGGAGCTGGGCTCTACCGAATACCCGCAAGCAAAGCCAAGCAATAACAATACAATCAGATGCACTCATGCTCTTAGACTGAACTTATTCTGAATGGGCTTAGTCTAATGCAGCAGACAAATCAGCCAAAACACACAATACATCAAAGAAAATAGAAGAAAGCCTCAGCTCCTCCAGCAGCAACCCAGTCTTCAGACTTCAGAGATCACTTGCTTTCCAGGTATCAACCCTACAACATGAGTATCAACTCATCTTCTCCCTTGAGCTTCAGCTCCTTTGATCAGCTCTACCTTCAGGCTTCACTATCTCCAGGGATCTTCAGGCATCAACAAAGTCTTCAGACTTCAACAATCTTCAAGGAATCATCCTCTTCAAAGCTTTAGCTTCTATCTTCAATGGCTCAAATGCTCCAGCAAACAAGATTCAGTCAACAAGATGAGTGGGGGATGTTACAGTACTCACTGACTTCCAAAGGATGCCATTGAGAACTTAACATCAAAGGAGAGGCTCTCTCAAAGTTCTACCTCATGGGCAAGGTCACTAATCCCTCCAAAGGAGAGAGGTGAATACCCTTAAGGGACTCTATGTCACAGAGAAGAAAGGAGGGGAACAAGACACTCCTTGTTTATTGCACAAAGTATTCTATCTGGGGCTCTGTCTATGCACCTATAAACCTATAAACAAAACAACAAAAGCTATGCTAAACTCCTCTGCAAGGTCTTCAAAGCTTCAAGGATGATTCACAAGCCCTTCACAAGGTCTTCACATGATGCCCAAGCTCCTCAAGCCAACAACAACTCCAAAGCAAGGCAAAACAAAACTAAACTAGCCCTAAAGGCCACACAAACAACATTCAATTCAAAAATCAATGAAAAATACTAAAATACCATACAAATTCCTAATATAAATTCTAGAGGATCCTACTTAACTACCCTTAGGTCCCATATATTCCCCATACACTAATTTGGCCTAAAAACCCCAAAAATAAAAATGCTGAAGTTCAAGTACACAACCTAAAACCCTAATTAGAGCACCTAAATGTCTAACTATCAAACTAAATCAAATTTAATTTCTAAAATCAAGAGATAAATCCTACATGAAACTAGGGTTCAATATCTAATTACACAAAAAAGAATGAATTAAAAAACCTAAGGGAAGGTCCTAAAACAATTCTTGCAAGATAAGGTACAAACTAAAAGAAATAAAATACCCTATTTAAAAGAAAATACCACCATTAATTCCACATTAAAAATAAAATTTCATTTTTATTTTTATATTTTTCTACACAAAATTATCTAAACCTAGAAAAAAGAATGAGTAAAAAATCATCATTTATCAATTTTTTATGAATTTTATAAGATGGCTAAAATATAAAACAAATAAAAATAATATAAAAGGGAGGGGGGTGACAATAGTAGAGACAGACAGTTGATTTTATTTGGGCTGAATCAAAGGGGGGTGCGCGTAGCACATTGGACCCAGCTAGCCCAGAATCAGTCACTAAACCAAACGACTGCGTTTGGCTAAGTGATACGCTGCGTTTCGCCAGCTTCAGACTTCCCTCCATCTTGAATTCAAACCAAGGCCGTTGGATTATAAGAATAAGTCAAGGATCTGGACCCATCTGACGGCTGGAGTTCATCTTCTCCAAACAAACCCTAGGGTTTGCAGAAAACCCTAATTTCGAACCAGAACTTCCACTCGATCGTTCTCACTGATGGCTGGGTGAAATCAAGAAATTCCAAAAGCAATCTTGCTCTACCAATTACCCTGAACACAATGATATCAATATTTGGCCATGAAACCTCCTGAATCGCTCTAACAGAAAGCACGAAGGTTGGGGTTCCACCATGATTCTCTGCTATCAACCTTAACCAAACTTCAATCTAATGATATAAATCTGTTCCACATGTTACCCTAGCCATTCTAAACCACATCATATCCATTAATACACACTAACCAGCTTGCTATCAATCTTGCAAAAAATGGTGCCCTGCCACGAAACCTCATGGATCCTTCTCTAATTCTCAGAAAACATTCCTCTAACCTAGCATGTTGATCTTACACCTAAGATTCTAACAGAATGCTCATAATTAAGGACTTCTAGATCAAGATACCAACCTGTTAAGCTTTGATGGTGAGGGGTGTTAGGACTTGATTCAGCACTTGAAACCTTCTCTAAATCTTCCTCCAATAATGGACACCTTTCTGTTTGCAAGAGTTGAGGGGGATGAAGCTTGTAGAAGAAGGAATGGCACCTTACTTGATCTTGAAGAAATCCAACAATGGCAATTTCCCTCTTACTCTCTCCACTAAACTCAGCAACTTTTCACCAACCTTTTCCTCCTTGTGACTCACTCTTTTTATAATGATGGATGGAAACAACTAGATCATTCTAGAATCATCTAGAAAGTGTTGAAAATGTCATGTGATGATAAGTTGGAAATCTCATGCACTATGCATTAAGTCTTGCAAAATGACCTTAAAATCTCCTCATATGACATATTGAAGTGTTATAAGCCATTACAAGTTTTTTCCTTGCCTTGTGTTAGGATTTCCAAGGGTGACTTCAAATGCAAGTAACAAAATAACAAAGCATCACCCATTTTAAAGCCTCAAATCAAAATTCTATCTAAACCAATGTTTTCAAAATGATGTTTCCAATCAAAATGATATAATGGATGACCTATTTTGGCTTTGTGGATCTCTCAAATCAATTTTCAAATTCAACTTTTCAAACTTATATGCCATTTTTAGTTCATTTTTGACCAACCATGCAACTTCATGCTATGAGCTTTTCCAACAATTTGTGACCTTCTTTCTAGACTTAAAATCACATTTTGAGCAACTTTCATGTTTTGAGTTTTTCCATTTGAGGCTTGGAAATAGGAGCTTTAGGCATTGGCTAAAATGACCTATAACTGACAAATGACCAAAATACCCCTGCCCTGTTCAAACCATAAGTTGAGTTCCACAAATCCTATCAAGGACTTCTACCACTCAAATTAAAGCTAAGAATATGCCCTCCAACATTCATGTTGACCAAGAAATCATAGGAATCATCCTACTAGGGCAAAAGTTGTCTGCAAGTTGGGTGACTTTCAAGGACCCAGATTCACACACCTCTGCTGACCTGTAATTTGTCAAAACCATAACTTGAGCTCTGTAACTCCTATCAAGGACTTCCACCACTCAAATTAAAGCTAAGAACAAGATCTAAAACATTCATGTTGTGGGGAAGATGAGATATCAATCACATCTAGAGCTAAAACTACCTGGAAGATAGGGATCAAATTAGGGTTTTTTCACTGACAAACCTCAGAAACCCTAACTCAAAACTTCTCAAACTCCTCAATCATGATGAGTTGGTCTAGGAATCATCTTTATAACATCTCCATACATCATTTAATGATCTCATGGCCCTTGGATTAGGTCTCAACCTTCTCCAAATTTTCAGCTGATCTAGGGTTGACCCAGTCAAAACCCTAATTCTACCATTCATGGTTGAATCCTCTGAATTCTTGCACAATGACTTCTCTGGGCTTCATGATGGCTATCAAGACATCTCATATGCTTTCTCAAAACTTCAAGTTCATTCTCCAAGTCTCAGGATCATCTGAGGAGCACCCACAACTCTCAAGCTATGAAGCACACAACCCTGGTTCCAACCAATTCCCCTGAAGATCTTTTGAACTTTCTGATGAAGGTATCTATTTTCAAACACTCAATGAATAAATAATTGTTGGTCAAATTTTGGGGTGCAACAGCTGCCCCTATTCAAACGGCTTGAACCTGACTGGGTGAGAAGCGAACGGCTCTCACCCAATCAAGGTGCGAGACGATTGAATATCGGTAAACCCGAAAATTTGCCAACTGCACGAGCACACGGTACTCTGCGGGGAACAAATCTTCGAATATTGCAATGCTAGCTGCACAGCCGCTAGCTGGAGAGATATCGATCTGACATTGCCGTCAGTTATCCACATTAACTTCTTCTGACATCATCTTCAGACAACCACAATACCCAACATCGCCGCTGGAAAACTAAATCACCTGACATCGCCGTCAAGAACAACCATAACTCGGGAAAATAAGCGTCCAACATCGCCGCCGGAGACCTAAACCTGAATCACCAAAATACCCAACATCGCCGCTGGACAAACTACAAAAATGAACAAAATACCCCGCATCGCCGCTGGAGAAACTAGAAGGATCTGCATCACCTAACATTGCCGTCAGAAGACTGGATCACCTTGACATGCCCAACATCGCCGCTGGAAAACTGAATCTGACATCGCCGTCGGAAACAAACATCGCTCTGAGAGACACTCGACATCACCGTCGTACAAACGATCATCTCTGCTGGGGCTTTAAAGAGTCTGACCTCGCCGCCAAACGTTCAACCTCGTCGTCGAACACACACATTCAACCTCGCCGCTGGACAAATGATGATCTGACCTCGCCGCCAAATCTAAACGTTCAACCTCGCCGTCGAACAAATGATGATCTGACCTCGCCGTCAAATCTAAACGTTCAACCTCGTCGTCGAACAAACATCCAACCTCGCCGCTGGACAAATGATGATCTGACCTCGCCGCCAAATCTAAACGTTCAACCTCGCCGTCGAACAAACATCCAACCTCGCCGCTGGATAAATGATGATCTGACCTCGCCGCCAAATCTAAACGTTCAACCTCGCCGTCGAACAAATGATGATCTGACCTCGCCGTCAAATCTAAACGTTCAACCTCGCCGTCGAACAAACATCCAACCTCGCCGCTGGACAAATGATGAAACCCTGAACAACTTTGACCTGGGGTTCACCCCTGGTAAATGGAACAAAAGGTACACTTGCGTATTTGAAACTACTCCGCTGGGAATGAGAGACTTAACCGAGCACACTCTGATCTGGGGTTCACCCTCAGAACCATAACGAACATCGGAATACTGCTGCACACTGCCCGCCGTAGAACTTCAACATTAAAGATATATGAAACCCTGGCCCCTGGCCACTCCAGATCCGCTGGAGAATCTTCAAGTAATTCTGAATATGAATGAAACCCTGGCCCCTGGCCACTCCAGATCCGCTAGGGAATCTTCAAGTTCTTCTGAAGATAGATGAAACCCTGACCCCTGGCCACTCCAGATCCGCTGGAGAATCTTCAAGTACTTCTGAATATGGATGGAACCCTGGCCCCTGGCCACTCCAGATCCGCTGGAGAATCTTCGAGTATTTCTGAAGATAGACATCCTTGGCCTTCAAGGATATAAACCTTGCCCGTCGGCGATTCCAGCTTCAGCTAGAAAAGATCTTCAAGTACTTCTGAAGATAAACATCCTTGGCCTTCAAGGATGTAAATTTTGCCCGTCGGCAACTCTGCAGGAGGTATCTTCGACTTCAGTCTGAAGAAATGGTCCTTGTCCTTCAAGGCTACATGGATCTGCCTTCGAGCAACTCCACCTCTGCTATAAAGCATCCGTGACTTCAGTCAGGGATATACTTCGACCTTCAGTCCGAAAAATGAATCCTAGGTCATTCATGACCTTGGGGACAACCTTGCCCTTAGGCACCTTCGCTTCAGCTTAGGAAATCTGTGACTTCAGTCAAAGAAATAGTATCCTGAGCCATTCATGACTCTACGGGGATTCAAACACTTTGCCTTCAGGCAAAACTCCGCTTCAGCTGGAGAAACATCTTCGACTTCAGTCAGAAGAAATACTATCCACTTGATCACAATCAATCATCACCTCAGGGCAACTGACTTGGTCTTCAGACCAACACGGACCATCTTGAATACAAAATTTGGAACCTTGTCTTCAGCCACACGTTGCTTCATCAACAAGGACATCTGAGCTCACAGGAACCTTCGGATATCGCCCTCAGGCGTTTTACGAAATCAATCTTCAGATTAGACATCACTTCAAGAATTATCCTGAACTGATAACCTCTCTGGAGACTTCACTCTGCTAGGGATCCCCGAAATCTTCCTGGGCAACTCTTGCCGGGGGACGCTACTGGGGAGCTCAAGAATCATCCTAAGCAGACAAATCGGGAAGCTGCGTTAAGGTCTTAAGGATCACCTTAAGCAAACGGCCCTGCTGAGGAATTCCAGAATCGTCTCGAACTGAAGACTTCGCTGGGGATCTCAAAAATCATCTTGAGCGAGCGACTGTGGGGATTACACCGGGGTCTTGGGAATCATCTCAAGAAATCGACCTCGTTGGAGAGAATATCAGGAATCGTCCTGAGCAACCGGTCTCTTGGTGGAACACCTGTAAAACAAGAATGGTAGCAACCTAGATCATGCTTATGATGCGTATGCTTCTGCGCCATGCTCCACACGGTGGAAATGCTATGCGTTTATGCTAAATGCTGTGCAGTCATGCACAATGCCATGCAGCGTTAAATGCTATGCAGTGTTGAATGCTATGCAGTGTTGAATGCTATGCAGTCATGCACAATGCTATGCAATCCCGTCAGCAAAATAAATGCCGAAGGGGAGATCCTCCTGTCAAGGAGAAAGAACTACTCAGGTAGAGGAATCATCCTGCTGAGGAGAACGTGGGCACGCCAATATCAATCAGGCTCTGCTTGGGGGACTGATCTTCCGCGGACTGCTGCAGGGAACACAATGCCAATCGCGAGAATGAACTGCGCGGCCGTCTCGGCTACTCCTCTGGGGATAACCACTCTGTGGGGAAACAACTTCAGCCGCTCCACACTCCGCTGGGGAAAACATGGTCTGATCCACTTCCAAAGACTCGGCTCTCTTGGGCATCTGCAAACTCGGCTGAGGAAGGAGAGGTCATTCTGCTTCGCTGGAGAGAGTGCGACTCTGGGAGACACAGCATCAGCCGTTCAACATCCGCTAGGGAAAATCCACTCATGGTCCCAACTGCTTCCAAGGATTCTGCTTTTCTGCGGACTCAGCCGGGGAGTGAAATCATTCTACTTCACGGGAGAGTACGACTCTGGTGCGGAATTTCAATTTCGCCGGGGAAGAAAGAATCATCTGACTTCGGGGGAGAGTACAACTCTGCAGGGGAATACGACATCAGCTGCACCCACATTCTACTGAGGAAGAGGGAATCACCCAACTTCAGGAGAGAACATGACTCTGGTGGGGAATCTCAATTCCACTGGAGACTTCAGTCTGACACCATTAGTTACTGCATATTTCGGCGCACGACCAATTCCCTACGAAACCTGCACTTGTGACCCGGTGCTGGGGAGGCACCTACTTCGGCGAATTTACTGGGGAAAGCACGAGCTTCGGCACACGACCATTTCTACGAAATTTGCACTTGTGACCCGGTGCTGGGGAAGAATCCTGCTTCGGGGGTGCGCTCCGCACATCTTCCGGAAGGTGCTACACCTGCAACAACACAAACAAACAAGACAGGACTCCCTCCTCAAAGGGTCCTATCCAGGTTATTATCTCGTGACAATATTCAGTTAATCAATTGCTTCAACAATCAATGGGCCTAGGCCCGTCAGTTTATGTATGCGCATTTTATCAAAAACATCGGCGTTTTCATTCGTAAACAAAACAGATAAATGCTAAACAGACAGGTAGAATTGCTGAATAATGTGCATTTTATTGATGATGAACCCCTGAATGGGCAAAAATGTTTTACAACAGAGGCAAACTCCTGGAATGAGGAAGCCGCACGAAAAAGAAAACATAAATATACATCAGTATATACAAATGTTGGCAATCGAGGCGTAGACGAACACCATGAGTTGATCCCTCTAAGACCCACTCGACTTTGATACTTCTCCGATGCTTCAGCTTCGAAAGAGATTGATTCAGATAAACGGCCCTCAGGTCTTCCGAACCACTAAACTATGAAAGTCCACACGCGGAACGCAGTCATTTGCTTATTCCAATCCCTAACTTTTGCGTGAACCGCCCTTTCGGGTTTTCAGTTCACCGGGATACCCCTTTTTGCCGAAGCCGCCCGGTGTAGGTTTTCGACTTCGCGGGTGTACGTTTTTCAATATATCCCTAATTTTTGCCCGAACCTTTTATTCTGTTTTTGGTTCGCCGGGATGCCCCTTTTTTGCCTGGACTCTTTTTTTTTTTTTCCAGCGGGTCTCTTTCAAGCAAAGTATTTTTTAACTGCGTCCGCGTTCACCGGGGATGCAAAATCTTCACCATCCATCGTGGATAACAACAAAGCTCCTCCTGAGAAGACCTTGCTGACGACATACGACCCTTCGTAATTCGGAGTCCACTTGCCCCGGTGATCGGAGTGTGGCGGAAGAATTTTCTTCAGGACGAGATCACCCGTCTGAAAGCTTCTGGGACGCACCTTCTTATCATAAGCCTTCTTCATCCGGCTTTGGTACAGACGACCAAATGCGATCGATGCTAACCTCTTCTCGTCCATCAGGCTGAGCTGGTTCAAGCGATTCGTAATCCATTCGGCCTCATCGAGTTTTACATCAACCAAAACTCGCAAAGAGGGAATCTCCACTTCTAACGGTAGGACAGCTTCCATACCATACACCAAGGAGAAAGGAGTTGCCCCGGTCGACGTACGCACCGTCGTACGATAACCGTGCAAGGCAAACGGCAGCATCTCGTGCCAATCTTTGTACGTCACAACCATCTTCTGAACAATCTTCTTAATGTTCTTGTTGGCCGCTTCAACAGCGCCATTCATCTTTGGCCTGTAAGGAGATGAGTTGTGGTGTTCAATCTTGAAGCTCTGGCACAGCTCCTTCATCATCTTGTTGTTCAAATTTGAACCATTATCAGTAATGATTCGTTCGGGAATTCCATAGCGACAGATGATGTCCCTCTTTATGAATTTAGCTACCACCTGCTTGGTCACATTAGCGTACGAGGCTGCCTCCACCCATTTGGTGAAGTAGTCGATAGCTACCAGAATGAAACGATGACCATTGGACGCGGTGGGCTCGATCTTGCCTATCATGTCGATGCCCCACATGGAGAACGGCCAAGGGGAGGACATGACATTCAATGGGCACGGCGGCACATGAACTTTATCAGCATAAATCTGGCATTTATGACATTTCTTCGCGAATCTGAAGCAATCCGACTCCATAGTCAGCCAGTAATACCCTGCTCTCAGGATTTTTCTCGTCATGGCATGCCCGCCGGCGTGCGTACCAAATGTGCCCTCATGGACTTCCTCCATGAGCATACTCGCCTCTTTTTCATCCACACATCTGAGTAGCACGAGATCGTGGTTTCTCTTATACAACACTCCGTCAGGATTGAGATAAAAGTTTCCAGATAGCCTCCTCAGAGTCTTCTTATCCTAGGTGGACGCACCCGCAGGATACTCCTTAGTCATAAGGAAGGTTTGGATGTCGTGGAACCATGGCTTGCCGTCAGTGGCATCCTCGATTGCAAAGATAAATGCCGGTCTATCAAGACGCGAAAGTACAATTCTTGGAGCCTCATTCCAATAATTGACTTTATACATTGAAGCTAGCGTGGCTAAGGCATCAGCCATTTGATTTTCAGCCCTGGGTACATGGTGAAGTTCCACTCGGTCGAAGAAAGGAAGCAGCCTCCTGGCATAATTCATGTACGGCACTAAATTCGCTTGACGGGTTTCCCACTCCCCTTTGATCTGATTGATTACAAGCGCGGAGTCGCCATATATGTCTAGATTCTTGATTCTCAAATCAATTGCCTCTTCTAGACCCATAATACATGCTTCATACTCTGCTTCATTGTTGGTAACTGGAAACGTCAGTCTCGCAGTAAACGGGATGTGGGATCCGTGAGGAGTCGTGATGATAGCCCCGATACCACTTCCATAGGAATTAACCGCTCCGTCGAATATCAACTTCCACTGAGACTTCCTATCTGGTCCTTCATCGGGCAATGGCTCATCGCAGTCCTTTGCTTTGAGAAACATAATGTCCTCGTCAGGGAATTCGAACTTCATCGGCTGGTAGTCTTCGATTGGCTGTTCGGCAAGGTAATCAGACAATACGCTCCCCTTAATGGCTTTCTGAGAGACGTACTGAATATCGTATTCTGTTAACACCATCTGCCATCTGGCAATCCTGCCCGAAAGAGCCTGCTTCTCGAAGACGTACTTGATCGGATCCATCTTCGAAATGAGCATAGTGGTGTGGTTGAGCATATACTGTCGTAGACGTTTGGCAGCCCAAGCTAATGCACAACACGTCTTCTCCAGCATCGAGTATCGAGATTCACACTCAGTGAACTTTTTACTCAAATAATAAATGGCATGCTCCTTTCTGCCCGTCTCGTCGTGCTGACCGAGAACACACCCCATACTATTCTCTAGAACCGTCAGGTACATGATCAATGGCCGTCCAGCCACTGGGGGTATCAAGATTGGAGGCTCTTGAAGATACTGCTTTATTTTATCGAATGCCTTCTGGAAATCCTTATTCCAAGTAATCGCCTGATCTTTCTTTAACAGCTTGAACATCGGTTCACAAGTGGCCGTGAGCTGAGAGATAAACCTTGCAATGTAGTTTATTCGGCCCAAG
The DNA here is from genome assembly GCA_963859935.3 of Lathyrus sativus. Taxonomy (NCBI): domain Eukaryota; kingdom Viridiplantae; phylum Streptophyta; class Magnoliopsida; order Fabales; family Fabaceae; genus Lathyrus; species Lathyrus sativus. Next base: position 187,288,653 of record OZ012737.1, read on the forward strand.
AAACCACGAACTTCTCTTTCTGTTTTCGGCGCTGGCATTTCTTGGATAGCTTTTATTTTCGCAGGATCAACTTCAATCCCTCGTTCACTAACGATAAACCCCAATAACTTTCCGGACCGCACTCCGAAAGTGCATTTGTTAGGATTCAGCCTCAGCCTGAATTTCCTAAGCCTCTCAAAAAGCTTTAATAAGTTGACCAGATGCTCTTCCTCCGTTTGGGACTTTGCAATCATGTCATCAACATAGACCTCGATCTCATGATGAATCATATCATGAAACAAAGTTACCATTGCTCGCTGGTAAGTGGCCCCTGCGTTCTTCAGACCGAAGGGCATTACCTTATAACAAAATGTTCCCCAGGGGGTGATGAACGTCGTTTTCTCCATGTCCTCCGGTGCCATTTTGATCTGATTGTAACCAGAGAAGCCATCCATGAACGAAAACACGGAAAACTGGGCTGTATTGTCGACCAACACATCGATATGAGGCAACGGGAAATCATCCTTAGGGCTCGCCCTGTTCAAATCCCGATAATCGACGCACATGCGTACCTTACCGTCCTTCTTCGGTACAGGCACTATGTTGGCGACCCACGGAGGGTAAGTGGTAACGGCTAGAAATCCTGCGTCCAACTGCTTCTGGACTTCTTCTTTGATCTTTACAGCCATGTCTGGTCTCGTCCTCCTGAGCTTTTGCTTGACTGGAGGGCAATCTTCTCGCAACGGCAAGCGATGAACCACGATATCAGTGTCGAGTCCGGGCATATCCTCATACGACCAAGCAAAGACGTCACTATACTCCCGAAGCATCTCGACCAGTCTATGCTTGACGTCATTCTGCAGCGCAGCCCCAACTCTGACATTTCTGACGAGCTTTTCAGAACCCAGATTTACAATCTCAATATCCTCCTCATGAGGCAGAATAACCTTTTCTTCTTGTCTCAACAAGCGGGCCAATTCTTCCGGAAGGTCTTCGTCTTCATCAATCTCATCCTCGACTTGATAGATCGGGCAATCAAAGTCGTAGTGAGCCGTAGAGGGTCCAGAGTCGATGTCGTCTGTTACGTGGATCCTGCAATAACAAGGGTTAAGTTTAAAGCAGGAATATGCAGGTTAGCACGCACCTCGTTGCCATTTTGCTGTTTTTTCGAAATAAACATAAAATAGGAATAACAGAGAACACAATATTTGATTACGAAGAAAACGCCTTTTATTTATTAACAAAATGCATACACATAATCCAACAAGGCCCTGACAGTAAAACCACTATGCCCCGGGCAGGACATAGGGTTGTACAAAGATTGTAAAAAGCAAATCATTACTCTTCACTTGTCAGCTTGATAATCTCCTTGATGGTCCAATTGTGGAGGCGCTCGCCCGGCTTGCTCGGTTGAATCCAGGCGTCAAGATCGCAATCACTGTCTCCGCTGTCCTCCGACGCAGCGTTGATACTCTCGAAAATTACTCGCCCCTTGATGAATAGGATCGGCCCTTTCCCACGAGACGAGCTGCCAGAAGAAGATGAAGCTTCAGCTTCCGGAGAATATCCCAATCCAAACTTATCCTGCTTGATGGGTATATCCAAAACATGCCCCCAGCCTGGGGTGGAACCGGCTTCGACAACGGCCCTAGCTTCCTTAAACGAGGAGAGGTTCAACTCTCGCTTCTCTGCGGCGACAGGAGCCACTTCCTTCACCCTGACAGTTTCAAATGCCTGGCAAAGAGTCTCATGGATCTCACCATCCATTTCAACGTATTTAAAGGACGACAGGTGGCTTACCATGATGTCCTCCTCTCCACAGACTGTCACTATGCTGCCCCCAACAGCATATTTAAGCTTCTGATGCAACGTGGACGTTACGGCGCCAGCTGAATGGATCCATGGCCGACCTAAGAGGCAACTATAGGCGGGCATGATATCCATGATATAGAAAACTGCATTGAACGTCTCTGGACCAACCTGAATTGGCAGGGTCAATTCCCCGAAGACGTGGCGCTTGGTTCCGTCAAAGGCTTTCACGACCAGATCACTGGGCGTGCACAGCAGTCCACGGGTATCCAACTTCATTAGTGCCTTCTTCGGAAGCATATTAAGTGAGGAACCCGTATCTACCAGGACGTGTGACATAATTGTGCCTCTACACTCTATCGAGACGTGCAAGGCACTGTTGTGATCTCTTCCCTTAGGAGTCATTTCTAGATCTGTAAATCCCAGCCCATTACCAGCATTAACATGGGCTACTACTTCCTCGAGTTGATTTACTGATATCTCCTGCGGCACATATGCAGCATTCAATACCTTCAGTAACGCGTTGCGGTGCGCCTCAGAGCACAGCAACAGGTTAAGAGTCGAGATCTTTGACGGAGTCTGATGAAGATGATCTACAATCTTGTAGTCACTTTTCTTGATTAGTCGCATGAACTCTTCAGCATCTTTAACCAACAAGTCCTTCTCCGTCCCTGCAGGGACCTCTTCAACAACTTTACCTTTACCCTTATCCACAGCGTCAGCTCGGACCACTTTCTCTGCTGCAACCTCTGCTGGTGCGAACACTCTACCGCTCCTAGTGATGCCACTGACTTCAGTAAGATTCTGCACAGTCGATCCACACGGCTCAAGCTCTATCTTCTGACCATTACAATAAACTTCGGCGCCATAATGCCATGGAACGACATTGGTGCTCTCGAATGGGATTGGTCCGGCCCTGGTGATGGTAATAGTAGGCGGACGAGGCGCAGAAATAGTGATAGGGTGGCGAGGAATGGTAATGGTAGCAACTTCGTCTGCCTGCTTCAGCACAACTTCCCCTGATGCACTCTCAACGCTCCGGCTGAACTGTAAAATACCCTCGGACATCAGACTTTGGATACCTTCGATCAGCTGCTCACACCCGTCAGGAAGCGTAGCACAAGCCATACATAATTCTCCACATCCAGGAAAGAAGCCCCTCTTCAACAAATTAGCCTTGACAAAACTCAACGGCGTCTTCAAATCTTTGACATCAGTCAGCAAGTCCGCACTCTCCTCGGTGATGACAGCATTCACCCCGCCCCCCTTATGATGAGGCATCGGATTCTTGGTGACGTTGGGCACGTTGTCAGAAAAGTTGATAACCTTGGCGTCCACCAAGTCCTGGACTTTGTGCTTAAAAGCTTTACAATTCTCAATCGTATGGCCAGGTGCCCCAGTATGGAATTCACAAGTAGCACTGGCATCATACCCCGGTGGTGGCGCCCCTGTTAAGGGAGCCAACGTCCTTTTTTGAACTAGCTGAAGCTGCAGCAAAGTTTGCAGAAGCTGCGCATATGACATAGGTGGAGTATCAAACTGACGGCTTGCCATAGGAGCCCGATTCTGATATCTTTTATACCCCTGATTATTCTGCTGCTGAGGTTGCTGCGGCTGCGGCTGCGGCGGAGCAGCTGGAATGTTTATGCTAGCAATCTGAGGCTGAGGGCCCTTGCCCTTTCTCCTAGCGTTAGTGACAGCACTGGCATCTCCCTCTCGACGCTTGCCAGTATAGGGTTTCTTGCTACCTCCTCCAGCTGAGGATGATTCGCCCTGAATTTTTCCGATCTTTATACCGTTCTCAACATGCTCGCCCAAAGTGATGAGAGCCGAGAATGTTCCAGACATGCCACTGACCAGCTTTTCATAGTAGATTCCGGGAAGGGTAGCCACGAACATTTGCACCAACTCACGCTCAACCATCGGCGGTTGAACCCGGGCAGCCAATTCACGCCACCGCTGGGCGTATTCTTTGAAGCTTTCATTGTTCCGCTGTGAGAGATTCTGAAGCTGAACTCGGTTGGGAGCCAAGTCGCTATTATATTGATAGTGGATAACAAACGCTTCTGCAAGATCTTTCCAGGTGCGCACAGTAGCGGGCTCCAAACCCATATACCATTCGAGCGATGGCCCAAAAAGACTATCCTGAAAGAAGTGCATCAGCAGCTTCTCATCGTCAGAATAAGCGGACATCTTTCTATAATAAGATCGAAGGTGGACCCGGGGGCAAGTGGTGCCCTTATACTTCTCAAAGGTAGGCACCTTGAACTTATGGGGTACTTTAAAGTCAGCAATCAACCCGAGGTTGGACATGTCGACGCCCAATGTGTTCTGATTTTCTATGCTTCTCATCTTGTCTTCCAGCGCCTTGAACCTGAGTCGAGCCTCGGCATTCAACTCCGCCTCTATACCTCTCTGAGAGAATATATCATCCTGATGGTCCTCCAGCCACGGTTGAGGCACCACCAAATTTCCTGCACCAGCATTGCCGTTGACCGGCCCCATGTTAACATTGGCTCCCAAACTACCATTGACGGCGCCAGCCGCGTTGAGTCCGAGATTAGTCATCAGATTGCCGTTAGCACTGCCGTTGCCCCCGGCAGCAGGAACAACGTTCTGTGGAGTATCCCCTTGAGGAGGAGTAGGCACGACCCCTCCATGAAGTATGCCATTACTGTCAACCCGAGAGATCAGAGGTTGAACCAGAGTACGAAGCTGATCTTGACCATTCGCGACCACCTGCATCAGCTCCATAAAACGATCCATCCGCTCACGGAGCTCTTGAACATCCGACTGTACCTGGTCCATGATTCTTGTCTGATTAGCGCGAGTTGAGTAGCGGTGAATGAGTCTTTGATCAATCCTGGAGATCGGAAGCAGCGCGGAACCTGAAAAACCTGTTAATAATAAAGGTTAGGAAAAGCAATAAGATATACATCATGCAAATATGCTTCATGCAGATGCATGCGTGTGTCTGTGTGCGTGGGAGATTTCCCCCCGATCCTTGTGCCTTAGTGACGGTGCTGATAATAACAAGAGGAAGAAGAAATCCGAGCCCAATCATGGAAACATCAATCTCATATATATATGGAAAGGCCTGTCGAGGCAATACACAGTATCAGCGAGTACAAATCAACAGCATGACCTCAGCCAACAAGTCTGGTGATGGTCAGCATACATCAAAGATCAAAAACAAAAGGGATATAACTAGTCAAGTACGGCTACGGGCGCGATACTCTGCTAATAACTCCTTTGTCTCCGAATGATCTGGCGAAGTGAGCAACCCCTCAACGAGTAGTTCCCTCTGCCTGATGGTATACTGAAGTCCCTGAACTGAACTCTCCCAAGCGCCTTCGCCGAAGCAATCCTCCAGCTTCCGCTTCTTAGACTCAAACATCAGCTTATGCTCCTTTAGGCTAGCAATGGCTTTGTTGAGACGGGCTTCAGCGGAGTACCTGCGGGCGGTCTCTTCATCAAACCTCCGCTCACTGTCCTTCACTTCAGTCTCTAGCTTAGAAATCTGCAGCATCAGCTTGTCTTCTCGCTCCTTCCTGGTGGCCATGGAGCTCTTCCAATGCTGGTCGAACTTAGATATTCTCCGGTATGCTTCCTCCAAATGCTGCTTCTTCGTAGCTAGCACATCATTAGCAGCTCTGAAGTCTTGACCTAAGCGTTCCCGATCAGCAATCTGCTTTGCCAGGTCTGCACTCAGCTGGCTCACCGACTCTGTTTGCTTTTTGAGAGCATGCACGGCTTTGTTTCTCTCACTTCGAAGCTGAGCTAACTCCTTCTCTAATTCTGCATTTGACCTCTTCAGTTCATCACGCTCAGCTAATACCTGGTTGTGCTGATGAATGGACACAGTGGTAGGCTCTTTGACTGGTGGAGGACTCTCTGGTCTGACATGAGGGAATGGCATCCCTATGGCGCTGGCTCTGGCTCTGATCCAATCTGAATAAGGAGGGTAACCTCTCGTGCTGACATTGTTCCACGCATACTGAAGCTTGGACAACAACTCCCCCTCTAGAATACCCGTGAGGTACAGAGATTCCCGTACCTCTTCTTCCTTCGGTGGATTCCTCAAAGCATATGCAAACTGACGAACTAGCAATGATGGGTTGTAGTTGATGCAACCCTTCCTACCTATCAGAGGTACGTTAGGAAACCCATTACAACTGAAGATCATCTCGGTGCCTAACCTGCTTCTGTCAACGAACCAAACAATGTCTTCTGCCGACAAGCTCATCAGACGCTCAGGCCACTCAACTGTGGCTGCGGACAAGACAGAAGAACCCCTCTTGGGCAAATGACTATCAAACCACCTGTACAACAACGGTACGCAGCATGAAACATTCTTCCCTCTCTGGTTCTCATTCTTGTAATGCACTGAATGGTAAACGTCTCCGATCAGAGTAGGGACTGGATTCCCTGAGGCAAAGATATGGAATGCATCAAAATCTACGAAATCAGGCATGCTGGGAAATAGGATGATGCCATATATGCATAAAGCAAGGACGGCGCTGAAGGCGTCCCAACATTTGTCCTTAGCACACTGCTGAGCCTTAGCTATCAGAAACTGCAGAGAGAACCCTGGGACCTTGTTCCAACTCGTTACCACCAACTCAGAGGCGCTCAAATGGAGTGAGGAAGCCAAGCTAACCAGGTCAGGCTCAGCATCCATGTGGACAAAAGGCATCTGCCTTTTGATAGGCACACCCAGCATATCAGCATACTCTTCCAATGTCGGCGCGAGAACGAAGTCATGAAAAGTGAAACACCTCAGAGGAGGGTCATAGAACTGCAGAAGAGCATGTAACCCATTCAACTCGGACGTAGAAGGTTTGTAAACCAGGCTGAGCAACCTGCCATAAGACTTCCTGAACCTATCCTTCACAGAATTCCCTGCCAGGGCTATCAAACCAGTCAGCTTCGACACATCGGGGGTCGGGAACTTGTACGCAACAGTCTTCCTGAGAGAGGCCATAACAGCAGCAGAAGACGAGAAATTCGGGATCGGGGAAACGGTACCTGCAACACAGACACACGTTAATGGAATGCAGATGAATGCGCAAACTAATGCAAAATGCAGGCATGCAATAATATATCCAGGTAGCTGCTGTGGAAATTTGGTATCAACAGTCGCTGATGAGACGGAAACCCCGGTGTAAGGCCACCAATCTGATCTGCTGAGAATAACCATCTGATGGGACCGAGATCAAAATTCTGTTCTGACAAGAGTAAGTGACTGATAATAAGGACCCCGGGTGCAAGATCAAGGAACATCTGCTGATGAAGTCTTCAGACCCCAAATCAAAAAATCTGCCCTATCAAGAACAAACACACAGCTGCTGATGAGATCTTCAGACCCCACTCAAAATCTGCCCTATCAAGAACAAATAACACCTGCCGATGAGACCTTCAGACCTCACTCAAAATCTGCTCCATCCAGAACAAACCACTGATGATAACATATTGATCAAAGCCTGCTCTATCAAGAACAGACAAACATCCGGCGACAAGATCCTCTGATCAAAAACCTCTTGCTCTATCAAGAACATGTCTGCAACTGAGAACCCAACATAACTGATTCACTGTCAAGAAAACCAGGTAGTCTGAAGGTCTAAGTTTCCTGCAATAAACCCAGTCCCTCTCACAGGTATGAACCTAGACTGACTCAAGGTACGGCATCCTATGCGTTCATCAGCGTCACAGACTTTCAAAACTGATGATACGATTCCCAGAAGGAGTGGCATCATCAAGCCCTGAAGAGGCCTCACTTAGCTGAATCACAAATGATCGGTCCCCAGAGTCGACAATCCACCAAACCAGCAACCGTCTCAACCCAAAGGGTTGAAAGTGAAGCCAACCGGATGAACCTCGTCTGAGCGTGGATTTCATGAGACACTAGTGCCTGCAAAGCAAGCACGCGCCCACTAATTTCCACTCTAAGTCTATGGTGCACTCAAGCCTGGGTCTGGCTTCTCACTCAATCAGAACTCCCATCCCACAACAGCACAAATAATCATATTATACTTGTTGCACCCCAAATTTTGACCCCTTATATCCTCTTCATATCATATGCATTTATTTATCTAACCTTAACAAGTTTCAAAGTGTATTTTGTCAAGACACAGATGAAACGGAGCTCCGCACTGATAAAATCGAAGGTTCGAGGATTGGGCAACCATCGCTTTGGGATGAATCATTCATGAAATAAGATCAAGAGTATCATATTGGGCCATGTGTGAGTTCAATTTGAAGTAATCACCCACAGATGGGGTGCAGTGCAGTTTAAGGCACCCAATTAGGGTTTTGCGAGTTAAAAAGTCAACTGTGGTCTGACTTTAGACTCGGGGAATAATTCAAAGATAAGAGTATGGTTTAAAAATTGCATATGGCTTAGTGAAGTCCCCCAAAGATTTTCAAAGCCTTGGAGGCCCCGAAGCATGAACAGACAGTTCGGTAATCGCCGATCGATCGTACGGTTGACCGAAAAGTCAACCCCCTCAAGTTTTAGGAATTGGACTTCAAGTGGTGAAGCAAAGTTGTTCCTTATGGCATAAGGGACCTACATATTAATTTTCATGATCATCGGATCAAAGACGTGAGAGTAATTGGAAAAACGGGAAATTAGGGTTTTGAAAGGGGCTAAACCCTAACTCCCTAACCGCACACCCGATTGAAGTGGTTCAAAGCTCATCGGAAAGCTCTTAACAATTCCTACAAAAGTCCTATACTAGTCCACTCTCAGAAAATGCATGGAATTGGAGTTATCATCAAAATCGATTTTTAGTACAAAACACTTAGTGAAATTCTGAAAATCTGGCTGCACTAAAGCTTGTTTTTTGCTGACTTTAAGGGACTTTTCAACCAAGATGCACATAGATTTGGAATTTTTGGCAAACATGAATGTTGTAGAGCTACATAAGCTTTCCAAAATGTACAAGAACTCCCCAAGAGGAGTTATGAGCTGAGAGTTATGAAGTGTGAAAGATGGGCCTGTGCACTAATTTGTCAACTTGCCTAAACCCAACATAAACTTGGTTCCCAACCATACACTTCATCTCTAACCATGGATGGACATCTGATATGATGAATTTAGAGGTTGGAATAGACAAATTCAGAAGGGAATCCAAGCAAGTACAAGATCTTGAGCAAAATCCATTACTTTAATAGAAGAAAGTACAAAGGTACAATAGGAGAGAGATGGTTTGTGGCTGCAGCATGAGGGGGTTGTCCTTTCTACCTCTATAGTCACTTCTTATAGCTTAAAAAGATCTGGTTTTAGAGGCTAATGACCCTTGAAAGCATGCACCATTTGCAGAAAGAAAATCACACTTGGATTCACAAAGATTTCCCTTTCAAAAATCCCTCCAAAAATGGAAGTTACCAAGCTGCCCTCACCCTCATTCCTCCTATAAATAGAGGCATTCTCACCATCTTCAAAACACACCAGAGCTGCCCATAACATCAACATATTACAGCTCTCCTTCTCATTCTCTTGTTGCTTGTAAGTAAGGAAAAGCTTAAAAACACCAAAAAATGGGCATTTCACAACTTTCATGCCATTGTCATTTCTAGTATTACCAACACTCTCACAACCATCCACACATCTTCTAAATGACATATAGAAGGTGTATGACTCATCAAACCATCAAAAAACTCAAAAAATCAAAAAGTCAACTTTCTCCTCACCAAACTTTGACCAAAAGCTACAAAAACCACTAAACTTTGTTCCAAACACTTCCTTAAGGTTTTGATCATACGTACACCTCAATCTTATCATTTCTCAACTGTCCAAACCCCTAGAAATCATTGGAAAAGCATATTTTGATATTTGGCATCAAAAGTGAGTTGTTACTTAAAGGTGAAGAAAAAGCTCAAGGCAAGAGGTGAAGTGTAAATCTCTGGTTTTCTCAACTGCTCCAGCTTGTTTGAAAAGATCACAAAGAGGTAAGTGATTAGTTACCTTTAACTTTTTGCACCATTATCATATTTTGGCATACTTGTGTGGAATTTAAGTTTGTGGTTTGATTGATGATTTACTGGATATTTGTTGGCTTATAGTGAAACTTAGAGCATGTGATGGATTTGTTCTTATGGTTGAGAGAATGAACCTACTGCCACTGTTAAAACAATTTGAGAACCAAATCCTTTGATGATACGCTCATGTGCATATGTGTTCTCAAATCTGTTTTGGTCCAACGTATGTATGTTACTACAATTCTTGTTTTCACAATTAAAAAAAAAAGAGAAAGAAAACTGTTCAGAATGTGAGTTGGAGTTAATTTTAAGAATGATCATGATAGTGTGTTATTTTGACTAGAGTTGTATCATTATGCTGTTATGAATGTTTGGTAGGTCTGTGTCCTTCCTTGTTTTGAAGCAATAAGATAGACATCATTTTTGAATAGATCACTGGATGATGTTTGGTAAGATAAGTTTGTAATGTCGCTGTTAAAAAATCATGTTGTTGGTTGTGACTGACTCAAATTTTCATGATAAACCTTAGTGCTTTTTTAGCTTCCTTCCTTGTTTTGAACCCTCATTTGGAATTATCAAGATTGGACTCCTAGCAGTTTTGTTGTTTTGGAGAGGAAAAGTTGTTTGCCTAGACTCTTGCCAATCAGTGGTAGACATAATGTTTTGGATTTATTCCATCACAAATGTTGATCAATTTAAAAGAGAAACCGTTATTCTAACCCTCAAACCAGCAGCCTAGCATTATCAGTCTCGCGTTTAGCAGTTTAGGTTTGCATTCTTGTTTCAGTTCTGATTAGCCTTAGGACTCAAATGATGAAGTTTCAGTTTGAGTTACTCCAACTAATATGGACTGTTGACACAGATTGGTAGCAATTGGAATTAAATACCAAGGCATTTTCTGGAGCTGTTTAGGTTTTGAAAATTTCATTCTATTATACTTTGTCCTTAAAGCATCATACCTCAGTTAGTGCCAAAGCTGGATTTGAGACCTACTAGCTAGAAATTCATTATTAAGGTTTGTTTCAATTTCAGTGCTTTTGGTGATTGGTTTATCAGTTGTTTTTTTGCTGAGGTAAGAATCTCAGTGGATGCCAAGGACTGAGTTTGTTAGCTCAGAGGTAACCCCCACCAGTTCCCTTAGACCCTAGAAACTGCAGTGTTTGAGTGCCTGGCCTGATACACACCACTGTTAGAACTGAACAAAGGTTTTTCCCAATAACACTTGGATTTCTTGTTTTAGGTCTGACACGGGTTAGATATGTCAGGCAGGAATGATATCTTTTCAACTGTTTTGGTTATGGCCTATGGTTGTGTAGGATATGGAATATCCAAAGCTGAGTGATGGAAAACCAAAATCAGGTTGGTAAAGTGCTTATAATTAATGATTGCTGATAAACACAGATACATCATTGAGCCACTTTCAGTTTTAGCCCCAGGGGATTTGTTGTCCTACCTGACAGTTGGAAGGAGTTCTATTTAGGTTGGTTTTTGGTCACTCCTGTCAGTGTGCGAGAAAGAGGGTGAAGGCTTTTGCTATGTGTGTTTTTCCAAAGCAACTGTTAGTACATGTTAGATGGTAGCCTAGGTCCTGCCTGGTCTTGTTGTATCATGAATTGTTGACAGGCCTTGCATTTGGTTTCATCTGCTGCATCACTCCTGTCAAAACAATTTGAATATTGCCTACCCATGTAGCAGATTATAGCCCCTTTGACATGGTTCACACTAACTATGTTAGAACACTTTAGAAGCTATTTAATGATTTGTTTTTGATTCATGTATACATGTATGTCCAGTCTATGTTGATGTTTGAAACCATCCTATGATCATTTCCTGTTACTACTGTTGTCTCGACTGTTGTTAATATGGGGAGTTTTAAATTCAATCTTTTGCTTCCCACTTCATCAAGTGTTAGCTGCTGATAAGCATTTTGTATGAGCTTTGAGTATGAGAGGAGTTTGATTTTGTATATATCCTTGTCTTGAGGTTGTCTTAACTGCAAATGCCCTCAGAGAACTCTTTAGCTTGTTTTCTCTTGTCATTTGGATGTTGGCTCTTGTGTGAGTGATGTAGGAAAGATTAGTTGGGAAGTTGAGGGTCATGTCCAACTGAGCCAAACAGTCATAATCATTGCTTCAGGTATACTGACTGGAACTGGTTTTTACTGAGTGTGCATCCCATGAATCATAGGCACCAACTTCTGAGTATTGATTGGCTGGAACTTTAAAGATATCTCAACAAATTTGTTTTTGCAAAGACTTTATCTAAGACAGTGTGCTATAACTATGCTGTCAAGAACAAGCCAAAGCAGTTAAGGCATCCTTTTTTATACAGAACTTTAGGGTTGTGTTTTCATCACTTAGGCATGTTTCAAACCACCATTCAAAGATAATCTATGTTTTCATTTTGTTTTGTTTGTGCATAGAAATCAGAATCATATGTTGCCAGAAAACACATCAAGGCCATCAAGCATGACAAAGTCATTTTTGCACATAACTTACCTTGCATCAATTTTTATCTTAAGAACGCACCATATATGTTGTTTATGGGCTGTTGACATAATTTCCCTCTGTTTTGAAACATAATGCTTGAGATCACATATTGACACCAATGCTTCAAACACACACAAAAAAAACCTTCAACTGCATCTCATAATTTCTAATTGGTATCCTGCATACCTGTTTATAAAACAAACTGTCTTAAACTCATTTGTGTGTTTGGCACCATCCATCAATACATGTATAGTGTGTGTATATAACTCATTTGATCAAATAGGTTTAAAATCTGCCATGAACTTCCTCTTACACTTCAAAAGGCCTTTGTTTGCAATTAATCTCATTTCTGTTCGAATCTAATCCATGAGCAGCTTACTCCAAATTTAAACAACTTTGTCTTTTTTAAGAACATCAAGCTATAACTTTAAGTTCAGGTTGTTTTTTTTGAAAAAACTCACACTTGCATTTTCACTCCAATTATGTGATGCGGGTATTATCTTGGAACATGTTTATTATCACCCTTTTTCACATTGAGTTGCAAGCAGGATAGAAACGGAGTTTGTAAATTTTGGTTTGGTTTCGGTGTAGTTCGAACCCAATCCGCATTTGGCCGTGTTTTGATGTTTGTTCTGCCCAGAAAACTCATAAATCAAGCAGTATGTATTTACTGGGGTGGCTAAATACACGGATGTATCGCCACCCCAGTGGTTCCTACCTTGCCCTTAAAAACGCCTTCAAGCCTTGTGTCCTGGGTTCGAGCCCCAGCGAGGCACCCTTTTTTTTTTATTTATCTTCTCTTCTCGTTTAACTATTTTCTCTTCTTCCGTTCATTTTATTGCACACGCGTGTATTGGCCTGGTGGATAGGTTGCCTGCTTGTGAGTGTAAGGACGTGGGTTCAAACCCCGCCCACGCCCCTTTCTTTTTATTTGCTTGGTGGTTTGCTTATTTATTTTATTTTCATAAAATCAGTCAATTTTCGAATGTTCAAAACTTATTTATTTTTTGTCAGATTTAATCCATTCTCTTTGTAACCTCTTCATTATGATGTCTATTTATTTTAATAAATTGTGATATCACATTTCGTTTGTTTTTACAACGCTTTGAATCTCACTTATTAGTAGGATCGTTCCTAGGCCTTTACCATGTATTTCAATTAGAATTCCCATCATTTCCATGTTCATTTCTATCTTGTGAGACTTATCTTTTATGTTAATTAGCATTTTAGGTTGTCACTCTCTCATTGGTCGTTACCATATGTTTTCTTTCCGTTTCGCTTTGTTAAGTTTATCTCCTTACCTCCTAAATTACGAGGCTAAACTAATTTAGCTGTGTGATATTGTTATCTAGGCATAGTCGTTACTTTCAATTGACATCTGTTCATATGGTTGTTACCTCCAATATACTTTCATCTTTGTTAAGATGTACTTTCATCTTTGTTAAGACATGCCATTAGTAACATTGCTTGTATACCTTGGTAGAAACCATTCATCTAATTTGAATTACTTGCTCATTATAATGTACTTGCCCATCTTTGATTGTAATCTTTGTCTTCTATATTCCTCATACTTGAATAACTCATTACCTCCGCCCTTGACTTTGAAAAGTCATCTTGAACCTTAGTTAAGATCAAAACCCATAAGCCACTTGACTTTGCTTAAAGACCCACCTTTACTAGGAGTGTTTACAACTAGAACCCTAGGATAGAGTTGTTAACTCTATGTAAGGATCATGGATATGATCACTTACTTCCCCCTTTGAGTGTTACAACATAGACATAGAGAGTTTTGTGAAACTCTACACAAACATTATTATGTTTGTTCCCCTTTGAACCTTGATCGCAATCAAGCGTTCTTCAACCCTAGTGAGGTGAACTACGATTGCTCTGATTCTATCCTAGTTAGGATACGTAGGCAGAGGACGCGATGTCTTTGCGAGCAAACTTAGAAACAATCTTAGGTCTTCATCTATCATAACCTTCACCTTTTTACCCAATACCCAAACCTTAGCAAATATTTAACAAACTTAGCATACAAATAAACAAAAGGTTCCTGTAGAGTACTACGGATGTTTAGGATGTGAGATACCTACCCTATGCATAACTAACCCCCGATCCCCAAATCTCTTAGCGTTGTTGTTACATCGCGCAAAAGGTTCTTTCTTTCTTTAGACCTTTCCTTTGGATAAATTAAAGTTCGGTTGTAAAAGAATTAAGATTCAAGTTAATTCAATAGCTTGATATCCGATTTTCACCGCAACAGAAATGGCGACTTCACTGGGGAGACACATTTACTTGAGGGTTTAGCCTATTTTGTTTAATTGTATGCTATATTTGTGAATATTTGCTTAACATGTATATTTGTCAATATATTTGTTTGTGTGTTGGGTATTGGGTGCTTTAAGTGGTGAGACAGTCCTACACCCGGACTTGAGTGAAATTATGATAGGATGGTGGTATATTCAAGAAGGCTTATAGGGAGTTGATTCCCGACCAAGCTAACTTGAGAAACCACCGCTCAGTGTAGGCCCTCTTGAAAGTTTTAGTATTGTTGATCGAGTATTCGTGAAAACAATGCTACTTTCAACGAAGGAGCCTGTGACACTGTGGACTTTTAGAATACATTCTACCCCACTTTGGCCTTATTAGGACGTAGTGCGATGACTATAAGGAAGTATTTCCGAAGTAGTCGATACGCGATACTACACTCAGACAAGATTCTCTTGAGAATATTATCAATTACCAAGTAATTTGGGAAGTCGATAATATCCGAAAGATGGGTCGATGACTCTGGGAACTTTGTAGAACCCGTTCGGCAGGTACAATCAATCCATAGTACAATCGTTGGGGATGGGTAGACCCTTGAACTCATGCTTGTCCTGTGTTGTGTGCATATGCATCTTGTTTGTGTTTGGTGCATTCATATCATCATGTCATCATATCATCATATGGTTTCATGGAACTCAGACTTAGTTGTTTGTAAATATCAGAGGTCGTCATGAATAGTGAAAGAAAGAAAACTTTGAAGTACACTTACAAGGGTTTTAACCTAGATGATTTGAAAAGATTGAGCACCTTGGTGACAGATTCAGAAGGATTTCAAAGCCGATACGGGAAGCTGTTGCTACTCTTGAAGATAAAAATGGATAGTGGACTTCTCTCTACCCTCCTCCAGTTTTATGACCCGCTCTACCATTGCTTCACATTCCCTGATTATCAGCTAGTACCCACACTAGAAGAGTATTCGCAGTTAATCGGGTTGCCTATTCTTCAAGAATCTCCTTTTCCGTTTGTAGAGAAGGACCCCAAAGAGCAGGATATCGCCAAAGCTACACGTTTGGGAGTGGATGATATAAAAAAGAATCTGATTACAAAAGGGGGAGTCTTTGGGATGAAAGCAGAATTCTTGGTTGAGAAAGCTCAATACTATGCAGATCATCTAAGCATGGATGCATTTGAGGCTATCCTCGCCTTACTCATCTATGGTATATTCTTGTTTCCAAGCTTTGAGAATTTTGTGGACCTCAATGCCATCAAAATTTTCTTAAAGAAGAACCCTGTGCCTACCTTGTTAGCAGACGCGTACCATTCTGTTCATTTGAGGAACTTCCATAATGGAGGAATGATTACTTGTTGCGCTCCTTTATTGTACAAATGGTTCACTTCACATTTACCCAAAGCCAACGCTTTTTGGGATCCAAAGAAAGGATGGTGGTCACAAAAGATCATGGCTCTTACCCATTCTGATATTGATTGGTATAATCGTGATTATGATGGGATAATGATTATTGACAGTTGTGGGGAATTTAGCAACGTACCTCTTCTCAGCATTAATGGAGGGATCAGCTACAATCCGATACTTGCCCGCCGACAATTGGGATACCCTCTAAAGGACAAACCCAAAAGTGTTCAAGTAGAAAGCATCTTCTTCAAAGAAGGGGAAGACAGTCAAGGATTAAAAGAGAAAATTCTAGAAGCTTGGAAGCGTCTGCATAAAAAAGGAAAGAAAGATCTTGGAAAACGCAACTGTATTTCTTTAGAACCTTACCTCCAATGGGTTCGGAAAAGAGCCGTCACACTAAAGATGCCGTATCCTAAACAAGAGCCTATGGCCTTAAAAGAAGAACGCCCGTTGGTCTTCATGTCTGAAGAAGAAAAGTTGAAAATCGCTTTGGTCAAAGCACAGCAAACTGAAGAAGCTTGGAAGCACAAGTATCAGATAATCATTGAAGAAAATGCAGAGCTCTGGAGACAACTCCAGTCAAAAGATGAAGAAATCCTCTCTTGTAAGAAGAGGAAAGCACTAGAGGAGCCTTATGAGCCTCAGTCTAATCCATGGAAGATAATTGTGGACAGACTCATCATTGAGAAGACTCAATTGGAAAGAAAGATCGAGAAACTCAACCTCAGGCTGCTAGGAGAACCTTGATAGATTGCGCCAAATTGTTTAGTTAAAACTCTTGTAAGAGGAAACAATGTTTTGTAATCTGTTTTGTTTATTAATGAAATGACGATTTCCGATGTTCAAAAATATCTGAGTTCCATGACAATCATGTGCATTTGCATTCACACTTCTTCTAATCATTCAAGGAAATTCAACTTTTTCTTTGCAGGCAACAACATGGTAAGAAGAGGCATGCTTCGAGTCCCGGATCTGAGATTGGGCCGTCTAAGAATGTTAACCAGACTTGTCCGAAATCCTGCTGCTTTCATAGCCAAATATGGGGACCTATTGCCATTAATAAGCGCTCCAATCAATGAGCCCATGTTGCAAGCTTTGTTGGAGTTCTATCATACAACTTACCACTGCTTTGTGTTTCCAGATTTTCAGTTACTCCCGACCCTCGAAGAGTATAATGCTTACTTGAAGATCCCATGGACTCTTACACTCCCTTATGGAAAACCAAAGAAGAAGGACTTAGCTAAAGCCCTGCATATCAAGCTGGAAGACTTACCACCAATGAGGGCGAAAGCAGGGTGGTATGGAATGGATGCCGGGCCTCTAATGGAAATGGCCGAGTATCACTATGAAAGTCGAAACCTGGGCATTTTTGAGGCAATTTTGGCACTACTAATATATGGACTGTATCTGTTCCCAAGCAATTATGACTTCATCAGCGAGGAAGCAATACGTCTCTTCATCCTCAAAAGTCCGGTCAACACAATACTGGCTGATACTTATGTGGTCATCCACCGTTTTGCCTTGTATGATTGTGGGCGATTCTCATGCTGTCTTGCACTACTCGACCGATGGTTTACTTCTCATCTGCCAAGGACCCATATCCTTTGGAGGCTTCCTACCAAAAACGCTTGGGTTTCTAAACTTGTCACTCTCAGACACCATGATATCACCTGGTACGACACTAGCATCGGCGACCAAATCATGATTTCCAGTTACGGAGATTTTCCCAATGTGCCTCTCATTGGGATAGAAGGGGTGATCACTTATAATCCTATCCTTGCTAGGCGTCAACACGGGTATCCTACCGGGCCAGAGCCTGAACCAGAACTGTTGAGGCCCCGCTTCTGTGAGACAGGTCGCAACCAAGAACTAGAAGCTAATGCCCAATACGCTCAAAGAGATCCACACCTCATGGGCCCAACTCCGATGGAGAATGCAAGTTGCCTAACCACCAGGGGGTACCTGCTATGGTCAAAGGAAATTGCTTTAATCATGTTCTACACTCACGACTACGAGATAACCATGGAACCTGAAGTCCCCGCGACTAGGGAAGAACTGAAATACGCTTTGGTTAAAGCGCAAAGGGAAAATGAAGACCTGTGGGAGATTATCCGCCAGGATCAAGTTCATGCCGGGGTCCAAGAAGGAGAAGGGTCGTCTTGTTAGATTGGTTTTTGTTTCGTCATTTCCCTGCTTTCCCTAAAAAAGGATTGAAATCCTGTTTGTTGCATTTACTTTCATTGTAAGAAAAGTCTTGCTTTTTAGCAAAGACCACTCTATTGTAATAGATTTCCAGCTATCAAATGAAAAACGCTTTTAAAGCATGTTGGTCTAACTTTTTGTTTGTAAACGAAAATTTTGAGTTTCCTTGAATGGTTTATGCATCCGCATTCGCATGTCATCCTACATCAATCTTGCATTTGGGGTTCCGCAGCTCATCTTTTGTTCTTGTCCAGAGAGAGAGAGAGAGAGAGAGAGGAGAAAAGGAGTCACGCTGAGTACTCACCGATACAACACACGGTCCCAAGCTCAAAAGAAGATGGCAGATAACGATCAAAGGTTCGACCGAATGGATAATGACATTGAAGGGATCAAAGGGGACGTCAACCAGATCTTAGAAGCCCTCAACATGATCAAAGCAAAAATGGATACACAACCTACAGTGATCTCCGAAGTTGCCACAACAGCAGCCAATGTCATGATGGCTCCTATTACTTCAGCAGAGTTTCCCTATGGCATGTCCCGGGATTTTGTACCACCTTTCAACGACATGCAGTCTTCAGGTCTCAATCCGTTGTTCGACTCAACAATCAGAAACCCCATTTTTACCACAGCAGGTGGACCCACCACGGTACGACCAGTCTTCGCCAATCAACAGCCAATCTTTGATATACCCGATGGATCCGAAGCTGAGGACGAAAAACACGAGAAATTAAGGGTAGAAATGGACATCATGGCCAAGAGGATGAGGGCCATTGAAGGAAATCATGTCTTTGGATCTGATGCCAAGGATCTATGTCTGGTATCTGGATTAGTGTTCCCTCAGAAATTTAAAATACCGATCTTCGACAAATATGAAGGGACCACTTGTCCTAAAGAGCACTTAATCATGTACTGTAGGCGGATGGCTCCGCATATTGAAAATGATAAACTGTTAGTACACTGTTTCCAAGATAGTCTAAAAGGAGCTTCGGCCAAGTGGTATCTCGGTTTAGATCAAGCTAAGATTCACAGTTTCCAAGACCTCTCAGATGCTTTTATTCAACAGTACAAGTACAACATGGACCTAGCTCCAGACCGCCGTCAGCTTCTTAATATGACGCAGAAAAATACCGAAACCTTCAAAGAGTATGCGCAAAGGTGGCGCGGAACTGCAGCACAAGTAGAGCCTCCTCTTACTGAGAAGGAGTTTGCAGATTGGTTTGTGGATACAGTTCGACCCGAATTCTATGAACGTTTGATCAGCAGCGTTACAACAAATTTCTCTGATATTGTGGTAGTAGGGGTTAAGGTAGAAGCGGGTTTGAAGAGCGGAAAAGTGACTACTTCAAATGTTACTTCAAGCGCCAACACGGCAAAGAAGCCAGTCAGCTCGTTCCACAAAAAGAAAGAGGGAGAAGTGAGCGCAATCACATATGGAAAGAAAGTACAAAGCTCTCGAAGCCTCCACCAACAGTACCAACCATCATATGTAGCGGCAGTGACCCCGGTTTTTCAGCCTTCTTCGCAGCATGGTCCCCAACCTGGGGCATTCAACAATCAACACCAGTATCAGCCTGGCGGTCAGCAACAGTATCGCACCAGTAATCAACAACAAAGCCCGCAGCCGCAGAGTCAACAACCTCAGAACAGGGCCCCGAGGGCAAATTATCCAGCAAATAGGCCAAAGATACATCCTATTCCAATGAGTTACACCGACCTGTTTCCCATGCTAGTAGAAAGAGGGTTGGTTAAAACAAGAAAATTGGGTGCTCCACCTAATCCACTCCCGTTCTATTATGATGCGAATGCTCGCTGCCCATTTCATGAGAATGCTCCAGGCCACAATCTCGAAGGTTGCTTCGCCCTTCAGCACCTAGTTCGTGAGCTTATCGAAAAGGGAACTCTATCCTTCGAAGATAATCCGCCCAATGTTAAAAGCAACCCTCTTCCCAATCATGGTGGAGTCAATGCCATTACTGAAGAAGGGGAGGGGTCAGAAGATAAGAAGGTTACCACTGTTGGTGAGATCAAAGTGCCATTAGCAGACTTGCACAAACGCCTCGCTCAGGCGTGGTTACTCAAGACATCTCACGAAGATTGCAAAGAATGTATGCTGAATCCCGAGGGTTGTGACGCTGTGAAAAAGGATATTCGAGCTATGATTGAACAAGGAATGATAGAAATCGCTAACCGAAAAAAGGAAGAAGATGTGGCAGTCATCGAGCCTGTGTTTAACATACCAGGAGAATCCAACAAGGGAGCTGGGTCCAGAGATGATAACAGTAACAAAAACTACAGGAATATTCGGCCAGTATTTCGTGATGACACATTCCCGAAATTCGGGAGAGGACATACTAGATTTGAGCCAAGAGGAGGATTCCAGCCTCGCCCAAGAACCGTGACACCAAAACAAGATTATTCATGGTGCGAAGGGATTTTCAAAGAAAAGAAACCAGTAAGTGTGGCCAACATCGCCGGTGGAAGCAAAATGACCCGGAGTGGCCGTATCTATCAACCTCGAACATACAACGAGGCTCCTCCACCAGCAGTTTCCGTTCAAAAGACGCCTGTTCCTCAGAAGCCTGTTCCGGAGACAACCACCGACAAAGAGCCTTTAGTTAAAAGAAAAGAAAGTCTCAAGAACGATGAAGAAGAATTCCTGAGAATCATTCGGCGAAGCAATTATAGGGTGGTGGACCAATTGAATCAGACACCCTCCAAAATCTCGGTCATGGCTTTGCTTTTAAGTTCCCCAGCACATCGCCAGGCATTACTCAAAATCCTGACACAGGCCCACGTCACTAAAGATATTACGGTGGGGCAGTTCGACTCCGTTGTAGCAAATATCACTGCCTGCAACACTTTGAGCTTTGATGATAATGACCTAACGACTGAGAAGCGCAAGCACAATCGTGCCTTGCATGTATCAGTCAAGTGTGAAGCGGACACAATGTCCCGAGTTCTTGTGGATACTGGGTCAGCACTCAATGTAATGCCTAAAAGAACTTTGGCCAAGCTGGCGTATCAAGGCGCTACCATGAGACCAACCTCTCTTATAGTCAAGGCGTTCGATGGATCCAGGAGAACCGTGATAGGAGAAGTTGATCTCCCTATTCTAATTGGACCACAAATCTTTGAAATCACCTTCCAGGTGATGGACATAAATCCGGTTTATAGCTGCTTATTGGGAAGACCCTGGATTCATACAGCTGGCGCTGTCACTTCCACGCTTCACCAAAAAATGAAGTTTGTTGTAAATGACCAGCTAGTCATTGTCCATGGAGAAGAGGACTTGATGGTAAGCAACTTGTCATCCTTCCGGTATATTGAGGCTGATGAAGACTCTCTTGAAACAGTTTTCCAAGCACTAGAAATAGCTCACGCTGTTCTAGTAGATGAATCAGACATAACCCAAAGGCCATTATTTACCTCTACTCAAAGTATTAAGGCAGCACTGAAAGCCGGAGTCCCACTGGGTTGGGGAGAGGTCATCGAAGTCAATGCTCGGGCCAAGAATGATCGACAGGGGTTGGGTTACAAACCAACTCCGGAAGGCGAGCCGGAAGAAAGCACCATGAGGAAGAAGTCCTTAAAAGAGATATTCACCAGCGGCGGTGTACAAGTTAATGCCATTATTTCTGAAAATGAGGACGGTAATCTGGATCATCTAATAATTAGAGGAGGAGGAGCATTCCGCAATTGGGAGGCTGTGGAAGTTCCCATCTTTTTACCTTTAGAGTAATTCATTCTGCCTGTTAGCTTTGTGTCTTTCTTTAAAAATTTCTCGGTCTTGCCCAAGACCTGTGAATTATTTTGTACTGGGCCACTTTGCAAAAATTGAAAATCATTAATGAAAAAGTGTTTTTGTTAAAACTCTTGTTATTTGTTTGCACATCACTTTCACTCTTTGGAAAAATGGCAATCTCTTTTAGAAAATAATAAAAACCACCCTTCATCTGCATGTCTGTATGTGAGTGCCTAATTGTTCCTAAATAAAACATGCAGAATACCCCCATCAACCACAGAATCCTATGGTCATTCGGTTCCTTCTATTAGCGGTTCATTCGTCTTTCAAGCTGAAGAAGAGAACGAAGAAGAGTTAGAGGTCCCAGAAGAGTTAAAGAGAATAGCTGAGCACGAAGATGATTATATCCAGCCCCATAAAGAGCAGACAGAAGTCATCAACTTGGGGTCAGAAGAGGACAAAAGAGAAGTCAAGGTTGGGGCGTCATTAAGGCCAGAAATCAAAGACAAGTTGATAACAATCCTCAGAGATTTTGTTGACATATTTACTTGGTCCTACCAAGATATGCCAGGTTTGGATACTGACATTGTCATGCACAAGCTCCCCCTGAAACCAGAATGTCCTCCGATCAAACAAAAGCTTCGCAGGTCGAGACCAGATATGGCACTTAAAATCCGAGATGAGGTCAAAAAGCAAATAGATGCTGGTTTTCTAGCAGTATCCAAGTATCCAGAATGGGTGGCCAACATTGTACCGGTTCCGAAAAAGGATGGCAAGGTCAGGATGTGCGTTGACTACAGGGATCTAAATAAAGCAAGTCCGAAGGATGATTTCCCATTACCACATATTGACACTTTGGTAGATAACACGGCAAGCTTTGCAGTGTTCTCATTCATGGATGGATTTTCGGGTTATAACCAGATAAAAATGAATCCAGAAGACATGGAAAAAACAACTTTCATCACACCATGGGGCACCTATTGTTATAAGGTAATGCCTTTTGGTTTGAAGAACGCAGGGGCAACGTATCAGAGAGCTATGGTCACACTATTTCATGATATGATGCACAGAGAAATCGAAGTGTACGTGGATGATATGATTGCAAAATCTCAAAGTGAAGAAGACCACTTGGATCATCTACTGAAGTTATTTGAAAGACTCCGAAAATATCAATTGAGACTAAATCCAGCCAAATGCACCTTCGGAGTTCGCTCAGGCAAGCTACTTGGTTTCATCGTTAGTCAGCAGGGAATTGAGGTAGACCCAGACAAGGTTAAAGCAATCCAGGAGATGCCTGCTCCTAAAACTGAGAAACAAGTTAGAGGCTTCCTTGGACGTTTGAATTACATCTCCAGGTTCATCTCCAATCTGACTCCTACCTGCACACCGATCTTCAAGTTGTTACGAAAAGATCAAACAGTGGTATGGAATGAAAACTGCCAGGCGGCGTTCGACAAAATCAAGCAGTATTTACAAGAACCTCCAGTGCTGATTCCCCCGGTACCTGGAAGGCCTTTGTTCATGTATATGACCGTATTAGAAAGTTCGATGGGCTGTGTCTTGGGCCAGACTGATGAGTCAGGGAAGAAAGAACATGCAATCTATTATCTAAGCAAGAAGTTCACTGATTGTGAGAGTCGTTACTCTCCCCTGGAAAAAGCTTGTTGTGCGTTGGCATGGGCTGCCAAACGTCTGAGGCAGTACATGATTTGCCACACTACGATGCTGATTTCTAAGATGGACCCCATCAAGTACATCTTTGAGAAACCAGCTCAGACAGGAAGATTAGCCCGATGGCATATGCTCCTATCAGAATATGATATCCAGTACGTTGCTCAGAAATCCATCAAAGGGAGCATTTTGTCAGAACACCTTGCAGAGCATCCTATGGAGGATTATCAACCGCTCAAGTTCGACTTTCCCGATGAAGATGTGATGTATATTCAGCGCACGAAACCAGAGCCTGGTCCAGAGGAAGGTCCCGAGTCGGGGTCCCGTTGGGAGATGATGTTCGACGGAGCGTCAAACAAAAATGGACATGGCATCGGAGCTGTCCTAAAAAATCCAACTGGAGGGTACACTGCGGTCACAGCCCGACTCTGTTTCTCTTGTACAAACAACATAGCGGAATACGAAGCCTGCATCCTAGGATTGGAGGCTGCCATTGATCTCCGTATCAAAATCTTGGAAGTAATTGGTGATTCTGCTTTGGTGATATACCAACTCAAAGAGGAATGGGAAACCAGGGATGAAAAATTGATTCTTTATAAGACCCACATCCTAGAGATGGCTGAGTATTTCGATGAAATTACCTTCAAGCACGTACCAAGGGCGGAAAATCACATTGCCGATGCATTGGCCATGATGGCATCCATGTGGAAAGTCCAGTTTGTTAACGAGGCACCTCTGATTCGCATCGAAAGAAGGACAGTACCCGCATACGTCATGGCAATAAACGAAGAATTTGGGGAGAAGCCGTGGTTTCATGATATCAAGAATTTCCTTCAAAATCAAGAGTATCCCGCTGACTCGTCCACAATTGACAAAAGAGCGATACGGAGGTTGTCATCTAAATTCTTCATCAGCAATGGCATCTTGTACAAAAGAAACCATGATATGGTCTTACTCCGATGCGTCGATGAAAATGAGGCGAATCTCATAATGGTCGAAGTACATGAAGGGACCTTCGGCACCCATGCAAATGGCCACACCATGGCTAAGAAAATATTAAGAGCGGGTTACTTCTGGTTAACTTTGGAGACGGATTGCATACTCTTCGCTCGAAAGTGTCATAAATGTCAAGTTTATGCTGATAAAGTGCATGTCCCTCCACATCCTCTCAATGTGATGACATCACCTTGGCCTTTTGCAATGTGGGGCATAGATATGATCGGGGCAATAGAGCCGAAAGCTTCTAATGGCCATCGCTTCATCCTTGTCGCAATCGATTATTTCACCAAATGGGTGGAAGCAGCGTCATATGCAAATGTGACAAAACAAGTGGTCGCACGCTTCATTAAAAAGGAAATTGTCTGCCGATATGGTATCCCTAACCAGATCATCACTGACAACGGGTCGAATCTGAACAACAAAACAATGAAGGAACTCTGTGACGACTTTAAGATCAAACATCATAACTCGTCCCCTTACAGACCTAAGATGAATGGCGCAGTTGAAGCTGCAAACAAAAACATCAAAAAGATAATACAAAAAATGGTCGTAACTTACAAAGATTGGCATGAGATGTTACCATTTGCTTTGCACGGATACCGGACATCAGTACGCACTTCGACAGGGGCAACTCCCTTTTCCTTAGTGTACGGGATGGATGCAGTGCTACCCATTGAAGTCAAAATACCTTCCTTGAAGATCTTGACGGAAGCAAAGTTGGATGAAGACGAGTGGATAAAAGAAAGATTTGATTCGTTGAATCTCATCGACGAAAAAAGAATGACGGCCATGTGTCACAGTCAAATCTATCAACAAAGGATGGCCCGGGCATTCAATAAGAAGGTTCGTCCCAAAGAGTATAGGGAAGGAGAGCTGGTGCTTAGAAAAATCCTACCTACACAAAAAGACATGCGTGGCAAGTGGATGCCCAACTACGACGGCCCTTTCGTTGTGAAGACTGTTTTCTCCGGAGGATCTCTGATTCTCGAAACCATGGATGGCGAATCACTCAAGTATCCCATCAACTCGGACGCAGTAAGAAAATACTACGCCTGAAAACGGAATGCATAGAAGGAGGATTTCAATGCCTCGACGAGAAAAACCCAATGTTTGAAAGATGACGGACGTTGGGGCGGACTCCTGTGCAGAGTATTAGAAGAAAGGTCAAAGCTTGTTGTTCTCGTCAGAAGCAGAAAAACAAGTGAACTGAAAGTCGGAAGGACCAAATCATTATGGGATTCTGTAATCTTTTTCTGTTGCCATTTTGCAAAACTTTTAAAATTCCCAAGGCTTTGTCTTTTGTAAAGTTCTTGTCCATCAATAAAATCAGTTCTCTTTTTGGCCAAATCATTGTTATGATCTGCTATTTTTGTTATGCAATTTCACTTATTTGTTAATAAGAATTTTTTATGAAAGCAAAGTGTTTTGAAAAACCTAAGTCTTGTTTTAAAAAGAAAGAAAGAGAAAGCACAATTTGACAAAATGATTGAAAAGTTCCAAAGGTAATATGATGATATTACACAGTTCTTGAAGTTGTGGAAATCGCTGTTATCTTTGACCGAGATAAATACGTCCGATAGAAATTCTAGCTATCAAGCTAAGGCTTCTTCATTGCAAGATTATGGGGGACATTACTGAGGAAAAATCGTTATCTGTATCAAAGAAGGAAGTGTCGCCTGATTTGAGGCATTTTGAAGCTCAGCGTGATAAGTTCCTTCTTTATTGGATTTTCTTTTGTCCCTCCGGGTCGTTCTGTGTCTTGCATACAGCATCATGCTAGCATACGCATTTGTTTGCATTCCCACCATTGAGGTCCTTTGGTCGTTACCTTTATCTTTGTTTTGTTGTTACAAGTTCGTTTTAGAGTTGACACCCTGGGATTTCCTTATTTTTGTTCTGGGAGAGCAGTGGTGACTAGCAATGTTTAATTTATACAAACAGGGGGTTATTACCAATCTTCACCTTCGATTGGGTTATCACTAACAAACTGTGAAAGACTAGTGGTCACTAGTACGTATTCAGAACTAACTATGTTTGGTATAGTAGTGTGGTCATCACCAGCAATTTTCCAAACCCAGTCGTCACTGATTCGGTTATAAGGCCAACCAAATTGTCATTGGAGTCCTTTTGATTTGGTTTTCACCAATCTGTGCTAAGAAATCTAGTGGTTACTAGTATTGCCTTCTAAAACCAATGGTCATTGGTACTTGAGTTGGTTGTCACCAAAATTCCCTAAAAAGTCCAATAATTATTGGCATCGCCTGGAATCCAATAGTCATTGGTACCTGTTTGATTTGGTTATTACCAGTCTTTTTGAATCTAGTAGTTACTAGTGTTACCTTCAGACCCAATTGTTATTGGTGGCTTTTGATTTGGTTATTACCAATCTTTCTAAGTCTAGTGGTCACTAGCATTGCTTGAAAAATCTAGTTTTCACTAGCCGTATCCAGTACCAGTTGTTATTGGTATACCCCTGGACTTGGTCGTCACCAGTTACCATAAGTCCAATGATTATTGGCATCGTTTAAATCAGATTGTTATCACCACTTTGGTCTGGTCGTTACCAAACTCTGTGAAAATCCAATTGTTATTGGTACCCTTTGACTCGGTCGTTACCAATTTCATCTGTTAAAATCCAATTGTTATTGATACCCTTTGATTCGGTCGTTACCAATTCCATCTGTTAAAATCCAATCGTTATTGGTACCCTTTGATTTGGTCATCACCAGTCTCCTCTAAGTCCAGTAGTTACTAGCATTGCTTGAAAGCTAATTGTTACAAGTTGATCGTTACCAACTTCCCCAACTGAAGTCCTGTTTTGTCCGAAATTCCCAACTGTGATTGGAACTTTGGTTTGGTTGTCACCATCACCCCCAGGAAGTCTAGTGGTAACTAGCACTATTGGAAACTGTCTGTTGTTCTGGTCATCACCAGTACCCCTTTTGAAGCTTTTGCTTTCCCCAGTCGAGTCTCGGAGGACTAGTGGATACTAGATTCCCCGGTGCGTCTGGTCTTGTTCCTAACCTTTTCCTGAAGATCCCGTTTGAACTCTTCGTTATAGGAAATTTCTCATCTGGTTATCCCCAGTGAGGTTCGTGTCTTCATTCCGTCTGTCCCCCGGTAAAGTTTTGCTTCCCTAGTGGAATTGTTCCCCAGCTAAGTTTTCCCCAGTGGACTTTTCCCCAGTGCGTCGGGTCCCCTGTGAGTAGTTACTCGTTGTGTCGACCATTCTTTTGTTTTTGCTCGTGTGTCCGCATCTGTCTTACATTCAAGCATCGTATGACATCATTTAGATTCATGGCATGATTGCATTTGTCCTTTTGCATATCATCGGATCTAAGGGGCAAAATTTCTGGTTCGCTATATTTAAATACCTTTCACACGATTTCATGAGGATTGCCATCTCTCATTACCATCGAGTGAAAATATTTAAATAGGGGCATCTGTTGCACCCCAAATTTTGACCCCTTATATCCTCTTCATATCATATGCATTTATTTATCTAACCTTAACAAGTTTCAAAGTGTATTTTGTCAAGACACAGATGAAACGGAGCTCCGCACTGATAAAATCGAAGGTTCGAGGATTGGGCAACCATCGCTTTGGGATGAATCATTCATGAAATAAGATCAAGAGTATCATATTGGGCCATGTGTGAGTTCAATTTGAAGTAATCACCCACAGATGGGGTGCAGTGCAGTTTAAGGCACCCAATTAGGGTTTTGCGAGTTAAAAAGTCAACTGTGGTCTGACTTTAGACTCGGGGAATAATTCAAAGATAAGAGTATGGTTTAAAAATTGCATATGGCTTAGTGAAGTCCCCCAAAGAGTTTCAAAGCCTTGGAGGCCCCGAAGCATGAACAGACAGTTCGGTAATCGCCGATCGATCGTACGGTTGACCGAAAAGTCAACCCCCTCAAGTTTTAGGAATTGGACTTCAAGTGGTGAAGCAAAGTTGTTCCTTATGGCATAAGGGACCTACATATTAATTTTCATGATCATCGGATCAAAGACGTGAGAGTAATTGGAAAAACGGGAAATTAGGGTTTTGAAAGGGGCTAAACCCTAACTCCCTAACCGCACACCCGATTGAAGTGGTTCAAAGCTCATCGGAAAGCTCTTAACAATTCCTACAAAAGTCCTATACTAGTCCACTCTCAGAAAATGCATGGAATTGGAGTTATCATCAAAATCGATTTTTAGTACAAAACACTTAGTGAAATTCTGAAAATCTGGCTGCACTAAAGCTTGTTTTTTGCTGACTTTAAGGGACTTTTCAACCAAGATGCACATAGATTTGGAATTTTTGGCAAACATGAATGTTGTAGAGCTACATAAGCTTTCCAAAATGTACAAGAACTCCCCAAGAGGAGTTATGAGCTGAGAGTTATGAAGTGTGAAAGATGGGCCTGTGCACTAATTTGTCAACTTGCCTAAACCCAACATAAACTTGGTTCCCAACCATACACTTCATCTCTAACCATGGATGGACATCTGATATGATGAATTTAGAGGTTGGAATAGACAAATTCAGAAGGGAATCCAAGCAAGTACAAGATCTTGAGCAAAATCCATTACTTTAATAGAAGAAAGTACAAAGGTACAATAGGAGAGAGATGGTTTGTGGCTGCAGCATGAGGGGGTTGTCCTTTCTACCTCTATAGTCACTTCTTATAGCTTAAAAAGATCTGGTTTTAGAGGCTAATGACCCTTGAAAGCATGCACCATTTGCAGAAAGAAAATCACACTTGGATTCACAAAGATTTCCCTTTCAAAACTCCCTCCAAAAATGGAAGTTACCAAGCTGCCCTCACCCTCATTCCTCCTATAAATAGAGGCATTCTCACCATCTTCAAAACACACCAGAGCTGCCCATAACATCAACATATTACAGCTCTCCTTCTCATTCTCTTGTTGCTTGTAAGTAAGGAAAAGCTTAAAAACACCAAAAAATGGGCATTTCACAACTTTCATGCCATTGTCATTTCTAGTATTACCAACACTCTCACAACCATCCACACATCTTCTAAATGACATATAGAAGGTGTATGACTCATCAAACCATCAAAAAACTCAAAAAATCAAAAAGTCAACTTTCTCCTCACCAAACTTTGACCAAAAGCTACAAAAACCACTAAACTTTGTTCCAAACACTTCCTTAAGGTTTTGATCATACGTACACCTCAATCTTATCATTTCTCAACTGTCCAAACCCCTAGAAATCATTGGAAAAGCATATTTTGATATTTGGCATCAAAAGTGAGTTGTTACTTAAAGGTGAAGAAAAAGCTCAAGGCAAGAGGTGAAGTGTAAATCTCTGGTTTTCTCAACTGCTCCAGCTTGTTTGAAAAGATCACAAAGAGGTAAGTGATTAGTTCCCTTTAACTTTTTGCACCATTATCATATTTTGGCATACTTGTGTGGAATTTAAGTTTGTGGTTTGATTGATGATTTACTGGATATTTGTTGGCTTATAGTGAAACTTAGAGCATGTGATGGATTTGTTCTTATGGTTGAGAGAATGAACCTACTGCCACTGTTAAAACAATTTGAGAACCAAATCCTTTGATGATACGCTCATGTGCATATGTGTTCTCAAATCTGTTTTGGTCCAACGTATGTATGTTACTACAATTCTTGTTTTCACAATTAAAAAAAAGAGAGAAAGAAAACTGTTCAGAATGTGAGTTGGAGTTAATTTTAAGAATGATCATGATAGTGTGTTATTTTGACTAGAGTTGTATCATTATGCTGTTATGAATGTTTGGTAGGTCTGTGTCCTTCCTTGTTTTGAAGCAATAAGATAGACATCATTTTTGAATAGATCACTGGATGATGTTTGGTAAGATAAGTTTGTAATGTCGCTGTTAAAAAATCATGTTGTTGGTTGTGACTGACTCAAATTTTCATGATAAACCTTAGTGCTTTTTTAGCTTCCTTCCTTGTTTTGAACCCTCATTTGGAATTATCAAGATTGGACTCCTAGCAGTTTTGTTGTTTTGGAGAGGAAAAGTTGGTTGCCTAGACTCTTGCCAATCAGTGGTAGACATAATGTTTTGGATTTATTCCATCACAAATGTTGATCAATTTAAAAGAGAAACCGTTATTCTAACCCTCAAACCAGCAGCCTAGCATTATCAGTCTCGCGTTTAGCAGTTTAGGTTTGCATTCTTGTTTCAGTTCTGATTAGCCTTAGGACTCAAATGATGAAGTTTCAGTTTGAGTTACTCCAACTAATATGGACTGTTGACACAGATTGGTAGCAATTGGAATTAAATACCAAGGCATTTTCTGGAGCTGTTTAGGTTTTGAAAATTTCATTCTATTATACTTTGTCCTTAAAGCATCATACCTCAGTTAGTGCCAAAGCTGGATTTGAGACCTACTAGCTAGAAATTCATTATTAAGGTTTGTTTCAATTTCAGTGCTTTTGGTGATTGGTTTATCAGTTGTTTTTTTGCTGAGGTAAGAATCTCAGTGGATGCCAAGGACTGAGTTTGTTAGCTCAGAGGTAACCCCCACCAGTTCCCTTAGACCCTAGAAACTGCAGTGTTTGAGTGCCTGGCCTGATACACACCACTGTTAGAACTGAACAAAGATTTTTCCCAATAACACTTGGATTTCTTGTTTTAGGTCTGACACGGGTTAGATATGTCAGGCAGGAATGATATCTTTTCAACTGTTTTGGTTATGGCCTATGGTTGTGTAGGATATGGAAGATCCAAAGCTGAGTGATGGAAAACCAAAATCAGGTTGGTAAAGTGCTTATAATTAATGATTGCTGATAAACACAGATACATCATTGAGCCACTTTCAGTTTTAGCCCCAGGGGATTTGTTGTCCTACCTGACAGTTGGAAGGAGTTCTATTTAGGTTGGTTTTTGGTCACTCCTGTCAGTGTGCGAGAAAGAGGGTGAAGGCTTTTGCTATGTGTGTTTTTCCAAAGCAACTGTTAGTACATGTTAGATGGTAGCCTAGGTCCTGCCTGGTCTTGTTGTATCATGAATTGTTGACAGGCCTTGCATTTGGTTTCATCTGCTGCATCACTCCTGTCAAAACAATTTGAATATTGCCTACCCATGTAGCAGATTATAGCCCCTTTGACATGGTCCACACTAACTATGTTAGAACACTTTAGAAGCTATTTAATGATTTGTTTTTGATTCATGTATACATGTATGTCCAGTCTATGTTGATGTTTGAAACCATCCTATGATCATTTCCTGTTACTACTGTTGTCTCGACTGTTGTTAATATGGGGAGTTTTAAATTCAATCTTTTGCTTCCCACTTCATCAAGTGTTAGCTGCTGATAAGCATTTTGTATGAGCTTTGAGTATGAGAGGAGTTTGATTTTGTATATATCCTTGTCTTGAGGTTGTCTTAACTGCAAATGCCCTCAGAGAACTCTTTAGCTTGTTTTCTCTTGTCATTTGGATGTTGGCTCTTGTGTGAGTGATGTAGGAAAGATTAGTTGGGAAGTTGAGGGTCATGTCCAACTGAGCCAAACAGTCATAATCATTGCTTCAGGTATACTGACTGGAACTGGTTTTTACTGAGTGTGCATCCCATGAATCATAGGCACCAACTTCTGAGTATTGATTGGCTGGAACTTTAAAGATATCTCAACAAATTTGTTTTTGCAAAGACTTTATCTAAGACAGTGTGCTATAACTATGCTGTCAAGAACAAGCCAAAGCAGTTAAGGCATCCTTTTTTATACAGAACTTCAGGGTTGTGTTTTCATCACTTAGGCATGTTTCAAACCACCATTCAAAGATAATCTATGTTTTCATTTTGTTTTGTTTGTGCATAGAAATCAGAATCATATGTTGCCAGAAAACACATCAAGGCCATCAAGCATGACAAAGTCATTTTTGCACATAACTTACCTTGCATCAATTTTTATCTTAAGAACGCACCATATATGTTGTTTATGGGCTGTTGACATAATTTCCCTCTGTTTTGAAACATAATGCTTGAGATCACATATTGACACCAATGCTTCAAACACACACAAAAAAAACCTTCAACTGCATCTCATAATTTCTAATTGGTATCCTGCATACCTGTTTATAAAACAAACTGTCTTAAACTCATTTGTGTGTTTGGCACCATCCATCAATACATGTATAGTGTGTGTATATAACTCATTTGATCAAATAGGTTTAAAATCTGCCATGAACTTCCTCTTACACTTCAAAAGGCCTTTGTTTGCAATTAATCTCATTTCTGTTCGAATCTAATCCATGAGCAGCTTACTCCAAATTTAAACAACTTTGTCTTTTTTAAGAACATCAAGCTATAACTTTAAGTTCAGGTTGTTTTTTTTGAAAAAACTCACACTTGCATTTTCACTCCAATTATGTGATGCGGGTATTATCTTGGAACATGTTTATTATCACCCTTTTTCACATTGAGTTGCAAGCAGGATAGAAACGGAGTTTGTAAATTTTGGTTTGGTTTCGGTGTAGTTCGAACCCAATCCGCATTTAGCCGTGTTTTGATGTTTGTTCTGCCCAGAAAACTCATAAATCAAGCAGTATGTATTTACTGGGGTGGCTAAATACACGGATGTATCGCCACCCCAGTGGTTCCTACCTTGCCCTTAAAAACGCCTTCAAGCCTTGTGTCCTGGGTTCGAGCCCCAGCGAGGCACCCTTTTTTTTTTATTTATCTTCTCTTCTCGTTTAACTATTTTCTCTTCTTCCGTTCATTTTATTGCACACGCGTGTATTGGCCTGGTGGATAGGTTGCCTGCTTGTGAGTGTAAGGACGTGGGTTCAAACCCCGCCCACGCCCCTTTCTTTTTATTTGCTTGGTGGTTTGCTTATTTATTTTATTTTCATAAAATCAGTCAATTTTCGAATGTTCAAAACTTATTTATTTTTTGTCAGATTTAATCCATTCTCTTTGTAACCTCTTCATTATGATGTCTATTTATTTTAATAAATTGTGATATCACATTTCGTTTGTTTTTACAACGCTTTGAATCTCACTTATTAGTAGGATCGTTCCTAGGCCTTTACCATGTATTTCAATTAGAATTCCCATCATTTCCATGTTCATTTCTATCTTGTGAGACTTATCTTTTATGTTAATTAGCATTTTAGGTTGTCACTCTCTCATTGGTCGTTACCATATGTTTTCTTTCCGTTTCGCTTTGTTAAGTTTATCTCCTTACCTCCTAAATTACGAGGCTAAACTAATTTAGCTGTGTGATATTGTTATCTAGGCATAGTCGTTACTTTCAATTGACATCTGTTCATATGGTTGTTACCTCCAATATACTTTCATCTTTGTTAAGATGTACTTTCATCTTTGTTAAGACATGCCATTAGTAACATTGCTTGTATACCTTGGTAGAAACCATTCATCTAATTTGAATTACTTGCTCATTATAATGTACTTGCCCATCTTTGATTGTAATCTTTGTCTTCTATATTCCTCATACTTGAATAACTCATTACCTCCGCCCTTGACTTTGAAAAGTCATCTTGAACCTTAGTTAAGATCAAAACCCATAAGCCACTTGACTTTGCTTAAAGACCCACCTTTACTAGGAGTGTTTACAACTAGAACCCTAGGATAGAGTTGTTAACTCTATGTAAGGATCATGGATATGATCACTTACTTCCCCCTTTGAGTGTTACAACATAGACATAGAGAGTTTTGTGAAACTCTACACAAACATTATTATGTTTGTTCCCCTTTGAACCTTGATCGCAATCAAGCGTTCTTCAACCCTAGTGAGGTGAACTACGATTGCTCTGATTCTATCCTAGTTAGGATACGTAGGCAGAGGACGCGATGTCTTTGCGAGCAAACTTAGAAACAATCTTAGGTCTTCATCTATCATAACCTTCACCTTTTTACCCAATACCCAAACCTTAGCAAATATTTAACAAACTTAGCATACAAATAAACAAAAGGTTCCTGTAGAGTACTACGGATGTTTAGGATGTGAGATACCTACCCTATGCATAACTAACCCCCGATCCCCAAATCTCTTAGCGTTGTTGTTACATCGCGCAAAAGGTTCTTTCTTTCTTTAGACCTTTCCTTTGGATAAATTAAAGTTCGGTTGTAAAAGAATTAAGATTCAAGTTAATTCAATAGCTTGATATCCGATTTTCACCGCAACAATACTGAAAATAAAATGCGGGAAATAAAGTGCGAGAAGTAAAAATGCGATAAATAAACGCAACCCAACAAGCAAACACACAAACGATAGGATTGACTCGCACAGGGAACCGTTGGATTCCCCAGCAGAGTCGCCAGCTGTCGCTTGCGCGAAAATAAGGTGCCGGCATAACAGAAGAGTCGCCACCTTTCGTTATTTATCCCTCAGAGCGGGAAAGGAAACGATCGGAAAAACCTGACGAATAAGGGTAAGACAAGGTCGTCGCAACCATTGTCTGGGTTCGGGAGTCGGTTACGCAAGGGGAAGGTATTAGCACCCCTCACGTCCGTCGTACTCGACGGGATCCTCGCTTGTTTGTTTACTTGGACGGGTTGGTTATAATCTATCTACCTATCAAGGCTGGCTGAAAAAAGAAAAGAAAAATGACTCGGCAAAGCGTCGCGCTTTATGCCTACGTATTCCCGTCTGGAACGAGAAATCAGAGTCAACGTAGTTCGGCTAACCACGGGTGAAGATGGGGAAGGTTGCTCGCTAGGATATCGCATCCTATGCCTACGTACTTCCACACTGTATGGAAGATCAGAGCAAACGTAGTTCGGGAAACTACGGGTTATCTCCTAAAAAGAAGTGTTTTTTATTGTGTTTGCGATTTCAACCGCACTAGAGACTATGACCTGAGGTGAATGCGTCGCATGTCACCCAAAGGGTACCATACTAAACATCCAGACTGTGGAAAAGAAACTCTCCCACAATCCTTTCTCAGGTAGCTTAAGGCTCGTAACGTACGAAAGAAATCATTCATGATTACTGTATCTTAAACTGTTTTGAGATGAGAAGAGAACAGGCCCAACTAGGAGGGAGACTATCAAGTCCTACTGTTATCATGCCATGGATTCATCCTATGGTTGAAGTTTGAACAGGGAACTCCTAGATGTTATCATGCATAGGTTTCAACCTAAAAGTCTATCATCAAATCCTCATCAGAGGAAATGAGAGTCCTAAGGGATCATGTCAATGATACACCAAAACAGACAAAAGCATCAGCTTTACCAGTAAAATGCATGCAATGCAAGTGAGGGAGGAAATATGTGTGGGGCTTCAGCCTCCACAAGCTCGTCTCGACCTCAAGCCAGTCATGAAATAACAGTAATCATACTGAAATAAACAACATGCTATCAAGCAAAGACAGTAAACTGCAATCATACAGATAAAAGAAATGAAATGCTATCAAGCAAAATAAACACATGGGCAAGGGAGCTGGGCTCTACCGAATACCCGCAAGCAAAGCCAAGCAATAACAATACAATCAGATGCACTCATGCTCTTAGACTGAACTTATTCTGAATGGGCTTAGTCTAATGCAGCAGACAAATCAGCCAAAACACACAATACATCAAAGAAAACAGAAGAAAGCCTCAGCTCCTCCAGCAGCAACCCAGTCTTCAGACTTCAGAGATCACTTGCTTTCCAGGTATCAACCCTACAACATGAGTATCAACTCATCTTCTCCCTTGAGCTTCAGCTCCTTTGATCAGCTCTACCTTCAGGCTTCACTATCTCCAGGGATCTTCAGGCATCAACAAAGTCTTCAGACTTCAACAATCTTCAAGGAATCATCCTCTTCAAAGCTTTAGCTTCTATCTTCAATGGCTCAAATGCTCCAGCAAACAAGATTCAGTCAACAAGATGAGTGGGGGATGTTACAGTACTCACTGACTTCCAAAGGATGCCATTGAGAACTTAACATCAAAGGAGAGGCTCTCTCAAAGTTCTACCTCATGGGCAAGGTCACTAATCCCTCCAAAAGAGAGAGGTGAATACCCTTAAGGGACTCTATGTCACAGAGAAGAAAGGAGGGGAACAAGACACTCCTTGTTTATTGCACAAAGTATTCTATCTGGGGCTCTGTCTATGCACCTATAAACCTATAAACAAAACAACAAAAGCTATGCTAAACTCCTCTGCAAGGTCTTCAAAGCTTCAAGGATGATTCACAAGCTCTTCATAAGGTCTTCACATGATGCCCAAGCTCCTCAAGCCAACAACAACTCCAAAGCAAGGCAAAACAAAACTAAACTAGCCCTAAAGGCCACACAAACAACATTCAATTCAAAAATCAATGAAAAATACTAAAATACCATACAAATTCCTAATATAAATTCTAGAGGATCCTACTTAACTACCCTTAGGTCCCATATATTCCCCATACACTAATTTGGCCTAAAAACCCCAAAAATAAAAATGCTGAAGTTCAAGTACACAACCTAAAACCCTAATTAGAGCACCTAAATGTCTAACTATCAAACTACATCAAATTTAATTTCTAAAATCAAGAGATAAATCCTACATGAAACTAGGGTTCAATATCTAATTACACAAAAAAGAATGAATTAAAAAACCTAAGGGAAGGTCCTAAAACAATTCTTGCAAGATAAGGTACAAACTAAAAGAAATAAAATACCCTATTTAAAAGAAAATACCACCATTAATTCCACATTAAAAATAAAATTTCATTTTTATTTTTATATTTTTCTACACAAAATTATCTAAACCTAGAAAAAAGAATGAGTAAAAAATCATCATTTATCAATTTTTTATGAATTTTATAAGATGGCTAAAATATAAAACAAATAAAAATAATATAAAAGGGAGGGGGGTGGCAATAGTAGAGACAGACAGTTGATTTTATTTGGGCTGAATCAAAGGGGGGTGCGCGTAGCACATTGGACCCAGCTAGCCCAGAATCAGTCACTAAACTAAACGACTGCGTTTGGCTAAGTGATACGCTGCGTTTCGCCAGCTTCAGACTTCCCTCCATCTTGAATTCAAACCAAGGCCGTTGGATTATAAGAATAAGTCAAGGATCTGGACCCATCTGACGGCTGGAGTTCATCTTCTCCAAACAAACCCTAGGGTTTGCAGAAAACCCTAATTTCGAACCAGAACTTCCACTCGATCGTTCTCACTGATGGCTGGGTGAAATCAAGAAATTCCAAAAGCAATCTTGCTCTACCAATTACCCTGAACACAATGACATCAATATTTGGCCATGAAACCTCCTGAATCGCTCTAACAGAAAGCACGAAGGTTGGGGTTCCACCATGATTCTCTGCTATCAACCTTAACCAAACTTCAATCTAATGATATAAATCTGTTCCACATGTTACCCTAGCCATTCTAAACCACATCATATCCATTAATACACACTAACCAGCTTGCTATCAATCTTGCAAAAAATGGTGCCCTGCCACGAAACCTCATGGATCCTTCTCTAATTCTCAGAAAACATTCCTCTAACCTAGCATGTTGATCTTACACCTAAGATTCTAACAGAATGCTCATAATTAAGGACTTCTAGATCAAGATACCAACCTGTTAAGCTTTGATGGTGAGGGGTGTTAGGACTTGATTCAGCACTTGAAACCTTCTCTAAATCTTCCTCCAATAATGGACACCTTTCTGTTTGCAAGAGTTGAGGGGGATAAAGCTTGTAGAAGAAGGAATGGCACCTTACTTGATCTTGAAGAAATCCAACAATGGCACTTTCCCTCTTACTCTCTCCACTAAACTCAGCAACTTTTCACCAACCTTTTCCTCCTTGTGACTCACTCTTTTTATAATGATGGATGGAAACAACTAGATCATTCTAGAATCATCTAGAAAGTGTTGAAAATGTCATGTGATGATAAGTTGGAAATCTCATGCACTATGCATTAAGTCTTGCAAAATGACCTTAAAATCTCCTCATATGACATATTGAAGTGTTATAAGCCATTACAAGCTTTTTCCTTGCCTTGTGTTAGGATTTCCAAGGGTGACTTCAAATGCAAGTAACAAAATAACAAAGCATCACCCATTTTAAAGCCTCAAATCAAAATTCTATCTAAACCAATGTTTTCAAAATGATGTTTCCAATCAAAATGATATATTGGATGACCTATTTTGGCTTTGTGGATCTCTCAAATCAATTTTCAAATTCAACTTTTCAAACTTATATGCCATTTTTAGTTCATTTTTGACCAACCATGCAACTTCATGCTATGAGCTTTTCCAACAATTTGTGACCTTCTTTCTAGACTTAAAATCACATTTTGAGCAACTTTCATGTTTTTAGTTTTTCCATTTGAGGCTTGGAAATAGGAGCTTTAGGCATTGGCTAAAATGACCTATAACTGACAAATGACCAAAATACCCCTGCCCTGTTCAAACCATAAGTTGAGTTCCACAAATCCTATCAAGTACTTCTACCACTCAAATTAAAGCTAAGAAGATTCCCTCCAACATTCATGTTGACCAAGAAATCATAGGAATCATCCTACTAGGGCAAAAGTTGTCTGCAAGTTGGGTGACTTTCAAGGACCCAGATTCACACACCTCTGCTGACCTGTAATTTGTCAAAACCATAACTTGAGCTCTGTAACTCCTATCAAGGACTTCCACCACTCAAATTAAAGCTAAGAACAAGCTCTACAACATTCATGTTGTGGGGAAGATGAGATATCAATCACATCTAGAGCTAAAACTACCTGGAAGATAGGGATCAAATTAGGGTTTTTTCACTGACAAACCTCAGAAACCCTAACTCAAAACTTCTCAAACTCCTCAATCATGATGAGTTGGTCTAGGAATCATCTTTATAACATCTCCATACATCATTTCATGATCTCATGGCCCTTGGATTAGGTCTCAACCTTCTCCAAATTTTCAGCTGATCTAGGGTTGACCCAGTCAAAACCCTAATTCTACCATTCATGGTTGAATCCTCTGAATTCTTGCACAATGACTTCTCTGGGCTTCATGATGGCTATCAAGACATCTCATATGCTTTCTCAAAACTTCAAGTTCATTCTCCAAGTCTCAGGATCATCTGAGGAGCACCCACAACTCTCAAGCTATGAAGCACACAACCCTGGCTCCAACCAATTCCCCTGAAGATCTTTTGAACTTTCTGATGAAGGTATCTATTTTCAAACACTCAATGAATAAATAATTGTTGGTCAAATTTTGGGGTGCAACACTGTGCTTGAGTTTTTCTGTATGCAAGGTTGTTACCTTGAGTGGTGAGTTTAAGTCCTATACCTAGACTTGAGTGCACTTATGATAGGAAGATGGTATATTCAAGAAGGCTTATAGGGAGTTGATTCCCGACCAAGCTGACTTGAGAAACCACCGCTCAGTGGAGGTCCTCTTGGGAGTAGTTTTGTTGAACGAGTATTCGTGAAAACATTACTACTTTCAACATAGGAGCCTGTGACACTGAGGACCTTTAGTTACCTTTTACCCCCACTTGGCCTTTTAGGACATAGTGCGATGACTATGAGGGAGTATTCCCGAAGTAGTTGATACACGATACTACACTCAGACGAGACTCTCTTGAGAATATTATCGACTACCGAGTGATTTGGGAAATTGATAATATCCGAAAGATGGGTTGTTGACTCTGAGAACCTCTTAGAACCCTATTCTTCAGATTTGAGAACCCCTATTACACACCCTGTGGTTAGTTCTTTACCCAGACCTCATGTTGTGATCTTGAACCTTTGATCCTGTTATGTGTGTTTTTCATCCTGTCTTGCATTGCATTGCATTTGCATCTTTGCATGGTTTGTTGCATACCTCTGTTTGTCTAGTAACTCATGTCCAGTTGTTTCTATCTTTTAGTGCACCTCTGAGTCGTCAAACTGATTCCTCGACACCGATATCGGACTAGAGCTAACTATAGACGCAAGATGTCAGAACAAGAAGTACACAACGCAGAAATCCGAATGGAGATCGATGAGTTAAAATCAGGCATGACTAAGCTCACCGAGATGTTTCAAGTCCTGATGGTCAGGGAAGAATCTCAAAGGACTGTCATTTAGGAAGTTTCAAGTGTCGATCCTCCTCCTGTTCAAATGCCGCCTTCAACTTGTCCATAGTTTGGTTTACCTCACAACTACTGTCCACCCCTTGCCTCTACTGCTATGATTGGTCAGACTGTCCAACCGGTTTTTCAAGCTACCGTCTTTGCTGAGCCCAGACCTGTAGTCTGTAACACCCCCTTTCTATACCCCTAATTAATACAAATAATCATTCAGGCATAATTCAAAATTTCATCAGAGTACATTTATATCATGGCATAAAAGGGGCATATCACATTATACCAAAAATTCAACACATACAACACCTGCTCAACAGATATGCAACATCCGGGCAACACCCACAAGAAAATATTTAGAACAAAGGCGGAAACATCCAAATATTTCATAATCTCCAAAACATGTATTCACATATACAATTATCATTCACCATGTTTACAAAACATATCATCAGCAGATACATACACAGGTGTATCACAAAAGAATCAAAATAATCCCTAACTACCCGGTGCCACATATCAGAGCCAACCGACCAAAAAGACTGAAGCCACGCTTCACAAAAGATCTCCAACAATCTAATCTGCAATGCCTCATATAGCATTATAAAACAGCAGAAGGGTGAGAAACAATATCATAATACATAATGCATATAAACATATATACATATACATATAACATCCAATAACATCGTTCGTGTTCTCACCACAACTCATCTCACTACACCGTACATCGCAATGTATTCACATAAATTATTTACAAATAGAGCACCAAGCATATACAATATGC
Source organism: Lathyrus sativus (assembly GCA_963859935.3). NCBI lineage: Eukaryota > Viridiplantae > Streptophyta > Magnoliopsida > Fabales > Fabaceae > Lathyrus > Lathyrus sativus. Next base: position 187,329,999 of record OZ012737.1, read on the forward strand.
ATCAACAATGTTTATATCAATTCATAAACATACACACATATACATATATATATATATATATATATATATATATATATATATATATATATATATATATATATATATATATATATATATATATATATATATATATATATATATATATATATATATATATATATATATATATATATATATATATATATATATATATATATATATATATATATATATATATATATATATATATATATATATATATATATATATATATATATATATATATATATATATATATATATATATATATATATATATCCACACATACATGTACCTTCAAGCATTCCATTCATGCCAATTATCAACAATTTACATAAACATCTACATCATGTTTATTCATCATACATCATGCAAAGATGATAAATGCAAATCATAGAGGCCAACTCGCTACTCTATGCAAATGTAATACGATACCGACTTAATCGTCCATCAGATTCTCCTAAGAATCTATTCGCTCACGCCCCTCACGGGTACACTATAACTCATCAAATTCTCCTAGGGATCACATCGTTCATCAGATTCTCCTAGGGATCACATCGCTCATCAGATTCTCCAAGGAATCACATCGCTCATCAGATTCTCCGAGGAATCACATCGCTCATCAGATTCTCCAAGGTATCACATCGCTCATCAGATTCTCCGAGGAATCACATCGTTCATCAGATTCTCCAAGGAATCACATCACTCATCAGATTCTCCGAGGAATCACATCGTTCATCAGATTCTCTGAGGAATCACATATTTCATCAGATTCTTCGAGGAATCACATTATTCATCGGACTCTCCTAGGAATCCTATCACTCATCAAACTCTCCTAGGAATCACATCACTCATCGGACTCTCCTAGGAATCCTATCACTCATCAGACTCTCCTAGGAATCAACAGCACAAGAATGTACTTCCTGATGCTTCACATGCAAAATGACTCCATACACTTCTTAAAATGCATACATGTTTACAAACATACTCAGGTTTTCTTCACATTCATCGCATATATTCATTATGCATTCACAATATATACACATATCACAATACATATATACATATTCATCATTCATTCACACCAATTCATACCTGGTTTATATTCATCATTCGATCTCAACATGCATTTCTATTCAATTCAAGTAAATGCACCAAATTGCCAAACAGCCACATTCCACACTTCACAAATCACAAACTAGGATTCACGCCATACGGCTACCCACAACATAACGTACCACACGGCACACAAAACTATTTCAATTCGATAAGGATTAAACATAACCGAACAAAGAAATCCGCATGGAAAGGAAAAACACAGAGAACAGGAAAATGCTGTCGCATTCACCAACCTTCGCCTGGCGAAGCCTCTGGCGAACCTTCGCTACTTCGTTCGCCTGGCGAACTTGCCAGCGAAGACCACTGGGAGTTATTCTGGAATTACTCGCTAGCACACTCACCTGGCGAACCTTCGCCACACTCATTCGCCTGGCGAACTTGCCAGCGAAGACAGGGTGTTTTCTACTGACTTGGTTCGCTGCTGCTCGCTGGGCTTCGCCTGGCGAAGCTTCGCTGCCATTCGCCTGGAGAACCTGCGAACTCAGAACTCCCATGGTTGTCCAAAAGCCAAAACTCACAAACCGACCGATTCAATCAAAATCAGTTCCAGTAGTACAGCCCACTCATCACCCGACTATACTACACCGTCTATTCCAAATTCTAACCGATAAAACTCATTTTCTACCGATTAAATCAACTTCCGACCTAGAAATGGAAACATAGAAAACAATCCAATATATCCAAACCAGCACATACATGATTACATACATTATCAAGATGATAAAACTTCTCACGCTTACCTGATCAACCGCAAGCTAGGGTTTGATCTTGATGTTTTCCAAAGTTTCCTCTTCTTTCTCTCCTCTTTCTCTTCTCCTTCTTTCTTTCTCTTCTATTTCCTCTTTAATATCTTCCTATTATTTTCCCAAAACATCTACTAACTCAATATCTCATAAAATATCCAACTTATCATTAAATAGGAAATGTCCAAAATACCCTCCAACTATTTTCTCCGAAAACTCCCAAAATCGGGTAAAATAGAACAATATGTAAACATAACATATTTCCACGAAAATTTCACATCAAAATAATATTCGCCTAATTAAAATCAAAAAGGACTTAACGAAAAAGGGATAATCGAAATCGGGGCGTTACAACTCTCCCCCACTTTAGAAATTTTCGTCCTCGAAAATATTACCTGATCTAAAACAACTCTGGATGCGATACACGCATCTTACTCTCCAATTCCAAAGTCGTACACGATCGCACGCATGCACAATTCATACCTCAATCATAGTTATGCCATGTGGCTCCTATAAAATCGTCGATTCGCCACAATCTCCATTGGAGATTATGGGTACACCGCTTGTACCCCACCAGGAATAATATCTCGGTCATTCTACCCCAATGATCATCTCACTAGGAACGACACATAGTCATTCTACCCCAGTGATTACAACTATACCGCTTATACCTCATTAGGAACGACATACTAGTCATTCTACCCCAATGAGATCGAATCTTGGGCATACACATATTCCAATATCATCATCTTGAAGTCTCCCCTCTTATCATCATCAAATCCACGAACTTCAAATCCAATTTCTCTTTCTGGCGGTACATCCTTAACATCCTTCCAGAAACATCTCTGAAAAGTCACGCACCACTGGGAACACATCCAATTCAGCCTTACTCTCCGCCAACAATGATGCAAACAACAGAACACTTGAGCCTCATCCGCCAAAAATTTCTTCAACTCTTTAGTAGATAGAAAACTCTCTCCCTCATCATCTTCCACAGAAGGAAACCTTACCAACTTGTGATAACAATCAATACAGACTCTATTATACTGCAACCAATTCATACCCAAGATTACATATAATCTTTCTAATGGTAAACATACTAAGTCCATGATAGAACCCTTACCACACATGGTCAAAGGGCACTTAAACACACTAAAGACGTAGTTACCGACCCCGAAGCGGGCGTCTCAATAACCATACCACCCTCACAAGAATAAAACACAATTCCAAACGCTTAGCGTCCTCAAAAGAAAAGAACGAATGAGTCGTTCCGGTATCAATAATAGCAACTAAAGGCATATTATTAATAAAGCACATACCTCAAATCAAACGATCCACATTAGTAGTGTTTGATCCTGCCAATGCAAATACTTTTCCACTTGTTAGAGCTTGCTTAGGTTTAGGACACTTAGCACTGATGTGACCTTCTTCTCCACAATTGTAGCACTTCACTACACCCTTTCTACAATCCGTAGCATCATGCCCAATAACTCCGCAGTTGGAGCACTTAACTTTGGGCTTTCCACACATAAAAGACTTATGAACCATCTCACCACACTTGTAGCATTTAATGGATCCAGAACTCCCTCCTCCAAGCCTCTTAACAAAGTTCTCCTTATACTTGCCCTTATCAGCAGGCATCACATAAGGTCCACTCCTTACTTGTTGCCTTTCTTTCTCCTCCTTCAAACTCTTGTAGTGAGTAGAACGAGTTTTACTATCCTCTTCAAAAATTCAACAACATTCGGTCAAGTCTGAAAATCTCCTTATCCTCTGATAGCCCACCACTTGCTTGATCTCAGGACGCAAGTCGTTCTCATACTTAACACACTTAGAAAATTATGCCGTCACCGCGTCATAGTGAGGATGAAACTTCACCAACTTTGTGAACTTAGTCGTGTAGTCTATCACGGACATATTGCCTTGTTTCAATTCCAGGAACTCCATCTCCTTCTTTCCCTTCACACTCTTAGGATAATACTTTCTCAAAAATTCGGTGCGAAACAAATCCCAAGTGATTTCCTCATCGTCTACTTCAAGAACTCGTCTCATACCGACCCACCAGTCGTCGGCTTCTTCTCTCAGCATGTGAGCCCCAAGTCTCACCTTGTTCCCTTCAGCACAATTCATAACTCTAAAGATCCTCTCGATCTCCTTTAACCAAATTTGAGCACCGTCCGGATTAAACCTTCCCTTGAATACCGGCGGCTAATTCTTTCTAAACTCATCGTTCGCATTCACATTCGGTGCGCCTTGCACCGCCCTAGCCATTGCCTCCAATGCAGCAGCCATCGCATTGTCATTACGACCAGCCATATTCTGATTATTCCCAAAAATAACAAGGTTAAACAACCGTTTAACCAACACAACAATAAGACAGACACAACTGACTCAACACTGGCTCTGATACCACTTAATGTAACACCCCCTTTCTATACCCCCAATTAATACAAATAATCATTCAGGCATAATTCAAAATTTCATCAGAGTACATTTATATCATGGCATAAAAGGGGCATATCACATTATACCAAAAATTCAACACATACAACACCTGCTCAACAGATATGCAACATCGGGGCAACACCCACAAGAAAATATTTAGAACAAAGGCGGAAACATCCAAATATTTCATAATCTCCAAAACATGTATTCACATATACAACTATCATTCACCATGTTTACAAAACATATCATCAGCAGATACATACACAGGTGTATCACAAAAGAATCAAAATAATCCCTAACTACCCGGTGCCACATATCAGAGCCAACCGACCAAAAAGACTGAAGCCACGCTTCACAAAAGATCTCCAGCAATCTAATCTGCAATGCCTCATAGAGCATTATAAAACAGCAGAAGGGTGAGAAACAATATCATAATACATAATGCATATAAACATATATACATATACATATAACATCCAATAACATCGTTCGCGTTCTCACCACAACTCATCTCACTACACCGTACATCGCAATGTATTCACATAAATTATTTACAAATAGAGCACCAAGCATATACAATATGCATCAACAATGTTTATATCAATTCATAAACATACACACATATACATATATATCCATACATACATGTATCTTCAAGCATTCCATTCATGCCAATTATCAACAATTTACATAAACATCTACGTCATGATTATTCACCATACATCATGCAAAGATGATAAATGCAAATCATAGAGGCCAACTCGCTACTCTATGCAAATGTAATACGATACCGACTTAATCGTCCATCAGATTCTCCTAAGAATCAATTCACTCACGCCCCTCACGGGTACACTATAACTCATCAGATTCTCCTAGGGATCACATCGTTCATCAGATTTTCCAAGGAATCACATCGCTCATCAGATTCTCCGAGGAATCACATTGTTCATCAGATTCTCCAAGGAATCACATCGCTCATCAGATTCTCCGAGGAATCACATCGTTCATCAGATTCTCCAAGGAATCACATCGCTCATCAGATTCTCCAAGGAATCACATCGCTCATCAGATTCTCCGAGGAATCACATCGTTCATCAGATTCTCCAAGGAATCACATCGCTCATCAGATTCTCCAAGGAATCACATCGCTCATCAGATTCTCCAAGGAATCACATCGCTCATCAGATTCTCCGAGGAATCACATCATTCATCAGATTCTCCAAGGAATCACATTATTCATCAGATTCTCCGAGGAATCACATATCTCATCAGATTCTCCGAGGAATCACATTATTCATCGGACTCTCTTAGGAATCCTATCACTCATCAGACTCTCCTAGGAATCACATCACTCATCAGACTCTCATAGGAATCCTATCACTCATCAGACTCTCCTAGGAATCAACAGCACAAGAATGTACTTCCTGATGCTTCACATGCAAAATGACTCCATACACTTCTTGAAATGCATACATGTTTACAAACATACTCAGGTTTTCTTCACATTCATCGCATATATTCATTATGCATTCACAATATATACACATATCACAATACATATATACATATTCATCATTCATTCACACCAATTCATACCTGGTTTATATTCATCATTCGATCTCAACATGCATTTCTATTCAATTCAAGTAAATGCACCAAATTGCCAAACGGCCACATTCCACACTTCATAAATCACAAACTAGGATTCACGCCATACGGCTACCGACAACATAACGTACTACACAGCACACAAAACTATTTCAATTCGATAAGGATTAAACATAACCGAACAAAGAAATCCGCATGGAAAGGAAAAACTTAGAGAACAGGAAAATGCTATCGCATTCGCCAACCTTCGCCTGGCGAACCTTCGCTACTTCATTCGCCTGGAGAACTTGCCAGCGAAGACCACTAGGATTTATTCTAGAATTACTCGCTATCACACTCGCCTGGCGAACCTTCGCCACACTCATTTGCCTGGCGAACTTGCCAGCGAAGACAGGGTGTTTGCTACTGACTTGGTTCGCTGCTGCTCACTGGGCTTCGCCTGGCGAACCTGCGAACTCAGAACTCCCATGGCTGTCCAAAAGCCAAAACTCACAAACCGACCGATTCAATCCAAATCAGTTCTAGTAGTACAGCCCACTCATCACTCGACTATACTACACCGTCTATTCCAAATTCTAACCGATAAAACTCAGTTTCTACCGATTAAATCAACTTCCGACCTAGAAATGGAAACATAGAAAACAATCCAATACATCCAAACCAACACATACATGATTACATACATTATCAAGATGATAAAACTTCTCACCCTTACCTGATCAACCGCAAGCTAGGGTTTGATCTTGATGTTTTCCAAAGTTTCCTCTTCTTTCTCTCCTCTTTCTCTTCTCCTTCTTTCTTTCTCTTCTATTTCCTCTTTAATATCTTCCTATTATTTTCCCAAAACATCTACTAACTCAATATCTCATAAAATATCCAACTTATCATTAAATAGGAAATGTCCAAAATACCCTCCAACTATTTTCTCCGAAAACTCCCAAAATCAGGTAAAATAGAACAATATGTAAACATAACATATTTCCACGAAAATTCCACATCAAAATAATATTCGCCCAATTAAAATAAAAAAGGACTTAATGAAAAAGGGATAATCAAAATCGGGGCGTTACATGGTCCACGCTGTTACCCAGACTGTCTGAGCTCCCTTTGAGAACCCTCTCTATGAGTACAATGCTGCCAATACTCAAGGGGAAGACCATGAAGATTTAGTGAGCATGAGGTTGTTCGTGAGCAGTTTCACATTATAGATAAGAGACTCAAAGTTATCGAGGGTACTGACTTCTTCAATGTTGATGCAGACAATATGTGCCTAGTTTCTGGTCTTGTTATGCTTGCAAAGTTCAAGACTCCCGAGTTTGTGAAGTATAAAGGTCACTCATGTCCAAGAGCCCATTTGGTCATGTACTTCTGAAGGATGGCAGCGTACACCAACAATCAGAAGCTGCTCATCCATTGCTTTCAGGACAGTTTGAGCGGTGCTTCTCTCAAGTGGTATATGAACTTAGAGCATAGCAGCGTCCACTGCTTCCAGGATTTTGCCAATGCTTTTATGAGGCAATACAAATACAATCTGGACATGGCTCCTGATTGCCGCCAACTTCAAAATATGTCTCAGGGTGAAAGAGAATCGTTTAAGGAGTACGCCTAGCATTTGAGAGAATTAGCTTCCCAAGTGGAACCTGTAACACCCCGTTTCCCAAAATAAAATAAAATGATTAAAACAAACACATATCAGAGTACCACCCACAACGAGATGTCACAATTTCCACCAAGTTCTCATTAAATGATTCACAGTCAAAATATGCAGCGGAGAAAATATACTCTTTTCATTCATATAAACATATCACATGCATATCATGTCATATACAACGTTTAAGGCCATCTGCCCAAAATATATAGCTGTCATACATCAACACATATCCCACAGAACCAGATACGCCACAGGGGCACACATAATCAACAATAAACAATAACTCCCCAAAAAGCCCCGGTGTTACGTATCAGAGCAATCCTACGACGACGCCACAATCCAAGCTAGCTAAACACCTGGATTGTCTATACTTCCGAAGAAGCACAGACCACAACAGCAACAGAGGGGTGAGAATCACGATCAAATAATAACGGTATTAACATACATGAAATAAAAGGCAGAAAACAATAAATCAATTATTTCATATACCACATACCCGGACCTACTGTCCCATCATTAACAATCACAACACATACACAACTCACTATGCAACACATGCACTGGACTCCAAAAAATGCGGTACCGACTCAACTCAGGATAGATCGCATACACTCCCTCTGAGCAACGATCTATCCCTACCACGCTCCTCCTGAGCTCATATAATCAAATAACAACGTCCCCCACTTGGGACACGGGTGGTCGCATACACTCCATCCGAGCAACGATCCAAATTCCCGTCCACGCTCCCTACTGGAGCACGTGAGCCACACAGGCCTCACGTCCACACGCTCCCCATTTGGAGCACGTGAGCCACACATGCCTCACGTCCACACGCTCCCCATTTAGAGCACGTGAGTGAATCGCATACGCTCCACCGAGCAACGATTCACCACGTCCACATACCATGCAAGGCGCTATGCATAACCACACGGCACACACAGTGCACATGACCCCACTGGTCCATCGCATCATAATATGCATACATACACAAGCACACAAAGTGCATCGATCCTACTGATCCAATCCATCACAACAACACGTCAATATAATGCACACAAGGCATATCGATCCTACTGATCACAATCTCCACACAACAGCGTACAAACGCAACGCATATAAAGCGTATCGATCCTACGGATCCACTCACCACAACACATCACTACAACATATCACACACTATGCATATAAGGCATATCGATCTCACAACAACATATAATCACAACGCATATAAAGCGTATCAATCCTAATGATCACAATTTATCATATATCAAAGATATCTCACTCATCAACACAACACTCACGGTGCACACGATCCTACTGATCCATCAACGTACAACACACAGTCACAACGCACACAAGGCGTACCCGATCCTACTGATCTACGGTCACTCAACATATGAGCACTACGCACACAAGGAGTATTGATCCTACTAATCCACGGTCACACAACTTATAGCACACACATATAATTATACCACATAATCCACCGATCACGTCGAATGCGTTCAACACCGGCCACATATCCCTCTAACACCCAACATACACCCAACACCCATAAATCATCACGGTACTTCAGACTGGCCACACTCAGCAATCACAGCTGCACACAGTTCCAGGGAAAACAAAGTTTTGCTATGCTCGCCACCTATCACCTGAATCTCATACAACCACATCTCAAGAGTTTCTTACAATAGGACATACACTCATAATGTATATCAGGTCACTTATTCGGTTATACAATTACCACGAGTATCACACTCCCGTATCAAACGTATTCATTCCTAATCGAAGGATACATAGCCACTTTAGGCATCACAACGTACTTCGGTTCAATCGTTCATATCAACGAATATTCAAGCACACGCTCCCTACATCACCTTCATGCTCTCAACTGATCCACGATAACCACGTACTCGCTCACGACCAACAAGGGTTTAACCACGCGAGAAACGGAACAACACAGCATAAAAACCATAAAATGGTGTCATGCTCGCTGCCATTCGCCTGGTGAAGCCCCGCAGCGAACACTCGCTGGGACTCGCCCGGCGAAACCCCTAGAGAAGCCAAACAGAAGCAAAAGGCAGCATTCGCTGCCCAGTTCTCCTGGCGAAGGCTCGCCCCCATTCGCCCAGCGAATGCACGTGAATTCTGCAGAAAAACTGCTGTTCAGAAACAGCCCCACACTCCGATTTCGTCGGATTAAATCCCATGAAATCATACACTATACCAGTACAGTACTATCCCACAAGACTACACCGATTATCCTAGTTCATACTCGATAAATCCTCAGTTCGACTCAATTCTCCAACTTCCGGCATTAACTCCGAATTTACCGGAAACCCAAAATCATCAAACAACCATTCCATAGCACATGCAATGAACTCATACACAATAATCACAATTACAACAGAAATCAACAACATGCAACAACATAATTTCATCATTCATCTATGGGGTTTAGGGAATTCCCCGTTCTACCAATTTTTCATGCAATACCGAATTTAACCGATCAATCCCCCCTTACTTCAAATTCGATGCTGATGTTGATGAAGCCTCTCAATCCACACGAAAATCCTACAGCCCAGCCTCCTCTTGCTCAAGCTTGCTCTTGCTTTGATTGTGTTCTTCTCCTTCGACCGTGTTTCCTCTTCTCATGCGTGTCCTCTTCCTCTCCTTTTTCCAATATTCCACCTTTACCCTCAATACCCCCAAAATTCACCTTATTCCAAATAATATATAATTTCCCATAATAATAATAATAATAATAATCCTCTTATTTCCTTTAATTCACTAAATCCACTTAATTTCCAAAATTCCATTTAATTATATTTTTCTCATATGTTAATATTAGTAATAATAATGATAATAATTAATAATAATATTACATTACTATTATTTATCACATCTTTATCACTGCATACCAATATCATGAGTTCTTGATCCTCCAAGTCATTTCACCAAAACACATCCGTGAGTAAAATAACACTGAAACCAAAAATAATTAAAATGGGCGTTACAACTCTCCCCCACTTTAATTATTTTCGTCCTCGAAAATTATCTGATGGAAACAATCCCGGATATGCATCCCGCATCCCAGGTCACACTGCCTCTTGCAACACCTCTCCGAGCCACTCTCACCAAAGGTGTCTCTTTCCCTCGGAGTTGTTCATCGTTTACCAATCCGATCTAGCAATGCCTCAACCATCAAATCGTTTTCTTACTTGCACATCATCCATCTGAATTAATGTACTCCCTCAACGGAGACACATGGAGCACATCATATCAATCGCGAGCGACAGTAGCAAAACGGTTTAACATGCTATTTCTCCCATGCTTTCACTGCGCCACTCTGATACAAACCACCGAATACGGTGCGAGCTTCTGAGACTCCAAAAATCCGACCAACATTGGTCACCGACGTAATTCTCAAAACATATCTTTTCTGGGATCCTCTTGATCCTCCCAGTCGTCTCATGCCCAATTCTCAGATCCGAACACTACACTCTTGCTCGACTCATTCCAACACAAGGAGTCCTACTCCTCTTATCGCACAAGTCCTCACACAGCGCCATTCCGACACCAGAATGGTAACCGTCATTCTAGGTAGCTCAATTATGATAATTAACCATTCTACGATCCATCTTGATCCAACACACAGGCTCTCCACAAACCCTCTAAACACTGAACATCCCTCCCTGTCCGTCCATCCGTACACGGATGAAAGGCAAAGTTTAACTTCCACATGATACTCAAAGCGTCCGCCAACTCTTCCAAAACCTCGATGCAATCTCAGATTCCTATCCGGCACAATATGTGACGACATCTCATACAACTTCACAACTTCATCGATATACACCTTATAGTCCTCAACATAGAACAGTTAACCCATCCAAAATTAAAATCATATTCCTCAATTCTTCGGAAAACCCAACTCCAAAACCCGCGGAACTACTACCCGATTTCCACTCTGGAAGATTTCGACAGCTGCATCAGACTCCACAGTCTCTAATGTTCAATCTTCGACTTCTGGCAATTCTAACTAGCATAATTAAACTCACCCACTTATCTTCCCCTTTATAGCCATCACAATAATCCCCTCAAATCCGGTTACATCCTCATAGCACCGTGGTGAATACCCCATCTACTTCATCACTCATATCCCACTCAATAATATCTAGAACACAAACTCTTATCACCACATATCAGGATACCATTTCCATAAATCTGAAAATCGTCCTTTCAAATTTTGATTCCTCAAATTCTTCCAGTCTACCAACTCACCCCAGCGCGTTGACCTCATCGAATCTCATCAAGAATATCACTTAGTAAGGTCCAATACACAAAACTAAGCTCCACAAGAAGTCTCCTTATGACTAAACTCATATCGCAAAACTGCTTAATCAGTCTCAACTCTCTCTATCATCCTCTTCATCATATGCAAGGATCTTCAAATTACAGCATAAGCTACCACATTATCCTTTCCCGAATGATAATCTCAATCTAAAACCATAATCCTTCTAGAGTTCTCAATTATTTTCTCTGCCTCATTTACTACACTTCCAAATCAAACAGATACCTCAAGCTCTTGCGGTCACCAAACATTTTAATTCTCAAATTAACCAATTGAAGCCCCCAACTCTGGCGCAACCACAATAGTAACCAACTCCAATTTACTTGTCAGACGATTACTCTTATGTACTCCAAGTTGCCGTAAAGCATGACCACAACTCACTGATGTTGCACTGAACACATCTTCCAACCATACCAACAGAGCTTCACACAACACAACAAATAATTCTATTGAGTTTGGCACAATCCATACACGAGTTGTTGACAGCTCTCCGAAACTCTTTGAAACCCTCTTCACCTTGGCATAAAAACTGCTTTCCCTCTCACACTGGTAACTTAAGTTCCCTATGCTCAACACGATTCCATATCTTCTTTGAATATACCAAAATATCATCGGTTAACACAACCATTGTCTCACTCCACCAAGTAGGGAAAATTCCATGCCAAACGGATACTCACTTTCGCAAGTTATGGCAGAAACACGCACCACACGCTCTGCATTTACTACAAAATCCAAAAATAGTCCATCAATAATTAACTTAATTCCATGCCAATACTTTACCATCCTCTAGATCTTTGGACTAGCTTTCCAACGCTTCGAACCGTGCGTCATTCTGAGTTACGGTTCTCCCGTTACGACAAAAACACCAAAACAACTTTCTCTGCCCAGGACTTCCACGCTAGGCGAACATAGTAGCGAGTCGTTCGCTAGCATGCTCGCTAGGCGAAGGGTCTGGCGAACATGACAGTCCGAAATCTCATTTTCGACCGTTACCTGACTTCCGAGTGTCCTATTTTGATTCCGTAAAAAGTTGCGATCTCGGAATTCGACATACTACAACAATTTCACACTTAGAAGACCATTCAACACATCCTCAACTCTTGGAACACTTAAAGGCCGAGTTACACCGATTTGCACTCCACATTCTTACTTTCTTTAACATCCACCAGATGTCACTATCCACACTTACATACTCGGCTTCACAATCTATCGTCACAACACACACGCTCGATACCAGTCTCAAAACTACTCCCTCGATTCAATCCTTGTCCATCCAAACAAACATATCATATGGAGTCCTCACTCTCGGACAGGTTCCCGTAACTGAGTCGGTCACAAATCCACTTCACGTTCTGACTGCTAATCACTACCATGTTAAGATAACTCTTCAAACAACTACAATCAATCGGCAAATCGCCAACTTTCCCACTTCCATTATAACTCGAAGATTTCCATCATAATTCAAACACTTCAACATTGTTCTGAGCCGACCCGCCCAAACAATTCTCCAGCACCCAGCTGAACTCCAGACAATTCACTGCTCACGCCATCTAAGCTTGCAAGACACGTCCATCCTATCCAACACAATCCCAACTGCTATCAACAACAGATTAAGGGTGATCAGTTCCTCAATTTATCAATAGACAGCCGAAATCATGATGGGGAATAAACCATCCTTGCGAAACTATGAGAGCGTTCAACCACACGCCGAGTTACAACTCCATATTGCAGGACCTAGGAGAAGCACGAGCTCCTCCCCCACTTTAATTATTCTCACACCTGCAGACAAAGGTTAAATAGCAACCATGTAACAACAGTGTTTCCACACATGTCGCACACAACGGGGATACACAACACTAGACAACTTGGCCGGACGAACCGACCTGCTCTGATACCAACTTGTAACACCCCGTTTCCTAAAATAAAATAAAATGATTAAAACAAACATGTATCAAAGTATCTCCCACAACGGGATGTCATAATTTCCACCAAGTTCTCATTAAATGATTCACAGTCAAAATATGCAGCGGAGAAAATATACTCTTTTCGTTCATATAAACATATCACATGCATATCATGTCATATACAACGTTTAAGGCCATCTGCCCAAAATATATAGCTGTCATACATCAACACATATCCCACAGAACCAGATACGCCACAGGGGCACACATAATCAACAATAAACAATAACTCCCCCAAAAGCCCCGGTGTTACGTATCAGAGCAATCCTACGACGACGCCACAATCCAAGCTAGCTAAACACCTGGATTGTCTGTACTTCCGAAGAAGCACAGACCACAATAGCAACAGAGGGGTGAGAATCACGATCAAATAATAACGGTATAAACATACATGAAATAAAAGGCAGAAAACAATAAATCAATTATTTTATATACCACATATCCGGACCTACTGTCCCATCATCAACAATCACAACACATACACAACTCACTATGCAACACATGTACTGGACTCCATAAAATGCGGTACCGACTCAACTCAGGATAGATCGCATACACTCCCTCTGAGCAACGATCTATCCCTACCACGCTCCTCCTGAGCTCATATAATCAAATATCAACGTCCCCCACTTGGGACACGGGTGGTCGCATACACTCCATCCGAGCAACGATCCAAATTCCCGTCCACGCTCCCCACTGGAGCACGTGAGCCACACAGGCCTCACATCCACACGCTCCCCATTTGGAGCACGTGAGCCACACACGCCTCACGTCCACACGCTCCCCATTTGGAGCACGTGAGTGAATCGCATACGCTCCACTGAGCAACGATTCACCACGTCCACATACCATGCAAGACGCTACATATAACCACACGACACACAAAGTGCACACGACCCCACTGGTCCATCACACCATAATATGCATACATACACAAGCACACAAAGTGCATCGATCCTACTGATCCAATCCATCACAACAACACGTCAATATAATGCACACAAGGCATATCGATCCTACTGATCACAATCTCCTCACAACAGCGTACAAACGCAACGCATATAAAGCGTATCGATCCTACGGATCCACTCACCACAACACATCACTACAACATATCACACACTATGCATATAAGGCATATCGATCCCACTGATCCACTCATCACACAACAACATATAATCACAATGCATATAAAGCGTATCGATCCTACTAATCACAATTTATCATATATCAAAGATATCTCACTCATCAACACAGCACTCACGGTGCACACGATCCTACTGATCCATCAACATACAACACACAGTCACAACACACACAAGGCGTACCAGATCCTACTGATCTACGGTCACTCAACATATGAGCACTACGCACACAAGGAGTATCGATCCTACTGATCCACGGTCACACAACTTATAGCACACACATATAATTATACCACATAATCCACCGATCACGTCAAATGCGTTCAACGGCGACCACATAGCCCTCTAACACCCAACATACACCCAACACCCATAAATCATCACGGTACTTCAGATTGGCCACGCTCAGCAATCACAGCTGCAACAGTTCCAGGGAAAACAAAGTTCTGCTATGCTCGCCACCTATCACCTGAATCTCATACAACCACATCTCAAGAGTTTCTTACAATATCATATACATCCATAATGTATATCAGGTCACTTATTCGGTTATACAATTACCACGAGAATCACACTCCCGTATCACACGTATTCATTCCTAATCGAAGGATACATAGCCACTTTAGGCATCACAGCGTACTTCGGTTCAATCGTTCATATCAACTAATATTCAAGCACACGCTCCCTACATCACCTTCATGCTCTCAACTGATCCACGATAACCACGTACTCGCTCACGACCAACAAGGGTCTAACCACGCGAGAAACGGAACAACACAGCATAAAAACCATAAAATGATGTCATGCTCGTTGCCATTCGCCTGGCGAAGCCTCGCAGCGAACACTCGCTGGGACTCGCCCGGCGAAACCCCTAGCAAAGCCAAACAGAAGCAAAAGGCAGCATTTGCTGCCTAGTTCTCCTGGCGAAGCCTAGCGAAGGCCCGCCCCCATTAGCCCAGCGAATGCACGCGAATTTTGCAGAAAAACTGCTGTTCAGAAACAGCCCCACACTCCGATTTCGTCCGATTAAATCCCACGAAATCCTTCACTATACCAGTACAGTACTATCCCACAAGACTACACCGATTATCCTAGTTCATACTCGATAAATCCTCAGTTCTACTCAATTCTCCAACTTCCGACATTAACTCCGAATTTACCGGAAACCCAAAATCATCAAACAACCATTCCATAGCACATGCAATGAACTCAAACACAATAATCACAATTACAACAGAAATCAACAACATGCAACAACATAATTTCATCATTCATCTATGGGGTTTAGGGAATTCCCCGTTCTACCAATTTTTCATGCAATACCGAATTTAACCGATCAATCCCCCCTTACTTCAAATTCGATGCTGATGTTGATGAAGCCTCTCAATCTACACAAAAATCCTACAGCCCAGCCTCCTCTTGCTCAAGCTTGCTCTTGCTTTGATCGTGTTCTTCTCCTTCGACCGTGTTTCCTCTTCTCATGCGTGTTCTCTTCCTCTCCTTTTTCCAATATTCCACCTTTACCCTCAATACCCCCAAAATTCACCTTATTCCAAATAATATATAATTTCCCATAATAATAATAATAATCCTCTTATTTCCTTTAATTCACAAAATCCACTTAATTTCCAAAATTCCATTTAATTATATTTTTCTCATATGTTAATATTAGTAATAATAATGATAATAATTAATAATAATATTACATTGCTATTAATCATCACATCTTTATCACTGCATACCAATATCATGAGTTCTTGATCCTCCAAGTCATTTCACCAAAACACATCCGTGAGTAAAATAACACTGAAACCAAAAATAATTAAAATGGCCGTTACAGAACCCCCTATAACAGAGAAGGAGCTAATGGAATGTTCATGGACACTTTGTCTCCTTTCTATTGGGAAAAGATGATTGGGAGTGTCTCTTCGAGCTTTACAGATCTGGTGACCATTGGCCAAAGGTTAGAAGAAGGACTGAAAAATGGTAAAGTATCCAAAGCTGCTGAATCTTCTAATGGCGCAAAGAAATCCTATGGGAATTTCCAGAAGAAGAGAGAAGATCAGACTAATGCTATCATGACTGAAGTGAGAAGGCCTCGTCCTAGACTTCAGTTTGTTGATCATCATGTTGTTGATGCTCCACGACCAGCTCAGATTCCTCAACATCCAACTGTTGGACATAACCAGTATCGGAATATGAATCAATTTGATCCTATTCCCATGACATACACATAACTTTATCCTGACCTGGTTCAACAAGGGCTGATCACTACAAAGACTTAGGAACCTCCTCCTAATCCTCCTCCAGCTGGATTTAAGGCTGATCTCCATTGTGCTTTTCATGAGGGTGCCCCAGGCCACGACTTGGAGCATTGTTATGCACTGAAAGCCAGAGTGCGTGAGTTGGTTAGAACTGGAATCCTTGATTTTAAGGATAGTCATCCGAATGTTCAGAACAATCCCTTGCCATTGCATCAAAAGTGAAGCTTCAGTCTGACTTCAGCAGACTATCTTTTTAAACGCCAGTGTTTCAGACAGGACAAATCATCTTTGTACTGATTTAGTCACTAGGCCTTTTGTTTCTCGTTGTTTGTACTTTCCTCCATTTTTTAAAGTTCTTTTCTTCTAATTAGTGTTTGTACTTTCATATCAATGAGAAAAGCATTGCGACTTTTGATTTCAATTTATTTTGTCTATTATTTGCACTTTTATGCTTTATCTTTCAAATATTTACTTGTTGTTCAAACTTTTGATTATGCAAATGTTTGAGGGAGGATGATGAAAACATATTATCCATAACTGCTACTGGTATGCTTTCAATCAAACTTTGTTGACGATGTAAGGCATTGTTTCAATCCCCCAAACATTGAAGAAATAAGGAAGTTATTCCCTTGTCAACCCCTTCGAGCCAAGAAGTAGGAGTTTCTTTCCTTACAAAAACCCGCAATCTTAACCTTGGGATGGGTAGTTCTCAGTTAACTTGGTTATGTGTTCATACAATACACCTTTCATATAAAGGTTGCACTCACCATTTTCCTTCGCACACAGCAAGCAAGTGTCGAAGATGTTTTCCAAGTCAAAAGTCGATGGTGGTTCACCATAATCATTAAGTCAGGTAGTCATTTTCTTTCAAAAAAAATCAAAAGAAAAAAGCCCGCTAAGTTAAAACCTATGAAGGAGACTTAGGCAAAACTGGGGCATCCCGCTGACTGTAAGCTTCACAAGAAACAGTTCAGGAAAAAGTTAGGGATAATAAAATAGGAGATCTTTAAACCCTTCATCTTGAAAATCCTCAAATGTTAAAATGACCAAATGTTGTAAAGAAGCAGTGACTTCCTTTTCAAAAAGTCTGTTGACTTTTGAACCATCATCACTATTATCAGTGCAATTTTCAACCTATGAGAACCCGAGCGGATAGTATGAGTTAACTGAGCGTAGGGCTGAAGATTATCACGTAGATTGGGTGGGCACAAATAAACTTTGAGCCTTTATCCTTTATTTCTTAAATCGTGAACCAAACCACGTTACAACCTTCAAAATACCTAACTGAAGCAAGGTTATTTTGAAAGCATACTACAACAAGGTTGCGTAAGCTGACTCCAAAAGATTTTTGCAAATCAATTATTTTGGCATTACACTTTTGCTTTACACTTTGAGTATTTTGAACCGCCGCGTTCTGATATGAAACTCTTATACTTTTCATATTTCAAAAGGGATCTTTGATTTCAAAGGTTGCATAAACTTTGCATTACCATGTTTGTATGAAAACTTTTATTTGCAAATTGGCTTTCCTCTCAAGGAATTTTCAAACAATTGAGAAACTTGGTCAGGTGATCCTATTAGGTTCCTTTCACGTCCTGTTAAGAATCAGTTCAATATTTGTTCAGGGCAAGGTCTTCTCAAAATTAGTTTATCCAAAAGTTTTTTTTAAGATTCAGACTGGGACAAACCTTCCCGGGGCACAGTAGTGCAATCATCTACATGATCAGATAAGCTGAAGCAATTACCAGTTCATCTATAATAGTCAGCTAATCTGGGACAGTTTACTTGAAGGATCCCCAAGCAACTCTCCATCGTTCCTACAAGGACCATCAACTTGATACAATTTAGCAGTGTGGCGGAGATGTGTTCAGAAGTAACATCTTTGGTCCCCAAGCAGAATGACAGTGATCTCCGTGTTGAGGAATCAGTTCTATAGTCTTGTCATCTCACCAAAAGAGTCGAGCCTTGTCATCGGCGTCTGCATTTGCATTTGATCATATATCATAGCATAATTCACATACATATGCATATCATGAATGTTTCATCCTCATTTGCATTTCTCCCGAGGTCGTGTTGTTATCCCTGTCTTACTTTGTGGTCAAAGTCCAACTCACTTGGCATATACCAAATAGTTTTTTTGTCATGTCTATATGATGTTCTTCCATATATGACATTTCTTATCCAATTGTTCTTCCGGATATGTCTGTTCCTATCTCACATCCAATACCATTCTCAGATATTATGATTATACCTTTCATTCAAAGCCATTATTGGATGTCTGGTACCTTTTTATCCAACGCCATTCTTGGATGTCACCTTTGCTTCTCTCTCTGATGTTTTTTCAGAACTTATATGATGTTTTTCTAGATATTTCCTTTGATTCTGATGTTTTTCTAGAATCTATCTGATGTTTTTCCGGATTTGTTTCTCTCTCTGATGTTTTTCTAGATTGAGTCTTTGTTCTGATGTTCTTCGTGAACTTATCTGGTGTTTTTCCAGATATTCCCTTTGATTCTGATGCTTTTCTAGAATCTTTCTGATGTTTTTCTGGATATGTTTCTCTTTCTGATGTTTTTCCAGATTGAGTCTTTGTTCTGATGTTCTTCCAGAACCTATATGATGTTCTTCCAGATAGTCCATTGTGATTCTGATGCTTTTCCAGAATCTCATTTCTTTTGTACTTATCTGATGCTTTTCCGGATATGTACTTTTGCTTCTGATGTTTTTCCAGAGCATCCTTGTGTATATCTAATGTTTTTCCAGATATGACTTTTGTTTTGATGTTTTTCTAGAACCCCTTTTGTGTCTATCTGATGCTTTTCCAGATACGACTTTTGCTTCTGATGTTTTTCCAGAGCCTCTTTGTATCTATCTGATACTTTTCCGGATATGACTTTTGTTTCTGATATTTTCCTAGAAACTCCTCTGTACCTATCTGATGCTTTTCCAGATATGTATTTTTGTTCTGATGTTCTTCCCGAACTCCTTTGTTGCTTATCTGATGTTCTTCCAGATATGTCTTCAAACCTTTTCCCGTACATTTAATGCTTTCCTAAATGTTTCGGATGTACCTTCAGAGCCTTTTCTTCGTCTAATGCTTTTCTAGATGTCTTCATTTTGTTTCTGGATGTGTCTCATAGTTTATTCGATGTTTTTTGAGTATCTCTGGTGTGTTTCACAGTTCACTCGATGTTCTTCTGAATGTCTCTGATGTTTGTTTCTTTGTCCCTGATATATTTCCCAGTTTCTCCTCATCTCATTCAATGATATTTTGAATGTTGTGACTCTTTTCCATCCAGTCCCGTTCATGGATGATGATTGTTGCTTCCTCAGTGTTGCTGTCTTTCCCCTAGTGAGTGGCTGCTCATTGTGTTAACTCTGTCCCGTTTTACTTTCGTGTCTGTCTGCATTTTAGCATTTCATCATCCCATAATTTTCATCATACTAGAATTCATTGCATGTCAGCATTACATAGTCTTTTCTTTTGTCTATAGCATAGCATGTGATTGCATCTAAGAGAAAAAATTTCGGTTATCTATATCTAAATACCCTTCACATGATTTCATGAGGATTTTGTATCACTCATGTCATTCAGTGAGGATATTTAAATAGGGGCAACTGTCATACCCCAAATGTTACCCTCAGATTCTTTCATCATTTTCATATAATTTAGGTCAATCATTTCTCGCATAATACCCAATTTATCAGTTAAAATAAACTTGTTGGAATTACAGGCGAATCGGTCAAATTAAAAGTCAATTGTGCGTAAAATCAGTGGACGAAAAATTTTAAAATCGAGCCTGCAGACGTTGGTGATATTAATCTACGTTTTGCGTAGTTTAACTTGACGTGCTTATTTAAATTTTTCGACCACTTTTCGGTCGCATTTTTAGACAGTTTAAATCATTTTAGCCGGTAAAATTTATTTTAAAATTTGACCAAACGCTGTATTTTTTCGAATCGTATATTTTGCGCTGATCATTTTGGTGTATTCATTTTTTTTAACACTTTAATACTGGTCCAATTATTTATTTTTTTTATCAATTTTATTTCCATTTTTTTTAATAATAATATTTTTATTTAATCTCTTTTTACTTTTATTTTTTTCTTTCAGTTTTTAATATTAAAATTTTTATTTCTATTTTATTTATTATTTTCTTATTTTTAATATTTAAATTTTGACCTTTACCTATTTTTAGAAATACTTGTTAATTAAGATTTATAAAGCCATTTTGTTTTACTCATTTAAAAAAAAAGAAGTAATGTAGCATGCATGCTTCGACTGTCATCCACGGTACTCCTACGCTAAACCAAAACAATACAGACACAAAGAAAGAACACAACTCAGACTTTACATTTGATTTTTCACACAATAACACTTTCACCCTCATATGCAAAAACCTGCTATTTTTTATAATAAAACCACTCTTTCACTTTTAAACTCAAAAACCACTGCCTTGACTTTCATCTTCATTTCAACTGACAATCACATACTCTTCTCACCTTTTTTTCAAAAGAAAGAACAAGGTACTGCTACTTGATATACTCTCTCTTTCCATAAACCAACAATCTACCTTGTTTCTCCAAAGAATGAACATAAAACATTGCTGCCAATTTCTTCCTTCTTAAAAGATAACTAACCTCACCACAAATCTTTACAAAACTATTCACAAAATTCAAAAAGGAGAACAAAGCTTTAATAATATCAACTCAAAGAAAAATAAGGAAGAATAAGAGATGATTTAAAGTGAACCAGATCCCAAATATTACAACGTCACGCCTCCACCGCAAACCGCAATCAACCGGAGCTGCACCGTCCGACAGGAAATCGCACACCGGCCACGCGCCACCACCAGCAGTACACGTGCGTGAAATTCCTTTGTTAATTTATTTCCAGATTCAACCACGGTTCGGGTCACCGATATGCGTTGTGTATTCCACTTTCGAAAGACAAAAGGCCATTAAAAATAGAAAAAACTTTTGAAATCTTGTTTCTGTAAGTATTACTACCTTTCCTTTTGTTTTTTTTTAGTTATTATTATTGTTTATTTTATTTATTTATTTTGTTTTCTTTTAAACCATATCACGTGCCACTCAATGTTGGTGGGTTCACTTTCTTGCTTTTAGATTTATTTATTTTTAAAGACATTTACTGTATGAGGTATACCGCCCCCATTGATTTCTTTTTACATTAGTCTGCTGTAATTAAGTTTTCACATATATGTATATTTTACTTTGGTTTGCTTTTTTAGAAATATTTATATTACTTTGATTTTGCTTTAGATATATTTATATTATTTTTATTTTAGTTGATATACTTATATTACCTTAATTTGAGTTTAAATATATTTATATTACTGTCTACCATTGATTTTAAATTCTTATTTTAGTTATAATATTAAAGTCACATATTCATCTTTTTTTTTTCTTAGGCTGATATCTATTTGTTTTATGGGTTACCATTTAATTAGAGCTATTATAAGGTTATTAATGCATAATTTTTTCTTTATATTTTGTGTTAATATTTTTCTCTGTTACTTAAAAAAAAAAACAAATTATATCTTTAACTACATCTTAGTCATTATCGTAGGATTTGTATAGTATTAAAAGAATATTTCAATTTCTTATTTAATGAACTTTTTTTATTTTGTTTTGTAAGTTCTAAAAAAAACGAAAAATGATTTAATTTCTTATTTTAATATTTTATTAAGTTTTTGTGATATTATGAATAATGTAAAGAGTTTTTTTGGTTTTAATTATTTTTATTTTTATAATATTAAAAATGTAAAAATATTATATATTTTTTATATAATTATTAATTAATTTAAATCTTTTTATTTAATTTGATTAATTAAATTATTAATTAATATTATTAAATATTAATATTTAAGTCGATTAACAATTCTCTTGTTGTCTGATGTTATCTTGTGACTATTTTGCTTTTATGTTTTGAGCTCACTAACTACTAACTTCCTGTTAACATTTGCAACTTAGGATTGGAGTCGCCGTGCTCTATGTAGTTGTCTCGCCGTGGACATTTCCCGTGTTTACCTTTGCCATAGGATTGGAGTCGCCGTGCTCCAGGTAGTTGTCCCGCCGTGGATATCCTTTACCTTTACCCTTTATCCTAGCCTTAAGATCTGAGTCGCCGTACTCATGTTTAGTGTCTCGCCATGGACATTCTCTACCATAACAATCTCAACGTAGATTCAGGAGTCTCCGCACTTCATGTAAGTACTTCCCTATGAATGCTTACATCCCTTTAGAACTTTGACCACAGTCAAGAGGTCCTCACCCCTATTGAGGGGAACTACGGTTGCTCTGATTCCATTCCCGTCAGGATACGTAGGCACGAGATACGATGTCTTGGCGAGCAAACTTTGTACATACTTTATATATACTTTAGATCTTTACCTTAGCACTTTTCCCTTAGCAAGCAACTTTATCATAACACAAATACTAACAAGAGGTTCCTGTAGAGTACTATAGATACTTAGGATGCTAACACCTTTTCTAGGTATAACCAACCCCCGAACCTTAGATCTCTTAGCTGTGTTGTTACATAGTGCACTTAGGGTTTTCTTCGAGCTTTACCCTTTCCTTTGGATAAATCAAAGCTCGATGGTGAACTTCATGATTTGTGATTCAAGTTATTTCAATAGCTTGATATCCGATTCTCACCGCAACACTAATTCACTCATTCTTAATTCTAAGCTTCGATTTATTTCTTTAATGGCATTTCTGATTATAGGGCGGTCACTAATTTGATTCTTGTGTTTTGCAGGTGAAGATCTTCTAGGTGCGGTGCTGACCTTGGATTGACTTTGTTCCTACATGTTTGTGAACTACAGAAGGGAACCTCTTCGTTTTGACAGTTGTCCTGGAGATGCTGATGTGAGTTAATAAAGGTCTTGAATTTTGATTCTGACAGGTTAGAGCAACCGCATTCTCAACACCTTCGCATCGAATGTCAATTTCATCCTTGCTTCTGCCAAAACAGGTATCCAAACAAAAATACTCATCTACTCCCAGCTCCATCTGACATTGTAATGCACATAACACCATTTTCTTCTCTTTCCTCATGCCAAGTAATAATTCTGGAGGTTAACAGTGTTTACAAGAGCATTCTCTTCCCGCGGCGTCAATCGTGATGGCCTTCTGAAGCTTGGTGACGGAGGCAAGGCGACTTCATGAATCGAAGAACACGAGCCTTGAAGGAGCAACATCCTTGGAGGGGAAATGAAGTCCCGCAGGCCCGTGCTTTCCATACAGGATGCATGCAGTATGTGAACATGGAGTCCTGTTCAAATCTTGAGAATTTTAATGATAGTTGACTTGGTCAACATTTATTCTGTGTAACTTTCTTGTGAATGTTTGTACTAAACTTAACTCCTTGTATTAAATGCAATAGTTTGGAAATTCAAGCTTGAGTTTTCTGTTCAAATATTTGTAATTCAAAGACTCAAGAATGGTTTACTATTTGAAACTAACTTGAACACGGCTTGATCTCATCCAAAGACTTGATTCCCCAAATTGGGAAGGAATTTTGAGAAACATGCCTTTATGGCTCGCCAAACAACCTTGAAACATATCATAGAATTTTACTTTAGTTCAAGGTAGAAAACATCATGGAATATTATCTCGATTGAACTGAACTCATGGGTCCATTTGTAATAATCTTCAACTTAAACCTTAATTCCATTTCTCCATCCATGAATAACTTGTATTACAAGAAATATGCACAATGAATCCTTTGAATAAGCTTGTCATGCAACCAACTTGTGTTCGGGAAATCTATGAAGAAGATGATTCTTGGAATGAAACCTCAACCAAATGATCTTTGACTCTAATTCTTTTGTTTATGGCAACCTGGCTTCAATCAAAACCACGAAATAGGAAGAAAACCAAAATCCTCCTCGGAGTGTACACTAAAGCTCCTTGAAGTATTTTTGAACTATGAACAAACAAAACCCCATCTTGGTTCCAAGAATGCATAGCCGCTAACAAGAGAAAAAGGCCCTAAAAGCAAGGCTCAATATTAAACGAAACAAAAAGGATCCCTTCAAATCGGAATCCATTGATCACATCCTTATAGTGCTTGATTGTAATAATTTATATTTGAAAATATCGCATCTGCGTAAATTGGTTAGTCGTAGCAGATATGTACACAAAAGTGAAAGAAAAAAAAAACAAGAATAAACACAAAGGGGTGGGATCTTAAGGTCAAAAATTAGGGTGTGACAGTTAGTTCCTTTCTTTACCCATACATAATGGCCTTGTGTTGCACCCCAAAATTTGCCCAACCTTTTCTTAACTTGGTTTATGTTTCATTTCATTGTTGTCTAGCATTTGCATAGCATTTTTCATTGAATAGGGTATCAAGAGGTTGTGTGGTGGTGTTACTCAAGTTTGAATGATCATTAGGTCATCTGGAAGTGAGCAATGGTCTTGTGAAAGGATTGATGGATGTATGTTGGTCAGCTCCTAACTTGGAGGCCAGTTCAAGATCATCAGAGGATTGTGAATTCATGATTATGGATATAAGATGTTGAGAGAGCTCATTGAGTTCTTTGAGAGCCATTTGGAGCTTATTCAAGTGGTTGTGTGAGGTGGAACAAGCCACAGTCAAAGATGTTGCATCTAGGGTTTTCATCTGGTAAATCCTCAGTCAACTGTGAAATTGAAGGAGATTAAAACTCAATTCAAAGTCTCTATGGTCATGGGTTGTTGTGTTAAGATACATGGTATATCATTTCAAGATCAATTCATCAAGGATCAGGAGTGTGAGAAGTTACTAAATTAGGGTTCTCAGTGTAAAATCCCCTATTTAGTCCCCAACTTCAAGACCACCTATCTTAATATACAAGTCTCATCTCAACTTTTGACCAACATGAAACTTGTAGAGCATGTTCCTAGCTTTCTTTTGAGTACTAGAAGTCCTTGAGTGGATTTATGGAACTCAAGTTATGATGCAGACAAGTTACAGGTCATCAGATGAATGTGATTTTGGTCAACAAACGTCAACCAACTTCCAAGCCATTTCTGACCTAGAAGGATGTTTCTCCTCAACTTTTGATGAACATGAAAGTTGTAGGTCTTGGTCTTAGCTTTCCAAAAAGTACTAGAAGTCTTTCATCTGATTTGTAGAACTCAAGTTATGAGGCTTGCAAGTCAGGGGTATTTTGGGAAAGTGAGATTATAGGTCATAAAATTATAGGTCCATTTCACCAACTTGCACACCTCAAATGGAGATTTATCCAACATCAAATGTGCTCTAAATGGTGTCAATTGTTTAACCAAGCATTGAGAAGTCATGAATTTGGCTTGGAATGGTGATTTCGTAAATTGATTTTCATGGAAAAGGATTTAAAATGAGAAAATTGGATTTAATTCATTATGGATCATTTTTGTGCAAGTAGATACATATTTTGAGTGCAAACTATATTTCAAGCATAATGGCAATAATAGAATTTGAATTTGGTGAGTTTTGATGAGCCATTTTCAAGCTTTCTTCAAGCTTAAGTCACACTTGAAATATCAACCATTGAGATCAAGCAAGGATCAAATCCCAACCCTTCACACTCCTCATGTCATCAGTAAGCAAAATGTATCATTTTGGAGCCAAATTGGTATAGTTTTCATGCACATGACAAGTGAAAAAAACTCAAATTCCATGGATATGCAATTGGGCTCTAGGGACTGCCATCAGGCTTAATTACTTTCCAAATCCATCACATAAAAGATTTCCATCATGAACAAATGCTCAGAACACGAATTGGGGGAGGAATTGGAGCTAGATCATTTTGAAAAAATGAAGAACAAGTGAAATTAGAATTTTGAGATTTAGCAAGATTCAAGTAAAATTAAAGGTTGCAAAGGCTTCATTGAAGATCACTGAACGTTTCTGGATACTTTTCTTCAAGCTTAAGCATCAATTGAAGGCTCAGTGGAAGTTCTCCACTAGGTATTTACAAATCAACCTTACTCTCTGAATATGCACTGACTCTCTGCCATTTTTACATATTTGAGACCTAAACAACATGTGGATCATTAATCACTAAAATGAACTGGCATTTGTGATGATTGGTGGATGAAGCTCCAAAATGTTTTGATCTGATATGGCTTGTTCTTGTGTTGTTTTGCTTAACCATTGCTTGATCTGTAATCTCCATAACCTCTAGATGAGTTCTGGACCAAATTGAGTGAAGTTTGTGAACTTTTGTTCTTGGTGCACATTTCTGTTTGGCTTGGATTTGAGTTTGTTGTGAGGAATTAATGGAAAATAAGCATGCCAGGTTGTTGTACATGGAGAGAGGAAGAGATTGATACCAATTTTGTTGAATTTGGTTAGGTTTGACATCAGAGCACTGTAGCTCTCGCCGGAGAAGACGACCAGAGTCTTCTCCGGTCACCACCTGAACTTTCCCTCCATCTGAGGATTTGAATGAGGAAGATAACCTTCTAGCCGTTATATCAGGTTGACTCCCTTGACTTGTGATGACGAGAAAACACATCGATTATATCGCTAGATTTCATTGACGTTTTATCACGCATTCACCATTTTAACACTCGATTTCTCGAGTTTTTCTTACTATTTTGCAAGTACATCGTTATGTGAGGCCGAATCATGAATTAAGAGGAAAGGAACGAAAGAGACCACAAGGAGATGAAGAAAGGCAGAAGCCTGCAAAAAGACTGCATAATTTGTTGCAGCCACGATCGTTACAAGGATGTCACGACCGTGACACCCCAATTTGGGCCATCACGACCGTAAGGAAGTAGTCACGACCGTGACACTTAAAATCCTCAAATAACGAACGTGAAGACCTTGTCACGCCCGTGACAAGGATAAAACTTGGTTTTGACTCAGACTACGTCAAGGCACCACTTGAAGACCACTTCTCCTCTTATTTCTCCTCAAGGCAGCACGTGAAGATGACTTCTCCCATTTTTGTTGCCACGTTCCAGCATTTCCTCAACAACTTCAGCAAGGCCCATGCAACAAAGGACCAAGACTCCAGCCCATTAAAGACTCTATAAATAGTACAAGCTCTGTGAACTCAAGGACAGACTTCATTATCCAAAATTCCTGCAGAAGCTCTGCCGAATTACCTTACGAACCAGCATTTTCATTCCAGCATTATTTTATTTTCTGTCTTGTTTTATTTGTATCCAAACCAACCGTATAACAATTTCCAACATTAGGGAATTGTTATACATTTATTTGTTTCCAACCTTCAGCATTCGTTCATTTTTAATTTCCGCCTACTCCGAGCTTTCCGGTCTGTGGAAGAAGGAGTCCGCTCAAATAATTGTTAATCAGGTTTTTTTCAATTTATTGCAATTTAATTTAATTATAATGTCTATTTATTTTTCTTCCATGAGGAAGTTATTATTGAATTCTGTGTCTGGTTCAACCTCGATGAGCAGCTAAACACCTTAGGGCGGTATGTAGTTATAACAACTTAACCGGTAAAATATAACCATAGGCTGAAAATAATTAATCACTTAACATTCTGGCTGATACTTTTTAATTGAAATAGACCTTTTCGTTACGAGAGTAAGAAAAGGGTATTAGGTTGGGTCAAGACCACGAGAGTGTGAGATTTTAACCAGATAGCTAAAGTTAGGCATTTAAATTAAACACAGTGAGAGCGCTTTAAGATAAATTAGAATTATTTAGTTTCCAAAAATTACCTCTAAACACTTATGGGCTAGCGAGAGCAGGCATAGGGCTTTAGGGATAAGATCTGATATAAGACCACGAGAGTGTGAGTTGAGGGTATTTAAACTGGTAATCTCTACCGAATAGATTAAGTGAACATCTCTATAAGCCTAGGTTAGATTGACCCACCTAAGTTAGTATAATTACATACCGACCGCCTTAGTATTACTTTATTAAAAACTTAAATTTAATCCCGCCTTTAATATTCTTAAAAACCAACAACAATCGTGACAACCGTTCGCCTTAGCTAAAATAGAAGTTCATCTAGCACTAAGTAACAATAGAATCCCTGTGGATCGATAATCTTAAATATTACTTCGATAGGCTGTGCACTTGCAGTAAGATACCGCTAGACGCATAAGTAGACACGTCTTTAGCCCATCAAGTTTTTGGCGCCGTTGCCGGGGATTCCTTAATTTAGTTACTAGTGCATTTAGGTAGCATTGTCTAGACTAAGGTATCAACTATTTAATTTAATCTAATCTCTGAGTGTATGCCAAGTACTCGCTCTAAAAGCGAAGACTTGCAACCTCTAATCCCTGAATCGGAACGCTTCTTACACGTAAGAAGACGTATATTCGATTTCGAAAATAATTCCAATATTCCAGATCTTCAATTAGATCCGCCTAAACCAGTCGTAAAACCAGACGTCGGGATGGCTGAAGAACAAACTCATCCACTCAAGTATTACGCTAATCCTTCGCAAGGTGAACCGCATTCAAGCATTGCAGCGCTGGCTATCAACCGAAATGATTTCGAACTAAAACCATCATTGATATCAGCCGTGCAACAAAATCAATTCGCCGGAAATCCTACCGAGGATCCGAATCTTCATCTTTCGATCTTTGTGCAATATGCAGATACCGTAAAAGCCAATGGAGTTACCCAAGAAGCCATTAGACTACGTTTATTTCCTTTTTCGCTTCGAGACAGAGCAAGAGCTTGGCTTCAATCTCTGCCTTCGAACTCAGTAACTACGTGGGCAGAACTTAAGAAAGTTTTCTTGAATAGGTATTTTCCACCTAGCAAGACAGCTATGCTGAGAGCTCAGATCAACGGATTTAAGCAAAGAGAAAGTGAATCATTATTCGAAGCTTGGGAACGCTATAAGGATCTACTTAGACTTTGTCCACATCATAGATTAATAGACTGGATGGTCATCCATACCTTCTATAATGGACTCTTGTACAACACAAGAATGACAATTGACGCTGCCGCGGGTGGTGCATTGATGGACAAAGAATATCGTGATGCCTATGCACTTATCGAAAGTATGGCTCAAAATCATTACCTTTGGGGAAGCGAGAGAGTCGCAACTGAGAAACCAACAAAGGGAGGTATGTACGAAGTAAGTAGTATGGACCAAGTCAATGCGAAATTTGACCAACTAAGCCAAAAGATCGATAACTTGGCCATAACACCTGCAGCCACCGTGGCTGCAGTAACACCTAACTGTGAGTTATACGGAGTCCCAGGACACGAAGTTTCTGATTGTCAACTATTGACAGGAACTCCCACTGATCAAGTGAATTATGCTCAAGGAAACCCTTACTCAAACACATACAACCCAGGTTGGAAGAATCATCCGAACTTCTCCTATAAGAATAACAATGCTTATTACGCACCAGGTCAAGCACCAGCTACATCACCAGGATATCAAAAGACTGCTCCTAATATCCCTAGAAAATCGAACCTTGAATTGATGATGGAGAGCTTTATAGCTAGCCAATCTCAGACAAACAAGGACTTCTTAAACCAAAACATTCACACTAGTGAGCAGATTAAACAATTAGTGAGCAAAGTAGATGCATTAGCTATACATAACAAAATGCTTGAAACTCAGATTTCACAAGTAGCTCAACAACAAGCACCTACTGCTGCACCAGCTGGAGTATTCCCTGGACAACCTCAACCTAATCCGAAAGGACATGCTAACGCTGTAATATTAAGAAGTGGCAAGGAACTTGACGGACCTACCGATCCAAGACTTGACAATCCAGCCATGTACCAAAAACCGGATAAACCGACTGAAGTGGTGAATGATCCAGAAGAAAAGGAAGATGACAATCGAGAGGTAGTGGAGAAAGAACAACCTTATGTGCCTCCACCACCCTATAAACCACCAATTCCGTACCCTCAAAGATTAATAAGTTCCAAGACGACGGGTCAATTTAAGAAATTTGTCGAACTTCTGAAACAGTTGAATATTACTATTCCGTTTACAGAAGCAATTACCCAAATACCCTCGTATGCCAAGTTTTTAAAAGAAATCTTACCCAATAAGAAAAAGATAGAGGATAACGGAACAGTTACACTTACTGCCGAGTGTAGCGCCATAATTCAGAATAACATGCCTCCTAAGCTAAAAGATCCAGGAAGTTTCTCTATACCCTGTGTAATAGGAAAATTCGTCATTGACAAAGCTCTATGCGATTTAGGAGCCAGTATCAGTGTTATGCCCTTAACAATTTGCAAAAGGCTAGACATGGGAGACCTAAGACCAACTAAAATGTCTGTTCAACTAGCCGATCGCTCTGTTAAATATCCTGTAGGCATACTAGAAAACGTCCCAGTACGTATAGGACAATTCTACATTCCTACTGATTTTATAATCATGGACATCTCTGAAGACTCCACTACACCTATCATACTAGGAAGACCATTCTTAGCTACCGCCGGAGCTATAATAGACGTGAAAAGAGGAAAGCTAACCTTTGAAGTAGGTGAAGAGAAAGTCGAATTTGTTTTAACACAATTCTTACAATCACCAGCTATAGAGGATACATGCTATCTAATGGACGTAATTGACGAATGTGTAAGAGAAATGGAGCTGAAGGAGACCACTTATTCTGAAATAATGAAAATTCAAATCCCTCCAATTTTCGAAGATGATAATTGGCGAAAACCGTATCAGGATGATAGTCTAAGCGAAAGTTTAGCACTTACACTGGATCCCATGCCAAGTAAAGATAAACCTACATTAGGACTAAAAACTTTACCTAATAACCTAAGGTACGAATTCTTAGACGTTGAATGTAAAAGACCAGTTATAGTAAATTCCAGTTTAGGAACTATAGAAAAAAAGAAACTTTTAGATGTCTTGAAGAAATATCCAACTGCATTAGGATATAACATATCTGATCTCAAAGGAATATGTCCTTCAGTTTGTATGCATCGTATTCTGCTAGAAGAAGATTGCAGAACCTCCAGAGAATCTCAAAGAAAAATTAACCCAACTCTTAGCACTGTAGTAAAGGAAGAAGTCAAGAAATTATTAGATGCCGGGATAATATATCCAATCTCTGATAGTGAATGGGTTAGCCCAATACATGTAGTGCCAAAGAAAGGAGGTATAACTGTTGTGAAAAACGCTCAAGGCGAATCAATATCGCAAAGAGTAGTGACAGGATATAGAGTGTGCATAGATTATCGTAAGCTAAACAAAGCCACTCGAAAAGACCATTTCCCACTGCCTTTTATAGATCAAATGTTAGAACGATTAGCCAAGCATTCTTACTTCTGTTATCTTGACGGGTACTCAGGATTTTTCCAAATCCCTATCCATCCTGATGATCAAGAGAAGACTACATTCACATGTCCTTATGGAACATTCGCTTACAGGCGAATGCCCTTTGGATTATGCAACGCTCCTGCAACCTTTCAAAGATGTATGATGTCAATCTTCGCAGATTTTATAGACAACATCATGGAAGTGTTCATGGACGACTTCTCTGTATGCGGGCAAAGTTTTGAAGGATGCTTATCGAACTTAGAAATGGTGTTAGAAAGATGTGTAAAAGTGAATCTCGTGCTTAACTGGGAGAAATGTCATTTTATGGTCAACGAAGGAATAGTATTAGGTCATGTAATATCAGACAAGGGAATTGAAGTTGATAAGGCTAAGATTGAAGTAATAAAAGATCTTCAACCCCCTAAAACCGTTCGAGAAATACGAAGCTTTTTAGGACACGCCGGTTTTTACCGACGATTCATCAAAGATTTCTCGAAAATTACTAAACCTCTTACTGGTTTATTAATGAAAGACGCTGAGTTCATATTCAATGAAGATTGTCTTAAAGCATTCGAAACTCTAAAAACAGCCCTCATCACCGCACCAATCATGCAACCCCCTGACTGGAGATTACCTTTTGAAATCATGTGCGATGCGAGTGACTATGCTGTAGGCGCAGTCCTGGGCCAGAGAAAGGAAAAGAAACTCCATGCGATTTACTATGCCAGTAGAACCTTGGATTCTGCCCAGATGAACTACGCTACTACAGAAAAAGAATTGCTAGCAGTTGTCTTTGCGCTTGACAAATTCCGCTCTTACCTAGTTGGAGCGAAAATAATCATTTACACAGACCATGCTGCTATCCAATATCTATTAACTAAGAAAGATGCTAAACCAAGACTCTTAAGATGGATTTTACTCTTACAAGAGTTTGATCTAGAAATAAAAGATAAAAAAGGTACTGAAAACGTCGTAGCGGACCATTTATCTAGAATAGAAGGTATTAAACCCGAACAAGTGCCGATTAACGATGATTTTCCGTATGAACAGCTGATAGCACAAATAGGAAGCGACCTAGCGCAGTTAGATATAAATGAACCAGAACCCATGGAAACAATACAGACAACTGTAGGACTGCCATGGTACGCTGACATTGTCAACTACCTAGCCGCAGGAGCTCTTCCACCCGATCTAACCTATCAGCAGAAAAAGAAATTCTTTCATAACCTGAAACATTACTATTGGGATGAACCATTATTGTTCAAAAGAGGACCGGATGGAATATTTCGCCGATGTATTCCCGAAGAAGAAATAGAAGACGTCATTGCTCAATGCCATTCATCTCCTTATGGTGGACATGCAAGCACTTCCAAGACTTGTGCAAAAATCTTGCAAGCCGGCTTATACTGGCCTAATCTATGGAAGGATGTCCACATCGCTGTTATAAATTGCGATCGGTGTCAACGCACTGGCAATATTTCAAGAAGAGATTAGATGCCCCAAAAGGGAATTTTAGAAGTGGAAATCTTCGACGTCTGGGGAATAGATTTCATGGGACCATTCCCATCATCTTTCGGTAATAATTACATACTCGTAGCTGTTGATTATGTCTCGAAATGGATTGAAGCCATAGCTTCTCCTACAAACGATACACGAGTAGTAATAAAGCTTTTCAAAAATATAATCTTTCCCAGATTTGGTGTGCCTCGACTCGTCATAAGTGACGGTGGCTCGCACTTCATTTCAAAAATCCTTGACAAATTACTATCTAAGTATGGAGTAAGACACCGTGTGGCTACGCCATATCACCCACAAACAAGTGGACAGGTCGAAGTCTCAAACAGAGAGATTAAACAAATCTTAGAAAAGACTGTCGCCATATCTCGGAAAGATTGGTCATCTAAACTTAATGAAGCTCTATGGGCTTATAGGACCGCTTACAAGACACCCATAGGTACTACACCTTTCAAACTAGTTTATGGAAAATCTTGTCACCTCCCAGTAGAACTAGAACACAAAGCTTATTGGGCGATCAGAACTCTCAATATAAACTATAATGCTGCAGGAGAAAAGCGAATCCTAGACATTAACGAATTAGAAGAATTAAGGTTAGATGCATATGAAAATGCTAAGATATATAAAGAAAGAACTAAGCGATGGCATGATAAACGCCTATCTAGGAAAGAATTTAGTGTGGGAGACGTTGTACTCCTCTTTAATTCAAGACTTAGGCTCTTTCCTGGAAAATTAAAGTCTAGATGGTCAGGACCCTTTGATATAACTAAAGTATTCCCAAGTGGAGCAATAGAAATTAAGGGTAGGAATAGTGAACCATTCACAGTAAACGGACAACGTCTAAAACACTATCATAAAGTTGAAAATAGAGATTATGCGAATAATCTAAAGCTTTTAGAATTGTCCACCAATTCCCCTGATTAATCTAAACCAAAACATTACGTCAGGCTTTTGACAATAAAAACAGCGCTTAGTGGGAGGCAACCCATTTACTTATTTACCTATTTTAAACTATTCTTTTCTTTTAGAGCATTGTTATTTATCGTTTTTACTATTTGTTTAAGTTGTTTTGTCAGTTTTATTTTACATTACTATTATCGCCATTACATTAAGCATTTCATTTTCTCATTTTTATCTTAAATCACTTTTTACAGATTTTCTAAAGCCTTTTCCACTGATTTGTTTTCCCCATATTTGCACTGACCATGGCTAACCAACCAATTAACTATATGGAAACCAAATTTAGAGGTAGGAACCAAAGAATGAAGTTCGAAGAGTTATCACAGAGACAAATGGATTTGACCCTGTACCCAGATGATAGGACTATGGAAACCTTAGGTATACATGATAGTGTCATGTACTTGTTCAACCGACTCGGATGGGAGAATGCATTGATCCAACATAAGTTTGCGACTTACCGCGAGCTTACCCTTGAGTTCCTTAGCTCCTTACTTTACCTACCTGAGCGCGGTTTTGGATTTAGGAAAGGATTTATTAGTTTCCGCCTATTTGGAATAGAATACGACTTTAACCATAAAGAACTAGCTGACTTGTTAGGATTCCCTAGTGGACCTTTTGCTTTTACTACCACACAGGTAGAATTGATGGATGTGGAGCTAGATTTCTTTTGGGGAACTCTAACCGGAAACTACCACCCTGAACCAAATGACATGAATAACGATGAGATCCATAATCCTGCTCTCCGTTACTTCCACAAATTCCTCGCCCATACCTTCTTTGGAAAAGAAGAAAACATTACCGGAGTTTCTAAAGATGAAGTATTTATTATGTCATGTTTCACTAATGGACAGTCTGTTAATGGTGTACCTTTCATGATGCAAACCTTCACCCGCATCCAAGAAGAACCTGAATTACCTATATTAGTAGGAGGTCTTGTAACCATGATTGCTGATGCCATAGGACTTAGGTACCAACTGGACAGGTGCACCCGTCTGGGAACCATCCGCCCAATGAATCTTAAATTCTGCTTCAATAGACATATCATAAGGAATTTAGGACGCCCACCTTTTGAGTACCTAATCCGGAACGAAGTAGTAACCCTGTTCACATTGCCCAATCATGCTAGAGTAAGTGTTCATAATAAGGATAACTGGCTTTATGAGTTAAACCCACCTGATTATCCAGCCACTCCTGAAACACCTCAGTCTCACAGGATAACAGATGATATAATGACCGCTGTTGAAACTGACCCTGAGACACCTCCTGGTTACCATGACATTGACCCAACTGACAAAGTACATGAAACCCCTGGAGCGAATCAAGGAGAGTATGCTAACAACTTACAAAACATCATGAACACTCTCAATGCCTACCAAACTGACATTAATCTATTCAAAGAAGACATTAAGAGCATGCGATTGGACATCATAGGATTGACTGACATGGCCTGCGAACAATTCTATCATTTGGACTCCGCCATCGAAGACCTGAAGAAACGCCTTTGAAAAGGCTATGAGTGATTTAGTTTATTTTTTCTCATTATTTTTTCTCATTATTTTCGTTTCTAGTTAAATTTATCTTTCGCAACAATTTCATAACATAATTTCCGTTTCTGTAATTTCATTTTTTACTTTATGCCATGCACCTTTTATTTCAATTATTTCTCCATTTTTAGCAACTTACATATTTTTTCTATATACTGTCATACCTGCATTATATCATGTATACAATCTTTCATGCAAGTTCGTATACTACTGTGTTGCAAATTATATACAATATGGTGTGTATTTAATATAAGTGTTACTAAATAAAATAAATTATTATTGATTTATGAATCACGTGAGAAAACGTTTCTTTCTGGGAATTATTCAGCAAAGCATGCCTCACGGTCGTCACACCTATCTTACGATCGTGACGTGCTCATTTAGCGTATCACGATCGTCACGCCCCTGTCACGACCGTGACGACCCCTATTACAGGGATCGTGAGAAACAGAACTGTTTCTCATCGTGCCCCTTCTTCTTCTTCCTCCATAACCTACCCAAAAACTACCCATTACTTCCTTAACCGCCGTAACCTCCCCATTACCCCCATTAACCCCACATTCTCATAACCCATCTCATTAACACCCTCCCTTATTTAACCCGAACCTCTATCTCCCTCATTCTACCATTTTTCTCAAAACCTCACAAAAACCTTCTTCCCTCACTCTTCACTCTTGCATGCTATGGATTCCATCACTTTTAGAGAAGGTGAAGCTGGAGTAACCCAGAGAGACCGTTTCATCCGCTTCCAGAACCGCGGTCTCCAACCTACCCGCTACATTGCCACTGACTGTCTGCGAGAACTCGGAATGTTGGCCAGCGTTCAAAGCCTACTGCAAAAGGTCGGTCTGTGGGACCTCTGTCGTCAACCTCAGCCTACTTTCGAACTTCTGACGCTGGAGTTCCTAAGCTCTTACAGTTACATCACCCCTCCCGGTTCTCAGAGTCAGCTTACCGGCATCGTAACATTCAGATTGCACGGCCAGGAGTTCAACCTCCCGCAAACCAGGATCGCCGAGCTGTTAGGCTTCGATCACGGAACCGAAGCCCACCGTCGCGTGCCCGATAATTTTAGTGAACAAGCATTCACTCTATGGCACGACCTTACCAACACCCGTGCATCCACCTTCCAGAGCCTCAACGCCACACACATCCACAACCCGACTATCCGCTATTTTCACCGGGTCATCTGCAACACAATCTTTGCTAGAGAAAGCAACCACAAGCTCAACTCCAAGGAGCTTCTGTTCTTATACTGCGCTCTTCATGACGAGCCGATCAACGCTGCCCCTTTCATGCTTCATCACATCCAGGCCATTGCACAGTGAGGCTCCTCCCCGTTCTTCATAGGCGGCATTGTCACCGCCCTCGCCATTCAGTTGGAGCTTGGTGACGCGCTCGTTAATCAGCCTCACCTCGCCGCCGAATTCCTGACCATGAGCTACTGCCGGTCCGCCCACCTGATCGCGCAGCGAGAGGATGGCAGGTATAGCCCTGTTGTCAATGACACCATTTTCCACCACATCACTCTGCCGTCCCGCACCCGCATCGACCCATCTAACCGAGCCAACTGGCTCTTTGTTTTACCAGCTGCTGCCGATCACGTCCCGGTTCATGATGATCAGGCAGACGCCCCAGCGGACGAGATGCAGGACGCTATGGATGCAGCTGAGCCTGTCCAGGATATCCCAGAGACATCTACCCGACAGCACCCTGCTCCCGCAGTTACACTTGAGGAAGTCCTCCTTGCGATTCATCAGCAGAACCAGATGAACGCCGCACTAGAGCGAAGGCAGCAGGCGCAGTATGATGCTTTACTCGGCACTATTGCTGCAAACCAGGAGGCCACTAATCAGCGGTTTGGAGAACTTTTCAGCGAGCTCGACGCGCTCCGCATTAGCATTACTGATACCTCCGGCACCGGTTCTGATCCTGACGCGACTCCTTCCAGGCGCCGCTCTCGCACCAGAGGCCGAGCCCGCGGTCCTCAGCAACAGTAGTTTACTTTTCTGTTTGTTTTTCATTTTAGTCTTGTACTGTATTTGTGCCGCATTTATATCACAACATTGAGGACAATGTCTGATATAGTGTGGGAGAGGTACCTTTCATTTCAGCACTTTTTCATTTCGTTGTACTTTCAATTCCGTTGTATTCCTTTTAGCAAATCAATGAAATGAGCAAATCTGTGCGCTATTTTCTTTAATTTCGAGCTTTCCCCGATTATTAAGCTATACCAGAAAAATCTTTAATTACTCGCATTACCCGACTTACCACCGAATGGTTCGTAACTAGGAAGCCGAGAACGATTAAACAAGACCAATACAATCTTGACATCTTTGACTCCCTGCTTAAGAAATCCCATCCCGATCACCATTGCGAGTGCACCTTTAGTTTCAGTTCAAAAGTAACCCCCAGTAGTTTATACTAGCAGTCAGCACCGTCTGAACACAAACCACGTGGGGAGCCGATGAATATAAGCGTTTGATGCCTAATCAATAATGATCCTTCGTATCTCGATGCAAAATGAAAAGAAATTGCACCAAAGTACACGGTCGCAGATAAGAAACGAGAAATATGAGAAGGAATCCGTTTCGAGTTGGTTCAGAGGTACTGGTTCTGAACTCGGTAGGGCGTGCTACGGCTCGATCCCCCACAACCTTCGAATCGGATAAAACATGAAGGGTTACCACACTCGTGTACCAGACCCCGTGCTCAAAAAGGATCAAAATCGCTAACCGGCTACTCCACTACGTGCGTGCTAAAGCAAAGGGCTTAATGTGACTGCGCTAGAACGAAACCGGGCGAAATAAGATCGAAAAACTCCAGGTGAAATCGTAATGTGATTGCCGATTGTTTCGCTTGACGGGAAGTCGACGACATAGCTTGTTGCTTGTGTTATTAGTGTATCGGTAGTGTTCTATCAAAGTACCGGACTATCCGACAAAACGATCCACCGTACGGTTTGTTATGAGTATGTGTGAATAAAATCTTGTCCGCCGATTTTCAACCGACTATTTGCTTGAGGACAAGCAAAGGTTTAAGTTTGGGGAAGTTTGATGACGAGAAAACGCATCGATTATATCGCTAGATTTCATTGACGTTTTATCACGCATTCACCATTTTAACACTCGATTTCTCGAGTTTTTCTTACTATTTTGCAGGTACATCGTTATGTGAGGCCGAATCATGAATTAAGAGGAAAGGAACGAAAGAGACCACAAGGAGATGAAGAAAGGCAGAAGCCTGCAAAAAGACTGCATAATTTGTTGCAGCCACGGTCGTTACAAGGATGTCACGACCGTGACACCCCAATTTGGGCCATCACGACCGTAAGGAAGTAGTCACGACCGTGACACTTAAAATCCTCAAATAACGAACGTGAAGACCTTGTCACGCCCGTGACAAGGATAAAACTTGGTTTTGACTCAGACTACGTCAAGGCACCACTTGAAGACCACTTCTCCTCTTATTTCTCCTCAAGGCAGCACATGAAGATGACTTCTCCCATTTTTGTTGCCACGTTCCAGCATTTCCTCAACAACTTCAGCAAGGCCCATGCAACAAAGGACCAAGACTCCAGCCCATTAAAGACTCTATAAATAGTACAAGCTCTGTGAACTCAAGGACAGACTTCATTATCCAAAATTCCTGCGGAAGCTCTGCCGAATTACCTTACGAACCAGCATTTTCATTCCAGCATTATTTTATTTTCTATCTTGTTTTATTTGTATCCAAACCAACCGTATAACAATTTCCAACATTAGGGAATTGTTATACATTTATTTGTTTCCAACCTTCAGCATTCGTTCATTTTTAATTTCCGCCTACTCCGAGCTTTCCGGTCTGTGGAAGAAGGAGTCCGCTCAAATAATTGTTAATCAGGTTTTTTTCAATTTATTGCAATTTAATTTAATTATAATGTCTATTTATTTTTCTGCCATGAGGAAGTTATTATTTAATTCTGTGTCTGGTTCAACCTCGATGAGCAGCTAAACACCTTAGGGCGGTATGTAGTTATAACAACTTAACCGGTAAAATATAACCATAGGCTGAAAATAATTAATCACTTAACATTCTGGCTGATACTTTTTAATTGAAATAGACCTTTTCGTTACGAGAGTAAGAAAAGGGTATTAGGTTGGGTCAAGACCACGAGAGTGTGAGATTTTAACCAGATAGCTAAAGTTAGGCATTTAAATTAAACACAGCGAGAGCGCTTTAAGATAAATTAGAATTATTTAGTTTCCAAAAATTACCTCTAAACACTTATGGGCTAGCGAGAGCAGGCATAGGGCTTTAGGGATAAGATCTGATATAAGACCACGAGAGTGTGAGTTGAGGGTATTTAAACTGGTAATCTCTACCGAATAGATTAAGTGAACATCTCTATAAGCCTAGGTTAGATTGACCCACCTAAGTTAGTATAATTACATACCGACCGCCTTAGTATTACTTTATTAAAAACTTAAATTTAATCCCGCCTTTAATATTCTTAAAAACCAACAACAATCGTGACAACCGTTCGCCTTAGCTAAACTAGAAGTTCATCTAGCACTAAGTAACAATAGAATCCCTGTGGATCGATAATCTTAAATATTACTTCGATAGGCTGTGCACTTGCAGTAAGATACCGCTAGACGCATAAGTAGACACGTCTTTAGCCCATCAACTTGGTAGGTTTATCCAGCGTGTGAGATTTGTCCTGAGAGTGTTTACTAGGGTTTTGATTACGTGGCCATGTGTGGATTGTTAGATTTGATTACTTTTGGAATGAACACTCAGGATTAAGACCTATGGTATGCTGTAGTCAATGAACCACACCCAATCCCCTAGTGAAACGCTCCGTTTCACTTAAGTGTCCCCAATGCTACGTGGCGCGCTCTGTAGCCTTGGATTAGTTGACTGGTAGCCTGATCCAGTGGCTGGTGTTTTTTCTTGTTTTTTTATTTTCTTTTATTCATTTTAATATTTTCCTTTACTCTTGTTTGAATTTAATTAATTAAAAATAGCTCCAATGTTCTAAAAAATTCACAAAAATATTTTTTACAAACCTTGAGATGTCTATTTTTTATAGACATTTTTTATTTTATTTTTCAGATTATTTTTCATTTTTAAATATAATTAAACATTGGAGTTATTTTTAAATGATTAAATTGTGACTTTGTTTGTTCTTTTATTTGTTTCTTCCATTTCCTTTGGGTCCAATGAATGAAAATTGATCCTCATATCTATGATGAGTTGAAAAATTTGTGAGGACCATTTTTCCCCTGGTTGGTTGACTTTTGGGTTGACTTTTGGTGCTTTTCTTTTGACCCTCGATTCTCCCATTTCAAAGTGGTACATCTTGAATTTAATTTTCTTTTGATGGTGCTTTGAGGGGATATTGGCTTTGTGCTTTTGGCCTATGTTTGCCAACATATTTAGCTACCTTGTGCATTTTATTTGATTATTTTTGAACCATTTTCCTATTTTTAAGGTAACTTGCAAGTCAAGTTACCTCCAAGGGAGGTTCACACATGTACCTTGACCTAGTTTGACTTGGATATGACATTTTTGGATCCTTTGAACTCTCAATGCCTTTTGTTTCATGTTTCTAACATGTTCAGGATGATGTTGGTTCAATTTTAGGTCATGATATTGTTTCTTCCTTGTTCATTTGTGTGTTTCCTTTTGAATTTTCAGCTTGAACTTCTATGTGATATTTGCTTGCACTCTTTGAGCTTTTGCTTGCATTTCCTTTTGAATTGAATTGATATTGCTTTTGAGATTTCTTCTCTTCATCTACCTTCTGTCCAATGACTTTGGAACTTCATTTAAGGTATCTTAGTCCCTCCTGAGGTTGTTTTTTGCAGTTGCGACAGCTGGCGACTCTGCTGGGGACTCTGGTTTCCTATGCGAGTCAATCCTAGCGCCTTTCTGTTTATCTTTGGGTGTTGTATATATGTGCTTTATTTATCTTTCTTGCATTTATTTTTAGCATCATATATCATTACTGCTATGCTGTGGGGGAGGGAAGTTCCACTGAGTGATAAGCCGGATCTGGGCTTGAGTACAAACCTAGTATTAGAAGCGAAAAGTAGTGGTGAACATGTATGTTAGGCATGCACTAGTTCCTATGAAATTTGCGCTCAGACGAGATTCTCTTTGATGACTTTCTCTCCAGCCCAGTGGGCCGTTGAGAGGATTTCAGATTTGAGGGTTGTCGACTCTGGGGACCGATCATTTGTGATTCAGCTAAGTGAGGCCTCTTCGTGAGATGATGATGCCAAACCAGAAATGGTAAACGTATCATCATTTTTCGAAAGTCTGTGACGCTGATGAACGCATATGATGCCGAACCTTTGTCTATGGATAGGTCCATACCTGTGAGAGGGATTGGGTTATGCAGGAAACCTTGGCTTTCAGAATACCCGATACTTTGCAGTGTGAATCTGTTTATCAGTGGGTCCTGTTGTTGGTACTTTGTTCTTGCTAAGGCGAAGTGCTGGTTCTTTTTGACCAACAGCACAACAGTCTTGATCCCTTGTTTGAATTTGCATTTCATTAACATGTGTTTATGTTGCAGGTGTATATTTCCTCTTCGATTCTGGTGATCTTGTTCTCTTATTGCTGACATGGAGCCCTTGAGGAGGACCTTGGACTACAAGTTTCCTACACCTGATATTAGAACTCTGCGAAGTTTGATTTCTTTAGCTGACAAGAAGGTTATGGAAGACTTCAGACAGGCTTATGGGAGGCTTTTGAGTGTTGTTTGTAAACCTTCTTTGGATGAGTTGAATGGCCTTCAGACGTTGCTGCAATTCTATGATCCTCAGCTGCGAGGCTTCACCTTTCAGAGTTTTGTTTTGGCACCTACATTGGAAGAGTATTCTGATATGTTGGGAGTACCTATTTTGAACCAGATACCATTCTATCATGTTGAGGGAGAGCCAGATCTGGCTGAACTTGCTAAAGCCTTACACGTGGATGCCTCTGAGTTAAAAGTGAAGTTAGCTAGTAGGAATGGCATGTTTGGGTTTCCGTTACCTTTTCTTGTGGATAAAGCTCGACAGTTTGCTAAGAAAGGTTGTTGGGTGGTATTCAGCGCTATTTTGGCCCTATGTATTTATGACATTCTTTTATTCCCGAATATCCCATATTTTGTAGATATGGATGCATTCCGTATCTTTGCTTCGAAGAATCCCATACCCACTCTATTGGGTGATGTTTATCATTCCGTACATTACAAGAACGAGA
Organism: Lathyrus sativus; assembly: GCA_963859935.3. Classification (NCBI taxonomy): domain Eukaryota; kingdom Viridiplantae; phylum Streptophyta; class Magnoliopsida; order Fabales; family Fabaceae; genus Lathyrus; species Lathyrus sativus. The sequence goes on from OZ012737.1 coordinate 187,373,801, forward strand.
ACAGGAGAGGGAAAAGTGTATCTTGCTGCGCACCTTTACTCTATATATGGTTCAGGAGCCACCTTCCCAAGAATGGTCCGTTCTCTGCTACTGCTGGTACTTCGGAATGGTCTGAGCGCTTGATGAGATTGTCTGCCGAGGACATTGTTTGGTTTGATAGGGATATATTGGGCATTGAGATTATCTATAGTTGTGGAAGCTTTCCTAACGTCCCGTTGGTCAGGAGGAAGGGTTGCATAAACTATAACCCGTCCATTGCTATCAGACAATTTGGGTATGCACTGAGAGGTCCTCCGAAGGATGAGGAGATACAGGAATATCTGTATCTCACTGGTTTGTTGGAGGGGGATACCTTAGCTAGAGTTGAACATGCATGGAGTAATGTCCACAGGAGAGGAAAGATTGCCTTGGGAAAGAGCAATAGTCAAGCATACACTCCCTATTTGGTTTGGATTCAGAGTAGAGCCAAGGAGCTGATGATGCCATATCCGTCTACTAAGCCTGTGCACCCTCTTGAGATTGCAGAGCCTACCACAGTAGACATTCAGAAGTATAACCAGGTTTTGTCTGAGAAGGAAGAATTGAGAAAAGTAATGAAGAATTGGAGAAAGAGATTATCCAGCTTCGAAGTGAGAAGATAAATGCAGTTCATTCTTTTAGGAGACAAACCGAGCTTGTGAATAAACTGGGTACAGACCTGACTAAGGAGACTAGTGACAGAGAGCGCACATGCCGAGACTTGAACGCCGTCCACAGCGTTCTTGTCACCAAGAAGGAAGAGTTGGATAGGGCTTATCTGAGGATTTCTAAGTTTGAGTCAATATGGAATGCCACGCTCACTAATAACAAGGAGCGCGAAGAAAGGTTACAACTTCAGATCAACAAGCTGAAGGCTCAACTTAATGCCAAAGATGGGGAAATTGCAGCAGAAGCATCACTTAGACGAGACAGTGAATACAGGTTGAAGAAGCGATCGCAAACTTGAAGGATCTTAGGTTGAGAGCTGACTCCAAGAGATGCGGGCTTGAGGCATGTTTCGGGGAAGAAGCTTTGGAGGATCATGTTGATAGTCTACAACATACTGTTAGCCAGCAGGATTTGCTTATTCAGGGACTACTTGCTAGGCCGAATCACCCTGAGACGCTGAAGCTGTTAGAGGACTTCCGATCACGTCATTTTGCTTGACTTATTTTGTTTATTTCTGTTGTAGTTTTGGCTGTTTATTTGTTGTATTAACCATCGCCAGGCTTGTTGGCTGAGGTCTTTTCCTTATTTGTACTCAGTTGTGGCTTGTACATTGTCTGATGGCTTTTGATCTATATACGAGGAGTTGGTATTCTATGCTTGTCCGCAGGGTTCTCCATTGTTATGTTTTTCTGGAAACTAGAATCGAGGGGGAAATGTCCCTGTTGCATAAATACATGTCTGCATTTTAGCATTTTTCTCGCATTTGCAGGTGCACCGGAACTGTTAACCTTATTTTTCCTGTGGTTTACCAGTGTTTCAGGATTGCTGACGTGACAACTCACCGGTACGGTACCAGATGAAACCAGAAAAGACTGATGGATCAGATGCAGGCAGAAATGCAAGAGATGAGAGATCGGATGGCACAACTGATGGAGGTCATGCAAGGGGTTTCTAGTGGCCAGGCGCAACTTCAGACTTTAGTGCAACCTTTGATTGCACGAGTGGATGGTGATGGTGTGTTACACGGTGGGATTGCTGCTAACCCTCCTCATATTGAAACTCCTCGGGCAGACAATTCTATGCCAACTTTAGTCATCCCTACTGCTGGAGGGAGTGGCCACGCTGCTGGTGCTGGAAATGGTGGTAATGCTGGTCTTGCTAATGGTGGTAATGGTAATGGAAACGACTATGGTCTTGATACCACGTGTGCCATACATGGTAGTATGGACCATATTCGGAATGAGGATAGGCTGGAGGATGTGTTTTCTCCAAGAGTTGTAGCTGCTGAATTACCTTCTGAGGCTGATAGGAGGATTAAGATGATCGAAGAGAAGATGAGGTCTCTTGAATGCCAAAACTCTATGGGGATGGATATGTCTAATCTGGGGCTGATCCCAGGCTTTAGAGTGCCACCAAAGTTCAAGGTCCCAGACTTTGATAAGTACGTACCACTTACCCTAGGGTTCATTTGAGGTCCTATTATCGCAAGATGTCTGCGCATTCTGATGACGAGAAACTACTTATGCACTTCTTCCAGGATAGTCTATCCGGTCCCTCGCTGGAATGGTATATGAGCTTGGAGACCGCAAATGTCCGTAGCTGGAGAGACCTAGCCAAAGCTTTTGTAAGGCACTATCAGTACAATAGTGACCTTGCTCCAAATAGAGTCAAGCTGCAGAATCTCTCCCAAAAGAATAATGAATGCTTTAAAGAATACGCCTAGAGGTGGCGAGAGCTTGCTGCTAGAGTGCAGCCTCCCATGGTAGAACGGGAGCTTGTGGATATGTTTGTTGCTACTTTACCGGGAATGTACTATGAAAAGCTTATAAGCAGCATGTCAGGCAGTTTTTCTGACTTAATAATCACCGGGGAGAGGGTGGAGAATGGAATTAAATTAGGAAAGATCAATGCTGGTGAAGGGTCCTCGGCAGGAGGAGGGAACAAGAAGGTGTTTGGAAATAAAAGGCGAGAGGGAGATACTAACGATGTATCCAGTTCACGGGGAAGAAATAGAAGTCAGAATCGGCAACATCAACAAATTGCCAGCATAACTATTCCAGCAGTTCAACAACCACAACAACAACAGCGTCAGCAACAACAACAACAAAGACCGCAACAAAATCAACAGGGGTATCGAAGATACCAAGATAGAGGCCGGGCAGCAAATAGGCATTTTGATGCGTCTCCTATGCCTTACTCTCAGTTATTGCAGGCTTTGCTATAGCTGCAGTTGATTCAGAAAAGGACTTTGGCTCCCTTGACCGGACCTCCTCCACCTGGGTACGATGCAAATGCCCACTGTGAGTTTCATTCGGGTGCTCCAGGACATAACATTGATAATTGTAAAGCCTTCAAACATAAAGTGCAAGACATGATTGACAGTAAGGCAATTAATTTTTCTAATAATGTTCCCAATGTGGTGCAAAATCCCATGCCAAATCATGGGCAGGCTGGGGTTAATGCAATTATCAAGGAGGAGGTGTTGAATTTGGTGACAAATGTTGATGAACTGAAAACACCATTAAGCTTTGTGAAAGCCAGATTGCTGAAGGCGGGTGTTTTCCCGGGTTGTGCTGAGGACTGTGTTGAATGTCATGCTGATCCTGAGAGAGGATGTGAATTGTTGAGAAGATGTATTCAGGAGATGATGGATAACGGAGTTTTACAATTTGACCGTTCTATTGGAAGAGAGTATGAGGATTTGATGGCCGAAGAAAAGGATGAGATTGCGACAATCTCCATCCCGTATAAAACTGTTACTATCTATGCACCAAAGCCGCCAATGATAACTATCACAAAAGTAGGCCCTGTGCCGTTTGAGAGCACTAAGGCTATTCCGTGGAACTACGGAGCCGAAGTGTATTGCAATGGGCAGAAGATAAACTTGAATAACTCCCCTGCAAGTTCAGTTGACAATCTCGTGGGAGCAGGAGGCATTACTCGCAGTGGCCGAGTCTTTTCGTCGCTTGAAGTGACTGTTGATAAGGTGGACAAAGGGAAAAGACCGGTAGTGGAGGAGACTTCTCAATCTGGGGAGAGAGAATCTTTGTTAAAAGACGCAGAGGAATTTATGAGGCTGATTCAGAAAAGCGACTATAAGATAGTCGATCATTTGTAGCAAACTCCTTCCAAAATATCTATCCTGTTATTGCTCATTTGCTCTGAGGCGCATAGGAATGTATTGCTGAGAATATTAAACACTGCTTACGTGCCGCAGGAAATTTCAGTCAATCAACTTGAGGGAGTTGTGGCGCACGTAAACGCGGGAAATGGTTTAGGCTTTACGGACCTGGATTTGACGCCAAGAGGCAGAAATCATAATTGTGCGCTACACATATCTTTAGAATGCCGAGGGGCTGTCATGTCCCACGTGCTTGTGGATACGGGATCGTCTTTAAACGTACTTCCAAAGAAGGCCATAATGAAGTTAGATATGAAGGGGTTGATTTGCACACCAAGTGATTTGGTGGTGCGTGCGTTTGATGGAACCCGAAGATCAGTGTTTGGGGAGGTAACTTTGCCTATTCAGGTTGGACTTGAAGTCTTTGATGCAGTGTTTTACATCATGGATATCCAGTCGGCCTACCGTTGTTTACTAGGTCGCCCTTGGATTCATGCAGCAAGGGCTGTTACATCAACTCTGCATCAGAAGCTGAAATACATGGTTGGCGGTAGCGTTGTTACGGTTTACGGGGAGGAGGATATCATGGTCAGCCATTTATCATCCTTTAAGTATGTTGAAGTGGATGTAGAGATTTATGAAACTCTTTGCCAGGCCTTCGAAGCGGTCAAGAATAAAGACAAGTCTCCAGTAGTGAGAAAAGAGCCTGAGGTGGCTATGTCTTCCTTTAAAGAAGCACAGGCTGTGGTGCAAGCTGGTTCAGCCCAAGGCTGGGGGCAGGGGATTGATATACCTCAGAAGCAAGACAAATTCGGTCTGGCGGTACCGCCCATCGTCTTCACAAAGCACACCAAAGTTCAAGGGGCCGATCAGGTTTACTAGCGGAGATGTCTTCTTTGAGCAGATTAATGCCATTTCTGATGATGAAGACGGAGACAGCGACTGTGATATGGACGCCTGGATCAAGCCATGTATCTCAGGACAGAGCCTGCGCAACTGGTCAATTGAAGAATTCATTCAAGTGATGACAGAACAATAATGCTTTGTTTTTCCAGTTATTGTACTACCCTATTGTTGCACCCCAAATTTTGACCCCTTAGATTCTCATTATCATTTTAGGAGCATTCTCATGAATCATCTAACCTTAACCCAGTACAAGTTTGTCTTTGTCAAATTACAGATGAATCAGGGTTTTGTACAGTCAAATCGAAGCTTCAGGGTTTGTGATCAATCCAAGTTTTAGACTAATTCAATCATGAAACAAGATCAAGGGTATCATATGATGTCAATTGAGAATCCAATTTGAGGTTGTTACCCCAGAATCAAGAACAGTGTATTTCAGGGCACCCGATTAGGGTTTTGACCAGTAAAAGTCAACTGTAAGTTTGACTTTGGTATTGGAAGATGTTTTAATGGCGGGATTGTGATCCATGGGGTTCATATAGCTTAATAAAGTTCATTCAATAAGTTTCAAAGTCTCAGGAGGTCCAGAGTGTCAACAGACGACTCGGTAGTCACCGATCGATCGTACGGTTGACCAAAAAGTCAACTCTTCAAATTTAAGGAATTGGACTTCAAAGTGTGAATAAAAAATGTTCCTTATATCATGTTGCACTTTCCTATCAATTTTCATGACCATTGGATCAAGGATGAAGGAGTAATCGAAAAATCGGGAAATTAGGGTTTTGAAAGGGGCTAAACCATAACTCCTTAACCACACATCCAAATGAAGTGGTTCGAAGCTCATTTGAAAGCTCTTGGCAAATCCTACAAAAGTCCCTAAGTGGTCCATAGTCAGAAAATGCATATATTTGGAGTTATGATCAAATTCATTCCTAGAAGGGAAAAAGACTTAGAAAAATTTCACTTTTAAGTTCATTTTTTAGCAACTTTGAGAGACTTTTTGACCAAGTTTCTTTGGGAAATTGAAACTCATGAAAACATGAATGTTTTACAGCTATTTGAGGGCTTTCTAAAAAGTACTAGCACATCTCAAAAGGATTTGTGAGCTGAAAGTTAGGGTTATGACAAGTTGGTGGTTTTTCACTTTAGTCTCACATTGTCAAATGTTCAAAAATCATTCTTTCCTCAAATATGACCAATCTCAGCTTGTGAAACATGTTTTATATGATGTATAGAGTGTTTGAAGCATAGAAATGTGAAGAAAATGCAGAGGAGATGGAATTAGCCAAACTTGCAAGTGGGCTTGCAAGTGGCTTTACAACTTGCCTTTGAAATCATAAAGCAAGCATGAGGTGGAAAGTAAGTTCTGCAAACAGCTACAAGCCTACACCTTCTAGCCTGCATTTAGCCCTTTAAAAATCATCATTTTTCTTGACTATTGGGCTTACCTATCAGCCAAGGAAACCCCTTTGTGGAGGTTTGATCCAAAAATGTAAAACCTTTCTTTCATATGAAGAAATCTCCAAATCTGCCTCCTCTCTTCATTTGCCTATAAAAGGGAGCCATCATCACTTCATTTGACACACAATATTGATTCTAAAAACCATAGAAACACAAAGCTCTCACTTTTTCACACCTTACTCCAAAATCACCAAAATCACAAAATTGCCAAAACCACCAAAAATCTGTCTTGGTACATTTGCTGCCAAACTCATTTCCCTACATTCAAACACCTCAACAATCACCCACACAATCTCTAAATATGATATAGAAGGTGTCCAATACCTTAGACCACTCAAAAACCTCACCATTCAAAAAGTCAACTTCCATACCAAGTTACTTTGACCAAAAGCCACAAAATCAGCCAAAACTGGTTCTATGCATTTGCTTGGTGTTCTAATCACTCAAAAACCTCTCATATATCATTTCTCAACTGTATAAAGTGTTAAAGATCATTGGTGGAGTTTATTTCTCCAACTGTCTCAAAGGTTGCATTCTTGCTTCAAAAAGAAGAAAGTTTCAAAGCTAGTGTTATTTGGAAGTCTCTCTGGGTTTCTTGGTGTTATAACCTACTCAACATAGTCCACTAGAGGTATGTAAACACTCTATATTTGCTTTGCACCATAATTTCATGTTTTAGCATTTTTGGTTGGAAGTATGTTATGTCTTGTATCAAAACTCTACCATGAATGTACCAGCTGTGACCTCAGGCCTAGGGATGGTTAAATTTGTGCTCAAATTCATCCAACATCATGTATTCAATATGTGTGTGGAGTTAACTTGGTTAATAGTGCTTTAAATGTTGAACTACACTTTTTCATGTTTGCACCAAAATGCCAAAACTTGCAACTCAAACCTCATTTTTCATGACAGTCCCCCCTTAGCTTCAAATTATGTTTGAGCTCATTCATAATCATGTATGTGTGGTGTGTATATGGTTGGTTCAGTCTAAAAATATTTGGAATTGAATTTGAACATTTTCATGCATTTCACAACATAATTTTGCAACTTGACAGCCAATTTTCATTACGGCACAATTTGAGTTCTATTTTATGTTTGAACACACTCATCCTCATACATATGACTTGTGTGCACGACTAGATTGATCAATATGTGACTAGGATCAAAACTGAACATCATGTTGCTTTTCACTTGTCAAAACTTGCACTTAACTCACCAACTTTCATAACAGCCCTCTCCCAACTTATTTTGATGTTTGGCTCCACTTCATATCATGTATATGTGATGTGCCTATGATTGAATTAGTTTGAAAATGCTTTGAACTTAAACTTGACTTCACACTACACTTCACTTCACAAACCTAACACTTTGTTCACCAAATTTTACACCAGCCATGTTTGAACCATTTTTCTTGCCTGGACTCACTTGTTTGCATATATGAGGAATGTGTATATGATTCATATGATCAAAATGTGCCTAAATCTGGTTTTGAGTAATCTACTGCATCATCCTAAAACCAAAGAGCAACTTAAAGGTCATTTTCTGCACCAGCCAGTTTTGAACCCTTTCTTTTGCTTGATTTCATTTGTTAACATGTTTGCAAGGTGTATGTATGATTCACTTGACTTAAATATGCATTAAACTGGATTTTGAACTTTTCATGCATCACCAAAACCTCAAAATGCAACTTAAGGGTCATTTTTCATACCAAACTGTTTCAGACCATTTCCCTTGCTCAAAATTATTTGATAGCATATATGTAATGTGTATGTGTGACTTACTTGATCTACTTATGCATTTGAACCTGATTTGAACCTCATCATACATTTAAAAATGCCAAACTTGCATTTAGAATATCACTTCTCACCACAGTCTGTTTTAAGCCAATCCTTGTGCTTGCATTCACTTGTTATCATGTATATGGTGTGTAGGTGTGATTAGTTTGGCTAAATAACCTCTAGAACTTGTTTTGCACATCTTACTGCATTCTCAAGATACAAATTGCAGCTTGTTGTTTCATTTTTTGTAACAGTCAGTTTGAAACCATTTCATGTGTTTAAATTCACTTGCCAACATGTATATGATATGTGTGTATGATCCACTTGATGTATTTATGCCTTGTACCTGACCTGAACATCTTCATGCACACCACAAACACAAATTTGCAACTTGAACCTCACTTTCTGTCACAATTTGTTTAGGCTCAATCTTGGTATTCAAAATCATCCATCAGCTTGCATTCAATGTGTGTGTGTGTTTGTTTTGATCAATATGTGCTTTGAAACTGAACTGCCATGAACCATGCATCTCATTCATGATTTTTTGCATTGCACATAGCCTTTCTTCATTACAGCATGAGTTGAACCCTAACTCTTGCATGAACTCATTCATTATCATTTATGTGGTATATGTGCATGATTACTTTGTACTGAAACTGGCTGTAACATGAGATTCATTTCAAAATACACATCAAACTTTCAAAACACATGTGATATCGAGTTTTCAAATAGAGGGAGAATTTCAAAAAACTAATATTACCATCATGTTCCTCATTTAAAAACACACAAGTTAGACTTAAATTTCATTGGAAAAGGTTGAGAATTGACAAAGTTACACATGGTTTTGCATTTCAGTTTTGTGCTTGTGTTTTTGTTGCCCAGAATTTCATAAGGGTATCCCATATATATTTATGGGGTGGCTTTCATCAATGGATGTATAGCCACCCCAGTGGTAGTCACCTTGTCACTTAAGCGCCTCTTACCTTGCATACCTGGGTTCGACCCCTGAGGAGGGCAACCCTTTTATTAATTTTGTCATTTTTCATCCCGTCTTTAAAAATTCATATCTCTCTCAATTTTAATCATTTTTCACCCATTATTTTTGCATTTTGTTCATCTTTATTTCTACTTTCATGTCATATTTTTTATTTACATGTTTGCCTAATTTTTCATCTCTTTTGACTATGTGCAAGTTATGTACGTTTTGTGATCGTTTTCGCGTATGCAGATGAATTTTTCTTTTGATATACTTGTGATTGTTTGTGATACTTGTTTGCATTCATGTTCTTAAATGTTAGCTAACATGCTAAGACTTCATCTTTGTTTGTTACCATGATCATTTTAATTCATCTTCTAAATACACTGAAGCTTGATCTGTTGTCACATTTCCTGCTTAATCAACTGCTTTGATTGTCATCAATGCATTTTCCTTTTTATCATTTCACATGCTCACTTAATGGTTGTCACCATGGATGCATATTTATTTTGTTGTTATCTTGTTCAAATTTTCTTTCCCCAAGTGATGAAGTTTGTTAACTCTCATCCAAGTTGCCTCTCCTGTCCCCTTCCAAAGGAAAAAGTCTTTCCAATAACCCTTATGTTATGGATAACTCATTCACCCATTCCCTTGACTTTGTTAAGTAACTTTAACCTTAGTTTAGAAACCATTAGACTTTTCTTTAAGTCTAAAAAACCCACCTGTACTAGGAGAGTTCTTCAACTAGAACCCTAGGATAGAGTTTGTCAACTCTATGTGAGAATCATCGTCATGATTTCTTACTTCCCCTTTTGAATATTACAACTTAGAATAGGGAGTTTTGTCAAACTCCACACAAACATTGTCATGTTTGTTCCCCCTTGAACCTTGACCATAATCAAGTATTCTTTATCCCTTGTGAGGTGAACTACGATTGCTCTGATTCTATCCTAGTTAGGATACATAGGCAGAAGATGCGATGTCTTTGCGAGCAAACTTAGAAAACCATCTAGGTCTTTACCTATCCCTAATACATGTCCCAATCCATAGTACATATTCACAAACTTAGCAAGCAATCAAATAAAAGGTTCCTGTAGAGTACTACAGATGCTTAGGGTGCTAACACCTTCCCTAGGTATAACCAACCCCCGATCCCCGAATCTCTTAAAGTGTTGTCGTTACTGTAAGAACACAGATTGTTTCTTAGTAAATATCTCTATGTTTTGATGATAACACTTATGAATTTTGTATTCAAGAATTATATACTCTAAATTTGTTCTAGACTGTTTGCTACAGGTACTAAAGAAAATATTCTTAAAGAGCAAATTTGGATTTGAACAATGATATTATGAAAGGCTTCAAAGGTTCAAGAGCATCTTAAAGGAAGATCTGAACACTGTTTCCAGAAGAATCTGAGTGCTGTCTACTGAAGATTCTGAAGCAGAAGCCTCTAAAGAATAGAAGACTCTGAGAGTTCAGAAGCTTAGTCATCAGAAGACTCTGAAGATACTGCGCTGCATAGTATTGAGAATCTGATATAGAAGACTCTGCTCTGACATAACTACACGCTCAAGCACACAAGCTGCATATACTCTGATTCAGCATAATCTAAAGAACATCCAAAGACTCTGAAGATCCAGAGGATCTCTACTTTGGAGATTCTGAAGATCCAGACTCTGATGTTGATAGCTGAACTTACTTAGTGAAGAAGATTTGAATATGTCCGTTGGCATATCCCAACAGCTCTTTCCTCTTTTATGTTAGACACAAAATCACAAACAAAAAGGTTTTATCTGTGCATTCCATTCTAAGGAAAATTTCTGCAACGTGAAGACAAAAGGCACCAGGCTTTTTCAGCACAACCTCCAATGTAAAGACAAAAGGCTCCAGGCTTTTTCAGCACAGCCTCCAACGTTGAGAAGACTTCATGGATCTAAGTGCCTATATAAAGAAGTCCACTCCATCTTCTTCAAGTAACGAATCTCTTGAAAAATCACTTATCAAAAGCAAATCTCTCAAAAGCTCTTATATTCTATTTACTGTAACATTGTTCTTAAACTTAAGAGAAATATCACAGTTGTGATAATAGCTTTTTAGAAGCATTCTTACTCTTGTAATAGTTGTACATTGATTGTAAAAGGTTTCCTTAAGAGGATCCAGTTGGGATCAGTAGCTATTGAGAAGACTAAGAACAGTTGTTCTTAGGTGTTACTATTGTAATCTGTTTGATTAAATAGTGGATTAAGTCCTTGACTGAGAAAGACAAATCACTCTTGAGAGGGTGGACTGGAGTAGTTGAGTTCAACGAACCAGGATAAAAATAACTGTGTTTGAATCTTTGATTATTTGTCATACTTATTCAACCCCCCCTTCTAAGTATTTTTCTCACCTTTAGTTGGCATCAGAGCTCCGGTTCTGCGTGTGCTACCACTTAACCGTGTCAGTAAAGATCCAGTGAGAAAAGTTACTTTGATATATATCTGTTTGTCATTATGGGTGATGCTTCTACATCCAACTGTAACAAATATGAAGGGGATAGAATCAGCACAAAGCCTCCTATGTTTGATGGAGAGAAATTTGATTACTGGAAGGACAAGATAGAAAGTTTCTTCCTTGGGTATGATGCTGATTTGTGGGACTTGTTCATTGATGGCTATGAACATCCTACAAATGAGGATGGCAAGAAAATTGATAGAAAATCAATGACAGAAGCCCAGAAGAAGGATTTCAAAAATCACCATAAGGCTAGGACAATATTGCTTAATGCAATCTCTCATACTGAGTATGAAAAGATTACTAACAGAGAAACAACTCATGGAATGTTTGAGTCACTTAAAATGACTCATGAGGGAAATTCTCAAGTGAAGGAGTCCAAGGCTCTGACGCTTATACAGAAGTATGAAGCGTTCAAAATGGAAGAATATGAAAATATAGAAACTATGTTTTCTAGATTTCAGATCCTCATAGCTGGTCTAAAAGTTCTGGACAAGGGATACTCCACATCAGATCATGTAAAGAAAATCATCAGAAGTCTACCTACCAGATGGAGACCAATGGTAACTGCCTTGAAGATGGCTAAAGATCTGAACAAGATCTCTTTAGAAGAACTCATCAGCTCACTGAGGAGCCATGAAATTGAGCTTGAGGAAGATGAACCTCAAAAGAAAGAGAAAGGTAAATCTATTGCTTTAAAATCTAATAAATCTGCTAAAGCTTTGCAGGTTATTGAAGAAAGCTCTGAAGGATCTTCTTCTGAAGAAGAAGATGAATTATACATGCTGTCCAGAAGGATCAACAAACTCTGGAAGCACAAGGGAAAGAAGTTCAACAACTTTAGAAAATCTGATCATAGAAAGGAATCTTCTGGGCACAGAAGATCTGGCAAGAAAGAAGTTGTATGCTATGAGTGCAAAGAACCTGGGCATTACAAGAATAATTTCCCCAAACTTCAAAGAGAAAAACCCAAGAAGAAGTTTGACAAAAAGAAGAAGGTTCTGATGGTAACATGGGATGACTCAGATGAATCTGAATCATCTTCTGAATCAGAAGAAGAATGTGCTAATGTTGCACTGATGGCAGACATAGAAGATCAGGAGGAAGGAACTTCAGGATCTGAATCTGATTCTGAATCTGACTCTGACGCTGAAGAGGTAATGGCTAAACTTACTAAAGAAGAACTTATCAAAGTATTATCAGAAGTTCTGAAAAGTTATAACAATATTAAGCTCAAATACAAGAAGCTGAAAAGCAGTCTTGAATCTGAGATTGATCTTCTGAAGACAGAACTTGTTTAGCAAAAAGAAATTAATCTGAAAATCAAAAATGACTTTGAAATAGCTCAACAAGAATCTGAATCTGAGACTAAGTCATGTGAAAACATTTTAGAAAAATATGACTCTAGCTTTCAGAGATTTCTTACTAAGAGCATAGACAGAAGCAAGATGGCTTCTATGATCTATGGTGTTAGTGGGAACAACAGAAGAGGTATTGGATATGAATCTTCCTCTAGAAGTAATCCAAAATCTGATGACAAACTCTTCATCAAGAAGACACCTATGTACTCTCAATTTAAGTTTGGTCACTTAAATGACATTAAACACACAAGCTCTAAGAAGAATAATTATGTGTTTAAACCCAAGGCAAGTCAGAATAAACATTATGTTGAAAAATAGAAGTTTAGACAAACCTACAAACCAACTAACCCTAAAGGACCCAAGAAGATCTGGGTACCTAAGAGCAAAATAATCCCTGTTGCAGATGTTCTTAGCAGCAAGGTCAGGACTCCAGTCATGGTACCTGGACTCTGGATGCTCACGACACATGACAGGAGAAAGGTCTATGTTCCAAAGCCTGGAACTTAGATCTGGAGGTGACGTGAAGTTTGGAGGGAACCAGAAAGGCAAGATCATTGGATCTGGCACTATTGGAAATGGTAAACTTCCCTCTATAACTAATGTTTTACTTGTTGAAGGCTTAAAGCATAACTTATTGTCCATAAGTCAATTAAGTGACAATGGTTATGATATTACCTTTAATCAAAAATGTTGTAAAGCTATTAGTCAAAAGGATGGCTCTATCCTATTTAGTGGTAAGAGGAAAAACAACGTTTATAAAATAAATCTTTCAGAACTTAAAGTTCAGAATGTTAAATGCCTCTTGTCTATTAATGAAGAGCAATGGGTCTGGCACAGAAGATTGGGCCATATTAATATGAGACGTATATCTCAAATTAATAAACTTAATCTTGTCAGAGGACTTCCCAATCTGAAGTTCACCTCAGATGCTCTTTGTGAAGCATGCCAAAAAGGGAAGTTTTCAAAATCATCTTTTAAATAAAAAAATGTTGTTTCTACTTCCAAACCACTAAAATTACTTCATATTGATCTGTTTGGACCAGTGAAAACTGCATCCATCAGAGACAAGAAGTATGGATTAGTCATTGTTGATGACTATAGTAGATGGACATGGGTAAAGTTCTTAAAATACAAGGATGAGTCACATTCTGTGTTCTTTGACTTCTGCAAACAAGTCCAGAATGAGAAAGATCTTAAAATTATTAAAGTCAGAAGTGATCATGGTGGTGAATTTGAAAATAAACATTTTGAAAAATATTTTTCTGAAAATGGCATTGCTCATGATTTTTCCTGTCCTAGAACTCCACAACAAAATGGGGTTGTGGAGAGGAAAAACAGAACTCTGCAAGAAATGGCCAGAACCATGATCAATGTGACAAATCTGGCAAAACACTTTTGGGCAGAAGCAATCAACACAACTTGTTACATTCAGAACAGAGTGTCTGTAAGACCTCTTCTGAAAAAGACTCCCTATGAATTGTGGAGGAACAGAAAGCCCAACATTTCATATTTTCATCCTTTTGGATGTACTTGTTATATACTTAACACTAAAGAGAATCTTAACAAGTTTGATTCCAAAGCACAGAAGTGTTTCATGCTTGGTTATTCTGAACGCTCTAAAGGCTACAGAGTATTCAATACTGAAACACAGATTGTGGAAGAATCTATTCATGTAAGATTTGATGATAAGCTTGGCTCTGAAAAGCCAAAGCAGTTTGAAAATTCTGTAGATAGAGAAGTGATTCTCACAGACTCTGAAGGCTCAGAGGCAGAAAAGGCTAAAGAGAAGGAATCTGAAGCAACTCCAGATGCTATTCCCTTATCTTCTCAATTGGACAACTTACACATTTCTGAAAGATCAAATGTCAGAGGATCTTCTTCCAGAATCAAGGCATCTCACCCAGAAGATGTGATTATTGGAAAGAAAGATGATCCAATCAGGACAAGATCCTATCTCAGAACATCTGAATCTTCATTGTTTGGCTTAGTGTCAATAATTGAACCAACATCTGTGGATGAGGCTCTGAAAGATAATGAATGGATTATTGCCATGCAAGAAGAGATAAATCAATTCACCAGAAATGAAGTTTGGAATCTGGTTCCTAGACCTAAAGGATTCAACATTATTGGAACAAAATGGGTCTTCAGGAATAAGTTGAATGAAAAGGGAGAAGTTGAAAGGAATAAGGCAAGGCTGGTTGCTCAAGGTTACAGTCAGCAAGAAGGAATTGACTATATAGAGACTTATGCTCCTGTTGCCAGGTTAGAGTCTATACGTTTACTTATTTCTTTTGCTGCACAGAATAACATCACTCTATATCAGATGGATGTTAAAAGTGCCTTTCTTAATGGTATTATAGAAGAGGAAGTATATGTCCACCAACCTCCTGGTTTTGAAAGTGAAAACTTTCCAGATCATGTTTTTAAACTAAATAAATCTCTTTATGGCTTAAAACAAGCTCCCAGAGCTTGGTATGAGAGGTTGAGCAATTTCCTTCTGAAGAAAAATTTTATAAGAGGAAAAGTGGATACAACTTTATTCTGTAAAACTCTTAAGAAAGATCTGTTGATTTGTCAAATATATGTAGATGATATTATTTTTGGATCAACAAATATTATGCTTGGAAAGGAGTTTGCTAAATGTATGCAGGCAGAGTTTGAGATGAGCATGATGGGAGAATTGAGATTCTTTTTGGGAATCCAAGTCAACCAGACTCCAGAGTGCACCTACATACATCAGACCAAATATGTTAAAAAGCTTCTGAAGAAGTTCAACATGGTTGATAGTAAGATGGCAAAGACTCCAACGCACCCTACAAGCACTCTTGGTAAAGAAGAGGTAAGTAAGAAGGTAGATCAGAAACTCTACAGATGTATGATAGGATCTCTTCTATACTTGACTGCTTCTAGACCTGATATTCTGTTTAGTGTCTGCTTATGTTCAAGATTCCAATCAGATCCTAGAGAATCACACTTAACAGCTGTTAAGAGGATTCTAAGGTATCTGAAAGGTACTACTAACATGGGTCTGTGTTACAGAAGATCTGATGAATTTTCATTAGTTGGATTCTGTGATGCTGATTATGCTGGAGACAGAGTTGAACGTAAAAGCACTTCTGGAAGCTGTCAGTTTCTTGGAAGTCATCTGATCTCATGGTACAGCAAGAAGCAACCCACTATTGCACTATCAATTACAGAGGCAGAATACATTGCTGCTGCTGGATGTTGTACGCAAATGCTCTGGATGAAGAGTAAGCTAGAAGACTATCAGGTCTATGAGAGTAATCTTTCTATCTTCTGTGATAATACTTCTACTATATGTTTGTCAAAAAATCCAATCTTACACTCTAAGGCTAAACATATAGAAATTAAACATCACTTCATCAGAGACTATGTTCAGAAGGGTGTAATAAATCTAGCTTTTGTTGATACAGATCATCAATGGGCTGATATTTTCACAAAACCCCTTGCTGAAGATAGGTTTAAGTTCATTCTGAAAAATATTTGTATGGATTTTTGTCCAGAGTAATATTTATCAGAGGCAACTTATCAGATGCAAAATGTTTAAAGATCTGAAGTATTTCATCTGATTATTTGTTCATTTATCTTTGATTGATTTATTTGTGTGAAACTCTGAACTAACAAACTCAGAAGATCTGAACGTTGGAAACGTTTCATTTCTTGAGAGACATCAGATGCACATACAAAGCAAACACGTGTCACTCAAAATCTGAAAAGATGGAGTGCTCTACTGAATTGACGTTTGAGGTACTGCTTTGAAAATCTCATTTTTCTTGGGTTTCCCACCATTTGTCATATCTTTAAATTGAAATGAATATTTTCATTAAATGCTATGTGTAAACGTGCGTATGTGTCTATTGATGTGCCCAATGTTTGATTTTTTGGTTTTCTATAAATACCACCTATCACACTGTTTTCACACTTTTCACACTCACTACACTTATGCGTTTTTGCTTACTCTTCAACCTCTACCAAAACCCTAAACCCAAATCAAAATCTTCATCTTCATCAATGGCTTCTTCATCAAATGCTGCTGAAATCTCCAACAAAAATATCATGTACAAGAAACCAGAACGCACTCTATTTACTCCAGTTGTGGATCTTGAGGTTCTGTGTGAGAGTTTCATTGATCTTGAATCAATAGAAGAAAATGGGTTTGACCTAACAACTTCCATTAAAGCTCAAGGCTGGGAGAAGTATTTTGAAAGACTGATGGGTCCTGTGTACCCAACTCTTGTGAAGGAATTCTGGATTCACGCTAGTGCTGGTCCTAAGTTCATTCACTCATCTGTCCTTGGGAAGGAGATAGTGATCACTGAGAAACTGATCAGGCAACTGTTTAGTTATAAAGAATCTGATGGTGTTACAAACCTAGCCTCTTCACGTATTGATATGGCTAAGGTGTATGAAGAGATTACTGTATCTGGAACACCAACAAGCAAGGTTAAAGATCTGAAACCTATCTATAGGATCTGGGCGAAGATATTTATGAGTACAATCTTTCACAGAAAGTCAACCAACTCACCAGACTATGTGAGTACAGAGCATCTGTACTTCATGTACTGCATCAGCAAGAATATTAAGGTGGATCTGCCCTATCTGATTTTCAGTCATCTTCTGACTCATGTCAAAGAGACTAGAGAAGAGGTCAGAGCTAAAGCTGGGAAAGTTAGAACTTGGATACCTCTGGGAAGACTTATTTCAGACATCCTCATAGAGAATCAGTTGGTGAAGCATCTGACAGATGCAAAAATAACAGAGGATCTGTCCTACATCATTGGATCTGAGATAAACGGACTTACTCTGAAAAGAATGAAGATCATTTCAGAGCTGAATGGTAAACTAAGGAAGATAAACTCTGAGGAGGTCAATGGCAGAAGGGTACCAGTAGAAGATTTTCCAATGTTCAACGCAGATGAACCAAAAGGTATTGTCTGGGCTTACATTGCAGATTGTCTGAAGAATGGAATTCCTCTACCTGCTAACCTTGTTCAGAAACAAGGAGAAGAATTGCCCAATCTTATGAAGGAAAGGCGTAGTAAGAGAAAAGCTGAAGAAGGCTCTGTTCAGAAGAAAAGGAAAGAATCTGAAGTTCCAAGGAAGAAGAAGAAAGGAGTAAAGAAAGTCAGAATCAATCCTAGAGATGCTACTCTGGAAGAGATAAGAGACACTATTCATCAGGTATTAACATCTGATCCTACCCCTGCTGTTCATTCACCCCTTCCATCTCCAACCCTTAGACATAGAACTTCTAAACCCCAACCATATGCAAACCTTTCATTTGAACCACCTTCATCTCCCCCAGTACATTCACAACCATCTTCTGTACCAACAACCTCTGACCCCCAACCTCATACTACATCTGAACCCCCTCAACCTACTTCACCAAAAATTCCACAACCAGAAATTCCCCAACCAAATATAATCATCTTAGAACCAAACCAACCAGAGACTGTTCAATCTGAACACTCTGAACAACCAGCTCCACCAGAAGATTCAAATCTTTCTGAAGATATTCTGGATATCCAACCCCTAAATCAATCAATTACCATTTCTTCAACATCTGTTCACTCAGAAGAATCTTCTGATAGTGAATCATCTGATTTCGAATCATCTGATTTTGAACCAGAGTCTCTCAAACAAGCTCGTTCTGACATTGCTATGAAGAAACACGTTAACATTTCTATGTTTCACACTCCGCCCAACTCCCCACCTCAGATAACCATCCCTCAACCATCTAAAACTCATCTATCTGAAACCCAAACCATCCCTCAACCATCTGAAACCCATCTATCTGAAACACAAACCATTCCTCAACCAACTGAACTCCCTCAGTCTGACACCCAAACATCTCAACCAACACCACCTCAACCACAACCATCTGAACCTACTCATGTTAACACTCATAATCCTAAACCCTCTGAACAGTCAGATCTAGGATCATGTGTTAATACTATGTTTGAAATATTCAATAAGGAGATAGATTCTGAGTATGCTCGTGTTAAGGAAGTGTGCTTGTCAAGTTTGGATCCGGCTGTTTCAAATGCTTCTTGGAAACGTTTCATCTGGATGTTCAACAAAGCTGCTTTAAAAGTTAGAGCTAAATGTTCTAAGCTTGCAAAGACTCAGTTTGCAGAGTTAATCAAGATAACTCTGATGAACATTCCTCCTCCTCCTCCTGTGTTGCTTCTGGAAGCTGCTCCTCCAGAGGCTCCTGCATCTAAAATGGTTGACCAAGCTTCTGAAGAGAACCAGTCTGATAAGAACACTGCTACTACTGCATCTGCTTCTTCTTCATCTATGGTCACAGAGCTTGTGAATGATGTCAAGGAAATAAAAGATTGGATGGTAAAGCAAGAGAAGACAACTGATGAGATCAAGACTTGGATGTCTAAGCAAGAAGAGTCAACTGCCAAAATGACAGAGCTTCTGACCCTTATTGCCTCACGCCAGACTTAGTTTTATTTGATGTTTTTGCACATGTTATTGCTCCTGTTGTTTTCTTATTGTTATGTTATGCTTTTTGACATCTATCTGTGACTCTGTTTGATTGTGAACTCTGATATGTTTAAATGAAAGTTGATGTTTTTGCTTCTATATGCTTTTTTCTTCTTCTGTATCTTTATGTCTTTAAAAATCTTTTTGATAATGACAAAAAGGAGGAGAAAAATAGAATCTGATTGTTCAACCTATAAGCAATTACTAAAACTGAAATTCAGACATTTTATTAACTTACCTTGAATTTAAGTCTTTCAGATTACATTGATATATCTGACATAATTCATTGAAGTTACCCTGAGACTTTTCCAACCAGAACCTGATCTTTCAAAGCAAATCTGAGCATTCAATCAACTCTGATATCTTACTCTGATACCTTTACTCTGAAAGATAATTCAAGCAAGATGATAACCAGGCGCTCTGACTGAAGGAAGTCATAATTATCTGGCATCAAGATTTGATTCTGAAAGTCAAACCTCTTGTATCAGGCTCTGAATCTGAAATATACTCAATCAAAAAGGGAAGTGTTTTCTTCTATTAGAGTATTCATTTCAGGGGGAGATTGTTAATCTCAGGGGGAGTTATAATTCATACTTTTTATTGAACAAAATTTCTCATGTTTTGTCATCATCAAAAAGGGGGAGATTGTAAGAACACAAATTGTTTGTTAGTAAATATCTCTATGTTTTGATGATAACACTTATGAATTTTGTATTCAAGAGTTATATACTCTAAATTTGTTCTAGACTGTTTGCTACAGGTACTAAAGAAAATATTCTTAAAGAGCAAATTTGAATCTGAACAATGATATTATGAAAGGCTTCAAAGGTTCAAGAGCATCTTAAAGGAATATCTGAACACTGTTTCCAGAAGAATCTGAGTGCTGTCTACTGAAGATTCTGAAGCAGAAGCCTCTAAAGAATAGAAGACTCTGAGAGTTCAGAAGCTTAGTCATCAGAAGACTCTGAAGATACTGCGCTGCATAGTATTGAGAATCTGATATAGAAGACTCTGCTCTGACAGAACTACACGCTCAAGCACACAAGCTGCATATACTCTGATTCAGCATAATCTAAAGAACATCCCAAGACTCTGAAGATCCAGAAGATCTCTACTCTGGAGATTCTGAAGATCCAGACTCTGATGTTGATAGCTGAACTTACTTAGTGAAGAAGATTTGAATATGTCCGTTGGCATATCTCAACAAATCTTTCCTCTTTTATGTTAGACACAAGATCACAGACAAAAAGGTTTTATCTGTGCATTCCATTCTAAGGAAAGTTTCTGCAATGTGAAGACAAAAGGCACCAGGCTTTTTCAGCACAGCCTCCAATGTAAAGACAAAAGGCTCCAGGCTTTTTCATCACAGCCTCCAACGTTGAGAAGACTTCATGGATCTAAGTGCCTATATAAAGAAGTCCACTCCATCTTCTTCAAGTAACAAATCTCTTGAAAAATCACTTATCAAAAGCAAATCTCTCAAAAGCTCTTATATTCTATTTACTGTAACATTGTTCTTAAACTTAAGAGAAATATCACAGTTGTGATAATAGCTTTTTAGAAGCATTCTTCCTCTTGTAATAGTTTTACATTGATTGTAAAAGGTTTCCTTAAGAGGATCCAGTTGGGATCAGTAGCTCTTGAGAAGACTAAGAACAGTTGTTCTTAGGTGTTACTATTGTAATCTGTTTGATTAAATAGTGGATTAAGTCCTTGACTAAGAAAGGCAAACCACTCTTGAGAGGGTGGACTGGAGTAGTTGAGTTCAACGAACCAGGATAAAAATAACTGTGTTTGAATCTTTGATTATTTGTCATACTTATTCAACCCCCCCTTCTAAGTATTTTTCTCACCTTCAGTTACATCGCGAAAAAGGTTTTTCTTTCTTTAGACCTTTCCTTTGGATAAAATAAAGTTCGATTGTAAAAGAATTAAGATTCAAGTTAATTTAATAGCTTGATATCCAATTTTCACCGCAACACCTATGTCCTACCCGGGGCATAGTGGTATTTTATTTCAGGGCCTTATTTGTTTATGTCCGAACATTGTTTATCAATTAATCAAAGGGTGTTTTCTCATTCAAATTTTGTGATCTTTGTTTTTCTTATTTTTATTTTTCACAATGAAATGGCAATGTGGTTTATACTTGTTTGCAAATTGTTTGAAACATTTAACCATTTACATTGCAGGTTTCCTATTGCAGATGACACTGATTCAGAACCTCCTATGACTCGCTTCGATTTTGATCAACCGATATATTAAGCTGAAGAAGAGATTGATAAGGATGAAGACTTGCCTGAAGAGTTAGCTAGACTTTTGAAACAAGAAGAGAAGATCATTCTGCTTCATCAGGAGGAAATTGAGGTTGTTAATCTGGGTTCCGAAGAAGTTGTCAGAAATGTTCGGATAGGGGCTGTGCTACAGAGTGACATCAAGCAAAGACTGATCGAGATGCTTCAAGAGTATAGTGACATCTTTGCTTGGTCGTACAAAGATATGCCTGGGCTTGACACCGACATAGTGGTTCATCGCTTACCGTTGCGCGAGGAATGTCCGCCAGTCAACCAGAAGCTTAGAGGACAAGACCAGATATGGCGGTAAAAATCAAAGAAGAGGTCCAAAAGCAATGGGACGCTGCATTTTTAGCCGTAACCACTTACCCTTCGTTGGTCGCCAACATCGTACCTGTACCTAAGAAAGATGGTAAGGTACGGATGTGTGTAGATTACAGGGATTTGAATAATGCGAGCCCAAAGGATGATTTCCCGCTCCCTCACATTGACGTATTGGTCGACAATACGGCTCAATTTTCGGTGTTTTCCTTCATGGATGGTTTCTCCGGTTATAATCAGATAAAAATGGCACCGGAGGACATGGAGAAAACAATGTTCATTACACCGTGGGGAACGTTTTGCTACAAGGTGATGCCTTTTGGTTTGAAGAACGCCGAAGCAACATATCAGCGCGCTATGACAATGCTCTTTCATGACATGATGCATAAAGAAATTGAGGTTTATGTTGACGATATGATTGCTAAGTCCCAAACGGAGGAGGAGCATTTGGTTAACTTGTTGAAGCTATTCGAGAGGCTTAGAAAGTTCAGATTAAGGTTGAATCCAAATAAGTGCACTTTTGGAGTTCGGTCCAGAAAGTTATTGGGGTTTATTGTCAGTGAAAAAGGAATTGAGGTCGATCCTGCAAAGATAAAAGCCATATAAGATATGCCAGCACCGAAAATAGAAAAGGAGGTCCGTGGCTTCCTGGGGAGATTGAACTATATTGCTCGGTTCATATCTCATCTCACAGCCACATGTGAACCAATGTTTAAATTGCTAAAGAAAGATCAGGCGGTTGTCTGGAATGAAAATTGTCAAAAAGCCTTTGATAAAATAAAAGAATACTTGCAGGAGCCTCCGATATTGATACCCCCAGTAGCTGGAAGGCCTTTAATCATGTACTTAACGGTTCTTGAGAACAGTATGGGTTGTGTTCTCGGTCAACATGACGAGACTGGAAGAAACGAGCATGCGATTTATTATTTGAGTAAAAAGTTCACAGATTGTGAGTCCCGTTACTCAATGCTCGAGAAAACATGTTGCGCACTTGCTTGGGCTGCCAAACGTCTGAGACAATATATGCTCAATCACACAACCGTGCTGATTTCGAAGATGGATCCAATTAAGTATGTCTTCGAGAAGCAAGCGCTCTCAGGAAGAATTGCTAGGTGGCAGATGGTACTGACAGAGTACGATATATAACATGTTTCTCAGAAAGCCATCAAAGAAAGTGTTCTGTCAGAATACCTTGCTGGGCAGCCTATCGAAGATTATCAACCGATGAAGTTTGAATTTACTGACGAGGATATCATGTTCCTCAAAGCGAAAGATTGTGAAGAACCACTACATGGTGAAGGTCCAGAGAAGGATTCTCAGTGGCAGATGATATTCGATGGCACCGTTAACTCCTATGGTAGTGGAATCGGGGAAATTATTACAACTCCTCATGGTACTCACATCCCGTTCACTTCCAGGTTGACATTCCCTTGCACCAACAATGAAGCTGAGTATGAAGCATGTATCATGGGTCTGGAAGAGGCTATTCATTTGAGAATCAAGAATTTGGATGTATATGGCGATTCAGCGCTAGTGGTTAATCAAATCATGGGAGAATGGGAAACTCGTCAACCGAATCTAATTCCTTACAAAGATTATGCAAAGAGGTTGTTACCCTTCTTCGATCGGGTAGATTTTCACCATGTACCACGAGCAGAGAATCAGATGGCCGATGCTTTGGCAACGCTATCTTCGATGTACAAAGTGAATTTCTGGAATGATGCTCCCAGAATAGTCATTTCTCGCTTGGACAGACCCGCTTTCGTATTCTCCATTGAAGAGGCTGCTGATGGTAAGCCATGGTTTTACGATATACAGAACTTCCTCAAGAAGCAGGAGTATCCACCAGGGGCTTCGGCTCAGGATAAGAAGACGCTGAGGAGGTTGTCTGGCAACTTTTACCTAAACCCAGATGGGGTACTTTACAGAAGAAACCATGATTTGGTGTTGTTGAGATGTGTGGATGAAAAAGAAGCAACATTTCTTATGGAAGAAGTCCACGAGGGTACTTTCGGTACACATGCCGGCGGGCATGCTATGTCTCGGAAACTCTTACGAGCAGGGTATTATTGGCTAACTATGGAGTTAGATTGTTTCAAATTTGCGAAGAAATGCCATAAATTCCAGATTTATGCAGATAAGATTCATGTACCGCCGTGCCCATTGAATGTTATGGCGTCCCCGTGGCCTTTCTCCATGTGGGGCATTGATATGATTGGCAAGATTGAGCCAACCGCATCCAACGATCATCGTTTCATCTTGGTTGCCATTGATTACTTCACCAAATGGGTTGAGGCAACTTCGTATGCCAATATGACCAAACAAGTGGTAGCAAGATTCATAAAGAAGGACATCATTTGTAGATACGGAGTACCCGAACGAATCATTACTGACAATGGTTTGAATCTGAACAATAAGATGATGAAGGAGTTATGCCAGAACTTCAAAATCGAAGATCACAACTCATCGCCCTATCGGCCAAAGATGAATGGCGCTGTCGAAGCGACCAACAAGAATATCAAAAAGATAGTGCAAAAGATGGTTGTTACCTACAAAGATTGGCATGATATGTTGCCCTTTGCTCTTCACGGTTATCGTACGACAATACGCACATCAACCGGGGCAACTTCTTTCTCGCTAGTGTATGGTATCGAAGCTATCTTACCGCTATAAGTTGAGATTCCTTCTTTAAGAGTTTTAGTTGATGTAAAACTCGATGAGGCAGAATGGATAAAGAATCGTTTGAATCAGCTTAGCCTGATGGATGAGAAGAGGCTAACATCAATTGCATATGGTCGGTTATACCAGAGCCGGATGAAGAAAGCTTACGACAAGAAGGTGCACCCTCGAAGCTTTCAGACGGGCGATCTTGTGCTAAAAAGATTCTCCCACCACAATCAAATCACAGGGGCAAATGGACTCCCAACTATGAAGGTCCATATGTTGTATGAAAGGTTTTCTCTGGAGGAGCCTTGTTGTTAGCCACCATGGATGGTGAGGATTTCACATCTCCTGTGAACGCAGACGCAGTTAAAAAATACTTTGCTTAAAAGAGACCCGCTGGACATAAAAAGAAAAGTCCAGGCAAAAATGGGGCATCCTAGCGAACCATAAAAAAGGAAAAATAGGTTTGGGCAAAAATTAGGGATAAAAAATGAAAAGATGTAAACCCGCAAAGTCGAAAACCTGAAAGGGCGACTTTGGCAAAAATGGGTATCCCGGTGAATCGAAAACCCGAAAGGGCGGTTCAGGCAAAAGTTAGGGATTGAAAAAGCAAATGACTGCGGTCTGCGTTGGAACTTCATTGCTTAGTGGATTGGGAGAACCTGAGGGCCGTTTTTATCCGAATCAATTTCTTCTGAAGACGAAGCGTCGGGAAAGCATCAGAGTCAGGCGAGTCATAGAGGGATCAGCTCATGGTGTTTGTCTGTGCCACATTGCCGACATTTTTGTACACTTTTGTATATTTCATGTACATATCTGTATTTGTTTTTGTGTAGCTTCCTCTTTTCATGAGTTGCATCTGTTGTAAAATCTTGCCTATTTACAAGCCACTTATCAATAAACATATGCTATTCAGTACTTGATTTGTGTGCTTTGTTTTAACTCTTACTATTTTGTTTGCGAAAATGCCCAATGTTTTGATGAACGTGCACTAATTGTTAAAACTTTGAATTAATTGAACAACGTCACGAATGATGACTAAGATGGTTCCGATTGCGTAGGATATCTTGTCTGTTAGTTCAGTGTTGCAGGGTTGTTACCCTTGGGGCAAAAGGTATGGTTGAAGTTTGTCTTATTCCCAGCTAGAGTCTTACTCCCTGTCAGAGAAGTTCGTATCTCTATCCCCAGTAGAGTTGTATGCAATTTGAGTTGAGCAGATAACGTGTACGCTTTCCTTCGGTAGTTGATGCATATGTAATCTCCGCAAGGGGCATGCTTGTATACGCTCCCCGGTGGGTTATGATTGGATTTTATTCCCACAGAGTAATTTACAGCCTGGTTAGGTTCGTTCCCTGGCAGAGCAATCCCCAGCAAATTGAAAGGGGTGGTTTCCCCAGCAGGTTTGTCCCCTTTTCCTTAGCAGAATGAAGGAATGTTGTCACGTCGGTATTTTCTTTGCAGGAAGCCAGCAGGCCCGTTTCTCGGCATAAGTCCAATTGTTATTGGCATGAGCAAGTTTGTGCTCTACCCCCGGCAGAATCGGTGATTCTTTCAACAGGGTTATTTTCTTGCCCTAGTAGGGTGTTGTCTGTATCTCCAGCATTTACTTTGTTGATCCAGTTCCCTTGCATTTGCATGCGTGCATAGCATCTACCCAAATGCGTAGCATTTCCATTTTGTATGGAGCATTATGCCATTTTCAAACATATGCATGTGAAACATAAGCCAGGTTGTTAGCTCTTTGTTTCAGGTGTATCTTTGGAGGTTCGATCTTTTCCCTTGGTATCCAGACCATGTGATTTCTCTTAGCCCGCGTGGTATCTAGACCCCGGCTCATGTTATTCCTCAGCAGTATCTTCAGATCTCAGTGGATTATGATAAGCATTTATGATAAATTCGTTAGTCTGTTGAGTATCCAGACTCCGGTTCATCCCTAGTTGGTAGGGTTTCCCTTTTTTCTTCGAGTATCCAGACTCTGGTAAGGATGGGTGTGGTATCCAGACCACGGTGATTGGTATTATTGTGTTTTTCCGTCGAGTGTCCAGACTCCGGTGAAGACAGTGTGGTGTTCAGGTTGTGATGGGTATATTTGTGATATTTTCCCTTTAGTCTGTTGAGTATCCAGACTCCGGTCAATGTTGTTGAGCATTCAGGCTCCATTTTTTACGTTGAGTATTCAGACTCCGTCAACTTGAAATGGTATTCTTAGAACTCCAGCGAGTGTTTCTTTTTCGTTGAGCATTCAGGCTCCGGTTTCTCTGTTGAGTATCCAAACTCCGGTGAATATTCAGTTCGTGACGTATTGCTTTTTCCGTTGAGTATCCAGACTCCGGTGAATGTTTAGTTCGTGACGTATTGCTTTTTCCGTTGAGTATCTAGACTCCGGTAAAGTCAGTTAGATATGCAGACTTTGGTGCTCCTCCTCCGTTGAATGTTCAGGTTCCGGTGAATTTCCGATTTGTGGTATTTGGTTTTGTCCGTTGAGTATCCAGGCTCCGGTCACTTTCATTGAGCATTCAGGCTCCGATTTATTTCATCGAGCATCCATGCTCCAATTTATTTTCGTTGAGCATTCAGGCTCCGATGTATTACGTTGAGTATCCAGACTCCAGCCGATTTCCAATATGTGGTAACTTCTCTTGTGCGTTGAGTATCCAGACTCTGACATTTGTTCTGTGATTCCAATTTCATTGAGTGTCTAGGCTCCGATAAAATTCCAGTTTATGGTGTACTGCTTCTCCGTTGAGTATCCAGGCTCCGGTGAATTGGCAAATGATATATCCTTTTGTTCATTGAGTATTCAGGCTCCGACTTTTACGTCGAGTATTCAGGCTCCGACCATGATGTTGAGCGTTCAGGCTCCGGAAAATTTCACTGATTTATTTTGATCGTTGAATATCCAGATTCCAGCAATTTGAATTGTTCCCCTATTTCAGGTTTTTTCCCCAAGCAGAGTTACTCGTTAAGTTTCTCTTTTCCCCAGCGGAATGTGTTTGTAATCAGAGCAGTTATTTCTGGAGATTCTTGTTGGCAGTTTTATTTTCTGCAGTTGGCAAATTTTCGGGTTCTTTGGTATTCAACCGTCTTTTACCTTGATTGTGTGAAAGTCGTTCGCTCTTCACTCATTCAGGTCCAAGTCGTTTGAATAGGGGCAACTGTTGCACCCCAAAATTTGCCCAACCTTTTCTTAACTTGGTTTATGTTTCATTTCATTGTTGTCTAGCATTTGCATTGCATTTTTCATTGAACAGGGGAGAAAGAGGTTATGTATATCAAGAGGAGTCTACTTAGAGGGTTGAGCCTAAGCAAGGGGTGTTACTCAAGTTTGAATGATCATCAGGTCATCTGGAAGTGAGCAATGGTCTTGTGAAAGGATTGATGGATGTATGTGGGTCAGCTCCTAACTTGGAGGCCAGTTCAAGATCATCAGAGGATTGTGAATTCATGATTATGGATATAAGATGTTGAGAGAGCTGATTGAGTGCTTTGAGAGCCATTTGGAGCTTATTCAAGTGGTTGTGTGAGGTGGAACAAGCCACAATCAAAGATGTAGCTTCTAGGGTTTTCATCTGGTAAATCCTCAGTCAACTGTGAAATTGAAGGAGATTAAAACTCAATTCAAAGTCTCTATGGTCATGGGTTGTTGTGTTAAGATTCATGGTATATCATTTCAAGATCAATTCATCAAGGATCATGAGTGTGAGAAATTACTAAATTAGGGTTCTCAGTGTAAAATCCCCTGTTTAGTCCCCAACTTCAAGACCACCTATCTTAAGATACAAGTCTCATCTCAACTTTTGACCAACATGAAACTTGTAGAGAATGTTCTTAGCTTTCTTTTGAGTACCAGAAGTCCTTGAGTGGATTTATGGAACTCAAGTTATGATGCAGACAAGTTACAGGTCATCAAATGAATGTGATTTTGGTCAACAAAAGTCAACCAACTTCCAAGCCATTTTTGACCTAGAAGGATGTTTCTCCTCAACTTTTTACGAACATGAAAGTTGTAGGTCTTGGTCTTAGCTTTCCAAAAAGTACTAGAAGTCTTTCATCTGATTTGTAGAACTCAAGTTATGAGGCTTGCAAGTCAAGGGTATTTTGGGAAAGTGAGATTATAGGTCATAAAATTATAGGTCCATTTCACCAACTTGCACACCTCAAATGGATATTTTTCCAACATCAAATGTGCTCCAAATGGTGTCAATTGTTTAAACAAGCATTGAGAAGTCATGAATTTGGCTTGGAATGGTGATTTCCTAAATTGATTTTCATGGAAAAGGATTTAAAATGAGAAAATTGGATTTAATTCATTATGGATCATTTTTGTGCAAGTAGATACATATTTTGAGTGAAAAATATATTTCAAGCATAATGGCTATAATAGAATTTGAATTTGGTGAGTTTTGATGAGCCATTTTCAAGCTTTCTTCAAGCTTAAGTCACACTTGAAATATCAACCATTGAGATCAAGCAAGGATCAAATCCCAGCCCTTCACACTCCTCATGTCATCAGCAAGCAAGATGCATCATTTTGGAGCCAAATTGGTACAGTTTTCATGCACATGACAAGTGAAAAAAAACTCAAATTCCATGGATATGCAATTGGGCTCTAAGGACTGCCATTGGGCTTAATTTCTTTCCAAATCCATCACATAAAAGCTTTCCATCATGAACAAATGCTCAGAACACGAATTGGGGGGAGGAATTGGAGCTAGAGCATTTTAAAAAAGTGAAGAACAAGTGAAATTCAAATTTTGAGATTTAGCAAGATTCAAGCAAAATTAAAGGTTGCAAAGGCTTCATTGAAGATCACTGAACGTTTCTGGATACTTTTCTTCAAGCTTAAGCATCAATTGAAGGCTCAGTGGAAGTTCTCCACTAGGTATTTACAAATCAACCTTACTCTCTGAATATGCACTGATTCTCTGCCATTTTTACATATTTGAGACCTAGACAACATGTAGATCATTAATCACTAAAACGAACTGGCATTTGTGATGATTGGTGGATGAAGCTCCAAATTGTTTTGATCTGATATGGCTTGTTCTTGTGTTGTTTTGCTTAACTATTGCTTGATCTGTAATCTCCATAACCTTTAGATGAGTTCTGGACCAAATTGAGTGAATTTTGTGAACTTTTGTTCTTGGTGCACATTTCTGTTTGGCTTGGATTTGAGTTTGTTGTGAGGAATTAATGGAAAATAAGCATGCCAGGTTGTTGTACATGGAGAGAGGAAGAGATTGATACCGATTTTGTTGAATTTGGTTAGGTTTGACATCAGAGCACTGTAGCTCTCACCGGAGAAGACGACCAGAGTCTTCTCCGGCCACCACTTGAACTTTCCCTCCATCTGAGGATTTGAATGAAGAAGATAACCTTCTAGCCGTTAGATCAGGTTGACTCCCTTGACTTGGTAGGTTTATCTAGCGTGTGAGATTTGTCCTGAGAGTGTTGACTAGGGTTTTGATTACGTGGCCATGTGTGGATTGTTAGAGTTGATTACTTTTGGGATGAACACTCAGGATTAAGACCTATGGTATGCTGTAGTCAATGAACCACACCCAATTCCCCAGTGAAATGCTCCGTTTCACTTAAGTGCCCCCAATGCTACGTGGCGCGCTCTGTAGCCGTGGATTAGTTGACTGGTAGCCTGACCCAGTGGCTGGTGTTTTTTCTTGTTTTTTTATTTTCTTTTATTCATTTTAATATTTTCCTTTACTCTTGTTTGAATTTAATTAATTAAAAATAGCTCCAATGTTCTAAAAAATTCACAATTTTTTTTACAAACCTTTAGATGTCTATTTTTTTTAGACATTTTTAATTTTATTTTTCAGATTATTTTTCATTTTTAAATATAATTAAACATTGGAGTTATTTTTAAATGATTAAATTGTGACTTTGTTTGTTCTTTTATTTGTTTCTTCCATTTCCTTTGGGTCCAATGAATGAAAATTGATCCTCATATCTATGATGAGTTGAAAAATTTTTGAGGACCATTTTGCCCCTGGTTGGTTGACTTTTGGTGCTTTTCTTTTGACCCTCGATTCTCCCATTTCAAAGTGGTACATCTTGAATTTAATTTTCTTTTGATGGTGCTTTGAGGGGATATTGTCTTTGTGCTTTTGGCCTCTGTTTGCCTATATGTTTAGCTATCTTGTGCATTTTATTTGTTTATTTTTGAACCATTTTCCTATTTTTGAGGTAACTTGCAAGTCAAGTTACCTCCAAGGGAGGTTCACACATGTACCTTGACCTAGTTTGACTTGGATATGACATTCTTGGATCCTTTGAACTCTCAATTCCTTTTGTTTCATGTTGCTAACATGTTAAGGATGATGTTGGTTCAATTTTAGGTCATGATATTGTTTCTTCCTTGTTCATTTGTGTGTTTCCTTTTGAATTTTCAGCTTGAACTTCTATGTGATGTTTGCTTGCACTCTTTGAGCTTTTGCTTGCATTTCCTTTTGAATTGAATTGATATTGCTTTTGAGCTTTCTTCTCTTCATCTCCCTTTTGTCCAATGACTTTGGAACTTCATTTAAGGTATCTTAGTCCCTCCTGAGGAGGTACTTGAAGTATACCTAAAATGATGGATCCTTGAGGACTCTTCTGTGCTTCTTTTGCACTTGGCTTGCGATGCTTATGGTTGAGTACCTATTATGAGGCCCTTGCTGCCCTCATTTGGTCTCCCTTCCTTACTTGGCTTTGGGTTTTGTTTTACCTTTCATTTTGGTTTAATTTTGTGGTGTGGTTGATGTTGTTTGACTTAGGTCATTTCATCCCACTCTTAGTGCATCTTTGTGTGGTTTGTTCTTGTTTGATTAATTTCTTCTTTTGCTCTTCTTCTTCTTCCCTTTTCTTGCATTTCCATATGCATGCTTGGTTGATATAAGCTTGTGGAGTCTACTGCCCCACACTATTTGCCTCCTACTTTCATTCTATTTGTGCATCTTATGTTTGCATTTTCATTTGCATATGCATTCTTCTTCTTCTTCTTCTTCTTTTGCTTTTCTTTGCCTTACTCCCCATAAGTTCTCTAACCTCTTGAGGTTATGATAGACATTAGGTTCCTAACCATGCATGATAAAATGAGGTAGTTCCCTTTTGAATCTCAACTTTAGGTGTACTTTGCATGATAACCTTTAGGATTGATTAGTCTCCCATTAGTGTTCCTTCTTCTCTTCTCATCTTCAAACATTCATAAAACACTTAATAAAGAATGACAAGTGTTGTACGCTACAAGCCTTAAGCTATTTGGGAAATGATGATTGGGTGGTTGCCTCTCAGTTGTCTAGAATGTAAGTATATGTCCTTTGGACGATATACGACGCATTCGCTCCTAAATCATAGTCTTTAGTGCAACATGAGTTACAAATCAAGTTCAAAACACTTATTCTCTAAAAAACACAAAAACGCTTCAAACCTTTTTCACCCTTTGGGGTTCTTAATCAGGAAAATATTTTCAGATAAAAGAGTGTCGTTAACTTTTAGTTCTACCGCAAACGGTAACGCCTAAGTCTCCGATGGTCGAGCTGTATACACCAACTGCCAGAACTCCTTGTTAACCCTACTCGGGCCTAAAAACTTTTGAACCAACCTGTGGTCTTTTTAGCCCAAACTACGTTTGCTCTGATCTTTCATACCAGATGAAAGTACGTAGGCACAAGACGCGATGTCTTGGCGAGCAACCTTTCCCCATTCTTTATCCGTAGTTAGTCGAACTACGTTGACTCTAACTTTCCCATTGCACGAGGGAGTACGTAGGCACAGAGCGGCGTTGCTTTGCCGAGTCACGTCTCTTTTCTTTTTCTTTTGACCCTAAGCCTTTATCTAGATAGTATCAACACACCTTTTTAGATAGACAACAATGCGTGGACCTCATCGAGTACGACAGATGTGAGAGGTGCTAATACCTTCCCCTTGCGTAACCGACTCTCGAATCCAGACATGGTTGCGATGACCTTGTCTTTCCCTTTTCTGTCAGGTTTTTCCGATCGTTTCCTTTCCCTCTCTTTGGGATAAATAACGAAAGTGGCGACTCTTCTGTTTTTCCGAAAGTTGTTTTTCGCAGTTGCGACACCTTGAGCAACACCAAAATTTCTAACATAACATGCATTTGGAGTATGACCTTTTATACCGCAATAGAAACACGTAGTCTCAAAGTTGCTTTTATATCTAGGGGATAAGATTTCTTCTTATTGTTTCTTTTCTTTTTGTCATATTGATGAATCATTTTATGATTGTCACCTTTTTCCATAGGAATTTGTTCTTTAGCTTTGACAAAGATGGTCTTGTTAGAAGTTTGTTTAGAAAACTTTGAGTAACCAAGACCACTTTTATCATTTGAGTATCTTTGATTACTAAGAACACATTCCAATCCAATTTGTCCTTTTTCATATCTTTCTAGGACTCTTTTTAATTGGACTATTTGAAAAGAAAGTGACTCACATTTAATGCATGCAAAATTCTTAATTAATTCTTCTTTTTCATCTTTAAAATTATTTTTCTTTTTCTCAATATTTTCTTCTAAAGTAGAATTTGTTTCTTTTGAGATGAAATAGTTTTATATAGAATTTTTCATTCACTTAAAAGTTCGTCAATTGCTCCTTGAGCATCACTATCAAAAATTTAAAATCACTACTAACCTGATTATCTTCATCGTCGGAATGATGTGATGCCATCAATGCTAGATTTGCGGTTTGATCACTATCGGAGTCCGATGAAGAACTTATTTCGTTGTCATCCCAAGCAATGTAGGTCTTTTTGTAATCCTTTCTTCCTTTGTGGTCACGATTCTTTGTGAGTTTAGGAAATTATGGTTTGATGTGGCCTTGCTTTCCACATTCATAGCATATAATGTCTCCATTGGATGTTCATGTTTCTTTTTCTTTATTCTTTGAAAACTTCTTTCTTCTCATATAACTAGAGTTTCTAATATTATTTTTTGCACCAAAATATTTTCCTAGTCTTTTTACAAGAAGCATAAAATTTTCGCCCTCTTCGGGATTGTTTTATTTCTCCACTTCTTTGGATTCAACTTTTAAGGCAATGCTCTTGGATTTCTTCTCTTGAATTTCATATTTCTCTAATCGTCCAAGTTCTGTCTCATATTCTTGGAGCTTTCTGAATAAAGTAGCGGATGTCATTATTGATAGACTTTTCTTTTTGGAAATCGCCGTCAATTTGGATTGTCATGCTCTTGATAAAGACCTAAGCACTTTAAGATTAAGTTCATCATTTGTTAGTGTCTTACCAAGTGCATTCAAGTGATTTGTCAAATGCACGAATCTTTTCTGCAAGTCTAGGATTGATTCTCCTGGTTGCATTCTGAATAACTCATACTATTGACTTAATGTATTTAATCTGGATCGTTTGACTTCGGAGGTTCCTTTGTGAGTTTCAACAACAATGTCCCATATTTGCTTGGCCGTTGTACATGTTGAGATGCGGAAGAATTCAACCATTCCAAGTGCACTTTGTAAGATATTTGTCGCCTTTTTGTCATAGAGACCCTTTTCCTTATCATCGTCATCCCATGATCCTTGCGGTTTTGCTGAACCAACTCCTTTGACAACCGTTGTAGGAATAAAAGGACCATTTTGAACAGCCTCCCATATTTCACTTCCTTGTGCTTCTAAATGTGCCTTCATGCGGATCTTCCAGAAGTCGAAATATTCGCCACAAAACAAAGGAGGCTTGTTGCTACTACCACCGTCTTTGAATACTAGATTGTTATTTTCGGAAGCCATCTGGGTCGAATAGGAATAAGTTACCTATCACCTGCTCTGATGCCAATTGTAACTTCTAAATGCGCCTAAGAGGGGGGGGGGGTGAATTAGGTTCTCAAAAATTATCTTCAATCTTTTTCTGATTCTTGATTCTTTTTCGGCTAAGATGTTAATGACTTGAAAGTAAAGTGCGGAAAGGAAAAAGTGACACAAGAGATTTATAGTGGTTTCCCTCACACTCCGAGAGTACTCCAGTTCTCTTTCGACTCGTAAGAGATCTCACTATAGTTTAGAATGATTGTATAGCCTAATCACACCAAAGATGAAGCCTATTATCTAATCAATAGGTAACTAAAGTGTAGGAAGAACAATCCTCTTCAAACACTCAATTGTTTCCAACAATCCTGGACAACAAGGTAATGCAAAAGATAATCTTGATATAAATTTGATGTCTTGAGAGTATAATGCTATCAATCTTCATGATCGATCTTCTCCTTGAAACAAATATCACTCAAAAGAAATGTACAAGTGTTCTTTGGAAAGTATGAGATGAAGTTGTGATAATGTGTGAAATTTATTCAAAAGTTTCTCTCAAAAATCTGTTTGTGTGAACACTTTAAGAAATATTGAAAGATGAAGAGAATGAGTGAATTTGATGATTAAGTTTCTTAGAGGTAAATTGAAATTTGAAAAATGATATGTATTTATACTGTATAATACACCTCTATAAAGGGGTATAATTTTATGCAGCAAAATTGTCAGAAAGCAAATGAAAACAATGCATATTTTCATGAAAAGCTGTCATTTTTCGCTTACTGCTTCAGGGTTAATCGGTTAACCATATAGGTTAATCGGTTAAAACCCCTTTAACGTTAGAAAATATTCAAAAACAACAACTGTTAACCGGTTAACCATATAGGTTAATCAATTAACACTATAAGTAATTCAGCAAAAAATTAATTTTAGAAACCGTTAACCAGTTAACCATAGCGGTTAATCGGTTAACACTGAAAGTTTTTCAAAACAAAGTTAATTTTTAAAAAGAGTGAGCTACTAAAAGTGTTTTAAAGTCTTATGATATATGTGAAGTGAGAGATGAATAATTGAACACTTGTATAAGTATTTTAAATGATATTTGGTATACCTTTGAGTTGTTGTTCCATATTCT
Organism: Lathyrus sativus; assembly: GCA_963859935.3. Lineage (NCBI taxonomy): Eukaryota > Viridiplantae > Streptophyta > Magnoliopsida > Fabales > Fabaceae > Lathyrus > Lathyrus sativus. The sequence goes on from OZ012737.1 coordinate 187,409,272, forward strand.
ATCTTCAATACTTAAAGCTTGATTAGTATGTATGTGAAGCTTTGATCCATTTGACATATGCTAGAACACCATCTTGAAAATTTATTTTATTTGAGTCTCTTGCTTTTTGCATACACATGTTGCATACAAAACTTGTTGTCTTCATCAAAACTTTTATGCGCTTGAAGCTCGCTTCTACAATAGCATGTTCTTTTCTGCCTGTCTCGTCGTGTTGACCGAGTACACAACCCATGGAGTTCTCAAGAACCGTCAAGTACATGATTAAAGGTCTTCTGCCACTAGAGGCATCAGTATTGGAGGTTCCTGCAAGTATTCTTTTATCTTTTCAAATGCCCTTTGACAATTTTCATTCCAAACAACCGCCTAGTCTTTCTTTAACAGCTTGAATATCGGTTCACAGGTGGCTATAAGGTGAGATATGAACCTTGCAATGAAGTTCAATCTCCCTAGAAAACTACGAACCTCTTTTTCTGTTTTCGGCACTGGAATTTCTTGTATTGCTTTTATCTTTGCAGGATCTATCTCGATTCCTTTTTCACTGACGATAAACCCCAATAGCTTTCCTGACCTTACTCTGAAAGTGCATTTATTCGGATTCAACCTCAATCTAAATTTCCTCAACCTTTCAAACAACTTCAAAAGATTAACCAGATGCTCTTCCTCCGTCTGTGACTTTGCGATCATGTCATCAACACAAACCTCAATCTCATGATGAATCATATCATGAAATAAAGTCACCATCGCCCGCTGATAAGGTACCCCTGCATTTTTCAATCCAAAAGGCATAACTTTATAGCAAAAAAGTCCCCAACAACGTGATAAAGGTTGTTTTCTCCATGTCTTTTGGGGCCATCTTGATTTGGTTGTACCTAGAAAAGCCATCCATGAAGGAAAACACATAATGTTGAGCAGTATTATCAACTAACACATCAATATGGGGGAGCGGGAAATCATCTTTTGGGCTCGCTTTGTTCAAATCTTTGTAATCAACACACATCCTGACCTTTCCATCCTTTTTAGGCACAGGAACAATGTTAGCGACCCACGGAGGATAGTTTGTAACAGCAAGAAAACCTGCGTCCAATTGCTTCTGGACCTCTTCCTTAATCTTGACTGCCATGTCCGGTCTGGTTCGTCTCAGCTTTTGTTTTACAAGTGGACATTCTTCTCGAAGAGGTAGTCGGTGTACCACTATATCTGTGTCCAACCCTGGCATGTCTTCATATGACCAGGCAAAGACGTCTTTGTACTGTCGGAGCATTTTAACTAGTCTTCTCTTAACACCGTCTTCTAAAGCAGCCCCAGTTCTGACCTCTTTCCTGTCTTCCTCTATGCCCAGATTGACAACTTCAATTTCTTCTTGGTGAGGCAAAATGACTTTCTCTTCTTGTCTTAGGAGTTTGGCAAGCTCTTCAGGCAGGTCCCCGTCTTCGTCAATCTCTTCTTCAGCTTGAAACCTGCATGATTGATGTTTTATGCTTAAAATGATATGCAAACAAACACAAACACATTGCCATTTTATTGTCAAAATAAAAAGGAGAAAAACAGGGATCAAAATATTTGAATGCAAATAAACGCCTTTGATTAATGATAAAAAGATTTCAAACATAAACAAGTAGGGCCATACAAAGCAAAGCCACTACGCCCTGGGCGGGACGTAGGACCACACATAATCAAAACAAAGATATTACTCTTCAAAGGTAACTTGAACGACTTCCTCGATAGTCCAATTGCACAAGCTTTGACCAGGAACACACGGCTAAATCCATGCGTCCATATCACAGTCATTGTCTTCTTCTTCTTCTCCCACATCATTGTTTCTATCAAAGATCACTCCACCGCTGGTAAACTGCACTGATCCCTTGTACTTTGGAGCACTCTGCGAGGAGGAAGATGGGTTGTATCCCAAACCAAATTTGTCTTGTGTATTGGGGATGCTGAGGACTTGACCCCACCTCTGTGAAGAGCAATACTCCACAACAGCACGAGCTTCTTTGAAAGAAGACATTGAAATCTCAGGAGTTCTGTCCTCAACTTGAGGCTTTTCTTTAATATGGACAGCTTCGAACACTTGACACATGGTTTCGTGGATCTCTCCATCCATCTCTACATATTTAAAGGATGACAGGTGACTCACCATGATATCCTCTTCACCGCACACTGTGACAATCCTTCCTTCAACCATGTACTTCAGCTTCTGATGTAAGGTCGAAGTAACTGCTCCTGTAGAATGAATCCATGGTCGACCAAGTAAATAGCTATACGCTGGCTGAATGTCCAAAATGTAGAAAACAACATTAAAGATTTCCGGGCCCACTTGAATTGGGAGAGTGACTTCACCGAACACCGATCTTATCTTCCCATCAAAGGCTCTCATGACTAGATCGCTGGGAGTACAAATCACACCCTGAGTATTCAATTTCATCAGAGCTTTCTTAGGTAACACGTTAAGTGAAGACCCAGTATCGACCAGAACATGAGACAAGACAGCCCCTTTGGACTTAATGGAGATATGCAGAGCATGGTTATGATTTCTTCCCGCGGGAGTCAAATCTAGATCTGTGAGCCCCAAGCCATTGCCAGCATTAGCATGGGCTACATTCAAGATAATTTACTGAAATTTCCTGCGGCACCTAAGTTGTGTTCATAATTCTCAACAAGGCATTCCTGTGTGCCTCCGAGCACAATAACAAAGACAAAATTGATATTTTGGAAGGAGTTTGCTGCAGATGATCAACAATCTTATAGTCACTCTTTCGAATAAGACGCATGAACTCTTCGGCGCCTTTGATCAAAGAATCTTTCTCTCCTTGCTGTGAGCTTTCTTCCACTACAGCCTTTCCTTTTCCTTTATCAGACCTCTCCACATTAACCTCTGGAGGTGAAAACACCCTACCGCTTCTGGTTAAACCACCGGCTCCAACCAAATTTTCAACGGATGACCCTTCAGACGAGGTTCCGATCAACTCCTGCTTCTAGCCGTTACAAAATACCTCTGCCCCATAATTCCATGGGATGGCCTTGGTACTTCTGTAAGGTATTGGTCCGGCTTTGGTAATAGTCACTGGCGCTGGCCTTGGAGGCGCTGAAATGTTTATTGTTCTGTAAGGGATTGAAATCATGGCGATTTCATCCCACCCACTGTTAATCTTTTTCACATCTTTTTTCTCTAGCATCCGTCAAACTGCAATACACCTTCACTCATCAGACATTAAATATGATTCCTCAGATCCTCACAACCCTCAGGGTGAGCAATACAACCTTCACAACCTTCCACATAACTGGGGAAAACTTCTCCTTTCAACAACTTTCTTTTAACAAAACTCAACGGCGTTCTCAAATCTACAACGTCAGTTACCAAATTCATCTCTTCTTCTTCAATAACTACATTTACTCCGGCTGCCCCATGGTTTGGCATTGGGTTCTGAACCACATTTGGAGTCTCGTTGTAAAGTTAATTGCCTTGGTGTCAAGAAGATCTTGCACCTTGTGCTTAAAAGCCTTGCAATTGTCTATGTTGTAGCCTGGAGCGCCAGAATGAAACTCGCACCTGGAATTGGCATCATAGCCTGAAGGTGGAGCGCCTGTAAGTGGTGCCAGAGATCTCTTTTGGATAAGTTGTAGTTGAAGCAAATGTTGAAGTAGTTGAGAATACGACATAGGTGGTGTATCAAACTGCCTATTAACTGCTCTTCCTCGGTCCTTAAACTGGCGCGGTGCATAATTTTGTTGTTGTTGAGGTGCCGCTGGAATGGTTATGCTGGCAACCTGTGGCTGTTGCTGAGGCTGATATTGCTGTTGACGCTGAGCTCTGTTTCTGCTCCTGTTTCTATAACATGTCACTGCATTTGTATCACCTTCTCTTTTCTTAGGATTACCAAAAGTCTTCCTTCCCCCACCGGATGTGGATCCTTCTCCGCTCTGAATCTTACCCAACTTGATTCCGTTTTCAACTCTTTCACCGGTGATAATCAAATCAGAAAAACTTTCGGACATATTTCCAATCAACTTTTCATAATAAATTCTTGGAAATGTTTCCATGAACATATCAATAAGCTCTCTCTCCACCATCAGAGGTTGAACTCTCGCTGCTAGTTCACGCCACCTTTGGGCATACACTTTAAACCCCTCATTGCTCCTCTGAGACAGATTCTGCATTTGAACTCGGTTCGGTACCAGGTCACTATTGTACTGATAATGACGAACGAAGGCTTTCCCAAGCTATCTTGGAAAAAGTGCATCAGCAACTTCTCATCATCTGAGTAGGCAGACATCTTTTGATAATATGATCTGAGGTGTACTCTGGGACAAGTTGTCTCTTTGTACTTATCAAAATTCGGAACCTTGAACTTAGGTGGAATCTTTAAACCTGGAATCAGCCCTAAGTTAGACATATCAAGCCCTAGAGATTTCTGATTCTCCAGATTCTTCATCTTTTCTTCAATCATCTTAAACCTTTTATCTGCATCAGTCTGAAGGCCTACACCCAAATCTCCCATCGAGAAAACATCATCTTGTTCATCCTCCTCCCACTGAGGACCTGCTGCCCCATGTGCAACGCCCGTTGCACCTGGTACATGAACTCCTGGTTGATGGCCTCCGGCCAGAGGAATGACAACATTAGGAATAACATTTGCCTGAGGAGAGTGTCGCTACTGTGAAAATCGGCGCTGACTGAACAGAAGAGTCGCCACCGTGCGTTATTTATCCCAAAGGAGGGAAAGGAAACGCTCAGAGTAAACCTACCGCAAAACGGGGAAAGGAATGGTCATCGCAACCAAAACCTGGATTCGGGAGTCGGTTACGCAAGGGGAAGGTATTAGCACCCCTCACGTCCGTCGTACTCGACGGGATCCATGCTTGTTTTCGGGTATGGATTGTTATTTCTATCTAAACTAAGGGTTAAGGGTTAAAAAGAAAGAAAGGGACTCGGCAAAGCATCACACTTTATGCCTACGTATTCCCGTCTGGAACGAGAAATCAGAGTCAACGTAGTTCGCCTACCTACGGGAAAGGAGGGGAAGGTTGCTCGCTAGGATATCGCATCCTATGCCTACGTACTTTCATACAACATGAAAGATCAGAGCAAACGTAGTTCGGGCTAACTACGGCTAAACAGGGCGTTCTCACACAGCAGCGAGAAATTAATCTGGTTTTAAGGGTACGGGAACCTATGGGAAAAACTACGGTCTGGTCTCAAATGCCCTCGGGCGAGAGAAAAAAGGGATAACATCAGTCGTCAGCGGGAAAGTCTCGATCGCACAGCAGCGAGAGAACAAAAGGTCAGTTGTTATTGTGCTCGCTAGGACATCGCATCCTATGCCTACATATTCTCGTCTGGTACGAGAAATCAGAGTAGCTGTAGTTCGGCTACTTCGGGACCACGGCTCAAATCTCGTTTTATTAACATTCTGAAAAATGGTTACAATGATTGAGTACTGGAAAATAAACTCCTAGGAAATACTATCCTATCCATCTACCATGGAAAATCAAATGGGAAATAGTCCCCTAACAAGTGGACTTCTAAACTACCCCTAAAAGTGTAAAAAGTCCCCTAACAAATGGACATTTAAAACTATCCCTAAAAAGGTAAAAAGTCCCCCTAACAAATGGACATTTAAAACTATCCCTAAAATAAACTCCATGAAGAAAATATACTCTAAAAAAATATTAAATCTACAAACTAATATTTTTTTTACTATTTTTTCTCTATTTTTTTTTTCATATTTTTTTTCAATATTATCTTTCTCTATTTCTTTTATCCTTTTTTACTCAACATTCTTTTCGTATACTTTTTATTTCTTTTTTCACATTCTTTTTTCAATATCCTTTTATTCTCAAACTTCTTTTTCACATATTTTCTCCTCTTTTTTTAATATTCTTTTTCTCTTATTCTCCTTTCAACATTTTTTTCTCATATTCTCTTTTCTCCTTTTTTTATTATTTCTCAATATCCTTTTTCAATAGAAAAACTAAGCAAAATAAAAATAAAGAAAAGAAAAGAAAAAAAATACAAAGGAGGGGAGGGGGGTACAGTCTGTTACAAGGGAGTAAGCTAGCAAAAATATAAAATAGAAACGGGCCCAGCCCACCTCACCAAAACACACAGCCAGGGGGGGGGGGGGGGGTAGGAAGCACAAAGAAAGAGGTGTCTGCAAAGAGAAATACGTTGGGCTTGTGAGAAGCCCAAACCACATCCACTCCCACTCCTTTCAGCAACCCACACAAACCCTAGGTCACACCAACTCCCCAATTCACTGTTCACGCCGTAAACCCCCACTCTCACCTCTCACGTCTCTGTCTCATTTCTTCTCCTCTCAACTTCCCTCTCTACCATCTCCAGGCTTCGCTCGAATCAACAATCACAGATGAATAAACAACAACAACAGAACTAATTACCCCATTCTTGGAAAAACAGCATGGTCCATCCCTTGACGTTCTTGAAGATTCGTGAAGATGAACGTTGATGCAGATTTTTTGAAGCCGTTCTTGGAGATATAGTACTTTCTGGAGATTGCTTGGAGGGCGATGAAACCTGATTGAAGGTGTCAGAAGATCTTTGGATGAAGATCTTGATGTGTTTCTGGGAAACGGATAGTGACTACGAGGAGATCTTGGTAACGGTTCAAAGAGTTGTTGATGAGAAATATGGAAGTGTTATGGAAAAAAGGCGTCGTAGACGAAAATCTTCAAAGATCTTCGCAAATCTTGAAGATCAACGATGAACATTGTTATTAGTTCTTGAAGGTTTGTTCAAAAGTTGATGAAGATTGATGAACGAAACTGAAGAATGTGGCGATCTCTGAAGAAGAAATGGGGACGAACTGGATGAAGCTGTTCTTCGTGGATCTTGACGGAAATCAATGAAGATCAGTGAGGGTGCTATCGGATGAATACGAATCTCCGTTGATGAACGCGATGGCTGAGGATCCTGAGTTACTCTCTGATGAGAAAATGATTGTGAAAATGAAGAATATTGGAAATCGATTGAATATTCTTGTGGAAGATGTAACAATCTGGAAAATTGCATTGAAGAACAATGGATGAAATCCTAGACGAAGGTTGATGATTGTTGATGATGCTGAAGGTTGATCGGAGAAGAAAAAGATGAAGATCGGAAGAAACGATGAAGATTCTGGGTTTTTCAGTTTTTCGGTGAAGTTCACGGCGGCCGGAGACGGTTGTAGGGTAGTTAGGATGGCCGGAGACTGTTGGGGGCGGTGGTTGCATGGCCGCCGGCCATGCAACCGGTGATGCTCAGAGGTTGCCAAGTGGCGGGGAGATTGGAGTCAGTGGAGAACATGCATGACGCCACGTGTGGAAACTGGGTGAAGTGGGATTATGAGGTGGGTCCTTACAGAAGCACGCGTGGCATGATTTATAGGGTGACACATGTCACTGCAATGGACAAAAAACGGACAAAAATGAGGACTGATAATGGGGATTGAAACTCTGGGCCTCCAAAAACGAAAATCTGGGCCAAAACGAAAATGATTAAAAAAACCCAAAAACTGAATTGAAATGGATTAATGATGGATTATACTAATGGACCTTAACGGAAAAATTAAATGGCTAATTAAAACGGGATGTACTGAAATGGGAATGGATTAACAATGATTAAGGCTAATTAAATTCTAAACTATTCAATTAATCTAATATAACCTCTAATTAAATCTAATAAAACCATATCTAAACTATTATATCCTATAAAAGAAAATTTATTATTAATAAAAGAAAAATCTATATTCTATTCTATATTAAAAATATTAAAACACTCCATGAAAATTCTATTAATATTCTATATTATTCTAAAATGATAAAAAAATCTATTAAAACCCTAATAAAACTCTATAAAATTCTAAAAAAAGATTTAAAGCTATTAAAAAATCTATTAACATTCTATATTATTCTAAAAACATTTAAAAACTATTAAAAATATAAAGAAAATCTATTTAAATTCTAAAAAGTCTATAAAGCCTATTAAAAATCTACAAAAGGCTATTAAATCCTAAAAATGCCAACAAAGGCAAATAACCAATATAAAAGAGAGCGCGAGACCAGATCGAGGCAAAACAATAACCAGATACCAAGAAACTCCAAAAATCACTGCATAAACTGAAAACACCCAGGAAGCGCGCGACTTCTCAAAATAAACTCCGATTACCCGAACCGGTCTGAGATACCTGAAATGCGACAGCAGGGCTGTAATCCCGATAAAATCACCATGATTGAAGAAATGCACTATATGCAGTATGTAAATGCGGATGCGAAATGCGTCAAAACATCGAGCCAGATACGGGACCCGGTTGGTCAAATTTTAGGGTGCAACAGCTGCCTCTATTCAAGCAGCTTGGACCTGAATGGTTGAAGAGCGCCCAGCCTTTGATCACTCAAAGGTAGAAGATGGTTGAATATAAATGGAACCCTGGAATTTGCCAACCGCAAAAATAAACTGCAAAGCTGCTTGAGAAATAGCATCTAATAAACTGAGGTCTGATTGTCACGGCAACAACTGGTCAATTATCTGATAAATTTTCTGCTATTTTTTTTCCATCAATCATCTGTGTGACGCCACAGATACTGATTCTTCGGAAATAATGCTTCGAAAAAACAAACACCTTCCCATCTACTATGGGATCTTTTCTGTCGACTCATGGTTCCTGGCGAACCTGAAGAAACTCTCCTGGGGAATTCTGAATTGAACTGTCTGGCACCTATTTCGACGAAGGCGGCAGCTTCAGAAGTTTGATATATGTCAATCTTTCTTCTTCTTTTTTTTTCCAGTGCTGACGTAACAACCAAATGTGAAGAAATCACTCCGCTGATGGAGAAGAGAAGCTTAACCAAACAACTCTGCAGGTGAACAAATTCGAAGGCCAATAGGTAACCGTCCGGGTCCATGTTTCGACATGCGGATGCTTGGAATGATGCAATGCCCTATATGACGTGTAAATGTTATGCGTTTGTAACTGCAATGCCCCGTACGGCATGAATATGCTATGCGTTTTGATAGATGCAAATCTGACGATATATGCAAATGCTAATGCAATTGAAACATAAACCAAGTGAAGTAAGTTGAGCAAATTTTAGGGTGCAACATGCCAACCGCAGAAATAAGCTGCACAACTGTTTGGGGAACGACATCCACTAACTGAATCTGGTTGGTACGGCAACAACTGATCCGACGTATGATAATTCTGATTTCAACTTCAACCACCTATGTAACGCCACAGGTACTGAACACTTTTCGCAAAACACCTCTGTCCACAACTAGACTAACCTTATCAACACAATAAGAGAGACAAATTCGTCAACACAAATAGAGATTCTGTTGTCATAGGAGTAACCTTGTCCACATCCAGACCCAAATTTCGTCAACCCACGAGTACACAAATCTGTCCACGTCAGGACTCACATCTCAACAACACAGGAATAGAACTTTGTCCATGTTAGGACGCCTGTTTTGTCAACACAAAGAAATCTCATCATAAACTTGTCCACGTCAGGACTCCACCTGCCGCCAACACGAAAAAATCTCGGCGACTTCGCTGGGGATGACTCGTCTGCATTTCATCAGCACGAGGGGATCCTATCAACATAGGAATGAACTGTCCACGTCAGGAATAAATCGTCCACGTTAGGCATAAAGTTTCCACGTTAGGAATAACCTTTTCACGTTAGGAATAAACTTTTCCACGTTAGGAATAAAACTTTTCCACGTTAGGAATACATCGTCCACGTTAGGACTAAACCTTCCACGTTAGGAATACACTTTCCACGTTAGGAATAACCTGTCCACGTTAGGAATAACCTTTCCACGCCAGGAATAACCTTTCCACGTTATGAATAAACTTTTCCACGTTAGGAATAAAACCTTCCACGTTACGAATACATCGTCCACGTTAGGAATAACCTTTCCACGTTAGGAATAAACTTTTCCACGTTAGGAATAACCTTTCCACGTTAGGAATAACCTTTCCACGTTAGGAATAAACTTTTCCATGTTAGGAATAAAACCTTCCACGTCAGGAATAACCTTTCCACGTCAGGAATAAACTTTTCCACGTTAGGAATAACCTTTCCACGTTAGGAATAACCTTTCCACGTTAGGAATAAACTTTTCCATGTTAGGAATAAAACCTTCCACGTTAGGAATACATCGTCCACGTTAGGACTGACACCTCGTCTTGATTTGTCCACGTCAGGACTCACATCTTCGACCCGCTGAGGAAATAAAACCTGTCCACGTCAGGACTCACATTCCATCAATACTGAGAAATCAAATCTGTCCACGTTAGGACTAGCACATCTCGTCAACCTGAGGAAATAAATCTGTCCACGTTAGGACACCCATTTCTCTAGCACGAAGAAATCCCGTCAATATAGGAATAAATTGTCCACGTCAGGACTCATATTTCGTAAACGCGAGGAACTCCCATCAATATAGGCAATAAAATTTTGATGACTCCGGGGAAATACTCCTGTCAACTAGTAAGAAAATACATCCGTCTGTTCCTACGGGAAGATACTCTGAATACGTTTTCTCTGCTTATCTCCACAGTAACTAACTCCATTGGTCCCAAACCACAAACCTTTTAGCACTGACGTGACAACGACTTTGAGGCGGACTCTACTGGGGATATTTGAAAACCAAACTACCGGACGCCTGTTCTGATAACCGGCGACAGCCTCTGAAATTCTAATTCATACAACCCTTTGATGCTGACGTAACAACAAATTTGAAGAAAATAATCCGCTGGTCGGACTAGAGAAACTTCAACAAGCAACCCTGGCGGGGAAAACAAGAGACATTTACACGAATAACTCTGCTCGGGGACAAAGAGAAATTTAACCTAATACTCTGTGGGGAATAATGCCAAAACTGACATCATCGTTGAATGCCTCACGCCGAGATCTTGAATGTTTGGTAATTCATTTGAGCAAGAGCTCTCTCCACCTGCAAGAGAAACAACATTTGAAAATAAACGGGTTAACCAACCTGGCTTGTGTAAAATGCATATGTTTGACAATGGAGTAATGCTCCATTCGACATGGAAATGCTACACATTTTTTATTTGGTGGATGCAAGTATGACACTATATGCCGATGCAAATGCAGACTCGAACTGCTGAGCTACAGAAACTGCTTCAGCAAAATAAATGCTGAAGACAACGCCAACTCCGCTGGGGGTAACCAGGATTATTCCAGCAAAATAAATGCTGGAAGAGTGAAGCCAACTTCGCTGGGGGGTAATTGAATGCGCCAATCATGATTGGACTTTTTGCTGGGGAGTGAACGAGCATCACACGGTATTCTGGCAAAATAAATGCCAGGACACACAACCAATTCTGTCGGGGAGAGTCTTAATCTTCGCGTTCCACTGGGAGGAAAGAAAACACTTGCTGGAAATAGAACTCCGCTGGGGGAGAGTAAATGACCCTACTGGGAAGGGTAGACTGCCTGAGCGCAGCTCACGAGTTGGAAATATTAATCTTCTGAGGCTAAACCACTCTGCTCGGGATGGGGGAATCCTGTTAGGGGACACCACACTGTCTGAATACAGTCTGCAATCTTGGAACCGCCAAACTCTGCTGAGGATAAACGACTTTGCTGGAGAATGTCCTTTGGATAAGCTACGACTAGCTGGGAAATTTGATCCTTCTTCAGTGAGGAACCGTGTTATCTTGGAAGCACGACCTGCGTGGAGATTCACTTCACATAACGATCAAGTCTTTTCGTTACGAGCTTCTGGTTAGGACTCTTCGATCTCTGTACCCTGACGGTTAGATCTGAACTGTTTATGTACGTCAAACTCCAAAAGAATGTCCCAACAACATTTTTTGTTTTTAGGGTGACCTGCCCCGGTCTTGTGATAATCTTTTGCCCCTGATTGACTGATTCGTGGAGCAGCGCCCATAGCCGCGAGAGATTTGCCAAATCTCGACCTAATTGCCCCAGATTAACTGATTCTCGACCGTATGACTTTGCTGGGGATAAACGAGTGTGCCAAGTAGGCTGGACTTCTGTACATCCGCGGTGGGTCATCCGATCCGAATTCACGGCTTCTAGTAGAAGGGTCACGATTTCCCGCCATTCGTCTCAGACTTGAATATTGGCTGAATCGGCTCAAGTAGCTCTGAGTAACGCTGTTGACACTGAGAAGAACAATTCTTTCTCCTCTGTTATGCCCCGGCCTGCAGGAATCTCTGTGGGATAGTCTGAAAATCTGTACCCTGGCGGTTTAATATGAACTGCCCCAGCGTTCTGAACTTCCTCGAGATACTTCGAATCGAACGTCTCTCGAATAAAGACATGCCCCTGTCTGCAATGACTTTGCCTTAATCTGGTTCTCGGAAAAAACCACTCTGAACCGAAAGCACATTGCTACAATACATCCTTGCGGTGGCTTACCCCGGTGTTCCCCTTAATTCAACAACTATCAACATCGTAACTTGCCCCTGAACGAGCGTTGAGCGACTTAACCTGCCCTGATATAGCATTCTGGATGACTGCCCCTGATTGGCTCTCGAGAAGATTCGCTTATGATCAACTGCTCTGTGATCAACTGATGCTTCGGGACTTTTCCTCAGACTAATTGATTCTGAACTCACTGGAAGTCAATGCCCCAGATTTACAGGGTTTCACAACATACACCATTCTGATCCAGACTGTTGAATTATTCAATCCTGTTCGATTATTCCTTGCTGGAATTTCTTTCCTGTCAACTACTAACCTGCAAGTAAAATTGTTCAGTCCCGAATGGTAATTTTAATGCATTGTTCATGCAGATTTTAAAAAAATTTGTGCTGTCACTCATTTATGTGTCCTGACTGTGAGTGATGAATGAACCAAAGTTCAAAAGTAGTGCTTACGTGGTCATTGAAAAATACAACAAGGATATGATTAGCAAATCAAGAAGGAGTCGGGTTACTCAACCTTATCATAGTGCGCTTTCAGAATAAACCCTGCCTCAATAAGGTCTTTTAAGGGTTGTATCGTGGCCGGGTTCACGGTTCGTGAAACAAAGGATATTTGGCTCAAATTATGTTTTGTACCCACCCCTTCTACGTGATGACCTCCGATCCTAAAGTTCAATTAACTTGGCACCAGCGCTCGCCTCTTCGAGAGGTATGTTGAATGGTAAGGACCATGGCTAAGGAACTCACAAGGTTTCGGAGTAACAGTTACTCCTTTTCATTTTCGGTGTCTGTATCCACACGACCTTGTCCTTGTTCGAGGATTTTTCTTTTGATATCCTTTCTTTTCCGTTCTTTTGATTCCCTAATTTTTGCCTGGACTGACTCCTTTTGAGTTCTTTTCGATTTTTCTTTTGAAGTCCAGCGGGATGCCCTAATTTTTGCCTAAGTATTAGCTTTCCAGCTTTTTCTTTTTCTTTTTTACTTAGCGGACTTTCTTTTTTCTTTTTTTTTTTTGGAACAAAGTCGTGTGACACTGATTGTCTTGATTGCTCCGAAAAGTTTGTAACTATCTCACTCCTGGTTGGTGAGGTTTAACCATTGTGGTTGGCAATGTACGACCTCTTGAGAGGTATAAACTGATTGGTCCTTGAAAGGCACCACTCCTCTGTAAGATTTGAACGCTCGGTCAAGCTAACTGACAACTACCCTGCCCCGGGTTAAGATGTGAGGGTTTAAAAGTCCGAAAAAACTTCTACTTCCTGGCTCGAAATGGTTAACAAGGGACTAACTCCTTATATCTCCAGTGTTTGGGGATTTAAAACAATGCCTTGTACATTATCGGCAAGGTTTTATCTGAAAGCATACGATCATCGGTTATGAGTTTATTTCGTCATCCTCCCTCCAATCTTTGCTAATCACAGTGATAAAGTGGAGTAAATAAAATGCAAGTGTCAATGCAATGCAATAAATGAGCGACAGCGACATGATTAATTCAGAAAAATGCATAGTCACTTTATCAATATTACCATTCGAAAACAATCAATATTTAACAGCAAGTAGTAACTAACAGAAAAGAAACTACAAATGCAAATGATAAAAAGTCCGAGGACTGCCAATGCTGAGGGTGCCCTCCTGTCTGGACCACTGGCTTCTTGAAAAGGACCCTCTGAATCTACGAGCTTAGACAGCTGAGAGGTTGGCATGAACAAACAAAACTCCTTCTGGAAAGGAAATGTACTCTTGGTCGATCAACTGTTGCACTTTTGCCTGAAAAGCTTTGCAATCTTCGGTTGAGTGCCCCGGGGAGCCACCATGGTAACCACACTGAACGTGGGGATTGTACCCAGGAGGGTAAGGTTCTGGCACAGGCTTGAGAGTTTTAGGTTCCACCAAAGAACTCTGGATCAAAGATGGTAGCAGCTGGCTATACGGCATAGGCACTGGGTGAGAAGGAGCTTTCCTTCGTTCCAAGTTGTTATGAGGTCGATTCTGATTCTGACGCCGATTCTGATAACCTCGACCACGAGTTCGCTGATTAGCATGAGGAGCGACATAACGTTCCTGATAGGGTGCCCGAGGCACAGTGGTCTGTCCAGCGTAACAAGCCACAGGAGATACTGATCCAACAAATTTCACCACTCCATCTCGAGGATATGCAACGTCTGACATGATTGCGTTGAACACAACTCCTTCTTCGGTTTGACGAGCCTGACTGCCTGCAACATTCTGGATTTTTCCAATCTTTACACCATACTCGATGCGCTCTCCTGCCCTTACCCATTCAGAGAAATTTGGTGCGACTCCAATCATTCTTTCAAAGTACGAACTCTGCAAGGAGTTTACGAACATGCCTTTCAACTCTCGGTCTTGAAGCGGTGGTTGCACTCTAGCAGCAAATTCTCTCCATCTCTGAACATACTTTCTGAAAGGTTCATTGTTCCCTTGAGACAATTCTTTCAGTTGCATGTGACTAGGAGCTTCAACAAGATTGTAGTCATACTGTTTCAGGAAAGCTCTAGCTAAATCCACCCATGATCAAATCTGATTACTCTCTAACTGCATATACCAACTCAGAGATGCCCCAGTCAGACTATACCGAAAGCAATGGATCATCAATTTGTCATCTTGCACAAACGAAGTCATTCTTCGACAGAACATCATCAAATGCTGCTTCGGGCAGCTATCTCCCGTGTACTTTTCAACTTCCGGCACTTTGAACTTGTAAGGCAACACCAGGTCAGGAACCAAACACATGTCTGCAGCAATCAGGTTAACAACATCTTTCGCCTCCAAAGCTTTAACTCTTTCTTCCAATACTCGGAGCCTTCTCTCGCCTTCAAGAGCTCTTGAGTTTACAGTCCTGGCTACCGGGATACCTCTGCGTGGATTCCTCTCAGGGTAAACAGCACCTTGATTGTTAACAGGAGGAGGGCGTTCATTTCGGGCAACAAACTGCTCATGTCGATCTCGGTTCTCAACATTAGGTTGTGCAACTTGGTCTGCAGTAACATTGTTCGCTTGCGGGAAGTCTTCCATAGAATCATACCGATGGTTGGATGTCATAGTAAACCCTGTCAAAGTGTTAGGAGCCTGGAAATTGCCTTCAGACATAGCTATCAATTACCTGTAACTGACTACACTGCTTGATTCTCAAATCTGCTCAAGTCTGCTCCAACCCCTTGGTCGTCTTCTGACAATCAACAGTTGCTCAATCCAAACTCCGGGTACTCACCTTCAGGAAACAGAGGCTGGATCAGAACTCTGGCTAACTGGAGCAATGCTATGCAATATGATGCAAAGATGCTTATGCAAATGCAATGCAATGCAACAAACACGGGATCACAGCCCCCACACAACAAGCTGAGTGCCACTGCACTGCTGACGGAGTACGTTCTCTCTAAAAGAGAACGCCAGGATAGCTGGTAGTCTGGAAGTCAAGGTTCGCGCAAAAGAAACCCCCCCACTCACGGGTATGGACCTAAGATACGACATCCTATGCGGTCGTCAGCGTCACAGACTTTCATGAGGAATGATACGATTCCCAGAAGGAGTGGCATCGTCATCTCATGAAGAGGCCTCACTTAGCTGACTTCTAATTGATCGGTCCCCAGAGTCGACAATCCTCACGTCTGGACTCCCCTACGATCCTCAGGACCTTAGAGAAGCACCTCGGAGAGAACCTCGTCTGAGCGCGGATTTCGTGGTGCACCCTTGCCTGCTCAGCAGACAGGTTCGCCCATAAAACTCCACAACTACGTCTAAATGCATACTCAAGCAACCCAGGTCCGACTATCACTCAAAATATCACCCTCCCAGCACTACCGCAACAGATAAAAATGATGGAAAAAATAAACACCCAAAAGACAAGCAAACAAGCGCTAGGATTGACTCTCTTAGGGGACGTTGGATCCCACATGCATAAGGAACTATCACAGTCCTTAGCAGCCAGGGGACGTTGGGTCCCCAGCAGAGTCGCCAGCTGTCGCTACTGCGAAAATCGGCGCCGGCTGAACAGAAGAGTCGCCACCGTGCGTTATTTATCCCAAAGGAGGGAAAGGAAACGCTCAGAGTAAACCTACCGCAAAACGGGGAAAGGAATGGTCATCGCAACCAAAACCTGGATTCGGGAGTCGGTTACGCAAGGGGAAGGTATTAGCACCCCTCACGTCCGTCGTACTCGACGGGATCCACGCTTGTTTTCGGGTATGGATTGTTATTTCTATCTAAACTAAGGGTTAAGGGTTAAAAAGAAAGAAAGGGACTCGGCAAAGCATCGCACTTTATGCCTACGTATTCCCGTCTGGAACGAGAAATCAGAGTCAACGTAGTTCGCCTACCTACGGGAAAGGAGGGGAAGGTTGCTCGCTAGGATATCGCATCCTATGCCTACGTACTTTCATACAGCATGAAAGATCAGAGCAAACGTAGTTCGGGCTAACTACGGCTAAACAGGGCGTTCTCACACAGCAGCGAGAAATTAATCTGGTTTTAAGGGTACGGGAACCTATGGGAAAAACTACGGTCTGGTCTCAAATGCCCTCGGGCGAGAGAAAAAAGGGATAACATCAGTCGTCAGCGGGAAAGTCTCGATCGCACAGCAGCGAGAGAACAAAAGGTCAGTTGTTATTGTGCTCGCTAGGACATCGCATCCTATGCCTACATATTCTCGTCTGGTACGAGAAATCAGAGCAGCTGTAGTTCGGCTACTTCGGGACCACGGCTCAAATCTCGTTTTATTAACATTCTGAAAAATGGTTACAATGATTGAGTACTGGAAAATAAACTCCTAGGAAATACTATCCTATCCATCTACCATGGAAAATCAAATGGGAAATAGTCCCCTAACAAGTGGACTTCTAAACTACCCCTAAAAGTGTAAAAAGTCCCCTAACAAATGGACATTTAAAACTATCCCTAAAAAGGTAAAAAGTCCCCCTAACAAATGGACATTTAAAACTATCCCTAAAATAAACTCCATGAAGAAAATATACTCTAAAAAAATATTAAATCTACAAACTAATATTTTTTTTACTATTTTTTCTCTATTCTTTTTTTTTTCATATTTTTTTTCAATATTATCTTTCTCTATTTCTTTTATCCTTTTTTACTCAACATTCTTTTCGTATACTTTTTATTTATTTTTTCACATTCTCTTTTCAATATCCTTTTATTCTCAAACTTCTTTTTCACATATTTTCTCCTCTTTTTTTAATATTCTTTTTCTCTTATTCTCCTTTCAACATTTTTTTCTCATATTCTCTTTTCTCCTTTTTTTATTATTTCTCAATATCCTTTTTCAATAGAAAAACTAAGCAAAATAAAAATAAAGAAAAGAAAAGAAATACAAAGGAGGGGAGGGGGGTGAAGTCTGTTACAAGGGAGTAAGCTAGCAAAAATATAAAATAGAAACGGGCCCAGCCCACCTCACTAAAACACACAGCCAGGGGGGGTAGGAAGCACAAAGAAAGAGGTGTCTGCAAAGAGAAATACGTTGGGCTTGTGAGAAGCCCAAACCACATCCACTCCCACTCCTTTCAGCAACCCACACAAACCCTAGGTCACACCAACTCCCCAATTCACTGTTCACGCCGTAAACCCCCACTCTCACCTCTCACGTCTCCGTCTCATTTCTTCTCCTCTCAACTTCCCTCTCTACCATCTCCAGGCTTCGCTCGAATCAACAATCACAGATGAATAAACAACAACAACAGAACTAATTACCCCATTCTTGGAAAAACAGCATGGTCCATCCCTTGACGTTCTTGAAGATTCGTGAAGATGAACGTTGATGCAGATTGTTTGAAGCCGTTCTTGGAGATATAGTACTTTCTGGAGATTGCTTGGAGGGCGATGAAACCTGATTGAAGGTGTCAGAAGATCTTTGGATGAAGATCTTGATGTGTTTCCGGGAAACGGATAGTGACTACGAGGAGATCTTGGTAACGGTTCAAAGAGTTGTTGATGAGAAATCTGGAAGTGTTCTGGAAAAAAGGCGCCGTAAACGAAAATCTTCAAAGATCTTCGCAGATCTTGAAGATCAACGATGAACATTGTTATTAGTTCTTGAAGGTTTGTTCAAAAGTTGATGAAGATTGATGAACGAAACTGAAGAATGTGGCGATCTCTGAAGAAGAAATGGGGACGAACTGGATGAAGCTGTTCTTCGTGGATCTTGACGGAAATCAATGAAGATCAGTGAGGGTGCTATCGGATGAATACGAATCTTCGGTGATGAACGCGATGGCTGAGGATCCTGAGTTACTCTCTGATGAGAAGATGATTGCGAAAATGAAGAATATTGGAAATCGATTGAATATTCTTGTGGAAGATGTAACAATCTGGAAAATTGCATTGAAGAACAATGGATGAAATCCTAGACAAAGGTTGATGATTGTTGATGATGCTGAAGGTTGATCGGAGAAGAAAAAGATGAAGATCGGAAGAAACGATGAAGATTCTGGGTTTTTCAGTTTTCCGGTGAAGTTCACGGCGGCCGGAGACGGTTGTAGGGTAGTTAGGGTGGCCGGAGACTGTTGAGGGCGGTGGTTGCATGGCCGCCGGCCATGCAACCGGTGATGCTCAGAGGTTGCCAAGTGGCGGGGAGATTGGAGTCAGTGGAGAACATGCATGACGCCACGTGTGGAAACTGGGTGAAGTGGGATTATGAGGTGGGTCCTTACAGAAGCACGCGTGGCATGATTTATCGGGTGATACATGTCACTGCAATGGACAAAAAACGGACAAAAATGAGGACTGATAATGGGGATTGAAACTCTGGGCCTCCAAAAACGAAAATCTGGGCCCAAACGAAAATGATTAAAAAAACCCAAAAACTGAATTGAAATGGATTAATGATGGATTATACTAATGGACCTTAACGGAAAAATTAAATGGCTAATTAAAACGGGATGTACTGAAATGGGAATGGATTAACAATGATTAAGGCTAATTAAATTATAAACTATTCAATTAATCTAATATAACCTCTAATTAAATCTAATAAAACCATATCTAAACTATTATATCCTATAAAAGAAAATTTATTATTAATAAAAGAAAAATCTATATTCTATTCTATATTAAAAATATTAAAACACTCCATGAAAATTCTATTAATATTCTATATTATTCTAAAATGATAAAAAATCTATTAAAACCCTAATAAAACTCTATAAAATTCTAAAAAAAGATTTAAAGCTATTAAAAAATCTATTAACATTCTATATTATTCTAAAAACATTTAAAAGCTATTAAAAATATAAAGAAAATCTATTTAAATTCTAAAAAGTCTATAAAGCCTATTAAAAATCTACAAAAGGCTATTAAATCCTAAAAATGCCAACAAAGGCAAATAACCAATATAAAAGAGAGTGCGAGACCAGATCAAAGCAAAACAATAACCAGATACCAAGAAACTCCAAAAATCACTGCATAAACTGAAAACACCCAGGAAGCGCGCGACTTCTCAAAATAAACTCCGATTACCCGAACCGGTTTGAGATACCTGAAATGCGACAGCAGGGCTGTAATCCCGATAAAATCACCATGATTGAAGAAATGCACTATATGCAGTATGTAAATGCGGATGCAAAATGCGTCAAAACATCGAGCCAGATACGGGACCCGGTTGGTCAAATTTTAGGGTGCAACAGAGAGCTATTATCAACTGGGGGGGGGGGGGGGGGGGAATGTCAATGGTCCATCCATGCAAGACCCCACTACCATCCACCCTGGCAATCAAAGGCTAGACTAGCATTCTGAGCTGTTCTTGACAATTGGAAACCCCTTGCATGAGATCCATGAATTGAGCCATACGATCCCTGAACTCTTGCAACTCTAGCTGTATTTGATCCATAGCTCGTTGTTGATTCCCTCTGGTTGAGCATCGGTGAAACGTCTGGTCTGCTATCTTGAAACACTGCTGAGGGAAAACCACAGAGAGGGAATAAGGTTAACGGAACCAGGAACACCTGCAATGAAAAAATGATGACGATGATGCAAAATGCAAGCATGTAAATATGATTCAGGGAAATTCTCCCCTTGATTCTAGTTCCACACACAAACAAGAAACAAACAAAGCCACAGATGGAGCCATAAATCCCTTCTCATAAATAAAATGAGAGCAAGAGTCAGTGTACACAACATCCAGGAATACAACAGAATGATCAATGCGACCTTATCCAACAAGCCTGGTGATGTCTAAATACAAGATAATAACAACAAAAGACTAGAAGACAACAGAGAAAACTGCATCAAGTAACTCTCTTCAGCCATAGTGGCTAGTCTGAAACTTCTCTAACATCGTCTTTGTATCCGGATGCTCAGGGCTTGCAACCAACGCTTGAATTAGAAACTCCCTTCTACTGATGACATCCTTCAGACCTTGAGCATAATCCTCCCAAGCTCCTTCTCCGAAAGCGTCTTCGAGTCTGGGTTTTTTCAATTCCGCTCTCATCTTGTATTCTTCCAACATTGCCAGAGCATCTTGTAACTTACAGCCATTTTCATTCTGACGAGATGATTCCCCTGAAGCTTTTTGATCTTTAATCTTGAGTTGAGTCTTTAACCTATCAATCTGTTGATGAAGCTCATCCTCTCTTCCCTTGTTGGCAGTAAGAGCAACATTCCACTGATTGTTGAATTTGGATATCTCCAAGCGCGACGTTTCCAACTCTTTCTTCTTGTCCTTGAGGATATTGC
Organism: Lathyrus sativus; assembly: GCA_963859935.3. NCBI lineage: Eukaryota > Viridiplantae > Streptophyta > Magnoliopsida > Fabales > Fabaceae > Lathyrus > Lathyrus sativus. Next base: position 187,430,391 of record OZ012737.1, read on the forward strand.
TAGTGCTCTTCAGATCTTGACCGACTCGTTCTCGGGCACGAATCTCTTCAGTCAATTCTCTCCCCATCTTGTTTAGAGTCTCAGTCTTCATCTTGGACAAATAGGCTGCTTCATTCTTTTCACTCCTTAGTTGAATAACCTCCTTTTCTAGCTCTTCATTCACTTTGCGTAGCTCTTCTTTTTCAGCCCACAGCTGGTTATACTTCTATATCTCAATTGTTGTTGGTTCTTCAGCTACTAAAGGATATAAAGGCTCTCTGACCGGGAATGGTAACAGTACCCTTTCAATCCTCTCCTGGATCCACTCAACATATGGTCCATAGGCTCTACAGTCACCTTTACCCAAAGAAGATTTTCCTTTCCGGTGGATTCTTCCCCAAGCTTTCCCCAATCTGACCAAAGTCTCACTGTTAACTACTCCTGTAAAATACAGAGATTCCTGTATTTCCTCCTCCCTCGGGGGTCCTTTCAAAGTGTAGCCAAGTTGCCTGATTGCAAGAGCAGGGTTACAGTTGATGCCACCTTTCCTTCCTATCAGAGGAACATTGGGAAAGTTCCCACCGCTGTAGATAATCTCCTTGCCAAGCAGGTATCTTTTGAATCAAACAATATTCTTCGACGTCAAACCCATGATTCTCTTCGCCCAATCAACTGTGTCTGAGGTGTCAACAAAAGGTCCAACCTTAGGAAGATGATCTATAAACCATTTGTAGAGAAGTGGTGCATAACAAAAGACATTCTTCCCTCTTTTATTCTCATTCTTGTAGTGCACAGAATGGTATACATCCCCCAAGAGAGTAGGCACTAGATTTCGAGAAGAGAAAATATGGAAGGCGTCCAAATCAAAAAAGTCTGGGATATTAGGGAACAAAATTATGCCATAAATGCAGAGCACTAAAATTGAATTGAAAACCACCCAACAACCCTCTTTAGCAAAGTGTTGAGCTCTACTCACCAAGAATAATAAGGGAAAACCAGAGACTCCATTCCTCCACACCATCTTACCATCCAACTCAGAGATACCCAGATAAAGAGCATTATCTAGCTTTGTCAAGTCAGGTTCTGCTTCAGAGTGGAAGAAAGGCATCTGCTCCCGGACCGGAACTCCTACCAACAGAGCAAACTCCTCCAAGGTTTGCATCAAGAGATAACCAAGGAAGGTGAAGCAACGCAGTTGAGGATCATAAAACTGCAGCAGGGTATGGATACCTCCTAACTCATATCTTGAGATCTTGCATATATAGATCAGAATCTTCCCATAATCCTTCTTGAAGTCTTCCATAACACCATGATCAGCTACAAAAGTGAGACTAAGCAAAGGCCCTACCTTTGGCGTTGGGAACTTGTAGACGACAGTCCTCTTGAAACCAGGCCCTATACTGACGGTGGATTAGATTACTAAAATCAAAGGGAGAATATGCACCTGAAACACAAATACATGCAAATGTTAAAATGAAAATGAAAATGCAGATGCAAACAGGGGATCAAGACTGCCGTACTGCTGACTAAACTGAACCTTAGTTCTTCCTTGGTGAGAAAATACTAGAACATCAGAATACCGAAGCAAAAGAAACCCATAATATCAAGATCAAAGGTTTGCACTGATAAGAAAACTAGAAATCTGAGTAGGTTGGAGGTCAATTTTCCTGCATAACCCTCCCACTCACAAGGTATGGACCTAATCTGATAAGGTTCGGCATCCTATGCATTCGTCAGCATCACAGACTCTCGAGAAACGATGATACGCTCACCATTTCTGGTTTGGCATCATAGTCAAACGAGGAGGCCTCACTTAACTGACTCCCAAATGATCGGTCTCCAGAGTCGACAATTTTCAGATCCAACATCCTTATCAACTGTCCGAAATAGACTGGACAGGATGTCGTCAAAGAAAATCTTGTCTAAACCCGAATTTCATGAGAGCTATTGCATGCCAAACATGTAAGCCCTCACTACTCTCCACACTAATGCTATGTATATCCTCAAGACCAGGTATTGGGCTTATCTCTCAATGTAACACCCACCCAACAACAGATAATAACAGTAATAAAGTGTGGGAAATAAAATTCAAATGCAATAATGTACAGATACAACACATATGCACACAAATATACACACCCACAAATATAGACAAACAAGCGCTAGGATTGACTCGCATAGGGAAACAGGGTCCCCATCTGTCGCAACTGCAAAAAAAGAGCCGGCAAACTAGATAGAAGAGTCATCACCGAACGTTATTTATCCCAAAGAGAGGGAAAGGAAATGATCAAAGAAAACCTAAGAGAAAGGGGAAAGACAAGGTCATCGTGACCAAATCTTGGGTTCGGGAGTCAATTATGCAAGGGGAAGGTATGAGCACCCCTCACGTCCATTGTACTCAACGAGATCCATGCTTGTTGTCTAAGTATTGGGTGAAAACTATCTAATGCTATTGCTAAACGGGGGTGAACGGAAGGAACAGACTCGATAGGACATCACCGCCCTATGCCTACGTATTCCCTCGTGCAATGGGAAAGTCAGAGTCAATGTAGTTCGAAAAATTACGGGTGAAGGGGGGAAATTTCCTCGCGAAGACATCACCGTCTTGTGCCTACGTATCCTCATCTGGTATGAGAAATCAGAGTAAACGTAGTTTGGGAAAACTAGACCACTAGTTGGTTCAAGAGTTTTATGAGCAATGTTACATCTCTATTCTAGCAGTTTGGGACGATGCCTGTTTGCGGTAGAACAGTAATGTAACATACTTTTTCTGAAAATGAGGTTTGAAAACAATCTCGAAGGATGCAAAGGTTTGAATTTTGTTTGGGTTTTTTTGAAGAAGAAGTGAATTGAGTTAGTTTGAAACTCATGTTGCACTAAAGGCTATGACATAAGAGAGAATTCGTCGCATATCGCCCAAAGGGCATACGCTAAACACTCTAGACAATGTGAGAGGAGGCCCCCACTCATCATTCCTTATGTACTTAAGGCTCGTAGCGTACAATACTTGTTATCCTTTATTAAGTGTCTTAATAGATTCTGAGATGAGAAGAGAAGGCACAAGACTCTAAGGGGAACTGATAAACCTTAATGTTAGCATGCAATGTGATCCTAAAGTTGGGATTGAAAGGGGAACTACCTAATGTTATCATGCAAAGGATTGAAAGCCTAATGTCTCTCATACTCCCATCTTAAACAGAGGGACTAGGAATCCTAAGGGATCATGGCAAAAAGCACAAGTAAACACATACAAATTCAATCACACATGAAAATAGATGAAGGACTTAAACAAGTTAATGCAAGATGAGATGCAAACATGGAATGCAAACACAAATGCTAGTATGGAATGATGCAACAAGACTCAAAGACAAAGGAGACTCAAACACAAGAGATGACTTGAACAAGTCAATAAAGGATGAGATGAAATGGGAGAAGTAAACTCCTACAACCAATTACCATCAACCATCAAAGGCGAAAGGTTCTATCCTAAGAAGCACAAACCAAGAAGTGAGGGAAGAAATAGTGTGGGGCAGCCACCAACACATAATCAACTCAACCAACAATTACTTCAAGATAAAGCAAAACAAAGTAAGCAACCAAGCAAAAGAAACACCAATGTTCATGACAAACTCAAAGTGTATTCAACAACACCAAATCATCATGAACAAGTGCCAAACCAATTAGAGCAGAAGTGAAACACAAAGGGGATGATCCAAATTCTAAGTCAAAATGGAGAGCAATCACAAGATTGATCAAGTCACATTGAAGAACCAAAGTTCAATCAACTATTTCACACTTCAAACAAATGAAAAGTCATGATTCAAAGAAAACTTGTGATACAAGTTACAGACACATTTGACCCCTAAGCAAGCAAAACAACATCTCAAGCATGTTAACAAGAGCTAACAAAGCTTAAGAGATGCTCAAGGGATCACTCATGGTCATATCGCAAAGTTTAGGTCAAGACTAGTATGTGTAAACATGATGAAATCAACTTGAATTTGAAAAATCCATAAATAAATAGAAAACAAATCCAATAAATTCCAAATAAAATACCCAAGCTAATATGAATCAAACACAAAATAGCAATAAAAAACTCATGGCAAGATTCAACTCAAAGCACCACCAATTAAATCCAAGAAGGCAAGGTGTTCCACTTATCGAGTGTGTGTCGAGGGTCCACAAAAAGGAAATGGAAAACAATTGAAAAATAATCATTAACATCTCAAATCAACCTCAACAATACCTCAATCCATCACCTAAGTGGGAGAGAAAATGTGGTCCTAGGGGATATTTGAATGAGGGTAAATGATCAGTTTCAAATTAGGGTATAAACCATAAGACTCATTAAATCTTAAAATCAATTAAAAATATTAAAATAAAATGGAAAATAAAATAAAAATTCTGCAAAATTAAATAACATCTTGAAAAGTCAGAAAATGATTTTTGGGTATTTTTATGAAATATGGAACTATTTTTAAAACAATTAAATTGAAAATGAAAACAAAAGAAATAAAAATAAAATCCAAAGTGGAGGGGGTGTGGCCAGCAAAAGGGAAATGAACTGAATCCAGTGTAAAGCGCGCATGGGCCTCCCACAAGGGGGTGTGAATAATAGTCGCATTAGGCCTAAAACCCAAATGCCATTAGGTTAAATGAAACGCAGAGTTTCATTAATCCAGTCAGATTCAACGAAATACGCTGGCAAGGTCAAACCAACATGCGCGTGACACCTCACTTAGTCAACAAGTCTACCCAAGCCACATCAGCCTTCACCTGAGACTGAACCAGACGCCGGAGCTAGGGCTTCGATCGTCTTCTCCGGGAGGCTCACCGAAGTTCGAACGTGAAACCACCATAAAAATCCCAAATTCTGGTACCAAATCAAAGCCCTAATCATGTAGAACATGAATCCATCCTCCATTTTTAAAAAAGGTTTTTAAATTTAGGGTAAAACAAGCCACGAAAAAATGCTACACATTTTGAAATCACTTCAAACAAATGCAAAAACTATCCAGACATTGCCTATGCTAGATAGGACTTTATATGCAAGCCAAATGATCCTAAAAAAGTATCTAGAATGAGAGTTCAGAGATTGGAAAACTTACCAAACGGAGCTGCTCCGTTGGCCCTTGAATCTTGTTGTAAGCTTTGTTTTGCAACTGCAAATCTCTTCCTTGATGCTTGGTGATGAAGAAATGAGCCACAACTTGAAGAAATGTCCATGGAAAAACCAGATTCGAAGAAAAGAAAGATTGTGAAATTTTTGAGTGATTCTCTCTTCTCTCATACAGCAAGCTTCTTCCGATGCCCTAGGGTTGATTTGAGACTTATATATGAGGGCTTAATGCACTCCATGCAGGCACATGTTGGCTTATTCCTTTTATTTCAAGTTTTGCCAAAAAAATGCAATCCATGTGCATACACGAGTTCTGCTCCTTTTCCAATCCTTTTGGGGTCAGCAAGTGCTCATTTAGGATGTGTAGAAATGCATTGAGGTGATTTGGTGAATTGAAAATGCATTTGTACTAAGTTTTGTGCCATGACTTTTTATAGTATGGAAATGTGAAAAGTGGCTTGTAATGTGATTCCATGTTGGTTCAATTTGGGTAAAATGCATCATGACCATGTAATGATATTGGTGTAGTCTCAAAAAATTAAAATCAAAAGCATTTTATGAATTGTAATGAAAGAAACTCGATAACATGTCCAAAAATCACCTTTTAAAGCTTACCATGGTTCAAAAGATCACATAAATCACCAAACATCATGGAAATTGGGTTCATGGTGAAGTTAAGGCAAACTGACACAACTTTCATGTGGCACAAAATTGGATTTGAGGCCTTGAAATGGATGAAAGTGATGCTTGAAGTTAATGACCTATAATGATATTTCCAAAAATACCCTTGCCTTGTGAAGACCATAACTTGAGATGTAAAAACTCAATGGATGAGTTCTAGGACTTTTAGAAAAGCTAAGACCATGACGAACAACTTTCATGTTCACTTGAAAATGAGGAGAAGCTTAGTTTCATGTGAAAAGTACCTTGGAAGTGAGTTGACTTTATGTACCTCAAAATTCTCTTCATCTGATGACACCAAATTGTTGACACCATAACTTGAGATGTAAGAACCCAATGGATGAGTTCTTATACTCAAAAGAAATCTTGGAATATGATTAACAAGTCTCATGTTTGTGGGAAAATGAGATTGAACTTGTATCATAGTGAAAATTGTCCTTGAAGTTAAGCACCAAAAGAGGGGATTTTACACTGAAATCAATTGAAACCCTAATTTAGTAACTCCTTGAACTCTTGAGTCTTCTTGATTTGATCTCAGCAAGACATACTAGATGCTTCATGATGACTTCCCATGGCTTGCATGACCTAGAACCAAGTCTTGAACCCCCTCAAGTCCATAGTTGACTTTGGGTTGACCAGATGAAAACCCTAACTCCATATCCATTGCCTGAGGCTCTTGCAGATGATTTGAATGATCATACAAACTCAATAAAGACCCCTCAGGATACACATTGAGCTTTTGAATCATGCCTCATCCTAATAGGCAACCTCATAAACCTCTAGTCATCCTCAAGATAGGAGATGTCGCCTATACACAAACTTTCTCCTCTCGAGGAGCTATGAGACTCAACTTTGATGGTAATGAACCCTTGTACACTGGAAAATGATACCCTTATTAAACTTGAATGAGAAATCTTCTCCTCTTGAATGACAAAAACAAACTCTTGATCCCTTGTATAGAGCCAATGCTATGTAAATGCAAATGCTAAATGAAAAGAAAAATAAGCCAATTTAGAAAGAAAAGGTTGGTCAAATTTTGGGGTGCAACATATAACATTCCCTATCAACACGTTACATCATGCTATGAATATTTTGGAAAAACAATTCAATTAAACTTACCAAAAGTTATCTTTAAAATAAAAAGAAACCATGTGTTAGGAGTAGAACTAAAACCACTTACTTCTTATCTTTCTCTCTTTCTAGTGTCCTCTCTCTCTCTCTCTCTCTCTCTCTCTCTCTCTCTCTCTCCGTTTATGCTCGGTGTGTGTGTGTGTGTGTGTTATCTCTCAAACACATAAACATCAACCTACCATATGGACCACCAAAGTTGGATTCATCACGGTGGTGATGATGAACACCCGCGGTGGCATAAATGAACTCGCACGAGTCAGACACGAAACCCAAACGGAAACAAAACAACAAATCAAATTCAGATCCAAAGTTCCCAAAATATAAACCACTCTCATGGATTATAACAATAAAACTAAGAGAAGAAACAATTAAAAAAAGTGAAAACGAAATATTACAAACATCAAACATTCAAGACAAAAAAAGTCTTGATTCCTACTGAAAACCCTACCCTCGTCTTAACAATTTCATGGATTTACATCAAACACAAACATGGAAGCAACAAAGGATAAGCATCATAACAACACGACTGAAAAGAAAACATGTAAAATTCGAAAGGGTATAAGTTGGAATTTGAAACTCCGATGAATTTACAAATGGCGGTTTTGATGATGTAATTTAAGTACAAACTTTCTCCTTGCTTCTACTCTCCTTTCGTCTTGCTCTTCTTATACTTCTCTCAATGTACTATTGTTGCTCTATTTCAATTGGTCCGTTCATATGGAAAGGTTCAAGCTCTAATGATTCAGAGTTTCAGTGAGAAACTCTGAATATTTCGAGGCTATGAGCTTTAGTAAACGGTTGTTGGGAAAATTTTAGCAAAGTTTCACCATCAACTTTTTTTCTCCTCTTTTGAAGCTCATTGCGATTGTTTATATAGGCTGCAGATTTATAGTTTCATACGTGCCAAAAAGAAGCTATGTTGTGCAAAATATCGTGTGGGAGAAAAATCAAATTCGTTAGAGCGGCCTCCTCCAAATCCCTGATTTTGCGGGCAACAGAAATAGTCCTCCCATCTTCGCAGATATTTTCTTTTATCGTATTTGAATTGTAACTGTCTGTTATATTCTTGGTACTTTGGTGTATTTTCATTTTCTGCATTTTGTAATCCTGTCTCTTGGATTAGTTTAGAATTAATGATCAGGATTGTTCTTGTAATTAATTATGTATAAACTGAAGCATGTAAGCATTCTGAATTGTGTGGTGTATAGGAGTTACAGTGAATTAAGGGCTTCCATACGTGCCTTTTGGACCATTTGATGTGGTGGGGCCAATGACTCACGAAGTATACTAATTGTTCTTTTATTGAATTGAATTGTAATTCCTATATAGATTTAATGGTGATATTGCTGCTGTTGTAATCACATAAGTTTTGCCTATGATCCATCACCAGTATATGCATGTCTTAATAAGAAAATTGTTTCAAGAGTGTGCATACTTAGTCTTACTTCTCACACCCATCTTGTCTTGAAAAACATTCGCATCTTGCCACATCCTAAAGAGTGAAATGTGACAATTCATAACTTGCATTTATAACTCATGTTGTGTTTTAAAATAATTTCTTGGGTCTAACTTGAGAAAATTTAGATATGGCACCAAACTCTTCATAACCTAATTAAGTTGGCTCAAAGACCTAATGACTACAATGCTTGGAATGAATTTGAAACCATTGGGATAACTTGAAACCAATTATCCAAAACTCGTCCTAATTTGTTCTTAACACATGACTTAAAAGTTTGATTAGGACTTAATATGACTTGAGAAGATTTTGTTCAAATCTTGAAACAATCTAATAAAGTGAGCATGACTTAAAGGTTTAATCACAGTTTAAAACAAACTTGAAACAAATCAAGACAAAACTTGAAACAATTTTTTCCAACCGTGGTTCGTAAATATGCTTAAACCACTTGAAACATGACTTGAATATGGCCTAAAAATTTCTTGAGGTAAACCTTAGAATCATCTTGAAACCATTTGAATTATCTTGAACGACTTGAATCATAACTCGGTTAATTTGATCTCCACTTAGAATCAACCTGAACTTTAGAGGATTATAGCCAAAAGCCATATGATGGTCTTGAGAAAAGTCCATGAAGCCACAACATGCTTAGCATAAGAAAAATGGGAGGGTGGGAAAAATTTGGGGTATGACAGATTGATCATGATCAAATGAATTCATCAATCATATTTTTAGGATATTTGACTTGAGGAAATCATGTTTGACCTAGAAGTGCCAAAAATCAGGCTTTGACTTGACCAGTTGTTTCACTTTGTATCAGATGAATTCATCTTGGTAATTGCCAATGAATCAAGCTTATTGGGAAAAATAGGATCTTGTAAATGGTCTTCGAATATGTACTTGAGGTCCTTGAATCATTTTTTGAAGTATAGGATCATTCTTAGATGAAAAAGTTAAGATGGAACTGAATTAGGTCAAAACCCTAATTTTGGTGCACCAGATGACTTGGGACTTGTTGATCTTGATTCAATATCATTTTGCACTTGATTATTGATGAGTGGAGACCCTTGATAAATGTTGCATGAATTTGGGCTTGAGAGGTTGAGGATCATACCAATCCCTGGCTAATCATCAGTGTGGCCATCTTGAGGCACAACCTAACTTGTAGAGCAAGCAAGCACACATTTCTTATATTTGATAGGGGTTAGTAATGCATAAAGAAACACACGCACACATGTAATGGTGAATTTTATTTAAATGATGTGAATGAGGTGGAATCTTAGGGGTAAAAATTAGGGTATGACACTTATATTACTCACAACTTGTTATTACCCATTGAACATATATCTTGGGATCTCCGGTCATTTAGGTAGGATTACCATCATGATTAAATCATTTTTCTACAAGAATTATTCCCGTCTTATTGAATGTATTATCGATTTTCTCTCTAGCTTATCCTTTCGTCAAAGGATCTACTAAATTTTCATTAGTGTATATGATCCAATCTTACAACTCCTTTAGAGATACAATCTCTAACAGTGTTGTGATTCCTCCTTATTTGGCGTCATTTATTGTTATACTAACGGTTCTCAATTTTTACAATAGTTATGTTACTATCATAGTGGATCAACACAAATGACATAGATTTTTCCCACAAAGGGATCTCAACTAGAAAACTTTTTAACTAACTTGCTTTTTCACTAGCAGTCGCTAATGCTATCATCTCAACTTCATCGTGGACTGCGCCAAGATAGTTTGTTTCTTTGATTCCAAGATACAACTTCTTATGCTATACTAAATATATGGCCACTGGTTGCTTTGGAGTCATCTGATAAGGTGTTCAAATATGCATCATAATATCTTTCAAGTATAATAAGAAATCTCTAATTTATGGTCCTTATAAGGTACTATATGACTTACGCAATAGCTTTTCAATGCTCATTACTTGGTATACTAGTAAGCATGCACAATAGTCTTATGACATATGCAATGTCGGGTCTAGTAAAACCAGTGACTTACTTAAGACTACCAATGATGCTCGCATATTCCATTTGTCTGACATTATCACCAGTGTTCTTAAACAATTTTACACTTGGATCGTATGGTGTACAAGCGGGTTTACAATCAAAGTTTTATATTTCTGTAAGATCTTCTCTATATAATAAGATTGATCCAAGGAAATTCTTTTTTCGGATCGTATGACCTTGATTCCAAGAATCACACTTGCTTCTCCGAGGTCTTTCATATCAAAGTTGTTTCTCTATAATGATTTCATATTATTAACAACCTGAATGTTTAATCCAAAGATGAGTAGATCGTCTACATAGAGACATATCATAGTGCAAATATAATTCTAAGATGTACATAAACACATTTGTCAATTTCATTCACTTTGTACCCATTCGATACAATTAAGTTATCAAAATTTTCATGCCATTGCTTAGGAGCGTCTTTTAGACCATACATAGGCTTATCTAACTTACATACCTTGTTTTCTTGCCCATGAATCACAAACGCTTCTGGTTGGTCCATATATATTCTTCTTCTAAGCCACTATTTAGAAAAAAATCATTTTAACATCCATTTAGTGTACCACTAAGTTATAAATAGTTGTTATTGAAATCAGTACCCTAATGAATGTAATTCGAGTGACTAGTGAAAACATGTCAAAGAAATCTATATTTTCTCTTTGCCTAAAACATTGGCTACAAAGAGAGCTTTGTACTTATCAACAGTTCCATCAGGTTTTAATTTCTTTTTCAAAACTCATTTACAACTGATTGGTTTGCAACCAGGAGGCAAGTCTACTAAGTGCCAGGTCCTGTTAGATTTTAGAGAATCTATCTCATCGCTAATAGCTTCTTGCCATAAATTTGCATCCATATATGACAAGGCTTCTTAAAGATTTGCTAGTTCTTCCTCTACTGTATAAGCCGCATAATCAGGCCCATAGTCTTTAGAAACTCTTACTCGTTTACTTTGTCGAAGTTCTATTTCTACTTTGTTGTTGCTTTAAGTGCTTCTTATCATAGGAATGTGATTTGATCCAGTGCCCCCACTATTTATCAATTTGAAAGGAACTTTGTCTTATTAGAATTCAACATCATTCGATTCTATGATATCTTTAGCATTTAGGTCATAACACCTATATGCCTTACTCTTTGCTGCATACATAATGAATACACATTCATAGGCTCTACTAGCGAGTTTAACTCGCTTCGGATCCAGATTTTTGACATAAGTCAGACACCCCAAGTTCTTAAATAAGACAAGTTTGGTTGTCTTTTCTTTAATATCTCATAAGAAGAGATATTACTTTTTGACTGGGGAGCTCTATTCAGAACATAGCAAACAGTCAACAAAATTCCCTCCGCCAGTGAGGAGCGGCAACAAAATTCATCATAATTGCAACAACAAGTTCAGTAAGAGTTTTATTCTTTCTTTTTGCTTTACCATTAATTTTAGGAGAATATGGTGCAGTTGTTTCATGTACAATTCCATTTTGCTTATAAAATTCATTAAATAAACTAGAATCATATTCAATTCCCTTATCACTAAGAAGTCTCTTAATCTTCTTACTAAGTAATATCATTAACAAAAGTCTTAAACACATCATATTCACAAAAATATCATTCTTAGTGGTTGTGTATAAATATACCCTAATAGAGTAACTAAATCTTGCCTTTTTCAAAAGAAAACCACAAACAATATTCTTTATAATCTCTGAAGTATGCATGACATCCTTCAAGATTAAAGTCTTTTCAGAGGTAGACTTTGTTCCACTTCTCCAATATTGAAAACATTAATGGTGTGGGAAATTTCCAAAAATACTTTCTTATTCGTGTATGTTTTGAGCATTGCACAATCATAACAGACATGACGAGAAGAGCCAATGTCTATCCACCAACCATCAGAATTACCAATCATGTTAATTTTAGTGATCAAAGCGATAAATTTCTCATCAATTATGTTAACTTATGCATTAGGGGAAACACAATGTTTAAATTCAATCTTACATTTCTTAATTAAATGATCTGGTTTTCTACAATTGAAAAACATAAGTGTCATTTCTTTGTGGTGGTGGTGGTTGTTTCCTATCAATTTGAGTAATTGGAGCCTTTGAAGGGTTCTCATTCTCAATTAGGTTCACAACATTGCAGTTCTGATTCTTTAATTATTTATTAAATGGCTTTAGAACTACACTGAATTTATTTTTGTTGTTTCAAACAACCAAGACTTTTTCTCTTTGATCATGTTTCTAAGACTCTTCTTTATTTTGAAGGCAAATAATCAGACTCTCATTAAAAATTATTTTATTTTGTAGCAAAGCGTAATTTTAAAAACTTTCAAACTTGGGGAGAGTTTGCCAATAATCAAGAAATTTAAAATTTTTCATTTAAGCACATACCTTCAATGATGTTCTCATAAGCAATCATTTGAAGTTCGTAACATTGAGTCTCCACAGACCTTTCATCTTTACCATTTGATACTTGAGGTAGCGGCTAACAACATACTTCTTTGTTATAGCTTCAATGGCATACTTCTTTTTCAGAATCTCCTAATCCTATTTTGCAGTATCACATCTACTATAATAATCATATAGATCATTTGCAAGTCTATTCAAAATGTGAGTTGGTAGAGATTATCATTCTCTTTCTATGTGGTGATTTCTTTCCTAAGTTGTAAATCATTCGTGGAGGTAGAGAAAAACACAAGAAAGGGGGTTTTAATTGGGTTTTCACCAAATGTAAACATTTTAAACTTTCAGCATAAGAATTAACAAGTGAATAAAAATAAATAGACACAAATATTTTTATCCTGGTTCATTGTTAAATAAGTTACTTCAGTCCACCCGCCAAGGTGATTTCTCCTTCAAAAAGGACTTAATCCACTAATCTTGAAAGATTACAACTAGTTCGTCTAAGTGTTTATAAAAACACCTTAGCCCTATCAAGTATACAGACTAACACTTAGTCACTTGAGGAAAATTAATATTAGAGAAAATATAAAGAAATTGTTTACAAAGATGCTTCTAAAAAGCTAATGAAACAATTTAAGAACAGTGTTTACACAAATATGAGCAAAAGCTCTTTGTGTTTAGAATCCTCTTGATAGACTTTTTTGTGTATTTCACTATTGTGATATTGATCGTTGTTTTGATATGAGGTAGAGCCTCCTTTATATAGGCTGGATGGTTGAACGTTGGAGGGTATAAACATTAATGTTAATGCCAATTGTTGCAACAGTAATACGAAGACCGTGAGAGAAAAGAGTAGTAAAGTCTCACCATATTCCTTAGCAATACTGACGTAAAATCAATTTATACCATTTTGGGAATGTACTATTTGTACGAATTCTTTCACCATACTTTTTTTCTAAATCATATATTCTGATGAACTTTATCTGATGAGAATTGATGATGAGTCCAAAAGATAAAAGACTGAAAGATATCTGAATCTTTAGAGTCTTCAAAGATAGAAGTTGTCTTCATTTAATTCTTCTTAGAGGATTCTGTCAGAACCTTGAATATCATAAGCGAGTAGGCAGATCTTCAGAACTCAGAATCTTGACTCCAGAGCTGGAAGTGAAGCTTTTCTAAGAAGACACAACTTTCTTTTTCTTCAGATGTATTCAACATTCATCAGAATTATCGATGTTTCTTCAGAGACAAACGAGGTAGTTTCTTGAGGCGTACCATAAGGATTCAGATGAAATTTCTTGAGAGTTATCCAGAAGAAATTTGAATTTTAAAACTCCACACTTCAGAAAATTATTAGAGTACAAAATTGTTACATATAAAATATATGCATTGTTATCATCATAACTAGAGATTATATGCAGAACCAAAATCTTGTTCTAACAATGTCCCCCTTTTTGATGATGACAAAATCATGTTTTTGATGGAATAGTGTGTACAAAATTATATTCAAAAGATATCAAAATTGCATAAGATCATCAGAGTTAACTTAAGGAACTCCCCCTGAGATAAGCAAGCTCCCCTTGAGTCAGAATCTAGTTGTCTTATAACAATCTTATCATCGGAACCTGGTTGACTTGTCAGAGCTTGAACTATCAGAACCTTTTGCAATGCTTTATCAGGGCTTGATCCAGATTTATTTTCAGAAAGTTCTGGAAAAAGACATTCATATTCTTTGCATATATATATATATATATATATATATATATATATATATATATATATATATATATATATATATATATATATATATATATATATATATATATATATATATATATATATATATATATATATATATATATATATATATATATATATATATATATATATATATATATATATATATATATATATATATATATATATATATATATATATATATATATATATATATATATATATATATATGTGTGTGTGTGTGTGTGTGTGTGTGTGTGTGTGTGTGTGTGTGTGTGTGTGTGTGTATACACATACACACACACACACACACACACACACACACACACACACACACACACACACACACACACACATATATATATATATATATATATATATATATTAAGTTAGAATGTAAACACTGAGATTTAGAGAATCAGATATGTATCAAAATCATCACTTATTCTACTCCCCCTTTTTGTCATAATCAAAAATTTGTATTATATTGAAGATGATGCAAAACGATACAAGTGTGAAAAACAATCTAGAACACAACAGAAAGCTAAAAGGGAAGCCTAAGTGTCTAAGGTTGAGAAGAAGAAGGAGGGATCCTCTGCACTAGTTAAGCAAGAATGTTATGCATGCTAGTGTTGACTTCATCTTGATTGTCTAGTCTGGTTGTAACCTTTTGCTGCTCTTTCTACATCTCTTCTAAGGTTTTCATCACAAGAGGAAAGAGATAAGCTTCAGAGGTGAGTATTATATCAGATCCTTCTGCAACATCTTTTTCAGCACCTGCCTTTCTAACGCTTCTTGTTCTGTTGCTTCCTTCTCAATGACCTCTTTCTCTTCATCTTCTCTAGAAGCAACTTCAACAGCTTCTCTTTCGGAAGTCTCTCTCTCAGCAGTATTTTGAGATTCCAATCTCTCTTCAGCTTCATTAGCAAACTTTTTCTTTATTTAACATAGATATTTCTGATTCTGTTAAACTCAACAATTATCCATCTGTTAAATTGATTCCAGCTAGCACTCAGATGTGAAGGATCATTGCTAAAACTGGACTCCTCATAGAGCTTCTTCACTCTTCTTTATGCATTATCCTTGAAACTAGATATTACTTCATAAAGGTTCAGGCTAGAAGTTTGAAGGTCAAAGGTTTCATGATCATATAGGGTTTCTTCATCAGAGTCAAGTTTCTCAAAGAGGGTTTTATTTGAGTTTGAGGGAGTTCTGGTCATAGTTTGATCAACGTTCAGGTCATGTGAGTTTGGGTCAGAATGGTCAGATATGTTGGTGATGTCCTGGAATGTCGGGGTGATGTTTGTTATGGAGATGGAAATAGGCATGGGTTCTGAGGTAGGTATGGTTTATGAAGTTATCATTTTAGAGATTGGTTGAGTGTTGTTAATGGAAAAAGTATCTGGGAAGACAGTTTTACCAACAGATGAGAAACCAAATGAAAGAAGTGATGTAGATAGTGTTATGGTGGAAATAAATGTGGGAGAGGATTTCAGAACTTGTTGTAATAATGGTTTCAGACATAGTAGTTGGTTGTGGACTAATTTCAGATATTGTTGTTTGTGGAGTGGGTTCAGATGTTGTTTTTGTTTGGAGAATGGGTTCAAAATTTTTGGTAGTTTGGGGGATGGTTGATTTAGGTGGTGTAGGTGGCACTTTGGATTTTTCAGAAGGTTCTGAAACATTAGATGGTGAAGGTGGGATGAATGTAGTTGTAACTGTGGTTAAGATAAGTAGAGGAGGTGGAGGTATTGATTAATTAAGGGTTCTAGCATCAGAACCAGATGCAGCAAATTGAGAGCCAAAAGACTTACTTGAAGGAATTGGATATGAGGCCAGTGCAGAAGACTTCTGAGGTTTTGCAGATTCTCCCAGATTGAGTTTCTTATTCTTCTTGTTGTTCTTCTTATTCTTAGTCTTTTTCTGAGATGATTCATGTTGTATTTTCTTCAAAACTGGATGAGCATCTAGAAGATCATTATAAGAGATTCCAGATACGTCATGGCCTTTAGCTTCAAGCATTTTGAGATATTCTTCTATAGCTTCTAGTAAATCAATCTTGGTGAAAAGAGGATATTCATCAACAACTATCTTTCTATCCTTTAGATTGTCCCAATCTATAAGAATAGTTGGTTTAACCATAACCTTCTCAATGATGCCCATACTCTTGAGATTTCTTATGTTCAGAGGTTTTCTAGTATCCAATATAATGTCATCCATCATATTCAGACGCATTAAATAATCTACAAGACCATTCTCGATGAGAATATCTGAGATGAGTCTCCCTAAAGGGATGTAGTTTCTAGGTTTCACATTATTTCTGGTTTCTTTGACAACATCTCTAAGATATTTGAAGAGAATAGAAGGAAGGTGCATCGGTTCTCCCTTCATCATATAGTACAAAATAAACTTCTAATCAAAGTTGACATAGTTAGAAGAGTCGGATGTTGGTTTGTGATGAATGCATCCTAGAATGATATTGAGCCATACCTGAAGGTTCTTGTGAACTTCCTAATTCTTGGGCGATGATTTGCTTTCAGAGGTTTGAGAAAAGATTGTAGAGTTAACCTCTTGAGTTAGAATCTTTGAACTAGGGTTTATGTTGTAAACCCTTTTTCCTCTTGCTTTCTCCATTCCAAGCAAGGTAGAAATTTATTTCTCAGTGATTACACATTTAACACCCAGAACATGAGAAACAATATATCTTTCATCAGCATCAGCGTATCTCCAGAATTCCTTTATAATATTTGTGTAGATGGGACCATAAAGACGGTCAAAATAGATACTCTAGCCTTGCTTGTGGAGTTCCTTAGTCAAATCTAAACCATTCTCCTTTAGGTTATCAAAATCTACCAGAAGTTCACATAGCACTTCCAGTTGCTCAAATCGTGTTACCAATTTGATGTGAACAAGACGATCAAGAATATGTTCAACATAAAGTGGTTGAAAAGTAGACAAAGATTGAAGCAATTTTGAAGATTCGGGAGGCATGGTGCTGGCAGCCAAGGGTTGAGAAGATTGATTTGTTGTTGCATTTGTTGAGAGAATTTGCAAACAACTTCTCGTTGAGCATCCATGGATGAAGGTAGTTGCAAGAACAAGAGTTTTAGGTTTAAAGAAGATGAAGTGTGGGAAGTGAGTAGTGTAGTGTGTGAGAGTGAGAAGAGTGAATATATATCAAGAGAAAACGAAATGATTGCTATGCATTGAAAATGAACAAATATGGAGAGTAATAAATAGTAATAATGATTTTAAACCTATTCTTAAGACATCCCATCGCTCGAGGTGTCGCTTCAACCAGTAACCTATAATTTGAGACAGATGGGTGTCTAAACAAATCATAGCCACATGTTTGAAAATACACGATTTAGATGTTCCCATAGTCAAGAATACCAAGAGGTCTCTGACTTGAGATAATTTTTACCATGACATCTTCTAACTTGTGGAAGTATCATTGAATCAGAAAGATAAAACAAGAAAATATTTTCACAAGTCAGAATCATAATTTTACAGAGAGAGTTGAACACATCAGAAAGGAAAATTCATTCTGGACAAAGTTCCATTTTTAAATGTTTCAGAATGAAGTAAACTTCAGCTTAGGCAGGCCTCTGACTAACTCAAGTTTATTTAGCTGAGAAATCCTCCTCATGCTAATATGACCCAAATGTCTATGCCACACCCATTGCTCTTCGTTAACAGACATTGGGCATTTAGAATCTTGGCTTTTAAGATCAGAAAGCTTTATCTTGTAAATGGTTTTTCCTCTTTCCAATGAAGAGAACTGTGCCATTTTTTTGCTAACAGCTTTGCACATTTTTTGATTAAAGATAATGTCATAATTGTTATCACTTAATTGACTTATGGATAACAGGTTATGCATTAGACCCTAAATATAAAGTACATTAGATATAGAAGGAAGAGATATGTTACCAATTGTTCCAGATCCTTTGGTTCTTCCTTTCTGATTTCCTCTGAAACCTACATACCCAACATCTTTAAGTTCCAGGCTTTGGAACATATGCCTTCTTCCCGTCATGTGTCGCGAGCATCCAAAATCCAGGTACCATGATTGGTGTTTTAACTCTGCTTCATAGGATATCTCCAATATGCACTATTTCATCTTTTGGTACCCATAATCTTTTAGGTTCTCTTTAATTAGTTTTCCCAGATTTTCTGACCACTTTGGGTTTTCGTGCAACAATAAATTTTTGTGTCTGTGCTGGTGTATACTGATAGGAGAAAGGAGATTTTGTTTTGTTTTCTTAAAGTGAAATTTGATCATCATTATCAGAACCATAACCAATTACTCTCTTCCTATTGTGACTGACACCATAGGTCATGGAAGCCATTTTGCTTATATTTATGTTATTGTCCAAGAATTTTTGAAATTCCTTATCATATTTATATAGGATGGTTTCAGAAGTCGGAGAAGCTTTAGAAAGAGTTTCTTCAAGTTTTAAACATTTTTTGTTAAGAAAAGCATTTTCTCTTTCCAAAACAAAATTTTCAACTTTTTGTTAAGAAACTTCTTTCTCTAGCTTAGCACTTTATTCAACTTCAAATTCAAGAGCCTTTTTCAGGTCTTTGAATTTTTGTTGAAGTTTCTAATACCTATTCAGAGATTCTGACAAACAGGATTCTAAATCCGTACGAGAAAATTCAGAAAATACCTCTTTTGAGTCATATTCAGTTTCAGTTGTGTTTCTTGTGGAAGCCATAATTGCTACGTTGGCATGCTCTTCTTCAGAACCAGATTCTGATACTTCAGAGTCAGAATCATCCCATGTTTCCATGAGACCTTTCTTCTTGCCTTTGAATGCATCCTTCTTGAAACTTTCTTTTCTGGAGCTTTCTTTCTTAAGCTTTGGACATACATTTTTATAATGTCCTGGCTCCTTGCATTCCTAACATATTACATCTTTTCTTGTTCTTCCTCTTGAAGGTGAATCTGGACGATCTCTTCTATTTTTGGACCTTCAGAAGTTTTTTTTGTCTTTTCTTCCGGAGTTGTTTGATTTTTCTGGAGATAATGGACAATTCATCTTCGTCATCAGAACCTTCTTTGTCAGAATCTTCTATTTCTTCTTCCTCGGCTTGGAAAGCTTTGGTATTTCCTAACTTGTTTTGTTCTAATCTAACTCTTAGAGAGATATATTTGCTCTTTTTCTGAGGCTCATCTCCCTTCATCAATAATCAAGTTTGAGTTTGCATCAATTCAAGTTCATCAAGCCACAATTCATCATGTGCTCCAAATTAGGGTTTTGGTCAAAGTCAGCTTGATGTTGACTTTTTGACCAAAATATGATCTCATGCCTTAAAACATGATCTAAAGGCTCTAAATACATCTTTATGGCCCATTCATATGATTTAAATGGCTCAAGAAGTTTGATCTATTGATAATTGAAGAATTTTGATTCAATTGCTAAAAAGTCAACAGATGCTCAAAGTCAAAGTTTGACTTTTGACATTTTTGGTCACCGATGGACTTCTCAAGTACAAAATCAAAAGAGTGTGGAAAATGATTGAGTTTGATAAGTTAAATCAAGAAAACCAAGAAAAGGTCAAAAATTGTCAAAATTAGGGTTTTGAAAATTTCCCTAAGTACAAAAAATTTAAGTTCAAGTGACCAACTTTCCAAGGCTATGGTGTTTGATTCAAGCATCCATTTGAAACACTTGAAGTTTGCAATTAAAGGTGATGTTGGATACTACAAGTAGATGAAAATTTTAAGCTAAAAGCTTTCTTGAAGTGGAAGAAATTGATAGTGAAAGTTGAGATTTCAAGTTGTTGCAAGATTAAAAACACTTAGAAAATTTTCTAAGTTTTTAAGCATTTCCCAGTGCATGACTTTATGGCAATTTTATGAACAATCCAAGCAACCATTTTTTATGCTTGATGGCTGCAATCAAAGACCACATTCCATACCTCATCTTAGTGAAAATTTGACTCAGAAATCTTTTACCAATTGAAAGATATGGAAAGCTAAAATTAAAACTTCATGGTTATGTAGAATGGCAAGATGATTGAAATTCACTAAGTGCCTACAGTCAGAATTTTGACACGATTTTGAGGCCAATTTTAAGCACTTTCCAAGCCTTTTCTCAACTTATTATCAACACAAAACATGTTCTTTTACATGCTAGATTTGTAAAGATACCATTTTGGTGCAATCTGAATCACAACAATAAGGACAAAAACATGTCCAAACTGTTGTACTTGAAATTGCATCTTTGGATTATGTTAAAAAGTGAATTTGGCCAAAACTTACTAGACAAGTTGTAATTCTGATTCAACTGGGTTCAGATACCAAAAACAAGTTATCCAACCCTAAAAATGAAAGCTCAAAGCGTCCATACAAGCCAAACTCGAGTCTTGAATGTTGCATGTTTGATAAAACCATAATTTAAAATTTTAAAGAGGTCGTGAGGTTAAAGACAACCTCTACGCGCGTTTTTTCTCATTTTTAAATTTTTTTTTTGAGTTGATATGATGACAGGCCAGTAGGCCATGGCGCAATGGTAGCGTGGTTTTGTTGTAACCATCAGGTCCTGGGTTCAACACCCATGGACCTCATTTTATCACTCTTTCTCCCTTTTTCCTTATTTTCTCATTTTTTTTCAATTTCTTTATTGTTTCCTCCTTTTATTCTTATTTCTTTTATTCTATTTAATTTCTCTTCATTTTTATTTTGTTTGAAGTCCTAATATTCAAAAATCTAAAAAATATATTTTATTTTTATTAGTTCATTTTGTTATTTATTTTATGATCACATGTTTTTTTTATTGTATTTAACAACTTCCTATTGCTTACATCTTGTTAAGTTCATGCTTGACCATCCTCTTACCATGTCCTATGATTAATGTCATGTTAATGTTATGCCTTGATTGATGTTTTGGTCTTGATAAATTCATGAATTTAATCTTGAGGAATGTATGCTTGCATGATCCATGTGTTGTTGATTATCCTTTTGCCATGCCTTAGGATTGAACATCTTGATGAACCATGATCATGTTACTTGATGCTTGGCTTCATTTGTTTGTTGTTTACTTCTATTGATGCTAGGTCTCTTGATATGTTTTATTTGATTTTAGGTTTGATTAAAAATGAGTGCCTATGTGATTTAAAACCCTGGTGAATTGAATTCTTGCATTGATGTAAACCTTTGTCATGTATATATGTTTTGCTTTGAGACTTGAAGATTTACTTTAGGATTTCGATTCCTAATACATGAAATATTCATAATACACTTGAGATGTTTAAATATTGATTCATGATTAGGGTTTTTCAACTTGAAGTTACTTGAGATACTTTTTCGTGTGAAGTTATGTTGATTGTTGAATCATTTCCAAATGCCGAGATGTTTGCCTTACCATGTCTTTTGTATGGTTTGATAGCCTAAGCGTTCATGTGATCCATTTTTGGATGCTCCCTTTTAAGTGTTCTCTCACCATGACATCTTTTGCTCCTATGCTTTGATGTTAATCCACAACATGGCATGTACTCTCACCTGCTTAGATTCTTACTTGTGATTAAGACTTGCCTTGTATTTGAACATCTTTTCCCACTTGAGCCTTTGCTTTGTGCATGAGTTGTGATTTGTTTATGAATCTTTATTTTGATACTTGATACTTGCCTTGTGATCCTTGAATACCGTATTTATGATGCATGGTCTTCCATTACCTTACTTGATATATACTATTGGTCCTTGATTAGTTCCTGCATGATACTTGTACGTGTATTTAAATCCAAGGGAAAGAGATTATGGTTGACTTTTAGTCATGTGAATGTCCATTGTGTGTCTTGTTGCATCCTTTACCCATAATTTTCTTCATGTTTACCCTTAGGTTTCTTTTTTTTTTTCTAACTTGAACATATTTCATTAAAAAAAAACTTTGAGTTGGGTCATTGTATTTTCAAAACTTTATTTTCTTTTATAAGTGCTTCAAGATATCTTAAGCATATCAAAAATATTTTCATAAGACTAAAAAACACCAATCCCATTCACAACCTTTTGCCACTTGGCATTTTCACTTTGAAATCTTTTCTCAAAAATAGATTAGACATGAGTCATCTGTATTGTTGAGATATAATTCTCCTACCCCATAAAATTATTAAGAATGGTGTTTAATTTTTTTCCACTTGAGAGAGCTATGAGGCATACTTGTTGATTCTATATCCAAGTTGGGACCCTTCTCTCATTGTGATGCAAGGATCCATCTTCCACATGTTTATGGTGGATTAGTTGAGTATTCTCCTTAAGATGATAACTTGTCTCTTCTTCTTTAAAATTAACCAAAACAAACCCTATTGTTATTTGTACCCAAACTACGAGATTTTGATCCTTTACTGGTACATAGGCACAAGACTTCATGTCTTTCCAAATCAAAAATCAATTAAAAAAAACACTTATTTTCTCATCTCCCCAATCTTTTTTCAGCAAACACTTTTAACCAAACACAAATATTCCAAAAGGCTCCTATAGGATACTATAGATGCTTAGAATTCTAGTATCTTCCCTTAACATAAACAACCCATGTACCTATGATCTCTTTATTGCTCTACTTTTAGCCTTGCTTTTTGCTTTGCATGTTTATTATGGATTTATTTGATCTTTTTCCCCTTCCTTTGGAATAATAAAAGTTCGGTGGTGACATCTTGTTTTGCGAGTCAAGTTAGTAAATATCTTGGTCTTCAATTCTTCACTACGACATTTCCTTGACTTAGTATTTCCTTCATGTGTCATTCTCAAGGAATCAAAGAATAACCTTTGTTGTATCTCTGTTTGTAATTTTTTCATACTCATTGTAAGATATAGCATTGAGAATGATGGTTCTGGCTTTGTGGTAATTTTTGAACTCACGCTTTTGATCATCATTCATTCTGTTTCTGGGAATGGCATTACCAATCGTAGATACATGTATTTCATAGCCATTTGTGAAAATATCCCAAAGATATGCATCATAGCCTAGAAAGAAACTTTATATTCTATCTTTCCAATAGTCAAACTTTTCTCCATAAAAAATAGAAGACTTAGCATTGTAATTATCTCTCTTGTTTGTGTTAGCAGCATCCATAATGTTTTTCTCATGTTGGATCTCTCTACACGGTTAAGTGTTTGATTGATAAATCAATAACATAGCCAGAGCTCTGATACCAATTGAAGGTAGAGAAAAACACAAGAAAGGGGGGTTGAATTGGGTTTTCACCAAATGTAAACTTTTTAAACTTTCAGCACAAGAGTTAACAAGTGAATAAAAATAAATAGACACGAGTATTTTTATCCTGGTTCACTATTAACTAAGTTACTCCAGTTCACCCGCCAAGGTGATTTTGCCTTCAAAAAGGACTTAATCCACTAATCTTGAAAGATTACTACAAGTTCTTATAAGTGTTTAGTAAAACACCTTAGCCCTCTCAAGTATACAGACTAACACTTAGTCACTTGAGGAAAAATAATATGAGAGAAAATATAAGGAAGGTGTTTACAATGATGCTTCTAAAAAGCTAATGAAACAGTTTAAGAACAGTGTTTACATAAATATGAGTAACAACTCTTTGTGTTTAGAATCCTCTTGATAGACTTTTGTGCGTATTTCACTCTTGTGATATCGATCATTATTTTGCAATGAGGTAGAGACTCCTTTATATAGCCTGGATGGTTGAATGTTGAAGGGTACAAACGTTAATGTTAATGTCAGTTGTTGTAACGGTAAAATCGGTTTATACCATTTTGGGAATGTACTATTTATACGGATTCTTTCACCACATGTTTCTGTCTAAATCTTATCTTTTGATGAACTTTATCTAATGAGAAATGATGATGAGTCCAGAAGATAAAATACTGAAAGATATCAGAGTCTTCAAAGTTAAAAGTTGTCTTCATTTAATTCTTCTTAGAGGATTCTGTCAGAAGCTTGAATATCATAAGAGAGTAGACAGATCTTCAAAATTTAGAATCTTGAGTCCATAGCTGGAAACGAAGCTTTTCTGAGAAGCACACAACTTTCTTTTTCTTCAGAGGCATTCAACATTCATCAGAGCTGCTGATGTTTCTTCAGAGACGAGTAAGGTAGTTTCTTGAGGTGTTCCAGAAGGATTCTGATGAAATTTCTTGAGATTTATCTAGAATCAATTTGAATTTTATAACTGCTAACTTCAAAAAATCATAAGAGTACAAAATTGTTACATATAAAATATATGCATTGTTATCATCAAAACTAGAGACTACATACGGAACCAAAACCTTGTTATAACAATTTGTTTTAACATTATTAAGTATTCCATCTGAATACCCATATTTCTTATCGTTAGTTTGTTCGGTTGATCCAGAAGAAGCAACAGAATGTTCTCGGTCAAAACATTCGCAACCTTGTTTAATGTTAGGAAAATTTTCCTTTTAGTTTGCCAATGTTTAAAGTGAAAACCCTCAAACATGAATGGTTTGTCAGTGACAGCGGCTGCAATGTTACTAATAACTTATTCCATAGTCATGACACTTTTTGAAAACGTCTTAAAATTATTGTTACATGCTTTTGGAAATAGCCACAGAAGAAGCTAACGAGATGAGTCGCATAACAGTTCGCTCTCTTTAAGACGTTTCACGGTACTGCCCAAAATTATGCAAATTAGTCTAACTACCACAATGCCTCCAGGATAAAATAACCCAATCCTATATTGTATGGTTATTACTTGAACAGTAGATAATCGGTCTAAAAATACATCCACTGATGGTATAAATACCATTTGAATATGGTATAAATACCACTCATAGTATATGGTATAACGATCAGTCATAATAATTTCTTAAACCAAGAGAAATTCAAATAATTTCTCAAACAAAGGGAAATTTGAATAATTCTCTAAAGAGAAAGCAAAAATTATACTCGATAATTTCTCAACTTAAACGAGGAGAAACTAACATAATTCTCTAAAGAGAATTCAAGAAAGTACTCTAAAAATTCAACTAGTAGAAAGAAATTGGGAGAAGTTGGCGTTTTGACAATTTGGAAAATACAGAGTTATGAGAGCGAAGAAGGAAAAACTCAACAGAGTTTTTGGAATGAAACGAGAAATTTCCTTATATAATGAAGTGAGCTAGCTAAGATATCTCACTTAAGCAATGTTGGACTAAGGAGTCTTTTCAACTAACACACAATGTGGGAGTTAAGGAACTTTTTTAAATTCATCTTCCTATATTAGAAATTTGCATAATGTCCATACAGAAACACATACTTTACATATAGTTAAATATGATTCCATTTCAATAAATTAGCCATATCTACCACTAATATGATTGTCTCAATTCTGGCCACTGGTGTAAATTTTTTGTGTGAAGTCGATGCTAGACTTTTGTCACAATTCCTTTGTAACAAGCTTTGCCTTTATATTTGGAAATGGAACCATTGGAAGCTTCTTCGGGTTGTAGACCCGTTTAATTATAATACGTCCCTTCTTTACTAGTAAGGAGACTAGATTCAACATTTAAGTATTATTTATAGCCTCAATTTCAATATGTCACTTTTTTATAACAGACATCAACATAAAGGATGTAGCTGCTTCTACATAATTTAGCAACTCAACACCAACAAATAAGGTTAGGTGCACTAGGTCTTCCTTTGGTGTGATCATCTAATCTGGAACAACAACATATTCTTGGAGGCTTCTAATTGGGAATATAATCCTCTGAGATCTTCTACTTGTTTTACTTGTACAACTCCTATTTAATTTACACGAGATTCCCTTTGGTAATCATGGAAAACAAATGGTACACTTGAAAATGATTCAACATCTTGACTATGTCAATTTCAACATTATTTCTCACTGATTGTAACTTCTACGATCGCAATAATCCTCTAGGTGACTAGATTGTACAACTTGTGTGAACCTGTAAAGCATGTGGAACCATATTTTGATACCATTTGTTAGAACTATACACACACATAAAAGAGAAAGAGAGAAAGCAGAAGTAATTTATGCATATTGCACACATTCATTTGTGATTGATATATGTGATTTAAATTCACTAATGACCTAATGATGTTTATATATACAACAATAGTTAGACTTGCAAACACTAAAAAGGTTCAACTATCTAACTGTTTTGCGTTGACCAAAGTTCCAATAAGACCAATCTAATTCAGATACCCAATCCAATTGAAGTGTCTATCATATGATGAACAAGTGTACCTGTCGCTACTGTGAAAATAGAGGCCGACAATGATAGAAGAGTTGCCACCGTGTTCTATTTATCCCAAGAGAGGGAAAGGAAACACTAAGAGAAAACCTAACGAAAAGAGGGATAAGATCGATCATCACAACCAAATCTTGGGTTCGGGAGTCGGTTATGCAAGAGGAAGGTGTTAGCACCCCTCACGTCCGTCGTACTTGACGGGATCCACACTTGTTGTCTATCTAAACGGGTGATTGAAACTATCTAGCTAAAGGTCAAGGGACAAAAGAAAAAAGAAAGTGACTCGGCAAAGCAACGACGCTTTGTGCCTACGTATCTCATCTGAAGTGAGAAGTCAGAGTCAACGTAGTTCGACTAACTACGGGTGAAAGGGGGGAAGGTTGCTCGCCAAGACATCGCGTCTTGTGCCTACGTACTTTCATCTGGTATGAAAGATCAGAGCACACGTAGTTTTGTCTAAAAGGGAACACAGGTTTGTTCAACTGTTTTACCCGAGTAGGGTTAACAATCAGTTCTAGCAGTTTGGTGTATGCAGCTCGATCATTGGAGACTTAGGCGTTACCGTTTGCGATAGAACCAAGATTTAACCAAAACTCTCCTTATAAAAATGATTTTCCAAGATTAAATTCCCCAAAGGGAAAAAAGGCGTTTGAATGATTTGTTTTTGTGTTTTTTAAAGAAGAAGTGTTTTTGAATGGTTTGCAATTCATATCGCACTAGAGACTATGACTTAGGAGTGAATGCGTCACATATCACCCCAAAGGGTGCTATATTAACATCCAAGCCATTGAAGGGAAACCCCTCAACAACCCTTTCCCAAGTGCTTAAGGCTCGTAACGCACAATAATCATTAACCTTTATTAAGTGTTTTATGATTGTTTTGAGATGAGAAGAGAAAGGACACTAAAGGGGGACTAGAACCCAAACCTAAAGTTGTCATGCAATGGTGACCCTAAGATTGAGATAAGGGAATGCTACCTAATGTTATCATACATGGTTAATATCCTAATGTCTATCATAACCCCCCTTGAACAAGAAAGATTAGAGATCCTAAGGGAGAGGAGACAAAAGAGGAAAAAGAAACAACATAAACATGCACGAATGCAAACATGGAATGCAAGTGAGGGAGGAAATTGGTGTGGGGAAGTAGCCTCCACAAGCTCATCTAAACCTCAAGAAACAATATGATAAATGCAAGAGATGAAAGGAAAAATAAATGCATCAAAAGAAACACACAAGTGCACTAAAATGGGATGAAATGGCTTAAACCATTCAAACATCAACCGCAATGTCAAAACCCAAACACAAATGAAAGGCAAAGAAGACCTAAAACAAAGTGAGGATGGGAGGCTATATGAGGACAGCAAGGAACTCATAATGTGCACTCAACCATGAGCATCACAAGAAAGGTGCAAAAGAAAGCACAAAGAAGTCCTCATGGATTCATCATTTTAGGCATGCTTCAAGTACCTCCAAAGGAGGGACCAAGCCATCTTAATTGAGGTTCCAAAGTCATTGGACAGCAAGGGAAATGATATAAAAGTTCTCAAAAGAAAAAGCAAATAAAACACAAAGAAATGCAAGCAAATTCCCAAAGGAAAACAAGCACGTTTCACATAGAAACCCTAATTGGGAACTCAAAAGTAAACAAACAAATGAACAAGCAATAGATAATGTAATGACCTAAAAATGAGCAAGCATCATCTTTAACATGTTAGCAACATGAATCAAAAGGCATTGAAGGCTCAAATGATCCATAAATGTCATATCCAAGGCAAACTAGGTCAATGTGTTTGTATGAACCTCCCTTTGGGGTAACTTGAATTGCAAGTTACCCTAAAATTAGGAAATGATTCAAAAACAGCCAAATAAAATGCAAGAAGCTCATAAACATGTTGATAACCAGAGGCCAAAAGATTACAATCAATGTCACTTCACAACATCACCATAGAAATTGATTCACAAGGGTCAAATGAAATGCATCAAAAGTCAATCAATAGGGGCAAAATGGTCCTAAAAAATTCATCAACCCACCATGGACATGAGGATGAATTTTGGGTCATTATACCAAAAGGAAATGAGAGAAACAAAATGAAAACTAAAATATGTCAAGAATTAGGTCAAATAAAACACCTCTAATGTTAAATTCCATTTTTAATTGGAAAATAATCCAAAAAAATAAAATAAAAATTTTATAAAACAAAAGACACTTCAAACTGTCTAAAACATATTTTTGGGGAATTGTATGACCAATAGAGGTATTTTATTTTGAATTAAATCTAAACAGCAACAAAAATAAAAAAAGAAAGAAAAAGAAATTAAAATAAATAAAAGCTAGGGTGTGAATAGGAGCCCAACTCAGTTCAAAACCAAAAGGCCAGCGAGCAGGGGGGTGCCATTAGCAAGCCCAGTCCATCAAAAATAAATAAGAAAAAAAATGTGTGGATTGGATGTAGTGAATCAAACAGAGGTCCATGGTGGAAAACACTCTGGACAGCTGGATCAAAAAGTAATCATATTCAAGGGCTCCCAAGCAAACACGTGGATTAGGCAAAGATATTTAAATGAAAAGCAAAGTTAGACATGATTGCGTGTGTGCAAGCAAGCGTGGAACACCCTAGGTCTTAATCATGGCCACTAAATGAAAAAATAAACAAATCCAACGCACGCCAGCATGCCACGTAGTCATCATCAACCTTTTAAAATTGAGAAACGGAGGGAAGGACCAGGTGGCGGCCGGAGCTGCCTCCGGTCATCTTCTTCGGCCGTATGGCCACCGTGGGCTGCATAAGTATAGCAAAAGCTCCCCAAAATCAACAAAATAAAAGTAAAAAAATGATCTACTCCTCACGTAGAACATAAATCCAGGGTCCATTAAACATAAAGCCTCAAGAATAAACCAAAACGCAAGCAACAAGTTTGGAGCTCAAAACAACAAACATCATTAACAGCCACGAATGGATACCAGAAATCATCTACACGTCAAGAGGTTCACAAATATATAAAAATGGCGTGTACACAATGCTTAAATAGAGAGAAAAAAGGAATGAAAAGAAACTTAAAGAAAAGCTTCCACAGAGCTTGGTTCTTTGGTAAAGCTTAAAAGAAACCACCCAGAAACGTTCTATGAACCTCAAGGAACCTTTTTAAATGTTTGGTTTGGATTGAAACTCAATGAAATGCAAAAAACAATTTTGACTTTTCTCTCAATTTTTCTCAATGTGTTCTTGCACAATTTCACACCAAAGTCCATTCTGAGAGCTTGTGAACAATGCTGAGAATAAATATGATGGATTTTGATACCAAGAAGGCCCAATTCTATGCTCCTTAAGCCCAATTGAAATTCACATTTTCTCCTTATGGCCACCTCCAAAAGTGCACGAAAATGGTCTTGCCAAGCTGTAAAAATGGCTCAGTTAGCTTGCACCTGAGGTAAATTGATCCAAGGGCTGAAAATGGCTCCTTAATTTAACCATATGGCATGGTTTGGATGTGTTACTTAAACTTGAAGTAAGCATGAAAATGGCCATCAAATTGAGCTCAAATCTCAAAATCCAAAAATGGCATTGTGCTTGAAATGTATTTGGCACTCAAAAAATGCACAAGGTTGGCACAAAATGATCCCAAATGAATTTAACTTGATTTTCCCCTTTTAAGGCCTTTTTCATGGAAATTTCTTCAGGGATTCTTCAATCCAAGCCAAACCTTTGATTCCTTGATGTTTGGTTGAGCAAATGATCCCATTTGGAGCAAGTTTGAAGTTGGAAAGATTTCCATTTGAAGTGTGCAAAGTGGTGAAATGGACCTATAATGAAAATGACCTGTAATCTTACTTTCCCAAAATACCCCTGCCTTGCAAGCCTTATAACTTGAGTTCTACAAATCAGATGAATGAATTCTAGTACTCCTTGGAAATCTAAGATCATGAGGAACAACGTTCATGTTCATCAAAGTTGAGGAGAAACATCCTTCTAGGTCAAAAATGGCTTGGAAGTTGGTTGACGTTTGTTGACCAAAATCATATTCATCTGAGGACCTGTAACTTGTCTGCTTCATAACTTGAGTTCTACAAATCCAATCAAGGACTTCTAGTACTCAAAAGAAAGCTAAGAACATGCTCTACAGGTCTCATGTTGGGGTTGAGATGCGATGAGACTTGTATCTTGAGATAGGTGGTCTTGAAGTTGGGCACTAAACAGGGGATTTTACACTAAGAACCCTAATTTAGTAACTCCTCACACTCTTGATTCTTGATGAATTGATCTTGAAATGATATCTCGTGTGTTTAAATACAAAGTTACATGATGACAAAGACTTGGAATTGAGTCTTAATCTCCTTCAATTTCACAGTTGACTTAGGGTTGACCAGATGAAAACCCTAATTGCACCATCTTCAACTGTAGTCACTTGCACTTGGTATAAACACTTGGATGGGCTCCACAATGACCTACAAGGCCTCCAATGAGCTTAAATGATAATCTCCCTCCATAACCATAGGCTTGTGATCCTCAGATGACCTTCAAATGGCCTCCTAGACAGGAGGTGAACTACATACACTTATCTGCCTATCCAAAAGGCTTTGACTTGTCTCTGATGATGATAACCCCCCTGTTGACTTGAATACAAACTCTTGATTAGGTTTAGAACCCTTGGCAAATCTCCCCTTGCTAGACACACATCTCTTAATCCCCTGTAAGTGCAAAATGCTATGCAATGCAATATGCTAGAACAATGAAATGAAACATAAGCCAAGTAAAGAAAATGTTGGGAAAATTTGGGGGTACAACAGCTGCCCCATATTCGAATGGCTTAAACCTGAATGAGTGAAAAGCGAACGGCTTTCACACCATCAAGGTAAAAGACAGTTGAATACCAAAGAACTCGGAAATTTGCCAACCGCAGAAAATAAAACTGCAAACAAGAATCTCCGGAGATAACTGCTCTGATTACAAACATGCCCCGCTGGGGAAAGAGAAACTTAACGAGTAACTCTGCTTGGGGAAAACTATAAAAAGGGGAATATTTCAAATTGCCAGAATCTGGATATTCAATGAACAAAATGAATCAATGAAAATTGTTGGAGCCTAGATACTCAACGAGATGAAGAGCACATCAACAAATGAAAACTGGCCGGAGTACGAACACTCAACGAAGCAAACCAACCGGAGCCTAAACTCTCAACAACGTAAACCAACCGGAGCCTAAACACTCAACAAAGCAAACCAACCGGAGCCTAAACACTCAACGAAGCAAACCAACCGGAGCCTAAACACTCGACGAAGCAAACCAATCGGATCCTAAACACTCGACGAAGCAAACCAACCGGAGCCTAAACACTCAACAAAGCAAACCAACCGGAGCCTAAACACTCGACGAAGCAAACCAACCGGAGCCTAAATACTCAACGAAGCAAACCAACCGGAGCCTAAACACTCAACGAAGCAAACCAACTGGAGCCTAAACACTCAACGAAGCAAATCAACCGGAGCCTAAGCACTCAACAAAGTAAACCAACCGGAGCCTAAACACTCAACGAAACAAACCGAAAACTGGAGTATCTGATAGACAAAAGGGAATACGTCACAAACTGAGCCTTCACCGGAATTTGGATATTCAACGGAGAAAGAGATACAAAACTTATCAGGATTAATATAACCAAACAGAGTCTGAGCACTTCACGGGTAAAGCAAAACGCCACAAATAGAAAATGTCGGAACCTAGATGCTCAACGGAGGAGCCGGAGTCTGAATGCTTGACGTAAAAGCCGAAGCCTGAAGATCACTTGTAGGGGATAACCACCACCTGGAATCAGAAAGGTAACAACCTGGTTTATGCTTCAGAATGCAAATGTTTGACAATGGCGTAATGCTCCATACGAAATGGAAATTCTACACGTTTGGGTAGATGCTATGCACGCATGCAAATGCACCGGAACTGGATCGGCAAAATAAATGCCGGAAACACAGAAGACCCCTCCTGTTGGGAAAAGAAAACTACTCTGTCGGAGATGAACTTCGCATGCCAATAACAATTGGACTTAAACCGGGGAGAAAGGCTCTGGATGGCTTCAAAAGAACCTACAATTCAGCGGGGAAATTAACTCGACTGGAGACCTCAGTCTGTCATCTTGATTTGCTAGGGAGTAAGCAAGCACCTGTACTCCGTGGGGATTAGAAACGTGTATCAACTAACTGCTGGGAATAACCGTATACCTACACGGACACCACCATGCTGGGATGAAGAAACCACTTTTAATGGCTGGGGAACAAACTCTGGTTGGGGAAAACAGCTCCATCCATACCTTCTTAGAGAGATGCCCCAAGGGTAACAAACTTGCAAAAACAACAAACAAGATACTACACAACAAAGGCTATCTTGGTCATCATCCGTGACGTTGTTCAATAAAGTCAAAGTTTTAACAGTTATTGGCCAAGGCCTGCGAGTTTATGTATGTGCAAATTCATCAAAAACATCAGGCGTTTTTTCTTCACGAACAAAAGTAAAAGCTAAAACCAAGCACACAAAGGTTTTCTTAATAGCATGTTTTATTGATAAACGTCTTGAAAATAGGCAAATTTACAAAGGATGCAACTCCTGAAATGAGAAAGTTGCGCCAAAGACGAATAAGAAGTGCACAAAGATATACAAAATATCGGCAATATGGTACAGACAACCACCATGGGATGACTCATCTATGACTCGCATGACTTTGATGCTTTTCCGATGCTTCGTCTTTGGAAGAGATTGACTTGAACGGTTTCTCGCGGGTCCTCCCATAATCCACTATGTTCTGAAGACCCATACGCAGATCGCAGTTGTTTGCTTTTCAAATCCCTAACTTTTTCCTGAATCACCCTCGCGGGTTTTCGATTCACCGGGATACCCATTTTTGCCAAAGTCGCCTTTTCGGGTTTTCAACTTTGCGGGTTTACATCTTTTCTTTTTATCCCTAATTTTTGCCCGAACCTATCCTTTTATGGTTCGCCGGGATGCCCCATTTTTGCCTGGATTTTCTTTTTCTTTCCAGCGGGTCTCTTTAAGCAAAGTATTTTTTGACTGTGTCTGCGTTCACAGGGGAAGTGAAATCTTCACCGTCCATAGTCGAAAGTAGTAAGGCTCCTCTGGAGAAAACTTTCCTTACAACATACAGACCTTTGTAATTGGGAGTCCATTTGCCCCTGTGATCGTTCTGTGGTGGGAGAATCCGCTTCAACACTAAATCGCCTGCCTGAAAGCTTCGAGGACGTATCTTCTTGTTGAAGGCTTTCTTTATTCTGCTTTGGTATAGACGACCGTATGCGATGGACGCCAACCTTTTCTCACCCATCAAGCTGAGCTGATTTAACCTGTTCTTCACCTATTCTGCTTCATCTAGTTTGACGTTAGCCAGAACTCTCAATTAAGGTATCTCGACTTCTAGCGGTAGGACAACCTCCATACCATATACCAATGAGAAGGGAGTTTCCCCAGTTGAAGTACACAACGAGGTGCGATATCCATGTAAAGCAAAGGGAAACATCTCGTGCCAATCTTTATAAGTTACAACCATCTTCTGTACTATCTTCTTGATAATTTTGTTGGCCGCCTCGATCGCGCCATTCATCTTCAGACGATAGGGAGACGAATTATGATGCTCAATCTTGAAGTTCTGGCATAACTCTTTCATCATCTTGTTATTCAAGTTAGATCTATTATCAGTAATGATCCTTTCAGGTATTCCATATCGGCAGATGATGTCCCTTTTGATGAACCGGGCCACAACTTGCTTGGTGACATTGGCGTAAGAAGCTGCTTCGACCCATTTGGTAAAATAGTCTATGGCTACTAAAATGAAACGATGTCCATTGGATGCAGTTGGTTCGATCTTTCCAATCATATCAATTCCCCACATGGAAAAGGGCCATGGAGATGACATGACATTCAAAGGACATGGTGGCACATGAATCTTGTCGGCGTAGATCTGACATTTATGACATTTCTTCGCGAATTTGAAACAATCCGACTCCATCATAAGTCAATAATACCCAGCTCGCAACAACTTTCGATACATGGCATGTCCGCCAGCATGCGTATCGAAAGTACCCTCGTGGACTTCCTTCATAAGCATATTTGCTTCTTTTTCATCCACGCATCTCAACAGCACTAAATCATGGTTTCTTCTATAAAGTGCACCATCCTGATTCAGATAAAAATTGCCAGACAATCTCCTTAGAGTCTTCTTATATCGACTGGATGCCCCATTCGGATACTCCTGGTTCTTAAGGAAATTCTGGATGTCAAAATACCACGGCTTGCCATCGGAGGCCTCCTCAATGGCGAATATGAAAGCGGGTCTATCAAGGCGGGAAATAACTATTCTGGGAGCTTCATTCCAAAAATGAACCTTGTACATCGAAGACAGCGTTGCCATAGCATCTGCCATCTGATTCTCCGCTCGCGGCACATGGTGAAATTTCACCTTGTCGAAGAAAGGTAACAACCTCCTTGCATAATTCATGTAAGGAATCAAATTAGGTTGACGAGTTTCCCATTCTCCCTTGATTTGATTCACAACTAGCGCGGAATCGCCATATACATCGAGATTTTTGATCCTCAAATCAATAGCTTCTTCGAGACCCATGATACACGCTTCATACTCAGCCTCATTGTTGGTGACCAGAAATGTCAATCTGGAAGTGAATGGGATGTGAGACCCATGGGGTGTTGTAATGATTGCCCCAATTCCACTTCCGTATGAGTTGACTGCACCGTCAAATATCAACTGCCATTGGGAGCCAAGTTCAGGACCTTCATCTGGTAGTGGTTCGTCACAATCCTTCGTCTTTGAGGAACATAATGTCTTCGTCGGGAAATTCAAACTTCATTGGCTGATAGTCTTCGATAGGCTGTTCGGCAAGGTACTCTGACAGAACACTTCCTTTGATGGCCTTCTGAAAAACATACTGAATGTCGTATTCTGTCAGTACCATTTGCCATCTGGAAGTTCTTCCTGAAAGCGCTTGCTTTTCAAAGACGTATTTGATCGGATCCATCTTCAAAATCAGCATGGTTGTATGGTTAAGCATATACTGTCTTAAACGTTTGACAGCCCAAGCAAGTGCGCAACACGTTTTCTCAAGCATTGAGTAACGGGACTCACAATCTGTGAACTTTTTACTCAGATAATAGATCACATGCTCTTTTCTTCCAGCCTCGTCATGTTGACCGAGGACACAACCCATACTGTTCTCAAGAACCGTTAAGTACATAATCAATGGTCTTCCAGCTATTGGAGGTATCAGTATTGGAGGTTCCTGCAAATACTCTTTTATTTTTTCAAATGCTTTCTGACAATTCTCATTCCAAATGACCGTCTGATATTTCTTTAATATCTTAAATAATGGCTCATAAGTGGCTGTGAGGTGAGATATGAACCGAGCAATGTAGTTCAATATACCTAAGAAACCACGAACTTGTTTCTCGGTCTTTGGTGCTGGCATTTCTTGAATTGCCTTGATCTTTGCAGGATCAATCTCAATACTTTTCTCACTGACAATAAACCCCAACAACTTTCGTGACCATACGTTGAAAGTACACTTGTTTGGATTCAGCCTCAACTTAAATTTCCTAAGCCTCTCGAACAGCTTCAACAGATTGACCAGATGCTCCTCCTCTGTTTGGGACTTTGCAATCATATCATCAACATATACTTCAATCTCATGATGAATCATATCATGAAAGAGAGTCACCATAGCCCGCTGATAGGTTGCCCTTGCGTTTTTTAAACCAAAAGGCATCACCTTGTAGCAAACGTCCCCCATGGCGTGATAAAAGTCATTTTCTCCCTATCCTCCGGTGCCATCTTAATCTGATTGTATCCCAAAAAACCGTCCATGAAGGAAAACACTGAGTATTGTGCGGTGTTATCAACAAGCACGTCAATATGAGGGAGCGGGAAATCATCCTTTGGGCTCGCTCTATTCAGGTCCCTATAGTCAATACACATCCTGACTTTGCCGTCCTTCTTAGGCATAGGCACGATGTTGGCGACCCAAGAAGGGTAATTTGCCACGGCAAGAAATCTGGCGTCCAATTGCTTTTGGACTTCTTCTTTGATCTTCACTGCCATATCAGGCTTGGTTCTTCTCAATTTCTGTTTAACAGGAGGACACTCTTCTCGAAGAGGCAGGCGATAAACTATAATATCCGTGTCGATTCAAGGCATATCTTCATACGACCAAGCAAAGACATCCTTATACTCTTGGAGTAACTCAACCAGTATTTACTTGACATTATCCTGTAGCACGGCTCCTATTCTGACCTCCTTCTTATCCTCTTCGGTTCCCATATTGATGACCTCAACTTCCTCCTGATGAGGCAGGATGACCTTCTCCTCTTGTCTCAACAATCTAGCAAGCTCTTCGGGTAGGTCTTCGTCTTCATCAATCTCTTCTTCTGCTTGACAGATCGGATTGTCAAAGTCACACCGAGTCATAGAGGAGTATGAGTCAGTGGTATCTGAAGTGTGTAACCTGCAATGATGATGATTTTATGCTTAAATGATATGCAAACAAAACAAACACAAACCACATTGCCATTTTAATGTTAGAAAGCAAAAAGAAGAAAAACAAGGATCACAAAATTCGAATGAGAAAAAAAACACCTTTTGATTATTGATAAAAGATTGTTCAAACATAAACAAGCATGCCCTAAATAGAATACCGCTATGCTCCGGGCAGAACATAGGGTTACACAATAACTGAGAAAACAAAGTATTACTGTTTGCGTGTCACTTGAACAAATTCCTCAATGGACCAGTTGCATAGCTTCTGTCCGGGAGCGCTCGACTGGATCCAAGCGTCCATGTCACAATCATTGTCCCCGACTTCATCATCAGAAACAACATTGATTTGCTCAAAAATGACACCCCCACTGGTGAACTTGACGGGCCCCTTAT
Source organism: Lathyrus sativus (assembly GCA_963859935.3). Taxonomy (NCBI): domain Eukaryota; kingdom Viridiplantae; phylum Streptophyta; class Magnoliopsida; order Fabales; family Fabaceae; genus Lathyrus; species Lathyrus sativus. Next base: position 187,468,040 of record OZ012737.1, read on the forward strand.
AGCGTGTCGCGCTCTGCGAAGATGATGGGTGGTACCCCAACCCAAACTTGTCCTGCTTCTGAGGTATGTCTAGCACCTTTCCCCATCCTTGCGATGCCCCAGCCTGTACTGCCGCTTGAGCCTCCTTGAAAGATGACATAGCCACTTCTGGTTCTTTGTTCATAACTAGAGATTTGTCCTTCACTTGCACAGTTTAGAAGGCCTGACACAGAGTCTCATGAATTTCTCTGTCTACCTCGACGTATTTGAAAGATGACAAATGGCTAATCATGATATCTTCCTTCCCACATACCATCACAACACTGCCTCCGACCATATATTTCAGCTTTTGATGCAGAGTGGACGTAACAGCCCCAGCAGAATGTATCCATGGACGACCCAGCAGACAACTGTAAGCAGGCTAAATATCCATGATGTAAAATACCGCATCAAATACCTTCGGGCCCACTTGGATAGGCAGAGTTATTTCCCCAAAAACAGATCTTCGGGTTCCATCAAAGGCTCCTACAACCAAATCACTTGGTGTACAATAAAGACCCTGATGATCTATCTTCATTAATGCTTTCTTTGGAAGTACATTCAAGGATGACCCTGTATCAACAAGGACGTGTGACATCACTGTTCCCCGACATTCAATTGAAATATGCAATGCCAAATTGTGGTTTCTGCCCTTCAGTGTCAAGTACAAATCCGTAAATCCCAGACCGTTTCCTACATTTACATGCACCACAACTCCTTCGAGTTGGTTAACCAATATTTCTTGTGGTACGTAAGCAGTGCTTAAAACCTTCAACAACACATTTCGATGCGCTTCTGAACACAACAACAGTGATAGTATAGAAATCTTGGAAGGAGTTTGTTGCAGATGGTCGACTATCTTGTAGTCTCTTTTTCTAATCAACTTCATGAACTCTTCCATATCCTTTGCCAGAGATTCTTTCTCGCCCACCCGAGGAATTTCTTCTACCACTATCTTGCCTTTCCCTTTATCATATTTCTCAACCACCACTTGGGGCGGTGAAAATATTCTACCGCTTCTTGTAATTCCTCCAGCTCCAACAAGATTATCTACTGAATCAACAGGCAAGCTTTTCAATTCTACCTTCTGCCCGTTATAAAACACCTCGGCTCCGTAATTCCACGGGATAGCCTTAGTACTTTCGTATGGCACATGGCCTGCTTTAGTGATGATGATTGTAGGTGGCCTTGGAGGCGCTGAAATAGTGATAGTTTTATATGGGATTAAAATCGTCGCAATTTCATCCTGTTCCTCCTCTACTACTTCCACGGGTTTCCTTTTGTCATACCCCAAATTTGCCCGCCAACTTTTGTAAATATTTTCGCATTTTATTTCGCATTTTTCACGCCGTTTAGAGACGTGTCCACCCCGATTGGACGTTTTTCAAATCTTGACTAATTTTGCCCAATGGGAGCATGACACATGGCCTAAGGGCATTTTAGTGATTTTCAATCATTTTTAATTTCTCTTTTTTCCTACAAATTTTATTTTCTATATATATTTTTGTTTTAGCATCTAATTTTAGAATAGGTTTATTATTTTAGAATTTAAATAGATTTTTAAATAGATAGTTTGTAATTAATTTAGAAATAGAATTTGCTTAGATTTAATTTAATTTTTTAGATTCTTTTATTTATTTTATTTTAATTTTTAGAAAATAGTCTTTAATAGATTAGAATTTAGATTTTATTTTAAATAGGGTTTTAATATTATTTTTTTGTAGAAATAGATTTTTCTTTATTAGTTTAAAATAGTTTGTTAGAATTTTTTTTTGTTTTTTAAATTAGTTATTTAATTAAGTTTAATTAGAATTATTTATTATCAGTTTTGTAATTAATTAAATTAGAATTTTGATAAATTATTAAAAAATAGTTTAGAGTTTTATTTGATTTTAGTACATAATTTATTTTATTAGAACTTTATTAGAATTTCAATTAGTTAAGATAATAAATTTAATTAGATTAGAACTTTAGGTTAGATTGGATTATAATTATTAATTAGGATTATATTTTAGAAAATAGAATTTTAATTAGTTAATTTAGAATTTGCATAGAAAGAAATTAGGATTTATTTAGTTTAGTTTAGATTAAATAGAATTAGACCCATTAGTTTTTTTGGTTAGAGTTATAGTTAGAAGTTAATTAGAGTTTCATTAATGGCACAATTCTTTTTATTAATTAAAGATTTAAAAAAAAAATAAAAAAAGAAAAGAAAGAGAGGACACGTTGTTTTTCTCAGAGTATATATATATTGGGTATTGTTCATTTTCATCTTCCATGGATTGAAGACCTAACCGCCGCCCATTTCCCTATTCATCATCACTTCCGCCGGTAACCCACAAACCCATCAACTCAAACCCTTTCCTCCAAACAACCCCTTCTTCATCTTCTACCACTACTGTGCGCCCCCTTTTTCGCCGTTCTTCACCACTCTTCCGTCTAAACCTTCACCATACCATGCTCACGTACCCACACAACAACTTGAAACCACCATATCAAGACATAAACCAACAACATTCTTCACACAACCTAAAAATATTACCGGAACATTTTCCAAACAGTGGCTGATTCATTTTTCCAGTAATATATCTTTAGAACTCTTTAGAAACAGTCACTTGAACTTGTAGTTTTTTAATTTATCACTTTTTTCCATTTATATCTTTATTAGCTTTAATAGAATCTATTTTTACCCTTATTTTAATTGTTGTGCTATTTTAAATGTTAATTAAAACGTTTGGACTAATCCATGTCTCATCTTTTTTACCATCAATGGATGATAGGCTTTTAAAGCCTATATGATTCACATGTTCTAAACCCCCCCTTTTTTAATAAAAACAGTTTGTTCTATATAAGTTTAGAGTTATAAATATTCTTTTTTAAATTAGTTTTTTTGGTTTGTAAAATATTTTTGTTAAATAATATTTTTTTTAAGGATTGTAATATATTTTAAAATTTTTCTTAGATTGTTATCATAAGTTTATCAACATATTTTTTTTTTCTAATTAAGCTTTAGAGTTTATGACTTTTTGTATAAATTTATTCTTTTGTAATAACCACTTTTTTAAATAAAGTTTATTTCTTTACGGTTAATATTTTCTAAATAGTTTTTTTTATTTTTAATTTATTTATATTTTTTTTATGAAGTTCCTTTTTTTTTAGAATTTATTTACTTTTTTTTTACTAATATAATTTTTGTTTTAGATTTTATTGAGAACTTTGTATAGCTTTTTGGCTTGTTTTTGTTTAACTACTTTGTTAACGATTCTTATTAATTTCTCTGTTTACATTTGGATCATATTTTACAATTTATTTCGTTTGGGTCGATGACGACGCTTCCATAAATCGATTACTAAGTCAATATATTGATAAGTATCGTCGGATCCGAGACCCACCTCATTCTCTTCTCATTTCTTCTCTATTTAAATTTCATTTTGACCTATGGACCGATGAAGGCTTTTTATCCGCAAGCGTCAGATTTTCGAATCGATAACCTTCCCGATTTCAAATCTATGGGGGATGACCATTGGGGTCAACTTCCTTACTTTGGGATCGCGATAGGCTACCTTTGATTAATCGACATTTTGTTTGCGGTTAAGACGAGATCCCATTCTTTGCGTCACGATTCAATCAACTAACCAATATACTACTGTTTTAATTTTCTGTCAAATATACTACTGTTTTAATTTTCTGTCAAATATACAACTGCTTTATTTTCTGTCAATATACCAATGCTTAATTTTCTGTCAAATATACAACTGTTTTATTTTCAGTCATTTATATTCTTGTACATATTATATTTGTATATTATTATTATCTTGTAAATATTCAACACTTGTACATTCTTCCAAAAATACTTAATAAAATATCGAAATCATTAAAATCCTAATTAGTGGACTGTTGATTATATATTCTGTATATTATCTGTATATATCTGTCTCTGTTTTTTTTCCCCATCTCTTTGGCAGGTACTCATCAATAAGGAATCAATTTCCCTTCGTATTGAATTAAAAAGGGAGGATTGGGTGTAGACCTCTTCTTCTCCGAGTGTCGAGATGCTCACTGTAGTGTAGGTGGTTTCGACACTCGTCTTTCAATACGAAGACGCTTCTAAACTTTTCCTCCTAAAACCTCGGTCCCGTACCGAGCACACTTTCAATAATAAACTAATTTCTCTTTGTATTGAATTAAAAAGAGAGGATTAGGTGTAGACCTCTTCCTCTCCGAATGTTGGGATGCCCACTGTAGTGAGGGTGGTCTTGATATTCGTCTTTCAATACGAAGACGCGACTTTATTCACCTCTCCCTTTCACGACTCCCTTTCGCAACCTTTCTCACCTAAAACCTCGGTCCTGTACCGAGTGCATTTTCAAATCTTTTTATAACAAAAACTTGAATGGTCGTGGAGTGGTTAGGCGTAGGCCTTCTCCTATCCCGAGTGCTGACGTTTACCGTAGGGTTCTTTGTCGCAAAGCACTTACCATTCAAAACCAAAAGCATCTTTAATAAGAGAATGAAGTTCTCTTTGCATTGAATTAAATAGAGAGGATTGGGTGTAGACCTCTTCTTCTCCGAGCGTAGGGATGCCCACTGTAGTGAGGGTGGTTTCGACGCTCGTCTTTCAATACGAAGACGCCTCATTCGCCACACCCTTTTATAACAAAAACTTTGAGATAAAAAATTGGGTACTACCCGTAGGGGTTACTATCCGAGGACCTATCTCGCCCCTAAAAAAACAATTCAACCAATCAAACGTGACACCTTGCCTCGCATGGCGAAAACCAGTCTCCCAAAGGATATGTTACGTCCGTTCTACCGCAAACAGGTACGCATAAGTCTCCAAACGAGCGAGCAGCAAAACACCTAAACTGCTAGAACGCGCACGATAACATCATCCCCACAAACACACCGGTTATCTGCACTGTAGGCACGAACTACGTTGCTCTGATTTCTCTTGCATGTTGAGAATACGTAGGCATAGGATTGCAATATCCTAGCGAGCACCCTTTTTCTTTTTCACCCTTTCCCAGAAAGGCATGCTACGTCCGTTCTACCGCAAATAGGTAACGTCTAAGTCTCCAACGAGCGAGCAGCAATACACCTAACTGCTAGAATGCGCACGATAGCAGCGTCTACCAAGACTACCCCACACACCGTAGGCCAAACTACGGCTGCTCTGATTCTTTACTTCGTTCAAGTAAAGATACGTAGGCACAAGGGCCACAATCCTTGCCGAGCACATTCCCCCCTATATCTGTAGTTCCCCGAACTACGTCGACTCTGACTTTCTCATATCTTTTGAGAATACGTAGGCCTAGGACCGCGAAGTCCTACCGAGTCTGTTCTTTCTCTTTTCTCCCTCTGTTACCTCTCTTTTCACGTTTCTAAACCTTTCTCTCTATCTTTTAGAACACTCTTCTTATAGCATAATGTTTAAGCAAATAAATTCACACATCGACAAACAAATGGTTCCCATCGAGTACGATGGATGCGAGGGGTGCTAATACCTTCCCCTCGCATAACCGGCTTCCGAACCCGTTCTTGGTTGCGAGACCATCTTATCCATTTCTTTCTTAAGGTTTTCTCGATATTTTCCTTTCCCCTCATGGGATAAATAAAGTTCGGTGGCGACTCTTCTGTCTATCTTTTTCGCCTCCCCGTCGTTGTGCGATGCATTTTTCGAGTAGCGACAGCTGGCGACTCTGCTGGGGACCCCTAGCGAGCCAAGCCTAATTTGTTTGTCGTGTTTGTGTTTTTCTTTGTTTTACTTGTTTATGCTTTGTTCTCTAACTGTTGGGTTTATTTGGATGGTTTGTGAGGATAAAAGCTTTCTACCAGAGCTTTCAAGTATACACTAAGTTAGGAGGTGGTTTCTTTCTGATTTGCGAGACTTAGGACTCGTTGAGTTGGATCGAATCCCACCGCTCAGATGAGACCCCTTTGGGATGATTATGTCTTACGAGTAGTCGTAATGGCGTTCTTATTTCCAACTTGGGAGTCCGCGACTCTGAGGACCTTTTGTAGAACCTTATTCCAAAGGTTCCTAAAACATAACTCTGTGTTCATCCTTTGAAGGGATTACCGTCTTACGAGTGGTCGTTCTGATGGAAAACTTTTGAGGGTTAGTGCATGGGACTTTGTTTAAAGGCCTTTTGGGATACCCTCTTATAAACCAGTAGATAGCCCATCCAATGGGAGAGATACCTTTTGTTGTTGTCTTGTAGGATCTATGACTTAGATCCTTGATGTGGATCTGTGCTCGTGTGCACTCATTGCATTGCATTTGCATAAACATCTCTACATCATTTTGCATTTTCTTCCCTGACCAAGATTCCAAGCTTACCCATCCTCTGTTCATAACCCGCAGTTGATTTCCCGACACTCCCATTGAACTTGTGAGAGCTGTGAGGAGTTTGAAGCAAAGAGGAACATAGACGCCGTGAAGGGTTAGTCAGACAATGCCAGCTGAGATAGCTATGTCAGAGAACGATCGCCAGAATGTTGATCCCCCACAAGGATTTATTGTGACGAACAATCCACTGTATGATCTTCCGCAAGTAAACGTTCCTACTCGACCCCAGAGGATGCCAACGACTGATCCCATGGAAGAAAAGCTCCGTGCCCTTGAGGAGACAATTCAAGCTATGAGAGTGTCTGACATGCCCAGACTCGATGCTGCTGATATGTGTCTAGTGCTAGACTTGGTGATTCCTCCAAAATTCAAGATACCCAACTTCAAGATGTACACAGGCTTTAGTTGCCCGAGGCGTCATTTGGTGATGTACTGTCGAAAAATGACCCCCTACACTCATGACGATAAGCTGATGATCCACTGTTTTCAAGAAAGTCTAAGTGGGGCATCATTAAGTTGGTACACAGATTTAGAAAGGAGTCATATCCAGTCGTGGAGGGACCTAGCCAGCGCTTTTCTAAAGTTTTACCAGTTTAATCTGGACACTCCTCCCATCCGCATGCAATTACAAAGCCTATCTCAGAATGAGAATGAACCCTTTAAGGGATATGCGCAGCGGTGGAGAGAATTCGCAGCAAGAGTGCAACCACCACTCTCGGACAGGGAACTGATTGACATGTTCATCAACAGTTTGCAGGGCTCTTATCTTGAAAGAATGGCTGGCTGTACGACATCGTGTTTCTCTGACCTTGTGATTGTAGGAGAGCGCGTCGAAAGCTACCTTAAAAGCGGACAAATCCAGGATGCCTCCAGCAGCCAAGCCAGTGAGACTGAACCCTTCAACAATTCCCATGAGGAAGACAAGGATGAAACCAACACGTTCATAGCAAACGTTGAGTATTCTCACGATATACCAACAAAACTCTGTGGTCCCTCATCTGCTCAACAGGCATCATTACCAGTGCCATGTTATCCTTATGAGAAATCAGCCACGCTTAAAGCTTCATCTCACAAGCCATAGATTGCTCCTCATACAAATCAACGAGCCCATGTCCGAGGTCATCCGAATCAGTGCCAAAATCAGAAAAGGCCCAACAACAACTTGGAAAGAAAGACTGCTCCTCTTCATCCAGTCCATATGTCGCACAGTCAGCTCCTCCCGCATCTGATTCAAAACTCATTGGTGGAGCCTAAAACTCTTAAGCCTGTGCCAGAACCTTCCTGGGTACAATCCCAATGTTCAGTGTGGATATCATGGAGGATCCATGGGGCATGCGACTGAAGAATGCAAAGCCTTTCAAGCCAAGGTGCAACAACTGATTGACAAAGGGTACATCTCTTTTCCAGAAGGAAGTTTGGTTATCCATGTCAACCTCTCAGCTGTCTAAGCTTGAAGATTTCAAGGGTCATTTCCAGAAGCCAGTGGTCCAGACAGGCAGACGTCCTCAACATTGGCAGTCCCTGAACGCCTTTATCATTTGCATCTTGTAGGTTATTTCCTGTTAATTGCTACTCGCTTTTTAAACATTGTTATTTTGAATGGTAATATTAATGAAGTGATTATGCATTTTCCGAATCAGTCACGTCGTATTCACTCATTATTCCCACTATCACAAATACATACACCTTTATTCACTCCACTTTATCACTGATATTTTAACAAAAATTGAAGGGAGGATGACGAAAACGAAATACCCATAATTGCAAACCATATGCTTTCAGACAGAATCTCGTCAATGATGTACAGGCATTGTTTCAATTCCCCTAAACACTGGAGATATAAGGAGTTAATCCCTAGTCAACCACTTCGAGCCTAGAAGTAGGAGTTTCCTTCGGATATTCAAACCCTTACACTCAACCTGGGGCAGGGTAGTTGTTCAGTTAGTCCACTATGCATAAAGCAGAATCCAAAGACATGACGGTTGTTCATCAAAAACCTATGACATGGCAGTCACAACTTTCCAACAAAATCAAAAAAAAAATCAAAAGAGCCTGCTAAGTCCAACACCTCAAAAGGGGACTTAGGCAAAAATTAAGGTAATCCCGATGGATCTGACAAGCAGAATCAATCCATGCAAAAGTTAGGGATCAAAAACAAAAGCAAAAGAGGTCCTCAAACCCTCAACAAAAACAAAAAAATAAGATTCAGTGGCCACCCAAATCAAGGGTCTACTGACATTTATCAAAATAAGGTGATTGCCATTTCAAGCAAACCTTGAACCGTCAAGCTTACACCGTCAAGGTAAGTGCAGAATTAACTGAACGTAGGACTGGAAGTCATCAAGAAGAAGGGGTGGGTACAAATTAACTTGAGCCTAATATCCTTTGTTTCTATAACCGTGAGCCAGACCACGTTACAACCCTCGAAAGACCTAATTGAGTCGAGGTTTATTCTGAAAGCATACTATCGCAAGGTTGCGTAACCTGACTCCTCACGTATTTGCTAATCATCAGCATTGGTGTCATTTTCCTAGCTATATATTTTACACCAATCAAGTTAGCACAACGTTCGGACTAACGGTCCATTCGTCTCACTATCACGACACTTAATAAACGACATTTCTTTCAAAAAACTTGCATGAACTTCGCATTAAGATTACCATTTATGAACAAACAATTTCAATTGCAAGTTAGTAGTTGGCGTCAAGGAAATTCCAACACGAAGCAATCAAACAAGACTTGACCATTTCAGCAGTCTGGATCAGAATCGAGCATGCTTTATAGCCCTGTGGACTGGGGCATTGACATCGAAAATATAGAATCAGTCAGCCTGAGGCTAATCCCCAAACATCAGTGGATCATGGGGCAAAACATTCAAGGAGCGGTTGATCATAAGTGAATCATACCAATCAGGGGCAAGCCACCCAGAGTTTCTTTGACTTGAGGATAGATCCCTCCAATGTTCAATCCGGATAAGTTAAGTCGCTTCAACGCTCTTTCAAGAGCAAGCTACTCCAAAGAGTACAGTGAAGCCAATCACCACAAGAATTGGTTAAACAATGATAAATCCTTTCGTGGTACAAACTCTGGTGCAAGCCATCTCGAGGTCATCTCATGGCAAGATACTCAAGCAAGTTCATCCTCATCAGCAACCGTTGAATTTAAAACGAGTGTCGGGGAATCGTACTGTCACCTCACCCAAATAACTTTAACCTTCCAAAAAGGCCTTGTTGTCATCGGATTCTTCATCCCACAGCCTAAACCTGTCACCTATCAAAACAAATCAGAACCTCCAAAGTCCAGTTCTTGTCTGGAAAACCTTTATACCAGTCCCATCTGGTCAACCTTTCACTAAACACCAATTCCCTTCTGATACATGTCAGCCCTTAAACCATCTCCCATATGGCCACCCTTCCTTTAGCCTTCCGTTTAACCAGTCCTCGTCTGGCAAACACAATTTCAAAGTCCAGTCCTCGTCTGGCAAACCACAAAGTCAGTTCCCGTCTGACACCCAAACCTAGAAGTCAGTTCTCGTCTGACAACTTAACATTTTGCCACCAGTTCTTGTCTAGTAAACCTCATCCCAAGATCCAGCTCTCATCTGGCAAACCACAAAATCAGCCCTCCTTTGACAGCTTAACCTTTCGCCAACCAGTCCCATCTGGTCTACCCTCCGAATACCAGCCCTCATCTGGTACTTCCAACCCAAAGTCCAATTTACATTGGCAACCACAAAAAGTATGCCACGTCATCGCCTGCATTCCCATTCACCTGCCTGCGTCCATCATTATCATATGCATCATACGCATCGCATTCGACTTCATAAGCATCTTGCATCATATGCATATCCCGAATCATATCATATCTCCCCCAGCTCTTGCATCTCCGCGTGTTAGCATTTGAATTTGCATTTCCATTTATGGAACATCATTATTATTAAGCATCTGCATACGCGAGCTCAGGTTCAGGATCAATCACAAAGATTTCCAAGATCATATTCAGCCCAGTCAGGGGCAGTTCCGCAAGACCGTGGGCGTTCTCCACGAAGATTGTACAACTTTTGTTGGACAAATTCAAGAGCTTCAAAGTAATTATCCGCCCAGTCAGGGGCATTTTTGCAAGACCGTGGGTTTCTCTCACGAGATTCAAAGAACTTCAACGACAAATTCAGCCCAGCTAGGGGCATCTTTTCAAGACCATAGGTGTATCAAATGACGTATTTCAACCCCGTGGTTAATCAAGGTCTTCAAATCAACATCCAGCCCAGACAGAGGCATCTTCAGTAAAGTCATGGGTGTTCTCCAATGAGTTGTCTCCAACAGACATCAACGATAAGTGGCAGTCTCTTCAGAGAAGCTTATCTCCTACATCCTTTTGGGTGTCAGGTTTGTTTATATTTCAATTCTCAAACTTTTGTTTTCCTTTTCGGACAAATTCAGGGTCTTCTTTGTATCTAATTGACTTCTACCATGAAAAATGAACGCTGCAGCAATTCATCTTACTCGGTCTAAGCCAATTAGATAGGGGCATCTGTCATACCCCAAATTTGCCCGCCAACTTTTGTAAATACTTTCGCATTTTATTTCGCATTTTTCACGCCGTTTAGAGACGTGTCCACCCCGATTGGACGTTTTTCAAATCTTGACTAATTTTGCCCAATGGGAGCATGACACATGGCCTAAGGGCATTTTAGTGATTTTCAATCATTTTTAATTTCTCTTTTTTCCTACAAATTTTATTTTCTATATATATTTTTGTTTTAGCATCTAATTTTAGAATAGGTTTATTATTTTAGAATTTAAATAGATTTTTAAATAGATAGTTTGTAATTAATTTAGAAATAGAATTTGCTTAGATTTAATTTAATTTTTTAGATTCTTTTATTTATTTTATTTTAATTTTTAGAAAATAGTCTTTAATAGATTAGAATTTAGATTTTATTTTAAATAGGGTTTTAATATTATTTTTTTGTAGAAATAGATTTTTCTTTATTAGTTTAAAATAGTTTGTTAGAATTTTTTTTTGTTTTTTAAATTAGTTATTTAATTAAGTTTAATTAGAATTATTTATTATCAGTTTTGTAATTAATTAAATTAGAATTTTGATAAATTATTAAAAAATAGTTTAGAGTTTTATTTGATTTTAGTACATAATTTATTTTATTAGAACTTTATTAGAATTTCAATTAGTTAAGATAATAAATTTAATTAGATTAGAACTTTAGGTTAGATTGGATTATAATTATTAATTAGGATTATATTTTAGAAAATAGAATTTTAATTAGTTAATTTAGAATTTGCATAGAAAGAAATTAGGATTTATTTAGTTTAGTTTAGATTAAATAGAATTAGACCCATTAGTTTTTTTGGTTAGAGTTATAGTTAGAAGTTAATTAGAGTTTCATTAATGGCACAATTCTTTTTATTAATTAAAGATTTAAAAAAAAAATAAAAAAAGAAAAGAAAGAGAGGACACGTTGTTTTTCTCAGAGTATATATATATTGGGTATTGTTCATTTTCATCTTCCATGGATTGAAGACCTAACCGCCGCCCATTTCCCTATTCATCATCACTTCCGCCGGTAACCCACAAACCCATCAACTCAAACCCTTTCCTCCAAACAACCCCTTCTTCATCTTCTACCACTACTGTGCGCCCCCTTTTTCGCCGTTCTTCACCACTCTTCCGTCTAAACCTTCACCATACCATGCTCACGTACCCACACAACAACTTGAAACCACCATATCAAGACATAAACCAACAACATTCTTCACACAACCTAAAAATATTACCGGAACATTTTCCAAACAGTGGCTGATTCATTTTTCCAGTAATATATCTTTAGAACTCTTTAGAAACAGTCACTTGAACTTGTAGTTTTTTAATTTATCACTTTTTTCCATTTATATCTTTATTAGCTTTAATAGAATCTATTTTTACCCTTATTTTAATTGTTGTGCTATTTTAAATGTTAATTAAAACGTTTGGACTAATCCATGTCTCATCTTTTTTACCATCAATGGATGATAGGCTTTTAAAGCCTATATGATTCACATGTTCTAAACCCCCCCTTTTTTAATAAAAACAGTTTGTTCTATATAAGTTTAGAGTTATAAATATTCTTTTTTAAATTAGTTTTTTTGGTTTGTAAAATATTTTTGTTAAATAATATTTTTTTTAAGGATTGTAATATATTTTAAAATTTTTCTTAGATTGTTATCATAAGTTTATCAACATATTTTTTTTTTCTAATTAAGCTTTAGAGTTTATGACTTTTTGTATAAATTTATTCTTTTGTAATAACCACTTTTTTAAATAAAGTTTATTTCTTTACGGTTAATATTTTCTAAATAGTTTTTTTTATTTTTAATTTATTTATATTTTTTTTATGAAGTTCCTTTTTTTTTAGAATTTATTTACTTTTTTTTTACTAATATAATTTTTGTTTTAGATTTTATTGAGAACTTTGTATAGCTTTTTGGCTTGTTTTTGTTTAACTACTTTGTTAACGATTCTTATTAATTTCTCTGTTTACATTTGGATCATATTTTACAATTTATTTCGTTTGGGTCGATGACGACGCTTCCATAAATCGATTACTAAGTCAATATATTGATAAGTATCGTCGGATCCGAGACCCACCTCATTCTCTTCTCATTTCTTCTCTATTTAAATTTCATTTTGACCTATGGACCGATGAAGGCTTTTTATCCGCAAGCGTCAGATTTTCGAATCGATAACCTTCCCGATTTCAAATCTATGGGGGATGACCATTGGGGTCAACTTCCTTACTTTGGGATCGCGATAGGCTACCTTTGATTAATCGACATTTTGTTTGCGGTTAAGACGAGATCCCATTCTTTGCGTCACGATTCAATCAACTAACCAATATACTACTGTTTTAATTTTCTGTCAAATATACTACTGTTTTAATTTTCTGTCAAATATACAACTGCTTTATTTTCTGTCAATATACCAATGCTTAATTTTCTGTCAAATATACAACTGTTTTATTTTCAGTCATTTATATTCTTGTACATATTATATTTGTATATTATTATTATCTTGTAAATATTCAACACTTGTACATTCTTCCAAAAATACTTAATAAAATATCGAAATCATTAAAATCCTAATTAGTGGACTGTTGATTATATATTCTGTATATTATCTGTATATATCTGTCTCTGTTTTTTTTCCCCATCTCTTTGGCAGGTACTCATCAATAAGGAATCAATTTCCCTTCGTATTGAATTAAAAAGGGAGGATTGGGTGTAGACCTCTTCTTCTCCGAGTGTCGAGATGCTCACTGTAGTGTAGGTGGTTTCGACACTCGTCTTTCAATACGAAGACGCTTCTAAACTTTTCCTCCTAAAACCTCGGTCCCGTACCGAGCACACTTTCAATAATAAACTAATTTCTCTTTGTATTGAATTAAAAAGAGAGGATTAGGTGTAGACCTCTTCCTCTCCGAATGTTGGGATGCCCACTGTAGTGAGGGTGGTCTTGATATTCGTCTTTCAATACGAAGACGCGACTTTATCCACCTCTCCCTTTCACGACTCCCTTTCGCAACCTTTCTCACCTAAAACCTCGGTCCTGTACCGAGTGCATTTTCAAATCTTTTTATAACAAAAACTTGAATGGTCGTGGAGTGGTTAGGCGTAGGCCTTCTCCTATCCCGAGTGCTGACGTTTACCGTAGGGTTCTTTGTCGCAAAGCACTTACCATTCAAAACCAAAAGCATCTTTAATAAGAGAATGAAGTTCTCTTTGCATTGAATTAAATAGAGAGGATTGGGTGTAGACCTCTTCTTCTCCGAGCGTAGGGATGCCCACTGTAGTGAGGGTGGTTTCGACGCTCGTCTTTCAATACGAAGACGCCTCGTTCGCCACACCCTTTTATAACAAAAACTTTGAGATAAAAAATTGGGTACTACCCGTAGGGGTTACTATCCGAGGACCTATCTCGCCCCTAAAAAAACAATTCAACCAATCAAACGTGACACCTTGCCTCGCATGGCGAAAACCAGTCTCCCAAAGGATATGTTACGTCCGTTCTACCGCAAACAGGTACGCATAAGTCTCCAAACGAGCGAGCAGCAAAACACCTAAACTGCTAGAACGCGCACGATAACATCATCCCCACAAACACACCGGTTATCCGCACTGTAGGCACGAACTACGTTGCTCTGATTTCTCTTGCATGTTGAGAATACGTAGGCATAGGATTGCAATATCCTAGCGAGCACCCTTTTTCTTTTTCACCCTTTCCCAGAAAGGCATGCTACGTCCGTTCTACCGCAAATAGGTAACGTCTAAGTCTCCAACGAGCGAGCAGCAATACACCTAACTGCTAGAATGCGCACGATAGCAGCGTCTACCAAGACTACCCCACACACCGTAGGCCGAACTACGGCTGCTCTGATTCTTTACTTCGTTCAAGTAAAGATACGTAGGCACAAGGGCCACAATCCTTGCCGAGCACATTCCCCCCTATATCTGTAGTTCCCCGAACTACGTCGACTCTGACTTTCTCATATCTTTTGAGAATACGTAGGCCTAGGACCGCGAAGTCCTACCGAGTCTGTTCTTTCTCTTTTCTCCCTCTGTTACCTCTCTTTTCACGTTTCTAAACCTTTCTCTCTATCTTTTAGAACACTCTTCTTATAGCATAATGTTTAAGCAAATAAATTCACACATCGACAAACAAATGGTTCCCATCGAGTACGATAGATGCGAGGGGTGCTAATACCTTCCCCTCGCATAACCGGCTTCCGAACCCGTTCTTGGTTGCGAGACCATCTTATCCATTTCTTTCTTAAGGTTTTCTCGATATTTTCCTTTCCCCTCATGGGATAAATAAAGTTCGGTGGCGACTCTTCTGTCTATCTTTTTCGCCTCCCCGTCATTGTGCGATGCATTTTTCGAGTAGCGACACCTTTCAGCGGTCCGATCAAATTGTAACATTCTTTCATCCATCATGCCTTGAATACATTTTTTCAGATCATCACATCCCTCAGGATGGCTCAAACAGTTGACACAGCCTTCACTACAACCTGGGAACACTCTCCCTTTCAGTAGTTTCTCCTTCACGAAACTCAATGGTGTCTTCAGCTCATTCACGTTGATTATCAAATCTAACCCTTCCTCTACCAGAACAGCACCAACCCTAGCCGGCCCGTGATTTGGCATAGGGTTTTGCATAACATTTGGTGCATCGTGTGAAAAATCTATTGCTTTGCTATCAATCAGATCTTGCAACTTATGTTTAAAAGCCTTGCAGTTGTCAATAGTATGGCCGGGTGCCCCGGAGTGGAACTCGCATCGTGCATTCACATCAAAGTCGGGCGGTGGTGGGCCTGTCAGAGGAGCCATAGTCCTCTTTTGAATCAACTGCAATTGCAACAAAGTTTGGAGCACTTGGGAATATGGCATCGGTGGTGGATCAAATACTCTATTTGCTGACCGAACCGGATATCTTCGATAACCCTGCTGATTTTGTTGGGGTGGCTGCTGCTGCCATTGTTGTTGTTGTGGTTGTTATTGTTGTGGTACAGGGATTGTAACGCTAGCGACCCGTTGTTGATGATATTGATTATGAGGCTGACTTCTCCATCTTCCTTGAAAACTAGATACTGAGTTGGTTTCTCCCTCGCACCTTTTGTTGCCAAAGAATTTCTTTCCTCCTCCTCCAGCTGAGGATCCTTCGCCTGCTTGAATCTTCCCAATTTTGATACTATTCTCTATGCGTTCCCCTGTGATTATCATGTCGGAGAAGTTGCCAGACATACAGTTAATAAGCTTCTCATAATACATGTCAGATAAAGTATCCACAAACATGTCGATCAGCTCACGCTCCACCATCGGAGGTTGAACCCTTGCGGCCAATTCGCACCACCTTTGGGCGTACTCTTTGAAGCATTCATTATTCCTCTGGGTAAGATTTTGCAACTGAACCCTGTTTGGAGCGAGGTCACTATTGTATTGATAATGTTTCATAAACGCCTCAGCCAAATCCTACCAGCTACGGACATTGGTAGGCTCCAACCCCGTGTACCACTCAAGGGAAGGACCAGACAAACTATCCTGAAAAAAGTGCATTAACATCTTTTCATCGTCTGAGTAGGCAGACATTTTCCTGTAATACGAGCGCAAGTGAACCCTAGGACATGTAGTACCCTTGTACTTATCAAAGTCAGGGACTTTGAATTTCTGCGGTACTCTTAGGTCAGGAATAAGTCCAAGGTTGTCCATATCAAGGCCCATAGAGTTCTGACTTTCAAAGCTCTTTATCCTGTCTTCCAACCATTTGAATCTTCTATTAGTTTCAGAAGGCATTTACCACCAAAATCTCTCACCGAGAAGATCTCATCCTGTCTGTCCTCAATCATCTGCTGATTCAGGTTTCCATAATAGCACAGTTAGCTTCAAGCCCATACACATTGCCCTGACCAGTAATTCCAGCATTACCAAATCCAATGTTACCAAATCCAGTGTTACCATTGCCTCCGCCAACATTTCCGTTGGTTTCAACATTTCCATTACCGTTCCCAGTTGCGTTCCCATTTCCAGCACCATTGTCATTTCCATTCCCGCCAGTATTGGGGATAGCGTTATTAGCGTGCTGAGTCTCAACATAAGGTGGGTTGGTAGCAGTCCCTCCATGTAATACGTCGTCTTTATCAACCCGTGCAATCAAAGGTTGCACCAAGGTCCTGAGTTGGTCTTGTCCACTAGCTACAGTTTGCATTACGTCCATAAACTGAGCCATTCTATCTCTCATTTCCTGCATTTGCTCCTGCATCTGTTCCATGATCCTCTTCTAACTTCCTCTAGTTGCGTACCAGTGATTTATTTTATCAGCAATCCTGAAACACACTAAATGAAAGCAGGAGATAAGAAAACAGCTCTGATGCACCTGCAATGCGAAAAAATGCTGAATGTAGTCATGTATATATGCAACAAGGAGATTTCCCCCTTGATTCTAGTTTCTAGAAGAAGAAACGACCATGGAAAACCCCACGGACAAGCAACAGAATAATAACTCCTCATATAATACCAGGCCAACAGACAATGTGCATACATCAACTGAGTACAAATAGAAATGACCTCAATCAACAAGCCTGGTGATGGTCAATACATAAGCAAAACAACTAGATACAAAGAAAGACAGTCAAGCTGAGTGCCAAGACCGAAAATCCTCTAGCAGCTTCCGCGTCTCGGGATGATCTGGTCTAGCGAGTAGACCCTGTATGAGTAGCTCTCGCCGGCTAATGGTGCACTGTAGACTATCAACATGGTCCTCCCAGGCTCCTTCCCCAAAGCACGCCTTAAGTCTACACCTCTTGGTGTCCGCTTTCAACCTACAATCCTCCAAGTTTGCAATAGCTTTGCTCAATTTGTGCTCACCATTATGTCTGAGTGATTCTTCCACCGAAATCTTCTCATCCTTTGCTTTGAGCTGTATCTTCAACTTGGCGATCTGTTGTTTCAGCTTGTCCTCGCGTTCTTTGTTGTTGGTGAGCGTGGCATTCCACACTGAGTCAAACTTAGAGATCTTCATGTAAGCCTTGTCCAGATCCTTCTTCTTGGTAGTAAGCACACTACTGACGACGTTCAAATCCCAGCCTGAGCGTTCTCTGGCGCTAGTCTCCTTCGTCAAGTCCGCACCTAGCTTGTTGACAAGTTCAGTCTATCTCTTGAAGGCATGAACAACATCAATCTTCTCACTTCGGATTAGGATAATTTCTTTCTCTAATTCTTCATTGGCTCTTTTCAACTCTTCTTTCTCACGCAACAGTTGGTTGTACTTCTGAATATCCACGGTAGTGGGTTCTTCAGTCATGATGGGGTACAAAGGTGCAACTGAGGGAAATGGCATCAGAGACTTAGCAGCTCTATCTTTGATCCAAACTATGTAAGGGTTATAAGCTCGATTGTTGCTCTTTCCTAACAATGTCTTACCTCACCTGTGAATGTTACTCCACGCATACTCCATTCTAACCAAAGTATCAACTTCCAGCAAGCCTGTGAAATACAGAGATTCCTGTATTTCTTCTTCCTTAGGAGGACTCTTCAAAGCATATCCAAATTGTCTAATCAACAAAGAGGGATTATAGTTAATACAACCCTTCCTTCTGACCAACGGGACATTCAGAAAACCACTACAACTATATATGATTTCAGTGCCAAGTATATCCCGATCAAACCATACAATGTTTTCTGCTGATAAACCCATTAGCCTAGCAGACCATTCTAAGGTGCCAGCAGTAGCAACAAACGGACCTGTTTTCAGAAGGTGACTGAAGAACCACCTATACAGCATGGGTACACAACAAGACACATTTTTACCCCTCTGCTTCTCATTCTTATAATGGATAGAATGGTAAACATCCCCTAACAAGGTAGGCACTAGATTCCCTGAAGCAAGGATATAGAAGGCATCTGAATCCACAAAGTCTGGCAGATTTGGAAACAAGATAATGCCATATATGCACAGGGCCAGAATGGCATTGAACACAATCCAACAACCGTCTTTTGCGAACTGTAAAGCCTTGTCAACCAGAAAAGGTAGAGGAAAACCATACACTCCATTCAGCTTGGTCAATTTTCCTGAGAACTCTGAGGCATCAAGATGAATAATTGCAGCAAGCCTAGTTAGATCAGGCTCAACATCATCATGGTAAAAAGGCATCTGATCTAATACTGGAACTCCTAGTAACGCAGCATACTCTTCCAAGGTCGACGCCCAGACATAGTCAGGAAAAACAAAACATCTCAACTGAGGGTCATAAAACTGTAGCAGAGCATATAAGCCATTCAACTTGAACACTGAAGGTTTGCACACCACACTGAGCAGCTTCCCATAAGATTCCTTGAACTCTCCTTTCACCTTCTGATCTGCTAAAGCAACCAAACTCAACAAGGGACTAATGTCGGGAGAAGGGAGCTTGTACGCAACTATCTTCTTCAAAGACTTCATGTTAGAAAAGGAACAAGATCACTAGAATCGAGGAGGAAATATGCACCTGCAACACAAATACATGTTAATGAAATGCAAATGAAAATGCAAAATGCACATGCAAACAGGAGATCAAAATTGATGTGCTGTAATTTGAGAAGACCGGCGCTTCGCTTTAGTCATAACCAAACACTGATATTAGGCCCCCTTGATATCAAGAATCCAAACTATAAAGAACCGAGTAATCCGAAAGCTAGAGTTTCCTGCACAACCCCATCCCTCTCACAGGTAAGGACCTATCCACTGACAAGGTTTGGCATCCTATGCGTTCATCAGCGTCACAGACTTTCAAGAAATGATGATACGTTCACCATTTCTGGTTTGGCATCATCACCTCTTGAAGAGACCTCACTTAGCTGAATCCCAAATGATCGATCCCCAGAGTCGACAATCCTCATATCCAAAATTCCTTCGTGCCCAAAGGGCCAGAAAGAAAATCATTAAAGAAAATCTCGTCTGAGCGCGAATTTCATGGATAGCTGGTGCATGCAAAGCATACAGACTCACCACTAATCTTCACTTTTAATGCTAAGTCTATACTTAAGCCTGGATCTGGCTTATCTCTCAATGGAATAATCCCTCCCCATAGCACAACAATAATGAATCATACGGAAAGTAAAATGCAGAAAGCAAATAAAGATCAAGCACATATGTACACACCCAAAAATAAACAAACAAGCGCTAGGATTGACTCGCATAGGGGATAAGTTCATCCCCAGCAGAGTCGCCAGCTGTCGCTACTACGAAAATCGAGGCCGGCAATGACAGAAGAGTCGCCACCGCACGTTATTTATCCCAAGAGAGGGAAAGGAAACACACAGAGAAAACCTAACGAAAAGAGGGATAAGATCGGTCATCGCAACCAAATCTTGGGTTCGGGAGTCGGTTACGCAAGGGGAAGGTGTTAGCACCCCTCACGTTCGTTGTACTCGACGGGATCCACGCTTGTTATCTATCTAAAAGGGTGATTGAAACTATCTAGCTAAAGGTCAAGGGACAAAAGAAAAAAGAAAGTGACTCGACGAAGGAACGACGCTTTGTGCCTACGTATCTCATCTGAAGTGAGTAGTCAGAGTCAACGTCGTTCGACTAACTACGGGTGAAAGGGGGGAAGGTTGCTCGCCAAGACATCGCGTCTTGTGCCTACGTACTTTCATCTGGTATGAAAGATCAGAGCACACGTAGTTCGGGCTAAAAGGGTACACATGTTTGTTCAACTGTTTTACCCGAGTAGGGTTAACAATCAGTTCTAGCTGTTTGGTGTATGCAGCTCGACCATTGGAGACTAGGGCGTCACCGTTTGCGATAGAACCAAGAGTTAACCAAAACTCTCCTTATGAAAATGATTTTCCAAGATTAAAGGACCCAAAGGGAAAAAAGGGGGTTTGAATGATTTGTTTTTGTGTTTTTTAGAGAAGAATTGTTTTTGAATGGTTTGCAATTCATATCGCACTAGAGACTATGACTTAGGAGTGAATGCGTCGCATATCACCCAAAGGGTGCTATACTAAACATCCAAGCCATTGAAGGGAAACCCCTCAACAACCCTTTCCCAAGTGCTTAAGGCTCGTAACGCACAATAATCATTAACCTTTATTAAGTGTTTTATGATTGTTTTGAGATGAGAAGAGAAAGGACACTAAAGGGGGACTAGAACCCAAACCTAAAGTTGTCATGCAATGGTGACCCTAAGATTGAGATAAGGGAATGCTACCTAATGTTATCATACATGGTTAAGATCCTAATGTCTATCATAACCTCCCTTGAACAAGAAAGATTAGAGATCCTAAGGGAAAGGAGACAAAAGAGGAAAAAGAAACAACATAAACATGCAAGAACGCAAACATGGAATGCAAGTGAGGGAGGAATTTGGTGTGGGGAAGTAGCCTCCACAAGATCATCTCAACCTCAAGCAACAATATGATAAATGCAAGAGATGAAAGGAAAAAAGAAATTCATCAAAAGAAACACACAAGTGCACTAAAATGGGATGAAATGGCCTAAACCATTCAAACATCAACCACAATGCCAAAACCCAAACACAAATGAATGGCAAAGAAGACCTAAAACAAAGTGAGGACGAGAGGCTATATGAGGACAGAAAGGAACTCATAATGTGCACTCAACCATGAGCATCACAAGAAAGGTGCAAAATAAAGTACAAAGAAGTCCTCATGGATTCATCATTTTAGGCATGCTTCAAGTACCTCCAAAGGAGGGACCAAGCCACCTTAATTGAGGTTCCAAAGTCATTGGACATCAAGGGAAATGATATAAAAGTGCTCAAAAGCAAAAGAAAATAAAACACAAAGAAATGCAAGCAAATTCCCAAAGGAAAACAAGCATGTTTCACATAGAAACCCTAATTGGGAACTCAAAAGTAAACAAACAAATGAACAAGCAATAGATAATGTAATGACCTAAAAATGAGCAAGCGTCATCCTTAACATGTTAGCAACATGAATCAAAAGGCATTGAAGGCTCAAAGGATCCATAAATGTCATATCCAAGGCAAACTAGGTCAATGTGTTTGTATGAACCTCCCTTTGGGGTAACTTGACTTGCAAGTTACCCTAAAATTAGGAAAATGATTTAAAAACAGCCAAATAAAATGAAAGAAGCTCATAAACATGTTGGGAACCAGAGGCCAAAAGATTACAATCAAAGTCACTTCACAACATCACCATAGAAATTAATTCACAAGGGTGCTCCATTGTGAAGGAGGATTGTCGAGGGTCAAATGAAATGCATCAAAAGTCAACTCAAAAGTCAACCAAAATGGGCAAAATGGTCCTTAAAAATTCATAAACCCATCATGGACATGAGGATGAATTTTGGGTCATTGGACCAAAAGGAAATGAGAGAAACAAAATGAAAACTAAAATATGTCAAGAATTAGGTCAAATAAAACACCTCTAATGTTAAATTCCATTTTTAATTGGAAAACAATCCAAAAAAAATAAAATAAAAATTTTATAAAACAAAAGACACTTCAAACTGTCTAAAACATATTTTTGGGGAATTGTATGACCAATAGAGGTATTTTATTTTGAATTAAATATAAACAACAACAAAATAAAAAAAAGAAAGAAAAAGAAATTAAAATAAATAAAAGCTGGGGTGTGAATAGCAGCCCAACTCAGTTCAAAACCAAAAGGCCAGCGCGCAGGGGGGTGCCATTAGCAAGCCCAGTCCATCAAAAATAAATAAGAAAAAAATGTGTGGATTGGATGTAGTGAGTCAAACAGAGGTCCGTGGTGGAAAACACTCTGGACAGCTGGATCAAAAAGTAATCACATCCAAGGGCTCCCAAGCAAACACGTGGATTAGGCAAAGATATTTAAATGAAAAGCAAAGTTAGACATGATTGTGTGTGTGCAAGCAAGCGTGGAACACCCTAGGTCTTAATCATGGCCGCTGAATGAAAAAATAAACAAATCCAACGCACGCCAGCATGCCACGTAGTCATCATCAACCTTTTAAAATTGAGAAACGGAGGGAAGGACCAGGTGGCGGCCGGTGCTGCCTCCGGTCATCTTCTCCGGCCGTATGGCCACCGTGGGTTGCGCAGGTATAGCAAAAGCTCACCAAAATCAACAAAATAAAAGTCAAAAATGATCTACTCCTCACGTAGAACACAAATCCAGGGTCCATTAAACATAAAGCCCCAAGAATAAACCAAAACACAGGCAACAAGTTTGGAGCTCAAAACAACAAACATCATAAACAGCCACGAATGGATACCAGAAATCATCTACACATCAAAAGGTTCACAAATATATAAAAATGGCGTGTAAACAATGCTTAAACAGAGAGAAAAAAGGAATGAAAAGAAACCTAAAGAAAAGCTTCCACAGAGCTTGATTCTTTGGTAAAGCTTAAAAGAAACCACCCAGAAACGTTCTATGAACCTCAAGGAACCTTTTTAAATGTTTGGTTTAGATTGAAACTCAATGAAATGAAAAAAACAATTTTGACTTTTCTCTCACTTTTTCTCAATGTGTTCTTGCACAATTTCACACCAAAGTCCATTCTGAGAGCTTGTGAACAATGCTGAGAATAAATATGATGGATTTTGATACCAAGAAGGCCCAATTCTATGCTCCTTAAGCCCAATTGAAATTCACATTTTCTCCTTACGGCCACCTCCAAAAGTGCACGAAA
Organism: Lathyrus sativus; assembly: GCA_963859935.3. Classification (NCBI taxonomy): domain Eukaryota; kingdom Viridiplantae; phylum Streptophyta; class Magnoliopsida; order Fabales; family Fabaceae; genus Lathyrus; species Lathyrus sativus. The sequence continues at coordinate 187,491,594 of OZ012737.1, forward strand.
ATGGTCTTGCCAAGCTGTAAAAATGGCTCAGTTAGCTTGCACCTGAGGTAAATTGATCCAAGGGCTGAAAATGGCTCCTTAATTTAATCATATGGCATGGTTTGGATGTGTTACTTAAACTTGAAGTAAGCATGAAAATGGCCATCAAATTGAGCTCAAATATCAAAATCCAAAAATGGCATTGTGCTTGAAATGTATTTGGCACTCAAAAAATGCACAAGGTTGGCACAAAATGATCCCAAATGAATTTAACTTGATTTTCCCCTTTTAAGGCCTTTTTCATGGAAATTTCTTTAGGGATTCTTCAATCCAAGCCAAACCTTTGATGCCTTGATGTTTGGTTGATAAAATGATCCCATTTGGAGCAAGTTTGAAGTTGGAAAGATTTCCATTTGAAGTGTGCAAAGTGGTGAAATGGACCTATAATGAAAATGACCTGTAATCTTACTTTCCCAAAATACCCCTGCCTTGCAAGCCTTATAACTTGAGTTCTACAAATCAGATGAATGACTTCTAGTACTCCTTGGAAATCTAAGATCATGAGAAACAACTTTCATCTTCATCAAAAGTTGAGGAGAAACATCCTTCTAGGTCAAAAATGGCTTGGAAGTTGGTTGACGTTTGTTGACCAAAATCACATTCATCTGAGCACCTGTAACTTGTCTGCTTCATAACTTGAGTTCTACAAATCCAATCAAGGACTTCTAGTACTCACAAGAAAGATAAGAACATGCTCAACAAGTCTCATGTTGAGGTCGAGATGAGATGAGACTTGTATCTTGAGATAGGTGGTCTTGAAGTTGGGCACTAAACAGGGGATTTTACACTGAGAACCCTAATTTAGTAACTCCTCACACTCTTGGTTGTTGATGAATTGATCTTGAAATGATATCTCATGTGTTTAAGTACAACATTCCATGATCACAAAGACTTGGAATTGAGTCTTAGTCTCCTTCAATTTCACAGTTGACTTAGGGTTGACCAGATGAAAACCCTAATTGCACCATCTTCAACTGTAGTCACTTGCACTTGGTATAAACACTTGGATGAGCTCCACAATGACCTACAAGGCCTCCAATGAGCTTAAATGATAATCTCCCTCCATAACTATAGGCTTGTGATCCTCAGATGACCTTCAAATGGCCTCTTAGACAGGAGGTGAACTACATACACTTATCTGCCTATCCAAAAGGCTTTGACTTGTCTCTGATGATGATAACCCACTTGTTGAATTGAATACAAACTCTTGATTAGGTTTAGAACCCTTCGCAAATCTCCCCTTGTTAGACACACATCTCTTGATCCCCTGTAAATGCAAAATGCTATGCAATGCAATATGCTAGAACAATGAAATGAAACATAAACCAAGTAAAGAAAAGGTTGGGCAAATTTTGGGGTACAATAGTACCTTATCTCTAAGACATCACATAAGAGCACATCTTTCGTCTTCATCTCCATTGTTGATCTTCATCCAACGGCCGCTCGCAATCTATGTTGGGCCAACCAAGAACAACTATAACTCTCTCATATATAAATGTGACCATGAGTCAGGCTAGAGTATTATTCTCATTCACATTTGCATTATTCTATCTCTTTCAAACACTTACTTCAACATTAAAATGTTAATATAGATACCCCACTTTAATCGTCAGAGACTTCTTCCAATGTACCATAAAATTTATCACCATGGTCACCTTCAACATATATACTAACCAACTTAATTTGTTAATTACTAGTGCAAAAAATAACATAACTAATTTAACCAGTTAAGCTTGAATTACACTTGAAGAATATTTTCATCGGTTTAACTATTGTGTATGTGTTAGTTTTTTTATACATGGTTTAAATTAATTTTATCATATTTGATCCACACATTTATAAAATAAATGGATAAAGGAAATTTATATGATTGAAGATGAAAGAATAAGTCTAAAACATAAAACTTATTTAATTACTACATTAAGAATATGAATATAGAGAGTTATACGTTGGAATCTTGAATTTATCACTTCTCTACATTTAAAATGTAAGAGTCTAGTCACTAAACTAGTTGGAAAAAAAGAAAATTTATTTTTCCATTTTATGTATTTCTAACGTACCATATAAAATTTAATAAATGCTTCCTGATTCTGGTGATATATCTTTTGACGCATCCAAAGTTCATTGAACATTGGAATACTTCGGAGATATATCTCCAGAATAATTTAGAGCATATAACGCGTCAGACTCTTCTCCTCCCTCACACTTCTCAAACTCTTCTCAAACTCTTCTCTCAACATAAAATGTCAAATTATTCACAACATCAATTTTCATCAAACAAGGCTCATAGTAATATCAAACATCATCAATAACATCATTCAACATCATCAAAACCATAAATTTCAGGTAAACTTTCAAGCTTTCGGATAAACTTTGAGTTTTTGTGTAGAAATCAAAGATTATGGTTGGAAATGTGTAAGAATTGCATGTAACATAGTTTAAACTTAGTATATGACTTATTTGTTATCTCAAAGTGGCAATCAGGTCGTGTTTTTTCAACATGCATGACTCACATTACACCATTGTTGCGACCTCTGAGTTGCAGAACTTTTCAGAGATACATCTCCGAAATAGTTCAGCGTTTCATATCCTTTGGGAATTTATGGAGTTGCATCTCCGAAACTCTTCAAAGGTAATAGTTTTATGGTGTTTCTGGAGATGTATCTCTAGAATTATTCAACGTTATTGTCTTATGATCTTTCCGGAGATATATCTCCAGAATATCCTGCAATCTATTTTTCTCTTCTTGTTTCTTTGTGTTGTCTTCCTACACTAATGGTACAACTTAATTTACCTTACAAGCATTATAGCTGATAGAGTCGGCAAAATGAGACATGGTCGGGTTGCCCAACACGCATCCGTCTGACGGGAGCGAAGCCAGCAAGTTCCAGAGGCAACAGGTACTTCTTGTCAGGCAAAGGCGTCGACTTTTGGGGAGAAGTATACTCATGGGGCTCGTCCTTCAACTCAGGCCACTTCATCTAAGACCAGTCCATCTTCTTGTTCTTCCCATAGGAGACGAGATTCACCAGTAGACGCGTCACTTCCCCCATTCTTCCGCAGGCGTCAAGATTCACCAGTGCCACATCATGCTGATCTAATGCCACCTCTCTCTAATGATCTTGCTGATCTAGTGCCACCTCCAGAGGGTATGGTTGTTGAGGATGCAAGAGGGATTTGGATGAGGTCCATACATCCTCTATATCATGACCATACTACAATACATATCTGGGAAGGAGAGGTGGCATTATTTGGATTTTTTTATTTATTTTTTACATTATTTTAAATTACTGACATTGATTATTTCTAACATTGATTATTACTGACATTGATTATTTCTAGAAAATTTCAGGTGCATGATCCCCAGAAGTTTATGAACCATGGGAGGAAGATTTCTTTCTTATCTTAACCAGATGAGGAGTGGTTTCAGTCGGTTTTGAACTTATCTGGGTTGAAGGACCTATGCATGACCAGTTACACTCTGGTCAACCACGGTATTCTTGATGCATTCGTGGAGAGATAGCATTATGAGACCTCTTCTTTTCATCTCCAACATGGTGAGATCTCTATCACACTGAAAGACGTCTTATGTTTGTTACATCTTCCGATCAGGGGGTATTCCTTGATCATGGTAAGATGACCAAAGACGAGGCAGTCGAGATGATGGTAGAGCATCTGAGGGCTGATGTAGGGAAGACGATTGAGGAGGTGGATAGGACTAGGGGTGCTCATGCTATGTTTGAGTTCCTACAGGATATATATGATGATAATATCGTTGTTGCATAAGAGGATGATGGTGATGCTTAGCAGGTAGTGTCATACCCTAATTTTTACCCATAATATTCTACTTATCATATTCATTTGTGTTTCATTGCATTCACAAGCATGGAAACTCCTAGCTATAATCTCTAGGGTTTTATCCTTGTGTAGGAGGTCACCAAGCACTCATTTTGGTTCTTTTTGGTTTTATTTGTTTATGTTCATTAACCTTATTCAAAATACAAAAATATGCTTTGTTTCCTTTTCTTATTTTGCAAGGTGGGGCTTTAAATTAAGAAGATCAAGTGTGCTTGTTCAATTAGAGTTTTGCTTCCTCAAGTCAAAAAGTGGTTAACCAATGGTTCTCACAAGTTTAACATTCAAGACATAACCTATAATCTTAGGTCACATTCATGTCAAGCTTCATTCAACATTGTTTGACAAGAGAAGTTCAAGTTGGTGTACAGTATCAAATTTAGCAAACTCAAAGTCTATCTTGTGTGATTTTCAACAAGGAATCAGATGGCATTATTGGTTTTCTCAAATTGTGTGTGTGAATTAAAACCCAATAGCAGATGCAAGAGGAAGCTTTGAGATGCATTTTGGAAATTTGATTTAAACATGAACATGCTTATCCTAGTTTAATCTCATGAGTAGCCAATGTAAAGTGACTTGTGGATTAAGAGATTAAGGCCTAAGGCCTGTGATAACAATCAACAGCAGTTGTCCCAAAATTTTCCCAAATAAGCTCCTCTTTCCATTGACACAACAAAAGGTGTTTGTGATATAACATGAAAGTGGAAATTTGTGATACACCAGCTCTTGCAACTCATGTCATAGGCTTTTTCTCTCTCACACCTTGTTACTTTTCACTGTCACGTGGTAAAGCAAATCCATTCCCCAATACCTGCAGTGAGGACATCTGGAGATTTGATTGATAGGGTTTATTTTGCAAAGTTTAGGAAAGAAAAGAAAAGTGGTGCAGCAGGATCAGAAGGGAAGAAGATCCTTTGGATCTTCACTTGAACCTTGTTTCTTAATATTCATTGTTTTAAAGGGAGCAACCACTTCTGCATAAAAAAAACCAGAAAAAAATTCTTGTGTTGTAAACCATCTCAAACCCTTAAAAACACAAAAAATCTGTCTTATGCAAATTGGGTACCAACCTCATTTTCAATCATTCAACCACCTCAAAAACCATCTACACAACCTACAAATAACCTTTTGAAGGTGTTCAAACCTTCAAACCAGCCCAAAACTTCATATATCCAAAAGTCAACTTTCAATCTAGGAAACTTTGACTTTTCATACAAAACTAGATAACTCTTTGCTCAAGCTTGTTTCAACCATCTCGCCATTCCAAATACCTTTGGTTTGAGGTGTACTAGCTGTCAAAAATTTCCAAGAACCTCTGCATCACTTGTTCTTGGATCTGTTACAAGGTTTCCTTCATTTTCCTTAAGTGCAAGAAATTTGTTGGTTCATCAAGGCATCGTTGGATATCAGCTGGAACAACTCTTCAAAGTCTTCCCTACTAAATAGATTGCTTGGAGGTCTACAAGAGGTAAGTGTCTTCTAACTTTTTCTACATTATGCATCATGTCTTGATTGGTGTTAGATGAATGTGTTTATGCATTGCCATGAGGAATCAGTTTGTCAATCTTGTTGTCAAAAGCTGTCTTGAAGTTAGTTTAACTTTCACTTAAGGTTTGGATTTGATGCTGATGTGTAAAGTTTGCTTTTGTTACAACACTATCACGTTTGTCTTTACAACTGAGTTGTTGAGCTATTTTGAACAAAGTGCATAAGTCTGTTTGGTTTTGTTGTGAACATGATTATGTTTGGTATCTGTCATTTGTTTTGAACCCTTTATATGTCTTGTATATGTTGAAATCTTTATATGTTTGAGTTTTTCTTGGTATTTTTGTATGTGTTGAAATCTTAGCCTGCTGCAACTTGAATTAAGAGATAATGCCATTTCTGTTTTCAACCAAAGCCTCCTTAATCTTTTTTCCACATCAAAAGACCTTTAAGACTTGTCATTATGGTTGCTATTTGTTTTGTTTGGTTACATCATGATTGCTGCATGTAGAATGTCTAATGTCATTAAGTTTGTGAACTTGCATTTGTGAACAAAACTTGAGACTGTTATTGTTTTTTCTTGCATCCTGCTGTCAAATATGTTCTTCATGTCAGTTGTGTTTGGTAGTTTCCTTTGGATCTCAATGTAATGGCCTGCTGTTGGTATTTTTGTTTTAAACCCGTCAGGCATGTTGTTGTGTTAGTATGCTTTGACTTGATGTTGGCACTGTGATGTCAAAACCTATTGTTTTCCCCGTTTTAAACAAGGTTGTTTTGATTTTGACTTATGTTTGATTGTTGAGTTATGGCTCATAAGAAGAATATGATTGGTTTCGTGTTTATCATGTGGAGAATACCTCTGGACTTGTCATGTTGGTTGTTAATAAGATGTGATGCTAATTGGATTTTGTTGTGATCGTTGTCATGGCCTTTTGCTGTTAGAGTTTGTCTATCATGATAGATTTCACTGGTTTGAATTAAGACTTGTCATTGTGTAGTTGCTGTTAGTTTATTTCAGAGATTCATAGATATTGATGTCATTAAGTCTTGGTATGCTGAGTTTGTATTTGGTTTGAGTTTGTGTTAACCATCTTGCTTGATTATTTTCAACTCATGTTTGCTCTTGCCACTCATGTACCAATACTTTGTTCCATTATATTTTGTTCAATATTTCTGTTAAAAACTCATTTGGTCATGATTTTGTTGTGGAAAAATGTTGTTAATCATGATGAATATGTGACTGTTTGGATCAGTTTGAGTCTCACGTGTGTTGAGCAGTTTAGGAAAATTGGACATTGCTTTAAGTTGCGACCTGCTGCTGTTTCTTTGATTGAGTCTTGTGTTCTTCCTTTCATTATCAATCTAAATGTTGCATTAATGTTCATATAAACAAGGTGGTTGGCTATATGAGTTTGTTGCTCCTGTTAATGAGGCTAGTTTTGTGAGGTTGGTTTTCAATAACTTGTATTGTTGTTTGAAACTCTGGTGTAGTGAACAATAACTTGTTTTTTTTCTGTTTTGAGGTTGTGAATATCACATGAAGTAGGTTAGATTAGCTGTTGGATGATTTTGAGCATTGTCATGTTTGAATCCATAATCTTGCTGTTGGAACTGTTTGAATTTAAGTTTTCTCAATTTGTCCTATTTGCAATACTTTGAGCTGATGTTGCATTTTGATAAGAAGGTGTGTGGGTTATGTTTTAACAAAACACTACTGTTTGATACTCGTAAAAGCACTGCTGATAAAAATCATCATAAATGTTGTTGAAACATGTTGCATTGATCTGCTGTCCAGTTTCTGTTTGAAGTTTGTTAGCTCATTAGGCCACCACAGCTCCAAAATTGTCCTTCATGTTAAAACCTGTTTTGTGAATTAGTAGCTGCCCTATCATGTTTGAATTGGATAGATTGAGTTAAATGTTGCCATGATTGGAATTCACTGATGTAATGATGTCTCAAGTTTGAGTTTGTAATTCTATGATGCATTGTTGTTTCAAGACTTTCCTATCATTTGTAAAATATGCTAGCAGCATTTGTCCATCATGTGTGAGTGGAACATTTTTGTTGGTTTGAGTGTGTGCTAACTGTCATGGACATGTCTATATCTTGCGTGCCAACTGTCATGAACTGCTTGTTTGGAAGCACCATTTCCTAGCCTTGTGTTCTTGTTGCTATTCATGTATGATGTGTGGATTTAATATGAATTTGGACCTGCCTACTATCTGGAATCATTTAGCAAGATATTTGGAACATGTTCATGCTTTTCTTTGAGCCTGATAGCATCTGCATTAATCCATGAATCTCAAAATGCATCTCAAAGCTCATTCTTGCATAAGCCATCGTTTTTTCTACTGTGTGCATGATTTGGAAATTTGAGCAATGCCATTGTGTTCCTTGTGAAAAGTTAGTCAAGTTAGACTAAAAGTTTGCTCAATTTGGTTGAGATTTGAGAGAGTTGTGCCGAAAACGCCTTTTGAACTTCTTGCCTTGGCCTTGCCTAGTTTGCCCAGCCATTCTGCTTGTTTTGGTTTATATGTTTATGGGGTGGCATCAATACACGGATGTATCGCCACCCTAGTGGTTAAACGCCTTGCCATAAGTATCTTGCCTTGCCATTAGACCTGTGTTCGACCCCCAGCGGGGGCGTTTTTATGTTATTTTCATTTTATTCCTTTGCTTTGATATTTTTACTTTCTCATTCCATTTGTTTCACACGCTTGGAGTTGGTTGGTTTGGTTTGTTTTGAGCCTGCCACCCCAAGGTCTTGGGTTCAAGCCTTGGGGAGGCACTTCCTTTATTTTTAATGACTTGTTTTCATTTCTTTTCATTTTATTTTAATTCTTTTCTTATTTTTATTTTATTTATTTAAAATAGTCTCAAATATCATAAAATCACAAATAATCATTTGTCTATTATTTTAAGTGTGTTGTTTTATTTTTCATCCTTTTATTTTATTTTTTTCATCACATTTTATTATTTTTATTTGGAATTTATCAATTTCTTTTCTTTCTCCTTTCACTTGTGAGTGAATTATTTAGTGTTTACTTGGCCTTGTGCCATGATCCCCCTAGGATTCCTAGTCCCTCCGTTTAGGATGGGAGTAAGAGAGACATTAGGTGTTCAATCCTTTGCATGATAACATTAGAAAGTTTCCCTTTACCTCAATCTTAGGATCACCATTGCATGACAACTTTAGGTTTGGTTTAGTCCCCCTTTAGTGTGTCTTTTCTCTTCTCATCTTAAAACAATCACAAAACACCTAATAAAGGTTAATGATTATTATGCGTTACGAGCCTTAAGCACTTGGGAAAGGGTTGTTGGGGGGTTTCCCTTCAATGGCTTGGATGTTTAGTGTAGCACCCTTTGGGTGATATGCGATGCATTCACTCCTAAGTCATAGTCTCTAGTGCGATATGAATTACAAACAATTCTCAAAACACTTCTTCTCTAAAAAAACACAAAAAAAACGTTCAAACGCCTTTTTGTCCTTTGGGACATTTAACCTTGGAAAATAATTTTTATAAAGAGAGTTTTGTTAACTCTTGGTTCTATCGCAAACGGTAACGCCTAAGTCTCCAATGGTCGAGCTGCATACACCAACTGCTAGAACTGATTGTTAACCCTACTCGGGTAAAACAGTTGAACAAACCTGTGTTCCCTTTTTAGCCTGAACTACGTTTGCTCTGATCTTTCATGCCAGATGAAAGTACGTAGGCACAAGACACGATGTCTTGGCGAGCAACCTTCCCCCCTTTCACCCGTAGTTAGTCGAACTATGTTGACTCTGACTTCTCACCTCAGATGAGATACGTAGGCACAAAGCGTCGTTACTTTGCCGAGTCACTTCTTTTTATTTTGTCCTCAAGCCTGTAGTTAGATAGTTTCAATAACCCTTTTAGATAGACAACAAGCATGGATCCCGTCGAGTACGACAGATGTGAGGGGTGCTAATACCTTCCCCTTGCGTAACCGACTCCCGAACCCGAGATTTAGTTGCGATGACCAATCTTATCCCTCTTTTCGTTAGGTTTTCTCTGAGCATTTCCTTTCCCTCTCTTGGGATAAATAACGCACGGTGGCGACTCTTCTGTCATTGTCGGCCTCAATTTTCACAGTAGCGACAGCTGGCGACTCTGCTGGGGACAGAAATATCCCCAATGCGAGTCAATCCTAGCGCTTGTTTGTTTTTTGGGTGTGTGCATATGTGCTTTATCTTTATTTGCTTTCCGCATTTTACTTTCCGCATGATTCATTATTGCTGTGCTATGGGAGGGATTGTTCCATTGAGAGATAGGCCAGACCCAGGCTTGAATATAGACTTAGCATTAGAAATGGAGATTAGTTGTGAGCCTGTATGCTTTGCATGCACCAGCTAGCCATGAAATTCGCTCTCATAAGAGATTCTCTTTAATGATTTTCTTTCTGGCCCTTTGGGCTCGAAGGAATTTTGGATCTGAGGATTGTCGACTCTGGGAACCAATCATTTGGGATTCAGTTAAGTGAGGCCTCTTCGGGAAGTGATGATGCCAACCCAGAAATGGTGACCGTATCATCATTTCTTGAAAGTCTGTGACGCTGATGAACGCATAGGATGCCAAACCTTGTCAGTGGATAGGTCCTTACCTGTGAGAGGAATGGGGTTGTGCAGGAAACTCTAGCTTTCAGACTACCCGGTTCTTTACAGTTTAGATTTTGTGTTCTTGATATCAAGGGGTCCTAATGTGAGTGTTTGGTTACGACTAAAGCGAAGCGCTGGTTCATCTCCGTCAACAACACAGTAGCCTTGATCCTCTGTTGCATTTCATATTGCATTGCATGGCATTTGCATTTCATTTTCATAGCAGGTGTTCGAGATTGGGTTTTGTTATCCTGATCCATTTTTCTTCGGAACTAGACATTAGCTTTTCAAGGAAGACAGAAGTGACTATGGAGCAGGTTCAAGCTGAATTGATTGAAGTCCGAGGCCAGCTAGGGCTGATTATGATGGACATGCAAGAGTTGCGTCTGGATCAGAAGACACTCAGAGAAGAAAACCATCAGCTGAAGACCCAGGTGGGCTTGATCATGGAAGTGATAAAGAATGTGCTCAGAAAAGAAGATGATCAGCTTCCTGAGGTCGCAGAAAAAATGTTTGTTTCGCTTGTGCCTGTGGAACCTGTGCCAAGGTGTGATAAGCCTCAGATATCTCATGCACGACAGAGAGCTCTAGAATTTTCTTGTCAATGTCTTGCTTCTCAGGATAATCATATGCCTAGAAGTTATCAGAAGACAAGGCCATGTAACAGAGTTTTCGATCAGATTCCTGTGACGTATGCTCAACTGTTGCAACCTTTGCTTCAATGCCAGGTGATTAAGCTTCAGACCATGAATCCTTTGACTGGTAAGCCTCCATCAGGTTTTGATGTGAATGCCCATTGCGATTTCCACTCTGGGGCACTGGGGCATAACATTAAGGACTGTAAAGCTTTTAAGCATAAAATCCAGGACCTGATTGACTCAAAGGCAATTGAATTCACGTCGGGCGGCGTAAGCGTATCAGATGGTCCTATCCCAGTCACCGCAAAAGAGATGGATGTTCCTATTCCCTCACCTGAAGCTGCGTTAGGTCAGGAGTATATCCTGCAATCTTTGGTGTCTAAGTCCCCTTGTCCACAGTTGCTGCCTGTTCCTGGGCCAAGCCTGAGGATGAAAGTTCCTGAATAAAGGGAGTCCCCGATACCTCAGACTCAGTCTCTAGATGTTTCAACTGTTCAGAGTCAACAATCTTTTGGTTCTTTGCATCAGATATATATTCCCCTCCAGAGTCAACATTCATATCGTCATCAGTCACGTCAGCACGCCCGACCAAGACTGAGGAAGCCAAAGAGACATTTCACTCACCTGTCATTGTCGTACAGTCAGATATTGCCAGACTTGATCAGAGATGGATTGATAGTGCTGAAGAAGGTTAATCCAGAGATTCATCCACTTCCTCCAGGTTTTGATGTAAGTGCCCATTGTGATTTTCATTCTGGGGCACAGGGGCATTCAACCGAAGACTGCAAGGTGCTTAAGAGCAAGATTCAAACTCTTCTTGACTCCAACGTGTTCTTTGTCACACTGCAGGGTATCCAGATCAACGATCTTTCTTCATCCAGCTAGATGGGTTCAGCAGTCAATGTTATGGAGGGATCTACCGAGAGCGGATGTTCAAAAAAGTATCAGATTGACTTCGACGAGTAATTCTGAAGATGGTTGGTTCATCAGCAAATCAAGACTTGAAAGCCCAGTTCCCTGAAGTTGGCAGCTCTTTTTATCATGTCATTTTCTTGCATTTGTAGTTTCTTTTCTGTTTAAGTGCAAATTTCATTTGTAAAACGTGTTTGTTTTTGATTGATAATGATAATGAAATGAATATGCATGTTTTGATTAAATCCAGTCGTGTTCACTCAATGCTTTTCTATTGATGTCAAACGCTTGTTTAAGCGGAATTCGAGGGAGGATGACGAAGTTAAAAAGACGCAAAGCTTCCGATAGTATGCTTTTGAAAAAAAAACCTCTGCTGATGATGTACAAGCATTGTTTCAAATTCCTAAACACCGGAGAGATAAGGAGTTAATCCCTAGTTAACCCCTTTGAGCCTAGTAGTAGGAGTTTCTTTCTGAAAACGAAAAATCCTCAATCTTAACCTGGGGCAGGGTAGGTGTCAGTTAATTTGACCGAGCATCCAAATTGCAGAAGGGAGTGTTCCTGTTCGAGGATCAATCACACCTGTATAGGTCGTACCTAAAGAACCACAATGTTTATCCAAGGAGTGAGACAGTCACAATTCTTCTAACGAGTCAGACAAGCCAGTGTCACACGATTTGTTCCGAAAAAAGAATCAAAAAAGAAAAGAAAAGAAAAGAAAAATAAAAAGCCCGTTAAGTCGATAACTTGTAAACAAGTGGCTTAAGCAAAAATTAGGGCATCCGCTGGACTTCGAAATTAAAAGAAACTCAAAAGAGTTAGTCCAGAAAAAAAATAGGGAAATAAAAAAACGATATAGAACAAGTCGTGTGATTTCGGACACCAAAGTGAGTGACTGTCACTCTGAAAAACTTGTGGTTTCCTGAACCATCACTCCTGTCATTCAACCTTTGAGAGGTGAACGCTTGTGTCGAATTAGCTGAACATAGGATTGGATAAAATCAAGGAGAATGGGTGGGTTAAAATAAACTTAGAGCCTTATATCCTTTCCTTCTATAACCTTGAACCTGGCCAAGTTACAACCTTCAAAAGTTCTAATTGAAGCAGATTTGTTTCGAAAGCATACTTCGGTAAAGATCGCGTCGAAACTGAATCCTAAAAGGATTCTTCTTACCTTGTGGGTATTGATATTGACATTCTGATAAGTGATTCATTTACTATGTTACAACTTTTTTCCAGTGAACAGACTTGGATTTCAAAACTATCATATGCATTGCATTAATATTATCATTTGCAAAATAAATTGTTTTACTTGCGAGTAAGCACTTGACATCAAAAGAGCTTCTACAATGCGAAGTTTGATCGAGCTAAGATGCAAAGCACCGGAGAGCCTCGTCAAGCCGGGGCATGCCAAAGGATCACAAAAGAGGAGTCATTCGTTCCAAGATTCAGTTAATCTGGGGCAATCAGGTCGAGATTCGATGAGTCTCTCGAAGTCAAAGGCACTTCTCCAAATCAGCCAGTCAGGGGCAAAGTCATTGTGAGGCTGGGGCAAGCTACCCCAAGAGCACGAAAGCTCTCCTTATCCAGCAGACAATTAACTTGAAGAGGCTTAAAATGCTGAGGCAACTCATATCAAACCGTCAGGGTACAGAAATCTCAGGTTTCCTTTCAAGGAAGGTTTTATATAAGTCCCACAGGCTTGGGCAAAATTGGAAACAAAGCAATTGTTCCTCTCCATAACTTCAGAACTTATCAGAATTATTCAAGCAGGTTCAGTCAACTTTCAAGTTCAAGATGAATGTCAGGAAGTCATAGAAATTATCCCCTGACCCACACCAAACATGTGTCCGGATAGAGCATTTCTCAACCTTAGTTGTACCTAAGCTTTCATGGAAAACCTAAAGCCCAATCACACTCGGAACATCCAATAGATTTGCTACGTTTTTATCCCCACAAAGTGAAAATGTCAGACCAGAAGTATCTCGCCCACGATAATATACAGTCGAGATCAGTTCATCCCCGGCAGGTTAGAACCCCATACAATCAAGGTTATCCTCAGCAGGTCGAGATCGATATCTCCAACAGAGTAGGATTATCTCCAACAAGTAGGCGTGGGATTATCCTCAGCAGTGGAATGAATTCAGAATTTCGTTTTCCCCGCAGAGTCTGAATGACTGGCTCCTTTCCCTCAAAGTCTAGGTCATTGACTCATTCCCCAAGCGGAAGTTGTTATTGTTGAGTTTATTTCTCATTTTCCCCAAGCAGAGGTCGATGTCGTTTCCCTCCTTACCTAATCCCCAGCCAAGTCAGTGGAGTAATTTTCTTCCCCACCGAATGGGACTTACTCAGAGATTGTTATTCTCCATCCTCAGCAGAGAGAAAGCTCGGGATGTTTCCCTAGTAGATCTTATTCATAATCCCTAATAGATAGCGGATTAAATCTTCAGCAGAGCGGGACCTCTGAAAAAATAGATCCATCCTTCAGCAGTCCACCACGATTCCCAGCGGAGCTGTCTGTTCCCCAGAATGTTATATTCTGGTGGACCATCCAGGGCTGATTTCCCCGGTAGAGTGGAGTTATTTGTCTCCAGCCGAGTTGTTAGTTCCCCAAAAGAGTGGTATTCTGGTAGGCCATCTGGGACGTTTTCCTCAGCAGAGTTTGATTTTTGATCCCCAGCAGAGTGGATTTGTGCTTAGCAGAGCAATTTTACCTAGAAGTTTTCTCGGAGGCCATCCAAGGCTTATATTCCCCAGCATGAGTCCGTTTGCACTAGGCGTGCCTAGTCTTCCTCCAGCGGAGTTTGTTCTCTTCTTTAGCATTTATTTTGTTAGAGTGGTCCCTTTGCATTTGCATCATGCATATCATCCTCCCAAACGCGTATCATTTCCATTTCGTATGGAGCATTACGCCATATTCAAACATATGCATGTGAAACATAAGCCAGGTTGTTACCTTTCTAATTAGGTGGTGGTTATCCCCTACAGGTGATCTTCAGGCTTCAGCTTTTACGTCGAGCATTCAGACTCCGGCTCCTCTGTTGAACATCTAGGTTCCGACATTTTCTATTTGTGACGTTTTGCTTTACCCGTGAAGTGCCCACACTTCGTTTGGTTATATTAATCCCATTAAGTTTTGTGATGGTATCTCTTGCTCTGTTGAACTTCCAAATTCCGGTGAAGGCTCAGTTTGTGAAATATTCCCTTTGTATATCAGATACACCGGTTTCCGTTTAGGTTGTTTTCATTGAGTGTTTAGGCTCTGGTTGGATTGTTTTGTTGAGTGTTTAGGCTCCGGTTGGTTTGCTTCGTTGAGTGTTTAGGCTCCGGTTGGTTTACTTTGTTGAGTGTTTAGGCTTCGGTTCGTTCGTCTCGTTGAGTGTTTAGGCTACGGTTGGTTCGTCTCGTTGAGTGTTTAGGCTTCGGTTGGTTTTCTTTGTTGAGTGTTTAGGCTCCAGTTGGTTTGCTTCGTTGAGTGTTTAGGCTCTGGTTGGTTTGCTTCGTTGAGCGTTTAGGCTCCGATGGGTTTGCTTCATTGAGTGTTTAGGCTCCGGTTGGTTAGCTTCGTTGAGTGTTTAGGCTCCGGTTGGTTTGCTTCGTTGAGAGTTTAGTAGTGTTTAAGCTCCGGTTGGTTTGCTTCATTGAGTGTTCAGGCTCCGTTTGGATTATTTTCGTTGAGTGTTTAAGCTCTGGTTGGATTGTTTCGTTGAGTGTTTAGGCTCCGGTTGGTTTGCTTCGTTGAGTGTTTAGGCTCCGATTGGTTTGCTTCGTTGAGTGTTTAGCCTCCGGTTGGTTTGCTTCGTTAAGTGTTTAGGCTCCGGTTGGATTGCTTCGTTGAGTGTTTAGACTCCGATTGGTTTGCTTCGTTGAGTGTTTAGGCCCCGGTTGGTTTGCTTCGTTGAGTGTTTAGGCTCCGGTTGGTTTGCGTCGTTGAGTGTTTAGGCTCCGGTTGGTTTGCTTCGTTGAGTGTTTAGGCTCCGGTGGGTTTGCTCCGTTGAGTGTTTAGGCTCCGGTTGGTTTGCTTCGTTGAGTGTTTAGGCTTCAGTTGGTTTGGTTCGTTGAGATTTTAGACTCTGGTTGGTTTGCTTCGTTGAGTGTTTAGGCTCCAGTTGGTTTGCTTCTTTGAGTGTTTAGGCTCCAGTTGGTTTGCTTCGTTGAGTGTTTAGGCTCCGGTTGGTTTGCTTCGTTGAGCGTTTAGGCTCCGGTGGGTTTGCTTCATTGAGTGTTTAGGCTCCGGTTGGTTAGCTTCGTTGAGTGTTTAGGCTCCGGTTGGTTTGCTTCGTTGAGAGTTTAGTAGTGTTTAAGCTCCGGTTGGTTTGCTTCATTGAGTGTTCAGGCTCCGTTTGGATTATTTTCGTTGAGTGTTTAAGCTCTGGTTGGATTGTTTTGTTGAGTGTTTAGGCTCCGGTTGGTTTGCTTCGTTGAGTGTTTAGGCTCCGTTTGGTTTGCTTCGTTGAGTGTTTAGCCTCCGGTTGGTTTGCTTCGTTGAGTGTTTAGGCTCCGGTTGGATTGCTTCGTTGAGTGTTTAGACTCCGATTGGTTTGCTTCGTTGAGTGTTTAGGCCCCGGTTGGTTTGCTTCGTTGAGTGTTTAGGCTCCGGTTGGTTTGCTTCGTTGAGTGTTTAGGCTCCAATTGGTTTGCTTCGTTGAGTGTTTAGGCTCCGGTGGGTTTGCTCCGTTGAGTGTTTAGGCTCCGGTTGGTTTGCTTTGTTGAGTGTTTAGGCTTCAGTTGGTTTGGTTCGTTGAGATTTTAGACTCTGGTTGGTTTGCTTCGTTGAGTGTTTAGGCTCCAGTTGGTTTGCTTCTTTGAGTGTTTAGGCTCCGGTTGGTTTGCTTCGTTGAGTGTTTAGGCTCTGGTTGGTTTGTTTCGTTGAGTGTTTAGGCTCCGGTTGGTTTGATTCATTGAGTGTTTAGGCTCCAGTTGGATTGCTTCGTTGAGTGTATAGGCTCCGGTTGGTTTGCTTCGCTGAGTGTTCAGGCTCCGTTTGGGTTGTTTTTGTTGAGTGTTTAGGCTCCGATTGGTTTGCTTTGTTGAGTGTTTAGGCTCCGATTGGTTTGCTTCATTAAGTGTTTAGGCTACGGTTGGGTTGATTCGTTGAGTGTTTAGGCTCCGGTTGGTTTGCTTCGTTGAGTGTTTAGGCTCCGGTTGGTTTGTTTCGTTGAGTGTTTAGGCTCCGGTTGGTTTGCTTCGTTGAGTGTTTAGGCTCCGAATGGATTGCTTCGTTGAATGCTTAGGCTCCGGTTGGTTTATTTCGTTGAGTGTTTAGGCTCCAGTTGGTTTGCTTCGTTGAGTGTTTAGGCTGCGGTTGGACTGCTTCGTTGAGTGTTTAGGCTTCGGTTGGTTTGCCTCGTTTAGTATTTAGGCTCCGGTTTGTTTGCTTCGTTGAGTGTTTAGGCTCCGGTTGGTTTGCTTCGGTGAGTGTTTAGGCTCCGGTGGGTTTGCTACGTTGAGTCTTTAGGCTCCGTTTGGTTTGCTTTGTTGAGTGTTTGTTCTCTGGTTGGATTGCTTTGTTGAGTGTTTAGGCTCCGGTTGGTTTTCTTCGTTGAGTGTTCAGGCTCCGTTTGGGTTGTTTTCGTTGAGTGTTTAGGCTCCGGTTTGATTGTTTCGTTGAGTGTTTAGGCTCCGATTGGTTTGCTTCGTTGAGTGTTTAGGCTCCGATTGGTTTGCTTCGTTGAGTGTTTACGCTCCGGTTGATTTGTTTCCTTGAGTGTTTAGGCTCCGATTGGTTTGCTTCGTTGAGTGTTTAGGCTCTGATTGGTTTGCTTCGTTGAGTGTTTAGGATCCGAATGGTTTTGTTTCGTTGAGAGTTTAGGCTCCAGCTGGTTTGCTTCGTTGAGTGTTTAGGCTCCGGTGGGATTGCTTCGTTGAGTGTTTAGGCTCCAATTGGTTTGCTTCGTTGAGTGTTCAGGCTCCGTTTGGGTTGTTTTCGTTGAGTGTTTATGCTCCGGTTGGATTGTTTCGTTGAGTGTTTAGGCTCCGGTTGGTTTGCTTCGTTGAGTGTTTAGGCTCGGATTGGTTTGCTTCGTTGAGTGTTTAGGCTCTGGTTGGTTTGTTTCGTTGAGTGTTTAGGCTACGGTTGGTTCGTCTCGTTGAGTGTTTAGGCTCCGGTTGGTTTTCTTTGTTGAGTGTTTAGGCTCCAGTTGGTTTGCTTCGTTGATTGTTTAGGCTCCGGTTGGTTTGCTTCGTTGAGCGTTTAGGCTCCGGTGGGTTTGCTTCATTGAGTGTTTAGGCTCCGGTTGGTTAGCTTCGTTGAGTGTTTAGGCTCCGGTTGGTTTGCTTCGTTGAGAGTTTAGTAGTGTTTAAGCTCCGGTTGGTTTGCTTCATTGAGTGTTCAGGCTCCGTTTGGATTATTTTCGTTGAGTGTTTAAGCTCTGGTTGGATTGTTTCGTTGAGTGTTTAGGCTCCGGTTGGTTTGCTTCGTTGAGTGTTTAGGCTCCGATTGGTTTTCTTCGTTGAGTGTTTAGCCTCCGGTTGGTTTGCTTCGTTGAGTGTTTAGGCTCCGGTTGGATTGCTTCGTTGAGTGTTTAGACTCCGATTGGTTTGCTTCGTTGAGTGTTTAAGCCCCGGTTGGTTTGCTTCGTTGAGTGTTTAGGCTCCGGTTGGTTTGCTTCGTTGAGTGTTTAGGCTCCGGTTGGTTTGCTTCGTTGAGTGTTTAGGCTCCGGTGGGTTTGCTTCGTTGAGTGTTTAGGCTCGGATTGGTTTGCTTCGTTGAGTGTTTAGGCTTCAGTTGATTTGGTTCGTTGAGATTTTAGACTCTGGTTGGTTTGCTTCGTTGAGTGTTTAGGCTCCAGTTGGTTTGCTTCTTTGAGTGTTTAGGCTCCAGTTGGTTTGCTTCGTTGAGTGTTTAGGCTCCGGTTGGTTTGCTTTGTTGAGCGTTTAGGCTCCGGTGGGTTTGCTTCATTGAGTGTTTAGGCTCCGGTTGGTTAGCTTCGTTGAGTGTTTAGGCTCCGGTTGGTTTGCTTCGTTGAGAGTTTAGTAGTGTTTAAGCTCCGATTGGTTTGCTTCATTGAGTGTTCAGGCTCCGTTTGGATTATTTTCGTTGAGTGTTTAAGCTCTGGTTGGATTGTTTCGTTGAGTGTTTAGGCTCCGGTTGGTTTGCTTCGTTGAGTGTTTAGGCTCCGATTGGTTTGCTTCGTTGAGTGTTTAGCCTCCGGTTGGTTTGCTTCTTTGAGTGTTTAGGCTCCGGTTGGATTGCTTCGTTGAGTGTTTAGACTCCGATTGGTTTGCTTCGTTGAGTGTTTAGGCCCCGGTTGGTTTGCTTCGTTGAGTGTTTAGGCTCCGGTTGGTTTGCTTCGTTGAGTGTTTAGGCTCCGGTTGGTTTGCTTTGTTGAGTGTTTAGGCTCCGGTGGGTTTGCTCCGTTGAGTGTTTAGGCTCCGGTTGGTTTGCTTCGTTGAGTGTTTAGGCTTCAGTTGGTTTGGTTCGTTGAGATTTTAGACTCTGGTTGGTTTGCTTCGTTGAGTGTTTAGGCTTCAGTTGGTTTGCTTCTTTGAGTGTTTAGGCTCCGGTTGGTTTGCTTCGTTGAGTGTTTAGGCTCTGGTTGGTTTGTTTCGTTGAGTGTTTAGGCTCCAGTTGGTTTGATTCGTTGAGTGTTTAGGCTCCAGTTGGATTGCTTCGTTGAGTGTATAGGCTACGGTTGGTTTGCTTCGCTGAGTGTTCAGGCTCCGTTTGGGTTGTTTTTGTTGAGTGTTTAGGCTCCGATTGGTTTGCTTTGATGAGTGTTTAGGCTCCGATTGGTTTGCTTCATTAAGTGTTTAGGCTACGGTTGGTTTGATTCGTTGAGTGTTTAGGCTCCGGTTGGTTTGCTTCGTTGAGTGTTTAGGCTCCGGTTGGTTTGTTTCGTTGAGTGTTTAGGCTCCGGTTGGTTTGCTTCGTTGAGTGTTTAGGCTCCGAATGGATTGCTTCGTTGAATGCTTAGGCTCCGGTTGGTTTGTTTCGTTGAGTGTTTAGGCTCCAGTTGGTTTGCTTCGTTGAGTGTTTAGGCTGCGGTTGGATTGCTTCGTTGAGTGTTTAGGCTTCGGTTGGTTTGCCTCATTTAGTATTTAGGCTCCGGTTTGTTTGTTTCGTTGAGTGTTTAGGCTCCGGCTGGTTTGCTTCGGTGAGTGTTTAGGCTCCGGTGGGTTTGCTACGTTGAGTGTTTAGGCTCCGTTTGGTTTGCTTTGTTGAGTGTTTGTTCTCTGGTTGGATTGCTTTGTTGAGTGTTTAGGCTCCGGTTGGTTTTCTTCGTTGAGTGTTCAGGCTCCGTTTGGGTTGTTTTCGTTGAGTGTTTAGGCTCCGGTTTGATTGTTTCGTTGAGTGTTTAGGCTCCGATTGGTTTGCTTCGTTGAGTGTTTAGGCTCCGATTGGTTTGCTTCGTTGAGTGTTTACGCTCCGGTTGATTTGTTTCCTTGAGTGTTTAGGCTCCGATTGGTTTGCTTCGTTGAGTGTTTAGGCTCTGATTGGTTTGCTTCGTTGAGTGTTTAGGATCCGAATGGTTTTGTTTCGTTGAGTGTTTAGGATCCAGCTGGTTTGCTTCGTTGAGTGTTTAGGTTCTGGTGGTATTGCTTCGTTGAGTGTTTAGGCTCCAATTGGTTTGCTTCGTTGAGTGTTCAGGCTCCGTTTGGGTTGTTTTCGTTGAGTGTTTATGCTCCGGTTGGATTGTTTCGTTGAGTGTTTAGGCTCCGGTTGGTTTGCTTCGTTGAGTGTTTAGGCTCGGATTGGTTTGCTTCGTTGAGTGTTTAGGATCCGGTTGGTTTGTTTCGTTGAGTGTTTAGGCTCCTGTTGGTTTGCTTCGTTGAGTGTTTAGGCTCCGGTTATTTTGTTTCGTTGAGTGTTTAGGCTCCGGTTGGTTTGCTTCGTTGAGTGTTTATGCTTCGATTGGTTTGCTTCGTTGAGTGCTTAGGCTCCGGTTGGATTGCTTCGTTGAGAGTTTAGGCTTCGGTTGGTTTGCTTCGTTGAGTGTTTAGGCTCCGGTTTGTTTGCTTCGTTGAGTGTTTAGGCTCCGGTTGGTTTGCTTCGGTGAGTGTTTAGGCTCCGGTGGATTTGCTTCGTTGAGTGTTTAGGCTCCGTTTGGTTTGCTTTGTTGAGTGTTTATTCTCCGGTTGGATTGCTTCGTTGAGTGTTTAGACTCTGGTTTGTTTGCTTCGTTGAGTGTTCAGGCTCCGTTTGGGTTGTTTTCGTTGAGTGTTTAGGCTCCGGTTGGATTGTTTTGTTGAGTGTTTAGGCTCCGATTGGTTTGCTTCGTTGAGTGTTTAGGCTCCGATTGGTTTGCTTCGTTGAGTGTTTACGCTGCGGTTGGTTTGTTTCGTTGAGTGTTTAGGCTCCGATTGGTTTGCTTCGTTGAGTGTTTAGGCTCCGGTTGGTTTGCTTCGTTGAGTGTTTAGGCTCCGATTAGTTTGCTTCGTTGAGTGTTTAGGTTCCGGTTGGTTTTTTTCGTTGAGTGTTTAGGCTCCGGTTGGTTTGCTTCGTTGAGTGTTTAGGTTCCGGTTGGATTGCTTCGTTGAGTGTTTAGGCTCCGATTGGTTTGTTTCGTTGAGTTTTTAGGCTCCGGTTGGTTTGCTCCGTTGAGTGTTTAGGCTCTGATTGGATTGCTTTGTTGAGTGTTTAGGCTCCAGTTGGTTTGCTTCGTTGAGTGTTTAGGCTCCGGTTGGTTTGCTTCGTTGAGTGTTTAGGCTCCAGTTTGTTTGCTTCATTGAGTGTTTAGGCTCCGATTGGTTTGCTTCGTTGAGTGTTTAGGCTCCGGTTGGTTTGCTTCGTTGATTGTTTAGGCTCCGGTTTGTTTGCTTTGTTGAGTGTTTAGGCTCCGGTTGATTTGCTTCATTGAGAGTTTAGGCTCCGGTTGGTTTGCTTCGTTGAGTGTTTAGGCTCCGGTTGGTTTGCTTTGTTGAGTGTTCGTACTCCGGCCAATTTTCTTTTGTTGATGTGCTCCTCATCTCGTTGAGTATATAGGCTTCGGCAGATTTCATTGATTCATTTAGTTCGTTTAATATCCAGATTCCGACAATTTGAAGTATTCCCTTTTTTATAGTTTTCCCCAAGCAGAGTGACTCGTTAAGTTCTCTTTCCCCCAGCGGGGCATGTTTGTAGTCAGTGTAGTTATCTCCGGAGATTCTTGTTTGCAGTTTTATTTTCTGTGGTTGGAAAATTTTCAGGTTCTTTGGTATTCAACCGTCTTTTACCTTGATTGCTTGAAAGTCGTTCGCTTTTCACTCATTCAGGTACAAGTTGTTTGAATAGGGGCAACTGTTGTACCCCAAAATTTGACCAACCCGTTTTCTTAATCTTTGGCTTTTGTTTCATTGCATTTTATCATCTATGCATCACTAACCAATTCATATGGTAATTTTTAAAGTTTGTGAATAAAGCATAAAAATCCAATTGATAAAAAGTTAGAAATGAACATGGTAAGTGTTGAACACACAACCATTGGGTCACAAGTATAGAACTTCACCAACTCAGCTAGTGCACGCATGTGAAAACTTATGGAGAAAGAAGGTTAAGTATCAAGGAATGAAATAAAATGCAAACAGCCAAAAGAGCTGATCCACACGGATCGAACTCAGGACGTTGGGCAAGGCTAATATATGAGTGCGCATGCCATGACCACTGGGGTGGTAATACTTCCAGTGTTTTAAACCACCCTAGTGTAATATATACTTCAACGTGTGAAAATTCTGGGCCACCTCAAACAAACCAGGCAAGGCAAGAGCAACATATGTGAAGCTTCAAACTTGGGCAAAACAGTATCAATTTTAGCAAACTCAAAGTCTATCTTGTGTGATTTTCAACAAGGAATCAGATGGCATTATTAGTTTTCTCAAATTGTTGGTGTGAATTAAAACCCGATAGCAGATGCAAGAGGAAGCTTTGAGATGAGATGAGGTTGAAACCTCTATTAAACTAGTTCTTCATTTTTCAAAACCAAGTTTGTTTCTCTTCATTTCTTTGCCCATAGTCACTCATCGGCATCCTCTAAAGCTGTTTGAACCATTACTTCGCCTTGAAGCTTTCAGAAACCTGATTTCCATTTTCACTATTGTTAAACCTTTGAGCTTCAACTGAAAAGATAGATAACTATAAAATTACACTTCAAACTAGTTACCAGTAGCTTCGTCTTGCTTCACTAATTGATAACCCTCTCTCACCTTGCATTTATATTTCATTTTAAGGATTTAATTTAACTTTGAGTTTTTAGGGTTGTTCAGATTTGTGAGCAAATTCTCCATGCTCATTGAAATTCTGCTTGCACACGGACTGATGTTATAACTGATGTTATGACATCAACAATAACATAGGCCACTTAACAGTTAAGTAGCAGTAATTGAAAATAGTAAATAACACACAACAATTGATTTCCTCCCGTGCTTGAAATAAGAGCAATGCTTTCGTTCTTTTTCTCCACTGCTTGGTCACTTAATCCTATCTCAAAAGTTTGGAGAGAGCCAATGAGTTCCTCCACCTTCATGTGACATATATCTTGGGCTTCTTCAATGGTAGTGACCTTCATTGCAAACCTCTTAGGTAGGGACCTGAGAATTTTTCTACCAGTTTTTCTTTAGACATTTTCTCACCCAAGGCCCCTGGGCTGTTTGCAAGTTCCAGCACATTCATGTAAAATTCATGAATGGTCTCATCCTCTTTCATTTTCAAACCTTCAAATTTTGTGGTTAACATTTGAAGTCTAGACATCTTTACTTTGGAGGTTCCCTCATGAGTAGTGTTGAGGGTGTCCCAAACCTCTTTAGCTAGTTCACAATGGTGTACCAGCCTGAAGATGTTCTTATCTATGCCATTGAATAGGGCATTCAGTGCTTTAGAATTACCAAGAGCTAGAGCCTCTTGATCCTTAGTCCAGTCTTCTTCAGGGATCAGCACGGAAGCTCCATCTTTATCAATTTTGAATGGATGTTCCCATCCAGACTTCACAGCTTTCCATGCCTTGTAGTCTATAGACTTCAAGAATGCAATCATCCTTGGTTTCCAATAGTCATAGTTAGACCCATCCAGAACTGGTGGTCTATTTGTGAATCCTATGTCTTTGTTCATAATAGCAGAGTTTATCTTCCCTAGATCTCACCCAGATTCAAACAGGCAGGGTGCCTGCTCTGATGCCAATTAAAATTCTGCTTGCGCACATACTGATGTTATAACAGATGTTATGAAATCAACAATAACATAGCCCACTTAACAGTTAACTAGCAGTAATTGAAAACAGTAAATAACACACAATAATTAATTACCCAGTTCAGTGTCAACAACACTTACATATGGGGGCTACCAAGCCAGGGAGAAAATTAACTATTAGCAATATCAATTTAGAGTTAAACCTCCAGTTTACACTCCTCACTAAATCACTACCCAATGACACTTTAGCCTAGAGACTTTCTAGTACCTGAGTATACCCACTCACTCCCCACTATCACACACCTGTGATATCAGTTACAATTACAAAAATAGTTTTGAAGAGACACTCCAAAATGCACACCTTGATCTTGTTTTACAACTTTGATCAAGAACACATCACTCTTGCTTCACAGCTTTGAGTGTTACACCAACCTAGAAACTACCTAATCAAGACAATTATGCAGAAGTTAATTGCGTGAATTACAAGTGTTCCTAAGACACAATCGTGAAGAACAACCTCTTCACTTCTAAACCACTATGGTGATTTCTCTGTTTCTCTATCTGGAAGAGCTGCCTTCTAGGATTGCTTCTCCTGTTATTTATAGCAGCAGATCAATCCTTGGGCCTGGGCGCATAAGTTAGGTTTTATCCATCATAAAACCTCTCTTCAGTATTCTGCACACTTGCCACTTTAATCAGGTACATATTAGTTCCCCTAGGGCGTCTAAAATGTCTCCTGCATTCCAGCTTGAGCTTCTAATTTGTTTCCTGAGTTCTAACTACCAGAATAACAAACCTCCGCTTGATGTCATACGACATATGTCATAACATTGAGTATGACATCCAGCTTAACTTATAGTTAGCTTAGTTAACTTACCCTGCACAGTCCATATTATGAATGTATCAACATCAGACATGACATTCATACATGCACTAATATTTTGCCACAAAATGCAGCCAATCAAGAGCACTTACAAACTCCCCCTTTGGCAAATTTTTGGCTAAAACACTTTGTACTTACACCAGAGATTTATACACAGCAGAAGACATAACATAGGTTCTGTCATGTAGGTAAGTCACTTGCTGCTCAAGCTCTCAGACTCCTCACAGTTGGCTTTCAGCCCTGTCAAGCTCAACCTGCTCACACATCTGTTAGTTGCCATTACAGATGCAACATTACTTAGAGTAACTTGCTGGGTTACTCCCCCTCAAACTGATGCACTTATCGGTTGAGTCAATATCCTACATATACAGCAGTTACATAACTTGAGTACCTTTCTTGGTTACTCCCCCTAAATTGATGCTCTTTTCAGCTGAGTTCACAGCTTGTAGTTACATAGCACCATCCAGCCTGTTTTGGATGTCATGACATCCAGGAAAACATTCTGAAGTCACACAAATTACTAAGCCTAACACTCTGACCTGTTAGCTTAGACTTCAGCAGTCTCACTTGCTTGTAGACTAACTAGTGCTCCTCTCCCTACAGGGATGCACCACCCTCATAGTCTGCTCACCTGGCAGATACACACACAATCTGCTTGCACCTTTGCATATACACACACTAGCATACATTCCTAATTAGTTCTAGCCAATAATCAAAAACGCCAGCATACATTCACAGCAGGTTTATTATTCCACACCACAACCACATCAGTACCTGCAACATTTCTAGCAGTTCTAACATATCAGCATACATTACAGCATCAGCTGCCATCATCTGCAGAACCTGTGGTTACCACCCTGCATTCAAGATGAGCTAACATCCTCAAGCATTCAAATCCACTTGTTCTTCCACCTGCTTATTATAATCACATATGCACTCAACACTCTTTCTCTCCCCCTTTTTAGCCACAAATTAAAATCCAACTAACCATAGTATAGATTTAGGGACAACACATGTTAGCATACATTACATATGGTCACAACTCACACACACTGCATCCTTAGCTCAGCAGTTCAGCAACCTGAGCCATACACACTATTCTTCCTCCTCTTCAGCAGAGCTTGCCCTGTCTTCTGGTGTACCTACTTCCTCTGACCTATCTTTACTTGTTACCTCACTTGCACCACTGGTTTCTTCAGAGTTCTCTGCAGCTTTTTCTGCTTCCTGAACTTCATCATCTGAGTCATCACTATTCTTGTTTTCATTAGCACATTCTGACCCCTCTTCTTGATCCAGAGTTCTGATTAATTTTTCCAGTTTTAACTTCCTTGTCTCTAACTCCTTGCAGGTGTCTTTGAGCATTTCTGTTACCTCAGTTTTGCTAGATGTTGAGGTCCTTTTGGAGGTCTCAGCTGAAGGTACAACAAGGTCAGGAACATGAGTTCCTTTAAACAGCTTATAGTTGAAGGACAAAGGTGTTTCTCTCTTGCAGGCTATGTCATTTTCCTTGACAATGTTGGGATGCTGATCACAGATTATCCCACAGATGAGTGAAGGGAAGGCAATAGGTCCCTTGACACTATAACTCCCAGCATGCTTCATTATTTTCTCATGTATGTATGTCCCATAATTGAGGTGAGTCTGAGTTCCCACTGCATATATGAACCTTCCAAGGATGGTGGCCACTGTGGTCTTATGATTTGTGGGCACCCAGTTTCCAGCCCTAATTTTGTGAAGCATAGCATATTTGACACTTAGCTTGCTTGCTACAAGCTTCCCTTTGGATGGCCATAGTCTGACTTGTTTGACAGTGATTTCTTTACACACTTGATGATCTGAGGCTTGTATTTCAGTCAGCCCTTCATGAGGTCACCCCAGGTACTTGTTAATGAGTGCTGCTGTAAACTTGACACACTTTCCTCTAACATATACTTTCCCATACTCACTTGATTTCTTATCAGCACTTTCTCCTACCAGATTGACTATGAACTCTTTCACCAACATTTCATAACATTGAGACAGCTGAGTCACTGTTTTCATCAAGCCAGCATTGCTTATCAGGGCCATGATTTCTTTGTTCTCAAGAGCATTTTGAGCAAGCTCCCTTTCTATGGCCAATCTCTTGTGATACACGTATTTCCATCTGTTGACACTAGATGGATAGTGAAAGGAAATGTTATCAGTAGGTACCTCAGGTATGTTTGCAGCCAGTTTGCTTGGTTTGAATGTCAGTGGCATCAATAGCTACATCAGAATCCGTTTCTGATTCTGAACTGGACTCAACTTTCTACTTCTTGGTGACAACTTTGCTCTAGCCCATAGGAGGACCAACCTTAGACCTCTTTGTACCAGTCTTCTTTGCAGAGGTTTCTTGTTCAGCAATCTTCTTATCCTTCTTTTGCTTGGGGGAACTTTGATCTGCTGCCCTTTTTTCTTTTCTTGTCATTAGCCTTTTGGCTATTCCTGGATTAAGCTTAACAATGAGATCATTGTCTGAGTAGTCTTTTAGGTCAACTACTTCAGTTTTTTTTGGCTCCATGTGTGCATTCATCTGAGTGTTTAGCCTTTTCACCCTTGTTCTTTTCTTCTGGTGCAGGGTCTTTTGATGTTGTGACATCCGGCAAGACGTTGGCTTGATCATGTGGTTTAGGCTCAGACCCCTTTATGCTAGATGTCGTGGGTATATTGAGAGCACTAGCCACCATTTCTGCGAGTTTCAGGTGGGTTCGCCTAGCTTCTTCTGTATCTAGGGCATTCGATTCAAGAGTAGAGGAAGCTTGACCAGAGCCTAGGTTTCTGGGTTTTCTTGCATGCAACTTTCTAGGTTTCTTTACCAACAATCCTTCTGGTGTCATCATGCGCAGGGGCGCTATCTCTAGAACCTCATTAGGGTTAGTTTCAGCATTGCTAGTGGTGATTTTAGGGTTTGTATGTTGTGACATGGTTGATGACTTTGATCGAGAGATGATGACTTTTCTTTGCTTGGGTAAGTTGTTATGGAAGCTGAAAAGATTATACTGGCACCAAGAGGGGAGGAGGTGTATATTATACGTGATGGTGGGGTACGTTTGCTCAATAGGAAGGAACTTGCCTTTTTGATTTATTATTGAAAGTATTGATTTCAAGGCATAATTCCCAATTACTGTTAATTGCTATAACTCCTTATTATAGGAACTCAATTTCCATCGATCATTCTTAACTTGAGATTCCTTGATAATTTTTGAGCCCCTGTCAGCAATATTTAGTACATAGTCCCCGTAGTTTCCACACGTTATTGTCCATTCACACACTCTACCACTGAGCATTCCCCTCTTGAAATCAGCAGACCTCTCTTGGATGGATCCTTTTATGTCACAGAACAGGGTCATAACATCAGGAGTGACATTGCTTCTTTTCTGCAGGGTAGCTTCCATGGACTCCATCAGGTTCCAATATTGCCTATCTAGCTTTACCTGATGACCAATCTTTGGGTATCCCTTCTTGTCTAGCCTTCCCACCTGACTTTTCTTACAACCTGTTCTTCTTTCTGAGGCATACTTTGACGATCTTTTTGCTGATGATTTGGACCTGGTTCTTTTCTCTAGCCCTAGGTGATCCTTCTGTTCCTCATTAACTAATCCATTTATGTTACTTCTGGGCTCCCATAGGTAACAGTTATTCTTGGATCTAGATCCCCTCATTTCTTCCTTACCCTCTTCATTGATCACCACACACTTATCTTTGGAAAAGTGGGCTTTTAAACCTTGATCACATAGCTGACTTATGCTTATTAGGTTAATAGTTAATCCTTTAACAAACAGAACATCCTTCAATTCTGGAGCTTTAGGATTGTCAAGTTGTCCAGCACCTGTGATTTCTCCTCTAGCTCCATCACCAAAGGTCACATGACTAGATGAATGAGGTTTGATTTTGATCAACAGATCCTCAGTTCCAGTCATATGCCTGGAGCAGCCACTGTCAAAGTACCAATCCTCTTTGGTTGGCATTCTCAGGGAAATGTTAGCTGTTAGAGCTACAGTCTTGACAACCCATTGCGTTTACTTCTTAGTCACTTCCTTCTTCTTGGGTTTGGCTTGATGCTGCCTCCAGCTCTGGTTGGCATGATGCTGCCTTTGTCCATGATGCTGCCTTTTTCCATACTTACCCTGGTTAGCACTTCTTTGGCTAGGAAATCCATGCAGCCAGAAATATACAGCTCTAATGTGGCCAAGTTTACCACAATGGTAACACCTATGCTCTTGGAACTGTCTTTTGACTTGGTTCCAGTTTCTGTGAGGTGGATGTTGTGACATTGGTCGTGACATCCTATTTAGCTTATGAATCTCAGGTTGAAGTTTCTTGAGTTTCAGCACAGGGTTTTGTCTCTCAATAAACCCCAGTCCAGACCTATCTCCTGAGTTCTGACCACTTTGCAGAATCTCTTCTAGAGTATTAGTTCTAGGATTAAGCATCCTTATAGTTTTGGACATTTGGTCCAAGCTAGACTTTAGCACTCTGACCTCACCTTCAAGTGACTCTATAGTGACTAGATACTCCTCCTTTTCAGATTCTAGCTCCTTGATGAGTTTCTTCTGATATTCTCCCAGCTGGTACATATCATAGCTTTTAATGTGAAGCTTCTGATATGAGGCTGCAAGCTCCTCAAATGTCATGTCTTCTTCACTTGATTTCCCATCAGTGATGCACACATTGTTGAGAGCAGTGACATGTTTGGCAGCCTCAACATCTGACTCACTTTTTGAGTCTTCATAAGACCAAGAGACAGTTAGACTCTTTCCCTTTTTCTTGAGATATGTGGGACATTCTCTTCTAACATGACAATATCCCTCACACTCATGACATTGGACACCTTTGCTTTGGCCAGTGGTGTCTTCAGCTTTATCTTTGCCACTGTCAGAGGTTCTATTCTTGACATAGGGCTTTGATTTCTGATCTATCCTTTTGATCATTTTACTAAATTGTCTTCCAAGCAATGCTATTACTTCTGTCAAGTTTTCTTCTTTTCCCCCATCTTCTCCTTCTGCCTCTTCTGCAGTGCTTGAAACAAGAGCAATGCTTTTGTTCTTTTTCTCCACTGCCTGGTCACTTAATCCCATCTCAAAGGTTTGGAGAGAGCCAATGAGTTCCTCCACCTTCATGTGACATATATCTTGGGCTTCTTCAATGGCAGTGACCTTCATTGCAAACCTCTTAGGTAGGGACCTGAGAATTTTTCTCACCAGTTTTTCTTTAGACATTTTCTCACCCAAGGCCCCTGGGCTGTTTGCAAGTTCCAGCACATTCATATAAAATTCATGAATGGTCTCATCCTCTTTCATTTTCAAACCTTTAAATTTTGTGGTTAACATTTGAAGTCTAGACATCATTACTTTGGAGGTTCCCTCATGAGTAGTGTTGAGGGTGTCCCAAACCTCTTTAGCTAGTTCACAGTGGTGTACTAGCCTGAAGATGTTCTTATCTATGCCATTGAATAGGGCATTCAGTGCTTTAGAATTGCCAAGAGCTAAAGCCTCTTGACCCTTAGTCCAGTCTTCTTCAGGTATCAGCACTGAAGCTCCATCTTTATCAGTTTTGACTGGATGTTCCCATCCAGACTTCACAGCTCTCCATGCCTTGTAGTCTATAGACTTCAAGAATGCAATCATCCTTGGTTTCTAATAGTCATAGTTAGACCCATCCAGAACTGGTGGTCTATTTGTGAATCCTATGTCTTTCTCCATAATAGCAGAGTTTATCTTCCCTAGATCTCACCCAGATTCAAACAGGCAGAGTGCCTGCTCTGATGCCAATTGAAATTCTGCTTGCGCATAGACTGATGTTATAACAGATGTTATGAAATCAACAATAACATAGGCCACTTAACAGTTAACTAGCAGTAATTGAAAACAGTAAATAACACACAACAATTGATTACCCAGTTCAGTGTCAACAACACTTACATCTAGGGGCTACCAAGCCAGGGAGGAAATTCACTATTAGCAGTATCAATTCAGAGTTAAACCTCCAGCTTACACTCCTCACTTAATCACTACCCAATGACACTTCAGCCTAGAGACTCTCTAGTACCTGAGTATACCCACTCACTCCCCCACTATCACATACCTGTGATATCAGTTACAATTACAAAAATAGTTTTGAAGAGACACTCCAAAATGCATATCTTGATCTTGCTTCACAGCTTTGATCAAGAACACATCACTCTTGCTTCACAGCTTTGAGTGTTACACCAACCTAGAAACTACCTAATCAAGACAATTATGCAAAAGCTAATTGCGTGAATTACAAGTGTTCCTAAGACACAATCGTGAAGAACAACCTCTTCACTTCTAAACCACTATGGTGATTTCTCTGTTTCTCTATCTGGAACAGCTTCCTTCTAGGATTGCTTCTCCTGTTATTTATAGCAGCAGATCAGTCCTTGGGCCTGGGCTCATAGGTTAGGTTTTATCCATCATAAAACCTTTCTTCAGTATTATGCACACTTGCCACTTTAATCAGGTACATATTAGTTCCACTAGGGTGTCTAAAATGTCTCTTGCATTCCAGCTTGAGCTTCTGATTTATTTCCTGAGTTCTAGCTACCAGAATAACAAACCTCCGCTTGATGTCATACGACCTATGTCATATCATTGAGTATGACATCCAGCTTAACTTATAGTTAGCTTAGTTAACTTACCCTGCACAATCCATATTATAAATGTATCAACATCAGACATGACATTCATACATGCACTAATATTTTTCCATAAAATGCAGCCAATCAAGAGCACTTACACTCATAGTAAATCAATTGCTCTGAAGCATGGAGACATGAACGATGATGTTTGTTTGTGCTGAAACATATGGAGTTTTAGCTTAAAATAACGAGTTTGTGATTTTGCAAAATAAAAGGAACTGGGGTTGGAGACGAAGTGTTTCCCTCGTGTTTTAGGTTTTGCTCCAAAATTTGAATGCTCAATCCAATCATGTGTTGCCACAATTTTTTTTTTGAATTGACTTGTCTGTTGTGGTTGTGTTGTGATCTCATAGTGAGCGTGCATTGACTTTAAGTCCTGACCGTGTGATTTGGTGACTAGACTTTAGTAATTGGATTTGATGGCCTGAGTTGCTTTCAATCACGTGCGTGGGATTGATATGATGGCCTGGGCTTTTTTCTCTTTTATTTTCTTTTTAAAATCATTTTTAATTTCCATTTTATTTCAAAAAAATCATTAAAAATAGCTCCTGATTTCTTTTTTTCACCCAATTTTTTTTCATATATCATAAATACTTTTCCATTTCTGTTTCTTTTTTTTCAAATTTTTAAAAATAATTTTATAATTTATTATTTATTTTAGCTTTTATTTTCATTTAAAATGCTTTAAAAAAATTATTTCTCCATCATTTTGAAACTGTTTTTAGTCCAACTTTCGAGATCATGATACTTATAGTATTTATGATTTTTTCAAATATTTTGGGACATTTATTTGATTATTTGATACCTATTTGGTATTTTACCTTTTATTTTATTTTTATTTTCCATCTAATTTCATTTTAAAATTGTTTCTATTTTATTTTAGTGTGAATTTTGGTTGACTTTTGTTTGACTTGAGAAGTTACTTGGTTGATAATCTTCATCTCTTCCAATTATTGTATAGATGGCCTTTGGTTGATTTGAATCTTCATCATTTTAAACATGTTAATTAAATGATCATTTGATCATTTTTGACACTTTGGACTAATGATAGGTTCCTTCCTTAGTGTTTCATTTTTTGGACTATTGGACTTGGTGATAGGCAATCCCTTGTGATGACTTAACTTTGTTTTTCAATTACTTCTTCTCCATCTCACTTTTCCTTTTGTTTTGACTTGTGCTACATGTTTTAGGAGAGTGACTTTGTGTCATTTCTCTAACATGTATGGTACATACATTGTTATTGACCGACCTCCCATAGTATGATCTTCTTAATAGATTGTGCATGATTGCTTAACATAGCACTAAATTGGTCTTGAATCGATAACCACTAAAAATTAATTCCTAACTCCTAACATTAATCTTATTGCTTTTTAATTTTTGTCCTTTAATTACCGCTCTTTATCATTCTGCATTTATTTCATTTTTTCTTTCTTCTTTGATCTTTATTTCTTCATCTTGTCAAAAAACATAAAAAACATGATAAAATGATTCTAAACTGTAAAAAACTCTTAATCTTGGACTATGGTTATTATCCTGTACATTGAGGAGTTTTGGACCTATGGACTTAGAATTAGTGTTTCCCATGCTTGGAGTATTCTTGTTTAAAACTTGGAAGTTCATCTGATACCTTGCACTTTCCTGAAACCTTGAGTTCCTCTGATACTTATGGCCTTGAATCAAGCTTGGATGCTTTATTTGTTTCTCTGTGACTTTATGTGTTTGGATCCTCTTGCGTTCATCTGCTCAGTTACTTATCTTGTGGCTTTAATCCAAAGGGAATGAAGTGTTGGTTTTAACTCTTGTCAAATGTTTGCTTGTCCTGGTTAGTTCACTTGCACACACAAAAGGATTTCTCATGGGCTACCTGACAATGAGACCATTTATGTTATGCTTTAGGATAGTTTCTGTTAGAATACAGATTGGTTCTTATTTATATCTCTATGTTTTGATGATAACTCTTATGAAATTTTATATTAAAGAATTATATACTCTAAAATTTGGTTATGTATGTTTGCTGCAGATATTAAAAGTGAATCTTATTCTGAAAGCAAATTTGATCTGAACAAGAAAGTATGCAAGGCTCTGAAGCGTCAGAAGCATCTCCTAGAAGAATCTGAATGCTACCTACAGAAGATTCTGAGCGTTGTCTACAGAAGGATCTGAAGCAGAAGCTACAGAAGAATCTGAAGCAGAAGCCAGAAGCATCTGAAGCATTGAAGAATTCTGTATGAAGAGTTTCAAGCTTAGTTTATTTCAGAAGACTCTGATAGTACTACACTGTCAGTACTGAGGATCTGATCCTAAACTATGCTCTGAACAATTACACGCTGAAAGCACACTTGCTGCAAATACTCTGATTCAGCAAACTCTGATGAACATTAGAAGGCTTTGATCACTCAAGGCTCTGATGATATTTGCTGAAACTTGTTGAAGAAGAATTCAAATTTATGTCTGTTGGAATGGCCAAACGACTCTTTTCTCATTTATGCTAGACACAAGAATACAGACAAAAAGGATTTTTCTGTCCATTCTACTTCTAGGAAAGGTCATGTGATGTGAAGACAAAAAGGCTCAGACCTTTTCAGTATACAACCTTCAACGTGAAAAGCTTCTTGGACCTCTGTGCCTATAAAAGCAAGACTCCATCACTCTTCTTTAGTAGACAAAACATTGAAATAAATTCATTACAAGCTCTCATACAAATCTTTATCTTGCTGAATTTATTTCTAAGTTCTTAAAATCTTAAGTGTAAAATCACAGTTGTGATATAGCTTAATTAGAAGCATTTAAACACTTATTTTATTCTTACATTTGATTGTATAAGATCCTTAAGAAGATCCAGTTGGGATCAGTAGTTCTTAAGAAGACTAAGAACAATTGCTCTTAGTGCTTGCTATTGTAATCAGTTGATTAATAGTGGGTTAAGTCCTTGTTGAGAAAGGAAAATCACTCTTGATAGGGTGGACTGGAGTAGTTGAGTTCAACGAACCAGGATAAAAATCCTTGAGTTTTTATTGCCATAAGTTTTTCAATATACTTATTCAACCCCCCCTTCTAAGTATTTTCTCACCTTCAGTTTCTTCATCTCCTTCCATTCTTAAATTTTCAAAATCTTCTCTCTATTACAAAATCTTCTTGTTTTCAAACTTCGGCTCTTTCTTAATAAACCTTGACTTTGTCAAGTGATCTAGAAAATCTTTTCCTCAATAAATGCTAAGACACTTAAGCATATTCAAACTCATTTCAAAATTCTAAGAAGACACTAACATCATCAAATTCTTTTTCTGCCTTTATGCACCTTTTTCTTTAAGAGCCTATTTTTATAAAGATTGGATACTGGCCTAATTCTTGTAGTGATGCAAATCACTATACTTCTACAGATGTTGAGAAATGGACATTTTCCACTTGAATGTTGAAATGTACTTGTTTATGAAATCCAAGTAAAGGTTCTCCATATTAAGATGACGCAAATGCTCATTTCCTCATACTTGTGGGTTGTAAGTGAAGTTTTCCACTCGAATGTGTCAAATATCTTTTCACTTAAAATCAATCAACAAACAACAATAACCCTTTTAGCAATAGATAAGCAAGTGGTTCCCGTTGAGTACAATGGGGAGAGGTGTTAATATGTTTCCTTTGCATAACCAACCTTGGTATCCAGATCTCTCTTTTTAGTTTTTTTTATAGCTTTTTGTGGGTTTTGTTTGATCTCTTCCCATTCCCTTTGGAAACAATAAAGTTTGTCGGCGACTCTTACTTTTTCTAAATTAAGTTAATCAATAGCTTAATCTCAAATTTTTCCGCCGCGACAGGTGACGGTACACAGGGCACGTGCTTTGAGGGTATATTTTATTTTTTTGGTTAGCACTTGCACTTTTGTGGACACGAGTGCCACTTATACTGACGTTGCATATCTCTTGTAATTCTTGGATCTCACTCGAACTCATGAGTACAATTGGGGGCGGCTTTCCTATGCTATCTTTATTCGAAGTTGAGAGATGAATGTCGGTGGAGGATGAAGCAGGTCACAGGCAGCGTGACACTACTAATGGTAATAATTCTTGATACTTGAATGTTTTTTTAATTTTCATTTCATATTTTTGAAACCAATGTCGATAATTCTTGATTCTTGAATATTTTCTTTTTATTTTCGTTTCAGGCTTGGATCCTCTAGCACTTTCCGTGTATCGCTGGCTGGGTAAGTGTGGATCAGTACACTGAGGACATACCACATGCATGTGCTTTTATCCCACTGAGAGGGAATCAGGCGGTCAAGCCTTTCAGAGCCTACCTTGATCGTTTGGTTGCTAAGAACATGCAATTCAATAGCTATGTGGTTCACCGTCAGACGCGACTATTTGACGACATAGCTTTATAATCCAGATGGTTGGCCCACAGATCACTTATCACTGCTTCACATATGCCTGAGCGCGTCATGCGGCAGTTCGGGTACACCCAGACTGTAACACCACAAATTTAATTTGAATATTTTAATTAATTAATTTAATTAAGAATATTCATTTTCGATGGTTTTCGGTGGTTTTATGGAATTTTGAAGAATTATGCATAATTGGGTTATTTACTTTGAATAATAGTATATAATATGAAGATATTAATATTATTATGAATTAAAATAAATATATGTGAAAGAAGGGCAAATTGGACATGTAAGAGGAGTTAATGAGGGTGTTGTGGGGAAAATCCAAATTGTGAGGCCCAAGACTAGGTTTGAAAAAGTAGAGTTCTGAAGGGAATTAGGATTCATTTGTGAACCGTGAAAAGTATTGTGGCGAGAGAGCTCTGAGGAGAAGATTGGAGGCAGAAGATTCCCGAAGATAATCGTGAAAGCTTTGAATCGACTAAGGTATGAGGAATATAGCTTTTCATGATTTTCCATGTGTAAACTTTCAATGTAATTATGGTTGATTTATGGGTTTAAGGGTTTTATGGAGAATTATGAGAAAAATGGATTTTTGGCCTTTATGGCCTAAATCTATTATGGAGATTGTAACCGTAGGAATTTTGAGGGTAGATATGAGAAATTATGATATTTGGCCTTCGTGGCCTAAACCGATTATAGGTTAATCTAGTCGTGGTTCAATTGGGGAAAAAGGGAAACCTTAGGCCTTCGTGGCCAAAACTATGATTTGAACCTGTCTAACCCTGAGGAATAGGAATATTTGAATGTGAGAAACTCTGATGCCTTTGGGGCAATTGTAGGGAAAATTGTAATTTAGGGCGTGAATATGTTACGGGATTGGCCTAGTAAACCGTAGGTTTTGTATCTTTATCGCCGTAAGACCTTAGGGATGATTTTTTAGAGATGTTTTTGGGGCATTGTGGGAAGTGAATCGTGTGGACTTTTGGGTTGATTTAGGTTCTGGAGCGTAACAGCGTTTTGTTGTCCGTCACGACTGTTCATGTTTTCGGTCGAAATCGTTTTAGACGTAACTTTTGATCTGTAAGTCCGTTTTGGCCCCCGTTCGAAGCGTTGGAAAGCTAATGAACAAAGCTATAACATAATATAGATAAGGGAATTGGTTTCCCAATATTTTTATATCTAATTATGTTTGAGAAGTCAATTGTGTATATGTACTATTAATGAATCATGTTCTGGTTCAGTGATGTCTTGATGTTTTTATGCTCCAATTTTCCTGATGAATTACCATGAGTGTAACTGTGATAATATGTGATAATATGATTAATTAACATAAGTAGGATTGTGAAGTTTATGTGATTAATAGGCAGTAGTATGAGAATTACCGCAAGTATAATTATGAATTAATATGTGATAATATGTGATAATATGATGAATTAATATGAGTATGACTGTGAGCGATATATGATTTGTATATGATTATATGATGATTTATATGATGTATGATGATGATTATTATGATTATATGTTGACATGATGTATGATGATGATTATTATGATGAGCTATGATGACATGACGTATGATGATGATTATGGTGATGAGCTATGACGTATGATGATGATGAATATGATGAATGATGATGCACCTATGATGTTGTTATGAGGATGATTTGTGACATGTGCATCATGTGTTCATGTGCATCCGGACTTTGGTTCAGGACCTCGATTACTTTGGCTTCAATCCCATTGTGTGGATGTGAATGTTTTGATGTTCTTTGGTTCTCTAGTAGAATCGATCCTATTGATAGGGATCTATGGAGGGTTGATGGCCCAGTGTCCATCGAGCTGTGATGATTGGTACCACATGCATTGAGTTGTGTCGCGTCTGCATTTATGAGTCTTTTGTATAAATTATGATGTTGTGGTCTTCAAGGCCTATTGATGAATATGAATGTGTTAAATATGATTATGATGTCATTTATATGTTGATTTTTATAAATTAATTATTATGAATTGTTTTACTCACCTTGCCTGTTTGAATGTTACCTCTACGTGGGTAACATGCAGATGACTAGGTTTAGCCATGGGTGCCGTCGAGGATTATTTTTGACGTCTTTGAGTTGTTAGCCTTTTGGTTAACTTAGAGGGTCTTGCTCTGATATGTAACATCGGGTTGGGAACTTTTGAGTTAGACTATATACTGTTGAGTTATTTTGCTTATTTTCCCTGATGAGGAAGACATTGACTTATGCCTTTGAATTCTGTTGTTTTGTGCAATTTGATGTATTTTGAGAAAACCAGTTGTTTACGGAGCCTTAACCTGTTTTTGAGGATTTGAGAGATGTATACCCTTTTGAGGTGACTTTCATTGAGTTTAATATTTTACTCTGATTTATGTGAAAAATGTGCCTTTTAATCATGGGGTAGAAAAGGGTGTTACATTAGTGGTATCAAAGCAGGTCGGTCTGTCCGGCCAAGTTGGCTAATGTTATTTGTTCCCTAGTATGCAACATGTGTGTAAAAAAATTATCGGTACATGTTCGTTTTCTAACCTTTGCCTGCAAAAGTAGGAATGAAACAAGTGGGGGAGAAGTTGTGCTTCTCCAGGATGCTTCAAGCGTGGAGTGGTGGCTCAGTGTGTCAATGAACGCTCTTATAGTTTGGTAAAGATGGTTTATGCCCCATCATGACTTTCGGCTGTCTATTGACAAATTGAGGAACTGATCACCCTTAATCTCTTGTTGATAGTGGAGGGAGTCGTGTTTGAGGGGATAGACGTGTCTTGCAAACTTAGATGGAGTGTGCAGTTAATTGTTTTGGGTTAAGCTAAGTGCTTACAATTGTTTGATGAGTCGGTGCAGGATGGTGCAGAGACGTTCATTTTGATGGAAACTTTGAGTGGTAATGAAAGTGGGGAAGCTGATGGTTTTCTAATTAATTGTTATTGTCCGGAAGTTTTTCCTGATGAGATAAGTGATTTACCTCCGGAACGCGAAGTGGAGTTTGCGATCGACTTAGTTTCTGGAACTAGCCCGATACTGATGGCTACATATCATATGCCTGCATTGGGATTGAAAGAGTTGAAGAGTCAACTCGAATATTTGCTTGAGAAGAGATTCATTCGTTCGAGTGTGCCACCGTGGGGTGCACCAGTTCCGTTGATTAAGAAGAAAGAAGGTTTTGTGGAGTATATGAACGGGATTTTCCATACTTATTTGAGCGAGTTGATGGTTGTGTTAATCGATGATATTTTAGTATATTCAAAGAGTAAGAGGATCATGCTGAACATCTGAAAATTTTGTTATCAGTGTTGAAGGGGGAGCAGTTGTATTCAAAACTGTCAAGGTGTGAGTTTGGTTAGAGGAAGTAAGTTCCTTGGTCATGTGATCTCGGGTGGAGTTATTGTGGTTGATATGTCGAAGGTTGAAGCTATATCACGATGGGAAGCTCCAAACCTGTTTTGAGATTAGAAGTTTCTTGGGTTGGCAGATTATTATCGGAAATTCACTGAAGGATTTTCCCAAGTTATCTTGCCATTGATGTTGTGGACTAGGAAGGTTCAAGATTTTGTTTTGGATGCAAAGTGTGAAGAAATTTTCTAGAGCTTTTAAGGATGGCTGACGACAGCTCGTGTTTTGATTTTGCCGAATCCGGCAAAACTATTTGTTGTGTTTTGTGATACTTTGTTGATGGGATTGATAGGTGTGTTGAGGCAACATCAGAAAATTTAGCTTATACTTTAAGGCGACTTAAAGGGGATAAGAGGAATTATCTGACACATGATTTAGGGTTGGGTGTTGTTGTGGTTGTGTCGAAGCTTTGAAAGCTTCATTTATTTGGTTCAAGATTTGAGATGTTTAGTGATCATAAGAGCTTAAAGTATTTGGTTGATTAGAAAGAGTTTAATATGAGCCAGAGGAGATGATTGGGACTTCTGAAGGATTATGGTTTTGCTTTGAATTACCATTTGGGTAAAGTAAACGTGGTAGCTGATGCATTGATTTGGAAATCTTTGCATATACCGATGATGATGATAAAAGAGTTAGAACTGATTGAGAAATTTCGTGATATGAGTTTGGTTTACGAAGAGACTTCTTATGGAGTTAAGCTTTGTATGTTGAGGCTTACTAGTGGTATTCTTGATGAGATTCAAGGAGGTCGGAAATCTGATTTGAGTTGGTAGATCGGTTGAATTTGATGAATCAAAGTCGAAGAGCTGATTTTCAGATTAATGGGAATGGTATCATGAGACGTCGTGATAGATTTTGTGTTTCAAATATTGTTGAGTTGAAAAAGAGTATTCTTGAAGAGGGACATTGAAGTAGATTGAGTATCCATCCCGGTGCTACGAAGAGGTACCAGGATTTGAGGAAATTGTTTTGGTGGCCAGGAATGAAGAAAGAAGTGGTTGAGTTTGTGTATGATGGTTATACTTGTCAAAAGTTGAAGATTGAACATTAGAGACCATTGGGTCTGGTGCAACCGTTGAATATTCTAGAGTGGAAATGGGATAGTATTTCCATGGATTTTGTGTCGGGTTTGCCGAAGACTATGAGAGGGATATGATTCGATTTGGGTGATTGTGGATGGATTGACTAGATCACCTCCTTTCTTACCAATGAGGATTAATCATCCTATGTTGAAGCTAGCTGAGATTTGTATTGAGGAAGTTGCGAAGTTGTATAAGATACCGTCGAGTATTGTGTCTGATAGACATATGAGATCTTCATCGAGGTTTTGGGAGAGTTTGTAGACACTTTGGGTTCCATGTTGAGATTGAGTTCATGCCTATCATCCACAGACGGATGGACAGACAGAGAGAACTATTCAGTCTTTAGAGGATTTGTTGAGAGCTTGTGTGTTGGATCAAGGTGGATCGTGGGATAGTCATTTGTCGTTGATTGAGTTTACCTACAACAACAGTTATAATTCTAGTATTGGAATTGCACCATATGAGGCATTGTATGGTAGGAGATGTATGACTCCTTTATGTTGGTATGAGTTAGGTGAGAGTATTGTACTCGGACCTGAGATTGTACAAAAGACGACTTGAAAGATCAAGATGATCCAAGAAAAGATGAAAGCGTCTTAGAATCGTCAGAAGAGTTAACATGATAAGAAGAGGAAAGCACTTGAGTTTCAAGAGGGAGATCACGTGTTATTGAGAGTTACGTCAGTAACTGGTGTTGCCCGAGCTTTGAAGTTTCGAAAGCTCACACCTTGTTTTGTTGATCTGTATCAGAGTGGCGTAGCGGAAGCGTGAGAAGTGTAGCTTGTCAGACTGTTTTACCGCCGTCACTTACAAAATTGCATGATGTGTTTCATGTGTCTGGGTTAAGGAAGTACATTGATTCAGATGAGTGGTGTACAAGTAAGAGATAATTTAATTTTTAGAGCGTTGCTAGTTCAGATTGATGAATGAGAAGCAACTTCGAGGTAAAGAGATTGCCTTGGTAAATTAATTGTGGGAAGGACCAGCTGGAGAAAGTTGGACTTGGGAGCGTTAAGATAAGATGAGGAAGTCGTATCTGACTCTCTTTTCTTGAGGTAATTTTCGAGGACGAAAATTCTTTTAAGTGGGGGAGAGTTGTAACACCCCAAATTTAATTGGAATATTTTAATTTATTTATTTAATTAAGAATATTCATTTTTGGTGGTTTTGTGGAATTTTGAAGAATTATGCATAATTGGGTTATTTATTTTGAATAATAGTATATAATGTGAAGATATTAATATTATTATGAATTAAAATAAATATAAGTGAAAGAAGCAAATTGGACATTTAAGAGGAGTTAGTGAGGGTGTTATGGGAAAAACCCAAATTGTGAGGCCTAAGACTAGGTTTGACAAAATAGAGTTCTGAAGGGAATTATGATTCATTTGTGAACCGTGAAAAGTATTATGGCCAGAGAGCTCTGAGGAGAAGATTGGAGGCAGAAGATTCCCAGAGATAATCCTGAAGGCTTTGAATAGACTAAGGTATGGGGAGTATAGCTTTTCATGATTCTCCATGGGTAAACTTTCGATGTAATTATGGTTGATTTACGGGTTTAAAGATTTTATGGAGAATTATGAGAAAAAGGGATTTTTGCCTTTCGTGGCCTAAAATCTATTATGGATATTGTAATTGTAGGGATTTTGAGGGTAGAGATGAGAAATGATGATCTTTGGCCATTGTGGCCTAAACCGATTATAGGTTAATCAAGACGTGGTTTAATTGGGAAAAAAGGGAAATTTTAGGCCTTCGTGGCCAAAACTATGATTTGAACCTGTCTGACCCTGAAGGAATAGGAATATTTGAATGTGAGTAACTCTGATGCATTTGGGGCAATTGTAGGGAAAATTGTAATTTAGGGCATGAATATGTTACGGGATTGGCCTAGTAAACCGTAGGTTTTGTATCTTTATCGCCATAAGACCTTAGGGATGATTTTTTAGAGATGTTTTTGGGGCATTGTGGGAAGTGAATCGTGTGGACTTTTGGGTTGATTTAGGTTCTGGAGCGTAACAACGTTTTGTTGTCCGTCACGACTGTTCATGTTTTCGGTCGAAATCGTTTTAGACGTAACTTTTGATCTGTAAGTCCGTTTTGGCCCCCGTTCGAAGCGTTGGAAAGCTAATGAACAGGGCTATAACATAATATAGATAAGGGAATTGGTTTCCCAATATTTTTATATCTGATTATGTTTGAGAAGTCAATTATGTATATGTACTATTAATGAATCATGTTCTGGTTCAGTGATGTCTTGATGTTTTTATGCTCCAATTTTCCTGATGAATTACCATGAGGGTAATTGTGATAATATGTGATAATATGATGAATTAACATGAGTAGGATTGTGAAATTTATGTGATTAATAGGCGATAGTATGAGAATTACCGCGAGTATAATTATGACTTAATATGTGATAATATGTGATAATATGATGAATTAATATGAGTATGATTGTGAGTGATATGTGATTTGTATATGATTATATGATGATTTCTATGATGTATGATGATGATTATTATGATTATATGATGACATGATGTATGATGATGATTATTATGATGAGCTATGATGACATGACGTATGATGATGATTATGATGATGAGCTATGACGTTTAATGATGATGAATATGATGAATGATGATGCACCTATGATGTTGTTATGAGGATGATTTGTGACGTGTGGATCATGCATTCATGTGCATCCGGACTTCGGTTTAGGACCTCGATTACTTTGCCTTCAATCCCATTGTGTGGATGTGAAGTGTTTTGATGTGCTTTGGTTCTCTAGTAGAATCGATCCTATTGATGAGGATTTATGGAGGGTTGATGGCCCAGTGTCCATCGAGCTGTGATGATTGGTACCACATGCATTGAGTTGTGTCGCATATGCATTTATGAGTCTTTTTGTATAAATTATGATGTTGTGATCTTCAAGGCCTATTGATGAATATGAATGTGTTGAATATGATTATGACGCCATTTATATGTTGATTTTTATACATTGATTATTATGAATTGTTTTACTCACCCTGCCTGTTTGAATGTTACCTCCACGTGGGTAACGTGCAGATGACTAGGTTTAGCCGTGGGCGCCGTCGAGGATTATTTTGAAGTCTTTGAGTTGTTAGCCTTTTGGTTGACTTAGAGGGTCTTGCTCTGATATGTAACATCGGGTTGGGAACTTTTGAGTTAAACTATATACGGTTGAGTTATTTTGCTTATTTTCCCTAATGAGGAAGACATTGACTTATGCCTTTGAATTCCGTTGTTTTGTGCAATTTGATGTATTTTAAGAAAACCCGTTGTTTACGGTGCCTTGACCTATTTTTGAGGATTTGAGAAATGTACGCCCTTTTGAGGTGACTTTTATTGAGTTTAATATTTTACTCTGATTTATGTGAAAAATGTGCCTTTTAATCATGGGGTAGAAAAGGGTGTTACACAGACCATCCCAAGACACCCTGTTGTCTCTACTCATCTTGCCTTGTCTCGTAGACAAATAGTGAAGATGTTTGCTGATATTCAGAGTCATCTAATAGCGGAAGATGCACGAGCTACCATAGCGCTGAACGATTAGATCTACGTCAATGGGTACATCGGGTGGTTTTTCAGGGTGTCACATTCGTACATGGTGCAGACTGTTCTAGGAGATCCGCTGAGACTAGCTCATCAGAAGATACTTGAGGAAGAGTAGGTTCAGCTAGATCATACTAATGATGTCTTGCCTCAATGTCATTACATAGTGGAGATTGCATGGGCAGACATTGACGAGGGTATCCTCCCTGAGGGGTATGTTGTCAGGCAAGTCTTAGATGCCATGGTGGAGGAGGCACATGGAGCACTGTTGTACTGGAGACATCGTTGGAGGAAGGAGAGATTGATCGCCGATGAGGTAGAGAAGGTAAAGGAGAGGTTGTCAGGCACACCTAATAGTTGTCTGTTATTATTTTGTTGCAGTACTATAGGTTGTACTTTATTTTTGACATTGTTACTATATTTTGGATCTCGATTGTACAACATTTTCTTATTATATTGCTATATTATTTTCGACACACAAAATATTAGTCTCTTATTATTTTGTATGTCTATTTTTTTATTCAAATTCGTACTTCATACTTCATCTGCAAACAAATACACATCTTAAAGCAAAAAAAAAAAAACAACCTCTTCTGATACACTTCGGAGATATATCTCCGGAAAATTAGCGTAGATGTATCTCTGAAACAATTCAAATGTAAATGGTTTATGTGTGTTTATTCTGAATGTTTAAAATGGTTTGAAAGATGTATCTCCGAAATATGTCAACGTTTATTCAAAAATAAATGCATCCAAAGATGTATTTTTGAAATTATATATATATATATTGCATTAGAAACATATAATGTGTAATAAGAAATTCTCAAAAATATAACATTTA
Organism: Lathyrus sativus; assembly: GCA_963859935.3. Lineage (NCBI taxonomy): Eukaryota > Viridiplantae > Streptophyta > Magnoliopsida > Fabales > Fabaceae > Lathyrus > Lathyrus sativus. Next base: position 187,536,090 of record OZ012737.1, read on the forward strand.
AGATTTTAGATAAGTTTGGGGTGAATTTGATCACTATTGCAAAGTTTGAAAGCATATGAATTTAAAAATTTGAAAGAGGTATTTGCGCATTGATGTGTTTTAGATGACTTGAGTTTTTTTGTAATATCAATGCGTTTGAATTTCAAAATTCAATTCATACGGTGTAGGAGGGGCATTTCCGAATATTTCATAGAATTTGAACAGCCTTATTGTGATTAATATCATTAAGAATTTGATTACATACGGTAACACTGTTGAGAACTAAAATTGAATTTTTTACAAACATATAATTATTTTTTTAATTAATTTTTTCAAGATTAATTTTTATTTGTAAATTTTTTAATATACTTTAGGATAATAGTTATAAGCTTGTTTAGTTATTTATATAGAAAAGAAAAACTATATTTGTTGATATTTATAAAAAATAATTATGATGTATACTTATACTATATGTAGATTTTTTGGTTAAAATAATTTAGGTGAAATAGGTATATACATTTAACAATTATAATTAAATTATGATTAATTTATAGAATAAAATATTTTATACCGTCAGTGCATATCAATTAAGTTTATATTTTTAATGATGTTGTATTTTTTCTCTAAAATTTGAACTAAATATTTTTATAAATTTATATTCTTTTAAGCATAAATTTATAAAATTTTACAAATTGAAATATTTAAAGGAGACTATCCTATCTTAAGGTAGGTTGTATCTTAGGCTGATCAACTTGGCGAACCAAGGATCAAGCGGGGGAAATGACGCAGATGCTAATGCATTGTATACAAGTTACGAATTCATATACCGGTTCTTCCATTGGAAGTGGGGTACACAAATCATATTATCAAAGAAAAAACAAAACAAGGTTTACATCAAGATTTGGCGGCGTAGTTAGAATAACGATTTGGATCGCGGATTACTCATGTCTGAAATTAAGACCCATTGTTTCAAATTTGTGATTCATTTGAAGTTACCAATTCAAAACATCACAGTCAATTGAAATTATTAATCCAATATCATAACAATCGATTGAATTTCAGATTTAAAAAAATCAATTAATTGATTTTTAAATCAAAGTTAACAAATATAATTGGATTTCAAAAAAAAAATCAAAATTATTATAATCATAATTGAATTTTAAATCAAAATTATAACCATTATAATTGTATTTCAAATCAAAGTTAACAATTGAATTTCATAACAAAATTACCAATTATTAAATTTTAACACATAGACTTAATTTTAAAGCGAAGTCAATAAATAGATTTAATTTTTAAAACTAAGAAAGGGGGGTGTCAAAAAAAACTCGATGGTGTTAGAACAAGTGGGCTTGTATCAGAATAACAAAAAACAAACAATGGGCTCAGGCTGCTGCCCTACCCGGCCCAGCAACAACATGATGAAAGGAGAGGGTCAGGCTCATCCTCCCCTACGCGTTACCCTCTCTCTTGACTGTCTACCTCTCTCACTCGGCCACGAGCTTGCCCTCGTCGGAAACCAGTGGTACACGCCGCGCCATGTTTCTGTTCATCCTTCTCAAGTCATTCTCAACCAAGGCGCCATCGAGGCTCTCTCTTCGACGTCACTCTCTGATACGCTCCTCGTGGAGGATGCGATAAAATCCGGAACAACGTCTAGAAAGAGCTCTAATTTATGGTCCAAAAACTGATACAATCCTCCTTGTGTGTCGTATGTCGTTGTTGATGTTCCAACGAATTTGAATGACTTCTTCTTTACAAAGCGTGTGTATCCCAGCGTGTGGCTTCTTTTTGAATTTGAGAGCCTTTAGTGTATTTCTAGGGTGGTTATATGTGAAGGTAGGAAAAACATTAGAAGGGGGGTTGAATAAGGGTTTCAAAAACAACTATGATAATAGAAAATGACAAGTTATTTTATCCTGGTTCGTTTGAACTCAAACTACTCCAGTCCACCCGGCCAAGGTGATTTTGCCTTTCTCAAACAAGGACTTAATCCACTAAATCAAAACCTGATTACAGTGATATCACTAAGACAAACTGTCTTAGTCTTCTCAAGAATCCTGACCACAACTTGGTCTCTCAAGGAACTTTTACAAGGATGAAATACAATGTGTTTAAATGCTTCTAAAAAGTTATTATCACAACTGTGATTTTTACACAAAATGAAGAACAAATAAAACAAGTATATTTGTTGGAGAAAGTTGTTTGAATATGTCCTTTGATTGTTTTGTATTCTGTCAATCTTGAAATGATGTTGAAGACTTGCTTAAATAGACTTCACATCCATTTCTCAAAGTTCGTGCAACTGTTGCCTTTTGTCTTCTTTGACTTTTCCTTCATAGAAGAAGAATGTTCAAACATATCCTTTTTGTCTAAATTCCTGTGCCATACACGAATGAGGAATAGTGTTGTTGGTAGACATTGGGTTTAGCAACGAATCTTTCTTGAACAATATCTTTTCAAATGAACAGATATGAAAAATGATCTTGCATCAGATCCTCTGATGATGTTCCATGTTCTTCTTTATCAGAGTCACTCCATCCAGAGTTATGCAGCAAAGTGCTTAGCGTGAATGAACGACCAGAGTTGACTTGATTCTCAGAGCCTCTGTAGGTTGCAGCGTTGAGTTCTCACAGAGTCTTCTGAATATACTAAATCTTTATACTCTGCGCTCAGATTCTTCTGTAGGTAGCGCTTCAGAGTCTTCTGTAGCTTTGCTCAGAGTCTTCTGTGTTGCGCTTTCTACGCTCAGAGCTTTGTGTTATATAATGTTCAGAGGAATTCTTTTTGTCTTCAGATGAATATTTATTTGATATCTGAAACAAAAACACTTGAACAAAATTAGAGTATATATTTTCTCTATACAAAATTTCATTAATGTTATCATCAAAATATTGAGATATATTAAGAACCAATCTGTGTTCTAACAATCTCCCCCTTTTTGATGATGACAAAAACTATACGAAATTTTGTTCAAAACAAGAAAAAATATATATCTCCCCCTGAGATTATGAATCTCCCCCTGAAATGAGTACTGCTAGAAAAAATAAATACTTGCCTTTCTGCACTTGTATTCTTTTCAGAGTCAGATCAAGCTTGTGGACTCTCAGAGATTATTCAGAGTTACTTCTATGAAATTATTTAGATGAATAGTTATAGCTCTGAAACACTGAATATATGATTAGATATATTTTAAAATGTCTGAGTTGCCATTTAGTATCTATTTATGTGAACTATTAAAATTTCAATTTTCTCCCCCTTTTTGGCATATCAAAAAGTGATTTTAAAAAAATCATTTAAGACAAAAATTTCAGAGTAAGAAAACAAAATATAAGATATAAAACAGAAGGAACAATCACATATATATTGATAAGCTCAGAAAATAGCCAAAAACAAACAATTATCACAGAAGTGCACAAACAAGACAATTAAGTGGAACGAGATGCTAAAATCTTCAGAAGATCAGTTATCTCAGAAGTTGACTTTTCTTGCTTTGCCATCCAAGTCTTGATCTGAGAAGTAGATTCATCTTGCTTAGCCATCCAGTCCTTGATTTCTTCTGTTGTCTTCTCTTGCTTAACCATCCAGGCCTTAATTTCACTTGTTGCAGCCTCTTGCTGAGCAAGCTTTTCTTTCACATCTTTAGAGACTTTCACTTCTTCAAAAGCTTTCTCATCTGTTAACTCTTGAATAATCACAGAATCAGATGCATTTTCTAAAATCATAATAGATGGATGATCAGAGACAAGAGTTTCTTCAGTAACCAGAGCTTCTGGAGTACCTTCTTCAGTCTGAAGACCTTCACCAGACTGAAGTGCATCAGATTTTTCAAGAGAAGAACACACAACTTCAGCAGGTGTGTTTTCCAAACACAGAATGAGGGTTCTTCTGACACTTAGTAGAGTAAGTTTCAAGGCTTCAGAAAATCTTTCTTGTGCATCTTCAGAGCACGCTTCCTTAAGATTCAGAGTCACTGAATTGAATCTTCTTCTGAATGCATCCCAAAGTTCTTCAGAAACATTAGGATTCATGCTATGGAGGCACTTCTCCCTAACATTAGTGAACCATAACTATATCTCTGTTTCAAAACTGGATAACATAGTTCCAACATCTAGTCTAGATTTAGGTTTTGGTTTCAGATAGGCTTCTACGAACGATTTCCTAAGGGTGTATGAGAAAGAAGGTTCAGCAGAAAATGAAGATTTAGCTTGTGGGTGAGATGGAATGGGAGTAGGAGAGGGAATTTTCTGAGGATGGTTAGGAGAGTTATGAGTGGGTGATGTGACATCTGAAAGACTTGAAGATGAATCAGATGATTCAGATGGAATAGGGTGAACAGTCATAAGAGGAATAACATCAATAATTTCAGGTTCAGGGTCAGATGGGTGAGGTTCAGAAGGATTAGGTTCAGAGGGTTGTGGTTCAGAGGGTTGAGGTTCAGAGGGTTGAGGTTCAGAGGGTTGTGATATGTGTTGAGATGTTTGTGGTTGTGGTTGAGGAGAGGGAGCATAGTCATGAACATTTTCAGATGAAATGTGTTTAGAAGTGGTGTGTTGAAGATGTTGGTTCCTCTGTAACAGTTTCTAAAACAGGAACAGCAGAAGTGTTACCTGAAAGTTTGGAACGCTTAGTGGACTTCTCAAAAGAGTCTTCTTCAAAGGCTTTCCTCTTAGAGCTTATAGAAGTTTTCTTAGAAGGACCTTCTTCAGAGACCATTCTCTTCTTATGTCTCTTCTTCTCAATCACTTTTGGAGCAGGTTCAGAAGCACGTTTTATCAGACCATGTGGCATATGAGATCCATCTGCCAAACAAGAAGCAATGTAATGAAGCAGAGCTTCCTTGGGCTTCTCTGCAGTAAACAGTGGAAAGTCATCCACTGGGACTCTTCTTCTGCATACTTCAGCTGAGTTTACCTTCAGAAGAAAGTAATTCCACCAACTTCATCCTTTGGAGGCTTTTTCCATCTAGAGGCTTCCCAATTATTGGAACTAATTCTTCTGTCAGACCAACCTCAGTCAGATGAGCTACCAAGCCATTCTCAGTGAGTACATCAGAGATCAATCTTCCCATGGGGATCCAATCCCTGATCTTCTGATGTTTGGTTCTAATAACTTCTCTGGACATGTTCACATGGTTCCACAGATGAGTAAACAACAGATGTGGAAAATCCACCTTGATGTTCTTTCCCAAGCAATACATAAAATACAGCTGCTCTGTATTGGTATAGTCTGGAGAATTAAATGCTTTTCTATGGTGAATACAGCCCAAAAAGATCTTTGCCCAAATCTTATAGTGCATCTTCAGATCCTTAATCTTGCTTGAAGGAATCCCAGAGGTGAACACTTCAGTGAACACTTCAGCCATGTCTACACGTCCTGCAGGGATGTTCCCAATACCTTCTTCTTCTTCATACCCAATCAGTTTACGAATCATATCTTCGGTGATTATGATTTCTTTTCCCAAAACAGATGAATATATGAATTTAAGGTAAACCTTTGCATGTATCCACAACTCCTTAACCAAGTGAGGAAAGACTGGACCAATCAATCTATCAAAGTACATCACCCATCCTTGAGAAGATACAGTTGGACAAAGATCAAAGTCGTTCTTTGCAATACATTCAAAATCCACCATAAACTCGCAAAGAACTTTTAATTTCTCAACCGGTGTAAGAAGAGTTCTCTCTAGTTCTTTGTATGGAACAGTACCCATTTCTGATGTTGATACCCCAGCCATTGTTGAAGCTAACTTTTGAGACAAAGATGATGAAGTTGCCATAGCAGAACTTGTAAGATGAACTGATCTTCTTTTAGGTTTAGAAGAGAAGAGAAAACAATGGAGAAGGCCAAAATGCATATAGTGTTTGAGAGAGTGAAAGTGTGAGAAGTGTGAGATCGTGGAATATAGAGATAAAATTAGGGCACAAAAATGCAAACAACACTTAGCAATTAATCACATTAATTAAAAAAATAAAAATAATGATTTCAAGCATTTAATGAGATTTGACAAAAGTGGGGGGAAAACGAGAATTGCAATAATTCAAACAGTTACCTGAAACGGCGCCTCAACTTTGTACACTCAACCGTTCCCAATATTCAGAAACTAAGTGACACGTGTTTGATATTTAAGTGTCTCTGAAACTCTTTAGGAAATGAAACGTTAGCTAGTGTTCAAATCCTCTGAAGCTTGTCAGTTCAGAGTTTCACAAAATAAATAAGGTAACAAAAGAAATTACAGATGCAACACTTCAGAGTATAGAAATTAATCATTTTTCATCTGAATAAATTTGCTTCTGAATAATAATTTTATTCTGTACAAAAATCCATACTAATATTCTTTAGAATAAATTTAAATCTATCTTCAGCAAGGGGTTTTGTAAAAATATCAGCCCATTGATGGTCTGTATCAACAAAATTTAAACTTAAAATTCCCTTATGAATATAGTCTCTGATGAAATGATGTTTAATTTCTATATGTTATGCCTTAGAATATAAAATAGTATTTTTAGGGAGGCAAGTAGCATAAGTATTATCACAAAAGATAGAAATGTTACTCTCATATATCTGAGAGTCTTCCAGCTGACTTTTCATCCAGAGCATTTGAGTACTACAACCAGCAACAACAATATATTTTGCTTCTGTAGTTAAGAGTGCTATTGTGGGTTGCTTCTTGTTGTACCATGAGATCAAATTACCTCCCAGAAACTGACAGCTTCCAGAAGTACTTTTACGTTCAACTCTGTCTCCAGCATAATCAGCATCACAGAAGCCTACTAATTTTTATTCATCAGATCTTCTGTAACACAAACCCACGTTAGTAGTACCTTTCAGATACCTCAAAATTCTCTTAACAACTGTTAAGTGAGATTCTCTAGGATCTGATTAGAATCTAGCACAAAGACAAACACTAAAAAGAGTATCAGGCCTAGAAGCAGTCAAATACAGAAGAGAGCCAATCATACCTCTGTACAGCTTCTGATCTACCTTTTTACTTACCTCTTCTTTTCCTAGAGTGCTAGTTGGGTGCATTGGAGTCTTAGCTGACTTACTCTCTGTCATGTTGAACTTCTCCAGAAGCTCCTTCACATACTTTGTGTGATGTATGTAGGTGCCTTCTGGAGTTTGATTGACTTGAATTCCCAGAAAGAATCTGAGTTCTCCCATCATGCTCATTTCAAATTCTGCCTGCATAGACTCAACAAACTCCTTTCCAAGTGTAATATTTGTTGTTCCAAAAATAATATCATCTACATAAATTTGACAGATTAAAATGTCTTTCTTAATTGATTTACAGAAAAGAGTAGTATCAACCTTTCCTCTGATGAAATTATTTTCCAGAAGAAAATTACTTAGCCTTTCATACCAAGCTTTGGGAGCTTATTTTAAGCCATAGAGTGATTTCTTTAATTTAAAAACATGTTCTAGAAATTTTTCATTTTCAAATCTAGGAGGTTGATGAACATAAACTTCTTCTTTAATTAAACCATTTAAGAAAGCAATTTTAACATCCGTTTGAGATAGAGTGATGTTATTCTGTGCAGCAAAAGAAATAAGCAGACGTATAGATTCTAACCTTGCCACAGGAGCATATGTCTCTGTGTAACCAATACCTTCTTGATGACTGTAGCCTTGAGCAACCAGTCTAGCCTTGTTTCTGATGACTTCTCCTTGCTCATTTAGCTTGTTTCTGTAAACCCATTTCATTCCAATAATATTAAATCCTTTTGGTCTTGGAACTAGATCCCAAACATTATTCCTTGTGAATTAATTTAGCTCCTCTTGCATATCAAGTATCCAATCATTGTCTTGCAGAGCTTCATCCACAGAGGTAGGTTCAATAATTGACACCAAACCAAACAATGATTCCCCAGATGATTTGAGGGATCTTGTTCTGATGGGGTCATCCTTCTTTCCAATAATCATTTCCTCTGGATGAGAAGATTTGATTCTGGAGGATCCTTTAGGAGTTGGTTCTTCAGAAATAGTTAAGCTTTGCAAATGAGCAGCCAATGGAGTAGCATCTGGCATTGTTTCTTATTCTTTAGCTGGAACTGTGTTTGCTTCTGGTTCTTAAGAGTCTGTGAGAAGAACTTCTCTATCTGCAGAAATTTTAGACTGCTTTGGCTTTTGATTGCCAAGCTTATCATCAAATCTGACTTGAATTGATTCTTCCACAATCTGTGTCTCAGTATTGTATACTTTGTAGCCTTTTGAGCGTTCAGAATATCCAAACATAAAACACTTTTGTGCTTTAGAGTCAAACTTGTTCAGATTCTCTTTAGTGTTCAGCAAAAAACAAGTACATCCAAAAGGATGGAAATAAGAAATGTTGGGCTTTCTATTCCTCCACAATTCATAAGGAGTCTTTTCCAGAAGAGGTCTTACAGACATTCTGTTCTGAATATAACACACTGTATTTATTGCTTCTGCCCAAAAGTGTTTAGCCATATTAGTCTCATTGATCATGGTTCTGGCCATTTCTTGCAATGTTCCATTCTTTCGTTCTACAACTCCATTCTGTTGAGGAGTTCTAGGACAAGAGAAATCATGTGCAATGCCATTTTCTTTAAAATATTTTTCAAAATATTTATTTTCAAATTCACCACCATGATCACTTCTGACCTTGACAATATTAAAACTCTTTCATTTTGAATTTGATTGCAGAAGTCAAAGAATACAGTGTGATTCATCCTTGTGTTTTAGGAATTTTACCCATGTCCATCTGCTGTAGTCATCAACTATGACTAATCCATACTTCTTACCTCTGATGGATGCAGTTTTCACTGGTCCAAACAGATCAATATGAAGTAGCTCTAATGGTCTAGAGGCAGAAACAACATTTTTAGATTTGAAAGAAGATTTTGAAAATTTTCCTTTCTGACATGCTTCACAAAGAGCATCTGAATTGAACTTCAACTTAGGAAGTCCTCTGACCAGATTGAGCTTGTTAATCTGAGATATACGTCTCATGCTAACATGACCCAATCTTCTATGCCAGACCCATTGCTCATCATTAACAGACATAAGGCATTTAACATTTTGATTTTGCAGTTCTGAAAGATTTATCTTATAAATGTTGTTGTTCCTTTTCCCATTAAAGAGGATTGAACCATCTTTTTGACTAACAGCTTTACAACATTTTTGATTAAAGATTATATCATAACCATTGTCACTTAATTGACTTATGGACAATAAGTTATGTGTTAATCCTTCAACAAGCAGAACATTAGAGATAGAAGGGAGGTTACCATTACCAATTGTTCCAGAGCCAATGATTTTTCCCTTTTGGTTTCCTCCAAATTTCACGTCTCCTCCAGATCTAAGTTCCAGGCTTTGGAACTTAGACCTTCTTCCCGTCATATGTCGTGAGCAGCCAGAGTCCAGGTACCATGACTGGTGTCTTAACTTTGTTGCTAAGGACATTTGCAACAAAAATTATTTTATCCTTAGGTTCCCATATCTTTTTAGGTCCTCTGGGGTTAGTTGGTCTGAAGTTCTGTCCCTTAAAAACTTTTGTGTTCTAACGAGGTTTTGGTTTAATAAAGTTTTTTGTGATCTGATCTGTATGTGTGTGCTTTATGTCGTTTAGGTGACCATGTTTAAAATGAGTGTACAGAGGAGTATAATTGATGATCAGCTTATCAACAGGTTTTGGATTTAAATCCTTCCCAGAGGGTGATTCATATCCAACTCCTTTTCTGTTATCCCTGCTAACACCATAGATCATGGAAGCCATTTTGCTTCTATCTAGGCCTCTGGACAGGAACCTCTAAAAACTATAGTCGTATTCTTCTAAAATATTTTTGGAGCAAGACATAGTATTTGAATCAAACTTTTGTTGAGCTTTTTCTAAATTAGTTTTTATTTGAGAATTATTTGCTTTTAGCTCAGCAATTTCTGATTTCATATGATCAGTCTCAAATGCAAGATAGCTCTAAAGCTTCTTGTATCTAAGTCTAATCTTACTATAGTTTTCAAGCATCTCAGATAAGCTTTCAATTAGCTCAGCTCTGGTAAGATCAGAAAATACCTCTTCTAAATCTGATTCTGATCTAGATTCAGATGTTTCCTCGTGCTCCTCCATGTCAGCCATTAGTGCCATATTTGCACATTCGTTCTCTGACTCTGATGAGGCTTCAGAAGCATCTGAGTCATCCCACATGGCCATCAAGACTTTCTTCTTTTTCTCAAACTTCTTTTTGGGTTTCTCCTTCTGAAGTTTGGGACATTCATTTTTTTAGTGTCCTGGCTCCTTGCACTCATAGCACACGACTTCTTTCTTGCCAGATCTTTTGTGTCCAGAAGATTCCCCATGTTGTTCTGGTCTTTTGAAGTTTCTGAACTTCTTTTGTTCATGCTTCCAGAGTTGATTTATCCTTCTGGAAAGTAAAGACAGTTCATCTTCATCTGAGGAAGATTCTCCAGAGCTTTCCTCAAGTACCTGAAAAGCTTTATTGTCAGATTTTTTATTTGATTTCAAAGCAATAGACTTACCTTTCTTCTGAGGCTCATCTTCTTCCAGCTCTATCTCATGACTTCTTAAGGAACTAATGAGTTCCTCCAGAGTGATCTTGTTAAGATCCTTTGATAGAACATTGTGACCATGGGTCTCCACTTCTTTGGTAGACTTCTGATGATCTTCTTCACATGATCATAAGTGGAGTATCCTTTGTCAAGGTCCTTCAAACCAGCTGTCAGAATCAGGAATCTTGAAAACATGGTTTCCACAGATTCTTCTTCCTCCATCTTGAAGGCTTCATACTTCTGAATAAGTGCAAGAGCCTTTGTCTCCTTCACCTGAGAGTTTCCTTCATGTGTCATCTTTAATGACTCAAACATGTCAAACACTGTTTCTCTATTTGTGATTTTCTCATACTCAGTATGAGATATAGCATTTAACAGAATAGTTCTAGCTTTGTGATGATTTCTGAAATCTCTCTTCTGTTGGTCAGTCATTGACTTTCTATCAATCTTTTTACCCTCACCATCAGTGGGGTGAATGTATCCATCAATGACCAAATCCCATAGATCAGCATCATAGCCTAGAAATAAACTTTCTATTCTATCCTTCCAATAATCAAATTTCTCTCCATCAAACATGGGAGGCTTGGTGCTGATTCTATCTTTATCATCATATTTGTTGTTTGACTGTTCAGCCATAATATATCAAGGATAATAAATCAAGAGTTTTCCCAACTAGACCTTTCTCTGTCACTGTTAAGTGATAGCACTTTAGAGCCGGAGCTTTGATACCAATTGAAGGTAGGAAAAACACTTAGAAGGGGGGTTGAATAAGGGTTTCAAAAACAACTATGATAATAGAAAATGATAAGTTATTTTATCCTGGTTCGTTTGAAATCAAACTACTCCAGTCCACCTGGCCAAGGTGATTTTGCCTTTCTCAATCAAGGACTTAATCCACTAAATCAAAACCTGATTACAGTGATATCACTAAGACAAACTGTCTTAGTCTTCTAAAGAATCCTTACCACAACTTGGTCTCTCAAGGAACTTTTACAAGGATGAAATACAATGTGTTTAAGTGCTTCTAAAAAGCTATTATCACAACTGTGATTTTTACACAAAATGAAGAACAAATAAAACAAGTATGTTTGTTGAAGAAAGTTGTTTGAATATGTTCTTTGATTATTTTGTATTCTGTCAATCTTGAAATGATGTTGAAGACTTGCTTAAATAGACTTCACATCCATTTCTCAAAGAACATGCAGCTGTTGCCTTTTGTCTTCTTTGACTTTTCCTTCGTAGAAGAGGAATCTTCAGACATATCCTTTTTTTCTAAATTCCTGTGCCATACACGAATGAGGAATAGTGCCGTTGGTAGACATTGGGTTTAGCAACGAATCTTTCTTGAACAATATCTTTTCAAATGAACAGATATGAAAAATGATCTTGCATCAGATCCTCTGATGATGTTCCATGTTCTTCTTTATCAGAGTCACTCTATCTAGAGTTATGCAGCAAAGTGCTTAGCATGAATGAACGATCAAAGTTGACTTGATTCTCAGAGCCTCTGTAGGTTGCAGCGTTGAGTTCTCACAGAGTCTTCTGAATATACTAAATCTTTATACTCTGCGCTCAGAGTCTTCTGTAGGTAGCGCTTCAGAGTCTTCTGTAGCTTTGCTTAGAGTCTTCTGTATTGCGCTTTCTATGCTTAGAGCTTTGCGTTATATAATGTTCAGAGGAATTCTTTTTGTCTTCAGATGAATATTTATTTGATATCTGAAACAAAAACACTTGAACAAAATTAGAGTATATATTTTCTCTATACAAAATTTCATTAATGTTATCATCAAAACATTGAGATATATTAAGAACCAATCTGTGTTCTAACAATGTGAAAGTATTTCTTTGGAAAAAAAACGTTTTGCTCTCATGCCCCCCCCCCCCCCCCCCCTGAATGATGATGATTGTATCTTATAGGCTTCAAGAATTTCTAAATTTCTATCTGATTTGAACGCTGTTAAATGTGTTGCAAAATGTTGCTTTGGAAATAATTCAAACATTTCCTGGAGCCTATTAGGACCTTTCTGTATTCGTGCCGACATGTTTGTGACATGTTCACGTTAATCTTGATTCTTTCCTTTCCTGGTCCAACATGCTTGTGAACTTCTGATTCAAAACTTAATAAATAAAGTCATCAATTGTGAGATCACGTTTTGCTTGCGTTCTTGTATATCTTTTCCAAATTTGGATGCTTCATTAGAACACATTTAGTTAAAGATATGCTGGTTATTTTGCAAAGAAGGTTACGGAGCATGATTTCCTCCTTGGTTTCACTCAAAACGTGTGCATCTTCTTTAGAAAGAGTAACCAGATAATTGGTAAGGAACTTTAAGGAATCCTTTGACATGCTTCTGTTTTCCTTCAAAACACTAGAAATGGTGAGAAACTATCAATCTTTTTGAATGAAGGAATGATGTGTTCCGTTACTTTTTCATCAACAACTAAATTCAATGCTTTCAGGTAGACTTAAAACTGGCAATATGGAGTCTCCAATAGATCATACAGATTGGTTAAAATTTCAAACTCACTGCCGGCTTCTTAACGGGCTGATTAATTTAGCAATTATAACTTTTACAATTTCCATCATTTCATCTGGACTCCCAGTCTTCATAACAAGATTGCAGATAAAAGTGAAGATAGTCTCGACGCCCTTTTTAGAAATCAATTCAACATAATTAACCATCAATGATGTTAGATCCAACCACTTCCCCCACAATAATGAATTCTCCAGCCTCCAAGCATATTCTACTAACTTGCAGCTCAGCAACCTTGGGACTGACATCATCTCAGGCAAGTTCAGAAGCAAATCGAAAGACAGAAAGAGAAGCATCTTCTGCTGAGGATGGAACCTCTGTCGTCATGGTATGTGCGGCGAGATAATATGTTGAGAGGGATATGGATCAACATTTCATTACACCATGCCACTTAAACGAATTCATTTCTAACATTTGGTTCAACAAGTTTATGATATGAAACCTTTCATAAGCCTTCTTCAACAAAACCGTGGGATATGCGTACTTAATGGCTGATGTGTGCATAATGTTGCAATGCTCCCCGTTTCATTGTAATTCACATAGTATCATGTATAAAGGGTTTGATTTAAATAACATGTTTCTAACATATAATTAAACAAGCACCAATGGATATCAGTGAGCCTGCCTTTTACCAAATAATCATGCGACATGTTCCTCCCTTTTTTTTTACCGAGTTCTTGGTTTTTATTATTTTGGGGACGTTGTTGTTTTTTTTGGGAATTATGAAAGCTTGTGACTCTTGCAAATAGCTTCTAAATTTTGAATGAATTGAATTGGCACTTGTATTACCTTAAAATCAATTCTAGCACACACTTCTGTGAAAGAAATATGAAAGAATCATTGGTCCTAAAAAGAATTTGCTTGGTGATCTCAAAATCTTTGTGTAGAAATATGAATCTTCTAGTTGAACTTTTCTATAATGAAATCACAAATCCAACTTGTGATCCTTGAAAGAAATTGCACTTGTAAGGTGATTTTGTATTGAATTTTTAATTGGCATGGAATTTCTTTGAATAAGTTTGAAATAACGAGCATCCAATTTGTGAAAGAAATGAATTTGAAGCATGAAATTCACATTAAACTCTTGCCAAAATTAATGATGAGTCCTAAAATCATTAATCCTGAACGTCACTTTGAGAACTTAAAGCGAAAACTTGGTTTAACATTCTTATCCAAACCTTGCCACTTCAAACATATGAACTTTCTTACTCGCATAACCAAAGACTTAGACGATGATGAACCTGGTATATAAACCAAACGGATGTACTTGTAATGTCTCTTGCCACGAAAACCATAACCACCCTTAAAACCTAATTCACTACCGAGAAAACTTAAGGAAAAAAACTTAGATTCTTAATCTCTAGTTACATGAAAGAAACAACTTGAATTGATCTCACAAGATTCAATCCAGTCGAGAAATCCTGGGGTCTCTAGATCAGAATCCATTGACCTTATTAAAAGTATTTGACTGAGAAAATGAGTATCATCAGCATTTGAAACAGTTGTTCCTGCATAAACTTGTTAGTCAAGATAAACACACATACGAAAACTACGGCCTAAATGTCACGCGAGACGCACAAAGAGGTGGGATCTTATGGTCAAAATTTAAGGTGTGACAGATGCCCCTATTTAAGTTTCTTCTATCTGGAGATATGGAGATTGAAAAACCTCGTCTCGACGTGATAAGAGAGGCTTAAATACAAACATGCACAACTTTGGCCCTAAGATGCCACCACATGCACATGATATGGTATGTTATGAGATGAAATGCAAGACGCGGGCTCCTGTGGGTAAACGTGCCACAGGGGAAAACTACACGGGAGATGCTGAAACACAGACACAAAAAGGAAGGCCTGACGTAAAGTAGGACTCTATGGGAAAGAAAAGAAAAGAAAAGAAATCAATTCCCCTAGGGAATAGATTATTAATTGACAATCACAAGGTATCTTAAACATATTGTGAAGAAAATGTGACAAGTCCACTCTGGAGAACCTGCTATCGAGGTCAAATGAGAGATATCAATGGGAGGAGTCTATTGTCGGGACTTATAACCTCATTTGAAAATACCTTTTGAAAGGTGTCCATTGCCAAAAATCTAGGGAATCTGCCGCCGAGATTCCGTAAAGAGACGAGTGTTGGTCGGGGCATTAAAGTTAACTATAAAATCTACTGTTGAACTCCTGGAAACAGAGAAATACCTTCTGTTGAAGTTTTTTTGGTATCTACTACCGAGAATAACTGAGGAACTTACAAACGAAATTCCTACTGCCGAAGTTTTCAAGAAATCTTCTATCGAGACTTGCTAGGAAAAGAAAAGAAATACCTTCTGCCGAGGTCTTCTAGAAATCTCTATCGAGACTTGCCAGGAAAAGAAAAGAAATACCTTTTGTTGAAGTTTGTTGGTGTCGCTACTGCGAAAATCGGCGCCGGCTGACAGAAGAGTCGCCACCGTGCGTTATTTATCCCTCAGAGCGGGAAAGGAAACGCTCAGAGTAAACCTCGCACAACACGGGAAAGGTATGGTCATCGCAACCAAAACCTGGGTTCGGGAGTCGGTTACGCAAGGGGAAGGTATTAGCACCCCTCACGTCCATCGTACTCGATGGGATCCACGCTTGTTTTCGGGTATGGATTGTTATTCTATCTAAACTATAGGTCAGGGGTTAAAATGAAAATGAAAACGACTCGGCAAAGTATCGCACTTTATGCCTACGTATTCTCGTCTGGAACGAGAAATCAGAGTCAACGTAGTTCGCCTACCTACGGGAAAGGAGGGGAAGGTTGCTCGCTAGGATATCGCATCCTATGCCTACGTACTTTCATACAGCATGAAAGATCAGAGCTAACGTAGTTCGGGCTACGGAAGACACAGATTTATCTTAATTGTTTTTATTCCTTCTGAAAAAGGTTTTTCTGATTAACAGTCCAAGCGGACAAAAATGACGTCTTGATGAGTTCACATTCTTTTACGGAAGAAGTGTCTTTTATTGTGTTTGAAATCTTTATGGTGTTTTTCTGTTTGTTTTGAGAAAGAAAGAGACAGAACTCTAACCTACGGTTGCGAAGGGAAACAAACTAACCTAATGTTATCATGCATGGGTTAAGACCTAGTGTCTATCATGCTCCTCTCTTGCACAGAGAGAAACAGAGGTCCTACGGGATAGGCAGAAACAGAAACCATAACAGATATATACAGTAAAACAGTAAAATGCATGGATGCAACAATACAAGCGAGGCAAGGGAGTCCCACTCAACCTCGAACCTAGAAAACAATAGGCAAAAGTGAACAGGCTTCACTTTCAACCCAACAGGGTAAACAGCAAACAATACAGTCAGGAAAACCAATCAATACAACAGCAAATGAAATACAGCAAAAGAAACAGCATCAGCAGCTCTGAATCAACAACTGGCTTCAAGCAATCTCCAATCATTCACAGGCCTCAACAAGCATCAATCTCCATCTTCATGACCTTCAGGCAAGGGCTTTGATCATCAGTCTTCTATCTGCAATGGCTTTTCTTCAAGCTCAAACCTCCAGGATGAGGGATCAGTCACAAGAGTGAATTGGGTGTTAAGCAATCAGCTGACTACCAAAGGTGGTGAACAGACTGCTTCTAACACAAAAGACATTTTCTCTCAAGAGTTCTATCTCTTAGACACTATCACCAAGCCTTCCAAAGGAAAGGGGTGAGTGTCTTAGAGAGACTCTGAATCACAGAGAAGAATGGATGCAGACAAGGCAATCCATGTTTGAGAAACAAGCTTTCTAATCTAGAGCTCTGCCTAGCTCCTGAACCCTAGTCTCCTCAGCATCTGCTGGCAAGAAACTCCTCCCCAACTCTGACAGTTGATCTTCAATCCTTGAATCTCCAATAGTCTTCATCTTCACAAATCTTCAGCTTCCCCAGGGCCCCAGGCAAACCCAATACCCAATCAAACAACCAACAAACCCCAGAGGGCACACCACACCAGACAACAGATATACAGACAGTAATAATAGCAGTAGGGGAATCCTAACTGTTCTCTAAGGGATCTAATAACTACCCATAGCCCCTATAGTCCCATAACTAATCTATTCAAACCCTAAGTCCTAAGGGAAATGAAATCAAACTCCTAAGTTGTCACCTAAAAAAACCCTAGTTTTGTACATGATGTTCAAGCATTTATTAATCACCTAAAATTATCCTCTAAAAATGGGAACTAAAATATTTCTACAAGTTGAATATCTCATCTAAACAATATGAAAAGAATGATCAAAAAATATTAAAGCATGTGAGAGAACAAAAATCATAAAAATGATGCATGAAATGAAACTATTAATATGACATTTATTTAGAAAATATGAAAAAAATATGAAATAAAACTAAAAATGAAATTTTATTTTCCTATAATATTCTAGACATTTTAATGAAAATATGGTAAAAAGAATGGATGAAAATGCATTTTTTATGAATTATTTATGAATTAATGAAATTGGTAAAATATTAATGGAATTAAGAAAAATAAATGGAATTAAATGAGGGAGGGGGTTGAAATAGAAACTCGCCCCAGTTCAATCCAGGATGGGCCTTCAGACAGGGGGTGCGCTTAGCAGTTTACCAAAGCCCAGTACACATTCAGAATTAAAGAAACAAATGGAAGAGCGCTGGGGGGTGAGAAAAGTAGCGAATTCACGTTAGAACTTGGTTTTGGGCCTAACACGGGGGGTGGGGATAACAAAATACATCTCAGGCCCGCCCGTTTCAATTAATGAAACGGTGCGTTTTGGCCAAACCCCAATTCCCTCCAAACTTCAGATTAAATGCTGGCCATTGGATCTTCTGGGAAGTCAAAAGTCTTACTCAACATGAAAGGCCACGATTATCTCTTCTTCCTCCATTCAACTGAACCTAGGGTTTCAATTCACCATGGATCCATGCACGAGCAAGCTTTACACCCTTCGGTTCTCCTTCTACACGCAGTGAATCGCCACGCCATAAACATGAAACCTGCTCAGAATCTCCCCCTCTACAATCCTAGGGCATCAGTTCAGTCTGAAACTCACAGAATCTTTCAACCCGATCGAGGTAAAAACTGGTCACCATTAATATGCACTGAGATACATCACCACAATCCTCAATCAAACTTAACATAAACTAGTCTATGCCTAATGGAGATCAACATGCGCTATCTAGCTACAATTCTAATGGCTTAACCTAAGAGATATTGATCCAAACAGATTGTTGCACCTGTCACTAACCATCACCAATCCTTTCCAAATTCATCTAGCTTAATCTCCTAACCACCTAGATCAAGTCTAAACTAATAAAATCATGTTAAACTAACTGAATTAAGCAAATCGAATGAAAACTTACCTGATGAGAAACCTTGAAAACAGCTATGGAAGATGTGGATCTGAAGCTTCTAAGTGTTGAATCTTGATCAATCCTTGATGAACTTGATTCTGTATGCAAGCTTTGGATGAGACTTGGCCAGAATTATGCTATCCACTTGAGATTATGATTTTGATGTTCTTGAGACAAGCACTCGAAAATGGATGATAATCACCAAAACCTTGCTTCAATTATGATCTATGATGATGATGGAGTAAAATTGAATTGATTTTGATGAAGATTGATGAAGAATTTGAGAGATTTGGAATGAAACTTTTATGAACAAGAATGAGAAATTTGTGAAATTTTTGGTGCAAATGAAGCCAACCCTTGCCAAATTCATCTTTCATGAATATATAGACCCCAATGGTACATTCTAGATCCATCTTGCACATTCCCTTGTTTTCAAACTTTGGCTCATTTTGATTATGTTTCTTAAAAGGTAAGCAACCATGGATAACTTCATTTTTTCCTTCTAAACTCAAAAAAGTGTGTGAACCATTGTTCTTAGAATTGTTTTTCCATTCAAAATCATATATTGGAAGTCTCCATTTGGACTTGTAAATCTCCCAAACCATTTTTCAATTTGAAATTATTCACTTTATAAGCCTTTTTAGTTCATATTTTGACCAATCATGCAACTCCATGCTATGGGCTTCTCCAATAACTTGTGACCTTCTTTCTAAACTTAAAATCCCATTTGGAGCAAGTTTGATGTTGTAAGTTTTTCCATTTGAGGCCTCCTTGTATGAGTTTTGGACATAGGTTAAAATGACCTGTAATTCACAAATGCCCAAAATACCCTTTGCTTGCCAAGACCATAAGTTGAGTTATACACATCATATGAAGGCATACCATACCATTCTAGAAAGCTAAGACAATGAGGAACAATTCTTATGTTGACCAAGAATTCATTTGAAATCTCCTTGAGGGGCAAAAATTGCTTGGAAGTCAAGTCACTTTCACAGACAAAAATTCAGACACCCCAGATGACCTGTAACTTGCAAGGACCATAACTTGAGTTCCATAAATCTCCTTGAGGTCTTCTACCACTCAAATTAAAGGTCTTGAGACCCTCTACAAGTTTCATGTTGGCCAAGAAGCCATTTGAATCTAGCATTTTGACTTATATTGCTTGGAAATTTGACCTAAACTAGGGGATTTTACAGAGAAACCCTAATTTAGTAACTCCTCTTCTCCTTGATTTCTCTTGAATTCTCCTTGGCATATCTCCATATCCTTTTTCATATGTCCAATGATGAACCCCACATCTCTCAAATAGCCTTGAATGCCCTTTTAAGTCAGTCAATTGACCTAGGGTTGACCTAGGGTTGACCCAGATGAAACCCTAGTTGACTGTCTTCAACTGTAGCTCTTGTGCTTTCATCAATGACTTGTTTTCTTCTCCAAATGACTTTATAAGTCTCTCAAGATGTCTAGATGCTCTCCATGTCTCCACTTCACAGCTCACAACCCTCTTGTTGATCCTCAGATACCCTCAGCTAGGAGATGGACTCAAGGCTTGATCTGCTGAACTCCTTGCTTTCAAATTCTTTCCTGATGACTTGAATATGATTGAATTGGGATAATAACCTCATGATAGGCCTCTAGAGATGAAAATAATGATTGGTCCCCTGTTGAATGACTTGCTATGCTTATGCTATGCAGATGGTTAGTCTATGTACATGACTCTATATGCAAATGCTAATGACATTGAAACATAAACCAAGTGAATAAGGTTGGGCAAATTTTAGGGTGCAACAGCTGCCCCTATTCAAGCGACTTGGACCCGATTGGATGAAGAGCCCGGAGCCTTCAGACATTCGCGGTACGAGACGGTTGAATACTAGTGAAACCATAAATTTGCCAACCGCAGAAATAAACTGCGCTCCTGCTTGAGGAATGACATTCGTCAGCTGAATCTGACTGTTAGAGTAACCCACTGATCTCGCGCGACCGTACTGGGGATTGTCTTCATCGTTCTGAAGAGGATTCCGTCATAACATTTTGCTTACTTGTCCACGTTAGGACTCTGTCTGTCATCAATACAAAGAAATCTCAACTAAATCTGTCCACGTTAGGACTCCACCTGCTGTTAACTCAGAAAAATCTCGGCAACTCCGCTGGGGATACTTCGTCCGCCCACGTCAGGAATAAAATACTTCCACGTTAGGAATAACGCTTTTCCACGTTAGGAATCACATCGTCCACGTTAGGAGTAACGCTTTTATCTTTCCACTTTAGGAAGCAATCTTCTTTCCGCGTTAGGAAAACTATATCAATCTGTCCACGTAAGGACTCCAATACCATTTGACATGTCCGCGTCAGGACTCCGATCTTTCCACGTAAGGAATACAACTATTTCTGAACTTGTCCACGTCAGGACTCCACTTTTCTTGCATCTGTCCACGTAAGGACTAACTTCCTTCTTCCACGTTAGGAATATCTTCTTCGATCTGTCCGCGTCAGGACTAAACTCTCTTTCCACGTCAGGAATAATCCATTTCTTTCCACGTCAGGAATCAATCGATTTTCCACGTAAGGAATAAACTCGTCTTTCCACGTCAGGAAACCACTTTTCTTCCACGTAAGGAATGCTCTTGATATGTCCACGTCAGGACTCTGATCCTTCCACGTAAGGAATACCAACTTCTTTCTGATTTGTCCGCGTCAGGACTCATTTTTCCACGTAAGGAATGCCATCTTAATCTGTCCACGTAAGGACTACAACCTTTCCACGTCAGGAATGCTGTTATTTCCACGTAAGGAAACTATCTTTTGATACGTCCGCGTAAGGACTACCTCGTCCACGTTAGGACCCCTTTCTCCTTATTAGGGATAATAGTTTCTCTGATTCGTCCACGTCAGGACACTGATCTCGTCTTGATTCGTCCACGTTAGGACTCAGGCGTCTTCGACTCGCTGAGGAAATAAGGCTTGTCCACGTTAGGACTCACGCGTCTTCGACTTGCTGGGGAAATATCCGCGTTAGGCCTTACACTTTGCCAACAACACGAAGAAGGATAAATTTGTCCACGTCAGGACTCTCGTATCTTGTCATCCCAAAGAACTACAAACTTGTCCACGTCAGGACGCACATTTCACTATTACGAATAAAGATATCTGTTGGAAACAAATGATCCACGTCGGGACACCAACACGAAGAATAACCAATCTTGTCCACGTAAGGATTTCGCATCCGATCAATGCTGAGAAATCAAATCTGTCCACGTTAGGACTAGCACATATCGTCAACCTGAGGAAATAGACCTGTCCACGTTAGGATTAGCACACTTTTGAAGAAATCCCGTCAATCTAGGAATAAACTGTCCGCGCTAGGACTTGGTTCTTCAATGATCCTCACCCACAAACTTCTTAGCACTGACGTGACAGCGACTTCGAGATGAGCTCTACTGGGGATGTCTGAAAACCAACTATCGGACACCTGCTCCGAAATTCTGATTCATGCGATCCGTTGAGGACAAACAAACTCTGCTTGGGGATAAGAAGACACTTATCCTGGCCACTCTGGCTGGGGAAAATAAGATACATTTGCATAAGTGACTCTGCTGGAGACAAAGAGAGTTTTATCATGATAACTCTGTGGGGGAATACCGCCGAAACTGACATTATTATTGAATATCTCCTGCCGAGATCTTGACTGTTTGGTAATTTATTTGAGCAAGAGCTCTCTCCACCTGAACTGCTAGAATACAAAAATTGCTTCAGCAAAATAAATGCTGGAAGGATAATGCCGACTCGCCGGGGATAGCCTGATGCTACAAAATTATTCCAGCAAAATAAAGGCTGGAAGGGTGAAGTCGACCCTGCTGGGAAGTTGGGAACTCAAACCACACGTCTTGTTGAAGTAACCCCCTGCTGGGGAATATGACTTTGCCGGGGAATAGCAGATGTGCACAGTATGCTCAGACCTTCTGCTGGCACGTGAACTGAGATCACCGGTATCTCTGACAAAATAAATGACAGGAACCGCCATCAACTCTGTTGGGAAGAGTCTTAATCTTCGAGTTCCACTGGAAGGAATGAAAATTTACTGAAAAGAGAACTCCGCTGGGGATGGCTGGATTCTCTTGGGGAAAATTAACTGACCCTGCTGGGGGAGAGTGCCCGACCCTGCGGGGAAAAATGAACCTGTCTGAATACAGCCTTACGATCTTGGAACCGCCAAACTCTGCTGTGGACGAATAATTTTTCTGGAGCGCACCCTTTGGACAAGCTATGGCTAGCTGGGGAATTCTATCCTTCTTCAGGAAGAACATGCATGGCCTGCGTGGGGGACTGAGTCTTTCGTTATCGCGATCTTTTGATTATCTTCCTCGTACGATTATGAAACCTGCAACAACACAAACAAGACACGACAAGCCTATGTAATCAAATCGATTCAGGTTAGTGACGTTATACTCAGTTAATTCAAAGCTTTAACAATTGTTGGCAAGGGCCAGCGATGTTATACTCATGCTAGTTTCATCAAACTTAGGCGTTTTATCATGCGCAAAACAGTAAAGAACAGGCATCAAGTACTGAATAACACATTTTCATTGATTGGGCCCCTGAATGGGCGGAGTTTTTGTACACGGGATGTAACTCCTGAAAAGAGGAAGCTACGCAAAGCAAATATACAAGTATGCAAGTATTCACAAGAAGCATAAATATTGACAAATTAAATTTTGTACACATGTCGGCAACTGGATGCAGATGAACACCACGAACTGATCCTCCCATGACTCGTCCGACTCCACTGCTTTCCCGGTATCCCCACTTCTGAAGAGGTTGTATCCGATAACTGACTCCTCAAACATATTCTCCCGCACTGATGCTCATTGAATATCAAATTCGGACCGCAGTCATTTGCTTTTCTCATCCCTAACTTTTGCGTGAACCGCCCTTTACGGGTTTTCAGTTCACCGGGATACCCCTTTTTGCCGAAGCCGCCCAGTGCAGGTTTTCAACTTCGCGGGTGTACATTTTTCAATTTTATCCCTAACTTTTGCCCGAACCTTTCATTCTGTTTTTGGTTCGCCAGGATGCCCCATTTTTGCCTGGACTCTCTTTTTTTGTCCAGCGGGTCTATTTTACGCAAAGTATTTTTTAACTGCGTCCGAATTCACAGGTGATGCAAAGTCTTCCCCGTCCATGGTGGACAACAATAAAGCTCCTCCTGAAAAGACCTTACTGACAACGTATGGCCCTTCGTAGTTGGGGGTCCACTTGCCCCTGTGATCTGCTTGCGGCGGGAGAATCCTTTTCAGCACAAGGTCGCCCGTCTGAAAGCTTCGCGGAAGTATCTTCTTGTCGTACGCTTTCTTCATTCGTCTTTGATACAAACGACCGTATGCCAGAGAAGCTAGCCTCTTCTCATCCATCAAACTCAGTTGGTTCAACCTATTCGTTACCCATTCTGCCTCGTCCAGATGAACGTCTCGCAATACCCTCAGAGAAGGGATCTCAACTTCCAATGGTAATACCGCTTCCATTCCGTACACCAACGAGAACGGAGTTGCCCCGGTTGATGTGCGTACCGTCGTACGATAACCGTGCAATGCGAAAGGTAGCATTTCATGCCAATCCTTATAAGTCACCACCATTTTCTGGACAATCTTCTTGATATTCTTATTGGCCGCTTCGACAGCGCCATTCATCTTGGGTCGATAAGGGGAGGAGTTGTGATGTTCAATCTTGAAATTCTGACAGAGCTCCTTCATCATTTTGTTGTTCAGATTAGAACCATTATCCGTGATTATCCGCTCGGGAATCCCATATCGGCAAATGATATCTCTCTTGATGAATCTAGCCACCACTTGCTTCGTTACATTTGCGTAAGACGCCGCTTCCACCCACTTGGTGAAATAATCGATTGCTACGAGGATGAACCGATGCCCGTTAGAAGCCGTCGGCTCAATCTTTCCAATCATATCGATTCCCCACATCGAGAATGGCCATGGAGATGACATCACATTTAGAGGACTCGGAGGCACATGTATTTTGTCAGCATAAATTTGGCACTTGTGGCACTTTCTTGCAAACTTGAAACAATCAGTTTCCATCGTCAGCCAAAAATAACCTGCCCGTAGCAGTTTTCTCGTCATAGCATGCCCGCCAGCATGCGTGCCAAAGGCACCTTCATGAATTTCCTCCATGAGAAGCTTTGCCTCTTTTTCGTCTACACAACGCAACAACACCAAATCGTGGTTCCTTCTGTATAAGACGCCATCCGGGTTCAAGTAGAAATTACCCGCTAATCTCCTGAGAGTCTTCTGATCTTGACTGGATGCCCCAGCTGGATACTCTTTATTCTTCAGGAAGTTAAGGATATCAAAATACCACGGTTTGTCATCAGATGCTTCATCAATAGCAAATACATAAGCTGGCCTGTCCAACCGAGAGATAGTGATCTGGGGAGCTTCGTTCCAGAAATTGACCTTGTACATGGAAGACAAAGTGGCAAGGGCGTCAGCCATTTGATTTTCTGCCCGTGGTACGTGATGCAACTCAACTTTGTCGAAGAAAGGCAATAATCTCCTTGCATAATTCATGTAATGTATCAAATTGGGCTGCCGTGTCTCCCATTCCCCTTTGATCTGATTCACTACCAGAGCTGAGTCTCCGTATACGTCTAGATGTTTGATTCGCAAATCAATGGCTTCTTCAAGCCCCATTATACAAGCTTCGTATTCGGCCTCGTTGTTGGTAACAGCAAAAGTCAATCGGGCAGTAAACGGGATGTGCGACCCGTGCGGCGTAGTGATGATTGCCCCTATTCCGCTACCGTAAGCATTCACAGCTCCGTCAAATATCATCTGCCATTTGGACCCCGGCTCTGGTCCTTCGTCTGGTAACGGCTCTTCACAATCTTTCATCTTGAGATACATGATATCCTCGTCAGGAAAATCAAACCTCATTGATTGGTAATCTTCAATAGGCTGCTCCGCCAGATACTCAGACAGCACACTCCCCTTTATTGCCTTTTGCGAGACGTATTGAATATCGTATTCAGTCAAGACCATCTGCCACCGGGCAATTCTACCTGACAACGCCTGCTTTTCGAATATATACTTGATTGGATCCATCTTCGAGATGAGCATGGTTGTATGATTCAGCATGTACTGCCTCAAACGCTTGGCGGCCCAGGCTAGCGCGCAACAAGTTTTCTCCAGCATTGAGTATCGAGATTCACAGTCTGTAAATTTCTTACTCAGATAGTAGATTGCATGCTCTTTTCTCCCTGTCTCGTCGTGTTGACCGAGAACACAACCCATGCTTCCCTCAAGAACCGTCAAATACATTATCAAGGGTCTCCCTGCCACCGGGGGTATCAAAATAGGAGGCTCCTGCAGATACTTCTTTATTTTGTCGAACGCCTTTTGACAATTTTCGTTCCACGTTACAGCTTGATCTTTCTTTAGCAGCTTGAATAATGGTTCACACGTGGCCGTTAGGTGAGATATGAACCGGGCAATGTAGTTCAACCTCCCTAAAAACCCGCGCACCTCTTTTTCTGTTTTAGGCGTCGGCATTTCTTGAATCGCTCTTATTTTAGCAGGATCGACCTCTATTCCTCTTTCGCTTACGATAAACCCCAGCAGTTTACCCGATCTCACCCCGAAGGTGCATTTGTTAGGGTTCAGCCTCAGCCTGAACTTCCTAAGCCTTTTAAACAACTTCAACAGATTCACCAGATGCTCTTCCTCTGTCTGGGATTTAGCAATCATATCGTCAACATAAACTTCGATCTCTTTATGCATCATGTCATGAAAGAGAGTCGTCATCGCACGCTGATATGTTGCCCCAGCATTTTTCAAACCAAAGGGCATCACTTTGTAACAAAATGTTCCCCAAGGCGTTATGAAAGTAGTCTTCTCCATATCCTCTGGCGCCATTTTAATTTGATTGTAGCCTGAAAAGCCATCCATGAAGGAGAATACAGAGTACTGAGCAGTATTATCAACTAATACGTCAATATGAGGAAGTGGAAAATCGTCTTTTGGGCTTGCTTTATTCAAATCTCTATAATCCACGCACATTCGAACCTTGCCGTCTTTCTTTGGCACTGGTACGATGTTGGCAACCCATGAAGGATACTTCGTCACAGCCAGGAACCCAGCGTCCCACTGTTTCTGAACCTCCTCTTTGATCTTCATTGCCATATCTGGTCGAGTTCTGCGAAGTTTTTGTTTGACAGGCGGGCAGTCTTCTTTCAGTGGCAGACGATGCACAACCATATCTGTATCGAGCCCTGGCATATCTTGATACGACCAAGCGAATACATCATTATACTCTCGGAGCATTTCAACCAGTTTTCGCTTGATATCACTCTGCAGTGCGGCTCCGATACGAATATTTTTCTCAACCCCTTCCGACCCCAAATTGATAATTTCAATAACCTCGTCGTGAGGCAGAATGGCTCTTTCCTCTTGCTTCACTAACCAAGACAGTTCTTCAGGAACGTCACTATCTTCGACAACCTCTTCTTCAGTCTGGAATACCGGGTGCTCGAAGTCGGGAAGAGTCATAGGTGGCTCAAGGATGTCATCTGAAAATGTTATCCTGCAAAAGGAATGGTTAAGTGCTTCAAAATGCGTATAAAGCAAATAACCACATTGCCATTTTATTGAAAAATACAAAACAAGAAAAACAGGGATTACAGTATCTGCACATGAAAAAACGCCATTTATTTAATGATTAACGAAGCAATGTTTATAACAACACAGCCCTAAGCGAATCCTGATGCCCCGGGCAAGACATCAGATTATTCAACAATTAATAAAGCAAAGCATTACTGTTTAAAAGTCACAGGAACAAGCTCCTGAATAGACCAGTTGCACAGTCCTTGTCCTGGCGTGCTTGGCTGAATCCAGGCATCCATATCACAGTCGCTGTCCCCTTCATCGGACTCTGAAGCAGCATTGACAGATTCATGGCATACTCCACTGGCAGAGATGGTGATTGACTTTCTGAAATGAGGGGCCCCCACAGGAGGAGTTGATGACGACGGTCGGTACCCCAATCCGAACCGGTCCATTTTCACCGGAATGTCCAATACTTTGCCCCAGCCTTTGGCTTCTCCGGCTTCCACTAGAGCTCGAGCTTCTTTATACGAAGAAACAGCTATCTCTGGCACTTTGCTTGGCCTGGGACCCTTGTCCTTTATGTGCAAACCTTCGAATGCCTGGCATGGCGTCTCGTGGATCTCCCCGTCGACTTCCACATATTTAAACGAAGAAAGATGGCTGACCAGGATGTCTTCTTCTCCGCACACGGTGACTACACTGTCTCCGACCATATATTTTAACTTCTGATGCAGGGTAGACGTGACTGCCCCTGCCCCGTGAATCCAAGGTCTTCCCAGCAAGCAGCTGTACGCAGGCTGTATATCCATGATATAAAACTCCGTTGCAAACACTTCCGGCCCCACTTGCAGAGGCAAGGTAATTGATCCGAAGACTATTCTCCGCGTGCTGTCAAACGCTCTGACTACCAAATCACTTGGGGTGCACAAAATCCCCCGAACATCCAGCTTCATCATAGCCTTCTTAGGCAGCACGTTTAAAGATGACCCGGTGTCAACCAATACGTGCGACATTGTCGACCCTCTGCACTCAACAGATACATGCAATGCCATATTATGGTCCCTTCCTTTCGGAGTCAAGTCGAAATCAGTAAAGCCCAGACTGTGGCCCGCATTTACATGTGCCAATACCCCTTCTAGCTGGTTTACGGAGACATCCTGTGGTACAAAAGAAGTGTCCAGGACTTTCAGCAAAGCATTCCTGTGAGCTTCCGAACATAACAGCAATGACAAGATAGATATTTTGGACGGTGTTTGCTGCAGATGCTCCACAATTTTATAATCACTTTTCCGAATTAAGCGCATGAATTCTTCGACATCCTTAGACGCTGCTTCTTTTTCATTTGCTTGTACCGGAACATTCTCCACTGCTTTCCCTTTTCCTTTCGCTATCCTTTCGGCTTCCACTTCAGGAGATATAAAGATCCTGCCACTCCTCGTCATGCCTCCTGAGCCCACAACATTATCCACAACCTCCGCTGACTGCTTGTTAACATCGATTTTAATCCCGTCACAATACACCTCCAGCCCATACGACCATGGGACTGCTTTCGTGCTCTCATACGGGATTGGCCCGGCTTTAGTTATAGTAATCGATGGTCGCTGAGCTGGTGCTGAAATGGTGATCGTCTTCCTAGGAATTGTCACTGTGGCAACATCATTCTGATTATCCACTACTGCCCCTGCCGGCTCATCCGTTGCTGTTCTATCAAACTGCAATACACCTTCATCAATCAAGGCCCGAATGCCTTTCTTCAGATCCTCACACCCCCCAGACAGGGCCCAACAGTCTAAACAGTACTCATTACAACCCGGGTAAACACCTCCCTGCAACAGTCGGCTTTTTATCTCGCTCAGCGGCGTCTTTAAATCCTCAACATTCATAATCAGATTCAGACCTTCCTCGGTTAGAACAGCGTTCGCCCCATGATTGGGCATGGGTTTCTGGATTATATTCGGAACTGTCGTTCCGAAATTGATAGACTTGTTGTCCAAAAGATCCTGTACAACGTGCTTAAAAGCATGGCAACCTTCGATATCATGGCCCGGGGCCCCAGAATGAAACTCGCAGTGCCTATTTGCATCATAGCCGAACGGGGGAGTTCCCGTTATCGGTGCCAAGGTTCTTTTCTCCACCAGATTCAATCCCAACAAAGTCTGCAATAAATCAGCATAGGTAGAGGGAGGTTTCTCGAACACCCTTCTCGGCTTACCACCCTGGAATTTTCGCTGAGCTTGCTGTGCCCCCTGCTGAGGCTGCTGCTGCTGTGGCATTGGTTGCTGCTGAACCTGTTGTTGTTGCTGGATTGGTTGTTGCTGATAAGGAATAGTAACACTCGACACTTGCTGCGGCTGACGATATTGACTTCTTCCCCTGCCTCGGCCTCGGCCTCGGCCTCCAAATACCGCGCTAGCTTCGCCCTGACGGCGCCCACCATAAGCTTTCCTATTACTGCCGGATGCAGCTGACTCATCGACTTGGAACTTTCCTTGCTTAATGTTCCGCTCAATCTTTTCCCCCATCAGAATCAGGTCTGAAAAACTGGCCAGAGAAGTATGAAACAACATATCATGAAACAGCCCGGTGAATGTACCAACAAACATATCGTTCATTTCTTTATCTTCCACAGGAGGACGGACCCTGGCAGCCATATCACGCCACCTTTGCGCGTATTCTTTAAAACTCTCCCCCTTCTTCTGCGAAAGCCCGGCCAACTGGACCCGATTGGGTGCCAGGTCACTGTTATACTTGTAATGGGCTACGAATGCCTCCGCTAATTGCTTCCAAGTCTTGATATCAGTGGGCTCCAACCCCATGTACCACTCTAAGGAAGGACCCGATAGACTATCCTGAAAGAAATGCATGAGCATTCTTTCGTCAGTGGAGTATGCAGACATCTTTCTGTAATAAGCTCGTACATGCACTTTCGGACATGTATCTCCTTTGTACTTATCGAACGCAGGCGCCTTGAATTTGATTGGCACCCTCAGCCCAGGTACCAAGCCCATTGTTGCCATGTCCAATCCCACAGCACTCTGATTTAGGACTCCCTTCATTTGCTCTTCCAGCATTCTAATCTTTTGAGAATCATCCATCGGCCCTTCAAAACCTCCTCCAGAGAAGGCGTCCTCCTGTTGATCCTCTTGCCACATACCGTTTCCAGCCCCGTATCCATCATATGCATTATTACGTCCAGCTCTGATCTGATTCATCCCCGGAACTCGACCTCTGTTGCCGTACCCTTGAACACCTCCAGCAGGACCACCAGCCATAAAACCAGCACCGTTTCCGTTTCCAAAGCCTCCGTAACCCTGATTAACCATACCATAACCATCTTGCCCAAAGCCTTGAGCATTAAAGCCATACTTGCCAGTGTTGTCGAATCCCTGATCGTTGAATCCGAACCCAGCGTTGACAAAGCCATTGCCTCCGAGATTATCTCCCACATTGACATCACCCAGCCCAGCGTTGTGGACAGCAGTTTCATTTCCAACTCCGACATTACCATTCACAGCGGCGGTAGCGTTGTTGACGTTAGCGGCAGGCATATTGACGACAGGCGGAGCCACCGGCGTGGGAGTGCCATCTCCATGAGCAGTATCAACCCGGACAGACTGATGATCTTCGTTACCATGACCAGCGTTGCGAGCCAACAGAGGCTGGACCATGGCCTGCAAGTTCTCTTGCCCTTTTGCTATAGCCTCCATGGTCTGCATGAAGAGGGCGAGCTTTTCGCGTACGTCCTGCATCTCGTTCTGAATCTGGTCCATGACTTTCCGACAGTTGGATCGTGTAGAATAGCGGTGCGGATGTTGATCTGGAATCCTGTTAAGTACCTGAATCAAAGCAGGAGATAAGACACCATTCAAAGATTACCTGTTATGCAATATGAATATGAATGCAATGCAATGTGTCTGTGCATTAGGGAAGTTCATTCCCCCAGTTCTAGTGCGATGGTGCCGGTGCAGTGACGGTGCCGACAATAAGAATATCGGAGTTGAATCATAAAAAGCCTCGTATATAGCAGAGAGAATCAATAAGCCCAGGGTACAATATCACTGAGAGTACAAAGATGGCATGACCTCAACCAACAATCCTGGTGATGGTCAGCACTATGCAAATAAAGCATATAAGCTACTACGTGAAATGATCAAATCCTCCCAAAAGTTTGGTACTCCTCTATCAGCTTCTTGGTCTCCGGATGGCTTGGTCGATCAAGCAGCCCTTCAACAAGCTGGTTTCTCTTCTTAAGGACACAGCGTACGTCTTCAGCAGTTTCTTCCCATGTTGCTTCTCCGAAGCAATCTTCTAACTTTCGCTTCTGGGATACCGCTTCATCTCTGGATTTGATTGCCTTGTTCAGTGCATGCTGGACGCTATACCGGTTCATCACTTCTTCCTCACACTTCTTGATGCTAGACTTCAACTTCTCTTCGAGGTCGGAAATTTGCTGCTTCAGCTTATCTTCCCTCTTCTTGTTGTTGGTGAGTGTAGCATTCCAAGTCTTATTGCAAGAAGATATCTCTCGGTGTGCTGCGTCGAGCGCCTTCTTTTTGGCTTCCAGCATGTCATGGGAACTTCTGAACTCTTGCCCCAGGCGTTCGCGCTTCTTCTTTTCCTCGGTCAACTCAGCTCCTAACCTGTTTACCAGCTCAATCTGTTGTTGGAAAGCATATACGGCCTTGTTTTTCTCACTGCGTGCCTGGGCTAACTCTTGCTCTAACCCTTCGTTAATCTTCGTCAAGGCTTCTTTCTCTCTCACAACCTGTTCATATGCTTCTCTAGAAACAGTAGTCGGCTCTTCTACCGGAACGGGAACGAGAATTGGTGCATCTGGAAACGGCATCTTCAATTGACTAGCCCTCTCCTGAATCCAAGCTCTATAAGGTGCATAGGCCTGACAGTCATTCTTTCCTAACAACGGCTTCCCTTTGCGGTTAATACGCGTCCAGGCATGTCGCAACTTGGCTAATAACTCCCCCTTTACGTCACCAGTGAAGTACAGAGATTCCTGTACTTCCTCCTCCTGAGGTGGATTCTTCAGCGCATATCCGAACTGGCGAATGAATAGAGAAGGGTTGTAATTGATACACCCTTTTCTTCCAACCAATGGGACATTAGGGTAACCAGCACAGCTAAAGATGAGCTCAGATCCCAACAGGTCTCTATCAAACCACTCCATATCTTCCGACGATAGCCTCATCAAGCGTTCCGGCCAACCAACTGGAACTGTAGTCTCTGCAGCAGATCTTCCCTTAGGAAGATGACTCTCAAACCACATACTCAATAAGGGCACACACAGATGAACATTCTTTCCTCTTCCCTTCTCATTCTTGTAATGCAGTGAGTGGTAGAGATCTCCGAGTAAGGTAGGTACAGGATTACCAGCGGCAAACAAGTAGAAAGCATCGAAGTCCACAAAATCCGGTATATTGGGGAATAGTACTATGCCATAAATGCACAAGGCCAACACAGCATTGAAAGCAACCCAGCACCCATTCTTGGCGTACTCTTGGGCTTTACCCACTAAGAACTGAAATGAGAAGCCTGGAACTCCCCGGGAAACAGTAGTCACAAGTTCAGAAGCATCAACATGCAAGGCTTTTGCCAATTCCTCCGGCTTGGGTTTGGCGTCATAATGAATGAATGGAACCTGGTTCTGCACGGGCAGCTCAACATACTCAGCGTATTCCTCCAGAGTCGGTCCCATAATAAAATCAGAGAACGTGAAGCACCTCAAAGCAGGGTCATAGAATTGCATCAAAGCATACGGCCCATCTAACTCTACCTCGGTAGGTTTGCACACCAATCTCAATAATCTACCATAGCTCATCCGGAAACTCCTACGAACACCCTCATCAGCAAGAGAGATCAACCCCAGTAAAGGAACAATATCAGGCGTAGGCAATTTGTAAGCAACTGTTCTCCTTAAGCTAGTCATGATCAAACACTCAGAAGTCCGGGCACTAGAACTAGGGAAATGCAAATGCACCTGCAGCACAGACACACGTTAGTGAAATGCAAATGATAATGGATATGCAGGGATGCAATGCAAGTAACATTCAACAGGGACCAAAGCTGCAACTGAATAGCCTGAACCCAATCAAGAAAGGTCTCAGATAGACCATCCAGAAGTCATCAAACCCTGGTCTCAGATAGACCTAAAATAAAACTCCAACACTGGTCTCTGACAGACCTCAAACCATAACTCCAACTGGTCTCTGATAGACCTCAAATCACATCCATAATTGGTCTCTGACAGACCTCATAACTCTCCAACTGGTCTCTGACAGACCTCAGAACACATCTCCAAATGGTCTCTGGCAGACCTCATAGCTCTCCCAATGGTCTCTGACAGACCTCAGAATAAATCTCCAAATGGTCTCTGGCAGACCTCATAACTCTCCATAAATAACCCGGATCTCTGATCAAGAAATAACCGGTAGTCTGGAGGTCTAGTTACCTGCATAACCCTGAATCCCCTCACAGGTGGGTGGCCCTATAACTGGCACAAGGTACGGCATCCTATGCGGTCGTCGGCGTCACAGACTTTCAGGGTTGATGATACGATTCCCAGAAGGAGTGGCATTATCAATTCCTGAAGAGGCCTCACTCAGCCAACGTCCAAATGATCGGTCCCCAGAGTCGACAATCCAACTAACCAGCAACCCACGCCAACCAAAGGAAGGGGCAGGAGGCCAACCAGAGGAACCTCGTCTGAGTGTAGATTTCATGGGACACCAAAGCAAGCAAAGCAAGCGGGCGCCCACTAATTTCTACTCTAATTCTAGGTGCACTCAAGCCCAGGTCCGGCTTATCTCTCAACATCAGAACACCCGTCACACCCCAGATACAGCAATAATAATCAATATATAAAGCTGAAAATACAAGGTTAGAAATATACAATAACTCCATACAAAATCCTCGACGGGAAAACAAGCGTTAGGATTGACTCTCTCAAGGGACGTTGGATCCCAAATGCATAAGAACCATCGCAGTCCTTAGCAGCCAGGGGACGTTGGATCCCCAGCAGAGTCGCCAGCTGTCGCTACTGCGAAAATCGGCGCCGGCTGACAGAAGAGTCGCCACCGTGCGTTATTTATCCCTCAGAGCGGGAAAGGAAACGCTCAGAGTAAACCTCGCACAACACGGGAAAGGTATGGTCATCGCAACCAAAACCTGGGTTCGGGAGTCGGTTACGCAAGGGGAAGGTATTAGCACCCCTCACGTCCATCGTACTCGATGGGATCCACGCTTGTTTTCGGGTATGGATTGTTATTCTATCTAAACTATAGGTCAGGGGTTAAAATGAAAATGAAAACGACTCGGCAAAGTATCGCACTTTATGCCTACGTATTCTCGTCTGGAACGAGAAATCAGAGTCAACGTAGTTCGCCTACCTACGGGAAAGGAGGGGAAGGTTGCTCGCTAGGATATCGCATCCTATGCCTACGTACTTTCATACAGCATGAAAGATCAGAGCTAACGTAGTTCGGGCTACGGAAGACACAGATTTATCTTAATTGTTTTTATTCCTTCTGAAAAAGGTTTTTCTGATTAACAGTCCAAGCGGACAAAAATGACGTCTTGATGAGTTCACATTCTTTTACGGAAGAAGTGTCTTTTATTGTGTTTGAAATCTTTATGGTGTTTTTCTGTTTGTTTTGAGAAAGAAAGAGACAGAACTCTAACCTACGGTTGCGAAGGGAAACAAACTAACCTAATGTTATCATGCATGGGTTAAGACCTAGTGTCTATCATGCTCCTCTCTTGCACAGAGAGAAACAGAGGTCCTACGGGATAGGCAGAAACAGAAACCATAACAGATATATACAGTAAAACAGTAAAATGCATGGATGCAACAATACAAGCGAGGCAAGGGAGTCCCACTCAACCTCGAACCTAGAAAACAATAGGCAAAAGTGAACAGGCTTCACTTTCAACCCAACAGGGTAAACAGCAAACAATACAGTCAGGAAAACCAATCAATACAACAGCAAATGAAATACAGCAAAAGAAACAGCATCAGCAGCTCTGAATCAACAACTGGCTTCAAGCAATCTCCAATCATTCACAGGCCTCAACAAGCATCAATCTCCATCTTCATGACCTTCAGGCAAGGGCTTTGATCATCAGTCTTCTATCTGCAATGGCTTTTCTTCAAGCTCAAACCTCCAGGATGAGGGATCAGTCACAAGAGTGAATTGGGTGTTAAGCAATCAACTGACTACCAAAGGTGGTGAACAGACTGCTTCTAACACAAAAGACATTTTCTCTCAAGAGTTCTATCTCTTAGACACTATCACCAAGCCTTCCAAAGGAAAGGGGTGAGTGTCTTAGAGAGACTCTGAATCACAGAGAAGAATGGATGCAGACAAGGCAATCCATGTTTGAGAAACAAGCTTTCTAATCTAGAGCTCTGCCTAGCTCCTGAACCCTAGTCTCCTCAGCATCTGCTGGCAAGAAACTCCTCCCCAACTCTGACAGTTGATCTTCAATCCTTGAATCTCCAATAGTCTTCATCTTCACAAATCTTCAGCTTCCCCAGGGCCCCAGGCAAACCCAATACCCAATCAAACAACCAACAAACCCCAGAGGGCACACCACACCAGACAACAGATATACAGACAGTAATAATAGCAGTAGGGGAATCCTAACTGTTCTCTAAGGGATCTAATAACTACCCATAGCCCCTATAGTCCCATAACTAATCTATTCAAACCCTAAGTCCTAAGGGAAATGAAATCAAACTCCTAAGTTGTCACCTAAAAAAACCCTAGTTTTGTACATGATGTTCAAGCATTTATTAATCACCTAAAATTATCCTCTAAAAATGGGAACTAAAATATTTCTACAAGTTGAATATCTCATCTAAACAATATGAAAAGAATGATCAAAAAATATTAAAGCATGTGAGAGAACAAAAATCATAAAAATGATGCATGAAATGAAACTATTAATATGACATTTATTTAGAAAATATGAAAAAAATATGAAATAAAACTAAAAATGAAATTTTATTTTCCTATAATATTCTAGACATTTTAATGAAAATATGGTAAAAAGAATGGATGAAAATGCATTTTTTATGAATTATTTATGAATTAATGAAATTGGTAAAATATTAATGGAATTAAGAAAAATAAATGGAATTAAATGAGGGAGGGGGTTGAAATAGAAACTCGCCCCAGTTCAATCCAGGATGGGCCTTCAGACAGGGGGTGCGCTTAGCAGTTTACCAAAGCCCAGTACACATTCAGAATTAAAGAAACAAATGGAAGAGCGCTGGGGGGTGAGAAAAGTAGCGAATTCACGTTAGAACTTGGTTTTGGGCCTAACACGGGGGGTGGGGATAACAAAATACATCTCAGGCCCGCCCGTTTCAATTAATGAAACGGTGCGTTTTGGCCAAACCCCAATTCCCTCCAAACTTCAGATTAAATGCTGGCCATTGGATCTTCTGGGAAGTCAAAAGTCTTACTCAACATGAAAGGCCACGATTATCTCTTCTTCCTCCATTCAACTGAACCTAGGGTTTCAATTCACCATGGATCCATGCACGAGCAAGCTTTACACCCTTCGGTTCTCCTTCTACACGCAGTGAATCGCCACGCCATAAACATGAAACCTGCTCAGAATCTCCCCCTCTACAATCCTAGGGCATCAGTTCAGTCTGAAACTCACAGAATCTTTCAACCCGATCGAGGTAAAAACTGGTCACCATTAATATGCACTGAGATACATCACCACAATCCTCAATCAAACTTAACATAAACTAGTCTATGCCTAATGGAGATCAACATGCGCTATCTAGCTACAATTCTAATGGCTTAACCTAAGAGATATTGATCCAAACAGATTGTTGCACCTGTCACTAACCATCACCAATCCTTTCCAAATTCATCTAGCTTAATCTCCTAACCACCTAGATCAAGTCTAAACTAATAAAATCATGTTAAACTAACTGAATTAAGCAAATCGAATGAAAACTTACCTGATGAGAAACCTTGAAAACAGCTATGGAAGATGTGGATCTGAAGCTTCTAAGTGTTGAATCTTGATCAATCCTTGATGAACTTGATTCTGTATGCAAGCTTTGGATGAGACTTGGCCAGAATTATGCTATCCACTTGAGATTATGATTTTGATGTTCTTGAGACAAGCACTCGAAAATGGATGATAATCACCAAAACCTTGCTTCAATTATGATCTATGATGATGATGGAGTAAAATTGAATTGATTTTGATGAAGATTGATGAAGAATTTGAGAGATTTGGAATGAAACTTTTATGAACAAGAATGAGAAATTTGTGAAATTTTTGGTGCAAATGAAGCCAACCCTTGCCAAATTCATCTTTCATGAATATATAGACCCCAATGGTACATTCTAGATCCATCTTGCACATTCCCTTGTTTTCAAACTTTGGCTCATTTTGATTATGTTTCTTAAAAGGTAAGCAACCATGGATAACTTCATTTTTTCCTTCTAAACTCAAAAAAGTGTGTGAACCATTGTTCTTAGAATTGTTTTTCCATTCAAAATCATATATTGGAAGTCTCCATTT
Source organism: Lathyrus sativus (assembly GCA_963859935.3). Lineage (NCBI taxonomy): Eukaryota > Viridiplantae > Streptophyta > Magnoliopsida > Fabales > Fabaceae > Lathyrus > Lathyrus sativus. The sequence continues at coordinate 187,573,653 of OZ012737.1, forward strand.
GGACTTGTAAATCTCCCAAACCATTTTTCAATTTGAAATTATTCACTTTATAAGCCTTTTTAGTTCATATTTTGACCAATCATGCAACTCCATGCTATGGGCTTCTCCAATAACTTGTGACCTTCTTTCTAAACTTAAAATCCCATTTGGAGCAAGTTTGATGTTGTAAGTTTTTCCATTTGAGGCCTCCTTGTATGAGTTTTGGACATAGGTTAAAATGACCTGTAATTCACAAATGCCCAAAATACCCTTTGCTTGCCAAGACCATAAGTTGAGTTATACACATCATATGAAGGCATACCATACCATTCTAGAAAGCTAAGACAATGAGGAACAATTCTTATGTTGACCAAGAATTCATTTGAAATCTCCTTGAGGGGCAAAAATTGCTTGGAAGTCAAGTCACTTTCACAGACAAAAATTCAGACACCCCAGATGACCTGTAACTTGCAAGGACCATAACTTGAGTTCCATAAATCTCCTTGAGGTCTTCTACCACTCAAATTAAAGGTCTTGAGACCCTCTACAAGTTTCATGTTGGCCAAGAAGCCATTTGAATCTAGCATTTTGACTTATATTGCTTGGAAATTTGACCTAAACTAGGGGATTTTACAGAGAAACCCTAATTTAGTAACTCCTCTTCTCCTTGATTTCTCTTGAATTCTCCTTGGCATATCTCCATATCCTTTTTCATATGTCCAATGATGAACCCCACATCTCTCAAATAGCCTTGAATGCCCTTTTAAGTCAGTCAATTGACCTAGGGTTGACCTAGGGTTGACCCAGATGAAACCCTAGTTGACTGTCTTCAACTGTAGCTCTTGTGCTTTCATCAATGACTTGTTTTCTTCTCCAAATGACTTTATAAGTCTCTCAAGATGTCTAGATGCTCTCCATGTCTCCACTTCACAGCTCACAACCCTCTTGTTGATCCTCAGATACCCTCAGCTAGGAGATGGACTCAAGGCTTGATCTGCTGAACTCCTTGCTTTCAAATTCTTTCCTGATGACTTGAATATGATTGAATTGGGATAATAACCTCATGATAGGCCTCTAGAGATGAAAATAATGATTGGTCCCCTGTTGAATGACTTGCTATGCTTATGCTATGCAGATGGTTAGTCTATGTACATGACTCTATATGCAAATGCTAATGACATTGAAACATAAACCAAGTGAATAAGGTTGGGCAAATTTTAGGGTGCAACAGTTGGGTATCTACTATCGAGGTCTTTTGGAAATCTTCTATCGAGACTTGCCAGGAAAGGGAGATACCTTCTGCCGAAGTTCTCTTTAAGAATTCCATTTTAAACTCTATCGGAGAATCTACCGCTGAGATTAACCAAAGGAATCTAAAATAGAAACATTCTTCCAATAAATTATTCAAAAGGTTAATAAACCTCCCCACACTTCAAGGTTGTATGCCAAGATATGGTCTCAGTTTCTTCTTTTACTTCAAAAGGGTAAAATAAACCTCCTCACACTTCAAGGTTGTATGCAATGAACGGGTCTCAGTTTCTTCTTTTAATTGAAAAGGGTAAAATAAACCTCCCCACACTTCAAGGTTGTATGCCAAGAACCGGTCTCAGTTTCTTCCTGGAATAACGAGTACTTATGGGAGAGTACATTCATAGGGGATGGAATTTCATTGGAGATTGAAGACTTCAGCGGGAATCCATAACTTAGTGGAGATCAAGGTGCTTCACCAGGGATCTTCAGAAGAGATGCAGGTCGATTGATTTGTAAAATATGTCCTCTCAAATAAAAGAGAAAGGTCAATTGTAAGAATCTTCACCAAACTTATCGAATAAATGTCATTTGATGGAATTAATTCTATATAATGGACCCACTGGGGAGTATATCCCTGAGGAGCAGTATTGTTGTAATTTGAAGTTATATTGAAGCAAATAAAGTCCTTGTAACGATAATTCTCAAATAAAGAAAAACACTTGTAAAGTCTTCAACAAACTTCTCCGACGAATTTCCAAAGGGATGCCATTCGATGGAGGGTAAATTGATAATCTTGATAAACTTATCGAGGATAGATAAACTGTCTTGAAAGGATTGCCATTTTTCATCCAAATAGAAAACCTGAGAATGAAAGAATCTGCTCAAATAAAGAGCCGCCACTTGTTATCTAAATATAAATTGCTGGTAAAATATTTTGTCTTCAAAGGCGGCCTTTAAACAGATTCTTCCCGGGGAGTCAAAGTGAAAAATAAATGCACGCTCAATCCAAATTCAAGAGCCTCGAGATATCCAAAATTGTGATTGTCAGGGAACAGAGTTCAATTCAGGAAGTAACTGAAGAGAAATGGTCAAACGAGACTCCACCATTGAGGAATGAGCTTAAAATGGAAAAAGAGACTAAAGCAACCGCCTTCCCCGAGAGTCGAACTCAGTGGGGAACTTAGAAATGTTGTGCTCTTTCTGCCTAGTGCTGACGACTCTACCTGGAGGAAAAAGACGAACCCAGCCACTTAGGGATAAACGTAGCCAAAGTGAACAAACGAAATAAAACACAGAACGACAAAATGCACATGTCATGTATCTATCTATATATTATGCGTATGCTGACAAAAGAAACAAAAAGAAAGAACATCAAGGAGATGAAATAAACATCTCGAAACCGATATCTGACTAATCCTCAAAAGATAGAAGCGGTACTGGGGATAGATGGAGAACTGAATATGAGGTCACAGTCTTGCTTCAGGGCTTCAAAATCTCTCTAGGGGATAGTATACTCCACTCGAGGATATAAAATCTTGACTTCACCTTGAAGGACTTGCTAAGATGAATCTGGTTACTCTGTTGGAGATGAGAATAATTGGAGTTGTAGATGGAGATACCCGAACTGAGGTAACTATCCATTTCACTGGGAAAGTCGGATTAACATAGTTGTTAAATATGTCAAAGTCGAAACTTATGGGGATGAAATAAACATCTACTTCGCCGGGGATGATTGGCGTTGTAAGAAATCCACTAAGGAGTAAAATAGCATCCACTTCATTGGGAGGGTGAAGTTAAGAAAATTCACTAAGGAGTGAAACTAGCATCGGCTTCACTGGGAGGGTGAAGTTACCAATTGGGGAATTCTTGCACCGATCATCACTCTTTGTAGTAAAGATCCATCGGAGAAATGTCATGACCACCTGAAGTAAAATTTATCGGGGACATGGATGAAGAATGTTGTGAGATTAATGTAATTTTGTATTGATGAACTGCGTAATAGTCGCCATTTTGAACAATAAGTGTTGTGAATGGGTAAAATAATTTTTGATTCTCAAATACCCCAGTGTACATGCTTTATGAGAATGAGTCATTCCAAGAGGATTTTATAGAAAACTTGACATCCAAAGTGCTCAAATGTCTTCAAACTCTTGGAGAGATTTGTTGAATCTTGACGTAACTATCCCAGATTGATTGTGTATAACTGAGTCTTCAAAACTTGCTCTTTAGATATGGTCAAACTTGTAAAGAACAAACCGCTTGGAAATAAACTTGCCCAGGTCAGCAGAAGCTTCAAGTTTCGATAGACTGAACTCATCACTGATGTTTATATGCAAACTTTCTATAATATAGAGCAACGTTAGCAAGCCAAAATGTTAATTCTGAAACCGCTAACGCAACACACATGTTTGTCTTGAAGTTTTTCTGAAAAAGATATCGCAGTAACTTGCGACAAAATCACTAGTTAGGATATGGATTAATTTTATAAAGCCACCACCAATTGAACATAGCTCGTAGGAGTCAGGAAACATTATCTCATCGAGTATGCTTTTGAATTAAACCTTGCTTCAATTAGGACTTTTGAGGGTTGTATCATGGTTTGGTTTACGGTTTATGAAACAAAGGATATAAGGGTCAAAGTTTATTTGCACCCACCCATTCTTCGTGATGCTCACTCCTTTTGAGAGTTTAGGTGCTCAACCTAACTAAAAAAATTGCTCTGCCCCAAGTTAAAGATGAGGTTTCTTTTGATTTGGAGAAGGAAGAAAAATAGATCCTACTTCAAGGCTCAAAGGGGTTAAAAAGGGATTATCTTCCTTATACCTTCAGTGTTTGGGAGATTTGAAACAATGCCTTACATCATCAGTAGGGTTTTATTCAAAAGCAATACGACAAGAAATATTGTGTTTTTGATTTCGTCATCCTCCCTAAAAATTTTCATCAAAGTGAGAAAAAATAGGTAAAGTTGGCATTATAAATTATAAAAAAACATTTTATGAGTGAATATGAATGGATTTCTTCAAGACACATATTTATTGTATTAATTATTCAAAATAAACGAGTTCGTACATGCCAATTATGCCTTTAATCAAAGAAATAAAAGTACATATAAGTAAACAAAATAAACAACCAGGCGAGCCCTTCTCTTGATTTCAAAGGATTTTATCAGCATAATGGTGTTCCATTCAATAATGGGCTTCCTCCTTTAAAAGTAAGCATTTCATCATTTATCATTTCTTGAACCTTTTCTTGGAAAACTTTGCACTCCTCAATTGAATGCCCCACTACTCCATCATGAAACTCATAACTGGTGTCTGGAATGAACCAAGGTGGGCGAGACTTCATGTTTCTAGTCTTTCTGGGCGTCATCACTGAGTTTCGGGTGAAATAAGACCATAATTGACTATAAGTCATTGGGATAGGATTAGACCGGCAGATTTCTCCTTTTGGACTATTTAGAGGTGTTCTCTGATTTTGAAACTGGTTTCGAACCCGTCAATTTTGACGTTGATCCAGAGAAGTCAACCTTCATCGTTGGTACAGAAGTCTATGAGGTAGTCGCTGCTTGTGCTGAACAGGCGCTGCATACCGATGTTGAGGATAAGGTACTGGAACTGGATCTGGCAGGATTTGAGAAAAATCCCAAATTGCGTTAACATCAACACTCATTTCCTCTTGGGAATCACTAACTGATTTCTCTTCAATTCGAGTTATCTCGGATTCTTCCACTTTTGAATGCGCTCTCGATGTTTACCCCGACTTCCACAATTTTAGAGAAATCTAATGGCACAATGCTTACCATTCTAAAATAATAAGAGTCTGACAGTATTCTTTGAAACATCTTGCTTAGTTCTTTCTCTTGAAGTGGTGGATGAACTTGGGCCGCCAATTCTTTCCATCATTGTGCATACTCCCTAAATGATCAGTTGTCATTCCTACTCATACTTATCAGTTGATCATTGTATGGAGCCATTTCCAAATTGTAATTGTATTGTTTCATAAAATCATTAGCTAAATTTTCCCAAGACTGAATGTAGTTCCTTTCTAGCTTCATGTACCACATCAAGGATGCCCCGCATGAACTTTCTTGAAAGCAGTGAATCAACAGTTTGCCGTCGTCAATGTAACCAGTCATCTTTCGACAAAGCATCGTCAAATGGTACCTTGCACAACTGACACCCTTGTACACTTCAAATACAGGCATCTTGAACTTAGGGGGAATAACCACTTCTGGAACCAGACATAGCTCATGGGCCTTAAAACCATGCGCATTAGCTCCTTTCATCATCCTCAATTGTTCCTCGAGATCACGAAATCCTTTCTCAAATTTTGCAATTCTAGGATCATCCACCTTCATCTCAGTATGAACATTCTGAGAATTAGGCATACCCTGTGGAAGCTGGGAATCTCCTTCATCAATTTGAACAAACAAGTTATCTTGCATAGGCTGAGATTGTGTAGGAACATCCACTTGTTGAACATTGCCATCAGAAAGAAGATCAAATATCGGATTGGTCACTACCCTGAAGCCAGTCATGGGATTCATATCCTTCGTTCTCTTTACTATCCTTCAGTAATTACTTCCAGCTCGGTCAGATGGTTAACAAGTTAGCTTCAAGATACAAAGACAGAAGGTCGGATGAGTCACAGCAGGGAAGAGACACATGCATATGCAAATGCTAAATGGGGGATGTTGTGCAAATGCAACATGAAGATGAAAGTTTTCTTGGAACTCAAGCATTTATAAACGTTGCAGAATACCAAAGAAAACTCATTTATTACGGATTACAAGTAAATATTCTTAAAAGAATCCTAACATAACACCTAAATAAAGGCTAATAAAGTCCTAAGGAAGTCTTGCATTGTGCCTCTTGATCTGCTATTCCAGCTGGACCTTCTCAAAGATAATCTTGTCCACGATCAGCTTCCAAGGAGTATTCTGAGGGTTAGAGGAAAATAAATCCTCCTGCTCCTTTCTTTTCTTGTTAGAAAATAAGGAAGAAATCCAATGTTCACTTGGATCTTTAATAATGATAAAAGTCTCTTGTCTTTGAACTTTATCTTTAATCAGAGGTTCCAACTTCCTTAGGTCATCCAAGTAAATACTCTTAAAAGAATATTTCAAAGTATTTTCCTTTTGTAATCCATATTGGTCATGCAATGTTTATAAATAAAACTCCGAATTCCATGAAACCAATGTAATATGATGTTTTATGGATGCAAAGATGCACAAACACAGATAAGCACAAGGATACACAAAGATAAAAACAAATAGGAAAACCTAGGTTTGTAAGTAAGGAGGCAAAAGGGTGTACCCATCCCCACAGGGTATGGACTAAGGGTTGAATGTACCTGCAGAACAAAGGTTCTAAAAAGTTCACAAAGTCATTAGTCCATCTTTCGGATATTATCAATTTCTCAAATACTAGGTAGTTAATAATATTCTCAAGAGAACCTCTTTTGAGTGTAGCATCGTGTATCAACTATTTTGGGAATACTCCCTCATAGTCATCACATTACGTCCTAAGAAAGGCCAGGTGGGGTTAAAGGTAACTAAACGTCCCCCAGTATCACATGCTCCTAGGTCAAAATAGTAATTTTCTTCACGAATACTCGTTCAACAATATCATTTTCAAGAGGGCCTCAACTGACCGATGATTCTCAAGTTAGCTTGGTTGGGAATCACTCCCTATAAGCCTTCTCAAATATATCACCTTCCTATCATAAGTGCACTAAAGTCCGGGTGTAGTACATTTCTCACCTCGCAAGGATATCAACCCAAAGCATAAATATAAATATATGGATAAGCAAATATATAATAGAAAACACTAAATAAAACAAGTTAAGGGAAACCCTTAATGGTGTAAATTCCCCAGTGAAGTCTCCATTTCTGTCGCGGTGAGAATTGGATACCAAGCTATTGATTAACTTGAATCTTAATTCATTGTTCACCACCGGTCTTTAATTTTTCCAACGGAAGGGAAAAAGATCGAATTACCCACAAGATGCAATGCAAATGCAAAGCTAGAGAATCTAAGGTTCGGGGGTTGGTTAAACCTAGGGAAGGTATTAACATCCTAAGAATCTGTAGTACTCTACAAGAACCTCTTGTTTTGTTGCGTTATTGTTGGTTGCTAAAGGTGAAAGACCTAGGGGTTTATTTCTAAGTATACTCTCCAAGAAATCGCATCTTGTGCCTACGTATCCTGACGGAAGCGGAATTAGAGTATTCGTAGTTCCCCTAAAGGGATTGAAGAACTCTTGACTGTGGTCAAGGTTCTAGGGGGAAGGTTTGTTGATTGATTCTAGGAGAAGAGTTGAGTCATCATCTTAAGGGAGAATACTCGACTTAACCACCACAACTTGTAGGAGATGGTCTTTGCGTCACATTGAGAGAAGGGATCAACACTCGGATTTATCGACGAGTATGCCACACACCTCTCTCAAACGGAAAAGATTCTGATCTCTCGATTACATTATGGGGTAGGAGAATTATATCTCGACTACATACATGAATCACGTATAATTCGCTTGTTGGGAGAATATGATTGAATTGTATTAGGTTTGTCTAAGTTGAAAGATTTAAAGGAGACTATCCTATCTTAAGGTAGGTTATATCTTAGGCTGATCAACTTGGCGAACCAAGGATCAAGCGGGGGGAAATGATGCAGATGCTAATGCATTATATACGAGTTACGAAGTCTTATACAGGTTCTTCCATTGGACGTGGGATACGCAAATCATATTATCAAAGAAAAAATAGAACAAGGTTTACATCAAGTTTTGACGGCGTAGTTAGAACAACGATTCGGATCGCGGATTACTCATGTCTGAAATTAAGACCCATTCTTCCAAAATCCTGATTCATTTGAAGTTACCAATTCAAAACATCACAGTCAATTGAAATTATTAATCCAATATCATAACAATCGAGTGAATTTCAGATAAAAAAACCAATTAATTAATTTTTAAATCAAAGATAACAAATATAATTGGATTTCAAGAAAAAAAAATCAAAATTATTATAATCATAATTGAATTTTAAATCAAAATTATAACCATTATAATTGTATTTCAAATCAAAGTTAACAATTGAATTTCAAAACAAAATTACCAATTATTAAATATTAACACATAGACTTAATTTTAAAACAAAGTCAATAAACAGATTTAATTTTTAAAACAAAGAAATGGGGTGTCAAAAAAAAATTCGGTGGTGTTAGAACAAGTAGGCTTGTATCAGAATAACAAAAAAACGAACAATGGCCTTAGGCTGCTACCCTACCCAGCCCAGCAACAACATGATGAAAGGAGAGGGTCAGCCTCATCCTCCCTTACGCGTTACCCTCTCTCTTGACTGTCTTCCTCTCTCACTCGCCCACGACCTTGCCCTCATCGGAAATCAGTGGTATACGTCGCGCCATGTTTTTGTTCATCCTTCTCAATTCGTTCTCAACCAAGGCGCCGTCAAGGCTCTCTCTTCGATGTCACTCTCTGATACACTCCCTGTGGAGGACACGACAAACTCCGGAACAACATCTAGAAAGAGATCTAAGGTATGGTCCAAAAAATACTACAATCCTCCTTGAGTGTTGTCTGTCGTTGTTGATGTTTTGAATTTCCAACGAATTTGAATGACTTCTTCTTTACAAAGCGAGTGTATCCCGACGTGTGGCTTCTTTTTGAATCTGAGAACCTTTAATGTATTTCTAGGGTGGTTATGTGAAAATAGTTCTTCGAAAAAAACATTTTGCTCTCGTTGTCTCCCCCCCCCCTGAATGATGATGAGTGTATCTTATAAGCTTCAAGAATTTCCAAATTGCTATCCGATTTGAACGCTGTTAAATGTGTTGCAAAATGTTGCTTTGGAAATAATTCAAACATTGTCTGGAGCCTATTAGGACCTTTCTGTATTCATGCCGACATGTTGGTGACATGTTCACGTTAATCTTGATTCTTTCCTTTCCTGGTCCAATGTAACACCCTTTTCTACCCCACAAATATTATGGCAAAATAACACAGATATCAGAGTAATTATTAAATTTCAACAAAAAGCCACCCAAAAGGGCGTACATTTCCCAAATCAACAAAATAGGTCAAGGCTCCGTAAGCAACAGGTTTTCCCAAAATACATCAATTTGCACAAAGCAGCGAAACTCAAAAGGCATAAATCAAGGTTTTCCTCATATGGGAAGATAATCAAAATAAACTCAAATAAAACATAGTTTAACTCAAAAGACCCCAACTCGATGTTACATATCAGAGCAAGACCGTCTAAGTTAACCAAAAGGCTAACAACTCAAAGACTTCAAAAATATCCTCGACGGCGTCCACGGCTAAACCTGGTCATCTGCACGTTACCCACGTGGAGGTAACATTCAAACAGGCAGGGTGAGTAAAACGATTCATAATAATCAATGTATAAAAATCAACATATAAAACGGTGTCATATTCATATTCAACACATTGATATCCTTCAATAGGCCTCAAAGGCCACAACTTCATAAATTATTCTAAATGAGTCATAAATGCAAATGCAACAAGACTCAATGCATGTGGTACCAATCATCACAACACGATGGACACTGGGCCATCAACCCTCCATAGATCCCCATCAATAGGATCGATTCTACTTGAGAACCGGAGCACATCAAAACACTTCACATCCGCACAATGGGATTGAAGCCAAAGTAATCGAGGTCCTGAACCGAAGTTCGGATGCACATGAATGCATGATGCACACGTCAATAATCATCCTCATAATAACAGCATGGTGCATCATCATTCATTATATTAATCATTATCACAATCATCATCATATCTCATGTCATCATATAATTCATCAAAGTCATGGTAATATCGTCATAGTTTTCCAATCAATACATCATAGAAATCATCATGTAATCATGTACACATCACATAAAACTCATAGTCATACTCATGTTAATTCCTCTAAGAAATCACAGAATCAAACATCAAGGCATCGTTGCACACGATCAACATTCGCGAAACTCTGCTACATTCGCTGGCATGTTCACTAGGCGAGTCTGGGAACAACATGTTTTGCTAGGCGAAGCATTATTCGCTAGGTGAACAGTGCGATAAAAGTAAATTCTGCTACGCACCAGAACCTAAATCCACCCAAATGTCCACACGATTCACTTCCCCAATGCCCCCAAAACATCCCTAAATCATCCCTAAGGTATTATGACGATAAAGGCACAAATCCTACGGTTTATTAGGCCAATCCTGTATCATATTCATGCCCTAAATCACAAATTTCCCTACAATTACCCCAAGGCATTAGAGTTACTCGCTATCTAATATTCCTATCCCTTCAGGGTTAGACAAATAACAATTCATGGTTTTGGCTACGAAGGCCTAACTTTTCATTTTCCCCAATGAATTCCACGGTTAGATTCACAATAACAGATTTAGGCCACAACCCTCAAAATCCCTTAAACCTTAAATTGACCTTAAATACATTTAAAGTTACACATGGAAAATCATGAAGGTAATACTCCTCATACCTTAATCGTCAATTCAAAGCCTTCACAAATCTTTCAGGGAATCTCTCAAGGCTTCTGCCTCCAATCCTCTCCTCAGAGCTCTGACCTCAATACTTTTCACGGCCTAACAAATGAAACCTAATCCCTTTCCAATTTCCTTTTTGTTAAACCTAGTCTTGGGCCTCACAATTGGGCTTTCTCCATAATGCCCTCACTAACTCCTCTGAATTATCCCAATTGCCCTTATTCATCTTATATTTACTTTAATTCATAATAATTATTAATAAATTCATATTACATACTATTATTCAAAATAAATAACCCCAAAAATGCACAATTCTCAATAATCCACAAACTACCGAAAATCACCGAAAAATGAATATTCTCAATTAAATAAATTAATTAAAATATTCCAATTAAATTTGGGGTGTTACAACTCTCCCCCGCTTAAAATAAATTCCGTCCTCAAAAATTACCTCAAGAGAACAGACTCGAATATGACTCCTTCATCTGATCTTCACGTTCCCAAGTCCAACTTTCTCCAGCTGGTCCTCCCCAAACTACCTTCACCAAGGCAATCTCTTTACCTCGCAGTTGCTTCACTTCTCATTCATCAATCCGAACAGGCAACGCCTCAACAGTCAAATCATCTTGCACTTGTACATCATCCATCTGAATCACATGCAACGGATCTGGAATGTACTTCCTCAACTGAGACACCTGAAACACATCATGCAAATTCGCAAGCGATGGCGGTAAAGCAATCTGATATGCTACTTTCCCCATCCTCTGCGAAATCTGATACAGACCAACAAAACGCGATCTGAGCTTTCGAGACTTCAAAGCTCGTACAACACCAGTTACTGGTGTAACTCAAAAACATGTGATCTCTGTCTTGGAATTCAAGTGCTTTCCCCCCTCTTATCATGGTAACTCTTCTGACGACTCTGCGACGCTTTCATCTTTTCTTGGATCATCTTGATCTTTTCAGTCGTCTCTTGCACAATCTCAGGTCCGAGTACAACACTCTCGCCTGAATCATACCAACACAAAGGAGTCCAACACCTCCTACCATACAAAGCCTCATACGGTGCCATTCCGATACTAGAATGATAACTGTTATTATAGGTAAAATCAATCAACGGTAAATGACTATCCCACGATCCACCTTGATCTAACACACAAGCCCTCAACAAATGCTCTAAAGACTGGATAGTTTTCTCTGTCTGTCCATCCATCTGCGGATGATAGGTAGAACTCAACCTCAACTTAGTACCCAAGGCTGTCTGCAAACTTTCCCAGAACCTCGACGTAAATCTCGGATCTCTATCAGACACAATACTCGAAGGAATACCATGCAGTTTCACAATCTGATCAATATATAACTCTACAAGCTTCTACAACAAATAATTTATCCTCACCGGTATAAAATGAGCCGATTTAGTCAATCTATCAACAATCACCCAAATCAAATCATATCCCTTCAAAGTCTTTCGCAAACTTGTCACAAAATTCATAGAAATTCTATCCCATTTCCATTCTGGAATACTCAACGGTTGCATCATACCTGACGGTCTCTGATGTTCAATCTTCGACTTCTGACAAGTCAAACAAGCATATACAAACTCTGCAATTTCCTTCTTCATACTCGGCCACCAAAACAACTTCTTTAAATCTTGATACATCTTTGCGGCACCAGGATGAATACTCAGCCCGCTTCTGTGACCTTCCTCAAGAATGCTCTTCTTGATTTCTGGCACATCAGGAACACACACTCTATCTCTGAACCTCATCACACCATTCTCATCGATCCAAAAATCAATCCTGTTACCTTGGTTGATTAACGCGAGACGATCCACTAAACTCAAACCAGATTTTTGACCTTCTCTGATCTCTTGGAGAATACCACTAGTCAAGTTCAGCATACCCAACTTCACACTGTTAGGAGTCTCTTCACAAACTAAACTCAAATCTATTAATTGCTCAATTAGTTCTAACTCTCGAACCATAAGCATCGACATATGTAAGGACTTCCTGCTTAACGCATCAGCTACAACATTAGCCTTACCAGGATGGTAACTCAATTCAAAATCATAATCCTTCAGAAGTCCAAGGCATCTTTTCTGCCTCATGTTCAACTCTTTCTGATCAAACAAATACTCCAGGCTTTTGTGGTCGCTAAACACTTCGAACCTAGACCCAAAAAGATAATGTCTCCAAATTTTCAACATAAACACCACAGGGACCAACTCTAAGTCATGCGTAGGATAATTCCTTTCATGAACCTTCAGTTTTCTAGAAGCATAAGCAATGACCTGACCATTCTGCATCAATACGCCTCCAAGATCCATCTTCGACGCATCATAATACACTACAAAAGACTCACTCGGATTTGGCAAAATCAACACTGGAGCAGTTCTCAACTTCTTCTTGAGTTCTACAAAAGTCTTCTCACAAGCAACATCCCACACATAAGCTTGACCCTTTCGAGTCAACTGAGTCAATGGAAGTGCCAACTTAGAAAAGCCTTCTATAAACCTGCGATAATAACCAGCCAATCCAAGGAAACTTCGAATCTCAGTAGCAGACTTTGGAGTCTCCCACTACAACACAGCATCAACTTTCAACGGATCAACTACAATTCCTCCCCTAGAAATCACATGGCCAAGGAAACTCACTTCCTTCAACCAAAACTTACACTTGGACAACTTGGCATAAAGCTTCTTGTCTCTCAAAACCTGCAATACCACTCTTAGATGTTGCGCATGCTCTTCTTCGGACTTGGAATATATCAAGATATCGTCAATGAACACTACCACAAACTGATCCAAATAAGGATGAAAAATCCTATTCATATACTCCATGAATACACCAGGTGCATTAGATACACCAGACGGCATCACAGTATATTCATAGTTTCCATACCTCATCCTGAAAGCTGTCTTTGGAATATCATCAGGCTTAACGCAAATCTGATGATAACTAGAACTCAAATCAATCTTGCTAAACACACAAGCACCCACCAATTGATCCATCAAATCATCAATCCTCAGAAGTGGATACTTATTCTTAATTGGTACCTTATTCAACTGTCGATAATCCATACATAATCTCATGCTACCATCTTTCTTCTTCACCAACAACACAAGAGCACCCCACGGAGAAACACTCGGTCGAATAAACTTCTTCTCAAGCAAATCTTCCAACTGTTTCTTCAATTCTCCTAACTCAGATGCAGACATCCGATAAGGAGCCATCGACACAGGACTAGTGCCCGCTATCATATCAACAGTAAACTCCTCCTCACGCTCAGGAGGTAAGTCACTCACGTCTTCTGGGAACACCTCTGGAAATTCCCGAACAACTGTTAGCTCCACGCTCACTGCTTCATAATCAACTTGAAGTGATGCAAACAATCCAAACATCTGGGCCTCATCTTCCAAGAGTTCTTCTACTCGCTTGGCAGATACAAACATCAGCTTTCCACTATCACCAAACTCTGGGAACCTCACAGTCTTGTTGTAACAATCGATATGAACATAGTTGTACTCCAACCAGTTCATTCCAAGAATAACATCAATTTGATGCAAAGGTAGATAGGCCAAGTCCATCACAAAATTCTTATCATAAATGGTCAAAGGGCATCTCAAACAGACTGAGGCAGTAGTCACATAACCATTAGTCGGGGTACCGATAACCATACTCCCAATCATCGAAGATAATTTCAAATTTAACCTCTTAGCATATTCAAGCGAAATAAATGAATGAGTAGCACCAATATCAACTATAGCAATCAATTCAACATCATTAATAAAACAAGTACCTCTGATCAAGTTATTTGTCTTGGATTCTTCTGCACCGCTTAAAGCAAACACTCTGCCATTTGTCTGAGCAGTAGTAGCAATCTTCTTCGGCTGCTGACACTGGGTACTGATATGACCCTTCTCTCCACAGTTGAAGCAAGTTGGAGCTTTTTCTTTACAGTCAGTAGCTCTATGACCTCTCTTGCCACAACGGTGACATCTCAGCACCCTACAAGCTTCTGTATGGTGACCTTGCTCGCTACACTTATAACACTTACCTGGAGCAGTAGCCACTCCCCCACTTTGCTTTTTCCCATCTGAAGCCTTCTGCTTCCCTTTATCACCAGAATTCACATACAGTTTCCCTCTACACTAACTTTTCTCTTTCTTCTTACTCAGCTGCTTGTAGTGAGTAGATCGAGCTCGGTTATCTTCATCATAAATTCTGCTCTTGTCCACCAGTTCCGAAAACCGACGAATCTGTTGGTACCCAATTCCCTACTTAATCTCTGGTCTCAGTCCATTCTCAAACTTGAGATACTTCGACATCTCTGCGTCAACACGGTCGTAATGCGGACAAAACTTTACCAAAGACTCAAACTTTGCTGCATACTCAGCCACAATCATATTCCCTTGTTTTAGCTCAAGAAATTCCACCTCTTTCTTGCCCTGAACATCTTCAGGAAAATACTTCCTCAAAAATTCTTCCTTAAACACAACCCAAGTTATTGCAATACCAACATCCCCCAATCTCTGACGAGTGTTATCCCACCAATCCTCAGCTTCCTCTACTAGCATGTGCGTACCAAACTGCACCTGCTGAGCATCAGTGCACGCCATAACTCAAAAAATCTTCTCAATCACTTTCAGCCACTTCTGCGCACCATCAGGATCATGAGTGCCCACAAAAGTCGACGGATTATTCCTCTAGAACTTTCCCAAAGCACGGAACTCATCTGGAGGTCCGCCATTCTGAGCCATCACTTGGGCAAGTGATTCCAGCGCATCAGCAATAGCATGATCATTCCTTCCAGCCATCTGCAACCACCAACAGGGTTAGAAGAAAACAACTCATCAATAGTGTTCTCACACTATTGACTGACAGGGGACTAACAAGATAAAAACTTGGTCGGACGGACCAACCTGCTCTGATACCACTAATGTAACACCTTTTTCTACCCCACAAATTTATGGCAAAATAACACAGATATCAGAGTAATTATTAAATTTCAACAAAAAGCCACCCAAAAGGGCGTACATTTCCCAAATCAACAAAATAGGTCAAGGCTCCGTAAGCAACGGGTTTTCCCAAAATACATCAATTTGCACAAAGCAGCGGAACTCAAAAGGCATAAATCAAGGTTTTCATCAAATGGGAAGATAATCAAAATAAACTCAAATAAAACATAGTTTAACTCAAAAGACCCCAACTCGATGTTACATATCAGAGCAAGACCGTCTAAGTTAACCAAAAGGCTAACAACTCAAAGACTTTAAAAATATCCTCGAAGGCGTCCACGGCTAAACCTGGTCATCTGCACGTTACCCACGTGGAGGTAACATTCAAACAGGCAGGGTGAGTAAAACGATTCATAATAATCAATGTATAAAAATCAACATATAAAATAGCGTCATATTCATATTCAACACATTGATATCCTTCAATAGGCCTCAAAGGCTACAACATCATAAATTATTCCAAATGACTCATAAATGCAAATGCAACAAGACTCAATGCATATGGTACCAATCATCACAACACGATGGGCACTAGGCCATCAACCCTCCATAGATCCCCATCAATAGGATCGATTCTACTTGAGAACTGAAGCACATCAAAACACTTCACATCCGCACAATGGGATTGAATCCAAAGTAATCGAGGTCCTGAACCGAAGTCCGGATGTACATGAATGCATGATGCACACGTCAATAATCATCCTCATAATAATAGCATGGTGCATCTTCTGTTGAGGCTGGAGCCTCCATCGTCATGGTATGCGCGGAGAGATAATATGTTGAGAGGGATGTGGATAAACCTTTCATTACACCAGGCCACTTAAACTGAATTCATTTCTAACATTTAATGCAACAAGTTTATGCTATGAAACCTTTCATAAGCCTTCTTCAACAAAACAGTGGGATATTAGTACTTAATGGTTGTTGTGTGCATAATGTTGCAATGCTCCCCTTTTCATTGTAATTCATATAGTATCATGTGTTGCACCCACAATTTGCCCTCACATTTTCTAACTTTGACTGGCTTTTACTTCGCATTCATCTGCATATCATCTAGGTCGATCGTTTCTCGCATGTTGTCCATGTTATCAGCTGGAATGGATTTATCTGGATTACAGCCGTTTTGTTCGGACTTTAGATAATTTAAACCAGTTCAAATGATAAGTTTTATGTAGAAATCGAGCGAAGATTGTTCTCTTCCTGGTGGTTCAGTCCGTGCTGATAATTTTGGGTGCGTTTCGGTGTTCGCCCGTTTTTTTTGTTTTTTATTTCGTAGCATTTTGTAATTTATTTTATTTTTTGTTTTATAATAGTTAATATTTATTTAAGTTTATTTTATTTATCTAGAATTTAGTTATTATAATTTTAATTTAAGAATTAGATTTTTTAGAAATAGAATTAGATTTTTTTATTAGAATTATTAGAATAGATTTTTATTTAATCAAATAGTTTTTTAGAAAAATGGAATTTTAAGTTAGAAAATAGTTTTAGAATTTTAAATAGAATTTCAATATAGAACTAATTAATTAGATTTAATTAGAGTTAGAAATTTGAGTTAACTAGAATTTAAGTTTTTATTTAGAAAATAGAATTAGAGTTTAGTATAGAATTAGAATTTAGTTTTTTTATTAAATAGATTTAAGATTCATTGTTTAATTAGATTAGATTATTAGTTTTTATAATTAGGATAGATTTTTAATTAGATTTAGGATTCTTATTAGAATTTAATTAGAACTTTAATTAGAGCTTAATTAGAATAGTTAGAATAGTTAGTATGTTAATTAGAGTTTAGGATTTAATTAGTATGTTAGTTAGATTATTAATCACTTGTTAACTAATAATACAGAATTAATTGAAAAAAGACAAAAGAAATTAAAAAATAGCACAACAAGCAGAACACGTGTTTTCTTTCCAGCAGTATAAGTTATTGTTCTTCTTCTCATAGAAAAAACCCAACTGTCGCAACTATTCATCTTCTCTTTCGGCGAAGAACCTTAGCAGTCCACAATCCTGTTCATTTTCTTCAACCTTCAGTGAAACCCTAGCAGCCGCCCAAGGACTATTCATCTTCTCCTCAGATCGAAAACCCAAAACGCGGCTGCACCGCCACAGTCACCCTGATTGTAGCTCTCTTCCTCGAATCTTCTTCTTTTGGCCAAAACAGCCGCTACCCAGATTTCTCCTTCGTCTTCACATACCCACTTTATCTGCAGGAAAACAACCCAACGACCTTCTTCTTCACTCAACTTCCCTCATCTCCTTCTTCAACCCATTTCCAAATCACCTTCAAATACATTATCTTTAACTTCTTTCAAACCCAAATTCGTAACCATTACTTCCATAATAAATCAAAACCCCTAACCCAGAAACTCGGACCACCATCATCTTCCTCCATTCGTCAATATCCCATTCCGCCATTACCAACCTCCAACCCATAACAGAAATCAATTCATAATTGAAATGGAAAAAGAGGAATCAAATCAAAAACCGCAAGACAAACTCGCTCGAATCGGGACTAAGTCGCCGAAAATCTGTTTGTGAGGGTGAGTTTGGGGTTGGTGGTGGTTTAAATGGGTTGTTCCCTTTTGTTAACGATCAGATTCAACAATGATTTGAAATGGGTTGTGAGATTGCTTATTTGGTTGGGTTGTCGTGTTTGATGCTCTTTTGGATGAAAACGTGTTTGGCTTTTGATGCTGGGATCATGCGAGAGACAAGGTGAACCGTTTAAGGGTGGACTTCTTGACCCAGCCCGGATTTTTTTTTTTAACTTTTGGCTTCTGTATTTTTGTTGTTGGAGTAGCTCAAAGGATGAATGGGCCATTGGGCCCATGAGGATTCCATTTTTGTTGTTGAGTGCAGCACACCCCTCCCATCTGTTTTTGTACAAACCCCCTTTTAGTTTCAATGTAACAAATATCTTCTATATATTAGTTTTTTTTTTCTTTTTTGTTAGATTTTTCAATATCTTGCTATATAGTTTTAAAGTTTTTTTTTTTATAATAATAATTTTTGAAGATTTGTAAATAAGGATTAGAAAATAGTTTTTAATATATTTCATTAAACTTTTTTTTATAAAAAATATCTTTTTCTAAAGATTAGATTTTGATTTGAGGATTTATTTTCATATTTCCTCGTTTTGGTCGATGAAGAGACCTCTAAGTTTTTCTGTCAAATTATTGATGAAAAATGATAGATCCGAGACCAGACTTTCTTTTCATTTTCATTTTTCGATTTTATGCGTTTTTATTCATCTTATTTCACTTTTATCTTTTCGGTCGATGAGGAGACCTCCAAGTCGTTATACGTCAAATTATTGATGGAAACGACAAGTCCAGGACCATTTTTCTTTCACTTTTCATTTTCGATTTTTATCTTTCTTTTCGGTCGATGACGAGACTTCCAAGTCGTTATATGTCAAATTATTGATGGAAATGACAAGTTCGAGACCATTTTTCTTTACAACTTTTCATCTTTGATTTTTATTCATTTTATCTTTCTTTTTCGGTCGATGACGAGACCACAAAACCATCATCGGTCGAATTATTGATAAATGACGGTTTGCCCGAGACCACCCTCCTTTCTCTCTTCATTTTTTCCTTCATTTCTATTTTTATTTTAATTTCTTCGATCTATGAAGTCTTTTATTCGCAAGCATCGGCTTATCGAAGTCGATAGCCTTCCCGATTCCAAATCTATGAAAAATGACCATTTGAGTCATTTTATTTACTTTGGGATCGTGATAGGCTACCTTTGATTAATTGACATAATGTTTGCGATTAAGACGAGATCCCACCTTTTTTTGGTCCGTGCGACACGATTAAATCGGAGAATGATCCTAAATATCATTTCTCTATCTTATCCATAGCACGAATATCAATTTACGCGGCCTCCTATAGTTCGACTTCCCTCATAAGTCGAGCTACGACGGTTTAGCATCACATTTTCTCTCGATTCGATTCATTAACATCGTTGGACATTAATTCAAAACCCTGATAAACCACGATGAGTGTTGTGAGCCACGAGCGTTAGGTGCGTAGGAAATGATGAGTAGGGAGGTCTCTCTTCACTTATCTAGAGTATTTAGCGTATGCCCTTTGGGCGATATGCGACGCATTCTCTCCTATGTCTTAGGATTTAGTGCAGTATGCGTCCCAAACCAAGCCGATTCACTTCCGTTCAGACGTTCCAGGCCTAGGATCTTTTCTCTCGCCCTCGTGCGATCGAGATCTCGTTTTCCCGTAGTAGCGTGAACTACGGACGCTCTGATTCCTCATTCCCTAACGAGGATACGTAGGCACGAGGATCTCTATCCTTGATGAGCACACTAACAACTAACTTCCCCTTTCTTTTGCCCCCAGTGCAATTGAGACCAACCCGTGTTTCAAACCTCACCCAAAAATAGTACGTTACTCTTCCGTTCTACCGCAAACAAGCATCGTCCCTAACTGCTGGAATTGAGATTTAACGTCACTCGCAAAAACACTTAACTAACCTTTTTCCCGTAGTTTCCTGAACTACGTTTGCTCTGATTTCTCATACCAGATGAGGATGTGTAGGCACAAGACGACGATATCTTGGTGAGCAACCTTCCCCCCATCATCAGTAGTTTTCCGAACTACGTTGACTCTGACTTTCCCATTGTACGAGAGAATACGTAGGCATATGGCGGTGATGTCCTATCGAGTCTGTTCTTTCTCTTCACCCCCGTTTAGCAATAGCTTTTAGATAGTTTTCACCCATAGATTAGACAACAAGTGTGGATCCCATTGAGTACAACAGACGTGAGGGGTGTTCATACCTTCCCCTTACGTAACCGACTCCCGAACCCAAGATTTGGTTACGATGACCTTGTCTTTTCCCGTTCTCTTAAGTTTTCTTCGATCGTTTCCTTTCCCTCTTTGTGGGATAAATAATGTTCGGTGGCGACTCTTCTGTCTGTTTCTGTCGGCCCTTTTTCACAGTTTTGACATCATGTATAAAGGGTTTGATGTAAATAACAGGTTTCTAACATATACTTAAACAAGCACCAATGGATATCAGTGAGGCTGCCTTTTACCAAATAATCATGTGACATGTTCCTCCTTTTTTTTACCGAGTTCTTGGTTTTTATTATTTTAGGGATGTTGTTGTTGTTGTTTTTGGGATTTATGAAAGCTTGTGACTCTTGCAAACACCTTCTAAATTTTGAATGAATTGAATTGGCGCTTGTATTACCTTAAAATCGATTCTAGCACACACTTCTGTGAAAGAAATACGAAAGAATCTTTGGTCCTAAAAATACTTTGCTTGGTGATCTCAAAATCTTTGTGCAGAAATATGAATCTTCTAGTTGAACTTTTCTATAATGAAATCTCAAATCCAACTTGTGATCCTTGAAAGAAATTGCACTTGTAAGGTGATTTTGTATTGAATTGTTAATTGGCATGGAATTTCTTCGAATAAGTTTGAAATAACGAACTTCCAATTTTTGAAAGAAATGAATTTGAAGCATGAACATCATATTAAATTCTTGACAAAATTAGTGATGAGTCTTAAAATCATGAATCCTGAACGTCACTTTGAGAACTTAAAGCGAAAACTTGGTTTAAGTTTCTTATCCAAACCTTGCCACTTCAAACTTATGAACTTTCTTACTCGCATAACCAAAGACTTAGATGATGATGAACCCGGTATATGAACCAAACAGATGTACTTGTAATGTCTCTTGCCACGAAAACCATAACCACCCTTAAAACCTAATTCACTACCGAGAAAACTTAAGGAAAAAAAACTTAGATTCTTAATCTCTAGTTACATGAAAGAAACAACTTGAACTGATCCCGGGGTCTCTGGATCAAAATCTGTTGACCTCGTTAAAAGTATTTGACTGAGAAAGTGAGTATCATCAACATTTGAAACAGTTGTACCTACACAAACTTATTAGTCAAGATAAACACACATACGAAAACTGCGGCCTAAATGTCATGCGAGACGCACAAAGAGGTGGGATCTTATGGTCAAAATTTAGGGTGTGACATTGTGACTATATTGTATGTGCATATTTTATCTTTTCATTTTATTGGGTGCTTATGTGCATCATGCGATTCAACTGGTTTGGGGCATAAATTACACCATCGCGTTAGAGTTCGTGTCATCACGCTAGAATTTGCACCCTTCCGATAGAACTCGTGACATTGCATTACGATTCTCACTTTTCAATTGTTTTTCAACCATTTTTACCATTGATTCAAAACCATTTTTCAAAACACACCAAATACTTTTTAGATAAATTTCAAATTATTTCATCAACCATTTTTCAAGTGCTAATAAAATACTTGATCAACATCAAGTTTCTTTTCCGCTTACTCGAAGCACGTTGAAAACCTTTTTCTAAATCAAATCTAATTGAAAAAGAATGAGTTCACACTTTCCTGCTCCTCGAATAATCAAATGGTTGGTGTACACCATATTGCTCGAGCTTTCATCATCCGAATAAAATATTTTAATCAAACTTGGTTGAAAAAGGAAGGGGTTAACACTTCCCTGCTCCTCGAATAATCGAATGGCTGGAAAATTCCATATTTCTCGAGTATTTGTCTCCCGCTAACAATTTTCTCAAAATAAACTTGGACGAAAAGGGAATGGGGGCTTAACACGTTCCTGCTCCTCAAATAATCGAATGGTTGACACACACTTCATTGCTCAATTATTTTCCATCCACCTAAAATAAACTCAACCGATCAAATCTCTTTTCTACCTTAGCACGATGTCAAAACCTTTTCATAAACGAAAGACACGTTGTCTATTCTGAGACGATGCAAACAAAGGTTCATTCCCGCCATGCGCAAGAAGTTAGAACGCTTTCTGCTTGAATGCGACGAGAACATAAGTTTGTGAGATTCCAAGTTATGTTGTCCATTTTGATGCAATGTTAATTTTCACTTCTCCATGTTTTGAGTAGTAAGAAATTTTTTCCGCTCAAATGTGACTAAGAACCTTTCGCTAAAATTGACCAACCAACAAACACTTTCTACCTAGAACTATGTAAACTTGAGTTTTGCATCGCACCTGGGGATACATAGGAGCGAGATTCCAAGTCTCGTTAGGAACCCTAATAAAAAACTTATTTTTAGCTTTATTCTTTTCCCTTTCAATAACCAGAAGAAAGAAAATAACGAAAGCTAACATTGCAATCGCAAAGCTAACTAAATAGTTCTTGTTGAGTAAAACAGATGTGAGGGGTTCTAATACCTTTCCCTTGCATAATCGACTCCCGGACCCGAATTGGTTGCAAAGACCATTTTCTTTTTTCTTTTAAGGGTTTTATCGATATTATCCCTTTCCTCTGGGAATAAACAAAGTTCAGTGGCGACTTTGTTATCGTCTCGAGCGTGTGAGCGCTTGTGTTATTTTTTACACCGCAACAATTGGCAACTCAGTTGTGGACACTAGTTCCCTAAAGAGAGTCAAGCCTAGTTTAGCTAACTTTGCGATGAATGATAACTTTTTTTGTTGCTTTCTTCTTGTGTTTTTACGCTTTTCTATTTTCTTGCGTTGTTTTTA
Source organism: Lathyrus sativus (assembly GCA_963859935.3). Lineage (NCBI taxonomy): Eukaryota > Viridiplantae > Streptophyta > Magnoliopsida > Fabales > Fabaceae > Lathyrus > Lathyrus sativus. The sequence continues at coordinate 187,596,979 of OZ012737.1, forward strand.
TATTCACTTATATACATTCCTTTGTGGGATTGAGATTTGCTTTAAGTAAAGCTTCGACCCAAGTTTTTAGAATAACCTTAGAATAAAAGATTTTGTAGTATTAGACCGAGGGGTTTCACACCTCATTGGAACAATATGAAGACTCCAACTATAGTATACCTATTTGGGATTTTCATCATGATGTGGCTAGCCCACTATTGCATTGAAATTTCAAATAAGGTTCATGACTATAGGAACTTCACCTAAACTAAAAAACTGATATTAGGAAATAAGATCATGTGGTATCGGACCGAGGGGTTTACTCCTCATTGGAACAATATAAAGACTCCATCTAGAGTTGACCCGTTTGAGATTTTCATCGTGATGTGGCTAGCCCAATATTGCGTTGAAATTTCAAATAAGGTCCATGAATTTAGGAACCGCGCCTAGAGCCAAAGAATTGTTTTTAATAGGAAATGGTGTAGTATTGAACTGATACGAAGACTCTACCTAGAGTAGACCTATTTAGAATCTTCCTCATGATGTGGCTAGCCCACTACAGTGTGGAAATTTCTAACAAGATCCATGACTCTAGGTTGCTTCCTTAAAAAATGTGACTTTAGAGCTACCCTTTACAAGGTTGGGTAGAAAATACATAATACCTTTCATAGGGAACCTACCCTTTAGATTATTTGAAACCTTTAACCTCTTCGTTGTTGCATAAACATCACATTGCATTTCACATGCATGCAAATCATTCATACTTAATTTGTTTTCAGGGAATCTTGAGAGGTTTTAAAGATTGTTATTGAGAATTTCAAAAGAAGATGAATTATGAAACAAAGAAGAAATTCCAAATCAAAGTAAAGGTACCTAATGTAAAGAGTTTGATAGCTTTCAAAGACTAGCTTACTAACATTCGTCGAGATGCCTTTACCTTCAAATATAGAAACATTCAGGATCTTTTGTTTGTCCCAGTACAAAGGAAGTCATCACCACTTTAGCTCAATTCTATGACCCACCACTAAGGAGCTTTTTAATTTTTTGGATTTTCAAATGGCCCCAAATTTAGAAGAGTCTGGGCGGATTTTGGATTCTCTTAAAGAGAATAAAGGACCTTATAGAGGATTTGGGAAATTCCTAAAGCCTAAGGATCTCACTAAAGTCTTGGACATCCCAGTCTCCGGCCTAGATCATAACATAAAAACTGGGGAGATGTTCAAGGATTTCCTAGGGAGTTTGTTGAGAAAAATCCTCAAGAATTTTCTGACGCCCAAAGGTGGGAATCCTATGACACCATCATGGCCTCACTCATCTTTGGATTGGTATTATTCCCAAATGTAGAAGAATTGGTTGATATGGAGGCCATCAGTAAGTTATGGGCTGTTAAAGTCAAAGATGAAGATCAAGTTCCCGCACTTCTGGCGGATGTATATGAAGGTTAAGAAACACAAGAAAGGGGGGTTTGAATTGAGTTTCACATTTTCCCCTTTTGTGGAATTATGATAATAAATATAACAATGATAATAAAAATAAATGACATAGTTATTTTTATCCTGGTTCACTATTAACGAAGTTACTCCAGTCCACCCCTCAAGGTGATTTCACCTTATCACAAGGACTTAACAAAATAATCATCAAAATGATTACAACCTCTAAGTTGTTAACCAACACGCTTAGCCCTCTCAAGCACCCTGGCTTTCGCTTAGCCGCTCAAGGAAATCATCAATGATTAGAACCACAATGGATACCTTCCATTGCCTTCTTGAGAATCCTGGAATTCATTCGCCTCTCAAGGAATCAACCTCCAAGCCGTCAACAACAACCTGGCCCTCTCAAGCATTCTGGTCATCACTCAACGCTCAAGGAACAATACCTTTTTCAAGGATTTTCTTGTGCACTAATATGCTTCTTACAAGCTGATTACACATATGAAGTACATGAACAACTAAGTGTTTCTAAGCAAGATATGAGCAACAACTCTTAGCTTTCTAATACAGAAAACTATTTAAAGAATGAATCTCTGAGAGATTATAAAACACTAGTTATATATTTCTTAGAAGCTTTCTTGATGAGCACTAAGGCTTCTTATCATGAGCTTTGGCTTCTTTTGATTTCTCCTTCTTGAGTGAATAATACTTCTTCCAGTTTAACCATCAAGATCAACTAAGTTACTATGCTTCACTTATTGATGTTTCACTTGACTAGTTTCACATGGCTTCATCATATTGCATCATTGTACACACTCCAATTTTACTTCAGCTTCATCTTTATTGAGCATTCTTCATTTAGGCTTCAGCTTGTAGCATTTTCCTCAACACTTTGGCTTTGCATAGTAGTGTGTTATCATCAGAAACTTGCTATCTATTTTCTGGAAATCAACTTTTCTTCAAGCTTCTTGATATTCAATTTATAGAGCTTGAAAGAATAGATCCGTTGAAGGGTATTCTTGGAAACATATTCCAATAGCAATATCCCAATGTTCAAGTGAATTAATGGTCAACATCACTGTACAAAAATCTACTCTTGCACCACCTTTTCGAGGTAGAAGTAACAGAGTTTTAGTACTATTATATTCAGCTTAAAAACCATTCATATCTTCAATCTTCTAGCATCTTTAGAGGCTTCAGATATTAATTTGATGAAGTGTGTTATATAAGAGTCTTTCTTTGTGTAATCTTTAGAACCTCAGTCTTCAGAACTCCAAGATCTTTGTTCAGCAGAATCTATCTTGAGAATCTTCAGAGCTTGTTCTTTAGAAGCATTATCTTCATAGTCTTTAGAACCTATTCCTTCAGAACCTTGTCTTTAGAGTCTTCAGTTTTCATTTAGCACGTTCTTTGTCGTTAGAGACTTCAACACTTTGTTCATTAAGAACCTTGTCTTTAGAAACTCTTCAGAACTTGATCTTCGTAAATTGTGTCTTCAGAATATTCAGAGCTTTGTTCACCAGAATCATTTCTTCAGAATATTCAGAATTGTATCAATGTAAAGAACGTTTCTTGTAGAGCCTTCTAGGCTTACTTATAAAGTATCAATCAGAAACCCCGTTACTAACATTCCTTAAAACCGTTGCATTAGAAGTATTTCTGAATCATAACTTTATCTTGTTCATACATATGTTTTTCTTTCAGAGTGTTGATAACAGAGTCTGATGATGTCACACGCCTTCTTATCAAAGTTAGAATCATATTGACAACAGCCACACACTAGACAGAAACCATATCATACATAATTATTCTTTTAGATAACTTGTGCAATTATCATTAAAACTTAAACGCCAAATGTAGAACCAAATCTTGTTCTTACAGTATATCATACCCTTCATCCGCATTATGAGACGAAATGAGGCTTGATGTTATAATGTATCGCCTTTCTATATTAGTCACTTATTTCACATGTGTTTAAGCGCATGTTCATGATCGAGAAGATGGACAGACATGAGTGGTCTCTGTTGTACCCCAAAATTTGACCAACCTTTTATTTTAACTTGGATTATGTTTCTTTTCATTTTAGCATTTGCATTTGCATAGTATTGTGTTGCACCCCAAAATTTGCCCAACCTGTTCTTACCTAGTTTATGTTTCATTGCATTATCATTTGCATAGTTATATCATTTGCATATCATGGTATCATTCATATAGCAGGGGATTAAGTGTTATTCTTCTCAAGAGAAGCCTATCAAGAGGTCTCATTCAAGATTGAGAAGTTGTCAAAGTCATCAGAAGGTGGTTTGAGTGCCTAAGGATTTAGATGTTTGAGTGTGAATCTTCTCCTAACTTGAGGATCAACTGAATACCATCAGAGGGTTTTGAAGTGTTGAATGTGAGAAGAGGATGTGTATGGAGCTCACAGGATGCCTAGAGGGCCATGGGAGAGTTTAATCAAGTCATTGTGTCAAATGCAAAAGCCACAATTGAGGTGCAAGCAATTAGGGTTTCATCATGGAGTTCATGAAATGATATTTTAAGACATTTATGGTGTTGTTCCAAGATCAAATCAAGAAGAGTCAAGGGTGTGGGAAGTTGCTAAATTAGGGTTTCAGTGCAAAATTCCCTATTTAGTGCCTAACTTCATGACCACATAAGTCAAGATACAAGTTTCAAATGGACCTTTGGCCAACATGAAACTTGTATAGTATCTCAATACCTTTAGTTTTAGTACTAGAAGTCCTCAAGGGGATTTATAGAACTCAAGTTATGACCCAGACAAGTTACAAGTCCTCAGATGTCTCTGAAATTTGTCTGTGAAAATCATATGACTTCAAAGCTATTTTTAACCTAGAAGGAGGTTTCACCTGAACTTTTGGAAAACATGAAAGTTGTTCCTCATGATCTTAGCTTTCTAAATTGTACTAGAAGTCTTCCATCTGATTTGTAGAACTCAAGTTATGAGTTTTACAAGTCAGGGGTATTTTGGGAAAATGGGATTATAGGTCATTTTCAATCATAGGCCAAAATCTCCAACTTGCACTTGTCAAATGCAATTTTGTTCAACATGAAAGTTGCTCAAAATGGGGTTTTTAGGCTAACCAAGAAGTCATGATGGATTTATTGGGCTCATAGCAAGACTTGGTTTGAAATGGTTTGAATAAGGGAGATTTTCAAAGGATTCAAAGTTGAAAAATTCAAAATTATTGGTTAAGTGACCAAAACAAGTCAAATGAGTACTTGATTTGATCAGAAATCATGTTTTGGAAACATTGGTTATTTTAGATTTTTCAATTGACCCTTAATTCATGAGTTTTTCACTTGTTTCTTCACATATAAGCAACCTCATGGCAATTCATTCACCAAGGCAATGTGGAGGTTCTTATTGGTCTGAATACACTCCAAAGGTGGTATGCAATTGATTCAAAGCTTCTAATGCAAGCTGTTTAAGAAAATTCATGCACTTGCTGTCGCTTGCGCGAAAATAAGGTGCCGGCACAACAGAAGAGTCGCCACGTTTTGTTATTTATCCCTCAGAGCGGGAAAGGAAACGATCGGAAAAACCTGACGAAAATGGGTAAGACAAGGTCGTCGCAACCGTTGTCTGGATTCGGGAGTCGGTTACGCAAGGGGAAGGTATTAGCACCCCTTCGTCCATCGTACTCGACGGGATCCACGCTTGTTGTGTTTACTGGACGGGTTGGTTTTATTCTATCTACCTATCAAGGCTGGCTTAAAAAGAAAAGAAAAATGACTCGGAAAAGCGTCGCACTTTATGCCTACGTATTCTCATCAGAGAATGAGAAATCAGAGTCAACGTAGTTCGGCCTACGACGGGTTATGGGGGAAGGCAGCTCGCCAAGACATCGCCATCTTGTGCCTACGTACTCTCAACAGGCATGAGAGATTCGAGCTCACGTAGTTTGGGACACTACGCTTTATTTCCTGTCTTTTACGAAAGAAGTGTTTTTTATTGTGTTTGCGATTTCAATCGCGCTAGAGACTATGACCTGAGAGTGAATGCGTCGCATGTCACCCAAAGGGTACCATACTAAACATCCAGACTGTGGGAAAGAAACTCTCCCACAATCCTTTCTCAGATAGCTTAAGGCTCGTAACGTACGAAAGAAATCATTCATGATTACTGTATCTTAAACTGTTTTGAGATGAGAAGAGAACCGGCCCAACTAGGAGGGAGACTATCAAGTCCTACTGTTGTCATGCCATGGATTCATCCTATGGTTTGAGGTTTGAACAGGGAACTCCTAGAAGTTGTCATGCATAGGTTTCAACCTAAAGTTCTATCATCAATTCCTTATCAAAGGAAATGAGAGTCCTAAGGGATCATGTCAATGATACACCAAAACAAACAAAGCATCAGCTCTAAACAGTAAAATGCATGCAATGCAAGTGAGGGAGGAAATGTGTGTGGGGCATCAGCCTCCACAAGCTCATCTCAACCTCAAGCCAGAATGGATAACAGTAATCATACTGAAATATAAAACAACATGCTATCAAGCAATAACAGTAAACTGCAATCATACAGATAAAATGAAATAACATGCCATCAGGCAAACAAACCACATGGGCAAGGGAGCTGGGCTCTACCGAATACCCGCAAGCAAAGCCACACAGTAACAATACAAGCAGAGGGAGCAACTCAACCTCTAGTGCAATCATGCTCCTAGATTCTACCTATTCTAGATATGGACTTATCCTAATGCATCAAACAAGTCAAACAAAACACATCAATACAGAAAAGAAAACAGAAGAAAGCAGGCCAGCTTTTCTCAACTTCAAGCTTCAGCCCTTCAACTCAGCAACTCAGTCCTCAGACTTCAATCACTCTTGACAAATATCAATTGCTTTTCCAGGTTTCAACCCTTTCACATAAGTTTCAACTTATCTTCTCCTTTAAGCTTCAGCTTCTTGATCAGCTCCACCTTCAGGCTTCACCTAATCTTCAGGGATCTTCAAGTATCAACTTGCTCTTGTTGCTCTTCAAGCTTCAGCTGGAATGGCAATACTCAAGGATTCATCCTCCTCAACACTCTTCATTGAAGTCTTCATCTTCAAACTCAAACTCAACATCTCTTAGGATAACCAAACTAGAGAAAATCACTTACTGGATAAGCTGGGGATATTGAACTGCTTACTGACCACCAAGGGTGACCTATAAGGGCTCAACATCAAAGGAATGGTTCCCTCAAAAGTTCTACTTCCTAGGTGCATCACTTATCCCTCCAAAGGAGAGAGGTTTATACCATGGAAGGACTTTGAATCACAGGGAGGAATGGAGGTGAAGGATACCATCCATGTTTAAGAAATAAGTTATCTAAGTCTAAACTCTTCCTAATCCCTAACCCTATAACAATAACAAAACAAATAAGATCAAGCTCTCAAGCTCCTCAATCAATCTTCAATTCTTCTACTATGCTCCTCAATGCTCCTCAGAACAATACCAAGCTCTCCAAGCCCACAAAGCAAAGCAAACAAAAATACAAGCCCACAAGGGAAACACAAACAATCATCAAGTACAAAAATCATCTAAAAATAGTATACTACCATATTAAATCCTAATATAATTTCTAAGGGATCTTACATACCTACCCTTAATACCCTTATATGTCCCATAGTCTAATTTGTCCTAAAAACCCAAAAATCTAAGGTTATTATGGACCTATGTTGAAGTTTGACCTAATTCTACACAACATAATGTCATCTAATCAAAACCAACCTAAAATTCATCACAAAATTATGGAATAAATCCTGGGGGAAGCTAAAGCATATATCTAACTATCCTAAAAATAATGGCCTAAAAATGTTAAGGGAGCTATCTAAACAAAATTCTACAAATTCATGTATCAACATAAAAGAAATAAAATGCAATAAAAGTAGAAAATATACAAAAAATACTAAAAATGCATGAAAGGAAAATATTTCTATTTTATATTTTTCTTGACAAAAATATGAAGTAGGAGAAAAAACTCCCATTGAAAAATCTTTAATTTTCCATTTAATATGATTTTTTAAAGATTGAAATAAAATGGAAGAAAGTAAAATGAAATATTAAGAGATGGGGTGTGTAACCCGGTGAAATGACTTTAAACAATGTTGCGGATAGCAAGAGTCGCCACCGACTTTTATTTTATCCATAAGGAAAGGTTATAAAAGAACAGGAAAGACCTTAGAGAATATTTTGGGTCCGGGGGGTAGGTTATGAAAAGGGAAGGTATTAGCATCCTTTTCATCCATGGTTATCCATGGGCTCTTAGGTACTTAAGCTCACTTTTGAATTGTTTTGAAATTGTAGTGTGTGAATAGAAAATTTTCAGAATAGTTAATAAATAATCCATGTAAGGATGTGTTAAGAACTTGTTTGAAAACTTGTTGAAAATTTGTTTAAGTGCGAAACAGTTTTGAAGTGAGCAAGCACCTAGGAGTAACCTACCCTAATGTTTAAGGGTCTTTCTTATTCTTCATTCTTTCCTTTAGTAAGACTATCCCTACTATAATGGAGTAGGTAGTCCTTACTTTGGATGTTAAGGGACATGTGAGGGACAATTTGACTTTGAAGGCCATTGTGGGATGTAATAAGCACATATAAGGGACCATCATCATTTTTCGAAAGGGACTCGATTCGTAAAGGCAACCATAAGGGACTTTGATGATTTTTCTATTTGAGGGACTTGCTTTATACACCCCACTTAACCATTATTCGTAGGCAACTTGAGGGATATCCTTAGGAAGTGAGACGGCGATTAAAATCGACTTACGTGTGTGACGTGTTTATTTTAATTATCTTTATTTAAAAGTGATCTAAATTTATTTTAATATTACATACATGTTGTTACACTCCCTAATTACTAACCATAATAATAATTAAATAATTAAACAAATTTACATCCAAGAAACAATTACAAAATAATAAGCAAAATAATTAAATAGCAAAGATAAATAAAATATAAATAAGCAATAATAAATAATAAAGGGGGTTAATTCTAAGTTTACTCGGCAAGACATCGCATCTTGTGCCTACGTATCCTTACGGGAGTGGAATCAGAGTAATCGTAGTTCCCCTCAATAGGGAGGTTAGAAACTTCTTGACTGTGGTCAAGGTCTCAAGGGGAATAAACGCATCTTAAGGACACGCTTACGTGGAGTGTAGAAACTCCAAATCTCTACGTTGAAATGTTAAGTTGTAATTAGGGTTAAATTAGGGATTCCACGGCGGGAAACCCTAAAATGAGCGCGGCGGCTCTTTGACCTAATGCTAAGGGTAAAATTGTAATTTTGCCTGCGGCGAGGCATTTGTGAAAATTAGGGTTTGTAGTTTGTAGTTTTGAGGATTTGAAATTGAATGTGTGAAGTTTTACGGACTATTGGCGCGGCGGCCAAACAGTTAGACCTAACCTTCGGATGTGTGCAATGTGACAGAAATAATAGTAAACGCGTGAGATAATTGAATCATGCAAACAGAGAGATAATGTCATAATTTAAACCATGCAAGCAGAAATTTAAAGGCAGAATTTAAAGAGCGATTGTTAAGTTCGCGAGGTTACATGAGAGGAGCAGATACAATATGATAATGAAATTTGAATTGAACAATAATAAAATAAAATAAATAACGGTTCTAGTTATTATTTTAAAAAAAAGATTTTAGTTATTATTTTAAATTTATCTAAAAAAAAGTTTTTCTTAAAAATAATAGGTTTTCATATTAATTTGGAAAAGATGTTAATGTTATTTATTTTAAAAAACAGATTTTTATATTATAACAAATTTTAATAAATTAATGATAACAATAATAATAATAATGGTAATAATAATGATAATAATGATAATAATAATAAATAATGATAATAATAATAATAATAATAATAATAATAATAATAATAATAATAATAATAATAATAATAAAGCAATAATGAATTTTAAATGTGCCAAATAACCCAACAATGTTGCTAACACAGAAATGCGCTCATCGCAACCAGATCTAAATCGGACGAAACAAAATTTATCGCAAAGAAAAAGAAATTAAGCAAAAAATAGTATTATTGCTCACACAAAAATGCGATCATCGCAACCAGATCGAACTAACACAAATGTCACGCGTCATGCACACAAATGTGCAAACATCGTATCGACATAATTCGATCAAAAATCTTATATATATAAACTCTAACAATTTAAAAATTATATATAGATAAACGTAACAGTAATAGATAGAGAAAAAGAAATAACGGTAATAGATGAAGAAAAAGAAATAACGGTAAAAGATGAAGAAAAAGAAACAACAGTAATAGATGAAGGAAAAGAAATAACGGTAAACGATGAAGAAAAAGAAACAATAGTAATGGATGAAGAAGAAAACTAAATAACGGCAAACGGCACTCACTCCTCTTAGGTTTTTTTCATTCTCTCCTTTTTTCCAACAAGGCAACACATGTATATATAGGGAACAAATTAGGGTTAACACCAAATTGTCAATAATGTCCCTAAAGCCCATTTTAAAGCCCAAACTAAATAATTAGTTAAGAAAAAATAAAATTTAAATAATTTAAAATAATTAAAATAAACTTAAAATAAAAACTAATAATCCTATTGATTCCTAAAATAAAAAATATTATAAAAAGAACAAAATTTTTTTCAATATTTTTTATTTTATGATTTTTTGGATATTTTTATGAATAATTTAGAAAAAAAGTGAAAAAAATAATATTTTAAAAAATGATTTAATTAAAATACGAAAATAATAATTAAATAATAATAAAAAACTATTTTTGTTATTTTTTTAATGAAAGATAGAAAAATTTAGAGTAAAAATAATAAAAAACAAAAAAAGTGACAAAGGTGAGATTTGAACTCTCAACCTCTCACACTCATAACTCCTTACACATGTCCTCCTGCCAATTGTGCCATTTTTACTTTTTAGAAAAAAAATGCATGCCATATGATATTTACCTCTCTTTGATGTTGGCAAAAAAAAATCATGAAGTTTGACTTTGGTTTGACCACAGTTGACCTCAGTTTGACCTTTTAACTGCATTGACTGCTTTTGACTTATCTGATCATCTGACTGAGCAAACTTTTGAGAAAAGTCTTGAAACTTGACATGGGGGTTCTTATACACATATAAGATGTTATGAAGCTCACTTGAAGTCTTGGAAGTCCATTTAGCCTGATTAAAGTCAAAACCCTAGTTTTGGATGCACTGCTTAGGAGGTGCATTGTCTGAGGGAATTGTCAACTCTTCTGACCAATTGTGAACTTTGTGAACCTTGTGAATCTTCATAAGATATCTTGTGATACTCATGGGAGGTATTGTGAGGCTTGTGAACCTTCAAGAAGCAACCTATGGACTTCATGAACCTCATGAAAGGTATTGAAAGCACTGTGGGACTTGTGAACCTTGTGAACCTTCATAAAGTAGCTTGTGGACTTTATGAACTTCATGAAAGGTTATGCAAGTTGTTGGAGAACTTGTGGACCTTGTGAACCTTCTTAGAACACAAAGTCTTGTATTGTGAGGGCAAATTTTGGGGTGCAACAGCTGCCCCTGTTCAATTTTCTGAAACCTGAGGGGTTAGATTGGTATATTTGCCAGTCGTAACCTGGAAGGTTGAAGGGGATTGAACACAAAAGCCCAAAAATTTGCACTCACCAGTGCACTAGAGTGGTACAGATGGCTAGTTGAATATGATTGAGTGGGCTTAAAGATGCCACTAGGGGGGGAGCATTTCAAAATATGGGTGTATGATGAAAGCTGTCAGGAGTCTGGAATAATAATGATGTAGCAGCATGCCTTCATGAGGATAGAGCAATCAATAGTGATAACCCTAAAGCAGTCTTGAAGCAATGATATGATTTCAGGAGGATAGAACAATGAATGGTTCTAAAGCAGTCTTGAAATAATAATGTGATATGTCTTCAGGAGGATAGAGCAATCAATAGCTCTAAAGCAGTCTTGAAGTAATGATTTCAGGAGGATAGAGCAATGGATAGCCCTAAAGCAGTCTTGAAATAATAATGTAGTTTCAGGAGGATAGAGCAATGGATAACTCTAAAGCAGTCTTGAAATAATTAGATGGCTTCAGGAGGATAGAGCAATGAATAGCTCTAAAGCAGTCTTGAAGTAGTAATATGACCTCATGAGGATAGAGCAATGAATAGCTCTAAAGCAGTCTTGAAGTGATAGGATGATTTCAGGAGGATAGAGCAATCAGTAGCTCTAAAGCAGTCTTGAAGTCATGAGAGGCTATCAGGAGGATAAAATAACCCTGAGGTTACAATAAAGCAGTCCCAAAGTAATAAGAAGCTCATCAGGAGGATAAAGTAACCCTGAGGTTACAATAAAGCAGTCCCAAAGATCATAAGCTTGTTTGTTGGATAATTAACCTGAAAACAAGGTAGCATTCTGTATAACAACATTAGTTTATGCTTTATGTATGCATGTATGACATGATGCACTTAGGTAATGTACTATAGACATATATGTTATGGTATGATGTAAATGATGTATGTATGATATGACACAGCCGGAAGTGTCTGGATATCCTTGTATAACAACTGCTGGCCAAGGAAAATAAATCCCGATTCGTTGTTGAAGAATATATAACCCTCCGTCTGCTGGGGATAACAAGGTATAGATAACCTCCCGTTGTTGGGGATAACAAGGTATAGATAACCTCCCGTTGTTGGGGATAGCAGGGTATAGATAACCTTCATTTTCGTTTGATAGTAGGATAAGTATAACATCCCGTCTTCGTTCATCGTGCCTTTATTGGAAAGTAATTTCCCGTATATCCGTATGAGGATAAAAGAGATGGATATAAATTCCAGGGGAGATTAGACTTTGTGAAAATGGATTAGTCCTACTGATGGTTTGTAACTGTCTTGTAAAGATGAACCGGCGAAGCTTCGTTGAAATCCTTCCCTCGTTCGTCCTTAGTAAATACTATTACTGCATTTTCATGCATTTCTGGTAAACATCAATCATATTAAAAGCATACATGCGTTTCTGGTAAACATCAATCATATTCAAAGGCATACATACATTCAAACACAACCAATGGACGTTTCGCTTATGTAAATAGGGTAAAAGTGAATCTGGATTCAAAAGATGGAATTTATTTATATCAAAAGTGACCCATACACGGGTAAGTTTGTACAAGGAGACATAAACCCTAGTAAGAGAATTTTGTCATGAAGTTTTACAAAAAGAATCAGCTATGTGGGGAATAATCCTATTGAGTTTCAATTCTACTATTGCCACTCAAGTATCTCATCTTCTTGCTGTTGAGACGGAAACGATTGGATTGAGCTTTATCTGTTTGAGCTTGAGTAAGTAATACAACTGGTTGCAGTTTCATGAGTGATCCAAACGAGACATAGTCATACGCTTTAATCCCTAACTTTTGCCTGGATTGCCCTTTCAGGTTTTCAATCCACCGGGATACCCTTTTTTGCCCAAGCCGCCTTTTCAGGTTTTCGACTTGCCGGGTGTACATCTTTTTATATATATATCCCTAATTTTTGCCCAAACCCTTTTGGTTTGCCGGGATGCCCTTATTTTTGCCTAGGCCTGTCAACCTAGCGGGTCTCTTTTTATGCGTAGTATTTTTTAACTATGTCTGCGTTTACAGGTTGTGGGAAGTCTTCACCATCCATTGTAGTCAGTATCATGGCACCTCCTGAGAACACTGTCTTGACTACAAATGGTCCCTCATATGTTGGAGTCCACTTGCCCCTAGGATCACCCTGTGGTAATATGATACGCTTGATTACCAAGTCACCAGCCTGATATACCTTTGGCTTAACCTTCTTGTTAAAAGCTTTGATCATCCGTTTCTGGTACATCTGGCCATGACAAACTGCTGCTAACCTTTTCTCATCAATCAAGTTTATCTGGTCAAGTCGAGTCTGAATCCACTCATCTTCATCCAAGCCTGCATCCTTCATAATTCTCAAGGAACTGAATCTTCATATCAATAGCAACTTGCATACCCATGATACATGCCTCATACTCAGCCATGTTATTGGTACAATAGAAACAAAGTCTGGCAGTAATCGGGGTATGACAACCTTCAGGGGAACTAATCACAACACCAACACCATTACCATGTGCATTGGAGGCACCATCAAAAACCATAGTCCATCGGGATCCTTGTTCAGGTCCGTCATATTGTCCAGGTTCTTTGGTAACAGACATAATGTCTTCATCAGGGAACTCAAAATTCATTGACTGGTAATCATCTACTGCTTGATGAGCCAAATGATCAGCAACAACACTCCCCTTAATGGCCTTCTGAGTAGTATACTGTATATCATATTCCGTCAAGATCATTTGCCATCTTGCAATTCTTCCGGAGAGAGCAGGTTTCTCGAATATGTACTTGATTGGATCCATCTTCGAAATCAACAAAGTAGTATGGGTCAACATATACTGTCTTAGTCGGCGAGCAGCCCATGCCAAAGCGCAGCAAGTTTTCTCGAGCAGTGAGTATCTTGTTTCACAGTCGGTAAACTTTTTGCTAAGGTAGTATATTGCCTGCTCTTTTCGGCCAGACTCGTCATGTTGCCCCAATACACACCCCATTGAGTTGTCTAATACTGTTAAATACATAATCAAGGGTCTTCCATCAACTGGTGGCATTAAAATTGGAGGTTCTAGCAAATATCTCTTGATTTCATCAAAGGCAGTCTGGCACTCATCATTCCATTCCATCACCTGATCTTTCTTCAACAACTTGAAGATTGGCTCACAGATGGTAGTTAATTGGGAAATAAATCTTGCAATGTAGTTCAATCGTCCCAAGAAACCTCTAACCTCCTTCTCAGTACGGGGAGCTGGCATCTCTCGTATAGCTTTCACTTTTTGCAGGATCCACTTCAATACCTTTTCCACTGACAATGAAACCCAGGAGCTTTCCAGATCTAACTCCAAAAGTACACTTGTTTGGATTTAATCTCAACCTGTATTTCTTCAACCTCTCAAACAACTTGTGCAGATGATCAAGATGTTGTTCTTCATTCTGAGACCTGGCTATCATATCATCCACATATACCTCTATCTCATGATGAATCATATCATGAAACAAAGCCACCATAGCACGCTGATATGTTGCCCCTGCATTCTTCGAACCAAATGGCATTACCTTATAGCAAAAGGTGCCCCACTGTGTCAAAAATGTAGTCTTCTCCATATCTTCAGGTGCCATCTTGATTTGATTATAACCAGAGAAGCCATCCATAAAAGAGAATACCTTATGCTGAGCAGTGTTGTCTACCAGAATATCAATATGAGGAAGTGGAAAGTCATCTTTAGGGCTAGCCTTGTTCAGATCTCTGTAGTCTACACACATACGTACCTTACCATCTTTCTTAGGAACTGGTACCACATTTGCAACCCACTGAGGATAAGAAGTTACGGCCAAGAACCCTGCATTGAACTGTTTCATTACCTCTGCTTTGATCTTTTCTGACATTTCAGGACGCATACGACGAACCTTCTGCTTCTTTGGACGACAATCTTCTTTCACTGGCAAACGGTGAACCACAATGTCTGTATCCAACCCTGGCATATCTTCATAAGACCAAGCAAAGATCTCCACATAGTCACGTAGCATCTGAATCAACCTGCTCTTGACACTGTCCTCTAAATCAGCCCTTATCTGGACCTCTTTTCTGTTTTCTTCAGTTCCCAGATTCACAACTTCGACTGGCTCTTCATGTGGCTGTATAGCTTTCTCTTCTTGTTGTAACAACCTAGCAAGCCCTACAGGTATTTCACAATCGTCCTCGTTTCCGTCTTCAGTTTGATAGATCGGATTCTCGAAATTGTAATTGGCAATAGTAGAACTGTTATCAACTGGATCCAGAGTGGATGAGGATCTGCATTTTAGTGACGCGGGTGTGTGTAAGAACACATAGCTGATAAAGCAAAAATAAAAGAAAAAGAAAGACAAGGAACACAATATTTACGAAAACGAAACGTCCATTGATTTTATTGAATGAAGTATGCAAATGAAATGACAACCCGTAACAAGCACACCATTGTGCCCCGGGTAAGGCACATGGCTTGAAAGTTTTAATTGTTCCAGAAATTATAAATAACACAGTAATAGTATTTACTCCTGACTAAAGGAGATAGGGATAACATCTTCAGCTGTCCAATTATTGAGTCCAGCACCCACAGTAGGAAAAATCCATGCCTCCAAGTTGTAGTCTTCATCTTGATCTCCCACAGCATTGATAACCCCTTGATTGGTGATACGAACAGCACGGGCACGACGGACAGCCTTCTGGGGCTCTGCAGTGAAACCCAAACCAAACTTGTCAGACTTGTATGGAATATCAGGAAGCTGACCCCAAATAGTACAACCACCTTCTTCTACCACATCTTTTGCATTATTGAGGGAGGCCATTGCCATTGTTGGAGGGTTTCTGATGACCACAGGAACCTTCTTCACAGTAGGAGGAGTCACACAATCCTTAACAGCCCAGGGAACCACTTCAAATGACTGACATGGAGTTTCAATGTATTCACCTTCTACTTCCAGATACTTGAAAGTGTTTACATAGCTGACAAAGTATTCTTCCTCTCCAAAGACAGTAACAACTTTTCCATTCACCGGATATCTCAACTTTTGATGTAATGTGGAGGTCACAGCACCTGCCCCATGGATCCAGGGACGACCAAGCAGACATGAGTACGAAGGACGAATATCCATCACATAGAATGTAGCAGTAAACACCTGAGAGCCAACCTTGATTGGAAGATCAATTTCCCCATGCACTACTCTTCTAGAACCATCAAAAGCCTTTACCACAATATTACTGGGCTTCAATACCGTATCTTCAGGACTCAGCTTGTTCAGGACTTCCTTAGGCAACACATTCAGAGAGGAACCATTGTCTATCAGCACATGAGACAGGGTAGTGCCCCTGCATTCAATTGAAATATGCAAGGCCCTGTTATGATCCCTCTTGGCAGGGGTCAAGTCAGCATCAGAAAATCCTAACCCGTTGTCATAGGTCAGGTGAGCAACACAATTCTCAAACTGGTCCACAGAAATTGCACTGGGTACATGAGCCATCTTTAGAAACTTGATCAATGACTTGGCATGAGCCTCAGAACATAATAACAGGGAGAGCATAGAAATCTTTGAGGGAGTATGCCCCAGCTGATCAACAATATCATAATCACTCTTGCGAATGATTTTCAATACTTCTTCCATCTGCTTAGAGAGGTCATCAGCAGCTGGCACATCAGTAGATACAGGCTCAATAACAGGACCCTTGCCCCGAGCATCAGTGGTGGAAGTAACAGCAGGAGTAACTGCACTCTTAGAAGCAACTGGAGGAGAGAAGATTCTTCCACTACGAGTGATCTTGCTAGATCCAGCAATATTATCAATGTCAACAGGCATATCAGGTAAAGGCTCCTGCTTGACACCATGGATGTAAACATCAGACCCATAGTGCCAAGGCACAGCTTTGTCAGATGTATAAGGAATAGGACCAGGAGTGGTAATGATCAGAGGAGCTACTCTGGCTTCAGCAACAACTTTCACAGGACCTTCAGCAGTAATCTTGATTGGGCCCTGATGAGTGATTTTAATGGGACCCTTTGAAGTGATTCTTAGTGGTACTTTGTCAACCATGTCAACCTCTTCAATCTTCTTACCCTGAGTCAGATGATCCACCATACTTTCTACAGATGCTGGTCTTCTTTCAAACACTATAGTATATTTATCCATGAGACGTTGAATCCCATCTCTCAAAATGAAGCAACTATCCGGCTTATAGGTACAATATAGACAATCTTCATGACAACCTGGAAAGATCCCAGCTTGTACTAACCTCTTTTTGATAACAGACAATGGTGTGCTCAACTCCATAACTGAATAGACATGCAGATCTTCATCAATATCTTCATCAATGGCGTTGACAGTCTTCTCGTGATTTGGCATTGGAGCTGTAATCACATTTGGAGTACCTGGTGGATCAAACTCAATTTCTCCAGCATCAATCATATCCTGAATTTTGTTCTTCAAGACCCAACAGTTATTAGTATCATGTCCTGGACAGTTTGAATGATATGCACATCGTGCATTGGGATTGTACTTGGGAGAGGTAACATTGGGATTCTGAGGAGCCTCCCTCAGGGTAATAAGTTCAGCCTTCAACAAGTGTTGCAATGCCTGAGCCATTGACATGTTGATCTTCGTGAACTGTCTTCTAGCCCTCTGTTGGTTGCCTTGAGGCTGCTCTGTTGTTGCAGGAGTTGGATTTGAAATATGAACTGCACTAACAGACTGATGCCTTCTGTTACGATCAGGCTGACCATACACAGCATTAGATTCTTTCTTCCCAGTGGGAGGCTTCTTTGCAGCACCTGATGAAGAAGTGCCCACTTGGATCTTACCACTCTTGATACCATTCTCTACTCGCTCTCCTGTCATGATCAACTCAGTGAAGCCAGATGATGAGCTTCCAATGAGATGACTGTAAAACGGATCATTCAGCGTACACATGAACATATCAACCAACTCCCTATCAGTCAAAGGGGGTTGAACTCTTCCAGCTAAGTCTCTCCACTTCTGAGCATACTCCTTAAAGCTTTCTTTGGCACCCATAGACATGCTTTGAAGCTGCATGCGAGTGGGGGCTAAGTCAGCATTGTATTAATACTGCTTGTAGAAAGCTTCAGCAAGGTCATTCCAATCTCTGATGTTGACACTCTCCAACTGATAATACCACTTTAGCTGAGCTCCAGATAAACTTTCTTGAAAGAAATGGATCCACAACTTTTTATCAGCAGTGTGGGGTTGCATTTTTCTGACATAAGACCTCAGATGCAATTTGGGACAAGAGACCCCATCATAGACAACAAATGTAGGAACTTTGAACCCAATGGGTACGACCACCCCAGATATCAAGCTCAAATCCTCAAAATCCAGCCCAGATGATTTCTGTAATTCCATAGCATCCATTCTATCCACCAGCATCTTGAATTTGTCTTCGTTAGGCTCATGGTAGTAGTTAGCCTCAGAATCAGAGTCCCCCATAGTGTTGTGGAGACTGCCTCTCTCCTGCTCAGATTCTTCAGATTCATAGTCTTCAACCTGTTCCTTGGTCTTGGCAGGACCTTTGAACCTTCTTCCCATGTTGAGCAACCCAGCAGACCTTCTAGCCTTCTTAGTCTTCTTGGCCAGCAGTGTCTTCAATTCATCCTGCCCCTTGGATAGGTTCAGGATCAGCTCTTGGAACTGTGCATTCTGTGCCTGGAGATCCTTAACTGATTGTTCAAGAGCCATTGCTGAAATAAACGGCAAGAAGATGAGAAACCTGTGCACAATTATAAACCTGTGATGCAATGATATGGGAATGCATATGCGATGTTTTCAAGGACCGCAGGATTTAAATTTGCTTAAACAAACAAGAAAGTAACTTTTTATTAGTAATAACTTGTTTTGCCTTTTAGGCTTACAAAAAATGAAAACGAAATAAGTACAAAAGATGGGGTTTTAAGTCTCCCATGGACGTTTCCTCTTTGTGTTGAGGTATGAGTTGAGGTTTCGTTCCTCATGAAGTAGCTTTGTTAGCTCTAGGATCCTTGCTTGGCTTGCTTTGTAATGAGCCTCGAAAGTATCCCTTTGCTCTTTCAGTTGGATCCATGATCTCTGCAAGTCTTCCATATCAGTAGGCATGTCTGGGTGAAGGATGGTATAAGCTGTGTCTCCTTCAGCAACAGGTTCCATGGTAACTGGTAGGATGGCAGGATATGGCATCATGAGTGTCTGAGCACGAAATCGTACCCATCTGAGATAAGCCTCCATAGGAATGGTGTACTTAGGCTCCAGTGTCTGGCTGTCAATCCTGTTTACCTTTCCCCAAGCTCGTATGAATCTCTGACGGTAACCCTGAAGATCGCTGTCGTAATCAAACACAATGCCCTGAATCAACATGTCATGTGGACCATCGCTCCGGGCGTAACCAAACTGTCGTAAAGCTAGAGATGGGTTGTAGGTGATGCCTCCTCTTATGCCTAGAAGTGGCACATTAGGAAACTCCCCACAATGGTTAATGATGGTGACATTCTCCATAGATCTGGAGCACCAATGGATGTCTGAGTGAGAAAGTGACATGATCCTCTTGGACCATCTGAACCCTTGATCATTCTTCATTACTGAGCGAGGAAGGTGAGAAATAAACCACCTAGAAAGTAAAGGTATGCAGCACATCAAAGTTCCTCTTGCCCTTGTAGTACGGGTGTGAAGAGAATGTAGGATGTCTCCAAGTAAGGTAGGCACTGGATTGTGACTCAGGAATATGTTGATGGCATGAACGTCTATGAATTGATCAGGATTGGGGAACAACACTAAGCCATAAATCAATAAGACTAAGATCTCCTCAAAAGCATCGTAGCTCATAGCCTTCAAGAACATTTGAGCTTTATCCACTAATACCTTGGCAAGAATACCTTTAACTCCACTTCTCGTCTCTAGAACAATGTCAGACTTCTTCAGATGTAGAGCTGCAGCAATAACTTCTGGTTTAAGCTCCTTCTCTAAGCCTGTGAATGGCTTCTGATCAAGAACAGGTATACCCAGAAGTTTAGAGAACTCCTCCATGGTTGGAACCAGCTGATAATCAGGAAATGTAAAGCAATGGTGCTTAGGGTCAAAGAACTGAAACAGCACACTCATCATGTCTTCACTGAACCCTGAAGTAACTAGATCCAATAAGTGACCATGTCTCTTGTTGAACTGGGAATGATCAGGCACTAGGGAAACCAACTCCTTGAGCTTAGCAGGTATCCCTACAAAGTTGATCCTGATGGTGTTTCTACGAGCAGAAGCCATGACCTGCAACAAAGAACAAAGATAAATCCTTTGGTCCTTGAAATGGTTAGGGAAAATGATATGCTTATGATGCATGATGATGTCATGATGTCATGCTCAATCACAAACATGTGGCACACACAAACAAGTCACACCATAGCCCTAGGTTTAAAGGCTTGCATGAGGTTCAAAGGCAAGTACCCTCCCCTGAAGTTAGATGGTTCATCCTGTCCTACAAAAGTAACCAGGTTCTAAGGGATCTCAATATCATTGATCCTTCACAAGGGTGGTTGTTCAGAAGGCAACTTACTTGCCAACCAAAACCCTCCAAGTTTAAGATCTCAATGAGCGTAGTATCGAGTGTTAACCAATTTCAGTCTGCACCAAAGCCGGTTACCTCACTACTTTCTAAAGGCCAGGATGAGTTAACTAGGGTTCTAAAAGTCGGTTAGTGCATTGACAACATATGGCAGCCTCAATATTATCCTCAACTTGACTTAAGGAATATAAGCACCAACCAAGAAGTCGCACTAACTATGGCCACCAGATCAACCGTATCGATATACGTCGTACAGTTTCCTTGGTCTATTGCCATTTACCTAAGGTACACTAGATCCGGGTTAGGACCTTTCACACATAAGAGCACCCCAACAATATAATAATAAAGCAAACAAGGCAAACAATTTAAAGTGATCTTAATTCCTAAGGGTACCCCTCTTAAATAAATCCCCAGCAGAGTCGCCAGTTCTGTAACCCGGTGAACTGACTTTAAACAATGTTGCGGATAGCAAGAGTCGCCACCGACTTTTATTTTATCCATAAGGAAAGGTTATAAAAGAACAGGAAAGACCTTAGAGAATATTTTGGGTCCGGGGGGTAGGTTATGAAAAGGGAAGGTATTAGCATCCTTTTCATCCATGGTTATCCATGGGCTCTTAGGTACTTAAGCTCACTTTTGAATTGTTTTGAAATTGTAGTGTGTGAATAGAAAATTTTCAGAATAGTTAATAAATAATCCATGTAAGGATGTGTTAAGAACTTGTTTGAAAACTTGTTGAAAATTTGTTTAAGTGCGAAACAGTTTTGAAGTGAGCAAGCACCTAGGAGTAACCTACCCTAATGTTTAAGGGTCTTTCTTATTCTTCATTCTTTCCTTTAGTAAGACTATCCCTACTATAATGGAGTAGGTAGTCCTTACTTTGGATGTTAAGGGACATGTGAGGGACAATTTGACTTTGAAGGCCATTGTGGGATGTAATAAGCACATATAAGGGACCATCATCATTTTTCGAAAGGGACTCGATTCGTAAAGGCAACCATAAGGGACTTTGATGATTTTTCTATTTGAGGGACTTGCTTTATACACCCCACTTAACCATTATTCGTAGGCAACTTGAGGGATATCCTTAGGAAGTGAGACGGCGATTAAAATCGACTTACGTGTGTGACGTGTTTATTTTAATTATCTTTATTTAAAAGTGATCTAAATTTATTTTAATATTACATACATGTTGTTACACTCCCTAATTACTAACCATAATAATAATTAAATAATTAAACAACTTTACATCCAAGAGACAATTACAAAATAATAAGCAAAATAATTAAATAGCAAAGATAAATAAAATATAAATAAGCAATAATAAATAATAAAGGGGGTTAATTCTAAGTTTACTCGGCAAGACATCGCATCTTGTGCCTACGTATCCTTACGGGAGTGGAATCAGAGTAATCGTAGTTCCCCTCAATAGGGAGGTTAGAAACTTCTTGACTGTGGTCAAGGTCTCAAGGGGAATAAACGCATCTTAAGGACACGCTTACGTGGAGTGTAGAAACTCCAAATCTCTACGTTGAAATGTTAAGTTGTAATTAGGGTTAAATTAGGGATTCCACGGTGGGAAACCCTAAAATGAGCGCGGCGGCTCTTTGACCTAATGCTAAGGGTAAAATTGTAATTTTGCCTGCGGCGAGGCATTTGTGAAAATTAGGGTTTGTAGTTTGTAGTTTTGAGGATTTGAAATTGAATGTGTGAAGTTTTACGGACTATTGGCGCGACGGCCAAACAGTTAGACCTAACCTTCGGATGTGTGCAATGTGACAGAAATAATAGTAAACGCGTGAGATAATTGAATCATGCAAACAGAGAGATAATGTCATAATTTAAACCATGCAAGCAGAAATTTAAAGGCAGAATTTAAAGAGCGATTGTTAAGTTCGCGAGGTTACATGAGAGGAGCAGATACAATATGATAATGAAATTTGAATTGAACAATAATAAAATAAAATAAATAACGGTTCTAGTTATTATTTTAAAAAAAAGATTTTAGTTATTATTTTAAATTTATCTAAAAAAAAGTTTTTCTTAAAAATAATAGGTTTTCATATTAATTTGGAAAAGATGTTAATGTTATTTATTTTAAAAAACAGATTTTTATATTATAACAAATTTTAATAAATTAATGATAACAATAATAATAATAATGGTAATAATAATGATAATAATGATAATAATAATAAATAATGATAATAATAATAATAATAATAATAATAATAATAATAATAATAATAAAGCAATAATGAATTTTAAATGTGCCAAATAACCCAACAATGTTGCTAACGCAGAAATGCGCTCATCGCAACCAGATCTAAATCGGACGAAACAAAATTTATCGCAAAGAAAAAGAAATTAAGCAAAAAATAGTATTATTGCTCACACAAAAATGCGATCATCGCAACCAGATCGAACTAACACAAATGTCACGCGTCATGCACACAAATGTGCAAACATCGTATCGACATAATTCGATCAAAAATCTTATATATATAAACTCTAACAATTTAAAAATTATATATAGATAAACGTAACAGTAATAGATAGAGAAAAAGAAATAACGGTAATAGATGAAGAAAAAGAAATAACGGTAAAAGATGAAGAAAAAGAAACAACAGTAATAGATGAAGGAAAAGAAATAACGGTAAACGATGAAGAAAAAGAAACAATAGTAATGGATGAAGAAGAAAACTAAATAACGGCAAACGGCACTCACTCCTCTTAGGTTTTTTTCATTCTCTCCTTTTTTCCAACAAGGCAACACATGTATATATAGGGAACAAATTAGGGTTAACACCAAATTGTCAATAATGTCCCTAAAGCCCATTTTAAAGCCCAAACTAAATAATTAGTTAAGAAAAAATAAAATTTAAATAATTTAAAATAATTAAAATAAACTTAAAATAAAAACTAATAATCCTATTGATTCCTAAAATAAAAAATATTATAAAAAGAACAAAATTTTTTTCAATATTTTTTATTTTATGATTTTTTGGATATTTTTATGAATAATTTAGAAAAAAAGTGAAAAAAATAATATTTTAAAAAATGATTTAATTAAAATACGAAAATAATAATTAAATAATAATAAAAAACTATTTTTGTTATTTTTTTTAATGAAAGATAGAAAAATTTAGAGTAAAAATAATAAAAAACAAAAAAAGTGACAAAGGTGAGATTTGAACTCTCAACCTCTCACACTCATAACTCCTTACACATGTCCTCCTGCCAATTGTGCCATTTTTACTTTTTAGAAAAAAAATGCATGCCATATGATATTTACCTCTCTTTGATGTTGGCAAAAAAAAATCATGAAGTTTGACTTTGGTTTGACCACAGTTGACCTCAGTTTGACCTTTTAACTGCATTGACTGCTTTTGACTTATCTGATCATCTGACTGAGCAAACTTTTGAGAAAAGTCTTGAAACTTGACATGGGGGTTCTTATACACATATAAGATGTTATGAAGCTCACTTGAAGTCTTGGAAGTCCATTTAGCCTGATTAAAGTCAAAACCCTAGTTTTGGATGCACTGCTTAGGAGGTGCATTGTCTGAGGGAATTGTCAACTCTTCTGACCAATTGTGAACTTTGTGAACCTTGTGAATCTTCATAAGATATCTTGTGATACTCATGGGAGGTATTGTGAGGCTTGTGAACCTTCAAGAAGCAACCTATGGACTTCATGAACCTCATGAAAGGTATTGAAAGCACTGTGGGACTTGTGAACCTTGTGAACCTTCATAAAGTAGCTTGTGGACTTTATGAACTTCATGAAAGGTTATGCAAGTTGTTGGAGAACTTGTGGACCTTGTGAACCTTCTTAGAACACAAAGTCTTGTATTGTGAGGGCAAATTTTGGGGTGCAACAGGGTGCAGCTAGTAACCATAGACAGTTCAAATCATCACATGGGCTAAAAGTGGGGGGTTCAGATAGTATACGCGTTGGGCCCAATTCATCATCAGAAATTAATTAATAAATCATGAAGAAAATGGAAAATAAGCGGTGCAAATAGAAGCCAAATGTAGTGTAAATCATTCATGGGCCTTGATTGGGGGTGGGATTAGTCATTGGATCCACTTAAGCCCAGAACTCAGGTTTTAATGAAACGCATCTTTTCATTGCTTCTCAGGATTCCCTCCAAGACGAAATTAAACATGGGCCGTTGGATTCAGGAATAGTCAATGGGTCAAGCTAGATCTAATGGTGGGGAGGTTGTCTTCAACCTTCAGCTAGGGTTTGCTGAAACTCCTCCATGGAAACAGAGCTCCACCTGCAAGCTTCCATCCATTCGTGCTCATCCATTTCTTGCTCAAAATTAACGATACAAAGCACTAACATACTCCATTTTTCATGCTGAACACAATCATAATCTTAAAATCAACTGAAACTTCCTCTAACATGAAACACGATTCAAGATCAAAAATGAACTCAAACTTCCATCTCAACAATTCTTGCAATTAACTATCTCAGATCACTCACCAACTCACCCTGATTGATTCTTGATGTCTAGCTCATTCTATATCTCAATATAACACGAGTTCTTGGTCATCAAAGAAATGGGGTCCATAATTCAATCTTCACCAATTGATCCCTAACTCTCCAAAATCCATCTCTTATTGGTCTCTAACATTTCTACACTAACAAATTAACCTAATTATGCCTAAAACATGGTGTAGGAAAGAATTTACAAACCTGGTTAATCTTGATGAACAGATGACGAAATCCTCCAATTCAGACCTTGAAACTCTTCAGAAAGTTTCCCTAGATGCCAATCTTGCTACTGTTTGCAACAATTTTGATGGAGGAAGCCTCAATCTCAGAATTCGATTCTGACTTGCTACCTTGAAAGTTCGATCACCAACTCTTCAATTCACCATGGATTTGATCTCAATTCAATCTGCACAGCTTCACTATGATGTATGGAATGTGTTTGAATGGAAAGAATGAATGGAAATGAAGAAGAATGTGAAATTGAAACTTGACTTGCAATGGAAGATTCTTGATCTCACTCTCTCTTCTCTGCACCAATTCTCACCAACCTTGCATCTGAGCAAGTTATACATGTTATATAGAGTGGTTTAGAATCATCTAGAACCATCTAGGACCATCCAATGAGTGTTGCACCCTAAAATTTGCTCAACCTACTTCACTTGGTTTATGTTTCAATTGCATTAGCATTTGCATACAAAGTCATGTACATAGCCTAGTCATTTGCATAGCATAGCATAGCAAATCATCCAACAAGGGACCAAGTACTATTATCATCTCTATGAGCCTATCAAGAGGTTATTGTTCAAATTCAAGCACATCCAAGTCATCAGAAAGAAATTGAAATCTGAGAAGTTAGTGGACCAAGCAGTGGATCTATCTCTTATCTTGAGGGTATTTGAAGATCATCAAAGAAGTTGTGAGTCATGAATTGAGGCCATGGAGGGTATATAGACATCATGGAAGACATGGAGAGTCATTTTGAAAGTGAGACCAGTCATTGATGTGATCACAAGAGCTGCAGTTGAAGACAGTCAACTAGGGTTTCATCTGGGTCAACCTTAGGTCCAATGATTGATTGAAAGGCATCAAGGGCTATTTGAGAGATGTGGGGTTCATCATTTGACATTTAGATATGGATATGGTGTTGTGCCAAGGAAAAATCAAGAGAAATCAAGAAGAAGAGAAGTTTCTAAATTAGGGTTTCTGTGTAAAATCCCCTAATTTAGGTCAAACTTCCAAGCAAGATAATTCAAAATGCAAGCTTCAAATGGATCCTTGGCCAACATAAAACATGTAGAGGATCTCAAGAAATTTAATTTGAGTGGTGGAAGACATCAAGGAGATTTATAGAACTCAAGTTATGATTCTTGCAAGTTACAGGTCATCTGAGGTATCTGAAATTTTGTCTGTGAAAGTTACTTGTCTTCCAAGCAACTTTTACCCCTCAAGGAGCTTTCAAATGGATTTCTAGTAAACATGAGAGTTGTTCCTCATTGTCTTAGCTTTCTATAAAGGTATCGTATGCCTTCATCTGATTTGTGTAACTCTACTTATGACCTTGGCAAGCAAAGGGTATTTTGGTCATTTGAGAATTACAGGTCATTTCAAGCCTATGCCCAAAACTCATACAAGGAAGCTTCAAATGAAAAACTTCACAACATCAAAGTTGCTCCAAATGACATTTTGGGTCTAGAAAAGTGATCATGAAAGTTTGGAAATGCTCATAGCTCAAGGTTCCAAATTTGGTCATTTAAAAGGTGAATTTAATGAATAAAAGTGACCTAAAAATGAGATTTTTCATACCATGTCCAAATGGGATGAAATTATAGGTCATTTTGATTGGAAAGAATGTTTTGAGATGATTGGCAATATTAGTTTTTTGAGTTTAGGTCAAAATTTGAGAGATATCATTGGTTACTTATGTATGAAGTTACACATGCCAAAATTCAAGGGATTTGAGCACAAGAAGGTTCTAACAAGTTCTAGAGAGTTCTATGATCAGCTATATATTGAGAAGAGTGGATCCAATCTTTGGTTGCACTTCATTTTGATCAAAAACACCAAGTTTCACTCCATTCTTCAATCTTGCAAATTCATTCCAAACTCTATCAAATCTTCATCATTTTCCAAAATTCTTGATCCTATCATCATCTATATTCATCATAGAGCAAGTTTCCATTAAGATCTGTTTGAATTGAAGTGGAATTCGTGCTATCCAAGTGTATCATCCAAATTGCAAAAGGAAGTGGTTACAAGAATCCAAGGGTTTTGAGCAAGAACTACTGCGTACAGAATCAAGATCTTGGTTAATTGATTGCCATTGGAGCATTGCTGAGCTTGAAGTGGTGATTTCCTCCATCTGTTTTCAAATTTAAACCAGGTTGGTGTTTTCTTCGAATTAGCATAGATTAGTTAGCATGATGAAGAATCTTTAGGTTAGAATTGTTAGGCATAGGTAGAGGATCATTTCTGATGAATTTGAGAACATTTCATGGAGTTCACCATTGAAGCACCAAAACTGTTGAGCCTTAGAACACCTAGGTTAGGGCATGATAATCTTAGCTAGATAGATGAAAATGATCAGCATAGCACGTAGAACGCATTAGTGTAAGAGTTAGAAAGAATCATCGAGTTTGATCTCAGTGTAAAATGGTGGAGCCAAGGATTTCTACCTACCGGGTTTGGATCTAGATGGAGTTTTAAAGAAAACTGAAACCATGGTTGTGTAGAGGAGAAGATCTAGAGCATCTTTGCTTTTTATAGATCTGAATTTCATGGAGAGATGAGGTTGTATGAGAGTGCTGAATTCTGGTTCGTGCTAGCTTGTTTATGGCAATCATGGCTGAAACCCTAGCTTCTCATTGGAGAAGAAGCATGATGACCGTTGGATGGAGTCTTTCTTGTTGACTGAAGCTCAGATCGCGTGGCCAGGATTTGAAGTTGAATTCGGAGGGAAGACTGAATGTGAAACGCGTCGTTTCACTTAAGTTTCTGACTGGGCTTAAGTTGCTCATGCTATTCGCACCCCCAAACGCCAAGGCCCAAGCCAATTGAACTGAATTATTTACTTTTCGCACCGTTTTGCTTTATTTTTCTTTAGTGTTTTTTTTCTGATTAGCTGGGCCCAAACGCGCCTTGCTATGCGCACCCCCAGTCTGGGTCCATTGTCCATTTTTCAATGCTTATAATTGCTGATTGCACCCATAACCAATTTAATTCATTTTAATTTCACTCAATTTTTTTTAATTCTTTGAAAAATCATAACAAATTGAAAATTTCATATTTTTAAATGGTTGTTTTTGCATCTTTTTCATAATTCTGTTAAGCAAATTGTCATATAATAAAATTAGCATTTTATTTTATTTTTGCATTTTTAGTATATTTTTCTTTTAAATAGGTTGTAAATGATGTTTAGTTTAATACTTGATATTGTTGATTTTAGTTTAGATAAACCCTTGTATATTTTGGACCCATTCTTTTTAGAGTACTTCATTTAGGCCTTTAATTTTCATATGAGATTTAATTCATGATTTTAGGACTAAATTTTAGATGGTTTGTTTAGGTGTGATTAGGAGAATCAATTAGGGTTTAGGTGTAACATAAGTGTAATAAATCATTTCTTTTAGGAGTTGTAGTTTGAATTTTAGGGCATGGGGACTATAGGGGTATTATGGGTAGATAATAGATCCCTTAGAAAATATCAAGCTTCCCCTATTCTACTATTACTATTAGTATATTTCCTGTATTGGCTTGATTGTGTGGTGTGCCCTCTCTAGGGTTATTATTTGACTGTGTGGGGTATTGGGCTTGTTTGGGGCTTGGGTTTGAGCTGAAGACTGTGCTGATGAAGCCCATTGAAGACTAAAAGAATGAAGACTAACTTCCAGAGTTGATGAGGAGTATCTCTTGCTGGCAGCTGTTGAAGGTTATAGGGTTTAGGAGCTAGGCAGAGTTCTAGAGTAGAAAACTTGATTCACAAACATGGAAGGACTTGTTTGCCTCCATTCTTTCTCTATGATTCAAAGTCTCTTTTAAATATCCACCTCCTTCCTTTGGAAGGATTAGTGAATGTATTTAAAAGATAGAACTTTTGAGGGAAAACTGTCAATATCATGTTAACAGTCAGTGAGCCACCCTTGGTAGGCAATTGACTGTTTAACATCCATTTCATCTTGTTGACTGATATTCATCTTGGAGATTGAGACTTGAAGAAAAGCCCTGAAGATTGAAGACAAAGACCTTGCTTGGAGGCTGTGAATATGAAGACTGATGCTTGCTTGGAGCTTGTAGATGTTTGGAGATGACTTGAAGACAGAAGTTGGTGAAGATTTTTGCTGTTTATAATTTTTGATGTATTGTTTGAATTTCCCTGACTGTATTGCTTGCTGTTTAACCTGTAGGTTGAAAGTGAATTCTGTTCACTTTTGCCTGTTGTTTTCTAGGTTCGAGGTTGAGTGGGACTCCCTTGCCTCGCTTGTATTGCTGCATCCATGCATTTTACTGCTTTATTGTATATATGCTATTGTTTCTGTTTCCGTTTATCCCTTAGGATCTCTGTTTCTCTCTGTGCAAGAGAGGAACATGATAGACATTAGGTCTTAACCCATGCATGATAACATTAGGTTAGTTTGATTCCCTTTTCAACCATAGGTTAGAGTTCTGTCTCTTCTTTCTCAAAACAAACAGAAAAACACAATAAGATTTCAAACACAATAAAAGACACTTCTTCCGTAAAAGAATGTGAACTCATCAAAACGTCATTTTTGTCCGCTTGGACCAGTAATCAAAGAAAACCCTTTTTCAGAAGGAATAAAAACAATCAAAACAGACTTGTGTCGTACGTGGCCCGAACTACATTTGCTCTGATCTTTCATGCTGTATGATAGTACGTAGGCATAGGATGCGATTTCCTAGTGAGCAACCTTCCCCTCCTTTCCCGTAGGTAGGCGAACTACGTTGACTCTGATTTCTCGTTCCAGACGGGAATACGTAGGCATAAAGTGCGATACTTTGCCGAGTCATTTTCTTCTCTTTTTAACCCTTAACCCTTAGTTTAGATAGAAATAACAATCCGTACTAGAAAACAAGCGTGGATCCCGTCGAGTACGACGGACGTGAGGGGTGCTAATACCTTCCCCTTGCGTAACCGACTCCCGAATCCAGGATTTGGTTGTGATGACCATTCCCTTCCCCGTTTTGTGGTAGGTTTACCTCGAGCGTTTCCTTTCCCTCCATTGGGATAAATAACGCACGGTGGCGACTCTTCTGTTCAGCCGGCGCCGATTTTCGCAGTAGCGACAGCTGGCGACTCTGCTGGGGATCCAACGTCCCCTGGCTGCTAAGGACTGTGATAGTTCCTTATGCATTTGGGATCCAACGTCCCTTAAGCGAGTCAATTCTAACGCTTGTTTTCCCGTCGAGGATTTTGTATGGATTTATTTTTTCTGTCATTTACTTTCAGCATTATATTATTGTTATTATTGCTGTATTGGGGTGTGACGGGTGTTCTATGATTGAGAGATAAGCCGGACCCGGGCTTGAGTGCACTTAGAATTAGAGTAGAAAGTAGTGGGCGCGTGCCGGCTTTGCTTGCATTAGTGTCCCACGAAATCTACACTCGGACGAGGTTCTTCTGGTTGACTTCTTTTTCTACCCTTTGGGTCGAAGGGGTTGTTGGTTAGCTGAATTGTCGACTCCGGGAGCCGATCATTTGGAAGTTGGCTAAGTGAGGCCTCTTCAGGAATTGATGATGCCACTCCTTCTGGGAATCGTATCATCAACCCTGAAAGTCTGTGACGCCGACGACCGCATAGGATGCCATACCATTGTCAGTTACTAGGATACCTACCTGTGAGAGGGGTTTTGGGGTTATGCAGGTAACTAGACCTTCAGATACCGGTTTGTTTCTTGATCTGAGATTCTGGGTATTTATGGACAGTTGAGAGGTCTATCAGAGACCAGTTGGAGCTATGATGTGGGGTCTGTCAGAGACCAGTCAGAGTTATGATATGAGGTCTATCAGAGACCAGTGTTGGAGCTTTGTATTGGTTCTGTCCAAGACCAGGGTTTGAGGAATTCTGGATGGTCTATCTGAGACTTTTGATATGGTTCAGGCTTCTCAGCCATGGCATTTGGTCCCTGTTGCATCTATTTGCATTGCATTGCTTGCATAACCATTATCATTGCATCCCATTAACGTGTGTCTGTGCTGCAGGTGCATTTGCATATTCCCTGGTTCTAGTGCCCGGACTTCTGCTTATTGATCATGGCTGGTTTAAGAAAGACAGTTGCGTACAAATTACCTACACCTGACATTACTCCCTTACTTGGCCTGATGTCCCTTGCTAATGAGGAGGTTAGGAGAAGTTTCAGGATGAGTCATGGAAGATTGTTGAGACTAGTCTGCAAGCCAACTGCTGTTGAGATGAATGGGCTGTACACCTTGATGCAATTCTATGACCCTGCATTGAGATGTTTCACGTTTACTGACTTTATTTTGGGGCCTACCATTGAAGAGTATGTAGAGTTTACTGAACTACCAGTACAGAATAAGGTTCCCTTTATTCACTCTGCCGCTGAGCCCAAGTTGGAGGACTTAGCTAAGGCCTTGCACATGAACGTTGCCGAACTATTAGTGACTTCTTGGCTTGGGGTTCCAGGTTTCTCCCTTGATTTTCTGGTTGGCAAAGCTCAAGAGTATGCCAAGAGCGGGTGCTGGATAGTCTTTAATGTTATTTTGGCTCTATGCATCTACGGAATAGTGTTGTTTCCCAACTTACCCAATTTTGTGGACTTGGACGCTTTCCATCTGTTTGCTGTTGGCAACCCGGTACCCACTTTGATTAGAGATCTCTATCATTCATTGCACTACAAAAATGAAAACAGAAGGGGAAAGACTGTTTACTGTTGTGCGCCGCTGTTGAACATGTGGTTTAAGAGCCATCTTCCCCTGAAGGGACCTTTTGTGGATAGTGCAACTACAGCTGACTGGCCAGAGCGCCTGATGAGGCTATCTTCCGAAGACATTGAGTGGTTTGACCGAGACTTGTTGGGGTCTGAGCTTATTTTCAGTTGTTCGGGGTATCCTAATGTTCCGTTGATAGGAAGAAAAGGGTGTATCAATTACAACCCATCTCTGTTTGTTCGCCAGTTTGGATACGCGTTGAAGAACCCACCTCAGGAGGAAGAAGTACAGGAATCTCTGTACTTCACCGGTGATTTGAATGGAGAGTTACTCGCCAAGCTTCAGCACGCATGGATGCGTATTAACAGAAGAGGGAAGCCACTGTTAGGGAAAAATGATTGTCAGGCTTATGCACCCTACAAAGTTTGGATCCAAGAGAGAGCAAGACAGTTGCTGATGCCATTTCCAGCTGCACCAGTCCCTGTTCATATTCCGGTGGAAGAACCAACTACTCTTACTATGGAGGCCTACGAGCAAGTTGTAAAAGAAAAAGAAGCCTTGATGAAGGTCAATGAAGGGTTAGAAAAGGAACTGGCTCAGATGCGTAGTGAGAAGAACAAGGCTGTGCATGCTTTCCAACAGTAGATCGAGTTAGTAAACAGGCTAGGTGCTGAATTGACTGAAGAGAAAAAGAAGCGTGAACGCCTGGGGAAAGAGTTCAGAAGCTCTCATGATATGTTGGAGTCCAAAAAGAAAGCACTCGACGCCGCCCACCGGGAAATCTCTTCTTGTAACAAGACGTGGAATGCTATGCTAACCAACAACAAAAAGAAGGAAGACAAATTGAAGCAGCAAATTTCTGAACTCGAAGAACAGTTGAAGGCTAGCACTAAGAAGCATGAAGAAGAGGTGATGACGAGATATAGTCTCCAGAATGCATTGAACAAGTCCATCGAAGGCAAGAAAGAAGTTGTGTCTCAGAAGCGGAAGCTAGAGGATCGCTTCGGAGAAGGGGCATGGGAGGAATCTGCTAGTGATTTGCGGCGTGTTCTCAAGCGGAGAGATCTACTTGTTGAGGGTCTGCTTACTCGACCAAGTCATCCAGAGACTAAGAAGTTACTAGAAGAGTACCAGGCATATGGGAGTACTTGATCGTTTCATGTATTAATGTGTATGCTTTATTTGCATAGCGCTGACCATCACCAGGATTGTTGGTTGAGGTCATGCCTTCTTATTGTACACTCAGTGATATTGTATTCTTGGCTTAATGGATTTCTCTGCAATATATGAGGTGTTTTGTATGATTCGGCTCCGATCACCGTGTTGCTAGCACTGTCACCGCACTGGCACATTCGCACTAGAATCGGGGAATGACATTCCCTAATGCACAGACACATATTGCATTGCATTCCCATTCATATTGCATTACAGGTGATTATTGAACTGTATCTCATTTCTTGCACTGTACCAGGTCTTTTCCAGGATTGAAGGTCCGCACCCGCACCGATACTCCACTCGTACCAACTGCCGAAGAATTATGGATCAGATGCAGAATGAAATGCAGGACATGCGTGAGAAGCTGGCGCTCTTCATGCAGACAATGGAGACCATTGCGAAAGGACAGGAGAATTTGCAAGCTTTGGTGCAGCCTCTGTTGGTAAGAAATGCTGGGCATGGAAATGAGGATCATCAGTCTGTGCGAGTCGACATTATTCACGGGGATGGTACTCCTACACCAGTGGCTCCACCTGTGGTAAACATACCTGCTGTCAATGTGAACAACGGCGCTGCTGCCGGGAACGGTAACGTTGGAATTGGTAACGAGACTGTCGTCAACAACGTTGGGCTCGGAGATGTCAACTTGGGTGATAATATGGGAGGTAATGGCTTCAGTAATAATGGATTTGGCTTCAATGACCAGGGGTTTGATCATGCTGGGAAGTACGGCTTCAACGCTCAAGGCTTCGGGAAGGACGAATTTGGTATGACTAATCAGGGTTATGGCGGATTCGGAAATGGAAATGGCACTGTGTTAATGGCTTTTGGACCTGCAGGAGTCGCTCCGGGGTACGGTAACAGGGGGCGAGGCCCGGTAATGAATCAGACTAGAGTTGGCCGTAACAACGGGTACGATGGATACGGAGTTGGGAATGGTAATTGGCAAGAAGATCAGCAAGAGGATGCTTTCTCCAGCGGAGGTTTCGAAGGTCCTATGGATGACTCTCAGAGAATCATGATGCTCGAGGAGCAGATGAAGGGGGTCGTAAATCAAAGTGTTGTTGGCTTAGATATGACAACAATGGGTCTGGTGCCTGGCTTGAGGGTGCCAATCAAATTCAAAGCTCCCACATTCGACAAGTATAAGGGGGACACCTGTCCAAAGGTGCATGTGCGGTCATACTACAGGAGGATGTCGGCGTATTCAAACGATGAGAGGATGCTAATGCATTTCTTTCAAGATAGCTTGTCTGGTCCTTCCCTTGAGTGGTATATGGGGTTGGAGCCAACTCAGATTAAGACGTGGAAGCAGTTGGCTGAAGCATTTGTGGCTCACTATAAGTACAACAGTGACTTGGCACCCAACCGGGTCCAATTGCAGGGGTTGTCCCAGAAGAAGGGCGAGAGCTTCAAAGAGTATGCGCAGAGATGGCGCGACATGGCTGCCCGAGTTCATCCCCCTTTGGAGGACAAAGAAATGAATGATATGTTCATAGGAACATTCACTGGCATGTTTTATGACAAGCTGTTTCACACTTCTTTGGGCAGTTTCTCATACTTAATCCTGATGGGAGAGAAGATTGAAAGCAACATTAAACAGGGAAGATTCCAAGCTGAGGAATCCACTTCAGCTGGCAGTAACAGAAGGGCTTTCGGTGGGCGCCGTCAAGGTGATGCAAGCGCAGTGTTTGGGGGCCGAGGCCGAGGCCGGGGCAGAGGTCAAAACCAGTACAATCAGCCGCAGCAGGTGGCAAGTGTTACTATTCCATTTCAGCAACAACCATTTCAACAACAACAACAGCAACAGCAGCTACAACAGGGGGCACAGCCTGCCCAGCGCAGAGTCTAGGGGGGCAAACCAAGGAGGGTGTTTGAAAAGCCTCCTTCAACGTATGCAGAATTGCTACAGACGTTACTGGGTTTGAACTTGGTGGAAAAGAGAACTCTAGCGCCAATAACAGGCACTCCTCCGTACGGTTACGACGCAAGCAGGCACTGTGAATTCCACTCCGGGGCTCCTGGCCACGATGTAGAGGGTTGCCACGCGTTCAAGCATGTGGTGCAGGATCTATTGGATAGTAAGGCTATCAATTTTGGACAGGCGGGTCCGAACATAGTGCAAAAGCCTATGCCCAACCATGGGGCAAACGCCATTTTAACCGAGGAGGGTTTGAACTTGATTATGAATGTTGACGACCTAAAGACACCGTTGTGCGAGATAAAGAGCAGATTATTGCAAGGTGGTGTGTATCCAGGTTGCGACGAGTATTGTTTAGAGTGTTGGACCCAAGCTGGGGGGTGTGCTGACTTAAAGAAGGGTATTCAAACCTTAATAGATGGAGGCACATTACAGTTCGACAGATCGGCAGTTGAAGAACCTGCAGAGGTATTAGCAGACAAGCAAAGTGATGTAGCTACTGTGACGATTCCCCGAAAAACGATAACTATAACGGCGCCGGCCAAGCGACCGCCGATCACTATCACCAAGGCAGGACCAATCCCTTATGAGAGCACTAAGGCAGTCCCCTGGACTTATGGGTTGGAAGTGTACTGTGATGGGGTGAAAATTGATGTTAATAAACAGCCAGTTGAGGTTGTAGACAACGTCGTCGGTACCGGGGGTATGACAAGAAGTGGGAGAATCTTCATATCGCCTGAGGTAGAGGCTGAACGGCTGGCGAAGGGAAAAGGAAAGATGAATGAGACTGTCCCTGTGCATAGGAGCGAAAAAGAAACGGCATCGAAGGATGTAGAAGAGTTCATGCGCCTTATTCACAAGAGTGGTTATAAGATTGTTGAGCACCTTCAACAGACGCCGTCAAAGATATCTATACTGTCGTTGCTATTGTGTTCTGAAGCTCACAGAAATGCATTGTTGAAAGTTTTGGATACTTCCTTCGTACCCCAAGATGTTTCCGTGAATCAGCTAGAGGGGGTGTTGGCGCATGTGAACGCCGGCCATAGCTTGGGCTTTACAGATTTTGATTTGACCCCGAAGGGGAGAGAGCATAACATGGCGTTGCACGTCTCTGTTGAGTGTAGGGGATCAGTCATGTCTCATGTACAGGTAGACACTGGATCTTCCTTAAACGTGCTGCCCAAGAAAGCGATGATGAAACTAGATGTCAGAGGAATCCTGTGTACGCCTAGTGACTTGGTGGTCAGGGCATTTGATGGTACATGAAGAATAGTCTTTGGATCTATAACGTTACCTCTACAGGTGGGGCCGGAGGTTTTCGCGACTGAATTTTATATTATGGACATCCAGCCAGCATACAGCTGCCTTCTCGGACGACCCTGGATCCATGGTGCTGGGGCAGTCACGTCTACCTTGCATCAAAAGCTGAAATACATGGTAGGGGATAGTGTGGTCACAGTCTGTGGAGAAGAAGATATATTGGTCAGCCATCTGTCATCATTCAAGTATGTAGAGGTCGACGGCGAGATTCACGAAACACCCTGTCAAGCCTTTGAAGGGTTGCGCATCAAAGACAAAGGTCCTGGGCCGAGTAAAGCGTCAGAGGTAGCCGTCTCGTCATATAAGGAAGCTCAAGCTCTAGTAGAGACTGGTGAGATAAAGGGATGGGGCAAGGTGCTGGATATTCCCGTGAAGATGGACCGATTTGGGTTGGGATATCAACCGTCGTCATCAACACCTGCTGTGGGGGCACCCCGTTTCAGAGGACCAATAACCATCACCGCTAGTGGAGTGTGTCACGAGGCCATCAACGTTGTTTCAGATTCCGAGGAAGGAGACAGTGACTGCGACATGGATGCCTGGATTCAGCCAAGCGTGCCAGGACAAGGATTATGCAATTGGTCTATTCAGGAGATTGTTCCTGTGACTCTCAAACAGTAATACTTTGTTTTCTTAATTGTTGAACAATCCAGTGTCTTACCCGAGGCATCATGATTTTGCTTAGGGCTGTGTTGTTATGTACATTGCGTGTTTAATCATTAAATAAAAGGCGTTTTTTTCATGTACAAATATTGCGATCTCTGTTTTTCTTGTTTTGTGTTTTACAATAAAATGGCAACATGGTTATTCGCTTTATACGCATTTTGAAGCATTTAACCATTCCTTTTGCAGGATAACATTTTCAGATGACATCATTGAACCGCCTATGACTCGTCTCGACTTTGAGCACCCGGTACTTCAGGGCGAAGAAGAGGTTGTTGAAGATGGCGACATTCCCGAAGAATTGTCTTGGTTGGTAAAGCAGGAAGAACGAGTCATTCTGCCTCACGAGGAGGTCATCGAGATTATTAACCTGGGGTCGGAAGGGGTTGAAAAGAACATCCGTATAGGAGCCGCGCTGCAGAACGACATCAAGCGAAGACTGGTTGAAATGCTCAGAGAGTATAGTGATGTGTTCGCTTGGTCGTATGAAGACATTCCTGGGCTTGATACAGATATGGTTGTGCACCGCTTGCCATTGAAAGAAGAATGCCCGCCGGTCAAGCAGAAACTTCGCAGAACTAGACCCGATATGGCAGTGAAAATTAAGGAGGAGGTTCAAAAGCAGTGGGATACTGGTTTCCTAGCTGTGACAAAATATCCCTCATGGGTCGCTAACATTGTCCCAGTGCCAAAGAAAGACGGTAAAGTGAGAATGTGCGTAGATTACCGTGATTTGAACAAAGCGAGCCTGAAAGATGATTTTCCACTTCCTCACATCGATGTGCTAGTTGACAACACTGCTCAATTCTCCGTATTCTCCTTCATGGATGGCTTCTCGGGCTATAATCAGATTAGGATGGCGCCAGAAGACATGGAGAAGACTACTTTCATAACACCGTGGGGAACATTTTGTTATAAAGTGATGCCCTTCGGATTGAAGAATGCTGGGGCAACGTATCAGCGTGCAATGACGACTCTTTTCCATGATATGATGCATAAAGAGATCGAAGTTTACGTCGATGATATGATAGCCAAATCCCAGACGGAGGAAGAGCATTTGGTGAATCTGCTGAAGTTATTCAAAAGGCTTAGGAAGTTCAGGCTGAGACTGAACCCTAACAAGTGCACCTTCGGGGTGAGATCAGGTAAACTGCTGGGGTTTATCGTGAGCGAAAGAGGTATAGAGGTTGATCCTGCAAAAATAAAAGCAATACAAGAGATGTCGACGCCTAGAACAGAGAAAGAGGTGCGCGGGTTTTTAGGGAGGTTGAACTACATCGCCCGGTTCATATCTCACCTAACAGCTACGTGTGAACCATTATTCAAGCTGTTGAAAAAAGACCAGGCTGTAACGTGGAACGAAAATTGTCAAAAGGCGTTTGATAAAATAAAACAGTATTTGCAGGAGCCTCCTATTTTGATACCCCCAGTGGCAGGGAGACCCTTGATTATGTATTTGACCGTTCTTGAGGGAAGTATGGGTTGTGTTCTCGATCAACACGACGAGACAGGAAGAAAAGAGCATGCGATCTACTACTTGAGTAAGAAGTTTACGGAATGTGAATCTCGATATTCAATGCTTGAAAAAACTTGTTGCGCGCTAGCCTGGGCCGCCAAGCGTTTGAGGCAATACATGCTGAATCATACAACCATGCTCATCTCGAAGATGGATCCTATCAAATATGTATTCGAAAAACAGGCATTATCGGGGAGAATTGCCCGTTGGCAGATGGTTTTGACTGAATACGACATCCAGTATGTCTCGCAGAAGGCTATAAAGGGGAGTGTACTGTCTGAGTACTTGGCAGAGCAGCCTATTGAGGAATACCAATCGATGAGGTTTGATTTTCCTGACGAGGATATCTTGTACCTAAAGATGAAAGATTGTGAAGAGCCGTTGCCAGACGAAGGACCAGAATTGGGTTCCAAATGGAAGTTGATCTTTGACGGAGCTGTAAACGCCTATGGTAGCGGAATAGGGGCAATCATCACTACTCCACACGGGTCGCACATCCCGTTTACTGCTCGATTGACCTTTCCGGTTACCAATAATGAAGCCGAATACGAAGCTTGTATTATGGGGCTTGAAGAAGCCATTGATTTGCGAATCAAAAATCTGGACGTATACGGAGACTCAGCTCTGGTGGTGAATCAAATAAAAGGAGAATGGGAGACACGTCAGCCCAATTTGATACCGTACATGAATTACGCGAGGAGATTGTTGCCCTTCTTTGACAAGGTTGAGTTGCATCATGTACCGCGAGCGGAGAATCAGATGGCTGACGCCCTGGCCACTTTGTCTTCCATGTACAAAGTCAACTTCTGGAACGAGGCTCCCAGGATTGTTATCTCTCGGCTTGACAGACCTGCCTTCGTATTTGCTATTGATGAAGCATCGGATGATAAACCATGGTATTTTGATATCCTTAATTTCCTGAAGAATAAAGAGTATCCGGCTGGGGC
Organism: Lathyrus sativus; assembly: GCA_963859935.3. Taxonomy (NCBI): domain Eukaryota; kingdom Viridiplantae; phylum Streptophyta; class Magnoliopsida; order Fabales; family Fabaceae; genus Lathyrus; species Lathyrus sativus. The sequence continues at coordinate 187,636,548 of OZ012737.1, forward strand.
ATCCAGTCACGATCAGAAGACTCTCAGGAGATTGGCGGGTAATTTCTATTTAAACCCGGACGGTGTCTTATACAGACGAAATCATGACTTGGTGCTGTTACGTTGCGTAGATGAAAAAGAGGCAAAGTTGCTCATGGAGGAAATACATGAGGGTACCTTTGGTACGCATGCGGGTGGGCATGCTATGACGAGGAAGCTGCTGCGGGCAGGTTATTTTTGGCTAACTATGGAAACTGATTGTTTCAAGTTTGCGAGGAAGTGTCATAAGTGCCAGATCTATGCCGATAAGATCCATGTGCCTCCGAGTCCTCTGAATGTGATGTCATCGCCATGGCCATTCTCGATGTGGGGAATTGATATGATTGGAAAGATCGAGCCGACGGCTTCCAATGGACACCGGTTCATTCTAGTAGCAATCGATTACTTCACCAAATGGGTGGAAGCGGCATCTTACGCAAATATGACTAAGCAGGTGGTGGCCAGATTCATCAAGAGAGATATCATTTGCAGATATGGAATCCCCGAGCGGATAATCACTGACAACGGTTCAAACCTGAATAACAAAATGATGAAGGAGCTCTGTCAGAATTTCAAGATCGAGCATCACAATTCCTCCCCTTACCGACCCAAGATGAATGGCGCTGTTGAAGCGGCCAATAAGAATATAAAGAAGATCGTTCAGAAGATGGTGGTGACCTATAAGGATTGGCATGAGATGCTACCCTTCGCTTTGCACGGTTATCGTACGACGGTACGTACATCAACTGGGGCAACCCCATTCTCGTTGGTATATGAAATGGAAGCAGTGCTACCACTGGAAGTTGAGATTCCTTCTCTGAGAGTACTACGAGATGTCCAACTAGACGAGGCAGAATGGGTGAAAGACAGGTTGAACCAGCTGAGTTTAATGGACGAGAAGAGGCTAGCTTCTCTAGCATACGGTCGTTTGTACCAGAGCCGAATGAAGAAAGCATATGATAAGAAGATACATCCGCGGAGCTTTCAGACGGGCGACCTTGTGCTGAAAAGGATTCTCCCGCCGCAGGCAGATCACAGGGGCAAGTGGACCCCCAACTACGAAGGGCCATATGTTGTCAGAAAAGTCTTTTCAGGAGGGGCTTTATTGTTGTCCACCATGGACGGTGAAGACTTTACGTCGCCTGTGAATTCAGACGCAGTTAAAAAATACTTTGCTTGAAATTGACCCGCTGGACAGAAAAAAGAGAGTCCAGGCAAAAATGGGGCATCCTGGCGAACCAAAAATAGAATGAAAGGTTCGGGCAAAAGTTAGGGATAAAATTGAAAAAATGTACACCCGCGAAGTTGAAAACCTACACTGGGCGGCTTCGGCAAAAAGGGGTATCCCGGTGAACTGAAAACCCGTAAAGGGCGGTTCACGCAAAAGTTAGGGATTTGAAAAGCAAATGACTGCGGTCCGAATTTGATACTGCAGTGAGCATTGGTGCGGGGAAATATACCTGAGGGGTCGATTATCAGATACAATCTCTTCAGAAGTGTGGATACCGGGAAAAGCATTAGAGTCGGGCGAGTCATAGGAGGATCAGCTCGTGATGATCGTCTGCATCCCGTTGCCGACATGTGTACAAATTTGATTTGTCATTATGCTTCTTGTGCATACTTGTACAAAATTCTGCAAAATTCCGTGTACAAAATTCTGCCCATTTAGGGGCCCAATCAATAAAACATGGTATTCAGTATTTGATGCTGGTTCTTTACTGTTTTGTACATGATAAACGCCTAGGTTTAATGAAACTAGCGTGTGTATAACGTCGCTGACCCTTGCCAATAATTGCTAAAACTTTGAATTAACTGAAAATAATGTCACTAACACTAACCTGAATAGATTTGGTTGCGTAGATTGTCTTGTCTTGCTTGTGGTGTTGCAGGGTTCATAGCCGTATGAAGTGGACGATCAAAAGATTACAGTATGGACCAGAAGCTCGTAACAAAAGACTCGATCCCCACGCAGGTCGCGCTTCCAAGATAACATTGTTCCTCACTGAAGAAGGATCGAATTCCCCAGCTAGTCGTAGCTTATTCGAAAGACATTCTCCAACAGGGTTGTTTACTCTCAGCAGAATTGATGATTCCTAGATCGAAGGCTGTATTCAGACAGTGCATCCCGAACAGAGTGGTTTAGCCTCAGAAGATTAATATTTCCAACTCGTGAGTTGTACTCAGACAGTTCACCCTTCCTAGTAGGGTCATTTACTCTCCCCCAGCGGAGTCAATTGATTTTCCCCAAGAGAATCATTCCATCCCCAGCGGAGTTCTCTTTTCAGCAAGTGTTCTCTTTCCTCCCAGCGGAACTCGAAGATTAAGACTCTCCCCGGCAGAGTTGGTTGTGTGTCCCGGCATTTATCGTGTCGGAATATCGTGTGATACCCGTTCACTCCCCAGCAGAAGTCCAATCAGGATTGGCGCATGCAACTATCCCCCAGCGGAGTTGGCGTTGTCTTCAGCATTTATTTTGCTGAAGCGGTTTCTGTAGCCCAGCAGTTCGAGTCTGCATTTGCATCGGCATATGGTGTCATACCTGCATCCACCAAATAAAAAAACGCGTAGCATTTCCATGTCGTACGAGACATTACACCATTTTCAAACATACGCATTTTTGAAACATAAATCAGGTTGGTTAACCTTTTGCTTTCAGGTGTATTTTCTCAATAGGAGTATGGAGTTCTGGCTCAGATCTATTACCAGACATTCGAGGTCTCGCCGTGAGACGTATGATGATACGGTTCATCTTATTATTTTCCCCACAGAGTTATTCGGCTAAGTTTCTCTTTGTCCCCGAGCAGAGTTATTTGTGTAAATTTCTCTTGTTTTCCCCGCCAGAGTTGCTTGTTGAATTTTTTCTTATCCGGCCAGCGGATTATTTTCTTCAAATTTGTTGTTGCGTCAGCATCAAAGGGTTTCGTGAATCAGAATTTCAGAGGCTGCCGCCGGTTATCAGAACAGGCGTCCGGTAGTTTGGTTTCCAAATATCCCCAGTAGAGTCCGCCTCAAAGTTGCTGTAACGTTGGTGCTAAAAGGTTTGTGGGTTGGGACCAATGGAGTTAGCTACCGCAGAGATAAGCAGAGAAACTGTATTCAGAGTAGCTTCCCGTATGAACAGACGGATGTATTTTCTTACTGGATGACAAGAGTATTTCCCCGGAGATCGTCAAATTTTTATTGCCTATGTTGACAGGAGTTCCCCGGGTTGACGAGATATGAGTCCTGACGTGGACAATTTATTGACGGGATTTCTTCGTGCTAGTGAAGTGGGTGTCCTAACGTGGACAAATTTATTTTCCTCGGGTTGGCGAGGTGTGCTAGTCCTAACGTGGACATATTCGATTTCTCCGTATTGATTGAATGTGAAGTCCTGACGTGGACAAAATTGATTACTCTTCGTGTTGGTGTCCTGACGTGGACCATTTATTCCCAGCAGATATCTTCCTTCGTAATGGTGGAATGTGTGTCCTGACGTGGACAAGTTTATAGCTCTTCGTGTTGTCAAGATGCGCGAGTCCTGACGTGGACAAGTTTATCTCTCTTCGTGTTGGCGAGGCGTGAGTCCTGACGTGGACAAGTTTTATTTCCTCAGCGGGTCGAAGATGTGAGTCCTGACGTGGACAAATCAAGACGAGGTGTGAGTCCTAACATGGACGATTTATTCCTTACGTGGAAAGATGTATTCCTTACGTGGAAAAGTTTATTCCTTACGTGGAAAGATGTATTCCTTACGTGGAAAAGTTTATTCCTAACGTGGAAAAGATGTATTCCTTACGTGGAAAAGGTTATTCCTAACGTGGACAGGTTATTCCTAACGTGGAAAAGTTTATTCCTAACATGGAAAAGTTTATTCCTGACGTGGAAAGTGTATTCCTAACGTGGAAAGTTTATTCCTAACGTGGAAAGGTTAGTCCTAACGTGGACGATGTATTCCTAACGTGGAAGGTGTTATTCCTAACGTGGAAAGGATATTCCTAACGTGGAAAGTTTATGCCTAATGTGAACGATTTATTCCTGACATGGACAATTCATTCCTATGTTGATAGGATCCCCTCATGCTGATGAAATGCAGACGAGTCATCCCCAGCGAAGTCGCCGAGATTTTTCCGTGTTGACGGCAGGTGGAGTCCTGACGTGGACAAGTTTTAGTTGAGATTTCTTCGTGTTGACGAAACAGGCGTCCTAACATGGACAAAGTTCTATCCCTGCGATGATAGAATCTTTTTCAGGATGATGAAAATAATCCCCAACACGGTCGCTAATGGATCAGTTTGTTGCCGTAACAACCAGATCCAGTCAGCAGATGTTGTTATTCAAGCAGGGGTGCAGTTTATTTTTGCGGTTGGCAAATTTCCGGGTTCTTAGTATTCAACCGTCTCGTACCTCGAATGTTTGAAGGTCGTTCGCTCTTCACCCAATCGGGTCCAAGTCGCTTGAATAGGGACAGCTGTTGCACCCTAAAATTTGCTCAACCTACTTCACTTGGTTTATGTTTCAATTGCATTAGCATTTGCATACAAAGTCATGTACATAGCCTAGTCATTTGCATAGCATAGCATAGCAAATCATCCAACAAAGGACCAAGTACTATTCTCATCTCTATGAGCCTATCAAGAGGTTATTGTTCAAATTCAAGCACATCCAAGTCATCAGAAAGAAATTGAAATCTGAGAAGTTAGTGGACCAAGCAGTGGATCTATCTCCTATCTTGAGGGTATTTGAAGATCATCAAAGAAGTTGTGAGTCATGAATTGAGGCCATGGAGGTATATAGACATCATGGAATACATGGAGAGTCATTTTGAAAGTGAGACCAGTCATTGATGTGATCACAAGAGCTGCAGTTGAAGACAGTCAACTAGGGTTTCATCTAGGTCAACCCTAGGTCCAATGATTGATTGAAAGGCATCAAGGGCTATTTGAGAGATGTGGGGTTCATAATTTGACATGTAGATATGGATATGGTGTTGTGCCAAGGAAAAATCAAGAGAAATCAAGAAGAAGAGAAGTTTCTAAATTAGGGTTTCTGTGTAAAATCCCCTGATTTAGGTCAAACTTCCAAGCAAGATAATTCAAAATGCAAGCTTCAAATGGATCCTTGGCCAACATGAAACTTGTAAAGGATCTCAATACCTTTAATTTGAGTGGTGGAAGACATCAATGAGATTTATAGAACTCAAGTTATGATTCTTGCAAGTTACAGGTCATTTGAGGTATCTGAAATTTTGTCTGTGAAAGTTACTTGTCTTCCAAGCAACTTTTACCCCTCAAGGAGCTTTCAAATGGATTTCTGGTCAACATGAGAGTTGTTCCTCATTGTCTTAGCTTTCTAGAAAGGTATCGTATGCCTTCATAAGATTTGTGGAACTCTACTTATGACCTTGGCAAGCAAAGGGTATTTTGGTCATTTGAGAATTACAGGTCATTTCAAGCCTATGCCCAAAACTCATACAAGGAAGCTTCAAATGAAAAACTTCACAACATCAAAGTTGCTCCAAATGACATTTTGAGTCTAGAAAAGTGATCATGAAAGTTTGGAAATGCTCATAGCTCAAGGTTCCAAATTTGGTCATTTAAAAGGTGAATTTAATGAATAAAAGTGACCTAAAAATGAGATTTTTCATACCATGTCCAAATGGGATGAAATTATAGGTCATTTTGATTGGAAAGAATGTTTTGAGATGATTGGCAATATTAGTTTTTTGAGTTTAGGTCAAAATTTGAGAGATATCATTGGTTACTTATGTATGAAGTTACACGTGCCAAAATTCAAGGGATTTGAGCACAAGAAGGTTCTAACAAGTTCTAGAGAGTTCTATGATCAGCTATATATTGAGAAGAGTGGATCCAATCTTTGGTTGCACTTCATTTTGATCAAAAACACCAAGTTTCACTCCATTCTTCAATCTTGCAAATTCATTCCAAACTCTATCAAATCTTCATCATTTTCCAAAATTCTTGATCCTATCATCATCTATATTCATCATAGAGCAAGTTTCCATTAAGATCTGTTTGAATTGAAGTGGAATTCGTGCTATCCAAGTGTATCATCCAAATTGCAAAAGGAAGTGGTTACAAGAATCCAAGGGGTTTGAGCAAGAACTACTACGTACAGAATCAAGATCTTGGTTAATTGATTGCCATTGGAGCATTGCTGAGCTTGAAGTGGTGATTTCCTCCATCTGTTTTCAAATTTAAACCAGGTTGGTGTTTTCTTCGAATTAGCATAGATTAGTTAGCATGATGAAGAATCTTTAGGTTAGAATTGTTAGGCATAGGTAGAGGATCATTTCTGATGAATTTGAGAACATTTCATGGAGTTCACCATTGAAGCACCAAAACTGTTGAGCCTTAGAACACCTAGGTTAGGGCATGATAATCTTAGCTAGATAGATGAAAATGATCAGCATAGCACGTAGAACGCATTAGTGTAAGAGTTAGAAAGAATCATCGAGTTTGATCTAAGTGTAAAATGGTGGAGCCAAGGATTTCTACCTATCGGGTTTGGATCTAGATGGAGTTTTAAAGAAAACTGAAACCATGGCTGTGTAGAGGAGAAGATCTAGAGCATCTTTGCTTTTTATAGATCTGAATTTCATGGAGAGATGAGGTTGTATGAGAGTGCTGAATTCTGGTTCGTGCTAGCTTGTTTATGGCAATCATGGCTGAAACCCTAACTTCTCATTGGAGAAGAAGCATGATGACCGTTGGATGGAGTCTTTCTTGTTGACTGAAGCTCAGATCGCGTGGCCAGGATTTGAAGTTGAATTCGGAGGGAAGACTGAATGTGAAACGCGTCGTTTCACTTAAGTTTCTGACTGGGCTTAAGTTGCTCATGCTATTCGCACCCCCAAACGCCAAGGCCCAAGCCAATTGAACTGAATTATTTACTTTTCGCACCGTTTTGCTTTATTTTTCTTTAGTGTTTTTTTTCTGATTAGCTGGGCCCAGACGCGCCTTGCTATACGCACCCCCAGTCTGGGCCCATTGTCCATTTTTCAATGCTTATAATTGCTGATTGCACCCATAACCAATTTAATTCATTTTAATTTCACTCAATTTTTTTTAATTCTTTGAAAAATCATAACAAATTGAAAATTTCATATTTTTAAATGGTTGTTTTTGCATCTTTTTCATAATTCTGTTAAGAAAATTGTCATATAATAAAATTAGCATTTTATTTTATTTTTGCATTTTTAGTATATTTTTCTTTTAAATAGGTTGTAAATGATGTTTAGTTTAATACTTGATATTGTTGATTTTAGTTTAGATAAACCCTTGTATATTTTGGACCCATTCTTTTTAGAGTACTTCATTTAGGCCTTTAATTTTCATATGAGATTTAATTCATGATTTTAGGACTAAATTTTAGATGGTTTGTTTAGGTGTGATTAGGAGAATCAATTAGGGTTTAGGTGTAACATAAGTGTAATAAATCATTTCTTTTAGGAGTTGTAGTTTGAATTTTAGGGCATGGGGACTATAGGGGTATTATGGGTAGATAATAGATCCCTTAGAAAATATCAGGCTTCCCCTATTCTACTATTACTATTAGTATATTTCCTGTATTGGCTTGATTGTGTGGTGTGCCCTCTCTAGGATTATTATTTGACTGTGTGGGGTATTGGGCTTGTTTGGGGCTTGGGTTTGAGCTGAAGACTGTGCTGATGAAGCCCATTGAAGACTAAAAGAATGAAGACTAACTTCCAGAGTTGATGAGGAGTATCTCTTGCTGGCAGCTGTTGAAGGTTATAGGGTTTAGGAGCTAGGCAGAGTTCTAGAGTAGAAAACTTGATTCACAAACATGGAAGGACTTGTTTGCCTCCATTCTTTCTCTATGATTCAAAGTCTCTTTTAAATATCCACCTCCTTCCTTTGGAAGGATTAGTGAATGTATTTAAAAGATAGAACTTTTGAGGGAAAACTGTCAATATCATGTTAACAGTCAGTGAGCCACCCTTGGTAGGCAATTGACTGTTTAACATCCATTTCATCTTGTTGACTGATATTCATCTTGGAGATTGAGACTTGAAGAAAAGCCCTGAAGATTGAAGACAAAGACCTTGCTTGGAGGCTGTGAAGATGAAGACTGATGCTTGCTTGGAGCTTGTAGATGTTTGGAGATGACTTGAAGACAGAAGTTGGTGAAGATTTTTGCTGTTTATAATTTTTGATGTATTGTTTGAATTTTCCTGACTGTATTGCTTGCTGTTTAACCTGTAGGTTGAAAGTGAATTCTGTTCACTTTTGCCTGTTGTTTTCTAGGTTCGAGGTTGAGTGGGACTCCCTTGCCTCGCTTGTATTGCTGCATCCATGCATTTTACTGCTTTATTGTATATATGCTATTGTTTCTGTTTCCGTTTATCCCTTAGGATCTCTGTTTCTCTCTGTGCAAGAGAGGAACATGATAGACATTAGGTCTTAACCCATGCATGATAACATTAGGTTAGTTTGATTCCCTTTTCAACCATAGGTTTCAGTTCTGTCTCTTCTTTCTCAAAACAAACAGAAAAACACAATAGGATTTCAAACACAATAAAAGACACTTCTTCCGTAAAAGAATGTGAACTCATCAAAACGTCATTTTTGTCCGCTTGGACCAGTAATCAAAGAAAATCCTTTTTCAGAAGGAATAAAAAACAATCAAAACAGACTTGTGTCGTACGTGGCCCGAACTACGTTTGCTCTGATATTTCATGTTGTATGATAGTACGTAGGCATAGGATGCAATTTCCTAGCGAGCAACCTTCCCCTCCTTTCCCGTAGGTAGGCGAACTACGTTGACTCTGATTTCTCGTTCCAGACGGGAATACGTAGGCATAAAGTGCGATACTTTGCCGAGTCATTTTCTTCTCTTTTTAACGCTTAACCCTTAGTTTAGATAGAAATAACAATCCGTACTAGAAAACAAGCGTGGATCCCGTCGAGTACGACGGACGTGAGGGGTGCTAATACCTTCCCCTTGCGTAACCGAGTCCCGAATCCAGGATTTGGTTGCGATGACCATTCCCTTCCCCGTTTTGCGGTAGGTTTACCTAGAGCATTTCCTTTCCCTCTGTTGGGATAAATAACACACGGTGGCGACTCTTCTGTTCAGCCGGCGCCGATTTTCGCAGTAGCGACAATGAGTATTTGAACTTCTCATGTCATGACATTTTGATTTCAATTCTCCTTATGTGCTATCTCATGCCAAGCTTCTTGTAACCTTTGTAACTGACTTGAAATTCTCCCCATATGAGATTTATGATGTGTTACAATGCATAACCAACTTGCTTATTGAGTTTTGTTGAGTTTTGCTTTGGTACCTTAATATGCAAGTAAGCCTTTTCCAAAGCAGCCCTATGATCTAAGCCCCAAGTCAAAATTGTGGATGAACCATTGTTCTTAGAATGTCATTTGGAGTCAAAATGACCTATTATATGACATGGTTTGGATGTATAACTTGTGATTTCCAATTTTCAATTTCAACTTATTTAACTTATACTTCCATTTTAGGCCATTTTTATCACTTTTTGATACAAGCCTTTTCAACATCTCATGACCTACCTACTAGCCTTAAAACATCATTCTAAGTAAGTTTGATGTTGAAGATTTTTCCATTTGAAGCTGGGAAATAGGAGATATGGCCTTATGCTTGAAATGACCTATAACCTCCAAATTACCAAAATGCCCTTGACTTGCCAAAGCCATAAGTTGAGTTCTACAAATCCTATCAAGTACTTCTAGTACTCTCTAGAAAGCTAAGAAGATTCTCTACGACATTCATGTTGACCAAGAATCCATAGGAATCATCCTACTAGGGAAAAAGTTGGATGCAAGTTGGGTGACTTTCAAGGACCCAGATTCACATACCTCAGATGACCTGTAATTTGTCAAAGTCATAACTTGAGCTCTACAAATCCTATCAAGGACTTCTAGTACTCAAATTAAAGCTAAGAACAAGCTCTACAACATTCATGTTGTGGGGAAGATGAGATGCCAATCACATATTGAGCTAAACTGCCTTGAAGATAGGGATCAGACTAGGGGATTTTACACTGTCGAGCCTTAGAAACCCTAGCTTAAAACTTCTCAAACTCCTCAATCATGATGAGTTGGTCTAGGAATCATCCTTATAGAATCTCAATGCATCATTCCATGATCACATGGCTCTTGGATTAGGTCTCAACCCTCTCCAAATCATCAGTTGACCTAGGGTTGACTCAGTCAAACCCTAATTCTACCACTCATGGCTGAATCTTCTGAATTCTTGTACAATGACCTCTCTAGGCTTCATGATGGCTTTCAAGACATCTCACATGCTTTATAAAAGCTTCAAGTTAATCCTCATAGTCTCAGAATCATCTGAGGAGCTCCCACAACTCTCAAGTTATGAGGCACACAACCTTGGTTTCAACCAATCTCTCTGAGGATCTCTTGAGTTCTCTGACAAAGGTATCAACCTTCAAACACTTGAATAACCTTCTTGGCTAGCTTCAAAGTCTCATATAACTCTTGATGGGTAAATAAATGTTGGTCAAATTTTGGGGTGCAACAGCTTCCCCTATTCAAGCGACTTGAACCTGACTGGGTGAAGAGCGAACGGCTCTCAGCCAATCGAGGTGCGAGACGGTTGAATACCGATAAACCCGGAAATTTGCCAACTGCCCAAGCACACGGTACTCTGGTGGGAACAGATCTTCAAACACTGAAATAATAGCTGCACGACAACTAGCTGGAGACATACTGACCTGAACCTTGTCGTCAGTTATCCACATTAAATTCCTCTGACATTGTCGTCAGACACCTGACCTCGCCGTCAGGCATTCATGAAAACAAAGCGTCTGACATCGTCGTCGGACGACCAAAACACCCAACATCGCCGCTGGAAGACTAGATCACCTGACATCGCCGTCGGACAACCAAAACACCCAACATCGCCGCTGGAAAACTAAATCACCTGACATCGCCGCCAGGAAACTAAACATCCAACATCACCGCTGGAAAACTGAATCTGACATCGTCGTCAACCAAACATCCCACCTCGCCGCTGGGGCATCAAAGAATCTGACATCGCCGTCAACCAACTATAACTCTGAGAAACACCTGACCTCTCCGTCAAGTACTCAACATAATCTGACTTCGCCGTCAACTCTCAACATCGTCTAACCTCGCCGTCAGGGTGAAGAAACTCCATTGGGGAATTGGTCATACGGTAACCGGTAATACATAGTCGATCATGCCATCAGGCATTCAAAGAACACTGTCGGGCATCAGCCGGACTTCAACCATCAGGTTGGTCATGCCATCAGGAATTCAAAGAAATTGTCGGGCATCAGCCGGACTTCAACCATCAGGTTGATCATGCCCTCAAGCATTCCAAAGACCTCGTCGGGCATCAGCCGGACTTCGTCAGCAAGTCGGGAATAGAATTCTTGGTCAATCATGAGCCAATTGGGAATATCTAAACCTCTGCCATCCGGCACTCTGCATCAGCTGAGAGAACTGCTTCATTAACACGGTCAGACTTCAATCATGGAGTCTTCAAGGGAGATCTCAACTTCGCCGTCAGAAACCCGTTGGGGATGACGCTTCGCCGCTGGGGATTCTGGAGAACTATCAAGTAACTCCACTTCGGGGATCCGGAAATCATTCTGGATGAATCAACTCTGCTGAGGACTTCAAGAATCATCTTGAACAAATAACTCCGTCGGGGACCTTCAAGAATCATCTTGAACCGATGACCATGCTGGAGCTTTCAGGAATCATCCTGAGCGAACACTCTGTTGGGGGATTCCAGGAATCATCCTGGGTAACCTTTACTGGGGACTCTAAGTATCAACTTGAGCAACCAACTCTGGAGACTGCACTGGGCACTTAAGAATCATCTTAAGCAAACGACCCTGCTGGGGAATTCAAGAATCATCTTGAACTGAAGACTTCGCTGGGGATCTCAAGAATCATCTTGGGCAAGCGACTTTGTTGGGGAAAACGTCAGGAATCATCCTGAGCAATCGATTCTGCGGCGGAACACCTGCAAAACAAGAACGGTAACAACCTAGATCATGTTTATTATGCATATGCTCCAGCAATGGTACAATGCTCCACACGGTGGACATGTTATGCGTTTATGATAAATGTTATGCAATCATGCATAATGATGCGCTCCCGTCAGCAAAATAAATGCTGAAGGGAGAATCCTCCTGTCAAGGAGAACGAACTACTCAGATAGAGGAATCATTCTGCTGAGGAGAACAGGGTCACGCCAATCTCAATTGGACTCCGCAGGGGACACAACTTCAGTTGACTGCTGCGGGGGAAACAACTTCAGTTGATTGCTGCAGGGGAACAAAGCTCTACGAGAACCAGGACCTGCTGGGGGAAAGCGATGTCAATCGCGGGAATAAACTGCGTGGCCGTCTCGGCTACTTCTCTGGAGATGACGGCTCTGTGGGGAAACAACCTCAGTTGATCAACACTCCACTGGTGAAAACCAATCATGGCTTGAGCAGCTTCCAAGGATTCGGCTCTCTTGGGGATCTGCAAACTCGGCTGAGGAAGGAGAAATCATTCTGCTTCGCTGGAGAGTACAACTCTGCGGGGGAACCTCAATTCCGCTGGGGAAGAAGGAATCATCCGACTTCGGGGGAGAGTACGACTCTGGTGGGGAATTTTAATTCCGTTGGAGACTTCAGTCTGGCACCATCAGTTGCTGCGTACTTCGGCGGACGAATAGTTTCCTACGAGACCTGCACTTGTGACCCGGTGCTGGGGGATGAACACGCACTTCGGCGCCTGACTCAGCTGAGGAGACGACGTTCCTTTAGGATATATCGGATTTGGGAGAGAATCATCTCTGCCTGGGGGGACATATCAATGCTCATGATCTTGCGTTCAGACTCTGCGGGGAGAGGCTACTGAACTCTGCTGGAGAAGGAGGAATCATCCTGCTTCGGGATGCGCACGGCGCACTGTCTGGAATAAGCTACACCTGTAACAACACAAACAAACAGACAAGATACCCTTCACAAAGGGACCTATCGAGGTTATTATCTCGTGACAATATTCAAGTAATTAATTGTTTCAACAATCAGTGGCCTAGGCCAGTGAGTTTATGTATGCGCATTTTATCAAAAACATCGGCGTTTTTTTCGCAAACAAAACAGATAAATGCTAAACAGACAAACAGAATTGCTGAATAGTATGCACTTTATTGATAACGAACCCCTGAATGGGTAAAAAATGTTTTACAACAGATGCAAGCTCCTGGAATGAAAAAGCCGCACAAAAATAACATAAATATACATCAGTATATACAAATGTCGGCAACGAGGCGTAGACGAACACCATGAGTTGATCCCTCTATGACCCACTCGACTTCGATACTTCTCCGACGCTTCAGCTTCGGGAGAGATTGATTCAGATAAACGGCCCTCAGGTCCTCCAACCCACTAAACAATGAAAGTCCACACGCGGAACGTAGTCATTTGCTTTTTCAAATCCCTAACTTTTGCGTGAACCGCCCTTTGCGGGTTTTCAGTTCACCGGGATACCCTTTTTTGCCGAAGCCGCCCAGTGTAGGTTTTCGACTTCACGGGTGTACCTTTTTTCAACATCTCATGACCTCCCTACTAGCCTTAAAACATCATTCTAAACAAGTTTGATGTTGAAGATTTTTCCATTTGAAGCTGGGAAATAGGAGATATGGCCTCATGCTTGAAATGACCTATAACCTCCAAATGACCAAAATGCTCTTGACTTGCCAAAGCCATAAGTTGAGTTCTACAAATCCTATCAAGGACTTCTAGTACTCTATAGAAAGATAAGAAGATTATCTACAACATTCATGTTGACCAAGAATCCATAGGAATCATCCTACTAGGGTAAAAGTTGGATGCAAGTTGGGTGACTTTCAAGGACCCAGATTCACATACCTCAGATGACCTGTAATTTGTCAAAGTCATAACTTGAGCTCTACAAATCCTATCAAGGACTTCTAGTACTCAAATTAAAGCTAAGAACAAGCTCTATAACATTAATGTTTTGGGGAAGATGAGATGCCAATCACATCTTGAGCTAAACTACCTTGAAGATAGGGATCAGACTAGGGGATTTTACACTGTCGAGCCTTAGAAACCCTAGCTTAAAACTTCTCAAACTCCTCAATCATGATGAGTTGGTCTAGGAATCATCCTTATAGCATCTCAATGCATCATTCCATGATCACATGGCTCTTAGATTAGGTCTCAACCCTCTCCAAATCATCAGTTGACCTAGGGTTGACCCAGTCAAACCCTAATTCTACCACTCATGGCTAAATCTTCTGAATTCTTGTACAATGACCTCTCTAGGCTTCATGATGGCTTTCAAGACATCTCACAGGCTTTCTCAAAGCTTCAAGTTCATCCTCATAGTCTCAGAATCATCTGAGGAGCTCTAACAACTCTCAAGTTATGAGGCACACAACCTTGGTTTCAACCAATCTCTCTGAGGATCTCTTGAGTTCTCTGACAAAGGTATCAACCTTCAAACACTTGAATAAACTTCTTGGCTAGCTTCAAAGTCTCATATAACTCTTGATGGGTAAATAAATGTTGGTCAAATTTTGGGTTGCAACACTTTCCATGTGAAAATTTTGGAGAGGTTGGTTTTTTTGGATCTTCCAATTTGGGCCTGGGCTTGGGCTCTAGAAGGTCCCAAACCATTCTATAAATGCTCAGAAGGAGAATTGGGCAGTGGTTGCTGATTATTGGAGGCTGAGCAGAGAGATTGATATTGGAATTTTGGAGCTTCAACTCAAAATCGCATTTGAGATTCAGAGAGGTTTCAGATCAAATTGAAGTTGCAAGAGGTTTCTATCATCATCAGTGAAGGATTCTGGAAGTTCTTGGAGCAAAGATCGAGTCAGAACCATCTCCATTTGAAGCTTGAATCAAGGTTGGTATAATTCAAAATTCCTCTTGATCTAGGGAGATGTAGTTCATACTATACATGTGGTTAGGTTCCTTATGACTTGTAGAACGATTTAGGATCCATTTGATAGCATTTGGTGATGATCAAGAAGGTGTCACGATTTCTGTTTGGATTCAGTTATGGTTGATCTTGAGGAATCAATGCAATTGTGATAGCTTAGGATGATCAGTGTAACTTGAGGAAGACATCTATACCTTTAGTTTAGGCTTTGGTGACATTCAAGAATTTGACATAAATTAGATCTGGTATAGGTTTTGAAAATGCATAAGGATTTAGGAAATTCTAAGCTCATAATCGTGATCAGCATAAAATTTTGAGTGAGATTGGTATGAGGTTTGGAGTTTTTGATCACCTGCAACCACCTGCTCCCCAGAGAAGACGACCGGAGATCTTCTCCGGCCACCTGAACAGAGCTCCCTCCATTTGAGGATTTGAATGAAGACGATGACTTAAGGCTGTTGGATTAGTCTGTTGAGAAGACTTAGTAGGAGCATCTGATGGCTCACGTTTGATCTGAGAATTTGACTCTCAACACAAAACGCAGCGTTTCATTAATCCCAGTCAGTGTGTGACTGGGATGCTTGCATGGACACGCCCATAGCTCTTTCCTGTGGCTCATGTTTTATTTTGAGTTTTATATTTTCTTTTATTCATTTTGTTTATTTTAAATGCTTTATTGATTCAAAAAATCACAATAAATTCAATTTTGATTCAAAAATTATTTTAAAAATATCTCCATGATCTTGAGAGAATTTGTGATTGTCTGAAATCAATAAAATGCATTTTCATGAATTTTTCAATTTAATTTGATTTTTCTTATTTTGTTTAATTCTTTAATATTTGCATATTTGATCATCTGCCTTGTTGAATTTTGTTCTCTCAATTGGTGTTGAATTTGGCTTTGATTTTTTAGTATGTTTTAGGGTAGATATTCATGTTCCCTTAGAATATTTGTTAGAATTTTGAAACAACTTTAGGTTCTGTTTTAGGTGTTGAGATTAGAGCCTTCCCAAACTTGTGGATTACCTTGATACCCTTCAATTTAGAAATTATTTAGGTGACTTAGAAGTTGAATTAGTATTTAATATTTTAACCCTAGGTTTCTAAAACATGTATGTTCCCCTAGAAATTTTATTAGAATTTTACAACTTTGTTTTCTATTTTAGTTGTATTTTTCAAGTTGCTTGTGCTTGTGGTGTTCTATCTCGTGTGCCTTTGCTTGCTTGGTCTTGTTGGTGACTTTGGAGCTAGATTTGCTTGGATTCCTTTTTGAGAGGTCTTCTGGACTTGGTGTAGCTGCTGTGGCTTGAAGATTGGAGCTTGGAGTTGAAGTTTCCTTTTCTTTTAGAAGCTTAGGAAATTAGGGTTTTAGGAAGAGCCATTAGGACTAGTTTTGATTCTTTCATCAAACATAGAATGCATTGTGTGCTTCTATTCTATCCAATGATGTAAAGTCTTATTAGGGAAACTCCATCTCTCCTTTGGAGGGATTTGTGGTATGCCCATAGTTGAGTAGAACTTTGAGGATACCTTTCCATTTCAATGTTGGTACTTGATGATTTCCTTTGGTTTTCATTTGGTTCTCAACATTGCAACCTTGATCTTAGTGATTATTCCTCTGCTTGGAGTGTGCTTGCTAGAGCTTGAAGATGAAGTTTGAAGATAGAAGCTAGCTTGAGGATGAAGCTTTTTGCTGTCAACTTTGCTGTCAAGAGGATTTGCTGTTCAGAGCTGTTGTTGAGGATTGAAGTTGCTGTCTGCTGAAGACTGTTGCTGTTGCTTGGGCTGCTTTCTCTGTTTCTTTTCTTTTGTTGTATTGTTTGTTTGCTTGTGTTGATTACCTATAGGTTTGAGGTGGAGCTTGTATCCTCTTGCCTGTTGTTTTCTTAGGTTTGAGGTTGAGTCGGACTCCCTTGCCTCGCTTGTACTGTTGCATAGCATGCATTTTACTGTTTAGGTTTTGATGGCATCTTGCCTGGCCCTTTGGGCTCGACAGGTTGTTGGATTTGAGGGTTGTCGACTCTGGGGACCTATCATTTGGGATTCGGCTAAGTGAGGCCTCTTCAAGGGTTGATGATGCCACACCTTCTGGGTATCGTATCATCGCTCTTGAAAGTCTGTGACGCTGATGACCGCATAGGATGTCGTACCTTCCCCTCTTTGCATTAGGTTTATTCTGAGCGTTTCCTTTCCCTCTTGTGGGATAAATAACGCACGGTGGCGACTCTTCTGTCATAGCCGGCGCCGATTTTCGCAGTAGCGACACATTGGTTCTTACAAGGGATCAAGAGGTGTTGTGTTTGCCATTCAAGAAGAGAGCTTCATGAAGGTGAGAAAATACTTAGAAGGGGGGTTGAATAAGTATGAAGATAAAAACTTAGAAATAAAAACTCAAGTATTTTTATCCTGGTTTGTTGAACTCAACTACTCTAGTCCACCCTTCCTAGAGTGATTTACCTTTCTCAAACAAGTACTTAATCCACTATTTAATCAACTGATTACAATAGTAAGCACTAAGAACAACTGTTCAAAGTCTTCTCAAGAACTACTGATCCTAACTGGATCTTCTTAAGGTTTTCTTACAATCAAATGTAATAACAAATACAAGTGTTAAAATGCTTCTAATAAAGCTTTATCACAACTATGATTTTTCACTTAAGATTAAGAACAAAAAAATTAATTCTAGAAAGAAGATGAGTTGTATGAGAGCTTTGATAATGAATTCTTTTCAAGTGATTCGTCAACTGAAGAAGATGAGTGGAGACTTGCTTTTATAGGCACAATGATCCAAGAGCTTTTCACGTTGAGAAGTGTGTACTAAAAGGTCTGAGCCCTTTTTGTCTTCACATCAAGTGACCTTTCCTAGAAGAAGAAAGCACAGAGAAATCCTTTTTGTCTGTGTTCTTGTGTCTAGCATAAATAAGGAAATAGTCGTTTGGATATTCCAACGGACATAATCTTTGAATTCTTCTTCATCAATTTTCAGCAAGAATCATCAGAGTCTAATTTGATCAGAGCCTTCTGATGTTGGTTAGAGTTTTGCTGAATCAGAGTCTTTGCAGCAAGTGTGCTTTTAGCGTCTATAAGATCAGAGCAGAGTTCTGGGTCAGATCCTCAGTACTACAGCGTTAGTACTTTCAGAGTCTTCTGAGTTAACTATGCTTGAAAAATTCTTCATACATAATTCTTCATTGGTTCAGATGCTTCTGACTTGCTTCAGATTCTTCTGGAGCTTTTGCTTCAGATCCTTCTGGAGACAATGCTCAGGATCTTCTAATGGCAGCGTTCAGAATCTTCTAATGGGTGCATCTGACGCTTCAGAGTCTAGCATATTTCTTATGTTCAGATCTGATTTGCTTCTGGAGTGATATTTGCTTTAATATCTGCAGCAAACATTCTTAAGCAAATTTTAGAGTATATAATTCTTAATTACAAAATTTCATAATAGTTATCATCAAAACATAGAGATATTATTAAGAACCAATCTGTGTTCTAAAACTTCATGTTCAAGCTCAAGCAAGG
Source organism: Lathyrus sativus (assembly GCA_963859935.3). Lineage (NCBI taxonomy): Eukaryota > Viridiplantae > Streptophyta > Magnoliopsida > Fabales > Fabaceae > Lathyrus > Lathyrus sativus. The sequence goes on from OZ012737.1 coordinate 187,655,042, forward strand.
GTTTCATTTTCAAGCCATCAAGAGTTCTTTTCCATCAGGTTTGGGTTTCAAAGCTCCTTGAGGAGAGAAGTTTGTGTAAGGATGTCACCTCCTATCCTGAGAATCATCAGAGGATCACCAGAGGGTCATGAGGTCACCATTTTAGATAATTCATTATTCAAAATCTCAATGTGTATCTTGAGAGTTCTTTATGGAACTTGTATGGTCATTCAATTCATCTGCAAGAGCCTCAGTCAAAGGATATGGTACTAGGGTTTCATCTGGTCAACCCAAATTCAACTGTGGACTTGAGAGGGTTCAAGACTTGGTTCTAAGTCATACAATCCATGGGAATTCATCTTGAAGCATCTAGGATGTCATGTTGAGATCAAATTAAGGAGATTCAGGAGTTCGAGGAGTTACTAAATTAGGGTTTCAGTTGTTTTCAGTGTAAAATCCTCTTCTTTGGTGCCTAACTTCAAGGACATTTTTCTCTATGATGTAAGTCTAATCTCATTTTCTCGTAAATATAAGACTTTTTCATCATCTTTCAAGATTTCTTTTGAGTACAAGAACTCATCCATTGAGTTTGTACATCTCAAGTTATGACATCAACAAGTTGGTGTCATCAGATGAAAAGAAGTTTGGTCAACTCAAAGTCAACTCACTTCCAAAGCATTTTTCACTTGGAATCAAGTTTCTCCTCATTTTCAAGTGAACATGAAAGTTATTCCTCATGATCTTAGCTTTCTAAAAATTCCTAGAAGTCCTCATTCTCATGTGTGCATCTCAAGTTATGGTCTTCACAAGACAAGGGTATTTTTGGAAACTTCATTATAAGTCATTCATTTCAATGGTCCATTTCATGAACTTCAAGGCTTCAAATTCAATTTTGTACCACATGAAAGTTGTGTCACATTGCCTTAGATTCATCGTGAACTTGATTTCCATGGCATTTGGTGGATTGTGTGATCTTTTGAGCCATTTTGAAAGTGAAAATTTGACTTTTGGTCATGATTTGGATTTCTTACATTACAAGTCATAAGATGAATTGATTTTTGAATTTTTGCCATCATTCCAATACCATTACATGACCATGATGTATCTTACCCAATTTGTGCAAACAATAGTACATGTATCATGCTTCTTTTTCACATTTTACACCATAAAAAGTCATGCACCAAAACCTTACACCAAGACATTATACATGACTCAAACCAATCCTATTGTTTTCTACACACTCCAAATGCACAATTGCTGACCCAAAAAGAAGTGTATGATACTGAACTCGTGTGTATGCAAAAGTGGAAGTTTTGGCCAATAATTTGAAATCAACCAATACAAGCATTATGGGCCTGCACAGAATGTTCAAATCCACCATATATAAACAAAAATAGAAACCCTAATCATCAGAACTGGTTTTTGCTGCGTGAGAAGGAGAGAGCACTTCAAATTTCTTCAAACTTTTCTCGTCTTCGAATCAGCCATTTCCTTGGATTTTTCTTCAAACTGGTGCTCAAATCATCTTCATCAAAGCTCAAGGAGGAGTTTACCCTTGTTTAAGGACCTTTTTAAAAAATGATTGATGGATTCATGATCCTTGTTGAAAGGGCTTTCAATTGGTACCAAATTTCACCATTTTTATTGAGATTTGATGACTGGTCTCCGGCGAGTTGGCCGGAGAAGATGACCGGAGCCCTAGCTCCGGCGTCTGGTTCATCTCAGGTGGAAAGCTGACATGGCTGGTTTGAATTGTTGACTCATGATTTGTCACGCCCAGATTTGTTTTACTTTTCTTGCGTGTTGGTTTGAATCCATGCTGGATTAATGAAACGCAGAAGTTTTGAGGGTTGATTTGAGTGGTCAATGATCATTTTTCATTTGGTTTTCCTTTGACTTTTGTTGACCCTCGACACATACTCGATAAGGTGGAATACCATGCCTTCTTGGACTTTGTTGATGGTGCTTTATATTGAATTGGATCATGAGGTTTTGCTTGCTGTTTTGTGATTGATCAATCTTGATTTGATGATTTATTTGAGATTTATTGGACTTGTCTTCTATTTTTAGTAGTTGCTTCAAATTCAAATATTTTTAGGGTTACTTACACATATTAGTTTGACCTAAAACTTTGGGATATGATCATAAGTGATCCCCTAAGCATCTTTTGAGCTTTGTTACATCTTTCTAACATGCTTGAGGTGATGCCTTGCTTGTTAGGGATCATTTGAATGTGTAACTTGTATCACAAGTCATCTTTGAATCATGCTTCTCCACTTGTTCTAAGTGTTGAGTTTGTATTTGAACTTTGGTTCTTCCCTTGTACATGATCGGGCTTGTGTTTACCTCTTGTTTTAACCTTGAATTTGAGGCCTTCCTATTGTGGTTTCACTTTTGCCTTAGGTGATTTACCACATGTTCATGATGATTTAGTGTTGATGTATACACTTTGAGTTTATCAGGAACATTTGTGCTTGTTTTGCATTGATCGCTTGCTTCTCTTTGTATGATCAAATGAGGATGTTTGGTTGAGATAACCTTTATGTGGTTTTTTCCTTATCATCTTTCTCTCATCATTTCTTTGATCATACTTCTTTACTCTTGTTTTATGCTTAGTATTCCTCTTTTGTGATGGTTGTAGGAGTCTACTTCTCCCATTTCATCTCATCCTTCTTGACTTCTTTAAGTCATTTTTGTGTGTTTGAGTCTCTTGTTTTTTAGTCTTGTTGCATCTTCTCATACTTGCATTTGTTTTTGCATTTCATGTTTTCATCTCTTATTGCATTGACTTGTTTAAGTCACTTTCATCCTTCATCTTTGTTCATCCGTGATTGAACTGCTATGTGTTTACTTGTGCTCTTTTGCCACGATCCCTTAGGATTCCTAGTCCCTCTGCTTAAGATGGGAGTAGGAGAGACATTAGGCTTCCAATCCTTTGCATGATAACATTAGGTAGTTCCCTTTTCAATCCCAACTTTAGGATCACATTGCATGATAACATTAGGGTTGATTAGTTCCCCTTAGAGTATTGTGTCTTCTCTTCTTTTCTCATAACTTCTTAAGACACTTAATAAAGGTTAACACTTATTGTACGCTACGAGCCTTAATTAATTGGGGAATGATGGGTGGGGGGCTCCTCTCACATTGTCTAGAGTGTTTAGCGTATTCCCTTTGGGCGATATGCGACGCATTCGCTCTCAAGTCATAGTCTTTAGTGCAACATGAGTTTCAAATCTAACTCAATTCACTTCTTCTCATAAAAAAACACAAACAAAAAGATCAAACCTTTTTATCCTTCGAGATTGTTTGCAAATTATTTTTCAGAAAGTGTGTGTTAAGTTTTTGTTCTACCGCAAACAGGCATTGTCCCTAACTGCTAGAACGGATATTTAACCCTACTCAGTAAAACACTCGAACCAACCAGTGGTCTAGTTTACCTGAACTATGTTTGCTCTGATTTCTCATACCAAATAAGGATACGTAGGCACAAGACGGTGATATCTTGGCGAGCAACCTTCCCCCCCCCCCCTTTCACCCGTAGTTTTCCGAACTACGTTGACTCTGACTTTCCCATTGCACGAGGGAATACATAGGCATAAGGCGGCGATGTCCTATCGAGTCTGTTCTTTCTCTTCACCCTCGTTTAGTAGTAGCTTCTTAGATAGTTTTCACCCATAGATTAGACAACAAGTGTGGATCCCGTTGAGTACAACGAACGTGAGGGGTGTTCATACCTTCCCTTTAAGTAACCGACTCCCGAACCCAAGATTTGGTTGCGATGACCTTGTCTTTTCCCTTTTTCGTAGGTTTTCTTTGATCGTTTCCTTTCCCTCTCTTTGGGATATATAAAGAACGGTGGCAACTCTTCTGTCTTTGTCAGCATCCTTTTTGGCAGTGATGCGACAGCTGGCGACTCTGATAGGGAAGCTTCCCATCCCCTATGTGAGTCAATCCTAGCACTTGTGTGTTTATGTTTATGGGTTGTATATGTGTGTATATGTGTTGCATTTGTACAGTTTTGCATTTGCATTTTATTTTCCACACATTATTATCATGATATTGTTGTGTTGTTGGGTGGGATTGTTCCATTGAGAGATAAGCGCAATACCCAGGCTTGAGGATATACCTAGCATTAGAGTGGAAATTAGTGATGGACCTGTATGTTTAGCATGCACTAGTCCTCATGAAATTCGCGTTCAGATGAGATTTTCTTTGGAGACATCCTTTCCAGTCCATCTCAGACAGTTGAGAGGATGTTGAATCTGAGAATTGTCGACTCTGGAGACCGGTCATTTGGGAGTCAGCTAAGTGAGGCCTCCTCGTTTGACCATGATGTCAAACCAGAAATGGTGAACGTATCATCGTTTCTCGAGAGTCTATGACGCTGAAGACTGCATAGGATGTCGAACCTTATCAGAGATTAAGTTCATACCTGTGAGTGAAAGTGTTATGCAGGAAACCTTGACCTTCGACCAACCCAGATTTCTCGTCAGTGCGAACCTTTAATACCGGATATTGTGGGTTTCTATTATCTCAATGTTGTGGTATTCTATTTGTTCCGGTATTTTCTCGCCAAAGCGGAACTCTAGTTCAACACAGTCAGCAGCACATCAATCTTGATCCCTTGTGTGCATTTGCATATTCATTTGCATTTTAACATTTGTATGTATTTTTGTTTTAGGTGCATATTTTCCCTTTGATTCTAGTAATCTAATCCACCATTGGTATGGAGCTTGGTTTCAAGAGGGTTATTGTTTACAAGTTCCCGACGCCAGAGTTAGGACCTCTGCTTGGCCTTATTTTTGCAGCTGATTGTAGTGTCATGGAAGATTTTAGAAAAGAGTATGGGAAGATTCTAAGCTTTGTCTACAAGGTCTCCAAATATGAGTTGGGAGGTATTCACACTATGTTGCAGTTCTTTGATCCTCAGTTGCGTTGCTTCACATTCCCCGAATATGTCTTGTTGCCAACTTTGGAGGAGTTTGCTCAGTTGTTGGGAGTCCCAGTCTTGGAGGAAATGCTTTTTGTGCACTCTAAAGAAGAACCAGATTTGACCAAGTTGGTTAGTGCTCTTCATCTGGATATCTCAGAGTTTGATGGTAAGCTGGTATGGAGAGGTGGATTCCCAGTTTTCCACTTGCACTCTTGGTCAGTTAAGCTCAACACTTTGCAAAAGAGGGATGTTGGGTAGTTTTCAATGTTGTTCTTGCTTTGCGTATCTATGGGATAGTCATGTTTCCCAATATACCTGACTTCGTGGATTTGGATGTGTTTCATATCTTTGCTTCTCGGAATCCTGTGCCTATGCTTCTAGGTGATGTCTACCATTAAATACACTACAAGAATGGGAATAGACGAGGAAGGAATGTCTCTTGCTGAGTGCCACTGCTAGCACAGATGGTTTATTTCACATCATCCTAAGTCTGGACCCTTTATTGATACTGTAGACATAGTTGATTGGTCATAAAGGCTCATGGGCTTAACCTCAGAGAATATTATATGGTTCAACATAGATCTGCTTGGTAGTGAGATTATCTCCAGTTGTGGAAGCTTCCCCAATGTTCCTTTGATAGGAAGAAAAGGTGGCATCAATTATAATCCTGCTCTGGCCGTCAGACAATTTGGTTATGCTTTAAGAGAACCCCCGAAGGAGGAGGAAATACAGGAATCTTTGTATTTCACAGGGTCAGCTGATACTGATACTCTAACCAGTTTGAAACAAGCTTGGAGTAACATTCATAGGAGAGGAAAGCCTTCTTTGGGCAAAGGTGATTGTAAAGCCTATGGATCATATGTTGAGTGGATCTAAGAAAGGGTTGAGAGGTTGTTGTTATCGTTCCCGATCAGAGAGCCTCTATATCCTTTGGTAGTTGAAGAACCAACAACAGTTGACATTCAGAAGTATAACCAACTGTTGGCTGAGAAAGAAGAACTATGCAAAGCAAATGAAGAGCTAGAAAAGGAGGTTATTCAGCTGAGAAGTGAAAAGAATGAAGCCACCTACCTGTCCAAGATGAAGACAGAGACTCTGAATAAGATGGGAAGAGAATTGACTGAAGAAATTTGCGTCTAGGAACATCTTGGTCAAGAAGCATGGGTAATGCCCTTAAAAGTAAGAAGAAAGAGCTAGAGAAAGCGCACTTGGAGATATCAAAGTTCAACAGTCAGTGGAATGCTGCTCTAACTGCTAATAAGGGAAGAGAGGACGAGCTCCATTAGCAGATTGACAGGTTGAAGACTCAGCTCCGAATCAAAGATGAAAAAGATCCAGGGGAATCATCTCGTCAGTACGAAAGTGACCATAAGATATGAGAAGCTCTTGCGACGTTGGAGGAATACAAGTTAAGAGTAGATTTGAAGAAGTCCAGACTCGAAGATGCTTTCGGAGAGGGCACTTGGGAGGAGTATGCTCAAGACTTGAAGGATGTCATCAGCAAGAGAGAGTTGCTTATTCAGGCGTTGGTCGCACGACCTGACCATCCGGATACGAAGAAATTGTTAGAAGAGTTCCAGACTCGCTGCCGTGGCTGATGCAGTTTTTCGTTCGTTCTTCTGTATTTGTTTTCATCTTATATCCAGACCATCACCAGGATTGTTGGATGAGGTCGTATTGATTGCTCTGTTGTTTTCCTTGGTGATGTGTTGTATGTGCTGACTCTTATCCTCATTTTATTTATGAGAGGGATTTTGTGGTCCTATATGTGGTTCTTTTGCCTTCTGTTGCTTCTTCCATGGAACTAGAATCAAGGGGAGAATTTCCTTGAAACATATTTACATGTTTTCATTTTGCATCATTATCATATTGCATTGCAGGTGTTATGGTTCCGTTAACCTTATATTTGTGGTTTTTCTCTCAGCATTGTTTCAGGATAGCAGACCGGACGCTTCACCGTTACTCGACTAGAGGGAATCAGCAGAAAGTTATGGATCAGATTCAGCTTGAATTGCAAGAGTTCAGGGACCGTATGGCTCAGTTCATGGATCTCATGCAAGGGGTTGCTAACGGTCAAGAGCAGCTAAGGACGCTTGTCCAACCTTTGATTGCTAGGGTGGATGGTAGCGGAGTTTAGCATAGTGGGACCATTTTTGTTCCTCCTCCAGCTGATAATGGCACTCCTCAAGCTAACGATATCCCAACTGTTGTTATTCTTCTGGGCGGAGGTAATCAACCAGGAGCTCATATTCCAAGTGCAGCGGGCATTGCACATGGGGCAACAGGTCCTCAGTGGGGGAAGGATGAACAAGATGATGTTTTTTCCATGGGAGATCTGGGTGTAGGCTTGCAAACTGATGCAGACAAGAGGTTTAAAATGATCGACGAAAAAATGAAGAATCTGGAGAATCAAAATTCTCTTGGGCTTGATATGTCTAACTTGGGGCTGATTCCGAGTTTGAAGATTCCACTGAAGTTCAAAGTGTCTGACTTTGATAAGTACAAAGGGACAACTTGTCCCAGAGTACACCTTTGATCTTACTACAGGAAGATGTCTGCATATTCCGATGATGAAAAACTGTTGATGCATTTCTTCCAAGACAGTTTGTCTGGACCTTCTTTAGAATGGTACATGGGCCTTGAGGGGACCAATATCAGAAGCTAGAGGGATCTTGGAGAAGTCTTCGTCTGTCATTATCAGTACAATAGTGACCTGGCTCCCAATCGAGTTCAGTTGCAAAATCTTTCTCAAATGAGCAATGAGGGATTCAAAGAGTATGCCCAAAGGTGGCGTGAACTAGCTGCAAGAGTTCAGCCTCCAATGGTGGATAGAGAGCTCATTGATATATTTGTGGCAATGCCAGAAATTAATTATGAAAAATTGATTGGAAACATGTTTGGCAGTTTCTCATATTTGATTATTACTGGTGAGAGGGTTGAGAATGGTATCAAGTTGGGTACGATTCAAGCAGGAAAATGATCCACATCTGGTGGAGGAAGAAAGACTTTTGGTAACTCTAAGAAGAGAGGGGTGATACAAATGTAGTTTCAGGTTTCAGGAACAGAAATAGGAATAGGGCTCATTGCCAACAGCAGTTTCAGCCTCAGCAACAGCCACAGGTTGCAAGCATTATTATTCCTGCAGCACCTCAATAACAACAAAAACAACAATAACAACAATAGAACTATGCACCACGCTGGTTTCAGGACCGTGGAAGAACAATGAATAAGTAATTTGACACACTGCCTATGTCGTACTCTCAACTTCTACAACATTTGTTACAACTTTAGCTGATTCAAAAGAGAACATTGGCACCTCTCACAGGCGCGCCACCTTCAAGTTATGACGTGAATCCAAGATGTGATTTCCAGGCGCTCTGGGCCACAATATAGATAACTGCAAGGCTTTCAAACACAAGGTGCAAGGCCTCCTTGACATCAAGGCAATTAACTTCACCAATGATACTCCTAATGTGGTTCAGAACCCGATGCCTAATCATGGGGCAACCGGAGTTAATGTTGTTATTAAAGAAGAAGAGTTGAATTTGGTAATGGACGTCGCAGAATTGAGAACATCGTTGAGCTTTGTTAAAAGTAGGTTTTTGAAAGGCGGAGTTTTTCCAGGTTGTGGGGAAAGTTGTAAAGGTTGTATTGCTTACCCTGAGGGTTGTGTAGATTTTAAAAATCGTATTCAGTGTCTGATGAATGAAGGTGTATTGCAGTTTGATAGGATTGCAGAAGAGAGAGGTGTGAAGGTGATTAATCAGGGGCGGGATGAGATTGCCATGATCTCGATCCCTTTTAGAACTATTAACATATCAGCACCGCCGAGGCAAGCACCTGTGATAATCACTAAACTAGACCAGTGCCATACGAAAGTACCAAGGCCATCCCATGGAATTATGGGGCGGAGGTATTTTGTAACGGCCAGAAATAAGAGTTGATGCGGACATCGTCTGATAGTTCATCTGTTGACAATGTGGTAAGAGTTGATGCGGGAATACGTAGGCATAAAGTGCGATACTTTGCCGAGTCATTTTCTTTTCTCTTTTAACCCATACCCTTAGAGTAGCTAGAATAACAATCCGTACTAGAAAACAAGCGTGGATCCCGTCGAGTACGGCGGACGTGAGGGGTACTAATACCTTCCCCTTGCGTAATCGACTCCCGAATCCAAGATTTGGTTGCGACGACCATTCCTTTCCCTCTTTGCGTTAGGTTTACTCTGAGCGTTTCCTTTCCCTCTGTTGGGATAAATAACGCACGGTGGCGACTCTTCTGTCATAGCTGGCGCCGATTTTCGCAGTAGCGACAGTAGGGTGTTTTCACCGCCAGAAGTTAATGTCAAGAGGTCTGATAAAGGAAAAGGAAAGGCAATAGTGGAAGAAAGATCACAGCGAGGAGAGAAAGAGTCTCTGATGAAAGATGTCGAAGAGTTCATGCATCTTATTCAAAAGAGCCATTATAAGATTGTTGATCATCTGCAGCAAACTCCTTCCAAAATCTCAATTCTATCTTTGTTATTATGCTCGGAGGCACACAGGAATGCCTTGTTAAGGATTCTGAACACGGTTTACGTGCCGCAGGAGATTTCCGTAAATCAGCTTTAAGGGGTTGTAGCCCACGTGAATGCTGGCAATGGCTTGGGGTTTACGAATTTAGACTTGACTTCTACGGGAAGGAATCATAACCATGCCCTGCATATCTCCATTGAATGCAGAGGGGTTGTATTCTCACATGTATTGGTGGATATTGGGTCATCACTCAACGTGTTGCCCAAGAAGGCTTTAATGAAGTTAGACACCCAAGGCTTGATATGTACTCCTAGCGGTCTTGTTGTGAGAGCGTTTGATGGAACCAGAAGATCGACTTTTGGTGAAGTTATTCTCCCTATTCAAGTAGGTCCGGAGATTTGAAATGATGTATTATACATAATGGACATTTAGCCCGCGTACAATTGTATGCTCGGTCGACCCTGGATTCATTCTGCAGGCGCAGTTACATCGACCTTGCATCAAAAGCTGAAATACATGGTTGGAGGGGATATTGTCATCGTGTACGGTGAAGAAGATATAATGATTAGCCATCTATCATCCTTCAAGTATGTTGAGGTGGATGGAGAGATCCACGAAACCTTGTGTCAGGCATTTGAAGTTGTTAAGGTTAAAGAGAAACCCTTTGTTGTGGACAGTATTCCTGAGATTTTTATGTCTTCTTTCAAGGAAGCTCAAGTTGTGGTAGAGTCTGGTTCTTCACAAGGATGGGACCAAGTGCTCAGTATTCCCAACAAGCAGGACAGATTTGGATTGGGATACAGCCCGTCGTCGTCTTCCTCACAGAGTGCTCCAAAGTACAGGGGACCGGTGCAGTTTACTAGCGGTGGGGTCATTTTTGACAGAATCAACACCGTATCTGAAGACAAAGGAGACAGTGACTGTGATATGGACACGTGAATTCAGCCGTGTGTTCCTGGCCAAAGGTTGCACAATTGGACCATCGATAAAGTCGTCCAAGTTTCCTTTGAAGAGTAATTTATCTGTTTTGATTATGTGTAGCCTTTCGTTCTGCCCAGGACGTAGTGGTTTTCATTTGTAGGGCCCTTATTTGTTTATGTTTGAACTTTGTTTTTATCATTAATCAAAAGGCGTTTATCTGCATTCAAATGTTTTGATCCCTGTTTTTCTGCTTTTTATTTTTAACAATGAAATGGCAATGTGGTTTGTGCTTGTTTGCATATCATTTTAAGCATAAAACATCAATCATGCAGGTTTCACATTCCATATGCCACCGCTCCAAATTCATCTATGACTCGTTTTGACTTTGATAATCTGATCTTTCAAGCTGAAGAAAAGATTGATGAAGACGAAGACCTGCCTGAAGAGCTTGCCAGAATGCTGAGACAAGAAGAGAAGGTCATTCTGCCTCATCAATAAGAGATTCAAGTCGTCAACCTGGGTATAGAAGAAGACAAGAAAGAGGTCAGAATTGGGGCTGCTTTAGAAGACGGTGTCAAGAGGAGACTGGTAGAGATGCTCCGAGAGTATAGAGACGTCTTTGCTTGGTCATATGAGGATATTCCAGGACTGGATACAGATATAGTGGTTCACCGTCTACCTCTTTGAGAGGAATGTCCACCTGTAAAGTAGAAATTGAGAAGAACTAGACTAGATATGGCAGTTAAGATTAAGGAAGAGGTCCAGAAACAATTGGACGTTGGTTTTCTTGTTGTTACTAACTACCCTCCGTGGGTCACTAACATTGTTCCTATACCTAAGAAGGACGGTAAGGTCAGGATGTGTGTTGATTACAGAGATTTGAATAGAGCGAGCCTGAAAGACAATTTCCTGCTCCCCCACATTGATGTGTTAGTTGATAACACTACTCAACATTCTGTGTTTTCCTTCATGGACGGTTCCTCTGGGTATAACCAAATCAAGATGGCCCCAGAAGACATGGAGAAAATAACTTTTATCATGCCATGGGGGACTTTTTGCTATAAGGTGATGCCTTTTGGATTGAAAAATGCAGGGGCAACTTATCAGTGGGCGATGGTGACTTTGTTTCATGATATGATTCATCATGAGATTGAGGTTTATGTTGATGACATGATCGCAAAGTTGCAAACGGAGGAAGAGCATTTGGTAAATCTTTTGAAGCTATTTGAAAGGTTGAGGAAATTCAGATTGAGGTTGAATCGAATAAGTGCACCTTCGGAGTAAGGTCAGGGAAGCTATTGGGGTTCATTGTCAGTGAAAGAGGAATTGAAGTAGATCCTGCAAAGATAAAAGCAATACAAGAAATGCCAACGCCGAAAACAGAAAAAGAGGTTTGTGGTTTTCTAGGGAGATTGAACTACATTGCAAGGTTCATATCTCACCTTACAGCCACCTGTGAACCATTGTTCAAGCTGTTAAAGAAAGATCAGGCGGTTGTCTAGAATGAAAATTGCCAAAGGGAATTTGAAAAAAATAAAAGAATACTTGCAGGAACCTTCGATACTGATGCCTCCAGTGGCAGGGAGACCTTTGATAATGTACTTGACGATTCTTGAGAACTCCATGGGTTGTGTTCTTGGTCAACACGATGAGATGGGAAGAAAAGAACATGCTATCTATTACTTGAGTAAGAAGTTCATAGATTGTGAGTTCAGATACTCAATGTTAGAAAAGACGTGTTGTGCACTTGCTTGGGCAGCCAAACGTTTAAGGCAGTACATGTTGAATCACACAACCATGCTAATTTCGAAGATGGATCCGATAAAATATGTGTTCGAGAAGTAAGCGCTTTCAGGAAGAATTTCTAGGTGGCAGATGGTCCTGACAGAATACGATATTCCATATGTTTCTCAAAAGGCCATTAAGGGAAGTGTTTTGTCAGAATACCCCGCAGAGCAACCGATTGAAGATTATCAATCGATGAAGTTTAAATTTCCTGATGAGGACATCATGTCTCTGAAAATGAAGGATTGTGATGAGCTGTTACCTGACAAAGGTCCCGAGATAGGCTTCCAATGGAAGATGATTTTTGACAGTGCTGTTAACTCTTATGGCAGCGGAATTGGGGAAATCATTACAACTCCCCACAGTTCCCACATACCGTTCACTGCCAGGTTAACATTTGCCTGCACCAATAATGAAGTTGAGTATGAAGCATGCATCATGGGCATTGAAGAAGCAATTGATTTGAGAATCAAGAACCTTGATGTATATGGTGATTCAGCTTTGGTCATTAATCAGATTAAAGGAGAATGGGAGACTCGTCAGCCCAACCTGATTCCCTACATGAATTATGCCAGAAGATTTCTACCCTTCTTTGACAGGGTAGAGTTTCATCATGTGCCAAGGGCCGAGAATCAAATGGCAGATGCTTTGGAAACCTTATCCTCGATGTATAAGGTGAATTATTGGAATGATGCTCCGAGGATCGTCATCTCGCGCCTCGATATGTCGGCTTTCATTTTTGCAGTAGAGGAAGCATTTGATGGGAAGCCGTGGTATTATGATATCAGAAACTTTCTCAAGAATCAGGAGTATCCACCTGGGGCATCGAGTCGGGATAAGAAGACCTTGAGAAGATTGTCTGGAAATTTCTACTTGAACAAAGACGATGTGCTTTACAGAAGAAACTTCGACTTAGTGTTGTTGAGATGTGTGGACGAAAAGGAAGCAGGTTTGCTAATGGAAGAAGTCCACGAAGGATCCTTCGGTACACACGCTGGAGGACATGCAATGTCTCGGAAACTATTAAGGGAAGGCTACTATTGGATGACCATGGAATCTGATTGTTTCAAGTACGCCAGAAAGTGCTACAAATGCCAGATTTATGCTGACAAGATGCATGTGCCACCAAGTCCTCTGAATGTCATGGCGTATCCTTGGCCCTTTGCTATGTGGGGCATTGATATGATCGGTAAGATTGAACCGACTGCATCCAACATACATTGCTTCATCTTAGTGGCAATTGACTATTTCACTAAGTGGGTTAAAGCCGCTTATTTCGCCAACGTGACCAAGCAGGTCATGGCTCGATTTATCAAGAAGGACATCATCTGTCGTTATGGAGTGCCCGAACGAATCATTACTGATAATGGTTCGAATTTGAACAACAAGATGATGAAGGAATTGTGCCAGAGTTTCAAGATTGAACATCACAACTCTTCTCCTTATCGTCCAAAGATGAATGGTGTTGTTGAGGCAGCCAATAAGAACATCAAGAAGATTGTGCAGAAGATGGTTGTTACCTACAAAGATTGGCACGAGATGTTGCCCTTTGCATTATATAGATATCATACTTCGGTACATACTTCAACTGGGGTAACTCCTTTCTCGCTAGTGTATGGTATGGAAGTCGTCCTACCATTAGAGGTCGAGATTCCTTCCCTGAGGGTGTTGGTTGATGTGAACCTTGATGAGGCGGAATGGGTGAAAGACATATTGAATCAACTTAGTTTGATTGACAAGAAGAGATTGGCATCTATCGCCCATGGCCGGCTATATCAGAGCAGGATGAAGAAAGCTTTCAATCAGAAGGTACGCCCTCAAAGCTTTCAGGCAGGTGATTTAGTGTTGAAGTGGATCCTCCCTCCATAGACAGATTACAGGGGCAAATCGACTCCCAACTACGAAGGTCCATACGTGGTAAGGAAAGTCTTCTCCGAAGGAGCCTTACTACTTTCGACTATGGATGGCGATGATTTTGCATCCCCTGCGAACGCAGACGCAGTTAAAAAATACTTTGCTTAAAACAGACCCGCTGGAAAGAAAAAGAAAATCCAGGCAAAAATAGGGCATCCCGGCGAACCATAAAGAGAATGGGTTCGGGAAAAAATTAGAGATAAAAAGGAAGAATGTAAACCCGCAAAGTTGAAAAGCTAAAAAGGAGACTTTGGCAAAAAAAAGGGTATCCCGGTGGATCGAAAACCCGCAAGGGCGATTCAGGAAAAAGTTAGGGATTTTAAAAGCAAACGACTGCAGTCTGCGTCTGACCCCATGAGCATAGTGGATTCTTGGAGGACCCGAGGGTTAACAAGTCAGTCCTTTCAAAGGACAAAGCATGGGAGAAACGATCGAAGTCATGCGAGTCATAGTCGAATCGACACATGGTGGTTGCTTGTACCACATTGCCGACATTTGTATATATCTGTTGCATTTTCTGTACTTTTTGCGCAACTTTCTCTTTTCAGGAGTTGCATCTGATGTAAATCTGCCTATTTACAGGCCATTTTCAATCAATGAGTATATTATTCAGAAAGCTTTCTTTTCTTGTTTTAGCTTTTACTGTTTTGTTTGCAAAAGACGCCTGACGCTTTGATAAAACTTTGCATACATAAACTTTTGGGGATTTGCTAATCATAATTGAAACATTGATTTGCTTGAATAATGTCGTGGACGATGACTGAAATACCCCTTATTGCATACAAGACACATTGTTTGTTTGTCTTTTGCAGGGCTCTCACAGTTAAGATTATTTCAGAAGGGTTTCCCCGGCAGAGACATGTCTCTATCCCCACAGGGTAGATGTCAGATCAGAAGTATCTCGCTGGTGATGATATATAGTTTAAGACTAGTTTCTCCCCCGGCAGGTTGAGATCACAATTATCCCCAGCGGGTCGAGATTGAGATTCCCCAGTAGTGGTTAGCACTTATCCCCTGGTAGGTAGACTTGGGACCGTTCCCCCAGCAGTGGGATGAATTCAGTGTTGTTTTCCCCATAGATTCTAAGACTCAATTCCCCAAGTAGAGGTTGATGTTGATGACTCAATTCCCAAACCAGAGGTTGATGCTGATTCCCTCAATGAGTTTTCCCCGGTGAATTTTTTTTCGCAACAGGATCCAGTGGTTATTGAAATCCTTCAGAGCGAGATTTTAGGATGAGTTCCCAATGTTTATTTCTCTCAATCCCCTTCAGAGCGGATTTTATCCCCAGCAGAAAGCTTGTCTTTCTTATTTCCCCTCAGAGTGGATATTTCTTTCCCCGCAGAGTGGGATTGTCCCCAGAGTGTTATTCTGGAAGGCCATTCAGGGCATTTTCCGTAGCAGAATTCAGGTGGTTATTGATATTCTTCAGAGCGAGTTCTTCGGGAGGGTTCCCCAATTAATCTTTATTCCTAATCCCCAGTAAAGTTGCCAGAGTAAGTTTCTTCCCCGCAGAGTGAGATTATCCCCAGAGAATGTTATTCTCCATCTTCAACAAAGAGAGTTTGGGATAACTTCCCAGTAAGTCTTATTCTTAATCCCTAGCAGATTGGATTTAACCTCCAGCGGAGTGGTATCCCCGGTAGAGTGGATTTATTCCCCTAGCAGTTTGCCTACTCCCCGGTATAGTCGTATTTCTCGAAGGCCGTTCAGGGCATTTTCCCCAATCGGGTGGTTTTATTATCCCCAGAAGAGTTGTATTCTGGAAGGCTGTTCAGGGCATTTTTCTCAACAGAGTTGATTTGATTCCCAGCGGAGTGGATCTTGTTCTCAGCAGGGCAGTTTACCCAGAAGAGTTCTTTTCTTGGAGGCCATCCAGAGCTCATTTTCCCCAACTTAAGTCCAATCATACTTGGCGCACCCAGTCATTTCCCCAGCAGAGTTGGCTTCGTTTCTTCAACATTTATTTTTTAGAGTGGTTCCTTTGCATTTGCATTTGTGCATAGCATCCTCCCAAACGCGTAGCATTTCCATTTTGTATGGAGCATTACGCCATTCTCAAATATATGCATTCGAAACATAAGCCAGGTTGTTACCTCTTGTTTTCAGATGTATCTCCAGCTGATAACAGTATTTCATGAGCCTGTATGGTATCTAGACCCCAGCAAGGATCTTTGATTAGATGCGTTCATCTTATCATTTTCTCCCCAACAGAGTTTACATGGTTAGGTTCATTCTTCCCCAGCGGAATTCTCCTTCAGATTGTGAATTCTATTACCGACTTCGTGTCAAGCCGACCTTAGGGTTCATTGCTTGTTTTAATTCACGGATGCCTGCTTTGGATAGCAGATGTTACCGACTTCGTGTCGAGCCGGCATTCGGGTTCGTTGCCTATTTTAATTAACAGATGCTTGCTTTGGATAGCAGATGTTACCGACTTTGTTTCAAGCCGACCTTAGGGTTCGTTTCCTGTTTTAATTAACGGATGCCTGCTTTGGATAACAGATGTCACCGGCTTCGTGTCAAGCCAACCTTAGGGTTCATTGCCTTTTTTAATTAATGGATGCCTACTTCGGATAGCATATGTTTTCACCGACTGCGTGTCGAACCGACTTAGTGTCGTTGCCTGCTTGCGTAGCAGATGTTTTTACCAACCGAGGCTGAGCCTGTTTTTGTTTAACAGATGCATGCGTTTTAGCAGATGTTTTTTTTTTACTGCATGTCGATGCTTTCTAATTGGTGGTTAGTTAGATCACTTTCCTCACAACTATCAGATACATTTCTCCGGTGATTCTAATTCCACTCCGGTGGACCATTCTACAGTTTGTTATTTTGCAGTTGGCAAATTTCTGGGCTCTTTTGTATTCAACCACCTTTTACCTTGAATGTTTGAAAGTCGTTCGCTTTTCATCCCTTCAAATCCAAGTTGTTTGAATAGGGGCATCTGTTGTACCCCAAAATTTGACCAACCTTTTCTTTTAACTTAGCTTATGTTTCTTTTCATTGTAGCATTTGCATTTGCATAGCATTGGTTCTTACAGGGGATCAAGAGGTGTTGTGTTTGCTGTAACACCCCTTTCTACACCCCTAAATAACAAATAAATCACTTAGGCACAAATTCGATTTTCATTAGAGTATAATTAAAAACATGGTATAAAAGGAGCATGTCACACAATACGGAAAATAAAACATACAACACCTGCTCGATAAAAGACATGCAACATTGGGGTAGTTTCAACAGAGGAACTTCGTCCTTGCACCCACATTTCAATATTTAGAATTAACAGCGGAAAAGCTAAACATTGAATCACTTTAACATGTAATCATATAAATACATATCATTTAGTTTGATTCACCACATCATTCATGTTTACATAAACATTTGTCATCAGATACATATACCAATGTATCCCAAAAGAATGCTATACAATCCTAACTACCCGGTGCTACATATCAGAGCTGACCGACAACAGAATGAAGCAATACTTCACAAAAGACCTCCATCAAAGTTAATCTGCAATGCCTCATAGAGCATTATAAAACAGCAGAAGGGTGAGAAATATTATCATAATAATCAATGCACATAAACATATATATATATATATATATATATATATATATATATATATATATATATATATATATATATATATATATATATATATATATATATATATATATATATATATATATATATATATATATATATATATATATATATATATATATATATATATATATATATATATATATATATATATATATATATATATATATATATATATATATATATATATATATATATATATATATATATATATATATATATATATATATATATATATATATATATATATATATATATATATATATATATATATATATATATATATATATATATATATGTATAAAAGAAAATATACATGCTTTGCATTCTCACCGCAATTCATCATAATTCCCTCATATACACCTCAACGTACATATTCACAATTCGCATCATTGTTCATAAACATACACATTCATATTTCTTCACCACCATTCGTCATAAAGTAGATATACATGCATATATATATATATATATATATATATATATATATATATATATATATATATATATATATATATATATATATATATATATATATATATATATATATATATATATATATATATATATATATATATATATATATATATATATATATATATATATATATATATATATATATATATATATATATATATATATATATATATATAACAAAGCATATTTATCATTTCATATATCCACAATTCACATTATTATACATAACCATACACAATCATGTTTATTCACCAATTCATAACTATCAATTCAACAATTCATGGACATATGCATATATTCACACAACATTTATCCTTATGTCATGTGACTCAATGCAACTCATCAATTCCTATTCAAATTATGGGTACATCATTCATACCCCACTAGGAACAACATCATAGTCATTCTACCCCAGTGAACACAAACACTAGGAACAACATCATAGTCATTCTACCCCAGTGAACACCAACACTAGGAATAACATCATAGTCATTCTACCCCAGTGCGTACGACTGTATCACGTATACTCCACTAGGAACAACATCTCAGTTATTCTACCCCAGGGAGAACCCCACCAGGAACAACATCTCAGTTATTATACCCCGGTGATTATTCCACTAGGAACAACATCGTAGTCATTCTACCCCAGTGTATACGACCATGTCACTATACCTCACCAGGAACAACATTAGTCATTCTACCCCGGTGATCATTTCACTAGGAACAAAATCATAGTCATTCTACCCCAGTGATTACTCCATTAGGAACGATATCTTATCATTCTACCTAGTGAGTACGAGTTTTATACATACACATATTTCATAAAACAATTATATACACTTAAGACCGTTCTCGCATCTTAATCTCATGCATACTCAAATAATTCATCACACAAGAATTATAACATGATTGCACACTCACACATCATATCAAAGTACTCATACTTTCAACATTATCACATTTATCAAGCAATGCACACATATTCCCAAATATGTTCTCATGAATTCTTCACATACAATCGCATACAAACAATATGCATTCACAATATCGCGCCAACGGCAACGAAACTCAATCACATTCATCATTCATTTTTAATCAATTTAAACAATGCATATATTTTCCAAAAGGCCACATTTCACAATCGATTCCACAATCTAGGATTCACGCCATACGGCTACCCACAACATATCACACAATCAGCACGCAAACCATTCATTTCCGATAAGGATTGAACACAATCAAACGAAACAATCAACATTGGATGGAAATACAAGGAAATGAAGATGTTGTCATGCTCGCTAGCTTGCTCGTCTAGCGAGTTCCTAGCGAGCACTCGCTACCTGTTCGCCTAGCGAACAAGCTCGCGAAGGCAAACAGAGGCTACTGTAAGGCTTCGCTACCTACTCGTTGTAGCGAGGTCCTAGCGAATCCTTCGCTACCTAACTCGCTACCAGCGAACAAAATCAAATACATTTTGTCCAAGTCTGGGACTACTCGCTAGCTTTCTCGCTTAGCGAGTTGCTAGCGAACACTCGCGACCTGCTCGCCTAGCGAAGGTGCTAGCGAACGTCTGCGATGTTCAAAACCCTCACTGTCCAAAACTCTCCAAAACTCCCAAAATCGCCTGATTCAATTTCAACGAGTTCCAGTACTCTTAGTCTAACAATCCTCGACTAACCTACATCACTTCTTCCGAATTCCACCCGTTAAAACCTTGATTCTACCGATTAAACTCATTTATGCCCTAGAATGGAAAATGGAGAAAACATCCAAACAATCCAAACCAATCATACATAATCATATACATTGTTAGGATAATAACATTTCACACCCTTACCTTGGTTAAATTGAAGTTAGAAGTTGTTCTTGAGCTTTCCAAGCTTTTTCCCCTTTTTCTCCTCTTTTCTCCTCTTCCTCTTTCTTTCTCTTCTTTTTCTCTTATGTTTGTATATTTCCTTCCTTTCTTTCTCTTTTTCACTTATACTTTTTCTATTCTATTTCTCTCCAAACATCCACTAATCCATTTCTTATAAAATATCTCAACTTAACATTAAATACTTAATATCTAAAATACCCTCCAATCTATTTTCCCCGAAACTCTCAAAATCAGTAAAATAGCTTAATATGCAAACATAACATATTAACACATAAATTCCACAATTAAAATATTAATCACCCAAATCAATTAATTAATATAAATAATTAATTATCAAAAATTGGGCTGTTACAACTGTCCCCCACTTCAGGAATTTTCGTCCTCGAAAATGTTACCTGATCCAAACAACTCCGGATACGACTCTCATATTCCACTCTCTAATTCCCAAGAATATCATCAATTTGATCTAAGTGAAAACACACTAAATCAACTCCAAAGTCTTTATCGAAAATACTCAACGGACCATTCAACCACACAAAAGGAGTAATTACTGAACCCACAGCAGGAGTATCAATAATTATACCACCATTCATAACAGACAATTCAATATTCAATCTCTTAACACAATCAAAAGACTCTAATATAAACTATAGCGACCAAAGGTATATCATTAATGAAGCACGTACCTCAGATCAATAGATCTTCACTAGCAGTCTCCGATCCCGATAAAGCAAACACTTTCCCGTTCCCTTAAGTCTTCTTTGGCTTGTTACACTTGGTGCTAATGTGCCCTTGCTCACCACAGTTGTAGCAAGTCACATTCGCACCGCTTCTACACTCGAAAGCCTTGTGGCCTGGCTTACCACACTTGAAACATTCTTGTCCAACGCTTTTGCACTCAGAAGCATGATGTCCTTCTTTACCGCATTGATAACAATTCACCGGAGTAGGAGTTCCTCCCCCATTCGGCTTCTTTCCATCTTCAGCTTTCTGTCTCCCCTTATCAGCTGGAGTCACATACGGCTTTTCTCTGAATTGACCTTTTCCTTTCTTGTCTTTTAAACTTTTATAGTGGGCAGATCTAGCTCTACTATCTTCATCAAAAATCCTGCTTTTGTTCACCAACTCAAAAAATCGCCTAATTTCCTGATAACCAACAGCTTGCTTGACTTCAGGCCTTAAACCATTCACAAAATTAAGACACTTGGATCTCTCAGCATTAGCAGTGTTGTAATGAGGACAAAACTTAATCAATTCCTCAAACCTTGCAGCATACTCGGCCACAGTTGAGTCACCCTGCTTCAGCTCAAGGAATTCAATTTCCTTCTTACCACACACATCTTCTGGAAAATACTTCTCCAGAAATGCCTCTCTAAAAACATCCCAAGTAACCATAACCTCATCTTATTCAACCCTCTGGCGAGTGTTACTCCACCAGTCCTCAGCTTCCTCTTCAAGCATATGAGTGCCAAACTGCACCCTCTGCACATCCGAACAATTCATGACTCGAAAGATCTTCTCGATTGCTTTCAGCCATACCTGTGCTTTGTCCGGTTCATGAGTTCCCTTGAAAATCGGCGGATTGTTCCTTTAGAACCTTCCCAAAGCACGAAACTCGTCATCAGCGTTGTTTCCAGCATTTGCGTTGGCTTGTGGATTCTGCCCAATCGCTCCAGCCAACATCGCCAAAGCATCAGCAATCGCTTCATCATTCCTGCCTGCAACCATTGTTCTTGATTCCCACAACAAATCCTTGTTAGAACAACCATACTGATAGTCCTGCACACACATATCAAATGCAAAGGGAATGAACACATTAACAACTTGGTCAACTGACCGACCTGCTCTGATACCACTTACGTAACACCCCCTTCTACACCCCTAAATAACAAATAAATCACTTAGGCACAAATTCGATTTTCATCAGAGTATAATTGAAAACATGGTATAAAAGGAGCATGTCACACAATACGGAAAATAAAACATACAACACCTGCTCGATAAAAGACATGCAACAGTGGGGTAGTTTCAACAGAGGAACTTCGTCCTTACACCCACATTTCAATATTTAGAATTAACAGCGGAAAAGCTAAACATTGAATCACTAAACATGTAATCATATAAATACATATCATTCAGTTTGATTCACCACATCCTTCATGTTTACATAGACATTTTCATCAGATACATATACAAATGTATCCTAAAAGAATGCTATACAATCCTAACTACCCGGTGCTACATATCAGAGTTGACCGACAACAGAATGAAGTTATACTTCACAAAAGACCTCCATCAAAGCTAATCTGCATTGCCTCATAGAGCATTTTAAAATAGCAGAAGGGTGAGAAATATTATCATAATAATCAATGCACATAAATATATATATATATATATATATATATATATATATATATATATATATATATATATATATATATATATATATATATATATATATATATATCTGTGTGTGTGTGTGTGTGTGTGTGTGTGTGTGTCTGTGTGTGTGTGTATAATAGAAAATATACATGCTTCACATTCTCACCGCAATTCATCATAATTCTGTCATATACACCTCAACGTACATATTCACAATTCACATCATTGTTCATAAACATACACATTCATATTTCTTCACCATCATTCGTCATAAAGTAGATATACATATATATATATATATATATATATATATATATATATATATATATATATATATATATATATATATATATATATATATATATATATATATATATATATATATATATATATATATATATATATATATATATATATATATATATATATATATATATATATATATATATATATATATATATATATATATATATATATATATATATATATATATATATATATATATATATAACAAAGCATATTTATCATTTCATATATCCACAATTCATATTATTGTACATAACCATACACAATCATGTTTATTCACCAATTCATAACTATCAATTCAACAATTCATGCACATATGCATATATTCACACAACATTTATCCTTGTCATGTGACTCAATACAACTCAATGCAACTCATCAATTCCTATTCAAATTATAGGTACATCACTCATACCCCACTAGGAACAACAACATAGTCATTCTACCCCAGTGAACACAAACACTAGGAACAACATCATAGTCATTCTACCCCAGTGAACACCAACACTAGGAAAAACATCATAGTCATTCTACCCCAGTGCGTACGACTGTATCACGTATACTCCACTAGGAACAACATCTCAGTTATTCTACCCCAGGGAGAACCCCACCAGGAACAACATCTCAGTTATTATACCCCGATGATTATTCCACTAGGAACGACATCGTAGTCATTCTACCCCAGTGTATATGACCATGTCACAATACCTCACCAGGAACAACATCAGTCATTCTACCCCGGTGATCATTTCACTAGGAACAGTATCATAGTCATTCTACCCCAGTGATTACTCCACTAGGAACGATATCTTATCATTCTACCCTAGTGAGTACGAGTTTTGTACATACACATATTTCATAAAACAATTATATACACGTAAGACCGTTCTCGCATCTTAATCTCATGCATACTCAAATAATTCATCACACAAGAATTATAACATGATTGCACACTCACACATCATATCAAAGTACTCATACTTTCAACATTATCACATTTATCAAGCAATGCACACATATTCCCTAATATGTTCTCATGTATTCTTCACATACAATCGCATACAAACAATATGCATTCACAATATCGCGCCAACGACAACGAAACTCAATCACATTCATCATGCATTTTTAATCAATTTAAACAATGCATATATTTTCCAAAAGGCCACATTTCATAATCGATTCCACAATCTAGGATTCACGCCATACGGCTACCCACAACATATCACACAATCAGCACGCAAACCATTCATTTCCGATAAGGATTGAACACAATCGAACCAAACAATCAACATTGGATGGAAACACAAGGAAATGAAGATGTTGTCATGCTCGCTAGCTTGCTCGTCTAGCGAGTTACTAGCGAGCACTCGCTACCTGTTCGCCTAGCAAACAAGCTCGCGAAGGCAAACAGAGGCTACTGTAAGGCTTCGCCACCTACTCGTTGTAGCGAGGTCCTAGCGAATCCTTCGCTACCTGACTCGCTACCAGCGAACAAGATCAAATACATTCTGTCCAAGTCTGGGACTACTCGCTAGCTTGCTCGCTTAGCGAGTTGCTTGCGAACACTCGCGACCTGCTCGCCTAGCGAAGGTGCTAGCGAACGTCTGCGATGTTCAAAACCCTCACTGTCCAAAACTCCCAAAATCGCGTGATTCAATTCCAACGAGTTCTAGTACTCTTAGTCTAACAATCCTCGACTAACCTACACCACTTATTCCGAATTCCACCTGTTAAAACTTTGATTCTACCAATTAAACTCATTTATGCCCTAGAATGGAAAATGGAGAAAACATCCAAACAATCCAAACCAATCATACATAATCATATACATTGTTAGGATAATAACATTTCACACCCTTACCTTGGTTAAATCGAAGCTAGAAGTTGTTCTTGAGCTTTCCAAGCTTTTTCCCCTTTTTCTCCTCTTTTCTCCTCTTCCTCTTTCTTTCTCTTCTTTTTCTCTTATGTCTGTATATTTCCTTCCTTTCTTTCTCTTTTTCACTTATACTCTTTCTATTCTATTTCTCTCCAAACATCCACTAATCCATTTCTCATAAAATATCTCAACTTAACATTAAATACTTAATGTCTAAAATACCCTCCAATCTATTTTCCCTGAAACTCTCAAATTCAGTAAAATAGCTTAATATGCAAACATAACATATTAACACATAAATTCCACAATTAAAATATTAATCACCCAAATCAATTAATTAATATAAATAATTAATTATCAAAAATTGGGCTGTTACAACTGTCCCCCACTTCAGGAATTTTCGTCCTCGAAAATGTTACCTGATCCAAACAACTCCGGATACGACTCTCATATTCCACTCTCTAATTCCCAAGAATATCATCAATTTGATCTAAGTGAAAACACACTAAATCAACTCCAAAGTCTTTATCGAAAATACTCAACGGACCATTCAACCACACAAAAGGAGTAATTACTGAACCCACAGCAGGAGTATCAATAACTATACCACCATTCATAACAGACAATTCAAGATTCAATCTCTTAACACAATCAAAAGACTCTAATATAAACTATAGTGACCAAAGGTATATCATTAATGAAGCACGTACCTCAGATCAATCGATCTTCACTAGTAGTCTCCGATCCCGATAAAGCAAACACTTTCCCGTTCCCTTAAGTCTTCTTTGGCTTGTTACACTTGGTGCTAATATGCCCTTGCTCACAGTTGTAGCAAGTCACATTCGCACCGCTTCTGCACTCGAAAGCCTTGTGGCCTGGCTTACCACACTTGAAACATTCTTGTCCAACGCTTTTGCACTCAGGAGCATGATGTCCTTCTTTACTGCATTGATAACACTTCACCAGAGTAGGAGTTCCTTCCCCATTCGGCTTCTTTCCATCTTCAGCTTTCTGTCTCCCCTTATCAGCTGGAGTCACATACGGCTTTTCTCTGAATTGACCTTTTCCTTTCTTATCTTTTAAACTTTTATAGTGGGCAGATCTAGCTCTACTATCTTCATCAAAAATCCTGCTTTTGTTCACCAACTCAGAAAATTGCCTAATTTCCTGATAACCAACGGCTTGCTTGACTTCAGGCCTTAAACCATTCACAAAATTAAGTCACTTGGATCTCTCAGCATTAGCAGTGTTGTAATGAGGATAAAACTTAATCAATTCCTCAAACCTTGCAGCATACTCGGCCACAGTTGAGTCACCCTGCTTCAGCTCAAGGAATTCAATTTCCTTCTTACCACACACATCTTCTGGAAAATACTTCTCCAGAAATGCCTCTCTAAAAACATCCCAAGTAACCATAACCTCATCTTATTCAAACCTCTGGCGAGTGTTACTCCACCAGTCCTCAGCTTCCTCTTCAAGCATATGAGTGCCAAACTGCACCCTCTGCACATCCGAACAATTCATGACTCGAAAGATCTTCTCGATTGCTTTCAGCCATACCTGTGCTTTGTCCGGTTCATGAGTTCCCTTGAAAATCGACGGATTGTTCCTTTAGAACCTTCCCAAAGCACGAAACTCGTCATCAGTGTTGTTTCCAGCATTCGTATTGGCTTGTGGATTCTGCCCAATCGCTCCAGCCAACATTGCCAAAGCATCAGCAATCACTTCATCATTCCTGCCTGCAACCATTGTTCTTTATTCCCACAACAAATCCTTGTTAGAACAACCATACTGATAGTGCTGCACACACATATCAAATGCAAAGGGAATGAACACATTAACAACTTGGTCAACTGACTGACCTGCTCTGATACCACTTATGTAACACCCCCTTCTACACCCCTAAATAACAAATAAATCACTTAGGCACAAATTCGATTTTCATCAGAGTATAATTGAAAACATGGTATAAAAGGAGCATGTCACACAATACGGAAAATAAAACATACAACACCTGCTCGATAAAAGACATGCAACAGTGGGGTAGTTTCAACAGAGGAACTTCATCCTTACACCCACATTTCAATATTTAGAATTAACAGCGGAAAAGCTAAACATTGAATCACTTTAACATGTAATCATATAAATACATATCATTCAGTTTGATTCACCACATCATTCATGTTTAGATAGACATTTTCATCAGATACATATACAAATATATCCCAAAAGAATGCTATACAATCCTAACTACCCGGTGCTACATATTAGAGCTGACCGACAACAGAATGAAGCTATACTTCACAAAAGACCTCCATCAAAGCTAATCTACAATGCCTCATAGAGCATTATAAAATAGCAGAAGGGTGAGAAATATTATCATAATAATCAATGCACATAAACATATATATATATATATATATATATATATATATATATATATGTGTGTGTGTGTGTGTGTGTGTGTGTGTGTGTGTGTGTGTGTGTGTGTGTGTGTATATATATGTGAGTGTGTCTGTGTGTGTGTGTCTGTGTGTGTCTGTGTCTGTGTGTGTGTGTTTAACAGAAAATATACATGCTTCATATTCTCACCGCAATTCATCATAATTCCGTCATATGTACCTCAACGTACATATTCACAATTCGCATCATTGTTCATAAACATACACATTCATATTTCTTCACCACCATTCGTCATAAAGTAGATATACATATATATATATATATATATATATATATATATATATATATATATATATATATATATATATATATAATAAAGAATATTTATCATTTCATATATCTACAATTCATATTATTATACATAACCATACACAATCATGTTTATTCACCAATTCATAACTATCAATTCAACAATTCATGCACATATGCATATATTCACACAACATTTATCCTTATGTCATGTGACTCAATGCAACTCATCAATTCCTATTCAAATTATGGGTACATCACTCATACCCCACTAGGAACAACATCATAGTCATTCTACCCTAGTGAACACCAACACTAGGAACAACATCATAATCATTCTACCCTAGTGAACACCAACACTAGGAACAACATCATAGTCATTCTACCCCAGTGCGTATGACTGTATCACGTATACTCCACTAGGAACAACATCTCAGTTATTCTACCCCAGGGAGAACCCCACCAGGAACAACATCTCAGTTATTATACCCTGGTGATTATTCCACTAGGAACGACATCGTAGTCATTCTACCCTAGTGTATACGACCATGTCACTATACCTCACCAGGAACAACATCAGTCATTCTACCCCGGTGATCTTTTCACTAGGAACAACATCATAGTCATTCTACCCCAGTGATTACTCCACTAGGAACGATATCTTATCATTCTACCCTAGTGAGTACGAGTTTTGTACATACACATATTTCATAAAACAATTATATACACTTAAGACCGTTCTCGCATCTTAATCTCCTGCATACTCAAATAAATCATCACACAAGAATTATAACATGATTGCACACTCACACATCATATCAATGTACTCATACTTTCAACATTATCACATTTATCAAGCAATGCACACATATTCCCTAATATGTTCTCGTGCATTCTTCACATACAATCGCATACAAACAATATGCATTCACAATATCGCGCCAACGACAACGAAACTCAATCACATTCATCATGCATTTTTAACCAATTTAAAAAATGCATATATTTGCCAAAAGGCCACATTTCATAATCGATTCCACAATCTAGGATTCACGCCATACGGCTACACACAACATATCACACAATCAGCACGCAAACCATTCATTTCCGATAAGGATTGAACACAATCGAACCAAACAATCAACATTGGATGGAAACACAAGGAAATGAAGATGTTGTCATGCTCGCTAGCTTGCTCGTCTAGCGAGTTCCTAGCGAGCACTCGCTACCTATTCGCCTAGCGAACAAGCTCGCGAAGGCAAACAGAGGCTACTGTAAGGCTTCGCTACCTACTCGTTATAGCGAGGTCCTAGCGAATCCTTCGCTACCTCACTCTCTACCAGCGAACAAGATCAAATACATTCTGTCTAAGTCTGGGACTACTCGCTAGCTTGCTCTCTTAGCGAGTTGCTTGCGAACACTCGTGACCTGCTCGCCTAGCGAAGGTGCTAGCGAACGTCTGCGATGTTCAAAACCCTCACTGTCCAAAACTCTCCAAAACTCCCAAAATCGCCTGATTCAATTCCAACGAGTTCCAGTACTCTTAGTCTAACAATCCTCAAATAACCTACACCACTTATTCCGAATTTCACCCGTTAAATCCTTGATTCTACCGATTAAACTCATTTATGCCCTAGAATGGAAAATGGAGAAAACATCCAAACAATCCAAACCAATCATACATAATCATATACATTGTTAGGATAATAACATTTCACACCCTTACCTTGGTTAAATCGAAGCTAGAAGTTGTTCTTGAGCTTTCCAAGCTTTTTCCCCTTTTTCTCCTCTTTTCTCCTCTTCCTCTTTCTTTTTCTTCTTTTTCTCTTATGTTTGTATATTTCCTTCCTTTCTTTCTCTTTTTCACTTATACTCTTTCTATTCTATTTCTCTCCAAACATCTGTTGCACCCCAAAATTTGACCAACATTTATTTACCTACCTTGTGTTCACTAGCATTATCATCTGCATTTCATTGATATGTGTGCAGTAGATCAAGAGGTATGGTTACCAATCAAGAGCTATACAAGACTTTGAAGCTAGCCAATAAGGTTATTCAAATGTTCAAAGGTTGATACCTTTGTCAGAAAAGTTAAGAGATCATCAGAGAGATTGGTTGAAACCAAGGTTGTGTGCCTCATAACTTGAGAGTTGTGGGGGCTCCTCAGATGATTCTGAGGCTATGAGGATGGACTTAAAGCTTTGATAGAGCTTATAAGATGTCTTGAAAGCCATCATGAGGCCTAGAGAGGTCATTGTACAAGATTCAGAAGACTTAGCCATGAGTGGTATAATTAGGGTTTTTACTGGGTCAACCCTAGGTCAACTGATGATTTGGAGAGGGTTGAGACCTAATCCAAGAGCCATGTGATCATGGATTGATGCATTGAGATGCTATAAGGATGATTCCTAGACCAACTCATCATGATTGAGGAGTTTGAGAAGTTTTAAGCTAGGGTTTCTAAGGCTTTACAGTGTAAAATCCCCTAGTTTGATCCCTATCTTCAAGGCAGTTTAGCTCAAGATGTGATTGTCATATCATCTTACCCCCAACATGAATCTTGTAGAGCTTGCCCTTAGCTTTAATTTGAGTACTAGAAGTCCTTGATAGGATTTGTAGAGCTCAAGTTATGACTTTGGCAAGTTACAGGTCATCTGAGGTATGTGAATCTGGGGCCTTGAAAGTCACCCAACTTGCATCCAACGTTTGCCCAAGAAGGATGATTCCTATGAACTTTTGGTCAACATGAATGTTGTTCCTCATCTTCTTAGGTTTCTAGAGAGTACTAGAAGTCCTTGATAGGATTTGTAGAACTCAAGTTATGGCTTTGACAAGTCAAGGGCATTTTGGTCATTTGGAGATTACAGGTCATTTCAAGCATAAGGCCATAACTCCTATTTCCAAGCTTCAAATGGAAAAATCTTCAACATCAAACTTGCTTAAAATGATGTTTTAAGGCTATTAGGGAGGTCATGAGATGTTGAAAAGGCTTGTAGCAAAAAATGATAAAAATGACCTAAAATGGAGGCATAAGTTAAATAAGTTCAAGTTGGAAATTGAAATTTCCAAGTTACACATCCAAAACATGGCATATAATAGGTCATTTTGACTCCAAAGAACATATTAGAAACAATGGTTCAGCCACTTTTTTGAGTTGAGGCCTAGATCATGGGGTTGCTTTGGAAAATGCTTGCTTGCATAATAAGGCACAAATGCAAAACTCAAGGAAAGGCAATGTACAAGCTAGCTAAGTGTCTTAACATGTCATATATCTCATTTAGGGAGATTTTCAAGTCAGTTACAAGGGCTACAAGGGCTATGGCATGAGATGGCATGTGAGATGAGATGAATCCATAAACTCATGACATGATAATCCCAAATTCTCATTGGATGATTCCAGATGATTCTAGATGAGTCTAAACCATTCTATATAGTGTATAGAACTTGATCAGATGCAAGGTTGGTGAGAGATTTGAGAGAAGAGAGAGATAGCCATTTCAATTGCTTCCATTGCAAGTTGAAATCAAATTCTACATTCTGAAGTTGTGCAGACCAAATTGAAGGCAAAACCATGGAGAATTGAAGAGATAGCATTTGGATTTTGAAGGTTGCAAGTCATAATCAATTTTGGAGATTCAGGCTTTCTTGGTCCAATCTTTTGCAAACAGTAGCAAGACCATCATTCAAGGATTGATTCTGAAGAGTTTGAGAGTTTGAAGTGAAGGTTTACCCCATCTGTTAATCAAGATTCAACAAGTTAGTAACTTTTCTTCTACACCATGGTTTAAGCATAATTAGGCAGAATTGCTAGGTTAGAACGGTTAGAGACAATTAGGTGATGGATTCTGGGAAGTTTGAGATCAATTGGTGAGGTTTCAGTTGATGACACCATTTTTGTTTGGACCAAGAACTCAAGACATAGTGAGCTATAGCATGAATTAGATGTCAAGAATTAACCAGTGTGAAGTGGTGATCATTCTGAGGTAATCAATTTCAAGAATGGTGAACTTTGATTCCTGAGCATATTTGGAGGTTTGATTCGTGTTTTAGGTTTGAGGAGGTTTCAATTGATTTCAAGGCCATGGTTAGATTCAGGGTGAAATTCTGGACAGATTAGGGTTTTGAATTGTAGTTTTTCATGGAGAATTGAGGTGATACGATTAGGGTGAAGATTCACTTTGAAGCTCTGTTCATGGAGCTTTCCCTCCATTTCCATGGCTGAAGGAAGAAGACGAAGTGCTGGCCGTTTGATCATGCGTGGACTCATTGACTAGGGTCATATCTGAGGGCTGTGGTTTAATCTCACGTGTGAAAGGGGAGTCTGAAGACAACCAAAACGCGTCGTTTCATTAAAAGGGAGATTGGGCTTGATTGATATCCCCACCCCCATTCATGGCCCACTTGGATTTTGTATTGTATTTCATTGCTCTTTGCACCGTTTCTTTTTCTTTTTCTCTATAATTTCTTAATTGATTTTCTGATGAAACTGGGGCTAGCGCGCCTTACTAATTGTACCCCCATTTTGAGCCCATGCATGAATTGAACTGAACATAGTTGCTATCTGCACCAAGGTTTTATCCATTTTAATTTCTTTTTCTCCATTTTTCATTAATCTTTGAAAAATCATAATAAATAGGAAATTAATGATTTTTGCATGGGGATTTTTTTCTCCCATTTCATGTTAATGTCTAGAAAATTATAAAATCAAAATATTTGCATTTCATGCATTTTTAATATTTTTTGTGTATTTTCTCTTTTAATAGCATTTTAATTCTTTTATGTTGATGCATAGACTTGTAGAATTTTGTTTAGCTAGTTCCCTTTGAATTTTTAGGCCATTCTTTTTAGGATAGTTAGATTAGGACTTTAGCTCCCCCCTGGATTTATTCCATAATTTTGTGATTAATTTTAGGTTAGTTTTGATTAGATAATTTTAGGTTGTGTAGATTTAGGTCAATCCTTAACATAGGTCCACAATAACCTTAGAATTTTGGGTTTTAGGTCAAGTTAGACATTAGGACATATGGGGTATTAAGGGTAGGTATATAGGATCCCCTAGAAATTATATTAGGTTTTAATATAGTAGTATACTATTTTTAAGTGATTTTTGTAGTTGATTGTTGTTTGTGTTGCCCTTGTGGGCTTGTATTTTGTTTTGCTTTGCTTTGTGGGCTTGGTGAGCTTGGTCTTGCTTTGAGGAGCATGGAGGAGCATAGTAGAAGAATTGAAGATTGATTGAGGAGCTTGAGAGCTTGAGAGTCTTGTTTGTTTTGTTGTTGTTTTAGGGTTAGGGATTAGGAAGAGCTTAGACCTAGTTAATGTCTTTCTCAAACATGGATGGTATCTTTCACCTCCATTCCTCCCTATGATTCAAAGTCCTTCCATGGTATTCACCTCTCTCCTTAGGAGGTATAAGTGATGGTACCTAGGAAGTAGAACTTTTGAGGGAACCATTCCTTTGATGTTAAACCCTTATAGGTCACCTTTGGTGGTCAATAAGCAGTTTAACTCCCTAGCTTATCCAGTTAAGTGATTTCCTCTGGTTTGAGTATCTTGAGAGATGTTGGGCTTGAAGATGAAGACTTCATTGAAGAGTATGGAATAGGATGATTCCTTGAGCATTGCCATTCCAGCTGAAGCTTGAAGAGCAACAAGAGCAAGTTGATACTTGAAGACCCAATGAAGATCCAGTAAAGACTGAATGAAGAGCTTAGGCTTAAAGACTGAAGGATGAAGTTGATACTTCTAAATGATTGAAGATTACTCTAAGAAGCTGAAGCTTGCAGGAAGAGAAGACCAAGTTGAGACTGGTAAAGCAAAGAGAGCTTGAGATCTTGAAGACTAAGTTGATACTTAGGAAGAGGATTCAATTGAGATTGACTGAAGAGCTGAAGCTTGAGGAATAAAGGAAGTTGATACTTACTTTGAAGTTTGGAGATCCTGAAGGAATCAAGTTGATACTTGTGGTTAAGAGTGAAGCCTGAAGGTGGAACTGATTAAGAAGCTGAAGCTTGGAAAAGAGAGAATAAGTTGAAACTTATGTTGAAGGGTTGAAACCTGGAAAAGCAAATTGATATTTGTCAAGAGTGATTGAGGTCTGAAGACTGAGTTGCTGTTGGAAGAGCTGAAGCTTGGAGGGGAGAGAGGAGTTGATCTGCTTTCTTTTCTGTTTTCTTTTCTGTATTGATGTGCCTTGTTTGACTTGCTTGATGCATTAGAATAAGTTCATATCTAGACTAGGTAGAATCTAGGAGCATGATTGCACTAGAGGTTGAGTTGCTCCCTCTGCTTGTACTGTTACTGTGTGGCTTTGCTTACGGGTATTCGGTAGAGCCCAACTCCCTTGCCCATGTGGCTTGTTTTGCTTGATAGCATGACTTTATTTCTTCTGTATGATTGCAGTTTGCTGTATAATGCTTGATAGCATGTTTATCTCTTCAGTATGATTACTGTTATTCATTCTGGCTTGATAGCAGGGTTGGGTTTATTGCAGGAAACTTTGACCTTCAGACTACCTGGTTTTCTTGATAGTGGATCAGTTTTGTTGGGATCTGAGGTTCTCATCTGCAGGTATATGATTGTTCTTGATAGAGCAGGTTTTGATCAGAGGATCTTATCATCAGATGTGCACTTGTTCTTGACAGAGCAGGTTTATGACTGGGGTCTTAGGATCTCATTATCAGGTGTCTGTTCTTGATAGAACAGAGTTTTGTTATCAGATGTTTGTTCTTGATAGAGCAGAGTCTTCGTCATCAGTTGTTTGTTCTTGACAGAGCAGATTTATGACTGGGGTCTGAAGATCTCATTATCAGATGTTTGTTCTTGATAGAGCAGAGTTCTGGTTGATTGTTCTTGACAGAGCAGATTTATGATTGGGGTCTGAAGATCTCATCAGCAGATGTATGTTTGTTCTTGATAGAGCAGATTTATGATTGGGGTCTGAAGATCTCATCAGCAGATGTATGTTTGTTCTTGACAGAGCAGATTTATGATTGGGGTCTGAAGATCTCATCAGCAGATGTATGTTTGTTCTTGACAGAGCAGATTTATGATTGGGGTCTGAAGATCTCATCAGCAGATGTATGTGTGTTCTTGACAGAGCAGTTTTCTTGGTCCTGTATCAGAGGTCCTTACTATCAGACGTTTGTTCTTGACAGAGCAGAATTATGATCCTATGTATATGGCCCTATCAGACGGTTGTTCTTGACAGAGCAGATTGGTGGTTCGATACCGGGGTTCTCTTATTATCAGATGCAGTGGTTGTTCTTGATAGAGCAGGATTATGGTTTTGTTGATACAGAATCTCCACAGCACAGTTGCCTTGATCTCCTGCTGCATGATTGCATTTTACATTATTTTGCATACATTTGCATTTCATTAACGTGTGTCTGTGTTGCAGGTACCGTTTTCCCCGATCTAGGATTTCTTGCCTCCTATTGTATTGTTATGGGTTCTCTGAGGAAGACCGTGGCTTACAAGTTCCCTGCCCCTAATATGGTTAAGTTGACTGGTTTGATAGCTTTAGCAGATGATTCTGTGAGGGATGAGTTCAGAAAATCTTACGGCAGGTTGCTTAGTTTGGTTCATAAACCTTCTGTGTTCGAGGTGAATGGGTTGCACGCTCTGTTGCAGTTCTACGACCCTCCGTTGAGATGTTTCACTTTCCAGGATTTTGTTCTCGCACCCACGCTAGAGGAATATGCTGATTTGCTAGGTGTGCCTATCAAGAGGCAGATGCCTTTTGTTCATATGGATGTTGAGCCTGATCTGGCTGGTTTAGCTTCTTCGCTTCATCTGGATGCCTCCGAGTTGGTATTGACTAGTTGGAACAAGGTTCCCAGGTTCTCCTTGCAGTTTCTAGTGGGAAAGGCTCAGCAGTGCGCCAAAGGCGGATGTTGGGTCGCGTTCAATGCCATCCTCGCTCTGTGCATATATGGCATCATCCTGTTCCCCAATATGCCCGATTTTGTAGACTTCGATGCGTTTCATATCTTTGCTTCAGGGAATCCAGTCCCTACCTTGATAGGAGATGTCTACCATTCCATCCACTACAAAAACGAGAACAGGAGGGGCAAGAATGTCTCATGCTGTGTACCCTTGCTTTATAAATGGCTTGATAGTCATCTGCCCAAGAGGGGTCCTTTTGTCTCGTCTACAGCCACAGCTGAGTGGTCCGAGCGTTTGATGAGTTTATCTGCAGAGGATATTGACTGGTTTGACAGAGATAGGTTGGGTACTGAGGTTATCTTCAGCTGCAGCGGGTTTCCAAACGTGCCTTTGATAGGCAGGAAGGGATGTATAAACTACAATCCGTCGTTGTTGGTCCGACAGTTCGCGTATGCTTTGAGAGCTCCGCCGAAGGATGAAGAGGTGCAGGAATCTATGTACCTCACTGGTCTTCTAGAGGGGGATCTGTTATTCAAGCTTCAGCGCGCGTGGAATGGTATCAGTAAGCGAGGAAAACCATTGCTGGGAAGAAGCAACAATCAAGCCTACCCTCCGTACGTGACTTGGATCAGAGCCAGGGCAGATGCTATAGGGATGCCGTTTCCTCATGCCAAGCCGGAAAGCCCTCCAATGATTGACGAGCCTACTACTGTGCCCATTCAGCAGCATAATCAGGTGTTAGCTGAGCGAGATGAATTGAAGAGGGCAAATGAGGAACTGGAGAAAGAAGTGGCCCAGCTCCGAAGCGAGAGGAACGAAGTTGTTCATTCCTTCAAAAGGCAAACAGAGCTGGTGAACCGGCTGGGGATAGACCTGACTAAGCAGATAGCCGAGCATTAGCGCATGGGTCAAGACTTGAAAGCTGTCAACGACGTACTGGCTACGAAGAAGCAGCACTTGGACGAAGCGTATCAGAGGATATCCAAGTTCAACCAGCACTGGAAGGCTTCCCTGGCCACCAGGAAAGAGCGGGAGGATAAGCTGATGCTACAGATCTCCAAGCTGGAAGCCCAGGTAAAGGATAGTGAGAAGAGGTTTGATGAAGAAACCGCTCGTAGATACGCCGCCGAAGGCCAGCTCAACAAAGCTCTCGCTAACCTGAAGGAGCGCAAGCTGACGTTTGAGTCCAAGAAGCGGAAGTTAGAAGATTGCTTCGGCGAAGGAGCGTAGGAAGGTTCGGTCGAAGGACTTCAGTACACCATTGTGCAAAGGGAGTTACTCGTCGAGGGGTTACTCACTCTGCCAGATCATCCAGAAACGAAGGAGTTGTTGGAAGAGTATCGCGCCCATGGCCGTACTTGACTATTTGTATTCCTTTTGTTTTGATCATTGTTGTATGCTGACCATCACCAGGCTTGTTGGCTGAGGTCACGCTGTTGATTCATCTTGTACTCGCTGATGTTATGTACTGCCTTGATGGGCTTTCTTTATATATGAGACTGTTATTTCCATGATTGGACTCGGACTTCTTATTATTATCAGCACTGGCACTCAGGCACTAGGATCGGGGGAGATCTCCCTAACACACAGACACACGCATGCATTTGCATGAAGCATTTGCATAACGAGCATTTTTTCGTTTTTCCTAACCCTTTTGTGTTTACAGGTTTTTCAGGTTGTTTCAGGTTGATTCAGGTGGTTCCAGGATTGATCAGAGACCTATTCACCGCTATCCGACTAGAGCTAATCAGACCAGGATCATGGAGCAAGTGCAAATTGATGTTCTGGAACTCCGCGAAAGGATGGATCGCTTCATGGAGCTCATGCAAGCGGTCGCCAATGGCCAGGATCAGCTCAGAACTTTGGTTCAGCCTTTGATTTCCAGGGTTGATAGCAATGGCGTACTCCATGGTGCGACTGTGCCTACTCCTCCACCAGTTGAAACTCCACAGAATGGTGTTCCCGTGACCGGGGGAAACGACAGTGCTAACGGCAATGTAATGGCCAACATCGGACTCAATACGACGGGCGTCGGTAATGGGAGTCTGGGAGCTAATGTCAATATCGGGCTGGGCAACGGCAATGCAGGCGTCGGGAATTTGTTTGTGCCTCATCCATGGCTAGAGGATCGTCAGGACGATGTGTTCTCTCAGAGAGGTGCTGAAGGGGAGCTGAATGCTGAAGCACGGCTTAGATTCAAGGCACTTGAAGATAAAATGAGAGATATCGAGAATCAGAATACTTTGGGCGTTGATATGTCCAAGCTGGGATTAATTGCTGATTTCAAGGTGCCTCCCAAGTTCAAGGTACCTGACTTTGAAAAGTATAAGGGCACCACTTGCCCTCGTGTCCACCTGAGATCGTATTACAGGAAGATGTCTGCTCATTCCGAAGACGAGAAGTTGCTGATGCACTTCTTCCAAGACAGTCTTTCCGGGTCGTCCCTTGAGTGGTACATGAGTCTGGAGCCCACTAGTGTGCGCACATGGAAGGACCTTGCTGAAGCATTTGTGCACCACTACCAATATAATAGCGACTTGGCCCGGAACTGAGTTCAGCTGCAAAATCTGTCGCAGAGGAACAATGAAGGGTTTAAGGAATACGCCCAGCGGTGGCGTGAGTTGGCAGCCAGGGTTCAGCCGCCTATGGTTGAACGTGAGATCGTGCAGATGTTTGTAGCCACCCTCCCAGGGGTTTACTATGAGAAGTTAGTCAGCGGTATGTCTGGGACATTCTCAGATCTCATTATCACGGGTGAGCACGTCGAAAATGGGATCAAGATTGGGAAGATTCAAGGTGAGTCATCCTCAGCTGGAGGAGGCGGAAAGAAACCTTATGCTGGCAAAAGACGGGAAGGAGAAGCGAGCGCTGTGTCCAACGCTCGAAGGAAGGGTAAAGGCCCTCACCAGCAGGTGGCCATTATAAATATC
The DNA here is from genome assembly GCA_963859935.3 of Lathyrus sativus. Classification (NCBI taxonomy): domain Eukaryota; kingdom Viridiplantae; phylum Streptophyta; class Magnoliopsida; order Fabales; family Fabaceae; genus Lathyrus; species Lathyrus sativus. Next base: position 187,693,144 of record OZ012737.1, read on the forward strand.
CCGGCAGTTCCGCAGCAGCAGCAGCAGCAGCAGCAACCGAATCAACAGGGATACAGGAAGTACCAGAGTCGGGCACCTTTGGCGAACCGTCACTTCGAGACACCGCCCATGTCGTACGCGCAACTATTGCAGACTTTGCTTCAGCTACAGTTGATCTAGAAGAGGACGATGGCTCCCTTGACAGGGGCACCTCCGCCAGGGTACGACGCGAATGCCACTTGTGAGTTCCACTCAGGGGCACCAGGCCACACAATCGAGAACTGCAAAGCCTTCAAGCATAAGGTGCAGGACATGGTGGATGCCAAGATCATCAACTTCTTCGATAATGTGCCCAATGTCATGAAGAATCCTATGCCGAATCATAGGGGAGGTGGGGTGAACGCTATTATCGAGGACGAGAGTTCGGATTTGTTGACTGACGTCAGAGATCTGAAGACGCCGCTTAGCTTTGTTAAAGCTAAGCTGCTAAAAAGAGGGTTCTTTCCAGGTTGCAGAGAGCTATGTATGGACTGTGCCACACGTTCTGATGGTTGTGGGCAGTTGGAAGAAGGAATTCAAAGTCTGATGACTGAAGGGATTCTGCAGTTTAGCCGGAGGGTTGAAAGTGGATCAGGAGAGGTAATGCTGAAGCAGGCCGATGAAGTCGCCACCATCACCATCCCTCGCCGGCTAATAACCATTTCTGCGCCCAGACCGCCCATAATTACTATCACCAAATCTGGGCCGATACCCTTCGAGAGCACTAACGCCGTTCCGTGGCATTATGGGGCTGAAGTCTACTGCAACGGACAGAGGTTGGAGCTAGAACCGTTTGGGTCGACTGTGGAGAATCTTGCGGGAATCAGTGGTATTACTCGCAGTGGAAGAGTGTTTGCACCACCAGAGGTCGTGGCGGATAAAGCGGTCAGAGCTGATGCGGCCGATAAGGGTAAAAGTAAAATCGGTGAAGAGATCCCGCGTGGGGCAGAAAAAGACTTGCTTATTAAAGATGTCGATGAGTTTATGCAGTTGATTAAAAAGAGTGACTACAAGATTGTAGATCATCTCCACCAGACGCCCTCGAAGATTTTCATCCTGAACTTGTTGCTGTGTTCTGAAGCACACCACAACGCGCTGCTGAAGGTGTTGAACGCCGCTTATGTACCGCAAGAAATATCGGTAAATCAGCTAGAAGAGGTCGTAGCCCACGTAAATGCTGGAAATGGGCTAGGTTTCACAGACCTAGAGCTGACGCCAAAAGGGAGGAATCACAATAGCGCCCTGCACATCTCGATAGAGTGTAGGGGCACGATTATGTCGCACGTGTTGGTGGACACGGGTTCGTCACTTAATGTTCTTCCGAAGAAGGAATTAATGAAGTTGGATACTCGTGGAGTGATCTGCACACCCAGTGATCTGGTTGTGAAGGCGTTCGATGGGACTAAACGCCACGTTTTCGGGGAGGTGACCCTGTCGATCCAAGTCGGACCGGAAACGTTCGACGCAGTCTTTTATATTATGGACATCATGCCTGCCTACAGTTGTCTCTTGGGCCGGCCGTTGATCCATGCTGCTGGTGCCGTGACCTCCACGTTGCACCAAAAGCTCAAATATGTTGTCGGAGGAAGCATCGTAACCGTTTGCGGCGAGGAAGACATAATGGTGAGCCATTTGTCGTCCTTCAAGTATGTGGAGATGGATGGAGAAATCCATGAGACTCTATGCCAAGCGTTTGAAGCTGTCAAAGTGAAGGACGTAGCTCCTGTAGTCACAGAAAAGCCAGAGATGACTCTCTCCTTATTCAAGGAAGCTCGGGCCGTTGTCCAAGCTGGATCTACCCCAGGCTGGGGGCGAATTTTGGAGATACCCAACAAGCAAGATAAGTTTGGGTTGGGATATTCTCCCGGAGCTGAAGCTTCTTCTTCTTCTAGCGGTGCGTCTCGAGGTAAAGGGCCGATCCAGTTTACCAGTGGCGGGATGATTTTCGAAAGCATCAACGCGATGTCTGAAGACAGCGGAGATAGCGATTGTGACCTCGACTCTTGGATCCAGCCAAGCAAGCCAGGCGAGGGCCTCAACAATTGGTCCGTCAAGGATATCATTCAGATGACGAGCGAAGAGTAATGATTTACTTTTTCCAATCATTGTACAACCCTATGTCCTACCCGGGGCATAGCGGTTTTATTGTCAGGGCCTTGTTGGATTATGTACATGCATTTTGTTAATAAATTAAAGGCGTTTTCTTCGTATTCAAATATTGTGATCTCTGTTATTCCTGTTTTATATTTGTTTTGAAAAACAGTAAAATGGCAATGGGGTTTGTGCTAACCTGCATATCCTTGTTTTAAGCTTAACCCTTGTTATTGCAGGATCCACATAGCAGATGACATCGACTCTGGACCTTCTACGGCTCACTTCGACTTCGATTGCCCGATCTATCAAGCCGAAGAAGAGATTGATGAAGGCTAAGACCTTCCTGAAGAGTTGGCCCGCTTGTTGAAACAAGAGGAGAAAGTTATTCTGCCTCATGAAGAGGAGATTGAGATCGTGAATCTGGGTTCTGAAGAACTCGTCAGAAACGTCAGGATAGGGGCTGCACTGCAGAGTGATGTCAAGCAGAGATTAGTCGAGATGCTGAGAGAGTATAGTGACGTCTTTGCTTGGTCATACGAGGATATTCCCGGACTTGACACGGACATCGTGGTCCACCACTTGCCGTTGCGAGAAGATTGCCCTCCCGTCAAGCAGAAGCTTAGGAGGACGAGACCAGATATGGCCATTAAGATCAAAGAAGAAGTGCAGAAACAGCTTGATGCTGGCTTCTTAGCGGTCACTACTTACCCTCCGTGGGTCGCCAACATAGTGCCTTTACCGAAGAAGGACGGTAAGGTACGCATGTGCGTCGATTATCGGGATTTGAATAGGGCGAGCCCTAAAGACGATTTCCCGCTGCCTCATATCGATGTGTTGGTCGACAACACAGCCCAGTTCTCCGTGTTTTCGTTCATGGATGGCTTCTCCGGTTACAACCAGATCAAGATGGCGCCGGAGGACATGGAGAAAACGACGTTTATCACCCCTTGGGGAACGTTTTGCTACAAGGTAATGCCTTTCGGTCTGAAGAACGCAGGGGCCACTTACCAACGAGCAATGGTGACTTTGTTTCATGACATGATTCATCATGAGATTGAGGTCTATGTTGATGACATGATTGCGAAGTCCCAAACGAAGGAGGGACATCTGGTCAATTTGCTGAAGCTTTTTGAGAGGCTTAGGAAGTTCAGGTTGAGGCTGAATCCTAACAAATGTACTTTCAGAGTACGGTCCGGAAAGTTACTGGGGTTTATCGTGAGTAAAAGAGGCATCGAGGTTGATCCTGTGAAGATTAAAGCAATACAAGAAGTGCCAGTGCGAAAAACAGAAAAAGAAGTTCGTGGTTTCCTGGGCAGAATAAACTACATTGCAAGGTTTATCTCTCAGCTCACGGCCACGTGTGAACCGATGTTCAAGCTTTTAAAGAAAGATCAGGCGATTATCTGGAACGAGGATTGCCAGAAGGCATTCGATAAGATAAAGCAGTATCTTCAAGAACCTCCAATCTTGATACCCCCAGTGGCTGGACGACCTCTAATCATGTACTTGACAGTTCTTGAGAATAGTATGGGGTGTGTTCTCGGTCAGCACGACGAGACGGGCAGAAAGGAGCATGCCATTTACTACTTGAGTAAAAAGTTCACTGACTATGAATCTCGTTACTCGATGCTGGAGAAGAAGTGTTGTGCACTAGCCTGGGATGCCAAACGTTTACGACAATACATGCTCAATCACATGACCATGCTAATTTCGAAGATGGATTCGATCAAGTACGTCTTCGAGAAGCAGGCTCTTTCGGGCAGGATTGCCAGATGGCAAATGGTGTTGACAGAATATGATATTCAGTACGTGTCCCAGAAGGCCATCAAGGGAAGCGTATTGTCTGATTACCTTGCCGAACAGCTGATCGAGGATTACCAGCCGATGAAATTTGAATTCCCTGATGAGGATATCATGTTTCTCAAAGCGAAGGATTGCGATGAACCGTTGCCCGACGAGGGGCCAGATAGGAAATCTCAGTGGAAATTGATATTCGACGGGGCGGTTAATTCCTATGGAAGTGGCATTGGGGCGATCATCACGACTCCCCACGGATCCCACATCCCGTTCACTGCGAGACTGACGTTTCTAGTCACCAATAATGAAGCGGAGTACGAAGCATGCATTATGGGTCTAGAAGAGGCAATTGATTTGAGAATCAAGAACCTAGACATATATGGTGACTCGGCGCTCGTGATCAACCAGATTAAAGGGGAGTGGGAGACTCGTCAATCGAATTTGGTGTCGTACATGAACTATGCCAGAAGGCTGCTTCCGTTCTTTGATCGAGTGGAGCTCCATCATGTGCCTAGAGCAGAAAATCAGATGGCTGATGCCTTAGCCACGTTGGCTTCAACGTATAAAGTCAATTTTTGGAATGAAGCTCCAAGAATTGTCCTTTCTCGTCTTGACAGACCTGCATTTGTCTTTGCAATCGAGGAAGCCGCCGACGGCAAGCCATGGTTCCATGACATCCAGACTTTCCTTATGACTAAGGAGTATCCTGCGGGTGCGTCAACCCAAGATAAGAAGACTCTGAGGAGGTTGTCTGGAAATTTTTATCTCAACTCTGACGGAGTTTTGTATAAAAGAAACCACGATCTCGTGCTACTCAGATGTGTAGATGAGAAAGAGGAGAGTATGCTCATGGAAGAAGTCCATGAAGGCACATTTGGTACGCACGCCGGCGGGCATGCTATGACGAGAAAGATCCTGAGAGTAGGATATTACTGGCTGACGATGGAATCGGATTGCTTTAAATTCGCGAAAAGATGTCATAAATGCCAGATTTATGCTGACAAAGTTCATGTGCCGCCGTGCCCATTAAATGTCATGTCCTCCCCGTGGCCGTTCTCCATGTGGAGCATCGACATGATAGGCAAGATCGAGCCCACTGCATTTAACGGTCATCGTTTCATTCTAGTAGCTATCGACTACTTCACCAAGTGGGTGGAGGCAGCCTCGTATGCTAATGTGACCAAGCAGGTGGTGGCTAAATTCATAAAGAGGGACATCATCTGTCGTTACGGAATTCCCGAGCGGATCATTACTGATAATGGTTCGAATATGAATAACAAGATGATGAAGGAGATGTGCCAGAGTTTCGAGATTGAACACCACAACTCATCTCCTTACCGGCCGAAGATGAATGGCGTCGTTGAGGCGGCCAATAAGAACATAAAGAAGATTGTTCAGAAGATGGTTGTGACCTACAAAGATTGGCACGAGATGCTGCCATTTGCACTACATGGTTATCGTACGACGGTACGTACGTCGACTGGGGCAACTCCTTTCTCCTTGGTGTACGGTATGGAAGCAGTCCTACCGTTAGAAGTGGAGATCCCTTCTTTGCGAGTTTTGGTTGATGTGAAACTCGACGAGGCAGAATGGATTGCGAACCGACTGAACCAACTCAGCCTGATGGACGAGAAGAGGTTAGCATCGATTGCGTTTGGTCGTCTGTACCAAAGCCGAATGAAGAAAGCTTATGACAAGAAGGTGCGTCCCAGAAGCTTTCAGACGGATGATCTCGTCCTGAAGAAGATTCTTCCTCCACACTTCGATCACCGGGGCAAGTGGACTCCCAATTACGAAGGTCCGTACGTCGTCAGCAAGGTCTTCTCGGGAGGAGCTTTGTTGTTATCCACGATGGATGGTGAAGATTTTGCATCCCCGATGAACACGGACGCAGTTAAAAAATAATTTGCTTGAAAGCGACCCGCTGGACAATAAAAAGAGAGTCCAGGCAAAAATGGGGCATCCCGACGAACCATAAAAAAAATGAAAAAGGTTCGGGCAAAAATTAGGGATATAAATTGAAAAAATGTACACCCGCAAAGTCGAAAACCTGGATGGGCGACTTTGGCAAAAAAGGGTATCCCGGTGAACTGAAAACCCGCAAAGGGCGGTTCACGCAAAAGTTAGGGATTTGAAAAAGCAAATGACTGTGTTCCACGTGTGGACTTTCTTTATTTAGTGGTTTGGAAGACCTGAGGGCCGTTTATCTGAATCAATCTCTTCTGAAGCTGAAGCGTCGGAGAAGTATCGAAGTCGAGTGGGTCATAGAGGGATCAACTTATGGTGTTCGTCTACGCCTCGTTGCCGACATTTGTATATACTGATGTATATTTATGTTTTATTTTTGCGTGGTTTCCTCATTCCAGGAGCTTGCATCTGTTGTAAAACATTTTTACCCATTCAGGGGTTCGTTATCAATAAAATGTATACTATTCAGCAATTCTGTTTGTCTGTTTAGCATTTATCTGTTTTGTTTGCGAAAAAGAACGCCGATGTTTTTGATAAAATGCGCATACATAAACTTACTGGCCTAGGCCACTGATTGTTGAAACAATGAATTACTTGAACATTGTCACAAGATGATAACCTTGATAGGTCCCTTTGAGAAGGGTATATTGTCTGTTTGTTTGTGTTGTTACAGGTGTAGCATATTCCAGACAGTGCGTTGTGCGTACCCCCAAGCAGGATGATTCCTTCTTCCCCAGCGGAATTGAGATTCCCCACAGAGTCGTACTCTCCTCCGAAGCCGGATGATTCCTTCTTCCCCAGCGGAATTGAGATTCCCCACAGAGTCGTACTCTCCTCCGAAGCCGGATGATTCCTTCTTCCCCAGCGGAATTGAGATTCCCCACAGAGTCGTACTCTCCAGCAAGCAGAATGATTTCTCCTTCCTCAGCCGAGTTCGCAGACCCCCAAGAGAGCCGAATCCTTGGAAGCTGCTCAGACCATGATTGGTTTCCCCAGTAGAGTGTGGAATAGCTGATGTTGTGTTTCCCCGCCAGAGTCGTTATCTCCAGGGAAGTAGCCGTGAAGGCCGTGCAGTTTACTCCCGCGATTTACATCGCTTTCCCTCAGCAGGTCTAGGTTCTCATAGAGCTTCTTTCCCCTGCAGCAGTCAACTGAAGTTGTTTCCCCTGCAAAGTCCGATTGAGATTGGCGTGACCGTGTTCTCCTCAGCAGGATGATTCCTCTATCTGAGTAGTTCTTTCTCCTTGACAGGAGGATTCTCCCTTCGGCATTTATTTTGCTGACGGGATCGCATCATTGTGCATGATTGCATAGCATTTATCATAAACGCATAGCATTTCCACCGTGTGGAGCATTGTGCCATTGCCGAAGCATACGCATGCTAAGCATGATCTAGGTTGTTACCGTTCTTGTTTTGCAGGTGTTCCGCCGCAGAATTGATTACTCAAGATGATTCTTGAATTCTCCCCAACGGAGCCGCTTACTCAAGATGATTCTTGAAGTCCCCAACGAGGTCTTCCTGCTCAAGATGATTCTTGAATTCCCCAGCGAGGTCGTTGGCTTAAGATGATTCTTAAGACCCCAGTGCAGTCGCCAGAGTTGGTTGCTCGAGTTGATACTTAGAGTCCCCGACAGAGTGTTTGCTCAGGATGATTCCTGAAGTCTCCAGCAGGGTTATCGGTTCAGGATGATTCTTGAAGGCCCCCCGCGGAGTTATTTGTCCAAGATGATTCTTGAAGTCCTCAGCAGAGTTGATTCATCCAGAATGATTTCTGGATCCCCGAAGCAGAGTTACTTGATAGTTCTCCAGAATCCCCAGCGGAGGTGCGCCATCCCCAGCAGGTTTCTGACCAGGAAAGTTGAAACTTCCCCTGAAGACTTCATGATTGAAGTCTGACCGTGTTAACGAAGCAGTTCTCTCAGCTGATGCGGAGTGCCTGATGGCAGAAGTTTGGGTATCCCCAACTGGTTCATGATTGACCTAGAATTCTACTCCCGACTTACTGATGAAGTCCGGCTGATGCCCGGAAGTTTTCTTCGAATGCCCGATGGCATGATCAACATGATTGTTGACCTGATGAGTCCCGAGGAATCTTGATTCCTGATGGCATGATCGACCGTGTATTACCGGTTACCGTGTGACCAATTCTCCAGCTAGTTGTCGTGCAGCTATTATTTCAGCTCTCGAAGATTTGTTCCCAGCAGAGTACCGTGTATTTGTGCAGTTGGCAAATTTCCGGGTTTATCGGTATTCAACCGTCTCGCACCTTGATTGGCTGAGAGCCGTTCGCTCCTCACCCAGTCAGGTTCAAGCCGTTTGAATAGGGGCAGCTATTGCACCCCAAAATTTGACCAACATTTATTTACCTAGCTTGTGTTCACTAGCATTATCATCTGCATTTCATTGATATGTGTGCAGTAGATCAAGAGGTATGATTACCAATCAAGAGCTATACAAGAATTTGAAGCTAGCCAAGAAGGTTATTCAAATGTTCAAAGGTTGATACCTTTGTCAGAAAAGTTAAGAGATCCTCAGAGAGATTGGTTGAAACCAAGGTTGTGTGCCTCATAACTTGAGAGTTGTGGGGGCTCCTCAGATGATTCTGAGGCTATGAGGATGGACTTAAAGCTTTGATAGAGCTCATAAGATTTCTTGAAAGCCATCATGAGGCCTAGAGAGGTCATTGTACAAGATTCAGAAGACTTAGCCATGAGTGGTATAATTAGGGTTTGACTGGGTCAACCCTAGGTCAACTGATGATTTGGAGAGGGTTGAGACCTAATCCAAGAGCCATGTGATCATGTATTGATGAATTGAGATGCTATAAGGATGATTCCTAGACCAACTCATCATGATTGAGGAGTTTGAGAAGTTTTAAGCTAGGGTTTCTAAGGCTTGACAGTGTAAAATCCCCTAGTTTGATCCCTATCTTCAAGGCAGTTTAGCTCAAGATGTGATTGTCATCTCATCTTACCCCCAACATGAATGTTGTAGAGCTTTCCCTTAGATTTAATTTGAGTACTATAAGTCCTTGATAGGATTTGTAGAGCTCAAGTTATGACTTTGGCAAGTTACAGGTCATCTGAGGTATGTGAATCTGGGACCTTGAAAGTCACCCAACTTGCATCCAACTTTTTCCCAAGAAGGATGATTCATATGAACTTTTGGTCAACATGAATGTTGTTCCTCATATTCTTAGCTTTCTAGATAGTACTATAAGTCCTTGATAGGATTTGTAGAACTCAAGTTATGGCTTTGACAAGTCAAGGGCATTTTGGTCATTTGGAGATTACAGGTCATTTCAAGCATAAGGCCATAACTCCTATTTCCAAGCTTCAAATGGAAAAATCTTCAACATCAAACTTTCTTAAAATGATGTTTTAAGGTTAGTTGGGAGGTCATGAGATGTTGAAAAGGCTTGTAGCAAAAAGTGATAAAAATGACCTAAAATGGAGGCATAAGTTAAATAAGTTCAAGTTGGAAATTGAAATTTCCAAGTTACACATCCAAACCATGGCATATAATAGGTCATTTTGACTCCAAAGAACATTTTAGAAACAATGGTTCATCCACGTTTTTGTGTTGAGGCCTAGATCATGGGGTTGCTTTGGAAAATGCTTGCTTGCATAATAAGGCACAAATGCAAAACTCAAGGAAAGGCAATGTACAAGCTAGCTAAGTGTCTTAACATGTCATATATCTCATTTAGGGAGATTTTCAAGTCAGTTACAAGGGCTGCAAGGGCTATGGCATGAGATGGCATGTGAGATGAGATGAATCCATAAACTCATGACATGAGAATCCCAAATTCTCATTGGATGATTCCAGATGGTTCTAGATGAGTCTAAACCATTCTATATAGTGTATAAAACTTGCTCAGATGCAAGGTTGGTGAGAGATTTGAGAGAAGAGAGAGATAGCCATTTCAATTGCTTCCATTGCAAGTTGAAATCAAATTCTACATTCTGATTCATTTCCATTCCTTCTTTCAATCCAAACATATTCCCTTGATCACACTAAAGCTGTGCAGACCAAATTGAAGGCAAAACCATGGAGAATTGAAGAGATAGCATTTGGATTTTGAAGGTTGCAAGTCATAATCGGTTTTGGAGATTCAGGCTTTCTTGGTCCAATCTTTTGCAAACAGTAGCAAGACCATCATTCAAGGATTGATTCTGAAGAGTTTGAGAGTTTGAAGTGAAGTTTTACCCCATCTGTTAATCAAGATTCGACAGGTTAGTAACTTTTCTTCTACACCATGATTTAAGCATAATTAGGCAGAATTGCTAGGTTAGAACGGTTAGAGACAATTAGGTGATGGATTCTGGGAAGTTTGAGATCAATTGTTGAGGTTTCAGTTGATGACACCATTTTTGTTTGGACCAAGAACTCAAGACATAGTGAGCTATAGCATGAATTAGATGTCAAGAATTAACCAGTGTGAAGTGGTGATCATTCTGAGGTAATCAATTTCAAGAATGGTGAACTTTGATTCCTGAGCATATTTGGAGGTTTGATTCGTGTTTTAGGTTTGAGGAGGTTTCAATTGATTTCAAGGCCATGGTTAGATTCAGGGTGAAATTCTGGACAGATTAGGGTTTTGAATTGTAGTTTTTCATGGAGAATTGAGGTGATACGATTGGGGTGAAGATTCACTTTGAAGCTCTGTTCATGGAGCTTTCCCTCCATTTCCATGGCTGAAGAAAGAAGACGAAGTGCTGGCCATTTGATCATGCGTGGACTCATTGACTAGGGTCATATCTGAGGGTTGTGGTTTAATCTCACGTGTGAAAGGGGAGTCTGAAGACAACCAAAACGCGTCGTTTCATTAAAAGGGAGATTGGGCTTGATTGATATCCCCACCCCCATTCATGGCCCACTTGGATTTTGTACTGTATTTCATTGCTCTTTTCACCGTTTCTTTTTCTTTTTCTCTATAATTTCTTAATTGATTTTCTGATGAAACTGGGCCTAGCGCGCCTTACTAATTGTACCCCCATTTTGAGCCCATGCATGAATTGAACTGAACATAGTTGCTATCTGCACCAAGGTTTTATCCATTTTAATTTCTTTTTCTCCATTTTTCATTAATCTTTGAAAAATCATAATAAATAGGAAATTAATGATTTTTGCATGGGGATTTTTTTCTCCCATTTCATGTTAATGTCTAGAAATTTATAAAATCAAAATATTTGCATTTCATGCATTGTTAATATTTTTTGTGTATTTTCTCTTTTAATAGCATTTTAATTCTTTTATGTTGATGCATAGACTTGTAGAATTTTGTTTAGCTAGTTCCCTTTGAATTTTTAGGCCATTCTTTTTAGGATAGTTAGATTAGGACTTTAGCTCCCCCTGGATTTATTCCATAATTTTGTGATTAATTTTAGGTTAGTTTTGATTAGATGATTTTAGGTTGTGTAGATTTAGGTCAATCCTTAACATAGGTCCACAATAACCTTAGAATTTTGAGTTTCTAGGTCAAGTTAGACATTGGGACATATGGGGTATTAAGGGTAGGTATATAGGATCCCCTAGAAATTATATTAGGTTTTAATATAGTAGTATACTATTTTTAAGTGATTTTTGTAGTTGATTATTGTTTGTGTTGCCCTTGTGGGCTTGTATTTTGTTTTGCTTTGCTTTGTGGGCTTGGTGAGCTTGGTCTTGCTTTGAGGAGCATGGAGGAGCATAGTAGAAGACTTGAAGATTGATTGAGGAGCTTGAGAGCTTGAGAGTCTTGTTTGTTTTGTTGTTGTTTTAGGGTTAGGGATTAGGAAGAGCTTAGACCTAGTTAATGTCTTTCTCAAACATGGATGGTATCTTTCACCTCCATTCCTCCCTGTGATTCAAAGTCCTTCCATGGTATTCACCTCTCTCCTTAGGAGGGATAAGTGATGGTACCTAGGAAGTAGAACTTTTGAGGGAACCATTCCTTTGATGTTAAACCCTTATAGGTCACCTTTGGTGGTCAATAAGCAGTTTAACTCCCTAGCTTATCCAGTTAAGTGATTTCCTCTAGTTTGAGTATCTTGAGAGATGTTGGGCTTGAAGATGAAGACTTCATTGAAGAGTATGGAAGAGGATGATTCCTTGAGCATTGCCATTCCATCTGAAGCTTGAAGAGCAACAAGAGCAAGTTGATACTTGAAGACCCAATGAAGATCCAGTAAAGACTGAATGAAGAGCTGAGGCTTAAAGACTGAAGGATGAAGTTGATACTTCTAAATGATTGAAGATTACTCTAAGAAGCTGAAGCTTGCAGGAAGAGAAGACCAAGTTGAGACTGGTAAAGCAAAAAGAGCTTGAGATCTTGAAGACTAAGTTGATACTTAGGAAGAGGATTCAATTGAGATTGACTGAATAGTTGAAGCTTGAGGAATAAAGGAAGTTGATACTTACTTTGAAGTTTGGAGATCCTGTAGGAATCAAGTTGATACTTGTGGTTAAGAGTGAAGCCTGAAGGTGGAACTGATTAAGAAGCTGAAGCTTGGAGAAGAGAGAATAAGTTGAAACTTATGTTGAAGGGTTGAAACCTGGAAAAGCAAATTGATATTTGTCAAGAGTGATTGAGGTCTGAAGACTGAGTTGCTGTTGGAAGAGCTGAAGCTTGGAGGGGAGAGAGGAGTTGATCTGCTTTCTTTTCTGTTTTCTTTTCTGTATTGATGTGCCTTGTTTGACTTGCTTGATGCATTAGAATAAGTTCATATCTAGACTAGGTAGAATCTAGGAGCATGATTGCACTAGAGGTTGAGTTGCTCCCTCTGCTTGTACTGTTACTGTGTGACTTTGCTTGCGGGTATTCGGTAGAGCCCAGCTCCCTTGCCCATGTGGCTTGTTTTGCTTGATAGCATGAATTTATTTCTTCTGTATGATTGCAGTTTGTTGTATAATGCTTGATAGCATGTTTATCTCTTCAGTATGATTACTGTTATTCATTCTGGCTTGAGGTTGAGATGAGCTTGTGGAGGCTGATGCCCCACACACATTTCCTCCCTCACTTGCATTGCATGCATTTTACAGTCGTTCACTATTTATTGTTTAAGCTGATGCTTTATCTGTTTCTGTATCATTGACATGATCCCTTAGGACTCTCATTTCCTTTGATAAGGAATTGATGATAGAACTTTAGGTTGAAACCTATGCACGATAACTTCTAGGAGTTCCCTGTTCAAACTTCAACCATAGGATGAATCCTTGGCATGACAACAGTAGGACTTGATAGTCTCCCCGTAGTTGAGCCAGTTCTCTTCTCATCTCAAAACAGCTTAAGATACAGTAATCATGAATGGTTTCTTTCGTGCGTTACGAGCCTTAAGCTATCTGAGAAAGGATTGTGGGAGAGTTTCTTTTCCATAGTCTGGATGTTTAGTATGGTACCCTTTGGGTGACATGCGACGCATTCACTCTCAGGTCATAGTCTCTAGTGCGATTGAAATTGCAAACACAATAAAAAACACTTCTTCCGTAAAAGACAGAAAATAATGCGTAGTGTCCCGAACTACGTAAGCTCTGATCTCTCATACCTGTTGAGAGTACGTAGGCACAATACTGATGTATTGGCGAGATACCTTCCCCATAACCCGTCGTAGGTCGAACTACGTTGACTCTGATTTCTCGTTCTCTGATGAGAATACGTAGGCATAAAGCGTGACGCTTTGCCGAGTCAATTTCTTTTCTGTTTTAAGCCAGCCTTGATAGGTAGATAGATAAACAACCCGTCCAGTAAACACAACAAGCGTGGATCCCATCGAGTACGATGGACGTGAGGGGTGCTAATACCTTCCCCTTGCGTAACCGACTCCCGAACCCAGACAATGGTTGCAACGACCTTGTATTACCCTTTTTTCGTCAGGTTTTTCCGATCGTTTCCTTTCCCGCTCCGAGGGATAAATAACGAAAGGTGGCGACTCTTCTATTGTGCCGGCACCTTATTTTCGCGTAAGCGACAACATCCACTAATCCATTTCTCATAAAATATCTCAACTTAACATTAAATACTTAATGTCTAAAATACCCTCCAATCTATTTTCCCCGAAACTCTCAAAATCAGTAAAATAGCTTAATATGCAAACATAACATATTAACACATAAATTTCACAATTAAAATATTAATCACCCAAATCAATTAATTAATATAAATAATTAATTATCAAAAATTGGGCTGTTACAACTCTCCCCCACTTCAGGAATTTTCGTCCTCGAAAATGTTACCTGATCCAAACAACTCCGGATACGACTCTCATATTCCACTCTCTAATTCCCAAGAATATCATCAATTTGATCTAAGTGAAAACACACTAAATCAACTCCAAAGTCTTTATCGAAAATACTCAACGGACCATTCAACCACACAAAAGGAGTAATTACTGAACCCACAGCAGGAGTATCAATAACTATACCACCATTCATAACAGACAATTCAAGATTCAATCTCTTAACACAATCAAAAGACTCCAATATCAACTATAGCGACCAAAGGTATATCATTAATGAAGCACGTACCTCAGATCAATCGATCTTCACTAGCAGTCTCCGATCCCGATAAAGCAAACACTTTCCCGTTCCCTTGAGTCTTCTTTGGCTTGTTACACTTGGTGCTAATGTGCCCTTGCTCACCACAGTTGTAGCAAGTCACATTCGCACCGCTTCTGCACTCGAAAGCCTTGTGGCCTGGCTTACCACACTTGAAACATTCTTTTCCAACGCTTTTGCACTCAGAAGCACGATGTCCTTCTTTACCGCATTGATAACACTTCACCGGAGTAGGAGTTCCTCCCCCATTCGGCTTCTTTCCATCTTCAGCTTTCTGTCTCCCCTTATCAGCTGGAGTCACATACGGCTTTTCTCTGAATTGACCTTTTCCTTTCTTGTCTTTTAAACTTTTATAGTAGGCAAATCTAGCTCTACTATCTTCATCAAAAATCCTGCTTTTGTTCACCAACTCATAAAATCGCCTAATTTCCTGATAACCAACGATTTGCTTGACTTCAGGCCTTAAACCATTCACAAAATTAAGACACTTGGATCTCTCAGCATTAGCAGTGTTGTAATGAGGACAAAACTTAATCAATTCCTCAAACCTTGCAGCATACTCGGCCACAGTTGAGTCACCCTGCTTTAGCTCAAGGAATTCAATTTCCTTCTTACCACACACATCTTCTGGAAAATACTTCTCCAGAAATGCCTCTCTAAAAACATCCCAAGTAACCATAACCTCATCTTATTCAAACCTATGGCGAGTGTTACTCCACCAGTCCTCAGCTTCCTCTTCAAGCATATGAGTGCTAAACAGCACCCTCTACACATCCGAACAATTCATGACTCGAAAGATCTTCTCGATTGCTTTCAGCCATACCTGTGCTTTGTCGGGTTCATGAGTTCCCTTGAAAATCGGCGGATTGTTCCTTTAGAACCTTCCCAAAGCACGAAACTCGTCATCAGCGTTGTTTCCAGCATTCGCGTTGGCTTGTGGATTCTGCCCAATCGCTCCAGCCAACATCGCCAAAGCATCAGCAATCGCTTCATCATTCCTGCCTGCAACCATCGTTCTTGATTCCCACAACAAATCCTTGTTAGAACAACCATACTGATAGTGCTGCACACATATATCAAATGCAAAGGGAATGAACACATTAACAACTTGGTCAACTGACCGACCTGCTCTGATACCACTTATGTAACACCCCCTTCTACACCCCTAAATAACAAATAAATCACTTAGGCACAAATTCGATTTTCATCAGAGTATAATTGAAAACATGGTATAAAAGGAGCATGTCACACAATACGGAAAATAAAACATACAACACCTGCTCGATAAAAGACATGCAACAGTGGGGTAGTTTCAACAGAGGAACTTCGTCCTTACTCCCACATTTCAATATTTAGAATTAACAGCGGAAAAGCTAAAGATTGAATCACTTTAACATGTAATCATATAAATACATATCATTCAGTTTGATTCACCACATCATTCATGTTTACATAGACATTTTCATCAGATACATATACAAATGTATCCCAAAAGAATGCTATACAATCCTAACTACCCGGTGCTACATATCAGAGCTGACCGACAATAGAATGAAGCTATACTTCACAAAAGACCTCCATCAAAGCTAATCTGCAATGCCTTATAGAGCATTATAAAATAGCAGAAGGGTGAGAAATATTATCATAATAATCAATGCACATAAACATAAATATATATATGTGTGTGTGTGTGTGTGTGTGTGTGTGTGTGTGTGTCTGTGTCTGTGTCTGTGTGTGTCTGTGTGTGTGTGTATAACAGAAAATATATATGCTTCACATTCTCACCGCAATTCATCATAATTCCTTCATATACACCTCAATGTACATATTCACAATTCGCATCATTGTTCATAAACATACACATTCATATTTCTTCACCACCATTCGTCATAAAGTAGATATACATACATACATACATACATACATACATACATACATACATACATACATACATATATATATATATATATATATATATATATATATATATATATATATATATATATATATATATATATATATATATATATATATATATATATATATATATATATATATATATATATATATATATATATATATATATATATATATATATATATATATATATATATATATATATATATATATATATAACAAAGCATATTTATCATTTCATATATCCACAATTCATATTATTGTACATAACCATACACAATCATGTTTATTTACCAATTCATAACTATCAATTCAACAATTCATGACATATGCATATATTCACACAACATTTATCCTTATGTCATGTGACTCAATACAACTCAATGCAACTCATCAATTCCTATTCAAATTATAGGTACATCACTCATACCCCACTAGGAACAACAACATAGTCATTCTACCCCAGTGAACACAAACACTAGGAATAACATCATAGTCATTCTACCCCAGTGAACACCAACACTAGGAAAAACATCATAGTCATTCTACCCCAGTGCGTACGACTGTATCACGTATACTCCACTAGGAACAACATCTCAGTTATTCTACCCCAGGGAGAACCCCACCAGGAACAACATCTCAGTTATTATACCCCGGTGATTATTCCACTAGGAACGACATCGTAGTCATTCTACCCCAGTGTATACGACCATGTCACTATACCTCACCAGGAACAACATCAGTCATTCTACCCCGGTGATCATTTCACTAGGAACAACATCATAGTCATTCTACCCCAGTGATTACTCCACCAGGAACGATATCTTATCATTCTACCCTAGTGAGTACGAGTTTTGTACATACACATATTTCATAAAACAATTATATACACTTAAGACCGTTCTCGCATCTTAATCTCATGCATACTCAAATAATTCATCACACAAGAATTATAACATGATTGCATACTCACACATCATATCAAAGTACTCATACTTTCAACATTGTCACATTTATCAAGCAATGCACACATATTCCCTAATATGTTCTCATGCATTCTTCACATACAATCGCATACAAACAATATGCATTCACAATATCGCGCCAACGGCAACGAAACTCAATCACATTCATCATGCATTTTTAATCAATTTAAAAAATGCCTATATTTTCCAAAAGGCCACATTTCACAATCGATTCCACAATCTAGGATTCACACCATATGACTACCCACAACATATCACACAATCAGCATGCAAACCATTCATTTCCGATAAGGATTGAACACAATCGAACCAAACAATCAACATTGGATGGAAACACAAGGAAATGAAGATGTTGTCATGCTCTCTAGCTTGCTCGTCTAGCGAGTTCCTAGCGAGCACTCGCTACCTGTTCGCCTAGCGAACAAGCTCGCGAAGGAAAACAGAGGCTACTGTAAGGCTTCGCTACCTACTCGTTGTAGCGAGGTTCTAGCGAATCCTTCGCTACCTCACTCGCTACCACTGAACAAGATCAAATACATTCTATCCAAGTCTGGGACTACTCACTAGCTTGCTCGCTTAGAGAGTTGCTTGCGAACATTCGCGACCTGCTCGCCTAGCGAAGGTGCTAGCGAACGTCTGCGATGTTCAAAACCCTCACTGTCCAAAACTCTCCAAAACTCCCAAAATCGCCTGATTCAATTCCAACGAGTTCCAGTACTCTTAGTCTAACAATCCTCGACTAACCTACACCACTTATTCCGAATTCCACCCGTTAAAACCTTGATTCTACCGATTAAACTCATTTATGCCCTAGAATGGAAAATGGAGAAAACATCCAAACAATCCAAACCAATCATACATAATCATATACATTGTTAGGATAATAACATTTCACACCCTTACCTTGGTTAAATCGAAGCTAGAAGTTGTTCTTGAGCTTTCCAAGCTTTTTCCCCTTTTTCTCCTCTTTTCTCCTCTTCCTCTTTCTTTCTCTTCTTTTTCTCTTATGTATGTATATTTCCTTCCTTTCTTTCTCTTTTTCACTAATAATCTTTCTATTCTATTTCTCTCCAAACATCCACTAATCCATTTCTCATAAAATATCTCAACTTAACATTAAATACTTAATGTCTAAAATACCCTCCAATCTATTTTCCCCGAAACTCTCAAAATCAGTAAAATAGCTTAATATGCAAACATAACATATTAACACATAAATTCCACAATTAAAATATTAATCACCCAAATCAATTAATTAATATAAATAATTAATTATCAAAAATTGGGCTGTTACAACTCTCCCCCACTTCAGGAATTTTCGTCCTCGAAAATGTTACCTGATCCAAACAACTCCGGATACGACTCTCATATTCCACTCTCTAATTCCCAAGAATATCATCAATTTGATCTAAGTGAAAACACACTAAATCAACTCCAAAGTCTTTATCGAAAATACTCAACGGACCATTCAACCACACAAAAGGAGTAATTACTGAACCCACAGCAGGAGTATCAATAACTATACCACCATTCATAACAGACAATTCAAGATTCAATCTCTTAACACAATCAAAAGACTCCAATATCAACTATAGCGACCAAAGGTATATCATTAATGAAGCACGTACCTCAGATCAATCGATCTTCACTAGCAGTCTCCGATCCCGATAAAGCAAACACTTTCCCGTTCCCTTGAGTCTTCTTTGGCTTGTTACACTTGGTGCTAATGTGCCCTTGCTCACCACAGTTGTAGCAAGTCACATTCGCACCGCTTCTGCACTCGAAAGCCTTGTGGCCTGGCTTACCACACTTGAAACATTCTTTTCCAACGCTTTTGCACTCAGAAGCACGATGTCCTTCTTTACCGCATTGATAACACTTCACCGGAGTAGGAGTTCCTCCCCCATTCGGCTTCTTTCCATCTTCAGCTTTCTGTCTCCCCTTATCAGCTGGAGTCACATACGGCTTTTCTCTGAATTGACCTTTTCCTTTCTTGTCTTTTAAACTTTTATAGTAGGCAGATCTAGCTCTACTATCTTCATCAAAAATCCTGCTTTTGTTCACCAACTCAGAAAATCGCCTAATTTCCTGATAACCAACGACTTGCTTGACTTCAGGCCTTAAACCATTCACAAAATTAAGACACTTGGATCTCTCAGCATTAGCAGTGTTGTAATGAGGACAAAACTTAATCAATTCCTCAAACCTTGCAGCATACTCGGCCACAGTTGAGTCACCCTGCTTCAGCTCAAGGAATTCAATTTCCTTCTTACCACACACATCTTCTGGAAAATACTTCTCCAGAAATGCCTCTCTAAAAACATCCCAAGTAACCATAACCTCATCTTATTCAAACCTCTGGCGAGTGTTACTCCACCAGTCCTCAGCTTCCTCTTCAAGCATATGAGTGCCAAACTGCACCCTCTGCACATCCGAACAATTCATGACTCGAAAGATCTTCTCGATTGCTTTCAGCCATACCTGTGCTTTGTCGGGTTCATGAGTTCCCTTGAAAATCGGCGGATTGTTCCTTTAGAACCTTCCCAAAGCACGAAACTCGTCATCAGCGTTGTTTCCAGCATTTGCGTTGGCTTGTGGATTCTGCCCAATCGCTCCAGCCAACATCGCCAAAGCATCAGCAATCGCTTCATCATTCCTGCCTACAACCATTGTTCTTGATTCCCACAACAAATCCTTGTTAGAACAACCATACTGATAGTGCTGCACACATATATCAAATGCAAAGGGAATGAACACATTAACAACTTGGTCAACTGACCGACCTGCTCTGATACCACTTATGTAACACCCCCTTCTACACCCCTAAATAACAAATAAATCACTTAGGCACAAATTCGATTTTCATCAGAGTATAATTGAAAACATGGTATAAAAGGAGCATGTCACACAATACGGAAAATAAAACATACAACACCTGCTCGATAAAAGACATGCAACAGTGGGGTAGTTTCAACAGAGGAACTTCGTCCTTACACCCACATTTCAATATTTAGAATTAACAGCGGAAAAGTTAAACATTGAATCACTTTAACATGTAATCATATAAATACATATCATTCAGTTTGATTCACCACATCATTCATGTTTACATAGACATTTTCATCAGATACATATACAAATGTATCCCAAAAGAATGCTATACAATCCTAACTACCCGGTGCTACATATCAGAGCTGACCGACAATAGAATGAAGTTATACTTCACAAAAGACCTCCATCAAAGCTAATCTGCAATGCCTCATAGAGCATTATAAAATAGCAGAAGGGTGAGAAATATTATCATAATAATCAATGCACATAAACATAAATATATGTGTGTGTGTGTGTGTGTGTGTGTGTGTGTGTGTGTAACTGTGTCTGTGTGTGTCTGTGTGTGTGTGTATAACAAAAAATATACATGCTTCACATTCTCACCACAATTCATCATAATTCCTTCATATACACCTCAACATACATATTCACAATTCGCATCATTGTTCATAAACATACACATTCATATTTCTTCACCACCATTCGTCATAAAGTAGATATACATACATACATACATACATACATATATATATATATATATATATATATATATATATATATATATATATATATATATATATATATATATATATATATATATATATATATATATATATATATATATATATATATATATATATATATATATATATATATATATATATATATATATATATATATATATATATATATATATATATATATATATATAACAAAGCATATTTATCATTTCATATATCCACAATTCATATTATTGTACATAACCATACACAATCATGTTTATTTACCAATTCATAACTATCAATTCAACAATTCATGCACATATGCATATATTCACACAACATTTATCCTTATGTCATGTGACTCAATACAACTCAATGCAACTCATCAATTCCTATTCAAATTATAGGTACATCACTCATACCCCACTAGGAACAACAACATAGTCATTCTACCCCAGTGAACACAAACACTAGGAACAACATCATAGTCATTCTACCCCAGTGAACACCAACACTAGGAAAAACATCATAGTCATTCTACCCCAGTGCGTACGACTGTATCACGTATACTCCACTAGGAACAACATCTCAGTTATTCTACCACAGGGTGAACCCCACCAGGAACAACATCTCAGTTATTATACCCCGGTGATTATTCCACTAGGAACGACATCGTAGTCATTCTACCACAGTGTATACGACCATGTCACTATACCTCACCAGGAACAACATCAGTCATTCTACCCCGGTGATCATTTCACTAGGAACAACATCATAGTCATTCTACCCCAGTGATTACTCCACCAGGAACGATATCTTATCATTCTACCCTAGTGAGTACGAGTTTTGTACATACACATATTTCATAAAACAATTATATACACTTAAGACCGTTCTCGCATCTTAATCTCATGCATACTCAAATAATTCATCACACAAGAATTATAACATGATTGCATACTCACACATCATATCAAAGTACTCATACTTTCAACATTGTCACATTTATCAAGCAATGCACACATATTCCCTAATATGTTCTCATGCATTCTTCACATACAATCGCATACAAACAATATGCATTCACAATATCGCGCCAACGGCAACGAAACTCAATCACATTCATCATGCATTTTTAATCAATTTAAAAAATGCCTATATTTTCCAAAAGGCCACATTTCACAATCGATTCCACAATCTAGGATTCACACCATACGACTACCCACAACATATCACACAATCAGCATGCAAACCATTCATTTCCGATAAGGATTGAACACAATCGAACCAAACAATCAACATTGGATGGAAACACAAGTGTTGCACCCTAAAATTTGCCCAACCTTATTCCTTGGGTTTATGTTTCAATATCATTAGCATTTGCATATAGAGTCATGTGCATAGACTAACCATCTGCATAGCATAAGCATAGCAAGTCATACAACAGGGGGACCAATCATTATTCTCATCTCTAGAGGCCTATCAAGAGGTTATTATCCCAATTTAATCTCATTCAAGTCATCAGGAAAGAATTTGAAAGCAAAGAGTTCAGCAGATCAAGCCTTGAGTCCATCTCCTAGCTGAGGGTATCTGAGGGTCAACAAGAGGGTTGTGAGCTGTGAGTTGAAGGCATGGAGAGTATCTAGATATTATGAGAGACTTAGAAAGTCATTTGGAGAAGGAGACAAGTCATTGATGAGAGCACAAGAGCTATAACTGAAGGCAGTCAACTAGGGTTTCATCTGGGTCAACCCTAGGTCAACCCTAGGTCAATTGACTGATTTAAGGGGCATTCAAGTCTAGTGGAGAGATGTGGGGTTCATCATT
This sequence comes from Lathyrus sativus, assembly GCA_963859935.3. NCBI lineage: Eukaryota > Viridiplantae > Streptophyta > Magnoliopsida > Fabales > Fabaceae > Lathyrus > Lathyrus sativus. The sequence continues at coordinate 187,715,841 of OZ012737.1, forward strand.
GGACATATAAAGAAGGACATGGAGATATGCCAAGAAGAATTCAAGAGAAATCAAGAAGAAGAGGAGTTTCTAAATTAGGGTTTCTGTGTAAAATCCCCTAGTTTAGGTCAAATTTCCAAGCAAGATAAGTCAAAATGCTAGCTTCAAATGGCTTCTTGGCCAACATGAAACTTGTAGAGGATCTCAAGACCTTTAATTTGAGTGGTGGAAGACATCAAGGAGATTTATAGAACTCAAGTTATGGTCCTTACAAATTACAGGTCAGCTGAGGTATCTGAAATTTTGTCTGTGAAAGTGACTTGACTTCCAAGCTAGTTTTGCCCCTCAAGGAGATTTCAAATGAATTTTTGGTCAACATAAGAATTGTTCCTAATTGTCTTAGCTTTCTATAATGGTATAGTATGCCTTCATATGATGTGTGGAACTCAACTTATGGCCTTGGCAAGCAAAGGGTATTTTGGGCATTTGTGAATTACAGGTCATTTTAACCTATGTCCAAAACTCATACAAGGAGGCCTCAAATGGAAAAACTTACAACATCAAACTTGCTCCAAATGACATTTTGAGTCTAGAAAGAAGGTCACAAATTGTTGGAAAAGCTCATAACATGAAGTTGCATGATTGGTCCAAATTTGAACTAAAATGGCTTATAATTTGAATAAAGTCAAAGTGAAAAATGGTTTGGAAGATTTATAAGTCCAAATGGAGACTTCCAATATATGATTTTGAATGGAAAAAACATTCTAAGAACAATGGTTCAAACACTTTTTTGAGTTTAGAAGAAAAAAGAAAAGTTATTCATGGTTACTTGCATTTGAAGAAACATTTCAAAAATGGATCAAAGTTGGAAGGCAAGGGAAATTGTAAGATGGATCTAGAAAGTTCATTTGATCCCTATATAAGCATGAAATGAAGATTGATCAAGGGTTGGATTCATTTTTCACCAAAAATCTCCCAAAGTTTCTCATTCTTCCTCTTGCAAATTCTTTTCAAACTTCATCAATTCTCCATCAATTCTCATAATCCTTGATTCTACTCCACTCCATAATCATCAAAGATCAAAGATCACTCAATATCTGGCTGGTTTTGATCCATTCTCATGTGCTGTTATCATCCTCTTCAAAAGTGAGGAATCAATCGGTTAGCAAGATCCAAGGCCAAGAAACAAGAGGTGTTGCATACAGAAGCAAGAGCTTCACTCACTGATCAAGATCTGAGCATTGGTGTTGGTGGATTCACGAGTTTCCATAGCTGTTTTCAAGCTTTTGCATCAGGTGCGTTTTCATTCAAATTGATTAGTTCAGTTAGTTTAGCATAGTTTTGTTAGTATAAATGTGATCTAGGTGGTTAGTAGAGCAATTAGGATGAGTTTGGAGTAGTTTAGTGATGATTGTTGACAGGTTGCTAGAACTGTTAGGGCTTGGAACTTGTAGTAGAGTGCATCATAATCTTAGTTTGATAGGTCAGAATGATCACCATTAGTCATGGAAGGGATTAGTCTAGGTTTGATGGAGAATTATGTTGGTAAGTTGCAGAGTATTTCCATGGTGACCAGAACTTGTCTCGATCGGGTTTATTGATTGGCTGAGTTTTAATGCAAACAAAGACCATAGGCTTGTAGAGGGAGAGATTTAGAGTAAGTTTCATGTTTATATCGTGGCGTTTCATGGACTGTGGAGTGAGAACTGAGAGCTTGAAGTTGGCTCGTGCATGGTTGCCATGGAGGGAAACCCTAGCTCTCATTTGATCCATTGAGGAAGACGAATCTTGAGCGTCCAATTCGTGTGGACTTTTGACCTCAGAAGCCCATCGTGTGGCTGAGGTTTAATTCTGATTTTGGAGGGAAGTGTAGAAGCCCTAAACGCACCGTTTCATTTAATGAAACGGGCGGGCTTGAGTGTGTATTGCTAATCCCACCACCCCACTGCCAGGCCCAATCAGTTTTGAACGTGATTTCATTCCTATTCTCACCCCCTGCTGGTTTTCTTTTTATTTCATATTTCTGAAGTGGTTCTGGGCCTAACTCAATGTGCTACGCACACCCCCCGTTTGCTGGCCCACTGGATTTTGAACTAAGCATGGTTTCTATTAGTACACCCCCTATCATTTTAATTGATTTAATTGTTTTTAATTCCACTTTAATTTTTACCAACTTTAAAAATTCATAATAAATAGATAAAAAATCATTTTTAATCCATTCTTTTTACATCATTTTCATTAGAATGTGTAGAAAATTTTCATTAAATAAAATTGCATTTTTATTTTTATTTGATATTTTTTCCATATTTTCTAAATAAATGTCATTTTAAATAGCTTCATTTCATGCATGATTTTAGTAATTTTTGTTCTATTAAATGCTTTCATATTTTTTGTTCATTCTTTTTATGTTGTTTAGATTAGATGTTGAACTTGTAGAAACAATTTAGTCCTCATTTTTAGAAATTAATTTTAGGTGTTTAATGTAGGCTTGAACAACATGAACAAATTAGGGTTTTTAGGGGGTGACTTAGGAAGTTTGATTCTTTCCCTTAGGACTTAGGGTTTGACTAGTTTAGCTATGGGACTATAGGGGCTATGGGTAGTTATTAGATCCCTTAGAGAAAAGTTAGGATTCCCCTACTGCTATTAGTACTCTGTATCTATCTGATTGTCTGGTGTGGTGTGCCCTCTGGGGATTGTTGCTTGCTTGTTTGGGTATTGGGTTTGTCTGGGGACTTGGGAGAGTTGAAGGCTTGAGGAGATGAAGACCATTGGATATTCAGAGATTGAGGATCAACTTCCAGAGTTGGAGAGGAGGTTCTTGCTAGCAGCTGCTGAGGAGACTAGGGTTTAGGAGCTAGGCAGAGCTCTAGGTTAGAAAGCTTGTTTCTCAAACATGGATTGCCTTGTATGCATCCATTCTTCTCTGTGATGCAGAGTCTCTCTAAGACACTCACCCCCTTCCTTTGGAAGGCTTGGTGATAGGGTCTATGAGATAGAACTCTTGAGAGAAAATGTCTCTTGTGTTAGAAGCAGTCTGTTCACCACCCTTGGTAGTCAGCTGATTGCTTAACACCCAATTCACTCTTGTGACTGATCCCTCATCCTGGAGGTTTGAACTTGAAGAAAAGCCATTGCAGATAGAAGACTGATGATCAGAGCCCTTACCTGAAGGCCATGAAGATGGAGATTGATGCTTGTTGAAGCCTGTAGCTGAATGGAGATTACTTGGAGCCAGATGTTGAGTCAGAGCTGCTGAAGCTGTTGTTTCTTTTGCTGTTGTATTTTATTGCTGATGTATTGATTGGTTTTCTGGACTGTATTGTTTGCTGTTTACCCTGCTGGGTTGAAAGTGAAGTCTGTTCACTTTTGCCTATTGTTTTCTAGGTTCGAGGTTGAGTGGAACTCCCTTGCCTCGCTTGTACTGTTGCATCCATGCATTTTACTATTTTACTGTATATATCTGATATTGTTTCTGTTTCTGCCTATCCCGTAGGATCTCTGTTTCTCTCTGTGCAAGAGAGGAGCATGATAGACACTAGGTCTTAACCCATGCATGATAACATTAGGTTAGTTTGTTTCCCTTCGCAACCGTAGGTTAGAGTTCTGTCTCTTTCTTTCTCAAAACAAACAGAAAAAACACATAAAGATTTCAAACACAATAAAAGACACTTCTTTCGTAAAAGAATGTGAACTCATCAAAACGTCATTTTTGTCCGCTTGGACCGCTAATCAGAAAAACCTTTTTCAGAAGGAATAAAATCAATCCAGAACAAGCTTGTGTCGTACGTGGCCCGAACTACGTTTGCTCTGATCTTCCATGCTGTGTGGAAGTACGTAGGCATAGGATGCGATATCCTAGCGAGCAACCTTCCCCTCCTTTCCCGTAGGTAGGCGAACTACGTTGACTCTGATTTCTCGTTCCAGACGGGAATACGTAGGCATAAAGTGCGATACTTTGCCGAGTCATTTTTTATTTTCATTTTCTTTTCTTTTAACCCCAGACCTTTAGCGTAGATAGAATAACAATCCATACCCGAAAACAAGCGTGGATCCCGTCGAGTACGACGGACGTGAGGGGTGCTAATACCTTCCCCTTGCGTAACCGACTCCCGAATCCAGGTTTTGGTTGCGATGACCATCCCTTTCCCGTGTTGTGCGAGGTTTACTCTGGGCGTTTCCTTTCCCTCCCGTGGGATAAATAACGCACGGTGGCGACTCTTCTGTTCAGCCGGCGCCGATTTTCGCAGTAGCGACAGCTGGCGACTCTGCTGGGGATCCAACGTCCCCTGGCTGCTAAGAACTGCGATGGTTCTTATGCATTTGGGATCCAACGTCCCTTTGAGCGAGTCAATCCTAGCGCTTGTTTTCCCGTCGAGGATTTTGTATGGATTTATATTTCTGACCTTGTATTTTCAGCTTTATATATTGATTATTGTTGCTGTATGTTGGGGTGTGACGGGTGTTCTGATATTGAGAGATAAGCCGAACCTGGGCTTGAGTGCACCTAGAATTAGAGTAGAAATTAGTGGGCGCCCGCTTGCTTTGCTTGCTTTGGTGTCCCATGAAATCTACACTCAGACGAGGTTCCTCTGGTTGGCCTCCTGCCCCTTCCTTTGGTTGGCGTGGGTTGCTGGTTAGTTGGATTGTCGACTCTGGGGACCGATCATTTGGAAGTTGGCTAAGTGAGGCCTCTTCAGGGATTGATGATGCCACTCCTTCTGGGAATCGTATCATCAACCCTGAAAGTCTGTGACGCCGACGACCGCATAGGATGCCGTACCTTGTGCCAGTTATAGGGCCACCCACCTGTGAGGGGATTCAGGGTTATGCAGGTAACTAGACCTTCAGACCACCGGTTTGTTGATCAGGATCTTGGATATTTATGGAGGGTTCTAAGGTCTGTCAGAGACCAGTTGGTGTGTTCCGAGGTCTGTCAGAGACTATTTGGAGATGTGTTCTGAGGTCTGTCAGAGACCAGTGGGGGATATGATCTGAGGTCTGACAGAGACCATTCAGGTTATGATTATGGGGTCTATCAGAGACAATATTGGAGCTTTGTTTGAGGTATATCTGAGACCAGGGCTTGAGGACTTCTGGATGGTCTATCTGAGACCTTTCTTGATTGGGTTCAGGCTATTCAGCTACAGCTTTGGTCCCTGTTGCATGTTACTTGCATTGCATCACTGCATATCGATTACCATTTGCATTTCACTAACGTGTGTCTGTGCTGCAGGTGCATTTGCATTTCCCTAGTTCTAGTGCCCAGACTTCTGAGTGTTTGATCATGACTAGCTTAAGGAGAACGGTTGCTTACAAATTGCCTACTCCTGATATTGTTCCTTTACTGGGGTTGATCTCTCTTGCTGATGAGGGTGTTCGTAGGAGCTTCCGGATGAGCTATGGTAGATTATTGAGATTGGTGTGCAAACCTACAGAGGTAGAGTTAGATGGGCTGTATGCTCTGATGCAATTCTACGACCCTGCTTTGAGGTGCTTTACGTTCTCTGACTTTATTATGGGACCAACCCTGGAGGAATACGCTGAGTATGTTGAGCTGCCCGTGCAGAACCAGGTTCCATTCATTCATTATGACGCCAAGCCCAAGCCGGAGGATTTGGCAAAAGCCTTGCATATTGATGTTTCTGAACTTGTGACTACTGTCTCCCGTGGAGTTCCAGGCTTCTCACTCCAATTCTTAGTTGGTAAAGCCCAAGAGTATGCCAAGAGCGGGTGCTGGATTGCTTTCAATGCTGTGTTGGCTTTGTGCATTTATGGCATAGTATTGTTCCCCAATATACCGGATTTTGTGGACTTTGATGCTTTCTACTTGTTTGCCGCTGGTAATCCTGTACCTACCTTACTCGGAGATCTCTACCACTCACTGCATTATAAGAATGAGAAGGGAAGAGGGAAGAATGTTCATCTGTGTGTACCCTTGTTGAGTAGGTGGTTTGAGAGTCACCTTCCTAAGAGAAGAACTGTTGCAGAGACTACAGTTCCAGCCAGTTGGTCAGAGCGCCTGATGAGGCTATATTCCGAAGACATGGAGTGGTTTGATCGAGACCTGTTGGGATCTGAGCTCATCTTCAGTTGTTCTGGGTACCCTAATGTGCCGCTGATAGGAAGAAAAGGGTGTATCAATTACAACCCTTCTCTATTCATTCGCCAGTTCGGATATGCACTGAAGAATCCACCTCAGGAGGAAGAAGTACAGGAATCTCTGTACTTCACAGGTGATTTGAAGGGAAAATTGCTAGCTGAGTTGCAACGTGCCTGGACACGTATTAACCGCCGAGGGAAGCCTTTGTTAGGAAAGAATGACTGTCAGGCCTATGCACCTTACAGAGTTTGGATTCAGGAGAGGGCTAGTCAGTTGAAGATGCCATTTCCAGACGCACCAATCCCCGCTCTTATCCCGGCAGAAGAGCCGACTACTGTTTCTAGAGAAGTCTATGAACAGGTTGTGAAGGAAAAAGAAGCCTTGATGAAGGTCAACGAAGGGTTAGAGCAAGAGCTAGCCCAAGTACGCAGTGAGAAAAACAAGGCTGTGTATGCTTTCCAACAGCAGAGTTGACTGAGGAAAAGAAAAAGCGTGAACGTCTGGGGCAAGAGTTCAGAAGCTCCCATGACATGCTGGAAGCCAAAAAGAAAGCGCTTGACGCGGCACATCGAGAAATCTCCTCTTGCAACAAGACTTGGAATGCTACGCTCACCAATAACAAGAAGAGGGAAGATAAGCTGAAGCAGCAAATCTCCGACCTCGAAGAGAAGTTGAAGTCTAGCATCAAGAAGTGTGAGGAAGAAGTGATGACCCGGTATAGTGTCCAGCATGCTCTGAACAAGGCAATCAAATCCAGAGATGAAGCAGTGTCTCAGAAGCGAAAGCTAGAAGATTGCTTCGGAGAAGCAACATGGGAAGAAACTGCTGAAGACGTACGCCGTGTCCTTAAAAGGAGAAACCAGCTTGTTGAAGGGCTGCTTGATCGACCAAGCCATCCGGAGACCAAGAAGTTGATAGAGGAGTACCAGACTTTTGGGAGGATTTGATCATTTCATGTAGTAACTTGTATGCTTTATTTGCATAGTGCTGACCATCACCAGGATTGTTGGTTGAGGTCATGCCTTCTTTGTACTCTCAGTGATATTGTACCCTGGGCTTATTGATTCTCCCTGCAATATATGAGGCTTTCTATGATTCAGCTCCGATATTCCTATTGTCAACACTGTCACTGCACCGGCACCTTCGCACTAGAACTGGGGGAATGAACTTCCCTAATGCACAGACACATTGCATTGCATTCATATTCATATTGCATTACAGGTAATCTTTGGATGGTGTCTTATTTCCTGCTCTGTATCAGGTACTTAACAGGATTGCAGATCAGCATTCGCACCGCTATTCTACACGCTCCAATTGTCGAAAAGTCATGGACCAAATGCAGAACGAGATGCAAGATGTGCGCGAGAAGCTCGCTCTCTTCATGCAGACCATGGAGGCTATAGCAAAAGGGCAAGAGAATTTGCAGGCCATGGTCCAGCCCCTGTTGGCTCGAAACGCTGGTCATGGTAATGAAGATCATCAGTCTGTCCGGGTTGATACTGCTCATGGAGACGGCACTCCCACGCCAGTGGCTCCGCCCGTAGTCAATATACCTGCTGCTAATGTCAACAACGCTACCGCTGCTGTGAATGGTAACGTCGGAGTTGGGAATGAAACTGCTGTCCATAATGTTGGGCTGGGTGATGTCAATTTGGGAGATAATCTAGGAGGCAATGGCTTTGTCAATACTGGGTTCGGATTCAACGATCAAGGATTCGATAACACTGGCAAGTATGGCTTTAATGCTCAAGGCTTTGGGCAAGATGGTTATGGTATGGTCAATCAGGGTTACGGAGGCTTTGGAAACGGAAACGGTACTGGATTTATGGCTTTTGGTCCCGCTGGAGGTGTTCAAGGGTACGGCAACAGAGGCCGAGGTCCGGGGATGAATCAGATCAGAGCTGGACGTAATAATGGATATGATGGGTACGGGGCTGGAAATGGTATGTGTCAAGAAGATCAGCAGGAAGACGCCTTCTCCGGAGGAGGTTTTGAAGGGCCGATGGATGATTCCCAAAAGATTAGAATGCTGGAAGAGCAGATGAAGGGAGTCTTAAATCAAAGTGCTGTGGGTTTGGACATGGCAACCATGGGTTTGGTACCTGGCCTGAGGGTGCCAATTAAATTCAAAGCGCCTGCGTTCGACAAGTATAAAGGAGACACATGTCCGAAAGTGCATGTACGAGCTTATTACAGAAAGATGTCTGCATACTCAACTGATGAAAGAATGCTAATGCATTTCTTTCAGGATAGTCTATCAGGCCCTTCCCTAGAGTGGTACATGGGGTTGGAGCCAACTGATATCAAGACTTGGAAGCAATTGGCGGAGGCATTTGTAGCCCATTACAAGTATAACAGCGACCTGGCGCCCAATCGGGTCCAGTTGGCCGGGCTTTCGCAGAAGAAGGGGGAGAGCTTTAAAGAGTACGCGCAAAGGTGGCGCGATATGGCTGCCAGGGTCCGTCCTCCTGTAGAAGATAAGGAAATGAATGACATGTTTGTCGGCACATTCACAGGGCTGTTTCATGATATGCTGTTTCATACGTCTCTGGCCAGTTTTTCAGACCTGATTCTGATGGGGGAAAAGATTGAACGTAATATTAAGCAAGGAAAGTTCCAAGTCGAGGAATCAACTGCATCTGGCAGTAATAGGAAAGCTTATGGTGGGCGCCGTCAGGGCGAAGCCAGCGCAGTATTTGGAGGCCGAGGCCGAGGCCGAGGCAGGGGAAGAGGTCAATATCGTCAGCCGCAGCAGGTGTCGAGTGTTACTATTCCCTATCAGCAACAACCGGTTCAGCAGCAACCAATGCCACAGCAGCAGCAGCCTCAGCAGGGGGCACAGCAAGCTCAGCGAAGATTCCAGGGTAGTAAGCCGAGAAGAGTGTTTGAGAAGCCTCCCTCTACCTATGCCGATTTATTGCAGACATTGCTGGGATTGAATCTGGTAGAGAAAAGAACTCTGGCACCAATAACGGGAGCTCCCCCGTTCGGCTACGATGCAAGCAGGCACTGTGAGTTTCATTCTGGGGCTCCGGGCCACGATATAGAAGGTTGCCATGCTTTTAAGCACGTTGTGCAGGATCTTTTAGACAACAAGACTATCAATTTCGGAACGGCAGGTCCGAACATAGTCCAGAAACCCATGCCTAATCATGGGGCAAACGCCGTTCTGACTGAGGAAGGTCTGAATCTTATTATGAATGTTGAAGATTTAAAGACGCCGCTGAGCGAGATAAAGAGCCGACTGTTACAAGAAGGTGTTTACCCAGGATGTAACGAGTATTGCTTAGATTGTTGGACCCTAGCTGGGGGGTGTGATGATTTGAAGAAGGGCATTCAGGCCTTAATTGATGAGGGCATATTGCAGTTTGATCGAGCAGCAACTGACGAGCCCGCAGGGGCAGTAGTGGATAATCGAAGTGATGTGGCCACGGTAACGATTCCTCGGAAGACGATCACTATTGCAGCACCAGCTCAGCGGCCACCGATCACCATAATTAAGGCCGGGCCGATCCCGTACGAGAACACGAAAGCAGTCCCATGGTCATACGGGCTAGAGGTGTATTGTGATGGGATAAAGATTGATGTTAACAAGCAGCCAGCGGAGATTGTGGATAATGTTGTTGGTTCAGGAGGCATGACGAGGAGTGGCAGGATCTTTATATCTCCTGAAGTGGAGGCTGAAAGACTAGCGAAAGGAAAAGGGAAAGCGGTTGAAAATGTTCCGGTACAAGCAAGTGAAAAAGAAGCAGCATCGAAAGATGTAGAAGAGTTCATGCGCTTGATTCGAAAAAGTGACTATAAGATTGTGGAGCATCTGCAGCAGACACCGTCCAAAATATCTATCCTATCATTGCTGTTGTGTTCGGAAGCTCACAGAAATGCTTTGCTGAAAGTCTTGGACACTTCTTTTGTACCTCAAGACGTCTCCGTAAATCAGCTAGAAGGAGTATTGGCACATGTGAATGCAGGCCACAGTCTGGGTTTTACCGATTTTGACTTGACTCCGAAAGGGAGAGATCATAATATGGCATTACACGTATCTGTTGAGTGTAGGGGATCAGTAATGTCGCACGTTTTGGTTGACACCGGATCATCTTTGAATGTGTTACCCAAGAAGGCGATGATGAAGCTGGATGTTCGAGGAATTTTGTGCACACCCAGTGATTTGGTAGTCAGAGCATTTGACGGCACGCGGAGAACAGTCTTCGGATCGATTACCTTGCCTCTGCAGGTGGGGCCGGAGGTGTTTGCAACGGAGTTTTATATCATGGATATACAGCCTGCGTACAGCTGCTTGCTTGGAAGACCCTGGATTCATGGGGCAGGGGTCGTCACGTCCACCCTGCATCAGAAGTTGAAATATATGGTCGGAGATAGCGTAGTCACCGTGTGCGGAGAAGAAGACATCCTGGTCAGCCACTTATCTTCATTTAAATATGTGGAAGTCGACGGAGAGATCCACGAAACACCATGCCAGGCATTCGAAGGTTTGCGCATCAAGGACAAAGGTCCCGGGCCGAGCAAAGTGCCAGAGATAGCTGTCTCATCGTATAAGGAAGCTCAAGCTCTAGTAGAAGCAGGAGAAGCAAAAGGCTGGGGCAAAGTGCTGGACATTCCTGTGAAGATGGACCGGTTCGGACTGGGGTACCAACCGTCGTCATCAACTCCTTCCGTGGGAGCCCCCCGTTTCAGAAAGTCAATCACCATCTCTGCCAGTGGAGTATGTCATGAAACTGTCAATGCTGCTTCAGAGTCCGATGAAGGAGACAGCGACTGTGATATGGATGCCTGGATTCAGCCAAGCACGCCAGGACAAGGACTGTGCAACTGGTCTATTCAGGAGCTTGTTCCTGTGACTTTTAAACAATAATGCTTTGCTTTATTAATTGTTGAATAATCTGATGTCTTGCCCGGGGCATCAGGATTTGCTTAGGGCTGTGTTGTTATAAACATTGCGTGTTAATCATTAAATAAATGGCGTTTCTTCATGTGCAAATACCGTAATCTCTGTCTTTCTTATTTTGTATTTTTCAATAAAATGGCAACGTGGTTATTCGCTTTATACGCATTTTGAAGCACTTAACCATTCCTTTTGCAGGATAACATTTTCAGATGACATCCTTGAACCACCTATGACTCGTCCCGACTTTGAGCACCCAGTGTTTCAGGCTGAAGAAGAGGTTGTCGAAGATAGCGACGTTCCTGAAGAACTGTCTTGGTTAGTGAAGCAAGAGGAAAGAGCCATTCTGCCTCACGACGAGGTCATCGAAATTATCAACTTGGGGTCGGAAGGGGTTGAGAAGAATATTCGTATCGGAGCCGCACTGCAGAGTGATATCAAGCGAAGGCTGGTTGAAATGCTCCGAGAGTATAATGATGTATTCGCTTGGTCATATGAAGATATGCCAGGGCTCGATACAGATATGGTTGTGCATCGCCTGCCACTGAAAGAAGATTGCCCGCCGGTCAAACAAAAACTTCGCAGAACTCGACCAGATATGGCAATGAAGATCAAAGAGGAGGTGCAGAAACAGTGGGACGCTGGTTTCCTGGCTGTGACGAAGTATCCTTCATGGGTTGCCAACATCGTACCAGTGCCAAAGAAAGATGGCAAGGTTCGAATGTGCGTGGATTATCGAGATTTGAATAAAGCAAGCCCAAAAGACGATTTTCCACTTCCTCACATTGACGTGTTAGTTGATAATACCGCTCAATACTCTGTATTCTCCTTCATGGATGGCTTTTCAGGCTATAATCAAATTAAAATGGCGCCAGAGGATATGGAGAAGACTACTTTCATAACGCCATGGGGAACATTTTGCTACAAAGTGATGCCCTTTGGTTTGAAAAATGCTGGGGCAACATATCAGCGTGCGATGACGACTCTTTTTCATGACATGATGCATAAAGAGATCGAAGTTTATGTTGACGATATGATTGCCAAATCCCAGACGGAGGAAGAGCATCTGGTGAATCTGCTGAAGTTGTTTAAAAGACTTAGGAAGTTCAGGCTGAGGCTGAACCCTAATAAATGCACCTTCGGGGTGAGATCGGGTAAACTGCTGGGGTTTATCGTAAGCGAAAGAGGAATAGAGGTCGATCCTGCTAAAATAAAAGCGATTCAAGAGATGCCGACGCCTAGAACAGAGAAAGAGGTGCGCGGGTTTTTAGGGAGGTTGAACTACATTGCCCGGTTCATATCTCACCTAACGGCCACGTGTGAACCGTTATTCAAGCTCTTGAAGAAAGATCAAGCTGTAACGTGGAACGAAAATTGTCAAAAGGCGTTCGATAAAATAAAGAAGTATTTGCAGGAACCTCCTATTTTGATACCCCCAGTGGCAGGTAGACCCTTGATAATGTATTTGACGGTTCTTGAGGGAAGCATGGGTTGTGTTCTCGGTCAACACGACGAGACGGGGAGAAAAGAGCATGCGATCTATTACCTGAGTAAGAAATTTACAGACTGTGAATCTCGATACTCAATGCTGGAGAAAACTTGTTGCGCGCTAGCCTGGGCCGCCAAGCGTTTGAGGCAGTACATGCTGAATCATACAACCATGCTCATCTCGAAGATGGATCCTATCAAATATGTATTCGAAAAGCAGGCGTTGTCAGGTAGAATTGCCCGTTGGCAGATGGTCTTGACTGAATATGATATCCAATACGTCTCGCAAAAGGCTATAAAGGGGAGTGTGCTGTCTGAGTATCTGGCGGAGCAGCCTATTGAAGAGTACCAAGCGATGAGGTTTGATTTTCCTGACGAGGATATCATGTACTTAAAGATGAAGGATTGCGAAGAGCCGTTGCCAGACGAAGGACCAGAGTTGGGGTCCCAGTGGAAGATGATATTTGACGGAGCTGTGAATGCTTACGGTAGCGGGATAGGGGCAATCATCACCACGCCACACGGGTCGCACATCCCGTTTACTGCCCGATTGACCTTTGCTGTTACTAACAATGAGGCCGAATACGAAGCTTGTATAATGGGGCTTGAAGAAGCCATTGATTTGCGAATCAAACATCTAGACGTATACGGAGACTCAGCTCTGGTGGTGAATCAGATCAAAGGGGAATGGGAGACGCGTCAGCCCAATTTGATACATTACATGAATTATGCAAGGAGATTGCTGCCTTTCTTCGACAAAGTTGAATTGCATCACGTACCGCGGGCAGAAAATCAAATGGCTGACGCCCTTGCCACTTTGTCTTCCATGTACAAGGTCAACTTCTGGAACGAAGCTCCCCAAATCACTATCTCTCGGTTGGACAGGCCAGCTTATGTATTTGCTATCGATGAAGCATCCGACGATAAACCGTGGTATTTCGATATCCTTAATTTCCTGAAGAATAAAGAGTATCCGGCTGGGGCATCCAGTCAAGATCAGAAGACTCTCAGGAGATTAGCGGGTAATTTCTACTTGAATCCGGATGGTGTCTTGTACAGAAGAAACCACGATTTGGTGTTGTTGCGTTGTGTAGACGAGAAAGAGGCAAAGCTTCTCATGGAGGAAATTCACGAAGGTGCCTTTGGTACGCATGCTGGTGGACATGCTATGACGAGAAAGCTGCTGAGGGCAGGTTACTTTTGGTTGACGATGGAAACTGATTGTTTCAAGTTCGCGAGGAAGTGCCACAAGTGCCAAATCTATGCTGACAAGATACACGTGCCTCCAAGTCCTTTAAATGTGATGTCATCTCCATGGCCATTCTCGATGTGGGGAATCGATATGATCGGAACGATCGAGCCGACGGCTTCTAATGGGCATCGGTTCATCCTAGTAGCAATCGATTATTTCACCAAGTGGGTGGAAGCGGCGTCTTACGCGAATGTAACGAAGCAAGTGGTGGCCAGGTTCATCAAGAGAGATATCATTTGCCGATATGGGATTCCCGAGCGGATAATCACGGATAATGGTTCAAATCTGAACAACAAAATGATGAAGGAGCTCTGTCAGAATTTCAAGATCGAACATCACAACTCCTCCCCGTACCGACCCAAGATGAATGGCGCTGTTGAGGCGGCCAATAAGAATATCAAGAAAATTGTTCAGAAAATGGTGGTGACCTATAAGGATTGGCACGAGATGCTACCTTTTGCTTTGCACGGTTATCGTACGACGGTACGCACATCAACCGGGGCAACTCCATTCTCGTTGGTATACGGAATGGAAGCGGTATTACCATTGGAAGTTGAGATCCCTTCTCTGAGGGTATTGCGAGACGTTCAGCTGGACGAGGCAGAATGGGTAACGAATAGATTGAACCAACTGAGCTTGATGGATGAGAAGAGGCTAGCTTCTCTAGCATACGGTCGTTTGTACCAAAGACGAATGAAGAAAGCGTACGACAAGAAGATACTTCCGCGAAGCTTTCAGACGGGCGACCTTGTGCTGAAAAGGATTCTCCCGCCGCAAGCAGATCACAGGGGCAAGTGGACCCCCAACTACGAAGGGCCATACGTTATCAGAAAGGTCTTTTCAGGAGGAGCGTTGTTGTTGTCCACCATGGACGGAGAAGACTTTGCGTCACCTGTGAATTCGGACGCAGTTAAAAAATACTTTGCTTAAAATAGATCTGCTGGACAGAAAAAGAGAGTCCAGGCAAAAATGGGGCATCCTGGCGAACCAAAAACAGAATGAAAGGTTCGGGCAAAAGTTAGGGATAAAATTGAAAAAATGTACACCCGCGAAGTTGAAAACCTACACTGGGCGGCTTCGGCAAAAAAGGGTATCCCGGTGAACTGAAAACCCGTAAAGGGCGGTTCACGCAAAAGTTAGGGATTTGAAAAGCAAATGACTGCGGTCCGAATTCAATGAGCATCAATGCGGGAGAATATATTTGGGGAGCCAGTTATCAGATACAATCTCTTCAGAAGTGAGGATACCGGGAAAGCATTAGAGTCGGGCGAGTCATGGGAGGATCAGTTCGTGGTGTTCATCTGCATCCCGTTGCCGACATGTGTACAAATTTAATTTGTCAAAATATTCGTGCTTCTTGTGCATACTTATGTATTTGCTTTGCGTAGCTTCCTCTTTTCAGGAGTTACATCCCATGTACAAAAACTCCGCCCATTCAGGGGCCCAATCAATGGAAATATGTTATTCAGTACTTGATGCTGGTTCTTTACTGTTTTGTGCATGATAAAACGCCTAAGTTTATTGAAGCTAGCATGAGTATAACATCACTGGCCCTTGCCAACAATTGTTAAAGCTTTGAATTAACTGAAAATAACGTCGCTAACCTGAATTGATTTGATTGCATAGGCTTGTCGTGTCTTGTCTGTGTTGTTGCAGGTTTCATAACCATACGAAGAAGGTGATCAAAAGATCGCGATAACGAAAGACTTGATCCCCACGCAGGTCATGCATGTTCTTCCTGAAGAAGGATAGAATTCCCCAGCTAACCGTAGCTTATCCAGAGGACGTGCTCCAGAAAAGCTATTCGTCCTCAACAGAGTTTGGTAATTCCAAGATCGTAAGGCTGTATTCAGACAGGTTCGTCTTTCCCCGCAGGGTCATGCACTCTCCCCCAGCGGAGTCAGTGGATTTTCCCCGAGAGAATCATCCCATCCCCAGCGGAATTCTCTTTGCGAGTGTTTTCATTCCTTCCAGTGGAACTCGAAGATTAAGACTCTCCCAAGCAGAGTTGATGGTGGGTCCTGTCATTTGTTTTGTCAGAGATACTGGTGATATCAGTTCACGTTCCAGCAGAAAGTCCGATCATACTATGCACATCTGCTATTCCCCAGCAGGGGGTTACCTCAATAGGGTATGTGGTTTGAGTTCCCAATTTCCCAGCAGGGTCGACTTCACCCTTCCAGCATTTATTTTGCTGGAATAATCCTGTAGCATCTGGCTATCCCCGGCGGAGTCGGCATTATCCTTCCAGCATTTATTTTGCTGAAGCAGTTTCTGTACTCTAGCAGTTCAGATGGAGAGAATTCTTGCTCAAATGAATTACCAAACATTCAAGATCGCGGCATGGGACATCCAATGTCAGTTTCGGCTGTATTCCTCACAGAGTTATCAGGATAAGTTTCTCTTTATTCCCAGGCAGAATTAGTTGTCATCAGGGGTTCCATGAATCAGAATTGCAGAGGCCACCGCCGGTTATCAGAGCAGGCGTTCGATAGTTTGGGTTCCAGACATCCCCAGTAGAGTTCATCTCAAAGTCGCTGTCACGTCAGTGCTAAGAAGTTTGTGGGTGAGGATCATTGGAGAACTAAGTCCTGACGTGGACAATTTATTCCTATATTGACGGGATTTCTTCAGAAGTAGGCGTCCTAACGTGGACAGGTTTATTTCCCCAGATTGGTGAGGTGCGTTAGTCCCAACGTGGGCAGATTCGAGTTCTCGAAATTAGGGGAATGGGAGGTCATGACGTTGACAAAAGTAATTACCCTTCGTGTTGGTGCCCTGACGTGGACAGATCAGACAAAGGTGTGAGTCCTAACGTGGACAAGTCTTATTTCCTCAGCGGGTCGAAGACGCCAGAGTCCTAACATGGACAAATCAAGACGAGATCAGTGTCCTGACGTGGACAAATCAAAGAAATTATTATTCCTAACGGGGAGAAGTGGGTCCTAACGTGGACGATGTAGTCCTTACGCGGACATATCAGAAGAGGATTCCTTACGTGGAAAGAGAGGATTCCTAACGTGGAAAGAGTGGAGTCCTTACGTGGACAGATTAAGATGGCATTCCTTACGTGGAAAAATGTAGTCCTGACACGGACAAATCAGTAAGAAGTTGGTATTCCTTACGTGGAAAGATCAGAGTCCTTACGTGGACATATCAAGAGAATCCCTTACGTGGAAGAAAAAATGGTTTCCTTACGTGGGAAGACAAGTGTATTCCTTACGTGGAAGGATTGAGTCCTCACGCGGACATATCAAGATTGATTCCTGACGGGGAAAGAAATGGATTACTCCTTACGTGGAAAAATTGGGGTCCTTACGTGGACAGATTCAAGAAAAGTTGATTCCTGACGTGGAAGAATGATGTACTCCTTACGTGGAAAGTTGAGTCCTGACGGGGACAGGTTCAGAACCAAAGTTGAATTCCTTACGTGGAAAGATTGGAGTCCTGACGCGGACGTGTCAAGTGGTATTGGAGTCCTTACGTGGACAGATTGATATAGCTCTCCTTACGTGGAAAGAAAATTGCTTCCTGACGTGGAAAGATGAAAGATTGGAGTCCTTACGTGGACAGATACAGAAGAAATGATTCCTAACGTGGACGATGTTATTCCTAACGTGGACAGGTGTTACTCCTAGCGTGAAAGAGTTTTATTCCTAACGTGGACAGGTGTTACTCCTAACGTGGAAGAGTTTTATTCCTAGCGTGGACGATTCAGTTTATGGAAATGCAGACGAATTATCCCCAGCGGAGTTGCCGAGATTTTTTCGGGTTAACAGCAAGTGGAGTCCTAACGGGGACAGGTTTAGTTGAGATTTCTTCGTATTAATGACGGACAGAGTCCTAACGTGGACAAGCAAGCAATCTGTTATGACAGAATCCTCTTCAGAACGATGGAGACAATCCCCAGAACAGTCGCACGAGATCAGTGGGTTGCTGTAACAGTTAAATTCAGCTGATGGATGTCGTTCCCCAAGCAGTGGCGCAGTTTATTTCTGCGGTTGGCAAATTTCTGGGTTCCTAGTATTCAACCGTCTCGTACCGCGAGTGTCTGAAGGCTCCGAGCTCTTCACCCAATCGGGTCCAAGTCGCTTGAATAGGGGCAGCTGTTGCACCCTAAAATTTGCCCAACCTTATTCCTTGGGTTTATGTTTCAATATCATTAGCATTTGCATATAGAGTCATGTGCATAGACTAACCATCTGCATAGCATAAGCATAGCAAGTCATACAACAGGGGGACCAATCATTATTCTCATCTCTAGAGGCCTATCAAGAGGTTATTATCCCAATTTAATCTCATTCAAGTCATCAGGAAAGAATTTGAAAGCAAAGAGTTCAGCAGATCAAGCCTTGAGTCCATCTCCTAGCTGAGGGTATCTGAGGGTCAACAAGAGGGTTGTGAGCTGTGAGTTGAAGGCATGGAGAGTATCTAGATATTATGAGAGACTTAGAAAGTCATTTGGAGAAGGAGACAAGTCATTGATGAGAGCACAAGAGCTATAACTGAAGGCAGTCAACTAGGGTTTCATCTGGGTCAACCCTAGGTCAACCCTAGGTCAATTGATTGATTTAAGGGGCATTCAAGTCTAGTGGAGAGATGTGGGGTTCATCATTGGACATATAAAGAAGTACATGGAGATATGCCAAGAAGAATTCAAGAGAAATCAAGAAGAAGAGGAGTTTCTAAATTAGGGTTTCTGTGTAAAATCCCCTAGTTTAGGTCAAATTTCCAAGCAAGATAAGTAAAAATGCTAGCTTCAAATGGCTTCTTGGCCAACATGAAACTTGTAGAGGATCTCAAGAACTTTAATTTGAGTGGTGGAAGACATCAAGGAGATTTATAGAACTCAAGTTATGGTCCTTACAAATTACAGGTCAGCTGAGGTATCTGAAATTTTGTCTGTGAAAGTGACTTGACTTCCAAGCTAGTTTTGCCCCTCAAGGAGATTTCAAATGAATTTTTGGTCAACATAAGAATTGTTCCTCATTGTCTTAGATTTCTAGAATGGTATAGTATGCCTTCATATGATGTGTGGAACTCAACTTATGGCCTTGGCAAGCAAAGGGTATTTTGGGCATTTGTGAATTACAGGTCATTTTAACCTATGTCCAAAACTCATACAAGGAGGCCTCAAATGGAAAAACTTACAACATCAAACTTGCTCCAAATGACATTTTGAGTCTAGAAAGAAGGTCACAAATTGTTGGAAAAGCTCATAACATGAAGTTGCATGATTGGTCCAAATTTGAACTAAAATGGCTTATAATTTGAATAAAGTCAAAGTGAAAAATGGTTTGGAAGATTTATAAGTCCAAATGGAGACTTCCAATATATGATTTTGAATGGAAAAAACATTCTAAGAACAATGGTTCAAACACTTTGTTGAGTTTAGAAGAAAAAAGAAAAGTTATTCATGGTTACTTGCATTTGAAGAAACATTTCAAAAATGGATCAAAGTTGGAAGGCAAGGGAAATTGTAAGATGGATCTAGAAAGTTCATTTGAGCCCTATATAAGCATGAAATGAAGATTGATCAAGGGTTGGATTCATTTTTCACCAAAAATCTCCCAAAGTTTCTCATTCTTCCTCTTGCAAATTCTTTTCAAACTTCATCAATTCTCCATCAATTCTCATAATCCTTGATTCTACTCCACTCCATAATCATCAAAGATCAAAGTGTTGGTGTAAGCCCTAGAGGCCAATACTTTTTGGTACTTGTATCGGATTATTCGTTTAATAATAAAAGGCATTTCTTTATTATGTTTGTCTTTCAGAATAATAAAGTCCCTAGAATAGTTAGTTTGTTTAATGAAATGTTAAGTGTGACTTATTCATGAGATCCCATTAAACATAAAGACATTATTCTTAAAATATCCGTAGTCAAGCTTTATTGCAAAGTGGGATAACATTAAAAGCATTGAGACTATTATGAAGATAGACTGATGATCACATCTCATGGATCATGGATAAAGAGTTATCAAGTCTTGACATAGGTATAAATATTAGGAGTAATATTTATACCGGATTGACCCGCTATGAGAATACTACATAGTATGTTATGCAAAGTGTCATAAGTTATTCTCATGGTGATAATGGTGTATTACCACCCTTCGACCTGAAACCACTATGGACCCTAGATGTAGAGTCGGGTGCTTTATTGCTGATCAAACATTATCCGTAACTGGATGATCATAAAGACAGTTGATGGGCACTCCACGAAGCATGCTGAGGGACATGAGTGTCCTAGATGGAATTTGCCAATCCTGCATAACAGGAGAAATGTCTAAGGGCCCAATATTGAACTGGACAAGGATGACACAGTGTATGCCTTGTGTTCAATATAGACATAGGGGCAAAAGGGTAATTGTACAAACATATATTATCACGAAAAAGGTTTTGTCAAATCACATGACATTTTCGTGACTTGGGTAGCAGTGATGTGTTGCTAGATACCGCTTACTGTTTATTATGTTAAATATATAATTTAATATAATTACCAACGTTACGAAATCCTACAGGGTCACACACATAAGGACAGTTTGATGAGAGATAGAGAAATCAAAGGAACACCGTAAGGTACGGTGCACTTAAGTGAAAAATAGAAATTCGGATAATATAATAATAATTATTGTTATTTTATAATGGTTATAAAATAATAATAAAATAAATATATTTATTATAATAATAGTTATTATAATAATATATAATATTATTATGGATCATGTGAATTAGGGTTTTAGCCCGCAGCCCACAAGAGAGTCTATAAAAGGAACCCTTGTGATGAAGCTTTCACTTGATGCAATTTCGTTTTTGATTCTCTTTTCTCACTCAAATAATTCCGTTCGTAAGCAGCTAGCACTGTGACCGGAAGCTGTTCGTGTGGACTGAGTAGAGGCGTTGCACTTCATCAACGCTTGTGATCGCTGCATCAAAGATCTGAATCGCCACAAAGAGGTAACGATTCTATCACTGACCATGCTCATTCGTGAGGATCACTAAAGGAAAATTTTTGTTTTCCGCTGCGTTTAGATCGCAATTTTCCTTCACAAAGATCACTCAATATCTGGCTGGTTTTGATCCATTCTCATGTGCTGTTATCATCCTCTTCAAAAGTGAGGAATCAATCGGTTAGCAAGATCCAAGGCCAAGAAACAAGAGGTGTTGCATACAGAAGCAAGAGCTTCACTCACTGATCAAGATCTGAGCATTGGTGTTGGTGGATTCACGAGTTTCCATAGCTGTTTTCAAGCTTTTGCATCAGGTGCGTTTTCATTCAAATTGATTAGTTCAGTTAGTTTAGCATAGTTTTGTTAGTATAAATGTGATCTAGGTGGTTAGTAGAGCAATTAGGATGAGTTTGGAGTAGTTTAGTGATGATTGTTGACAGGTTGCTAGAACTGTTAGGGCTTGGAACTTGTAGTAGAGTGCATCATAATCTTAGTTTGATAGGTCAGAATGATCACCATTAGTCATGGAAGGGATTAGTCTAGGTTTGATGGAGAATTATGTTGGTAAGTTGCAGAGTATTTCCATGGTGACCAGAACTTGTCTCGATCGGGTTTATTGATTGGCTGAGTTTTAATGCAAACAAAGACCATAGGCTTGTAGAGGGAGAGATTTAGAGTAAGTTTCATGTTTATATCGTGGCGTTTCATGGACTGTGGAGTGAGAACTGAGAGCTTGAAGTTGGCTCGTGCATGGTTGCCATGGAGGGAAACCCTAGCTCTCATTTGATCCATTGAGGAAGACGAATCTTGAGCGTCCAATTCGTGTGGACTTTTGACCTCAGAAGCCCATCGTGTGGCTGAGGTTTAATTCTGATTTTGGAGGGAAGTGTAGAAGCCCTAAACGCACCGTTTCATTTAATGAAACGGGCGGGCTTGAGTGTGTATTGCTAATCCCACCACCCCACTGCCAGGCCCAATCAGTTTTGAACGTGATTTCATTCCTATTCTCACCCCCTGCTGGTTTTCTTTTTATTTCATATTTCTGAAGTGGTTCTGGGCCTAACTCAATGTGCTACGCACACCCCCCGTTTGCTGGCCCACTGGATTTTGAACTAAGCGTGGTTTCTATTAGTACACCCCCTATCATTTTAATTGATTTAATTGTTTTTAATTCCACTTTAATTTTTACCAACTTTAAAAATTCATAATAAATAGATAAAAAATCATTTTTAATCCATTCTTTTTACATCATTTTCATTAGAATGTGTAGAAAATTTTCATTAAATAAAATTGCATTTTTATTTTTATTTGATATTTTTTCCATATTTTCTAAATAAATGTCATTTTAAATAGCTTCATTTCATGCATGATTTTAGTAATTTTTGTTCTATTAAATGCTTTCATATTTTTTGTTCATTCTTTTTATGTTGTTTAGATTAGATGTTGAACTTGTAGAAACAATTTAGTCCTCATTTTTAGAAATTAATTTTAGGTGTTTAATGTAGGCTTGAACAACATGAACAAATTAGGGTTTTTAGGGGGTGACTTAGGAAGTTTGATTCTTTCCCTTAGGACTTAGGGTTTGACTAGTTTAGCTATGGGACTATAGGGGCTATGGGTAGTTATTAGATCCCTTAGAGAAAAGTTAGGATTCCCCTACTGCTATTAGTACTCTGTATCTATCTGATTGTCTGGTGTGGTGTGCCCTCT
Organism: Lathyrus sativus; assembly: GCA_963859935.3. Taxonomy (NCBI): domain Eukaryota; kingdom Viridiplantae; phylum Streptophyta; class Magnoliopsida; order Fabales; family Fabaceae; genus Lathyrus; species Lathyrus sativus. The sequence continues at coordinate 187,738,226 of OZ012737.1, forward strand.
GGGGATTGTTGCTTGCTTGTTTGGGTATTGGGTTTGTCTGGGGACTTGGGAGAGTTGAAGGCTTGAGGAGATGAAGACCATTGGATATTCAGAGATTGAGGATCAACTGCCAGAGTTGGAGAGGAGGTTCTTGCTAGCAGCTGCTGAGGAGACTAGGGTTTAGGAGCTAGGCAGAGCTCTAGGTTAGAAAGCTTGTTTCTCAAACATGGATTGCCTTGTCTGCATCCATTCTTCTCTGTGATGCAGAGTCTCTCTAAGACACTCACCCCCTTCCTTTGGAAGGCTTGGTGATAGGGTCTATGAGATAGAACTCTTGAGAGAAAATGTCTCTTGTGTTAGAAGCAGTCTGTTCACCACCCTTGGTAGTCAGCTGATTGCTTAACACCCAATTCACTCTTGTGACTGATCCCTCATCCTGGAGGTTTGAACTTGAAGAAAAGCCATTGCAGATAGAAGACTGATGATCAGAGCCCTTACCTGAAGGCCATGAAGATGGAGATTGATGCTTGTTGAAGCCTGTAGCTGAATGGAGATTACTTGGAGCCAGATGTTGAGTCAGAGCTGCTGAAGCTGTTGTTTCTTTTGCTGTTGTATTTTATTGCTGATGTATTGATTGGTTTTCTGGACTGTATTGTTTGCTGTTTACCCTGCTGGGTTGAAAGTGAAGTCTGTTCACTTTTGCCTATTGTTTTCTAGGTTCGAGGTTGAGTGGAACTCCCTTGCCTCGCTTGTACTGTTGCATCCATGCATTTTACTATTTTACTGTATATATCTGATATTGTTTCTGTTTCTGCCTATCCCGTAGGATCTCTGTTTCTCTCTGTGCAAGAGAGGAGCATGATAGACACTAGGTCTTAACCCATGCATGATAACATTAGGTTAGTTTGTTTCCCTTTGCAACCGTAGGTTAGAGTTCTGTCTCTTTCTTTCTCAAAACAAACAGAAAAAACACATAAAGATTTCAAACACAATAAAAGACACTTCTTTCGTAAAAGAATGTGAACTCATCAAAACGTCATTTTTGTCCGCTTGGACCGCTAATCAGAAAAACCTTTTTCAGAAGGAATAAAATCAATCCAGAACAAGCTTGTGTCGTACGTGGCCCGAACTACGTTTGCTCTGATCTTCCATGCTGTGTGGAAGTACGTAGGCATAGGATGCGATATCCTAGCGAGCAACCTTCCCCTCCTTTCCCGTAGGTAGGCGAACTACGTTGACTCTGATTTCTCGTTCCAGACGGGAATACGTAGGCATAAAGTGCGATACTTTGCCGAGTCATTTTTTATTTTCATTTTCTTTTCTTTTAACCCCAGACCTTTAGCGTAGATAGAATAACAATCCATACCCGAAAACAAGCGTGGATCCCGTCGAGTACGACGGACGTGAGGGGTGCTAATACCTTCCCCTTGCGTAACCGACTCCCGAATCCAGGTTTTGGTTGCGATGACCATCCCTTTCCCGTGTTGTGCGAGGTTTACTCTGGGCGTTTCCTTTCCCTCCCGTGGGATAAATAACGCACGGTGGCGACTCTTCTGTTCAGCCGGCGCCGATTTTCGCAGTAGCGACAACAAGGAAATGAAGATGTTGTCATGCTCGCTAGCTTGCTCGTCTAGCGAGTTCCTAGCGAGCACTCGCTACCTGTTCGCCTAGCGAACAAGCTCGCGAAGGAAAACAGAGGCTACTGTAAGGCTTCGCTACCTACTCGTTGTAGCGAGGTTCTAGCGAATCCTTCGCTACCTCACTCGCTACCACTGAACAAGATCAAATACATTCTATCCAAGTCTGGGACTACTCACTAGCTTGCTCGCTTAGAGAGTTGCTTGCGAACATTCGCGACCTGCTCGCCTAGCGAAGGTGCTAGCGAACGTCTGCGATGTTCAAAACCCTCACTGTCCAAAACTCTCCAAAACTCCCAAAATCGCCTGATTCAATTCCAACGAGTTCCAGTACTCTTAGTCTAACAATCCTCGACTAACCTACACCACTTATTCCGAATTCCACCCGTTAAAACCTTGATTCTACCGATTAAACTCATTTATGCCCTAGAATGGAAAATGGAGAAAACATCCAAACAATCCAAACCAATCATACATAATCATATACATTGTTAGGATAATAACATTTCACACCCTTACCTTGGTTAAATCGAAGCTAGAAGTTGTTCTTGAGCTTTCCAAGCTTTTTCCCCTTTTTCTCCTCTTTTCTCCTCTTCCTCTTTCTTTCTCTTCTTTTTCTCTTATGTATGTATATTTCCTTCCTTTCTTTCTCTTTTTCACTTATACTCTTTCTATTCTATTTCTCTCCAAACATCCACTAATCCATTTCTCATAAAATATCTCAACTTAATATTAAATACTTAATGTCTAAAATACCCTCCAATCTATTTTCCCCGAAACTCTCAAAATCAGTAAAATAGCTTAATATGCAAACATAACATATTAACACATAAATTCCACAATTAAAATATTAATCACCCAAATCAATTAATTAATATAAATAATTAATTATCAAAAATTGGGCTGTTACAACTCTCCCCCACTTCAGGAATTTTCGTCCTCGAAAATGTTACCTGATCCAAACAACTCCGGATACGACTCTCATATTCCACTCTCTAATTCCCAAGAATATCATCAATTTGATCTAAGTGAAAACACACTAAATCAACTCCAAAGTCTTTATCGAAAATACTCAACGGACCATTCAACCACACAAAAGGAGTAATTACTGAACCCACAGCAGGAGTATCAATAACTATACCACCATTCATAACAGACAATTCAAGATTCAATCTCTTAACACAATCAAAAGACTCCAATATCAACTATAGCGACCAAAGGTATATCATTAATGAAGCACGTACCTCAGATCAATCGATCTTCACTAGCAGTCTCCGATCCCGATAAAGCAAACACTTTCCTGTTCCCTTGAGTCTTCTTTGGCTTGTTACACTTGGTGCTAATGTGCCCTTGCTCACCACAGTTGTAGCAAGTCACATTCGCACCGCTTCTGCACTCGAAAGCCTTGTGGCCTGGCTTACCACACTTGAAACATTCTTTTCCAACGCTTTTGCACTCAGAAGCACGATGTCCTTCTTTACCGCATTGATAACACTTCACCGGAGTAGGAGTTCCTCCCCCATTCGGCTTCTTTCCATCTTCAGCTTTCTGTCTCCCCTTATCAGCTGGAGTCACATACGGCTTTTCTCTGAATTGACCTTTTCCTTTCTTGTCTTTTAAACTTTTATAGTAGGCAGATCTAGCTCTACTATCTTCATCAAAAATCCTGCTTTTGTTCACCAACTCAGAAAATCGCCTAATTTCCTGATAACCAACGACTTGCTTGACTTCAGGCCTTAAACCATTCACAAAATTAAGACACTTGGATCTCTCAGCATTAGCAGTGTTGTAATGAGGACAAAACTTAATCAATTCCTCAAACCTTGCAGCATACTCGGCCACAGTTGAGTCACCCTGCTTCAGCTCAAGGAATTCAATTTCCTTCTTACCACACACATCTTCTGGAAAATACTTCTCCAGAAATGCCTCTCTAAAAACATCCCAAGTAACCATAACCTCATCTTATTCAAACCTCTGGCGAGTGTTACTCCACCAGTCCTCAGCTTCCTCTTCAAGCATATGAGTGCCAAACTGCACCCTCTGCACATCCGAACAATTCATGACTCGAAAGATCTTCTCGATTGCTTTCAGCCATACCTGTGCTTTGTCGGGTTCATGAGTTCCCTTGAAAATCGGCGGATTGTTCCTTTAGAACCTTCCCAAAGCACGAAACTCGTCATCAGCGTTGTTTCCAGCATTTGCGTTGGCTTGTGGATTCTGCCCAATCGCTCCAGCCAACATCGCCAAAGCATCAGCAATCGCTTCATCATTCCTGCCTGCAACCATTGTTCTTGATTCCCACAACAAATCCTTGTTAGAACAACGATACTGATAGTGTTGCACACATATATCAAATGCAAAGGGAATGAACACATTAACAACTTGGTCAACTGACCGACCTGCTCTGATACCACTTATGTAACACCCCCTTCTACACCCCTAAATAACAAATAAATCACTTAGGCACAAATTCGATTTTCATCATAGTATAATTGAAAACATGGTATAAAAGGAGCATGTCACACAATACGGAAAATAAAACATACAACACCTGCTCGATAAAAGACATGCAACAGTGGGGTAGTTTCAACAAAGGAACTTCGTCCTTACACCCACATTTCAATATTTAGAATTAACAGCGGAAAAGCTAAACATTGAATCACTTTAACATGTAATCATATAAATACATATCATTCAGTTTGATTCACCACATCATTCATGTTTACATAGACATTTTCATCAGATACATATACAAATGTATCCCAAAAGAATGCTATACAATCCTAACTACCCGGTGCTACATATCAGAGCTGGTCGACAACAGAATGAAGCTATACTTCACAAAAGACCTCGATCAAAGCTAATCTGCAATGCCTCATAGAGCATTATAAAATAGCAGAAGGGTGAGAAATATTATCATAATAATCAATGCACATAAACATAAATATATGTGTGTGTGTGTGTGTGTGTGTGTGTGTGTGTGTGTGTGTGTGTGTGTGTGTGTGTGTGTGTGTGTGTGTCTGTGTGTGTCTGTGTGTCTGTGTGTGTGTGTATAACAGAAAATATACATGCTTCACATTCTCACCGCAATTCATCATAATTCCTTCATATACACCTCAACGTACATATTCACAATTCGCATCATTGTTCATAAACATACACATTCATATTTCTTCACCACCATTCGTCATAAAGTAGATATACATACATACATACATATATATATATATATATATATATATATATATATATATATATATATATATATATATATATATATATATATATATATATATATATATATATAAATATATATATATATATATAACAAAGCATATTTATCATTTCATATATCCACAATTCATAACTATCAATTCAACAATTCATGCACATATGCATATATTCACACAACATTTATCCTTATGTCATGTGACTCAATACAACTCAATGCAACTCATCAATTCCTATTCAAATTATAGGTACATCACTCATACCCCACTAGGAACAACAACATAGTCATTCTACCCCAGTGAACACAAACACTAGGAACAACATCATAGTCATTCTACCCCAGTGAACACCAACACTAGGAAAAACATCATAGTCATTCTACCCCAGTGCGTACGACTGTATCACGTATACTCCACTAGGAACAACATCTCAGTTATTCTACCCCAGGGCGAACCCCACCAGGAACAACATCTCAGTTATTATACCCCGGTGATTATTCCACTAGGAACGACATCGTAGTCATTCTACCCCAGTGTATACGACCATGTCACTATACCTCACCAGGAACAACATCAGTCATTCTACCCCGGTGATCATTTCACTAGGAACAACATCATAGTCATTCTACCCCAGTGATTACTCCACCAGGAACGATATCTTATCATTCTACCCTAGTGAGTACGAGTTTTGTACATACACATATTTCATAAAACAATTATATACACTTAAGACCGTTTTCGCATCTTAATCTCATGCATACTCAAATAATTCATCACACAAGAATTATAACATGATTGCACACTCACACATCATATCAAAGTACTCATACTTTAAACATTTTCACATTGATCAAGCAATGCACACATATTCCCTAATATGTTCTCATGCATTCTTCACATACAATCGCATACAAACAATATGCATTCACAATATCGCGCCAACGGCAACGAAACTCAATCACATTCATCATACATTTTTAATCAATTTAAAAAATGCATATATTTTCCAAAAGGCCACATTTCACAATTGATTCCACAATCTAGGATTCACACCATACGGCTACCCACAACATATCACACAATCAGCATGCAAACCATTCATTTCCGATAAGGATTGAACACAATCGAACCGAACAATTAACATTGGATGGAAACACAAGGAAATGAAGATGTTGTCATGCTCGCTAGCTTGCTCGTCTAGCGAGTTCCTAGCGAGCACTCGCTACCTGTTCGCCTAGCGAACAAGCTCGCGAAGGAAAACAGAGGCTACTGTAAGGCTTCGCTACCTACTCGTTGTAGCGAGGTTCTAGCGAATCCTTCGCTACCTCACTCGCTACCACTGAACAAGATCAAATACATTCTATCCAAGTCTGGGACTACTCACTAGCTTGCTCGCTTAGAGAGTTGCTTGCGAACATTCGCGACCTGCTCGCCTAGCGAAGGTGCTAGCGAACGTCTGCGATGTTCAAAACCCTCACTGTCCAAAACTCTCCAAAACTCCCAAAATCGCCTGATTCAATTCCAACGAGTTCCAGTACTCTTAGTCTAACAATCCTCGACTAACCTACACCACTTATTCCGAATTCCACCCGTTAAAACCTTGATTCTACCGATTAAACTCATTTATGCCCTAGAATGGAAAATGGAGAAAACATCCAAACAATCCAAACCAATCATACATAATCATATACATTGTTAGGATAATAACATTTCACACCCTTACCTTGGTTAAATCGAAGCTAGAAGTTGTTCTTGAGCTTTCCAAGCTTTTTCCCCTTTTTCTCCTCTTTTCTCCTCTTCCTCTTTCTTTCTCTTCTTTTTCTCTTATGTATGTATATTTCCTTCCTTTCTTTCTCTTTTTCACTTATACTCTTTCTATTCTATTTCTCTCCAAACATCCACTAATCCATTTCTCATAAAATATCTCAACTTAACATTAAATACTTAATGTCTAAAATACCCTCCAATCTATTTTCCCCGAAACTCTCAAAATCAGTAAAATAGCTTAATATGCAAACATAACATATTAACACATAAATTCCACAATTAAAATATTAATCACCCAAATCAATTAATTAATATAAATAATTAATTATCAAAAATTGGGCTATTACAACTCTCCCCCACTTCAGGAATTTTCGTCCTCGAAAATGTTACCTGATCCAAACAACTCCGGATACGACTCTCATATTCCACTCTCCAATTCCCAAGAATATCATCAATTTGATCTAAGTGAAAACACACTAAATCAACTCCAAAGTCTTTATCGAAAATACTCAACGGACCATTCAACCACACAAAAGGAGTAATTACTGAACCCACAGCAGGAGTATCAATAACTATACCACCATTCATAACAGACAATTCAAGATTAAATCTCTTAACACAATCAAAAGACTCCAATATCAACTATAGCGACCAAAGGTATATCATTAATGAAGCACGTACCTCAGATCAATCGATCTTCACTAGCAGTCTCCGATCCCGATAAAGCAAACACTTTCCTGTTCCCTTGAGTCTTCTTTGGCTTGTTACACTTGGTGCTAATGTGCCCTTGCTCACAACAGTTGTAGCAAGTCACATTCGCACCGCTTCTGCACTCGAAAGCCTTGTGGCCTGGATTACCACACTTGAAACATTCTTGTCCAACGCTTTTGCACTCAAGAGCACGATGTTCTTCTTTACCGCATTGATAACACTTCAGCGGAGTAGGAGTTCCTCCCCCATTTGGCTTCTTTCCATCTTCAGCTTTCTGTCTCCCCTTATCAGCTGGAGTCACATACGGCTTTTCTCTGAATTGACATTTTCCTTTCTTGTCTTTTAAACTTTTATAGTGGGCAGATCTAGCTCTACTATCTTCATCAAAAATCCTGCTTTTGTTCACCAACTCAGAAAATCGCCTAATTTCCTGATAACCAACGGCTTGCTTGACTTCAGGCCTTAAACCATTCACAAAATTAAGACACTTGGATCTCTCAGCATTAGCAGTGTTGTAATGAGGACAAAACTTAATCAATTACTCAAACCTTGCAACATACTCGGCCATAGTTGAGTCACCCTGCTTCAGCTCAAGGAATTCAATTTCCTTCTTACCACACACATCTTCTGGAAAATACTTCTCCAGAAATGCCTCTCTAAAAACATCCCAAGTAACCATAACCTCATCTTATTCAAACCTTTGGCGAGTGTTACTCCACCAGTCCTCAGCTTCCTCTTCAAGCATATGAGTGCCAAACTGCACCCTCTGCACATCCGAACAATTCATGACTCGAAAGATCTTCTCGATTGCTTTCAGCCATACCTGTGCTTTGTCTGGTTCATGAGTTCCCTTGAAAATCGGCAGATTGTTCCTTTAGAACCTTCCCAAAGCACGAAACTCATCATCAACGTTGTTTCCAGCATTCGTGTTCGCTTGTGGATTCTGCCCAATCGCTTCAGCCAACATCGCCAAAGCATCAGCAATCGCTTCATCATTCCTGCCTGCAACCATTGTTCTTAATTCCCATAACAAATCCTTGTTAGAACAACCATACTGATAGTGCTGCACACACATATCAAATGCAAAGGGAGTGAACACATTAACAACTTGGTCAACTGACCGACCTGCTCTGATACCACTTATGTAACACCCCCTTCTACACCCCTAAATAACAAATAAATCACTTAGGCACAAATTCGATTTTCATCATAGTATAATTGAAAACATGGTATAAAAGGAGCATGTCACACAATACGGAAAATAAAACATACAACACCTGCTCAATAAAAGACATGCAACAGTGGGGTAGATTCAACAGAGGAACTTCGTCCTTACACCCACATTTCAATATTTAGAATTAACAGCGGAAAAGCTAAACATTGAATCACTTTAACATGCAATCATATAAATACATATCATTCAGTTTGATTCACCACATCATTCATGTTTACATAGACATTTTCATCAGATACATATACAAATGTATCCCAAAAGAATGCTATACAATCCTAACTACCCGGTGCTACATATCAGAGCTGACCGACAACAGAATGAAGCTATACTTCACAAAAGACCTCGATCAAAGCTAATCTGCAATGCCTCATAGAGCATTATAAAATAGCAGAAGGGTGAGAAATATTATCATAATAATCAATGCACATAAACATATATATATATATATATATATGTGTGTGTGTGTGTGTGTGTGTGTGTGTGTGTGTGTGTGTGTGTGTGTGTGTGTGTGTGTGTGTGTGTGTGTGTGTGTGTGTCTGTGTGTGTGTGTATAACACAAAATATTCATGCTTCACATTCTCACCGCAATTCATCATAATTCTGTCATATACACCTCAACGTACATATTCACAATTCGCATCATTGTTCATAAACATACACATTCATATTTCTTCACCACCATTCGTGATAAAGTAGATATACATACATACATACATACATATATATATATATATATATATATATATATATATATATATATATATATATATATATATATATATATATATATATATATATATATATATATATATATATATATATATATATATATATATATATATATATATATATATATATATATATATATATATATATATATATATATATATATATATATATATATATATATATATATATATATATATATATATATATATATATATATATATATATATATATATATATATATATATATAACAAAGAATATTTATCATTTCATATATCCACAATTCATATTATTGTACATAACCATACACAATCATGTTTATTTACCAATTCATAACTATCAATTCAACAATTCATGCATATATGCATATATTCACACAACATTTATCCTTATGTCATGTGACTCAATACAACTCAATGCAACTCATCAATTCCTATTCAAATTATGGGTACATCACTCATACCCCACTAGGAACAACAACATAGTCATTCTACCCTAGTGAACACAAACACTAGGAACAACATCATAGTCATTCTACCCTAGTGAACACCAACACTAGGAAAAGCATCATAGTCATTCTACCCCAGTGCGTACGACTGTATCACGTATACTCCACTGGGAACAACATCTCAGTTATTCTACCCCAGGGAGCACCCCACCAGGAACAACATCTCATATATTCTACCCCGGTGATTATTCCACTAGGAACGACATCTTAGTCATTCTACCCCAGTGTATACGACCATGTCACTATACCTCACCAGGAACAACATCAGTCATTCTACCCCGGTGATCATTTCACTAGGAACAACATCATAGTCATTCTACCCCAGTGATTACTCCACTAGGAACGATATCTTATCATTCTACCCTAGTGAGTACCAGTTTTGTACATACACATATTTCATAAAACAATTATATACACTTAAGACCGTTCTCGCATCTTAATCTCATGCATGCTCAAATAATTCATCACACAAGGATTATAACCTGATTGCACACTCACACATCATATCAAAGTACTCATACTTTCAAAATTATCACATTTATCAAGCAATACACACATATTTCCTAATATGTTCTCATGCATTCTTCACATACAATCGCATACAAACAATATGCATTCACAATATCGCGCCAACGGCAACGAAACTCAATCACATTCATCATGCATTTTTAATCAATTTAAACAATGCATATATTTTCCAAAAGGCCACATTTCACAATCGATTCCACAATCTAGGATTCACGTCATACGACTACCCACAACATATCACACAATCAGCACGCAAACCATTCATTTCCGATAAGGATTGAACACAATCGAACCAAACAATCAACATTGGATGGAAACACAAGGAAATGAAGATGTTGTCACGCTCGCTAGCTTGCTCGCCTAGCGAGTTCCTAGCGAGCACTCGCTACCTGTTCGCCTAGTGATCAAGCTCGCGAAGGCAAATAGAGGCTAATGTAAGGCTCCGCTACCTGCTCATTGCAGCAAGGTCCTAGCGAATCCTTCGCTACCTCACTCGCTACCAGCGAACAAGATCAAATACATTCTGTCCAAGTCTGGGAGCACTCGCTAGCTTGCTCGGTTAGCGAGTTGTTAGCGAACACTCGCGACCTGCTCGCCTAGCGAAGGTGCTAGCGAACGTCTGCGATGTTCAAAACCCTCACTGTCCAAAACTCTCCAAAACTCCCAAAATCACCCGATTCAATTCCAACGAGTTCTAGTACTCTTAGTCTAACAATCCTTGACTAACCTACACCACTTATTCCGAATTCCACCCGTTAAAACCTTGATTCTACCGATTAAACTCATTTATGCCCTAGAATGGAAAATGGAGAAAACATCCAAACAATCCAAACCAGTCATATATAATCATATAAATTGTTAGGATAATAACATTTCACACCCTTACCTTGATTAAATCGAAGCTAGAAGTTGTTCTTGAGCTTTCCAAGCTTTTTCCCCTTTTTCTCCTCTTTTCTCCTCTTCCTCTTTCTTTCTCTTCTTTTTCTCTTATGTTTTTATATTTCCTTCCTTTCTTTCTCTTTTTCACTTATACTCTTTCTATTCTATTTCTCTCCAAACATCCACTAATCTATTTCTCATAAAATATCTCAACTTAACATTAAATACTTAATGTCTAAAATACCCTCCAATCTATTTTCCCCGAAACTCTCAAAATCGGTAAAATAGCTTAATATGCAAACATAATATATTAACACATAAATTCCATAATTAAAATATTAATCACCCAAATCAATTAATTAATATAAATAATTAATTATCAAAAATTGGGCAGTTACATTTTCCTTTCAAGAAGAGAGATTCATGTTCAATCTCAAGCAAGGGTTTCATTTGCAAACCATCAAGAGATCTTTGCCATCAGAGTTGGGTTTCAAAGCTCCTTGAGGAGAGAAGTTTGTGTAAGGATTTCACCTCCTATCCTGAGAATCATCAGAGGATCACCAGAGGGTCAGGAGGTCACCATTTTGGATAGGGCATGATTTAAAAGCTCAATGTGTATCTTGAGAGGTCTTTATGGAGCTTGTATGGTCATTCAATTCATCTGCAAGAGTCTCAGTCAAAGGATATGGTACTAGGGTTTCATCTGGTCAACCCAAAGTCAATTGTGGACTTGAGAGGGTTCAAGACTTGGTTCTAAGTCATACAAGCCATGGGAAGTCATCTTGAAGCATCTAGGATGTCATGTTGAGATCAAATTAAGGAGATTCAGGAGTTTAAGGAGTTACTAAATTAGGGTTTCAGTTGATTTTAGTGTAAAATCCCCTTCTTTGGTGCCTAACTTCAAGGACATTTTTCTCTATGATGTAAGTCTAATCTCATTTTTCCATAAACATGAAACTTTTTCATCACCTTTAAAGCTTTCTCTTGAGTACAAGAACTCATCCATTTAGTTTGTACATCTCAAGTTATGACATCAACAAGTTGGTGTCATCAGATGAAAAGAATTTTGGTCAACTCAAAGTCAACTCACTTCCAAAGCATTTTTCACTTGGAATCAAGTTTCTCCTCACTTTCAAGTGAACATGAAAGTTATTCCTCATCATCTTAGCTTTCAAAAAAGTCCTAGAAGTCCTCATTATCATATGTTCATCTCAAGTTATAGTCTTCACAAGACAAGGGTAGTTTTGGAAACTTCATTATAAGTCATTCATTTCAATGGTCCATTTCATGAACTTCAAGGCTTCATATTAAACTTTCTGCCACATGAAAGTTGTGTCACATTGCCTTAGCTTCATGATGAACTTGATTTCCATGGCATTTGGTGGATTGTGTGATCTTTTGAGCCATTTTGAAAGTGAAAATTTGACTTTTGGTCATGATTTGGATTTCTTACATTACTTGTCATAAGATGAATTGATTTTTGAATTTTTGGCATCATTCCAATACCATTACATGACCATGATGTATCTTACCGAATTTGTGCAAACAATAGGACATGTATCATGCTTCTTTTTCTAATGTTACACCATAAAAATTCATGCACCAAAACCTTACACCAAGACATTATACATGACTCAAACCAATCCTATTGTTTTCTACACACTCCAAATGCACAATTGCTGACCCAAAAAGAAGTGTATGATGTTGAACCCGTGTGTATGCAAAAGTGGAAGTTTTGGGCAAGAATTTGAAATCAACCAATACAAGCATTATGGGCCTGTATGGAATGTTCAAATCCATCATATATAAACTAAAATAAAAACCCTAATCATCAGAATTGGTTTTTGCTGCGTGAGAAGGAGAGAGCACTTCAAATTTCTTCAAACTTTTCTCGTCTTCGAATCAGCCATTTCCTTGGATTGTTCTTCAAACTGGTGCTCAAATCATCTTCATCAAAGCTCAAGGAGGAGTTTAGCATCATTAAATAGAAGCTTGCATCCATTTTCAAGAGCCAACGGAGCAACTCTGTTTGGTAAGTTTTCCCCACTTAAATTTCTCATTTTAGGCATTGTTTAGGTTGCATTCTAGGTGCATCTGAAGTCCTACGCAATGTAGGTAATGATTGTGTTATTTTCATGGTTGTTTAATGCACTTTCAATTTGAACATTCAATAATCGTGGCTTGTTTTTACCCTTGTTTAAGGACCTTTTTAAAAAATGATTGATGGATTCATGATCCTTGTTGAAAGGGATTTCGATTGGTACCAGATTTCACCATTTTTATTGAGATTTAATGACTGGTCTCCGGCGAGCTGGCCGGAGAAGACGACCGGAGCCCTAGCTCCGACGTCTGGTTCAATTCAGGTGGAAAGCTGACATGGCTGGTTTGAATTATTGACTCATGATTTGTCACGCCCAGATTCGTTTGACTTTGCCTACGTGTTGGTTTGAATCCACGCTGGATTAATGAAACGCAGAGTTTCATTTAAACTCTGGTTCCATTTGGATTGGGATTTGGTCCCTTTTATTATCCACACCCCCCTGATTGGAGGCCCAAGCATGTTATTCAGGAACCCAGTTCAATTGGTTTTACTTATTTCACCCCCTTTCGCTATTGCTCTTCATTTTATTTCTTTTATTTTGCATTTCAATTTTAATTGTTTTAAAATGATTTTATGCATTCAAAAAATCCCTAAAAATCATTTTCGGTTATTTTAGGATGTTATTTAATTTTTAAATATTTTTATTTTTATTTTCCATTTATTTTATTATTTTTTATGGAATTTAAGATTTAATGTGTTTCATGGTGTTTACCCTAATTTGAATTGAATCATTTACCCTCAATTTTAAATCCCCTAGGACCAAACTTTTATCCCACTTAGGTGATGGGTTAAAGAGTTTAGAGGGTTGATTTGAGTGGTCAATGATCATTTTTCATTTGATTTTCCTTTGACTTTTGTTGACCCTCGACACATACTCGATAAGGTGGAATACCATGCCTTCTTGGACTTTGTTGATGGTGCTTTTAATTGAATTGGATCATGAGGTTTTTCTTGCTATTTTATGATTGACAAATATTGATTTGATGATTTATTTGAGATTTATTGGACTTGTCTTCTATTTTTAGTAGTTGCTTCAAATTCAAGTCTTTTTAGGGTTACTTACACATACTAGTTTGACCTAAAACTTTGGGATATGATCATAAGTGATCCCCTAAGCACCTTTTGAGCTTTGATACATCTTTCTAACATGCTTGAGGTGCTGACATGCTTGTTAGGGGTCATTTGAATGTGTAACTTGTATCACAAGTCATCTTCGAATCATGCTTATCCACTTGTTCTAAGTGTTGAGTTTGTACTTGAACTTTGGTTCTTCCCTTGTACATGATCGTGCTTGTGCTTGCCTCTTGTTTTAACCTTGAATTTGAGGCCTTCCTCTTGTGGTTTCACTTTTGCCCTAGGTGATTTACCACATGTTCATGATGATTTGGTGTTGATGTATACACTTTGAGTTTGTCAGGAACATTTGTGCTTGTTTTGCATTGATTGCTTTCTTCTCTTTATATGATCAAATAAGGATGTTTGGTTGAGATAACCTTCATGTGGTTGCTACCTTATCCTCTTTCTCTCATCATTTCTTTGATCATACTTCTTTACTCTTGTTTTATGCTTAGTATTCCTCTTTTGTGATGATTGATGGTTGATGGTTATAGGAGTTTACTTCTCTCATTTCATCTCATCCTTCTTGACTTCTTTAAGTCCTATCTTTGTGTTTGAGTCTCTTGTTTTTAGTCTTGTTGCATCTTCTCATACTTGCGTTTGTGTTTGCATTTCATGTTTTCATCTCTTATTGCATTGACTTGTTTAAGTCACTTTCATCCTTCATCTCTGTTCATCTGTGATTGAATTGCTATGTGTTTACTTGTGCTCTTTTGCCATGATCCCTTAGGATTCCTAGTCCCTCTACTTAAGATGGGAGTAGGAGAGACATTAGGCTTTCAATCCTTTGCATGATAACATTATGTAGTTCCCTTTTAAATCCCAGCTTTGGGATCAAATTGCATGATAACGTTAGGGTTGATTAGGTCCCCTTAGAGTGTTGTGTCTTATCTTCTCTTATCATAACTTCTTAAGACACTTAATAAACGTTAACACTTGTTGTACACTACGAGCCTTAAGTAATTGGGGAATGATGGGTGGGGGGCCTCCTCTCACACTGTCTTGAGTGTTTAGTGTATGCCCTTTGGGCGATATGCGATGCATTCGCTCTCAAGTCATAGTCTTTAGTGCAACATGAGTTTCAAATCTAACTCAATTAACTTCTTCTCATAAAAAAACACAAACAAAAAGATCAAGCCTTTTTATCCTTCGGGATTGTTTGCAAATCATTTTCAGAAAGAGTGTGTTAAGTTTTTGTTCTACCGCAAACAGGCATCGTGCCTAACTGCTAGAACGGATATTTAACCCTACTCAGTAAAACACTCGAACCGACCAGTGGTCTAGTTTACCCGAACTACGTTTGCTCTGATTTCTCATACCAGATGAGGATACGTATGTGTAATACCCCAAATTTTGCCCTAAGATTGGTCGTTTCAACTTGCATCTCATTTCATTTTGCATTGCGTTTAAACTAACCACTAAGGGAATGTGCAGTGGTTGATTTTTGCAGATAAATATCATGTGGCGCGCTGTTTGGTTCATGAAGGTTAAAATGGTCTTTTGTTTGCAGTTGGCTGACTTACGAACTTTGGGCTCTGGTCGGAACTCTGAACCGTTTGAATGAGGTATTGTGGTCTGAGTTGGAAGAGTTTAGTCGTGGAAGGACTCGAGTTGTTCAAGTTAAAATTATTCAGGTTGTCGAATGGAAGTTAGCAGAGAATATGATCATGTGGGTTTAATCGGACGAATTGGATGTTATCCTGATAAGTTTGTTCACTTGAGTTGCTGGAAATTTAGTCAGACGTTTCTACGAAAATGGGATTAGTTGGGTGAATCGGAGGAATAAAGAATTAATAAATGTGGAATTTCATTTTGTTTTCATTTTAAAATCAATCATATTGCATTTCTATTTTCATTATTCTAAAACATTTCTATTGCATTTCTTAATTTTGCTTTATTTGTTATTTTATGTTATTTTTTAACAATTTATTTTATAACGTATTTTCATGTTCATTTCATTTCATAATTTATTTTATGATTTATTTTATAATTTATTTCAACAAAAGCATATGTTTACATTAGTCTTCATTTCCATTTGCATGTCAAAAATAAAATAAATAAATTAAAGACTTTTATTATTGATGTTAATTCTTTACAAAATTGATAAATAAATAAATAAAGAATTTTATTAATAATTTTAGTTCTTTACAAAAAATAGTAAATAAATAAAATTACAAAATATATATAAAAAATTTAATTACATTCTTCATAAAAATATAAAAATTCCTAAAATTCCTCATGTTCTTCCAATTATCCGATTCCGAGGTTCCGATCTTGTTCGTACCTGTGAAATAAGCAAAGCAAGCAAATAAAATTTTATCGGTTAGTTTGACACCCTCAGAGATATCATCATCAGGAAAAGTGGTTTCGAAATAAGCTGTGGGCCAAAAGAGATTATTCGGAAAGTTGTTTGAGAAAAGAGATTTTCTCAAGAGGACAGTTTGCCCCATTGGGACCTTAACTCCAATCCTCCGAAAAAATCAATTCCGGCAAAATCCGACAATATCCAACAAGCGGAAATAGTTCAAACAAAACCAATTCAGAAACTGATTCAAAAACCAGTTCAAGAGAAACAGTTCACAAAAAAGTCTGTTCAACAAAATCCAAACCAGTTCAGGGAAATCCAGTGAACTGTTTCAGCCAACAAGGTCTGAGCCCAGCCAACAAACTTCCCAACGGATCCCACAAGCAAATAGTCAGCACTATTTTTCTGGGAAAAAGCAACACAAACCCAGCATGAAGTTCAACTTAAACCGTCAAAATAGCATGCAAACCATCCAGCGAGTACCTACAAACCAACAAACTCAGTCAATATGAAATAACAAGATCATCTGGAAATCTTGCAATAAAACCGCAAGGAATCCGTAAGAAAACGAAAGCCCACAATCCCAATCGTATAAAATCATCCAACAGAGTTCAGTTTAGGGGATCGAAAACCCTAACGAAAAAGCAGCGATAGTGCAAAGGTTCAGAAGCAGGTAGCTTCATCATCACCCATTCAAAAGAAAAAGAAGAGGAGATCGAAGCTTCATCATCATCCCCAAAGAGTTCCTCCGTCAGAAAGAAGAAGAGGGATTTTTCACATGCACCCCGACGGAAACCCGTAAAGACGAAAGCAGCGTGAACAAGACTCGGAAAAATCTTGAGGGATTCCATCATCATCTCCCCGGATCGGAACTCAGAAAGACACGTTGTGGCTGTCTCATTCTCATTGTTCAACACCTGCGAAGAAGAAGTGGAAAGAAGTTTCTGCGGCGGCCGTAAAAGCTTCACTACCACGGGCGACGAGTTTCAATTCACGGCCTAAGTTTCCCGCGACATCATCAGCGGTAAGAGATCTTTTCTGTTTTTTTGGTTTCTGATATTTTTGTTTCAGTTTGGGTAAAGGAAGAAACAGATGGAGATCACACATGCAAGCGCCGAAACCAGAGGAAGGAGATGAAGGAAAGTTCTGCGGCGCATGGAAAAAGGGGAAGAGATTGGGGTTCAAAACCCTAATCTTACCAGAGACACGTTTATAATCCATTTTTTATTTATTTTTTTATTTTTATTTTCATTTTTTATTGTCTCGTATGGATTATTAATTTCATTTTTCATTTTGTGTATTAATATTCAAGTTAATGTTTTAGGAAAAACCAAATCCCAAAATATGCATTTCATTCATAAAAATAATATTAAAAAAAAATAAAACTTCAATTTAGGATTTAGCTTTAATCAGGACTTGTATTAATCTTAATAATTCTAAACCCATTTGAAAGTTTGTCTTAATAAAAATTTAAAGTTTTTTCATAACTAAACAGAATTTTTTTTTTCATTAAGGTCTAAAACATTTTTCAAATAAAATTAAAACATTTTCAAATAAAATTAAGACATTTTTCAATGAGATTAAAACATTTTTACAATAAAATTAAAACTAATTTCTTTATTTAAATTAAAACAAATTTTTAGTAAACAATTAGAATAGGTCTCCATTAAAGTATGAAACTAATTCTCCTCTTTTCAATAAAAATTCAAAAAAATAAAGTTCATGCATTAGCCGTTTCATTTCCGTATAACCCCGTTAGTTTGTTTGTTTTAGATTACTGTCGTTTCAGTTATTGTACTATTTTTTGGCATGGATGTAATTTATGCGAGGCCATGATCGCAACTATTTTTATTTTCGCATT
Organism: Lathyrus sativus; assembly: GCA_963859935.3. Classification (NCBI taxonomy): domain Eukaryota; kingdom Viridiplantae; phylum Streptophyta; class Magnoliopsida; order Fabales; family Fabaceae; genus Lathyrus; species Lathyrus sativus. Next base: position 187,756,809 of record OZ012737.1, read on the forward strand.
TGTTTTTGGGATTTGTAACTTACGCGAGTGATCATCGCGATGCTCTTGTTACCATTTCTTTATCTTTCCGCACTTTAATTCCTTCCATATAATAATTTTCCATTTTTGCATGATTTACCGTTTGACCCCTCCGAAGGATTAGGTCTATCTGTTTGACCGCCGAGTCAATAGTCCTCTCCTTTGACCATTCCAAACCCTAATAGCCTAGGTGTTCCACCATGAACAAAAATGCCCTATACCCTAGCATTAGGTCAAAGAGTCACTGTACTCTGTTTTAGGGTTTTCCCGCCGTGGAACATTTAGTCAACCCTAATTTAACCCTAATTTTCAGTTACAAATTCAACGTAGAGATATGAGTTTCAAGACTCCACATAAGAGTGTCCTTAAGATACGTTTATTCCCCATTGAAACCTTGACCACCATCAAGAAGTTTCTAACCTCCCTTTCGAGGGGAACTACGATTACTCTGATTCCATTCCCTATTCAGGATACGTAGGCACAAGATGCGAATCTTGCCGAGTAAACTTAGGACTAACCCTTAGGTCTTTTAGGTCACTCTATCCTTTAGCTCAATATATATTTCAAACAGATAATGAAATAAAAAGAAAATAGCAAAAATAAACAAAAGGTTCCTCTAGAGTACTACAGAAGTGTAGGGTGCTAGTACCTTCCCTAAGCTTAACCAACCCCTTACCTAGGCCTCTTCCTGCATTGTGTTTACGATGCAAAAATAGGTTTTCCTTCTTTTGACCTTTTCCTTCGGATAAATCAAAGTCGGTTGTGAATCAAAAAATTGTGATTCAAACTAATTAATAGTTTGATATCCTATTCCCACCGCAACAGAAAATGGCGACTTCACTGGGGACCCTCCTAATTTTTAAGGGTTGCCCCTATTTTGTTTATTGTATAATATTTTATATTATTAATTATCTGTATATATTATTGTATATTGGGGGGTATCCTGTTATTGTGAGATAAGTCCTAACCCGGACTTGAGTGACCTTATTATAGGATGGCGATATATTCAACGAGGCTTATAGGGAGTGAGTCCCGACCAAGCTGACTTGAGAATCACCGCTCAGTTGAGACCCTTTCGAAAATGGTTCGGTTTAACGAGTACAATCGTGAAAACTCTTACTATTTTCGGAAAGGAGTCTATGATATTGAGGACCGTAGTACCTTAACACCACTTTGGCCTTATCTAGGACGTAGTGCGGGAACTATGGGGGAGTAGTCCCACAATAGTTTCTACGTGATACTACCCTCAAAAGATGTTCTCTTGAGAATATTATCGACCCCCGAGTCAGTCGGAAAGTTGATAATATCCGAAGGATGGACTGATGACTTTGGGAACTTCTTTAGAACCTTGTTCTGCAGGTACAACTAACCTTAGCACATACCCTATGGGGATGGGTAGACCCTAACTCCTTGTACATACCTTTAACCTAGGACTTGTGAATATATGTGCATTGCATACATAAAGTATCACATTGCATTATATTTCATGGAATTCAAATTTTATTTATGAATATTGCAGGGTACTATGGATTACAACAGAAGAAAAACTTTGAAATATACTTTTAAAAGTCCTAAGCTAGATGACCTAAGGAAGCTAGGATTTTTAATCCAAGATCGAGAAGGATTTTGTAACTGGTATGGAAGGTTGTTACCTTTGTTGGAATTTAAAGTGAACGAAGGACTTCTTTTGGTTTTGCTACAGTTCTACGATCCTGATTACCATTGCTTCACATTTCCCGACTATCAGTTACTACCTACTTTGGAAGAATATTCTCAGCTTGTAGGGTTGTCTATGGTGGATAAGACTTCTTTCCCTTTCTTGGAGAAGGACCCTAAAGAGCAGGATATTGCTAAAGCCACATGTTTGAAGGTATCCGACATTAAGGAGAATATGACTCATAAGGGTGAAATTTTTGGGTTACCTACAAAGTTCCTAATGGAGAAAGCCCAATATTATGCCGATCATTTAAGCATGCCTACCTTTGAGATGATCCTTGCCTTGCTTGTCTATGGAGTGTTGCTTTTCCCTAGTTTTGAAGGATTTGTGGACCTTAATGCCATCAAGATCTTCATGCGAAGGAACCCAGTACCAACCTTATTGGGTAACACTTATCATTCAGTCCATCTCCGAAACCTTCATGGTGAAGGGATGATTATCTGTTGTGTGTCGTTACTGTACAAGTGGTTTATTTCGCACTTGCCTAAGTCCGGTCCTTTTTGGAGTCCTGTCATACCATAAATTTGTCCTACCCTTTTGTAAATATTTTCGCATTTATCATTTCATGTCTTTTAGACACGTGTCTGCTTGCAATTGGCTGGTTTTTCAGAATTTATCTTTTGACCAGTCAAAGTGCGACACGTGGCCTAAGAACATTTTTGTGAATTTTTTATTTTCGTAAACTTTTTCTTTTTTTTTAAATCTACTAATAGTATATTTTTATTTTAGTAATTATTTTTTGGTTTTTTATAGATTTTAGTTTATTTATATATATTTTTATTGTTTATTTAATTGTTGATTGTTAATATTTAAGTATTAAGTAGTTGTTAATATTGATATCGTAATTATTAGATTATATTATTAGTATTTTTATTAACTAATTGGAAAAAATTGAAAAAAAGAAAATTGAAAAAAAAAGGAATTGAAAGAATCAGAATTGGTTTGGAGTAACGGGCCTGTCCATTGGAGGCCCAGGGAGAAAGGGACTGTCTATAAGAGGAAGAGGGATTTTCAGAATGAAGAACCCTAACTTACTGTTCACGGCCGCCCCAATCCCTTCAACAAACCCTAATTCGTTGTTCCTCACCTCTCTCCCTTGAGGCAATTCGGCGCCGCCCAATTCCCCAAAATCCATCCCAGAAACTCTAGATTCATATCCCTTCCTTCCAATAAGCCACCGCCCAAAAATCATTTCACCTTGCAATCCATTTCCATCACCATCTTCCGTCTTTCTCAATAGCCAACATGAAAATAGTTAATGTCAACACACCGATTCCGTAGCAACAATGGCGTTTGTAGCAGCAATGTTTATCGCACGGTTTTTGCAAACAAAAGTCGTGACTATGCTTCCTGCAACAACGATCGCATTGTGACAACAACATCAGCTCAGATTCGTGAGAGCCTCTAACATTCGAGTCGTACGCGAGCAACTATAGGTGAATGTTCGGGACGCGGCGTTCGACAATATCTCGGCCAGCACGTACCAGACCTGAGCGCGGCGACCAATTTTCGGCTTGTTAGTTGGTTATCTCTTTTTCTGCTTGCTCGTTTTCAATACCTTGTAAGCAGGATCCAACTCTGTTTTCTATTTTGTATACTGCTTCGTATGTTCGTTTCTTTTTCTGTTTTTGGTTAGTTCAATAGTTGGTGTACAGTCGGGTTAAGAGCAATGTTAAATCGATTTTCTGTATTATATTGTTGGTTTGCTTGGTATTGTTCTCAATTTCGAATTTTTTTTTTACTATGTTTTACTTTTGAGAATAACTGGAATATAATTATTTTTCATTGAGTTATGTTGTTTCTATGTGTTACTGTTGGCAGAAATGTAGAGTAATTGTTGTCCTAACCGTTAGGAGATTGGTGCCGATTACGTTATATGTTGTATTCATGTTCTAAAAGTTGTTGAAATTGCGATTCACATTGCCGCGGTTCCGCGATACTGATTGTCTGTCATTTTTGGTTTATGGTGCTTCAAGTTGGCCTATGTTTCAAATTGTTAAGAGCTTCCCATTGGGATGCTTGTTTTAAAGTTGGTATTGAACTTGCATCCATACTGTTGAAATCATATTTGCCACTTTCTCATGTTTTCATTTCATATCCCATCTGTTATAGCTTAAATATACACCATAAATAGTTTTTTTTCTCTCTGCTGATCGTTGTGAATCTTGACTACTAGGAGCTCATGTTACCTTGTTTACCATTATTCCTAACCGCTTTTACGCTCGTAAAAGGCATCTGGTTGGTTTTTGGCTTTAGATACAGGTTATGCAGGTCCATATGAGAAGGATGAGTTATGACAGAGGCTCAACTATAATCTCGGTATCGTTTTTCTATTGGTTGTGTTCTGTTTGGTTGCAGGTTCAAACACCATTGGGCATCATGCAATTGCGACATCGCCGAGTTCGGTCAAGCTGCGAAAAGATCAAGTCTTCAGTTTTTAACACAAAAATGCAGCAGCGAGGTGGTTTTTTTTTCACAGCACATTGAGGTTCAAAGGGACTTGCGTTTTGCTTCGTTTGAGGACCTGCTCAGTTTTTTCTTCTGTGTGGTCAAGAAGTCACAGCGTACCGGCTACAACTATGCAGCAGGAAGCATTACGGTGTGAAACGTAGCGCATCAGTTTTGACTATCAGCAAACTCAAGTTTACCCGATGGTCACCCCAATCTTGGAGCCGACGCGAAGAACAATGTGTAGCATTTGTGGTATTTGATGGAAGCTCTGCTGCATAGAGGGTGAAGATCTGTTTTGTTGGTAGTAATTTCAGGGGGAACCAAAGTTTGTAGACTCTTTTCATTATTATTGTTGCTGATAACTGCATAGTGTGTACTTAACTGTGTCATATTATGTTATGTTGTTTCACACTGATATGATAATTTGATGCTACGATGTGCTTGAATGTTTCGAACATTTGGAATTGTTTATGTTTAAGCGATGACGACGTAGCTCAACACAGCAACTTCAGACCACAATCACCGCAGTTCCGACGGATGGACAGTTCTGAGATGATTTGAGCCTTAACGGTGACAAGGCAGTCCTCCGTTTGCGTCTCAATGATTGGTTAATATTTTAGTGTACATGTTATGCAGGTTTGATTGCTGTTGGTGGATACGGTAAGAAGATATCAGCTTTGTAGGAATAAAGATGGAACAGATGCATGGAGCTCCTATTTTGGTTTACAATTTGATTTCTTTCTTAACTCAATAATTATTATCAAGTAAAACCATTGTTTAAATTTTAATGAATTAGTTTTTTTTAAGACATTTCAAAATATTTTCTAAGCAAGATCATCGATTTTTTTCAAACAATATTTGTAAAATATGAGTAAGTATTTTCTCTAAATTCAATATATTTAATATTAAAATCTTTTTAGTCGAATATTTAAATAGTCCATTTTTTTTGACATCTCAAGACAATCTTCATATTTTTAAATAAGTTTAATTTTTTTTCTAATCCTAATATAATTTATTTTCAACACACAAATCTTTCTCTTAATCCATCACGAAAATTAAACTCTTAAGGTCTAGCACCTCTTGAGTTTTTGAATAATTATTATTGGGGCGTACGCCTTGGATAATATTGTTCGTTTTTCGTTATGCTCTTAATTATTTGAACAAAAATATATCATAGGAGTCTAGCACTCTTTGTGATATTTTCATTGTTTATTCAAACATTATTTCCTAAATTAAATCAAAACCATCCTCAAAACCCATAATTTTTTTAATCTTTATCCAACTTATTTTTATCAAATCATGAAAAAATAAATCTTTGAAGTCTAGCATTTCTTGGATTTTTGGATGATCATTAGCGAGGTGTACACCTTAAATAATGTATTATTCAACTTTTCATTTTGAATACACTATTTTGGACAAAGGAATATTATAGGAATCAAGCATTCTGTGTGATATTTCTATCGTTCATTCAAATATTCTCCAAATGAAAAAGGTGTCGTCGAGATCTAGCATTTCGATAATACCCCAATTAATTGGTTGTGAGGCCTACGTCTCATTTATCAAATAATTGTCATTTCTCTCATTTTTCAAATCCAATCTCATGTCCTCACATCTCGTACCTCAAATTATTTTCATACCTCATTTCACTTCAAATCTTTTTCAAACATTTTTCTCGATCAAACTTCGAAAGAAGGAGGTTCTTGGAGTCTAGCATTCCTTGAATTTTCGAGTGAATAATTTTCGAGGCACGCCCTTTGAGTTATTATTCATTCAATCTTTCGACCTTTTTAAACATCTTTTTTCGATTCACACCTCGAAAGAAGGAAGTTCTTGGAGTCTAGCATTCCTTGAATTTTTGAGTGAATAACTCTCGAGGCACGCTCTTGAGTTGTTATTCACTCAACCTTTCAACTTTCTTTCAAACTCAAACGTTTTCAAACGTTCTCCTAAGTCGAGTGCTCGTACGCATTCGCAACCATCGACATTTTGCACACACGTTCACAATTCCTCGTGGTCTCGATATTAGGAGCACCCTCAGGGACTAATGTCGTTTCTCACAACCCTAACACTTGACACGTCGTCAAGTCGGTTCCATCTTCGATCAAATCCTCGACTCGTCGTCGAGCCAGTTCAAAACTAACTTCCTTTGGCCTCGCATGCCATTTTTTCGATTCGATCTTTTCGCAAACGTTTTTAAACTTACGAAAGAGGGATGTTCTTAGAATCTAGCATTCTTTGAATATTCGAATGAGTAACTCTTGGGCACGCCCCCGAGTTGTTATTAGTTCATTCTTTCGATTTCAAACTATCCAACTCTCATCTTCAACTCATTCAACCCAATTTCCGAAAGAACTGAGTTCTTGGGATTTCGCATTCCTTGAATTCTTGAGTGACAAGCTCTTGAGGCACGCCCTTAGGTTGTTTGTCAGTCACTCTTTCGTCTCTCAACTCAACGTCAAACCAATTCAAACCTCATCTTTTCGTGGTTGTTACCACGAACTACGGACGCTCTGATTCTTTATTCATTCTTGAATATAAGATACGTAGGCACAAGATTGCGATGATCTTGGCGAGCACACTTCTACCCATCTTCTGTTTCCCCCCATCCTTTCCCGTAGTCGAACTACGACGCTCTGATTTCTCATTCTCGTCCGAATGAGCATACGTAGGCACAAGGGCCCCAATCCTTGGCGAGCACCTTATCTTCTAACCACCCATCTCTCCTTTGCGTCTTTAACCTTTTACCCTACCAATTCTACCTTTAACAACGAGAAGAAAACAAGCAAACCTAAACAACACTCCCCACAATTACCTTAAGAGGTTCCCGTCGAGTACGACGGACGTGAGGGGTGCTAATACCTTCCCCTCATGTAACCGACTCCCGAACCCGGAACTTGGTTGCGACAGCCCTGTTCCTATCCTTTCGTTTAAGAGGTTTTCTCGATATTTTCCTCTCCCGTTTATTCGGGAAAAATAAAGTTCGGTGGCGACTCTGTCGAACCGCATTTCCGCGCCTTTCGCGCGAGGGTCGTATTTTCGAATGTGATTTTTCGAGGTGCGACAGGTGGCGACTCTGCTGGGGACGCATTGCTCCATGCAAAGAGAGAGTCAAGCCTATCTTTTGGTTTGTGAGGAGTGTTTGTTTTTTATTTGTTTTCTTTTTGTTTTTGTTCTCTTATAGATTTTATTTGTGCTTTGTCGCCTGTTGGTTACTGGGGTGACATCATGAGTAAAGCTCTACACCCGAGCTTTGGTAAAAGCAGAGAGAACACATAGTTTAGAATTGGTAGTCGAGTAGTGTTAGTCTCCGAGGACTCGCTCCTTTTGGGCCTAGCATGAAAGCTCCTCCAGAGGAGACCTATTCGTAGATCTTGTTGTAACACAGCTAGCCTGTTGCACGACTTGATTAATGAAGGGTCCGTGATTCTGGGAACCTCTTGTTAGCACCAGTTCTGATATTGGTGGTCGTGTAGTGTTAGTCTCCAAGGACTCGCTCCTTGTGCGCCTAGCATGAGGACCCCGCTCAGGAGAGACCTTATCGTCATTACCGTCGTAATACAGCCAGCCTGTTGAGTGACGCTAATACGACTAGTGTCCATGATCCTGGGAACCAAACATAGAAACCATCCCGTGAGAGGGTTTATGGGTAGAATGTTTAGACCTTCCCGTATAGGTTGTACCTGTCAGTTTTCTTTGAGCAGGAATTATGGTTATTTACCTATTACGGTTACCAGCTTCAGGAGTTGTTGGAGTTGTGATCCTGTGATCCTGGATCTTGTATCTTGCATTGCATCTTGCATATCATTTGCATTTCATATGTTGTGCATTTTGCATTTCCAGTCCTCCAACCGAATCTTATGTCTCCGCTCCTTCTTCTCCAGTAAATCAAGTTGATTCCTCGACACCAGTACGCAACTAGAGCCAATACCAGACGTATGATGGAGCAGATTCAGCAGGAGCAAGTCGCCTTCAGGGAAGAGTTGGATTCCATGAAAGGAAAGATCGACCAGATCCTCGAAGCCATCCTCACAGCCAGGAGAGAAGAAGAACAACGTGAAGCCGCCGCTGTTGTCAATGGACAAGGGTCTACTGCCATCCCTTTGGTCCCAATTCCGAATTCTCAGGGAATGCCGTTGAACTTCAACAACGCAGTCGAGGGAAACACTTCTCAGCCAATCCCAGCGCCTGGAGTTACCGTTGGAGTTATCCCGCACGCCCAGCCTGCTGCTGTGCAAATCCCGGTTCCTCATGTCGAAGATACTCTGATGGATCAGTATGACGATGTTCAGAACTATCATGCTGCTGTCCCCATTGCCAGTCCTGTTGCTGCTCAGGATTCTGAAGCCATGAAGATGTGCCGAGATCTAGCCGAGAAACTCCGAGCCATGGAGGGGCACAATTCAAATTCTTTCAGTGCTTTGGAGTTATGCTTGGTGCCTGACGTTGTCATTCCTCCAAAGTTCAAGGTGCCCGAATTTTCAAAGTACAAAGGTCTCAGTTGCCCAAACATTCATCTGAAGATGTACTGTCGCAAGATGGCTGCCTATGCTAGAGACGAGAAGCTCATGATCCATTGCTTCCAGGACAGCTTGTCTGGGGCATCACTCGAATGGTATATGCAGCTGGAGCGTAACAGTGTGCGAACTTGGGCTGAGCTAGCTGATGCATTTGTCAAGCAGTACAAGTACAACACCGATCTTGCTCCGAACCGTACTCAACTTCAGAGTATGACTCAGAAGGACAACGAATCCTTCAAGGAGTACGCACAACGATGGAGAGAGCTAGCCGCAAGGGTGCATCCACCTCTTGTTGACCGTGAGTTGATTGACATATTCATGGGTACTTTGCAAGGCCAGTACTACGAAAAGCTGATCGGTAGTGTCTCCGCTGGATTTTCTGACTTGGTGATCGTCGGTGAAAGAATTGAAGAAGGGCTGAAAAGTGGGAAGATCCCGGGAGGTTCTAACAGCCAGGCTAATGCCAAGAGGCCTTTTAATGGATACAAGAAGAAGGAAGGCGAAACAAATGCCATCTTTGTGCAGAAAGGGCAAGCTTCTCAACAAGCTCCTCCTATGCCTTATCAAGTTCCCTACTATCAGTATCCATATGTTGCTGCTGCGCAATATGCTCCAATGCCTTATCAGCCAGCTGTTCATGCAGCGCAAGCTCAGATGCCACGGCAACAGGCTCCTCAGCAACAAGCCTACAACCGACAAGGATATCAGTATCCTCCTCAGCAACAGCAGATTCAAGCTACTCAGCAACGACAAGGTGCTCGCCCACAGCGTCCGCAGAGAACATGGAGGCCAGATAGAGTCTTTGATCGTCTACCAATGCCATATGCCAAAATCTTTGCCCAGTTGATGGAGAAGAAAGCTGTTGTTCCGAGAGACTTAGCTCCTCCAACCATCCTTCCTGCTGATTACAACGCAAATGCTCATTGTGAGTTTCATAAGGGCGCTCCAGGTCACACCATTGAGGATTGCAGGGCTTTCAAGCACATAATTCACGACATGATCGACCGGGATGCTATCAACTTCAATGGGAAGTCTCCAAACATCATCAACAACCCGATGCCGCCAGTCAACTAGCGCCAACGGCAGATTGATTCCAGTCAAGTTTGTTCCCCCGAAGAAGGCAGTCTTGTTGCCATTTCATTATTCGCAGCTTCTTATGTTTTGTCTTTGCTTATTTAAGTATTGTATGCTTTGAACAATTGCCATTCGTATCTGGTTTTCATTAATGTATCGTTTATGCATGTTTTGAATTAGTTATGTCGTATTCACTCATTTTTCACTTATCACCGACACGTTTATTCACTCCACTCCATTCACTGTTGTTTAGCATGATTTGAGGGAGGATGATGAAAACGAGATACCCATAATTGCAAACGGTATGCTTTCAGATAGAATCTCGTCAATGATGTACAGGCATTGCTTCAATTCCCCAAACACCGGAGATATAAGGAGTTAATCCCTAGTAAACCACTTCGAGCCTAGAAGTAGCAGTTTCCTTCGGATATTCAAACCTTTACACTCAACCTGGGGCAGGGTAGTGTTCAGTTAATCCATTCCCGTATTCGAATCAATATCTAAAAGACGGTTGTCCATCAAAAACCCATGCCATGGTAGTCACAACAAAATCAAAAAATCAAAAGCCTGCTAAGTCAGACACCTTAGAGGGGACTTAGGCAAAATCAAGGCAATCCCGATGGATCAGACAAACGAAGTCAATCCATGCAAAAGTTAGGGATCAAAACAAAAGCAAAAGAGGACCCCGAAACCCTCAACAAAAACAAAGGAGGATTCAGTGGCCACCCAAGTCAAGGGGCACTGACATCCATAAAAAAAAACCAAAATAAGGTGACTGCCGCGTCGAGCAAACCTTGAACCATCAAGTTTATACCGTCAAGACAAGTGTAGGATTAACTGAGCGTAGGACTGGAGATCATTACGAAGAAGGGGTGGGTATAAATCATATTTTGAGCCTAATATCCTTTGTTTCATAACCGTGAACCAGACCACGTTGCAACCCTTGAAAGACCTAATTGAGATGAGGTTCATTCTGAAAGCATATCACCGCGAGGTTGCGTAACCTGACTCCTCACATGATTTCTAATCATCAGCATTGGTGTCATTTCTCTTGATATATCTTTCACACCAATCAAAACAGCACAACGTCTGGGCTAGCAGTCCATTCGTCTCACTACCACGACACTTCGATAAAACGATACTTTTTCAAAATCTTGCATCGAACTTTGCATTAATATTACCATTTATGAATGTACAATTTTAATTGCAAATCAGTGCTAGGTATTCAAAGACACTTCAACAAAAGGCAATTGAGGAGAAACTTGACTTTCAGTGGCGCACACGAAGCAAGACTACCTCGGAACCCACAGGCTGGGGCAAATCACTCAACGGCTCGAGCAGGGGCAAGTCATCCGAGTTCAACTTCCATATGTCAGAACTGGTTAATCTGGGGCAGACCATTGCCATGTTCGAACTGGGGCAAGACCAGGTCGTCCTGACCAACAAGCGGAGTTGCAACCTTCTCTGAAGCAAGTCCGCAACAAGTCACCAAGTACCCAGAACAGAGGCATCCAGAGTATCTTCGCTTGTGTCAATCATGGTGTCTTCAGCAAACTGCGTATCGAGGAAGTCAATCCCTCCCACCACCCAAAGTCCAATCTGCATTGGCAACTTCCAGAGTCCACCACGCTGGCATCTCCCTGCATTTCCAATTACCCGTCTGCATCATGTGCATCATACGCATCGCATTCAATATCATGAGTGTCCTGCATCATACTCCAATCATATCATACTTCCCCAGCTCTTGCATCCCCGCTCGTCAGCATTTGCATCTGCACTTCCATTCATTATGGAACTTCATTTATCATCCAGCATTCATATGCAAGTCAAGGTCCAGGATCAATCTCGAAGATTTCCAAGACCGTCGACCGCCCAGTCAGGGGCGTCTTCTGCAAGATGGTGGGTTTACCCCACGATTTTCAAGAGCTTCAAAGCAGTCATCAACCCAGTCAGGGGCAACCTTCTGCAATTGGGTGTTTCTCCCAAAAATTCAAGAAGTTCAAAGCTTGATCCAGCCCGAGTAGGGGCATCTTCAGCAAAACCATGAGCGTTCCTCATGAAGTTGTTCAACCTTTTGTTGAGCAAACCAAGGCATCAAGACAAACTCAGCCCAGTCAGGGGCATCCTCTTCAGAATTCATGGGCGTAACCATGAAATTATTTCAGCAAATTATGATTTCCAAGCAAAGACGGTGGGCGTACCCCGTCGACTCATTTCAATTTTCCTCTTTGGGGTTTCCCTAGTGAGTTGTACCCAGCAAGCGTGACCGTTGTCAATTGCTTTACTATCATCCTTTTGGTGATAGTCGAACTTCGTCAGTTCACCTTAGCCTGCATCCTTTTGGTGTTGGTAAACTTCAGATTTGTGTTGTCCTATCATCCTTTTGGTGATAGCGACCTGTGTGTTGTGTTTCGCTCTACCATCCTTTTGGTGGTGGGTCTGACATTTCGTCGATGTCAGATTGTGCGATCATTTATTTATGTTTTCGCTCTACCATCCTTTTGGTGGTAGGTCTGGTACTTCGTCGGTATCAGATTGTGTGATGTTTTCTTTTGTGTTTTCGCTCTACCATCCTTTTGGTGGTAGGTCTGATACTTCGTCGGTATCAGATTGCGCGATGTTTTGTTTGCGTTTTCGCTCTACCATCCTTTTGGTGGTAGGTCTGGTACTTCGTCAGTATCAGATTGCGCGATGTTTTATTTGCGTTTTCGCTCTACCATCCTTTTGGTGGTAGGTCTGGTACTTCGTCGGTATCAGATTACGCGATGTTTTATTTGTGTTTTCGCTCTACCATCCTTTTGGTGGTAGGTCTGGTACTTCGTCGGTATCAGATTGCGCGATGTTTTATTTGTGTTTTCGCTCTACCATCCTTTTGGTGGTAGGTCTGGTACTTCGTCGGTATCAGATTGTGCGATGTTTTCTTTTATGTTTCGCTCTACCATCCTTTTGGTGGTAGGTCTGGTACTTCGTCGGTATCAGATTGCGCGATGTTTTATTTGTGTTTTCGCTCTACCATCCTTTTGGTGGTAGGTCTGGTACTTCGTCGGTATCAGATTGCGCGATGCTTTCTTTTACGTTTTCGCTCTACCATCCTTTTGGTGGTAGGTCTGGTATTTCTTCGGTATCAGATTGTGCGATGTCTTGTTTTGTGTTTCGCTCCATCATCCTTTTGGTGGTGGGTCTGGCATTTCGCCGATGTCAGATTGTGTGATGTTTTGTTTATATTTCCGCTCCGTCATCCTTTTGGTGGGGGGGTCTATCATGTTCATTAATGATAGAATAAGCATTTGCTTTGTGTCTCGCTCCGTCATCCTTTTGGTGGGGGGTCTATCATGGTCATTAATGATAGATTGTGCGAATTTTGCTTGTCTCGCTCCGTCATCCTTTTGGTGGGGGATCTATCATGGTCATTAATGATAGATCCTGCGATAGTGCTTTGCTTTGCCATCCTTTTGGTGGTAATAGCTATGTGTGTTTCATCCCATCATCCTTTTGGTGATGACGACTTGTGCCAGCTTACTCAGAGGTTTACATCATTCAACATTTTCAATTCTCGAACATCTCTTTTTCTTTCGGACAAATTCAGGGTCTTCTTCATATCTAATTGACTTCTACCTTGAAAGAATGAACTCTATAGCAATTCATCTCACTCGGTTTAAGCCAATTAGATAGGGGCATCTGTCATACCCTAAATTTGTCCTACCCTTTTGTAAATATTTTCGCATTTATCATTTCATGTCTTTTAGACACGTGTCTGCTCGCAATTGGCTGGTTTTTCAGAATTTATCTTTTGACCAGTCAAAGTGCGACACGTGGCCTAAGAACATTTTTGTGAATTTTTTATTTTCGTAAACTTTTTCTTTTTTTTTAAATCTACTAATAGTATATTTTTATTTTAGTAATTATTTTTTGGTTTTTTATAGATTTTAGTTTATTTATATATATTTTTATTGTTTATTTAATTGTTGATTGTTAATATTTAAGTATTAAGTAGTTGTTAATATTGATATCGTAATTATTAGATTATATTATTAGTATTTTTATTAACTAATTGGAAAAAATTGAAAAAAAGAAAATTGAAAAAAAAAGGAATTGAAAGAATCAGAATTGGTTTGGAGTAACGGGCCTGTCCATTGGAGGCCCAGGGAGAAAGGGACTGTCTATAAGAGGAAGAGGGATTTTCAGAATGAAGAACCCTAACTTACTGTTCACGGCCGCCCCAATCCCTTCAACAAACCCTAATTCGTTGTTCCTCACCTCTCTCCCTTGAGGCAATTCGGCGCCGCCCAATTCCCCAAAATCCATCCCAGAAACTCTAGATTCATATCCCTTCCTTCCAATAAGCCACCGCCCAAAAATCATTTCACCTTGCAATCCATTTCCATCACCATCTTCCGTCTTTCTCAATAGCCAACATGAAAATAGTTAATGTCAACACACCGATTCCGTAGCAACAATGGCGTTTGTAGCAGCAATGTTTATCGCACGGTTTTTGCAAACAAAAGTCGTGACTATGCTTCCTGCAACAACGATCGCATTGTGACAACAACATCAGCTCAGATTCGTGAGAGCCTCTAACATTCGAGTCGTACGCGAGCAACTATAGGTGAATGTTCGGGACGCGGCGTTCGACAATATCTCGGCCAGCACGTACCAGACCTGAGCGCGGCGACCAATTTTCGGCTTGTTAGTTGGTTATCTCTTTTTCTGCTTGCTCGTTTTCAATACCTTGTAAGCAGGATCCAACTCTGTTTTCTATTTTGTATACTGCTTCGTATGTTCGTTTCTTTTTCTGTTTTTGGTTAGTTCAATAGTTGGTGTACAGTCGGGTTAAGAGCAATGTTAAATCGATTTTCTGTATTATATTGTTGGTTTGCTTGGTATTGTTCTCAATTTCGAATTTTTTTTTTACTATGTTTTACTTTTGAGAATAACTGGAATATAATTATTTTTCATTGAGTTATGTTGTTTCTATGTGTTACTGTTGGCAGAAATGTAGAGTAATTGTTGTCCTAACCGTTAGGAGATTGGTGCCGATTACGTTATATGTTGTATTCATGTTCTAAAAGTTGTTGAAATTGCGATTCACATTGCCGCGGTTCCGCGATACTAATTGTCTGTCATTTTTGGTTTATGGTGCTTCAAGTTGGCCTATGTTTCAAATTGTTAAGAGCTTCCCATTGGGATGCTTGTTTTAAAGTTGGTATTGAACTTGCATCCATACTGTTGAAATCATATTTGCCACTTTCTCATGTTTTCATTTCATATCCCATCTGTTATAGCTTAAATATACACCATAAATAGTTTTTTTTCTCTCTGCCGATCGTTGTGAATCTTGACTACTAGGAGCTCATGTTACCTTGTTTACCATTATTCCTAACCGCTTTTACGCTCGTAAAAGGCATCTGGTTGGTTTTTGGCTTTAGATACAGGTTATGCAGGTCCATATGAGAAGGATGAGTTATGACAGAGGCTCAACTATAATCTCGGTATCGTTTTTCTATTGGTTGTGTTCTGTTTGGTTGCAGGTTCAAACACCATTGGGCATCATGCAATTGCGACATCGCCGAGTTCGGTCAAGCTGCGAAAAGATCAAGTCTTCAGTTTTTAACACAAAAATGCAGCAGCGAGGTGGTTTTTTTTCACAGCACATTGAGGTTCAAAGGGACTTGCGTTTTGCTTCGTTTGAGGACCTGCTCAGTTTTTTCTTCTGTGTGGTCAAGAAGTCACAGCGTACCGGCTACAACTATGCAGCAGGAAGCATTACGGTGTGAAACGTAGCGCATCAGTTTTGACTATCAGCAAACTCAAGTTTACCCGATGGTCACCCCAATCTTGGAGCCGACGCGAAGAACAATGTGTAGCATTTGCGGTATTTGACGGAAGCTCTGCTGCATAGAGGGTGAAGATCTGTTTTGTTGGTAGTAATTTCAGGGGGAACCAAAGTTTGTAGACTCTTTTCATTATTATTGTTGCTGATAACTGCATAGTGTGTACTTAACTGTGTCATATTATGTTATGTTGTTTCACACTGATATGATAATTTGATGCTACGATGTGCTTGAATGTTTCGAACATTTGGAATTGTTTATGTTTAAGCGATGACGACGTAGCTCAACACAGCAACTTCAGACCACAATCACCGCAGTTCCGACGGATGGACAGTTCTGAGATGATTTGAGCCTTAACGGTGACAAGGCAGTCCTCCGTTTGCGTCTCAATGATTGGTTAATATTTTAGTGTACATGTTATGCAGGTTTGATTGCTGTTGGTGGATACGGTAAGAAGATATCAGCTTTGTAGGAATAAAGATGGAACAGATGCATGGAGCTCCTATTTTGGTTTACAATTTGATTTCTTTCTTAACTCAATAATTATTATCAAGTAAAACCATTGTTTAAATTTTAATGAATTAGTTTTTTTTCAAGACATTTCAAAATATTTTCTAAGCAAGATCATGGATTATTTTCAAACAATATTTGTAAAATATGAGTAAGTATTTTCTCTAAATTCAATATATTTAATATTAAAATCTTTTTAGTCGAATATTTAAATAGTCCATTTTTTTTGACATCTCAAGACAATCTTCATATTTTTAAATAAGTTTAATTTTTTTTCTAATCCTAATATAATTTATTTTCAACACACAAATCTTTCTCTTAATCCATCACGAAAATTAAACTCTTAAGGTCTAGCACCTCTTGAGTTTTTGAATAATTATTATTGGGGCGTACGCCTTGGATAATATTGTTCGTTTTTCGTTATGCTCTTAATTATTTGAACAAAAATATATCATAGGAGTCTAGCACTCTTTGTGATATTTTCATTGTTTATTCAAACATTATTTCCTAAATTAAATCAAAACCATCCTCAAAACCCATAATTTTTTTAATCTTTATCCAACTTATTTTTATCAAATCATGAAAAAATAAATCTTTGAAGTCTAGCATTTCTTGGATTTTTGGATGATCATTAGCGAGGTGTACACCTTAAATAATGTATTATTCAACTTTTCATTTTGAATACACTATTTTGGACAAAGGAATATTATAGGAATCAAGCGTTTTGTGTGATATTTCTATCGTTCATTCAAATATTCTCCAAATGAAAAAGGTGTCGTCGAGATCTAGCATTTCGATAATACCCCAATTAATTGGTTGTGAGGCCTACGTCTCATTTATCAAATAATTGTCATTTCTCTCATTTTTCAAATCCAATCTCATGTCCTCACATCTCGTACCTCAAATTATTTTCATACCTCATTTCACTTCAAATCTTTTTCAAACATTTTTCTCGATCAAACTTCGAAAGAAGGAGGTTCTTGGAGTCTAGCATTCCTTGAATTTTCGAGTGAATAATTTTCGAGGCACGCCCTTTGAGTTATTATTCATTCAATCTTTCGACCTTTTTAAACATCTTTTTTCGATTCACACCTCGAAAGAAGGAAGTTCTTGGAGTCTAGCATTCCTTGAATTTTTGAGTGAATAACTCTCGAGGCACGCTCTTGAGTTGTTATTCACTCAACCTTTCGACTTTCTTTCAAACTCAAACATTTTCAAACGTTCTCCTAAGTCGAGTGCTCGTACGCATTCGCAACCATCGACATTTTGCACACACGTTCACAATTCCTCGTGGTCTCGATATTAGGAGCACCCTCAGGGACTAATGTCGTTTCTCACAACCCTAACACTTGACACGTCGTCAAGTCGGTTCCATCTTCGATCAAATCCTCGACTCGTCGTCGAGCCAGTTCAAAACTAACTTCCTTTGGCCTCGCATGCCATTTTTTCGATTCGATCTTTTCGCAAACGTTTTTAAACTTACGAAAGAGGGATGTTCTTAGAATCTAGCATTCTTTGAATATTCGAATGAGTAACTCTTGGGCACGCCCCCGAGTTGTTATTAGTTCATTCTTTCGATTTCAAAATATCCAACTCTCATCTTCAACTCATTCAACCCAATTTCCGAAAGAACTGAGTTCTTGGGATTTCGCATTCCTTGAATTCTTGAGTGACAAGCTCTTGAGGCACGCCCTTAGGTTGTTTGTCAGTCACTCTTTCGTCTCTCAACTCAACGTCAAACCAATTCAAACCTCATCTTTTCGTGGTTGTTACCACGAACTACGGACGCTCTGATTCTTTATTCATTCTTGAATATAAGATACGTAGGCACAAGATTGCGATGATCTTGGCGAGCACACTTCTACCCATATTCCGTTTCCCCCCATCCTTTCCCGTAGTCGAACTACGATGCTCTGATTTCTCTTTCTCGTCCGAATGAGCATACGTAGGCACAAGGGCCCCAATCCTTGGCGAGCACCTTATCTTCTAACCACCCATCTCTCCTTTGCGTCTTTAACCTTTTACCCTACCAATTCTACCTTTAACAACGAGAAGAAAACAAGCAAACCTAAACAACACTCCCCACAATTACCTTAAGAGGTTCCCGTCGAGTACGACGGACGTGAGGGGTGCTAATACCTTCCCCTCACGTAACCGACTCCCGAACCCGGAACTTGGTTGCGACAGCCCTGTTCCTATCCTTTCGTTTAAGAGGTTTTCTCGATATTTTCCTCTCCCGTTTATTCGGGAAAAATAAAGTTCGGTGGCGACTCTGTCGAACCGCATTTCCGCGCCTTTCGCGCGAGGGTCGTATTTTCGAATGTGATTTTTCGAGGTGCGACAAGTCCCACCCAAGGACGTTGGTCACAAAAGGTTATGGCTTTAACTCACTCCAATATTGATTGGTACAACCGTATGTATGATGGAATACTAATCATTGATGGTTGTGGAGACTTCGCTAATATGCCTTTACTCGGTTTTAATGGAGGAATAAGCTACAATCCAGTCCTAGCTCACCGACAATTAGGGTATCCCTTGAAAGAACTGCCTAAAAGTATCTACGTAGAGAAGATCTTCTTCGAAGATAACAAAGAGCTTCAAGATCAGATTATATCTTCCTGGCGTCACTTGCATAGGAGAGGTCGAGAAAGTCTGGGAAGGCCTAATTGTGTGTCCATGGAGCCATACCTTCAGTGGGTCCGAGACAGAGCTATCCAGTTGAAGATGCCTTATCCTCGCCAGGATCCTTTACCTCCAAAAGAGGAATCTGTCCAATATTTCATGTCCGAGGCTGAAACGTTGAAGATCGCTTTGAAGAAAGCTCAACATGAAGCAGAAACATGGAAGAACAAATACCATGTGACGGCCAGCGAGTACGACGAACTCCAAAAACAACTTCAGTCGAAGAATGAATAGGTACTCTCCTGCAAGAAGAGAAGAATCTACAAGGATTTATTTTCCTCCGAATGCCCGCCTACTCCTTGAAGTTGTGGACATTGCTTCCTTAGGACTTTCTTAGCTTTTATTTAGCTATTTCCATAAAGACTTTCTTTCAAGAATATTATTTTTAATCCATTTTCAAATAAATACATAAAATTCTTTAAGTATCCCGCAATATTCGTAAATAGTTGAATTCCATGAGATCATTTCATTTGCATTCTACATTCGCATCATACTTTTGTATTGTATTTCTTCCCCCGGTTTCTCATACTCAGTTCTCTCGCCTTCCAGTTTCGTCACCCTGGGTCCTCCACATCAGTACAACACTAGAGCCCAAGCTCGAAAAAGGATGGAAGAACAAAGCCAAGAGATCGCCCGTGTCAGCCATGAACTCGAAGATCTTCAAGGAAGTATGGGGCAAATTATGGAGATGCTACATGCTCTTAAGGCAAAGATGGATACTCAATCTACTGTGGTGTCTGAGATTACCAATACTGTTGTGGATCCTCAACCAGCTGTTACTATCGAGAACATACCTTCTCAGAATTGTCAATCCAGTTTGGTGAATCCTACCATCGCTCCACCAGTTCAACGAGTTACTCCTCTGAAGTGCAAAACTCCGAGCTTTGACCACCATAGAAGAGCTACACGTCCGAGGAATCACTTGATGGATGCTCGTCAACATCAGCAGATTTGCGTTCAAGGTTATCCTGTTCAGTATGCTTAACAACCCTATGTGGCTACTGTTGCAACTCCTGTCAATCAACAGTTTCCTACATAGCAACCTATGCAACCGGCTCCGGTCTATCAGCATCCAATTTATCAACAGCCTCCTGTTTATCAGCCTGCGCAAGATCCTGTCAAGTGTCAATGAGTGCCCAACGCTCCTGCCAATCCACAGCCTAAGAAGCAAACACCTAGTCAGAATGCTCCGATTAGGAGACAATACAAGCCTTGTTCGCCGATTCTGATGACGTTCACCGAGTTGTATCCTTACTTAGTGCAACGAGGTTTGATCACCACCCGAACAATGGGTCCGCCTCCAAATCCGTTGCCCGCCAACTACAACGCCACTGCTCATTGTTTATTTCATGAGGGTGCGCCTGGTCACAATTTGGAAGGGTGTCATGCGCTCCATAACATTGTCAGAAATTTGTTGGAACAGAAGATATTGTCTTTCAATGATCCTCAACCAGAGATCAATACTCCTCTCATGGTTTTCAACATGTCTCAGCCAGTTACTTCTCTTGTGAATCTTCCGAAGCCGGTAGTTCTTCATACACCTAGTCCATTTCAGTTCAGTGATCCTCAAGATGATGTGACCCTGATCAACCAAGAATCTAGGAAAGTTAGTCTGAAGGAAGATTTAAAGACTGATAATGATGCAGTGACAGACACAGTTGGGGTAAGCAAGATGACACGCAGTGATCCTACTCCTCATGACAGTGAGGCTCCGCCAGAGGAAACCGCTACTACGGTGCCAGCCTTAAATACAAAGACTTCATAAACACATTTTGAAGGACTTTGAGACAGTTCATTTTATTTATATGTTTTATTTCTTTGATTAAGCATAATTAGCATGTACGAACTTGTTTATTTTGAATAATTAATGCAATGCATGTTTGTCTTGAATAAATCCTTTCGTTTCACTTATTAAAAATATCCTTTCATAAACTTATAATGCCAACTTTACCCGATCTCTTGCTTTGATAGAGAATTGGAAGGAGGAGGATGAGCCAAAAACGTCAAATTTCTTGTCGTATGCTTTCGATTGAAGCCCGCTGATGATGTAAGGCATTGTTTCAAATCCCAAACACTGGAGATATAAGGATGATAATCCCTCTTTACCCCCTTTGAGCCTTGAAGTAGGAGTTTTCTTCGTTTCCAAGTTAAAACCCTTACTTTAACCTGGGCAGGGTAGTTTGATCGAGCGCCCAGACTCTCAGAAAGGAGGAGCGAACCTTCGAGACTCTATCTTTAACATCTTAGGAAGTTGGAAATGCAATGACCATCCCTCTACTACTAAAAGAGTGGGGCAGTCACAAGCCTTTCAAAAGAGTCACACGACTTAGTCAACAAAAATAAAAATATAGCCCGCTAAGTTAAAACCTATGAAGGAGACTTAGGCAAAACTGGGGCATCCTGCTGGACTACAAAGTCAAAAATGCAAAAGACGTTGTTCAGGCAAAAGTTAGGGAACGAAAAATAAAAACAAAAAATAAGGGATTACAATAAAGAATCCCCAATAAATAACACAGTCGTGTGATCAACCAAAAAAGACAATAGATGAGTGACTGCCATGTCCAAAGCCTCAATAAGTTCTTGACTATGTCAAATCAGATTGAGATATGAGTGTTCGTATCCCGTTAACTGAATTAGGATTGGAGAACATCACGAAGAGTGGGTGGGTATAAATAACTTTGAGCCTTTATCCTTTGTTTCTTAAACCGTGAACCAAGTCACCATACAACCATTAAAAGACCTAATTGAAGTAGGAATTCTTTTGAAAGCATACTCGACAAGATAATGTTTCCTGACTTCTATGAGCTATGCTCAAATGTTGGCATTACAAATTAAATTCATATCCTAGCTATGTGATTTCGGTCATGAGTTATAGTGATATCCTTTTTCAAAATAAAAACAAAAATCTTCAAGACAAATATACATGTTTCATTGACAACTTCAGGATTAGCATTTCATGCGTGTTGATATCTTAGAAACTTACACATAAACGTCGCTAATGAAACTTGAAGATTCTGCTAAACAGGGGCAGGTGGTTTCCAACTCACTTACTGATGCAAGCATGACGTACTTAAGAGCTGTTCTCGTAGACTCAGTCGTAACACAGTTGATCCGTGCTAGTTATGTCGAGATCTGACAAATCTCTCCAAGAGTTTGAAAATAGTGGGGCATCTAGACTCCATGTTTCTCTGTAAAATCCTCTCGAGATGACTTTCTCACGAAGCAGGTACTCTGGGGCATGATATTGTTTTCAAAATGGCGAATACTACAAAGTCCATTGAGATCAAAATTAGCTTCGTTTCCCGACTTTCTTCATGCACCCGATAGATTTTACTCCTGGCGGTCTTCATTCCCCAGTAAATCTCATTGTTGCAGAATCTACATTGCCTCAACATAGTCCCTAGAGAGACTTTAAGCCGACACAGTCCCTAACGAGACTATAAGCTGACAACCCTTTGGACCGAGCCGGTAATTTCCTAGACTACAGAGATCTTACCAGCATCTTCCCAGTGATAGTCCCCAGAGAGACTTTAATCTGACAACACTTTTAGGATCCATCCGATAAATCCCCAGTGACTCTCAAGACTGCAGAGATACCCCCGGTATACTCCAAGTGATATATGTCTTAAACCCCATTCTCAGCGGAATCATCTGTTCCTCAGTGAACTTGCCTTACCTTCCTCGGGAATGTTCCCCAGGAGATTGCCATATTCTCCCCAAGAAGTATAGATACTTTCCCCAAGAACGTCTGGTGAATTCTCCCCAGTAAGTTTGGCGAACTCTCCTCAGGGAAGTCTTGATATCTTTTATCCCCAGTTGGATATACCTTGACCCTAGGAAGCTGAGATATTTTTCCCAGGAAGTCACTACATTTTCTCCATAAAGCTAACTAGCTCCACATCTTCCCCACGAAGCGGATATTTATTTTATCCCCGGAAGTCTCTGATCCTATGATTTATTTGGCTGATTATGGTTCATGATAGCAATCCCTCATGTGAAGTCATGACATTGTATCCCCATGCAAAGGTCATGGATCCCCAGTTGAAGTCAGAACATCATACTCTCCAGGTGAAGTCGTATCGTATCCCCATAAGGAAGTCATGATGTCGTACTCCCCAAGTGGATTATTTTCTCCCCAGGGAAGTTAGAACTTTGAAGCCAGATTCGGTTTTACCATCAACTTTTTCTATCCCTCTGATAGATGTATTGTTGCAGAGGTCGCCGGGTATACCCGTCGAGATGTTTATTTCATCTCCTGCTTCTCCCTCTCGTCTATTTTGTCATCATATGCATGATCCTAAGCATTGCATACTCATTGCATGTCATTTTCATATACATAGTATACACTTTGGCATACGCATTAGCATTCGCATGCTTGCTATTTGTCGTCATCATTTGTTGTTACCGCCGAGTAACTGGGTTTGTCCGCTCTCTCCAAGTAGATCGTCAGCCCTAGGCATAAAATACCATTTGTTTCCAGCTAACCCCCACAGAGTTCAACCCTCGTGGATGATGGTTATTTCAGTTATCTTTCCATGAAAGGATAAGATAATCCCCATGTGAGTTCATTTCCTCAATAGAGTCTTGTTGTCAGTTCTTTCTAGCCCAATTCTAGATCGAACTTCGGGCCTGTCGGTCGTCGAACCTACCTGGGTGTGCATTTATTTTGCACTATCTTTCAAGAAAAGCCTTCACAATCCTTTACGGATATGCGACAGTTCTCGCCTGTGAAGCGTATCATCACACTACAATTGTCATTACAGTACAAGCCTTAGAACAACTGGTATGCGACTGTTCTCAGCTGAGAAGCCTATCAGTATATCACCTTCATTACAACTTTCATTGCAATTTTGCAGTACACTCCACAGCTGATCTTCTCGTACAAGGAGCTCAACTTTCATTACAACCTTCATTACAACTTTCATTACAACCTTCATTACAATTTATATTACCTGTTACCACCTCTACAAGTCGTTCTCACCCGAGAAGCTTATTGTTGCCACTCTTGCCAATGAGCGGTATTTCTCGCCTGAGGAGCTTATCCTATCTTCGTTATGACTTGCAACAAATGACCATCTCCATCGAGCAGTTTGGTTTCCATGTTCCTTTTCATCTTGAAGTGCGGGGAGGTTTTGAACTGAATCATGTTCAGGAGAGCACAAAATCTTGAAGTATGAGGAAGTTCATTTTATCCTTTAGTAAAAGAAGGAGCTGAATCATATTCAGAAGAGCTTGAATCTTGAAGTATGAAGAAATTCATTTTATACTTTAGCAAAAGAAGAAACCGAATCATGTCCAGGGAGCACAGACTTGAGACGTGAAGAAGCTTATATTATCAATGAATCCATTATCCAACAGATAAGCGACAGTCTCTTTATTTGAGAGCTTATCTAGTTTGGCATATAAGTCCCTTCCGACGATAAGTGGCAGTTCTCTCATGAGAAAGCTTATCCGGGCGTTTCCCATTTAAGACCATTTATTTTGGCATACAGCCGATTTTTACCCTGTATATGTTCCACGGATTCCTAAAAATTTTGTTTGATTTTGTTATGAGGGAGAATTCCAGAAGCTCGGATGTTATTCTTTGCTCAATGCTCCAACATTTTGTTAATCGATCCTACAGTCGTACAGATCCAGATTTACTTGTTACCCTAGAGTATCAGCCGGTCACGCCTGAACCAGTTGAATAATTACTCCTAGATTTTCCCCAGTGGAGGCCGTCTCATCGGTGCCATCTCCATTGTGGATCTTGTTCTTACTGTTCCCTTCTTGAAGTGACAATTGGTCGTGTTCGTACCAGTTGACTATCACTTTAGAATTCCCTATGTCGTGTTGTTTCCCAAGTGCTTCATATTCCCCAGTGTGGTTTGTTTTGTCGTGTCTGTCCCCTGTGTCATCGTGTCGTCTGCGTCGTTGCCTTCATCATACGCATCATACTATATTCATGGCATCGTGAGCATTACCTCTTATTTTGTTTTGTCCATAGCATTGCATATCACTGCATCTAAGGGAAAAAGTTTTGGTTAACTATATTTAAATCACTTTCACCAAGATTTCTCAAGCCTACGTCAGTTAAATTATCCGGTGAGGCTATTTAAATAGGGGCAACTGTAATACCCCAAATTTTGCCCTAAGATTGGTCGTTTCAACTTGCATCCCATTTCATTTTGCATTGCGTTTAAACTAACCACTAACGGGTTGTGTAGTGGTTGATTTTTGCAGATAAATATCATGTGGCACGCTGTTTGGTTCATGAAGGGTAAAATGGTCTTTTGTTTGCAGTTGGCTGACTTACGAACTTTGGGCTCTGGTCGGAACTCTGAACCGTTTGAATGAGGTATTGTGGTCTGAGTTGGAAGAGTTTAGTCGTGGAAGGACTCGAGTTGTTCAAGTTAAAATTATTCAGGTTGTCGAATGGAAGTTAGCAGAGAATATGATCATGTGGGTTTAATCGGACGAATTGGATGTTATCCTGATAAGTTTGTTCACTTGAGTTGCTGGAAATTTAGTTAGACGTTTCTACGAAAATGGGATTAGTTGGGTGAATCGGAGGAATAAAGAATTAATAAATGTGGAATTTCATTTTGTTTTCATTTTAAAATCAATCATATTGCATTTCTATTTTCATTATTCTAAAACATTTCTATTGCATTTCTTAATTTTGCTTTATTTGTTATTTTATGTTATTATTTTTCAATTTATTTTATAATGTATTTTCATGTTCATTTCATTTCATAATTTATTTTATGATTTATTTTATAATTTATTTCAACAAAAGCATATGTTTACATTAGTCTTTATTTCCATTTGCATATCAAAAATAAAATAAATAAATTAAAGACTTTTATTATTGATATTAATTATTTACAAAATTGATAAATAAATAAAAAAATTTAGTAATAATTTTAGTTCTTTACAAAAAAATAGTAAATAAATAAAATTACAAAATATATAAAAAAAATTAATTACATTCTTCATAAAAATATAAAAATTCCTAAAATTCCTCATGTTCTTCCGATTATCCGATTTCGAGGTTCCGATCTTGTTCGTACCTGCGAAATAAGCAAAGCAAGCAAATAAAATTTTATCGGTTAGTTTGACACCCTCAGAGATATCATCATCGGGTGTCGGGAGGGTAACGGATTACTCCGAAACCGGCTCCCAATCTGATCCTCGGCCAATGGCCAAAACCGGCAATTTCAATTCTTATCGAAGGCACCGAAAGATGAAGAGGAAAAGTAGTTTCGAAATAAGTTGTAGGCCAAAAGAGATTATTCGGAAAGTTGTTTGAGAAAAGAGATTTTCTCAAGAGGACGGTTTGCCCCATTGGGACTTTAACTCCAATCCTCCGAAAAAAAATCAATTCTGGCAAAATCTGACAATATCCAACAAGCGGAAATAGTTCAAACAAAACCAATTCAAAAACTGATTCAGAAACCAGTTCAAGAGAAACAGTTCACAAAAAAGTCAGTTCAACAAAATCCAAACCAATTCAGGGAAATCCAGTGAACTGTTTCAGCCAACAAGGTCTGAGCCCAGCCAACAAACTTCCCAACGGATCCCACAAGCAAATAGTCAGCATTATTTTTCTGGGAATAAGCAACACAAACCCAGCATGAAGTTCAACTTAAATTGTCAAAATAGCATGCAAACCATCCAGCGAGTACCTACAAACCAACAAACTTAGTCAATATGAAATAACAAGATCATCTGGAAATCTTGCAATAAAACCGCAAGGAATCCGTAAGAAAGCGGAAGCCCACAATCCCAATCGTATAAAATCATCCAACAAAGTTCAGTTTAGGGGATCGAAAACCCTAACGAAAAAGCAGCGACGGTGCAAAGGTTCAGAAGTAGGTAGCTTCATCATCACCCATTCAGAAGAAAAAGAAGAGGAGATCGAAGCTTCATCATCATCCCCAAAGAGTTCCTCCGTCAGAAAGAAGAAGAGGGATTTTTCACATGCACCCCGACGGAAACCCGTAAAGACGAAAGCAGCGTGAACGGGACTCGGAAAAATCTCGAGGGATTCCATCATCATCGCCCCGTATTGGAACTCAGAAAGACACGTTGTGGTTGTCTCATTCTCATCGTTCAACACCTGCGAAGAAGAAGTGGAAAGAAGTTTCTGCGGCGGCCGTAAAAGCTTCACAATCACCGGCGACGAGTTTCAATTCACGGCCTAAGTTTTCCGCGACATCATCAGTGGTAAGAGATCTTTTCTGTTTTTTTGGTTTCTGAGATTTTTGTTTCAATTTGGGTAAAGGAAGAAACAGATGGAGATCACACATGCAAGTGTCGAAACCAGAGGAAAGAGATGAAGGAAAGTTTTGCGGCGCATGGAGAAAGGGGAGGAGATTGGGGTACAAAACCCTAATCTTACCAGAGACACGTTTATAATCCATTATTTATTTATTTTTTTATTTTTGTTTTCATTTTTTATTGTCTCGTATGGATTATTAATTTCATTTCTCATTTTGTGTATTAATATTCAAGTTAATGTTTTAGGAAAAACCAAATCCCAAAATATGCATTTCATTCATAAAAATAATATAAACAAAAATAAAACTTCAATTTAGGATTTAGCTTTAATCAGGACTTGTATTAATCTTAATAATTCTAAACTCATTTGAAAGTTTGTCTTGATAAAAATTTAAAGTTTTTTCATAACTAAATAGACGTTTTTTTTTCATTAAGGTCTAAAACATTTTTCAAATAAAATTAAAACATTTTCAAATAAAATTAAGACATTTCTCAATGAGATTAAAACATTTTTACAATAAAATTAAAAATAATTTCTTTATTAAAATTAAAACAAGTTTTTAGTAAACAATTAGAATAGCTCTCCATTAAAGCATGAAATTAATTCTCCTCTTTTCAATAAAAATTTAAAAAAATAAAGTTCCTGCGTTAGCCGTTTCATTTCCCTATAACCCCGTTAGTTTGTTTATTTTAGCTTACTGTCGTTTCAGTTATTGTACTATTTTTTGGCATGGATGTAATTTATGCGAGACCATGATCGCAACTATTTTTATTTTCGCATTTATTTTTGGGATTTGTAACTTACGCGAGTGATCATCGCGATGCTCCTGTTACCGTTTCTTTATCTTTCCGCACTTTAATTCCTGCCATATAATAATTTGCCATTTTTGCATGATTTACCATTTGACCCCTCCGAAGGATTAGCTCTATCCGTTTGACCGCCGAGTCAATAGTCATCTCCTTTGACCATTCCAAACCCTAATAGCCTAGGTGTTCCACCGTGGACAAAAATGCCCTTTACCCTAGCATTAGGTCAAAGAGTTGTCGTACTTTGTTTTGGGGTTTTCCCGCCGTGGAACATTTAGTCAACCCTAATTTTCAATTACAAATTCAACGTAGAGATAGGAGTTTCAAGACTCCACATAAGCGTGTTCTTAAGATACGTTTATTCCCCATTGAAACCTTGACCACCGTCAAGAAGTTTCTAACCTCCTTTTCAAGGGGAACTACGATTACTCTGATTCCATTCCCTATTCAGGATACGTAGGCACAAGATGCGAATCTTGCCGAGTAAACTTAGGACTAACCCTTAGGTCTTTTAGGTCACTCTATCCTTTAGCTCAATATATATTTCAAACAGATAATGAAATTAAAAAATAGCAAAAATAAACAAAAGGTTCCTGTAGAGTACTACAGAAGTTTAGGGTGCTAGTACCTTCCCTAAGCTTAATCAACCCCTTACCTAGGCCTCTTCCCGCATTGTGTTTACGATGCAAAAATAGGTTTTCCTTCTTTTGACCTTTTCCTTCGGATAAATCAAAGTCAGTTGTGAATCAAAAAATTGTGATTCAAACTAATTAATAGTTTGATATCCTATTTCCACCGCAACAGTAGGCACAAGACGGTGATGTCTTGGCGGGCAACCTTTCCCCCCTTCACCCGTAGTTTTCCGAACTACGTTGACTATGACTTTCCCATTGCACGAGGGAATACGCAGGCATAGGGCGACGATGCCCTATCAAGTCAGTTATTTCTCTTCACCCCCGTTTAGTAGTAGCTTCTTAGATAGTTTTCACCCATAGATTAGACAACAAGCGTGGATTCCATTGAGTACAACGGACGTGAGGGGTGCTCATACCTTCCCCTTGTGTAACCGACTCCCGAACCCAAGATTTGGTTGCGGTGACCTTGTCTTTTCCCTTTTTCGTTGGTTTTCTTTAATTGTTTCCTTTCCCTCTCTTTGGGATAAATAACGAACAGTGACAGCTCTTCTGTCTTTGTCGGCCTTATTTTTCATAGTGATACGACAGTCTCACCCTCTAGTATCACTCACAAAAAATTCTATCTTTTAGTATCCTCAAAAGCTCGATGGGGAAGTGTGACCTACAGCTGTGGGGATTCCCCGAATGTCCCACTTATTTGCTCGAAGGGTTGTATAAATTACAATCTAGCCTTGGCTATGAGATAATTGGGCTACCTCATGCTATAAAACCCTGATGATAAGTCACTAGAAGGTTTTGTATGGCATGATAAGGAAGACCTATCCTTTTTGAAGAGAATCATTCTAGCATAGGGTACTTCCCACAAAAAGGGAAGAGAATTAGGGAATAAGATTCAAGTCATTAAAGAAATTTATAGCTGGTGGTTCAAACAAATAAGCCAAGACATCAAAATACCTTTTGTCATTAGTCCTCCAACTTGACTTGCATCGCCTGAGCCCATCCCCATTTCTCTTGAAGAGGTTGAAGATCTTATAGTAATTGTCCTTAGACTTGAGCAAGAAAAGAAAGAACTGCATGTTAGTCTCAACAAGGTCTCCTATGAGAGGAATGAACTAATGCTCAACCTTAACCAAAAGGAGAAATAACTAAAAGTGATGGAGGCTACAATTAAAGATGAAATGAAGAAGAGAAAAAGAGTTGGTGACTGCCTAGTAAAGGTGGGAATTAATCTTAAACAACAAAACCAAGAGCTCAGAGAAGCGTAATAAAGAAATTGTGAGTGGAACGACCTCTGGGAAAAGACCTTGACATGCTAGAAAGCAATGAGGGAAGGTTTTGACGCACGAATCCTAGAGCTCACTTAACTACTTAAGGAATCCCAAGCCTATGCGTCTCATGAAAGGCATCTCCAAGGAGAAATTGAGTGGACATCCCAAAATCCTCATGTCGGCTTGAAGAAGACCTTAGAAGAATTTAGGGACCTAAAATCCCATAATCAACACTTGAAAGAGGTCTGTGAGACTTTGAGAAATGAGGATATACAATAGAGAGAAATGGTCTAACACTTGGAAGGTCTTGTACAACAAGACCAAGACATTTCCAACATATCCGTCTAAAATCCAAGAAATGGTATAGAAAGTGTGTTCAAGTGGTCGAACTCTCCAACAACCTACTGCAATACATGCCTAAAAGTTTAAGGGATGCTTTTGTAAACATGACACCCAAAAACGCTACTCTATCCCTCGCCGACTTTATTATACTTTTGTAGGATTATGGTGAAAGAGCTAAAGGTCGAGTTATAATTACTCAAAAGGGTTCGAGTCGAGAATGTAGATTAATTTTTACTTTCTTTTCTCAAAGCATTGTACTCACTTCAAAAATATGAATGAATGAGATAGTTGATGTTGCGCTAATTGTAGTTGCTTTCTGTTTTTATTCTCATACTTCTAAAATGCTCACAAACGATCGACATAATCTAAAGATTCCTTAGAAAACAAAAAGTCTTGCATAGACATGCATCAAATTTATCAGCATATGCATGCATATCATTTTCCAACAAAAAACTTATTCCAACCTTTGTCCATAACCAGCAAGTTGATCATCGTGCATGTGCTTAGAACGTGAAATATGTCTCAAAAGGTGATGACAGTCCGTCATTACATATAATAAGTCGAAGAATTGGGGGAAAATGAGCAGAAGAAGAGCCAAAATGACGAAGAAAGACCCAAGAATGAGTGAAAAATAGTCAAGTATGGAAGAATGAGACTTAGTTAAAATTCTGGTGAAATAATCATGTGCAACATCGCATGCCATCACGTGCGTGATAGGAAAGCAAACGGTGCATTGCGCGCGTGATGCTTTCATTATGCGCGGGATGGTTGCTTTTTCTGGGCTTTTTATGACACGTTCTGACAACTTTAAAAAGGGATTTTCTGGACTTTTACAGGGGTTACAAAATTTGGCACTGGGAGTACAATTTTACATCATTAATGGGTGATTTTGAGAGCATTGGAGGCCAATCTTTCAAGGGAATTCATATGTTATTCTTCCTTATTCAATTGGTATTGTAATTTTCATTATGAGTAGCTAAATTATCTTAGGTTAGGTTGTGTTATGATGAATTTATTCAATTTTGTTGGCATTATATGACAATTTGACTTGTATGAATCCTTTAAATTATAATTTTATTTAGTTGTTTCTTATTCTTAATGCTTATTATTTTAGATACTCTAATAATTTGTTGTTAGATACATAGGGATTCTTGGTCTGTAGCTTATGTATTGGACATAGGGAAATAATTTTACTTGTGTCGATTGAATAAGGATAGGAGACCTCGAGTAGTGGCACAGGGAATTAACGGTCTGTACATCGCCTAACATTGCTTACGTTGGAGGACAATGGATAGAAAGCTCTAAGTAGTTGTTAATGAGTTATATTGTGGGGAACTGGCTATAACGATTTTGTTAATTTTTCGTAAAATTATAAGGATAAGATAATTCATACAAGGCATCGTACATCAACAAGGGGGGATAAAGGGATTCTAAAAATATCTTGACCGCCTTCATGACATAGTTTTTTGTGGGTTTGATCTTTTTATTACTGTGACATTATTAGTACACTTGTCGAGAAGTCATCAGAAGGCTATGGACGAACTTTAGCAAGGTCAGGAATCGTTAAAATAGGAGGTCAATCAATTGGAAAGTCAAATATGTTGGGTAATAGAAACCCTGCAAGCCTTATTAAGAAGAGACGACATCCCTACACCAATTACTGCCTCCGTTTCTGTCTGTTCCACCGCAAGATCATTAGAGTCAGAATCAGAACCAAAGTCAGAATCAGAACATGAGGAATAGTGCTCGCTTTGACCCAATTCATGTGTCGTATAGTAAGCTCTACCCCTAATTGATTCAAAATTCATTGGTAACTCTTTGATCTATTGGGCCTATGATAATACCATATTCTCATTGGTACAACCCAAATGCAATTTGTGAGTAACATGAAGGGACAGTAGGACATGACTTGGATACTTGCATGGTGTTGAAAGCCAAAGTATGATAGTTGATC
Source organism: Lathyrus sativus (assembly GCA_963859935.3). Classification (NCBI taxonomy): domain Eukaryota; kingdom Viridiplantae; phylum Streptophyta; class Magnoliopsida; order Fabales; family Fabaceae; genus Lathyrus; species Lathyrus sativus. Next base: position 187,788,877 of record OZ012737.1, read on the forward strand.
AACAACAAGATCCTAGTCTTTAAAAAAGACCATCCGAAGGTCGAGTGTGAATATCGTACTAGAACAGTGAGGCACTCTGTCGAATAACGCAAGAGTTTTAAGCTCAAAGTGCAAAAGTTGATCGACGCAAGGTTACCAACCCTCAATAAAGAAGGCTTAAATGTGGATGTTTTGATTTTTGAGCCATGTAATGAGGAAAGCAAGGAACTTCTAAACCATTTAAGATCTTGTATCATAAGGAAGAGTTCATATATGTGGCTAATGAGATATCGTTGTTTCCGTACAAGAATATTGAGATAGAACCGTGGAATTACAATTCTACGACCCATGAAAGTGGAAGCAAAAAAGAAGTGAGAGATAGATCAGAAAGGGTTGCATCCTGTTATGAGGTTTAAAGAAAAGATTTCAGAGACCTTCATGCCAATTTAAATTAACATGCTCACCCCCAACCTTTGGGTAGTTAAAAATGGGCAACCAATGATACCCAGAGTGTCATGCCAGCAACCACTACCTCCTAGTCCTCAATACTAGCAACCATGGCCAAGACCGTAAAATCAACAGGCTAAGATTCCACGTCGACATCGACATCATAATCAGCAGGTTCCAAATCCAAACAATCAACATTGGTATCATAAACAACGCAGGCCTCCAAATAACTAAGAAGGAGAAACTCGCCAACTTGACCTAATCCCAATGACATACTGTAATACCCCAAATTTTACCCTTACATTTAGTCAGGCATTTCGCATATCATCTCCTATGAACATTTGCTAACCACTAACAAGTCATGGAGGTGTCTGTTTTGCAGATTTGGTCCCAGGGGTATTTTGGTCATTTTACACAAGTTCTACCAATTCTCTGAAAACGGGCTGTTATTACGTTCTGAGGCATTTATTTGCCAATTGGGTCAAGGTGCCAGTATGTTTTGTCAGAAATATGATTGGACTCGGGGGCTGTGCTTCGTTTGATTCTGAAACATTTCCAAACAGTTTTGTTTCCTTTTATAAAGTTGGGTTGAAAAAGAAGTGGATGCTGTTAAGGTTATTTTGAGAAGTGATGTGATCAACGAGGTTTTTAATGTGAATTTGTTTGGATATAATCATATGGCGGGATATCATTTATAAAAGGCCAAGGAGAGGTTAAGTTTTAATAGTTGTGAAGCTTTTATTCATGAATATTCATAAACTACAAATCAAAGTTGAATTTAAATAATTTATGGATGGTTATTCATGGATATTTAAATTCATAATTGAGAAAATATAAATGAATATTTAATGGATTTTATTTCATAAACATCTAGAATTACAAGTTGAAATGGAAGTAATTTTTGGATTTTATTCATGATGATCTTTCATTTACAAAAGGATTATACATTTACAATGGGTATCTACTCTAGGTCCTAAAGTCCTAAAAAGAGAAAAAACTACAAGTTTCTTCATTGGTCCTCCCTTGAGTTCTTCACGCAACTCTTGATCACCTGCACATCAAAGCAAAAACAAACCACAGGAAAAGGGGTTAGAAGATTGTTTGACACTCTCAGAACATCATCATCATCGAGTGTCGGGAGGGTACGACTAAAGCCGCATCCTACTCCCGTTACCAATCTGAGCCACCGGCGTTAGATCAGGTAGTTATTGTTCTTATCATAAGGGACATCCGAGAGATAGAGAAAATAAAAGAAGTGGGGCTGATTCGTTTTGCCGCGATTGGATTTCCAGACTGATACGAGAATAAGGCAACATAGGCAAGTTTTGACTCAGACCCGGATGCCGGCAGGTCTGAGTCACCTTGATTTCAAAACTCCCAACATCTGAAAAAACATAAGCATCATCAGAACTCAAAGCATAAAACAAAACTAGGAAAGGGTTCGCACCAATACAGGTAGGAATAGCCACCAAAGGAAACAAATCTGTACCAAACAGAATGAAAATCCAGTCCACAGCAGAACAAGAAAAACCAAAATATGGTATCAAGCTGCATCAGTTCAAACAGAACAGAGAAATGAGACACGAAACAAGCTACGGACAAGGTATTAAAAAAGGTCTCAGCAGCATCAGTAAAGGCCATCAAACTTGGTTCAAGATCAAAGCAGATAAATTATAATGTTAGCAGCAGCTCTGAGGTCAAACAAGTAAGAAAAGCCTATCAAACCAAATCAGAGCTAAAACTGCATCAAGCGATTAGTGTCTCAACACAAACTATCGCTCATCAGAAAAGTACACCAGCAACATCAACATCTGCAAAGCCATATCAAGAGGTTTCAGTATCAAACATCATAGAAAAAAACAGACGTCTGCAAGCTAAGAATCATCAGCAGTTGGAACAATTCAAAGAGAATAAACGGTAAACCCCACGCGAAGATCCTCAGAAAGCAATCGCAGCATCATCGAAGAATACAAGCGTCGAGGGCTCAGATAAACATCATTGCCGTATGCCTTCCTCGGCCATCCCAACTCAACCAAAGTCGTAGCATCAACCCTCTCTGAAAGAAGAAGAGGAAAAGAATCTGAGCTGCATCAAAGAAACGAATCAATCAAAAATGAATCAGTTCGAGATCGATAACAGAGCAGAAAAACGAATCCTTCAAGGAATTCTGTGAATCAAAATCAGATATCAATCAATCCAATCTGAAAGCAAATCATATCAGAAAAACAATAGAAAGATTTTGATTCCCAATCTGAATCAATCAAACAAATCAGTCCAAAAACAAATCAGTTTGAAATCAAGCAAATCAGTTCGAATTAATTCAGATATCCAACAGGTCAACAGAAATCCAAAGGCAATCCAATCCATCTGCAAAAATCCAACAAAATCGAATCAATCTAGGAATTCTGGAAAAGGAAGGTATGAAGGAGTAGGGCAAACTATATCAGAGAAAGATAGAAAACAATTTTGACATCGAATCAGGGATGGAATAAATCGTATCAAGTGAATCAAAACGAGTTCAGAATCATATCAAGAGAAATCCCAATCAAATCCTAAAAGGAGAAATAGGATCCAATCATGTATCAGCAAGAACCAAATCATATCCCAGTGGAATGTATTTTGGATCAATCAACGAACTAGTATCAAGTTCATACCAGAAAAAGGAATTGAGATCCCAATCGTCTCAGAAAGCATCGCATTAGAACTCAATCTGGAAAATCAAAATCAAATCGCATCAACACGAAATCAAATCTCAGAGCAATACAAATCCAATACAGATTGAAAGCCCAAAAAGTAAAGCGTATATAAAGAGAGAGATACAACCTGATATGAAAGAAGAGAAATCGCGTACGAACCCTAACTGGAGGGCCAAGAAAAATCACCGAACGAGAAACCCTAACGACCGCGACATCAGAAGAAGAAGAAGAAGTTTTCCACCAAAGTCATCACACGAAGGACCGCCGGCGCCGTTTAACCAAACGGCGAGCAATCAATCGCCTCAGCCTCAGAATCTCTTCATCATCGGCCGTTTTCGCTTTAAATGTAAGCCATGGGATGTTTTTCATCACAGATTTCATGTTTTGTTTCAGGAATGAGGAAGATCAGAGGGAATCGCGGCGAGAGAGATGAAGAATGAAGTGTAAACGGCGCTGCGAAGAACCAAAGGGTTCTGAAACCCTAAGTAACCTTGTGATTACAATCACCTCGACCGGGTTGGGTCCGGAGGTAATGACCGGCCCAACCCTTTTTATTTTTTCTACTTTCTTTTTCTTTTTTAATTAAATTATCAAATAAAAAAAAATATTTAAGTTGTTTTTTTTAAATATTAAAATCAAACACATTTTTTTAAATATTAAAATCAAATAAAAAAACATTTTTTTAAGTATTAAAATCAAAAAACATTTTTTTAAAATATTAAAATTAAAACATTTTTTAAAATATTAAAATCAATATATTTTTTTTAAAACCAAGAGAAAATATTTTTTAAAAAAAAGATTAAGATCTTCTTTTTCTATTTATTCATTATCAAGTAAGAAAAAATTAAGCTTGGACTCATAAAAAACGTCTCATAGCCTCATGCTTCTGTTTTCATAATTGTGTTTACTAACCTAGTTCGTTCACTGTGCAGCTTACCATGTTGTTTCTTTATATTCGCGTTCTTAAAATTGAATTGTATCATACTGTTGTAACTGTTCCTCCTCTGTAACCTTGCGAATCTTAACAATCGCATTTACGTTTCCGCATTTAAAAGTCTGCATAATTCAATTATCTCACACACTCATCGAATATTCCAATCACACTACACACATTCGAAGGTTAGGTCTAGCTTTTGGCCGTCGCGCCGATAGTCCTCAACTTCAAACCCTTTCACCTTGCAAACCCTAATTCTCCCAAACGCCTCGCCGCAGGCAAGATTATAATTTTGGCCCTTAGCATTAGGTCAAAGAGCCGCCGCGCTCATTTTAGGGTTTCCCGCCGCGGAATCCCTAACTTAACCTAATTTAACCCTAATTACAACTTAACAATTCAACGTAGAGATTTGGAGTTTCTACACTCCACGTAAGCGTGTCCTTAAGATGCGTTTATTCCCCTTGAGACCTTGACCACTGTCAAGAAGTCTCTAACCTCCCTTTTGAGGGGAACTACGATTACTCTGATTCCACTCCCGTAAGGATACGTAGGCACAAGATGCGATGTCTTGCCGAGTAAACTTAGAATTAACCCCTTAGGTCTTCTTTCTCACTTTTAATCCTTTGTACATATACCTTAAGCAAATAAATAAAGCAAGATAGTAAATATTTGAACAAAAGGTTCCCGTAGAGTACTACGGAAGTTTAGGATGCTAATACCTTCCCTAATCTTAACCAACCCCCGAACCCTAGATCTTTCCCCGCATTGTGTTTACGATGCAAAATAGGTTTTCCCTTTTTGACCTTTTCCTTCGGATAAATCAAAGAGCGGTTGTGAATTGAATTGCGATTCAAACTCATTAATAGTTTGTGATCCTATTTCCACCGCAACAGAAAATGGCGACTTCACTGGGGAATAACTTTAACTTTTGAGGGTTATCCCTAACTTGTTCATATTTATTACTATCTGTGATATTATTCATTTGCATGTATATATTTGTGCTTTGATTGTGGGACTGTTCCTTGTGCTGTGAGATAGGTCCTACACCCGGATCTAGTGTACCTTAGGTAATGGCAATAGACCAAGGAAACTGTACGACGTATATCGATGCGGTTGATCTGGTGGCCATAGTTAGTGCGACTTCTTGGTTGGTGCTTATATTCCTTAAGTCAAGTTGAGGATAATATTGAGGCTGCCATATGTTGTCAACGCACTAACTGACTTTTAGAACCCTAGTTAACTCATCTTGGCTTTTAGAAGGTAGTGAGGTAGCCGGCTTTGGTGCAGACTGAAGTTGGTTGACACTCGATACTACGCTCATTGAGATCTTAAACTTGGAGGGTTTTGGTTGGCAAGTAAGTTGCCTTCTGAACAATCACCCTTGGGAAGGATCAATGATATTGAGATCCCTTAGAACCTGGTTACTTTTGTAGGACAGGATGAACCATCTAACTTCAGGGGAGGGTATTTGCCTTTGAACCTCATGCAAGCTTTTAACCTAGGACTTTGTGTGTTTTCATGCATTGCATCTCATTGCATTGTATTTCATGGAGTTCAAATATCATTTATGGATATCGCGGGATACCGTAAATAAATAAATAAATATAAAATGAAAAAACAAGAAAAAGATTTCCTTGGTACCCCACGACATTAGTAAATGTTTTGAATTCCATGAAATCTTCATTTACATTCACATTTTAGCATCATTTACTTTTTTTGCATTGCATGTGTCTCCCGATTTCTCACACTCGGTTCTCTCACCTTCCAGTTTCGTCACCCTGAGTTCTCGGCACCAATACAACACCAGAGCTCAAACTCGGAAAAGAATGGAGGATCAGGCAAAAGAGATTGATCGCCTTAGCAATGAACTTGAAGACCTTCGAGGGGGTATGGGGCGTATGATGGAATTGTTACATGTCATGAATGCTAAGATGGATACCCAGCCCACTGTTGTTTCTGAGATTACCGGCGTTACTGTGGACCCTTCACCAAGTGTGACTGTAGCAAAGGACCCACCTTATGGTCTTGCTCCCGGTTTTGTGCCTCCTCAAGCCACTGTCCCGATTAATCAACCTGTTCAGCAAGCCGTGCCTTTGTTTTCTGAAGTTTCTAGGGGGGCTCCTATCTTTGCACCACCTGTTGTACACACTCGTGCGCAACCGTACTTCAATGAGACAGCTTTTGATGATCTTGATGAGAATGTTGAGGGTTATGAGAGACATGATAAGCTTCGCGAGGAAGTAAACACTATCGTCCAGAGATTGAAAAAGGTAGAGGGTGATCAAATTTTTGGGACTGCTGCAAGAGATGTTTGTTTGGTCTCGGGTTTAGTTATTCCCCCGAAGTTCAAAACTCCGAACTTCGATCGTTATGAAGGTGCCACCTGTCCTAAGAGTCATTTGATCATGTATTATCGCAAAATGGCTGCCCATGTTGAGAATGATAAACTGATGATTCATTGCTTCCAAGACAGTTTGAAGGGTGCTTCTTCCAAATGGTATTTAACTTTGGACCAATCCCGCGTTAAGAGCTTTCAAGATTTATCTGACGCTTTCATCAAACACTACAAGTACAATATGGATCTGGCTCCTGACAGAAGACAATTGCTGAGTATGTCACAAAAGAATTCTGAGTCATTCAAAGAGTATGCTCAAAGGTGGAGAGAGACTGCTTCACAGGTAGAACCTCCTTTGACCGAGAAAGAGTTAGCTGATTGGTTTGTCGACACAGTTCGTCCAGAATTTTACGAGAGAATGGTGGGTAGTGTGACTTCAAATTTCTCCGACATCGTTGCTGTGGGTGTCAAGATCGAATTGGGTATGAAGAGTGGTAAGATGACAAATAACCATGGTACTTCTAAGGATCAGCCGAAGAAACCTCCGTATAGCTCCCAGAAAAAGAAGGAGAGTGAGACTAATGCTATATCCTCTGGTAGACCAAGGGAACGCTTTTATCGGCATCCGCAAGGTTATGCTCAACCTCAAGGGTACCCAGTCCAATATGCTCAACAACCCTATGTGGCAGCTATTACACCTTCTTTCAATCAACAGGTTCCCATGTATCAACCTATGCAACAACCTCCTGTTTATCCGCCTCCTGTCAACTACCTACAGGCACCCAATACTCCTGCTCCTCAACAGCCAAAGAGTCCGGCTCCTCGCCAGAATATGCCGAACAGAAGAACGTATAAACCTTGTCCGCCGATTCCAATGACTTTCACCGAGTTGTATCCCTCTTTGGTCAAGCAAGGTCTAATCACTACTCGGGCTTTGGGTCCGCCTCCTAATCCTCTACCCGCCAATTACAACGCCGCTGCTCACTGTTTATTTCATGAGGGCGCGCCTGGTCATGATCTGGAGAATTGTTATGCTCTCAAAAATATTGTCAGGGACCTATTGGAAAAGAAGATTTTGTCATTTGAAGATCCTCAACCAAATGTTAAGAAGAACCCTTTTCCTAACCATGAGAGTGTCAATGCCGTTAGTGTTGATTCGGGGGATGGTTATGCCCTTGACGTTGAACAGATTAAGACTCCTCTTAAGATGTTCCATTCGAAATTGTTTGAAGCTGGTTTGGTAGATACTTCCCACGTTGCATGCGTAAGTTGTGAAGCCAGTATTAAGGGTTGCATGTTGGTTCAGAATGATGTTCAGAGGTTAATTAATGAGGGTGTTTTACAAGTGACAAGCCAAGCCAAGAAGGATGTAGTCGCTGTGGTTGAGCCTGTTTTCCATCAGCCTGAATCAAAGGGTAAGGTACCCGTGTTTAATTTATCAGGGGCAGGCTCCGCCAACCTCGTGTTCGATATACCAAGGTCGTATGTCCCTGAAGTGAATCAGCCTAAGCCTATAGTTATTCGAAGACCGGGTCCGTTTCCTTTCAGTGACCCTAAAGCCGTGCCTTGGAAATATGACGTGACGGTGATCGACAAGGAGTCTGGGAAGACTATTCCAAATGAAGAAGTTAAGGACACTGTGACCAATATCGCAGAGGTAAGCAGGATGACTCGCAGTGGCCGTGTGTATACTCCCCATCCTAATAAGGATCCACCTAAGGAGACCACTAATATCCCTGTGCCTGCCAAAGACAAAGGTAAGGGAGCCGTTACGAATGATGAAGATGCTGAGTTTTTGAGGATCATCAAGAGAAGTGACTATAAAGTTATCGACCAACTTCATCAGACTCCTTCCAAGATCTCAATTCTATCTCTGTTAATGAATTCACCCGCTCATAGGATGGCCTTGCAGAAGGTTTTGACTCAAGCACATGTGGATCAAGATATTAGCACCAGTCGGTTTGATAGTGTGATTGCCAATTTAACCGCTTGTAACACCCTCAGTTTCAGCAATGAAGAGTTACCGAAGGAGGGTCCGAACCATAATCGTGCTTTACATATATCGGTAAAATGTCAAGAGGACAATTTAGCGAGAGTGCTAGTGGACACCGGTTCTTCTCTGAATGTTCTACCCAAGAGGGTTCTTGATAGGTTGACTTGTAAAGAGACCGTGTTGAAACCTACTCCTTTGGTTGTCAAGGCTTTCGATGGCTCTCGCCGATCGGTAATGGGGGAGGTTGAGCTTCCTATCCTGATTGGTCCGCAAATTTTTAATATCACGTTTCAAGTCATGGACATTAACCCCAACTACAGTTGTTTACTCGGAAGGCCGTGGATTCATGCCGCTGGGGCGGTGACCTCAACGTTACATCAAAGGATGAAGTTCGTGATCGAGGGAAAGTTGGTTATTATACACGGTGAGGAAGATCTGATGGTCAGTAACCTGTCTTCTTTCCGTTACATCGAGGCCGATGAGAATGCTTTAGACATCTCCTTTCAAGCACTTGAGATCGCCAATGCTGTTCTGCTGGAAGTCGAAGAGACAGTGGGTCAGGGTAATCCATCTTTTGCATCTCTGAAGAGTACCAAATCAACAATTGACAGGGGTATTCCTGAAGGTTGGGGAGAGGTAATTGATGTCAAGACCAAGACTGATCGCTCTGGGTTGGGTTACAAACCAACTCAGAATGGAGCTGCCACCACTATCGAAGGGCGTCCGAAGGTTATCCAAGAAGTATTTGTCAGCGGAGGCTTCCAAATCAATGCCATCAGCAACTGTGAAGAAAATGAAGAGCTGAGCAACCTGGTGTTTAAGGGTGATGCAGTTTTGAACAACTGGGAGGCCGTAGAGATCCCTGTTATTTTTCCCTTGTCAAAGTAATTGTTTTTTAAGTTTCATTTACATTTTCAAATAAAAATCTGTAGCTCTGCCCAAGGCTATAGGGTTGTTTTGTCGGGCCACCTTTCATTTCTAAAAAGATATTAATAAAAGCATTTTGTTCAATTCCACTTTGGTTCATTTGCGTTTTTCGTTTTCACCTTTAAAAATGAAATTGGCAACCTTTCTTCCAAAAATAAATAAAAAAACAGCATTTCATTCTTACATGTCTTCGAGCATTTTAATTAAGTAAGCCTTCCATCATGCAGAGATATCGTAAACCTTGTTGGATCCAATGACTTTACTGACACTCCTGACTGGGATGCACCCATCAATCAAGCTGAGGACGAGGGTGAAGAGGATTTTGAAATACCCGCGGAACTGACAAGATTGATTGAGTACGAGTACACAGAGCTTCAACCGCATAAAGAGCAGGTGGACTTAATTAATCTCGGTACAGATGAGAGCAAGAAAGAGGTCAAGATTGGTGCAATGCTTGGGACAGAGATTAGGCCGAGGTTGGTTGAGTTGTTAAAAGAGTATATTGATGTGTTTGCGTGGTCGTATCAAGATATGCCGGGCCTAGACACGGATATTGTTGTTCACAAGTTGCCGCTTAAGCCAGATTGTCCGCCTATCAAACAAAAGCTTCGAAGAACGAGACCCGACATGGCTTTGAAGATTCGAGATGAGGTTAAAAAGCAGTTGGATGCAGGTTTCTTGGCAGTCGCAAAATATCCAGATTGGGTTGCCAACATTGTGCCAGTACCTAAGAAGGACGGTAAAGTTAGGATGTGTGTAGACTACAGGGATCTGAACAAAGCAAGTCCGAAAGACGACTTCCCACTACCGCATATTGATACACTTGTAGACAATACAGCCAGTTTTGCGTTGTTTTCATTTATGGATGGTTTCTCCGGCTATAATCAGATCAAGATGGATCCCGATGATCGAGAGAAGACTACTTTCATTACTCCTTGGGGAACCTTCTGCTACAAAGTCATGCCCTTCGGTTTAAAGAATGCAGGGGCAACTTACCAACGTGCTATGACCACTCTTTTTCATGATATGATGCACAAAGAGATTGAGGTGTATGTGGACGATATGATAGCCAAATCTCAGAGTGAAGAGGAGCATCTAGACCATTTGGTGAAGCTGTTTGAACGACTCAGGAAATATCAGTTGAAATTGAACCCTGCAAAATGTACCTTCGGTGTCAGATCCGGAAAATTGCTTGGTTTCATCGTTAGCCCGCGAGGGATTGAGGTAGATCCTGACAAAGTCCGAGCCATTCAAGATATGCCGGCTCCGCAAACCGAGACGCAAGTTAGGGGTTTTTTGGGACGTCTGAATTACATTTCCAGGTTTATCTTTAATATGACCGCTACTTGTGAGCCGATATTCAAGTTGCTTTGCAAGGGGCAGACAGTTGAGTGGAACCCTGATTGTCAAAAAGCGTTTGAGAAGATTAAGGGTTATTTGCAAGATCCCCCTATTCTGATCCCGCCCGTACCTGGAAGACCGTTGTTTATGTACCTTACTGTTCTCGAGAAGTCTATGGGTTGTGTGCTTGGACAACATGATGAGACTGGGAAAAAGGAACATGCGATTTATTATCTGAGCAAGAAGTTTACCGATTGCGAAAACAGATACTCACCATTGGAGAAAACTTGTTGTGCATTGGCATGGGCCGCTAAGCGCCTTCGGCAGTATATGGTCTGTCATACCACGTTATTGATTTCTAAAATGGATCCGATCAAGTACATTTTTGAAAAACCTGCTCAAACCGGGAGGCTAGCCCGTTGGCACATGTTGTTATCCGAATATGACATCCAGTATGTACCCCAGAAGGCGATTAAGGGTAGTATTTTATCTGATTATCTTGCAGACCAGCCAGTTGAAGATTATGAACCTCTTAAGCTCGATTTTCCCGATGAGGATATATTATTGATTAAAAGAGATTGTGAAGAGCCAGATCCGAGCGAAGGTCCAGAACCAGGTCTTTGGTGGAAGATGATGTTTGATGGTTCCTCAAATTTCAATGGGCATGGTATAGGCGCCGTTTTGATGAACCCAAAGGGTGGATTTACCCCATTTACAGCAAGATTGGACTTTGAGTGTACTAATAACGTCGCAGAGTATGAAGCGTGTATCCTCGGCCTCGAAGCGGCGATTCACCTCCGAATCAAACTTCTTAAAGTAAGTGGTGACTCAGCTTTGGTTATTTACCAAGTACAAGGCAAATGGGAAACAAAGAATGAGAAGCTGATCCCTTATAAGGACTACATTATTGAGCTGATCAAGTATTTCGACGAGGTAGAGTTCGAGCATGTTCCTAGATCCGAGAATCACGTAGCCGATGCTTTAGCCATGTTAGCATCCATGTGGAAAGTTAAGTTCGTTAATGAAGCACCCCTTATCCATATTGAGCGCAAAGTTGAACCCGCTTATTGTCAGATGGTCGAAGAAGTCGAGGTGGATGAAAAGCCTTGGTTTCATGATATCAAGAACTATCTCGTCAAGCAGGAATATCCCGATGGTGCTACTGGTCTGGACAAAAAGACATTGAGAAGACTGGCGTCCAAATTCTTTATCAGTAATGGTGTGCTATACAAGAGGAATCACGACATGGTCCTGCTCAGATGTGTTGATAAACGGGAAGCGGACATGTTACTACAGGAAATCCATGAGGGGACCTTCGGAACCCATGCCAATGGTTATGCTATGTCCAAGAAGATGTTAAGGGCTGGGTATTACTGGTTAACCATGGAAGCTGACTGCATCCAATACGCTAGGAAATGCCATAAATGCCAAATTTATGCTGATAAAATACACGTACCTCCGTCACCGTTGAATGTTTTGTCTTCACCCTGGCCATTCTCTATGTGGGGCATTGACATGATTGGGGCAATCGAGCCGAAAGCTTCTAATGGACATCGTTTTATCCTCGTTGCCATTGATTATTTCACCAAGTGGGTAGAGGCTGCCTCCTACGCTAACGTGACCAAGCAAGTGGTTGCCCGATTCATCAGGAAAGAGATCATCTGCCGCTATGGGGTCCCAAGCCGGATAATAACTGACAATGGCACCAATCTGAATAATAAAACTATGAAAGAGTTGTGTGACAATTTCAAGATCACTCACCACAATTCTTCTCCGTACCGTCCTAAGATGAATGGGGCCGTGGAAGCTGCGAATAAGAATATCAAGAAGATCCTGCAAAAGATGGTTGTGACTTACAAAGATTGGCATGAGATGTTACCGTTTGCTTTGCATGGATACAGAACCTCAGTAAGAACTTCGACAGGGGCAACCCCTTTCTCATTGGTGTATGGAATGGACGTCGTGCTCCCCGTCGAAGTAGAGATACCTTCGCTAAGAGTGTTAATGGAAGCTGAACTGGAGGAAGCGGAGTGGGTTCAAGACAGATTGGATCAGTTGAATCTCATTGATGAGAAGCGCTTGACAGCCATGTGCCATGGGCAATTATATCAGAAACGGATGAAAAGAGCGTTTGATAAGAAGATTCGTATCCGTGAGTTCCGTCAAGGAGAGCTCGTACTCAAAAAGATCTTACCAGTACATAAAGATATGCGTGGAAAGTGGATGCCCAATTATGAAGGCCCATTCGTTGTAAAGACCGTCTTCTCCGGAGGGTCTCTAATACTTACGACAATGGACGGTGAAGAACTAGCACATCCCGTGAATTCTGATGCAGTCCGAAAATATTATGCCTAAAAACCCGCTAAGTCGAAAACCTGCAAAAGGCGACTTAGGCAAAAGTAAGGGTTGGAAAAAGAAAAAGAAATAATAATAAAAAGCTCGCTAAGTTGAAAACCCGAAAGGGCGGCTTAGGCAAAAAAGAGCGTCCCGGTGGATTGAAAACCCGAAAGGGCGGTCCAGGCAAAAGTTAGGGACAAAGGCATTTCATTGCATCAGAAGACACTGATTATCTCGAACACACTTTCCGCATGAGAGCCATGTTTCAGTTCCTCCATCCTTGCCCAAAGCAGGATTCTGGATTAGTCTTAGTTATTAGTGTCAGTAGGTGTTATTGGATTCAATGTAACCTTTTTCCCATGTTGCCAATTTCAAAATGTAATCATCTGTGGAGCTATGCCTTCAGCAAGCTATCACCCTTTAATAAAAGATACCATCTCGTTACTTACATTCCTTGGTGCATTGCTCTTTATTTTCTATTGTTATGCAAAATGCGTTTATTCCTAAAATTTGAAAATGAAAGGTGCATGGTAGATTTTTCAAAACTGTTTTTCAAAAAAAAACAAAACAAATTTGAAACGTAATAAATTACTTTGACTAGTGGAAATTCCGACAGGATCTCTTCATTCCCCGGAAACATCATTATTGCAGAAACACTTTCAAACCATTGCCCAGTGCTAGTCCCCAGAGAGACTATAAGCTGACAACTTCTTCTTGGGGTAACTTAAAAGTGTCCCTCAGGTTTTCTTCTCCCCAGGAGAAGACATGGTACTATGCACCCAAGCAGATTACCTTCTCCCCAGAGAATTCAGAACTTTAAAACCAGATCCGGTTCTACCATTGATCTTTCTTACCCATGATTGACGTATTGGTTGCAGAGAACGCAGGGTATTTCCGTCGAGATGTTTATTTCATCTCTCGTCCTGTCTCTAGTCTGTTTCGTCAGCATACGCAGGGGCATAAGCATCACATGCCTATGTCATATATTCATTTCACATACTCATTACATACTCATTTCATAACATCTTGCATATTTGACTACATACATAGACATTAACATACATTCACATATGCAGTAGCATTTACAGGTTCATTATGTTTCACCATCATTTGGTTGTTACCGCCGAGTAACTGGGTTTGTCCATTCTCTCCAAATAGATTGTCAGCCCTAAGCATAAAATGCTTATTTGTTTTCAGTTTCCCCACAAAGCTCGATCCTCGTGGATGACGGTTACTTCAGCTATCTTTCCTCGCCAGGATTAGATATTTACCCTTCGAGATCATTCCCTCGATGGAGTTTTGATTTCCAGTCTTCTTTCTAGCTCGATCTTAGATTGAATCTCAGTCTTGTCGGTCGTCGAGCCCAACCGGACGTGCATTTATTTTGCACCGTCTGAAGGTTTTCACCATACCATGACAGATACGCGACTATCTCGCTTGAGAAGTTTATCACTGTACCCGGACGTGCATTTATTTTGCACTATCTTCAACTACAATCATTTACAGATACACGCCAGTTCACGCCTGGAAAATCTATCAGTACAACACTTTACAATCCTACATGTTACAGCCCTTTACACTTTACATTTTACAACATCAACACACGACATTTCTTACCTAAGAAGTCGATCATATCCTCGTTACGACTCGCAGCAAATGGCCCTCTCCATGGAGCAGTTGGGCTTCCATTCCCCTGCCGTCTGGAGGTTTGAACCAAATCGTATTCAGGAGAGCACGATTCTGAAATATGAGTATATTCAGTCATCCAGTTTCATATTCAGGAGAGCACGATCCTGAAGTATGAGTAAACCCGATTATCCAGTTTCATATTCAGGAGAGCACGATTCTGAAATATGAGTATATTCAGTCATCCAGTTTCATATTCAGGAGAGCACGATTCTGAAGTATGAGTAAATCCAGTCAGCCAGTTTCATATTCAGGAGAGCACGATTCTGAAGTATGAAGATTTTCATTTACCCTTTATCCGAATCATATTCAGGAGAGCACGATTCTGAAGTATGAGGAAGTTCAGTTTACCCTTTTCATGCTCAGGAGAGCACGATCTTGAAGCATGGAGAAGTTTATTTATCCTTCAGTAAGAGAAAAATCATAATCGTATCCCAGGCGCCGACCTTAAAAGGCGAGAAGATTTATTTATCAGATAAGCAGCAACCTCTTTATTGGAGTGCTTATCCATTTTTGCACATAAGTCCCTTCCAACGATGAGTGACAGTTCTCCCTCGAGAAGCTTATCAGGGCAATTCCCATCAAAGTCCATTTATTTTGGCATACAGTCGGTCTTTACCCTGTATATTTGCTACGGAGTTCCGAAAAGTCCGTTTGATCCTGTCACGAGGGGTAGTTTATAGAAGCTTGGATGTTGTTTCTTTGCTCAATGCTCCAGCATTCTGTAATCGATCTTACAATCGTACGTGATCCAGTTGTATTTTTAGGTTCCCCAGTGGAGGCCGTCGCATAGGTACCATCTCCATTCAAGGATCTCATTCCTTTCCTAAAAGTGACAATTGGTCATTCGCACCAGTTGACTATCATTTTTAGATTTCCCCAGTGAGTTCCTCTCGTGGCGTCTGCCCCGGTGTCGTCATGTTCGTCAGCATTTTCGCATTCATTATTCCAGCATACGCATTATATCATAGTCATGGCATCATCTGCATTAAGTCGTTCCGGTTTTTGTCCGTAGCATTGCATATCGTCGCATATAAGGGCAAAATTTTCGGTTATCTATATTTAAATCTCTCCACCACGATTCCTCGAGTCACTCAAATCGTCCGGTGTAGCTATTTAAATAGGGGCAACTGTAATACCCCAAATTTTACCCTTACATTTAGTCAGGCATTTCGCATATCATCTCCTATGAACATTTGCTAACCACTAACAAGTCATGGAGGTGTCTGTTTTGCAGATTTGGTCCCAGGGGTATTTTGGTCATTTTACACAAGTTCTACCAATTCTCTGAAAACGGGCTGTTATTACGTTCTGAGGCATTTATTTGCCAATTGGGTCAAGGTGCCAGTATGTTTTGTCAGAAATATGATTGGACTCGGGGGTTGTGCTTCGTTTGATTCTGAAACATTTCCAAACAGTTTTGTTTCCTTTTATAAAGTTGGGTTGAAAAAGAAGTGGATGCTGTTAAGGTTATTTTGAGAAGTGATGTGATCAACGAGGTTTTTAATGTGAATTTGTTTGGATATAATCATATGGCGGGATATCATTTATAAAAGGCCAAGGAGAGGTTAAGTTTTAATAGTTGTGAAGCTTTTATTCATGAATATTCATAAACTACAAATCAAAGTTGAATTTAAATAATTTATGGATGGTTATTCATGGATATTTAAATTCATAATTGAGAAAATATAAATGAATATTTAATGGATTTTATTTCATAAACATCTAGAATTACAAGTTGAAATGGAAGTAATTTTTGGATTTTATTCATGATGATCTTTCATTTACAAAAGGATTATACATTTACAATGGGTATCTACTCTAGGTCCTAAAGTCCTAAAAAGAGAAAAAACTACAAGTTTCTTCATTGGTCCTCCCTTGAGTTCTTCACGCAACTCTTGATCACCTGCACATCAAAGCAAAAACAAACCACAGGAAAAGGGGTTAGAAGATTGTTTGACACTCTCAGAACATCATCATCATCGAGTGTCGGGAGGGTACGACTAAAGCCGCATCCTACTCCCGTTACCAATCTGAGCCACCGGCGTCAGATCAGGTAGTTATTGTTCTTATCATAAGGGACATCCGAGAGATAGAGAAAATAAAAGAAGTGGGGCTGATTCGTTTTGCCGCGATTGGATTTCCAGACTGATACGAGAATAAGGCAACATAGGCAAGTTTTGACTCAGACCCGGATGCCGGCAGGTCTGAGTCACCTTGATTTCAAAACTCCCAACATCTGAAAAAACATAAGCATCATCAGAACTCAAAGCATAAAACAAAACTAGGAAAGGGTTCGCACCAATACAGGTAGGAATAGCCACCAAAGGAAACAAATCTGTACCAAACAGAATGAAAATCCAGTCCACAGCAGAACAAGAAAAACCAAAATATGGTATCAAGCTGCATCAGTTCAAACAGAACAGAGAAATGAGACACGAAACAAGCTACGGACAAGGTATTAAAAAAGGTCTCAGCAGCATCAGTAAAGGCCATCAAACTTGGTTCAAGATCAAAGCAGATAAATTATAATGTTAGCAGCAGCTCTGAGGTCAAACAAGTAAGAAAAGCCTATCAAACCAAATCAGAGCTAAAACTGCATCAAGCGATTAGTGTCTCAACACAAACTATCGCTCATCAGAAAAGTACACCAGCAACATCAACATCTGCAAAGCCATATCAAGAGGTTTCAGTATCAAACATCATAGAAAAAAACAGACGTCTGCAAGCTAAGAATCATCAGCAGTTGGAACAATTCAAAGAGAATAAACGGTAAACCCCACGCGAAGATCCTCAGAAAGCAATCGCAGCATCATCGAAGAATACAAGCGTCGAGGGC
The DNA here is from genome assembly GCA_963859935.3 of Lathyrus sativus. NCBI lineage: Eukaryota > Viridiplantae > Streptophyta > Magnoliopsida > Fabales > Fabaceae > Lathyrus > Lathyrus sativus. Next base: position 187,806,391 of record OZ012737.1, read on the forward strand.
TCAGATAAACATCATTGCCGTATGCCTTCCTCGGCCATCCCAACTCAACCAAAGTCGTAGCATCAACCCTCTCTGAAAGAAGAAGAGGAAAAGAATCTGAGCTGCATCAAAGAAACGAATCAATCAAAAATGAATCAGTTCGAGATCGATAACAGAGCAGAAAAACGAATCCTTCAAGGAATTCTGTGAATCAAAATCAGATATCAATCAATCCAATCTGAAAGCAAATCATATCAGAAAAACAATAGAAAGATTTTGATTCCCAATCTGAATCAATCAAACAAATCAGTCCAAAAACAAATCAGTTTGAAATCAAGCAAATCAGTTCGAATTAATTCAGATATCCAACAGGTCAACAGAAATCCAAAGGCAATCCAATCCATCTGCAAAAATCCAACAAAATCGAATCAATCTAGGAATTCTGGAAAAGGAAGGTATGAAGGAGTAGGGCAAACTATATCAGAGAAAGATAGAAAACAATTTTGACATCGAATCAGGGATGGAATAAATCGTATCAAGTGAATCAAAACGAGTTCAGAATCATATCAAGAGAAATCCCAATCAAATCCTAAAAGGAGAAATAGGATCCAATCATGTATCAGCAAGAACCAAATCATATCCCAGTGGAATGTATTTTGGATCAATCAACGAACTAGTATCAAGTTCATACCAGAAAAAGGAATTGAGATCCCAATCGTCTCAGAAAGCATCGCATTAGAACTCAATCTGGAAAATCAAAATCAAATCGCATCAACACGAAATCAAATCTCAGAGCAATACAAATCCAATACAGATTGAAAGCCCAAAAAGTAAAGCGTATATAAAGAGAGAGATACAACCTGATATGAAAGAAGAGAAATCGCGTACGAACCCTAACTGGAGGGCCAAGAAAAATCACCGAACGAGAAACCCTAACGACCGCGACATCAGAAGAAGAAGAAGAAGTTTTCCACCAAAGTCATCACACGAAGGACCGCCGGCGCCGTTTAACCAAACGGCGAGCAATCAATCGCCTCAGCCTCAGAATCTCTTCATCATCGGCCGTTTTCGCTTTAAATGTAAGCCATGGGATGTTTTTCATCACAGATTTCATGTTTTGTTTCAGGAATGAGGAAGATCAGAGGGAATCGCGGCGAGAGAGATGAAGAATGAAGTGTAAACGGCGCTGCGAAGAACCAAAGGGTTCTGAAACCCTAAGTAACCTTGTGATTACAATCACCTCGACCGGGTTGGGTCCGGAGGTAATGACCGGCCCAACCCTTTTTATTTTTTCTACTTTCTTTTTCTTTTTTAATTAAATTATCAAATAAAAAAAAATATTTAAGTTGTTTTTTTTAAATATTAAAATCAAACACATTTTTTTAAATATTAAAATCAAATAAAAAAACATTTTTTTAAGTATTAAAATCAAAAAACATTTTTTTAAAATATTAAAATTAAAACATTTTTTAAAATATTAAAATCAATATATTTTTTTTAAAACCAAGAGAAAATATTTTTTAAAAAAAAGATTAAGATCTTCTTTTTCTATTTATTCATTATCAAGTAAGAAAAAATTAAGCTTGGACTCATAAAAAACGTCTCATAGCCTCATGCTTCTGTTTTCATAATTGTGTTTACTAACCTAGTTCGTTCACTGTGCAGCTTACCATGTTGTTTCTTTATATTCGCGTTCTTAAAATTGAATTGTATCATACTGTTGTAACTGTTCCTCCTCTGTAACCTTGCGAATCTTAACAATCGCATTTACGTTTCCGCATTTAAAAGTCTGCATAATTCAATTATCTCACACACTCATCGAATATTCCAATCACACTACACACATCCGAAGGTTAGGTCTAGCTTTTGGCCGCCGCGCCGATAGTCCTCAACTTCAAACCCTTTCACCTTGCAAACCCTAATTCTCCCAAACGCCTCGCCGCAGGCAAGATTATAATTTTGGCCCTTAGCATTAGGTCAAAGAGCCGCCGCGCTCATTTTAGGGTTTCCCGCCGCGGAATCCCTAACTTAACCTAATTTAACCCTAATTACAACTTAACAATTCAACGTAGAGATTTGGAGTTTCTACACTCCACGTAAGCGTGTCCTTAAGATGCGTTTATTCCCCTTGAGACCTTGACCACTGTCAAGAAGTCTCTAACCTCCCTTTTGAGGGGAACTACGATTACTCTGATTCCACTCCCGTAAGGATACGTAGGCACAAGATGCGATGTCTTGCCGAGTAAACTTAGAATTAACCCCTTAGGTCTTCTTTCTCACTTTTAATCCTTTGTACATATACCTTAAGCAAATAAATAAAGCAAGATAGTAAATATTTGAACAAAAGGTTCCCGTAGAGTACTACGGAAGTTTAGGATGCTAATACCTTCCCTAATCTTAACCAACCCCCGAACCCTAGATCTTTCCCCGCATTGTGTTTACGATGCAAAATAGGTTTTCCCTTTTTGACCTTTTCCTTCGGATAAATCAAAGAGCGGTTGTGAATTGAATTGCGATTCAAACTCATTAATAGTTTGTGATCCTATTTCCACCGCAACACATACAATCAATTATGGTCCTATCTAGTGTAAAACTCGTCGATGATTCCCATAGAGACCAGACCCATGAAATTTCTATTTCCTCCTTGGTACGATCCAAATGCCATGTGTGAGTTTCATGATGAAGTAATGGGGCATTCAATCGAGGACTATAAGGTCTTCAAAGAAGAGGTGCAATAGCTAGTCAACAATGGGAAGTCTACTTTCGGATATGGTCCTAACATGATGAATGATCCCTTACCCTGATGAACGCAAAGACTTCGGGAAACACATCCTAAAGCTAGTATATCAGACAAGAAAGATCATCCTCGACGCTGCTGATCATTTAACATTTTGCATTTGTAATTTCTTTGCATGTTAAGCACTTTATTTGATTTTAAATTTGTTTATTCTGAATGGTAGAAATAATGAAATAATCATGCATCTTTTGAATTAATCCATTCGTATTCACTCTTGCTATGTTTCTTTCATCTATGCAAAAACAAAAAAATATAACAATACTTCTCCCATTAATTTTTCTTTATCAAAATTTTGATTAGCAAATATTGGAGGGAGAATGATGAAAGTGAAATACCCAAAGTTTTTGATGGTGTGCTTTCAGATAGAACTTTACTGATGATGTAAGGCATTGTTTCAATCCCTAAACACTAAGGAGGCGAGGAGTTAATCCCTAATCAACAACTTTGAGCCTAGAAATTGGTGTTTCTTTTGTAATAAAAAAACCCTTAACCTTAACTAGGGGCAGAGTAGTTATGTTCAGATAGTTTGACCATGCCTTCAATCTTCAAGAGAATCGGTCAATTTATACACTTTTACATACGAGTTTAACCACATGCTATTCTTTGCACACATCATGAAATGTCGAAGAAGTTGTGGAAAAAAAAAACTATAGTGGTTGCTCCTCAATAGAGCTGTCAAATTAGGGGGTCGGGGTCTAAATTTTAAGGCCCTAAAAATATAGGGGGCCGAAAATCTAAAAGATAAATGGACCCTAAAATAAGTAAGCCCTCTAAACTAAAGGCCCCTAAAATTTAAGAAAGGCCTCAAGGCCCCAACATTTTAAAAAAGTTGACTCTTTTGAAAAAATAACACTATTTTTTTTCAGGAAAAAATGACAAAAAATTTAATTTAAAAATATCACATTTTTAATTTTCGAAAAAAAAACATTCTTTTTTATTTTCGAAAAAATTTGACTATATTTTAACTTTCAAAAAACATTATCTTTCATATTTTCAAAAAAATCGACTATTTTTTTATGAATTTTATTTTCTCGAAAATGACATTTTTTTTTTGAAAAAATTGACTATTTTTATTTTCGAAAAAATCGATAATTTATAACATTATAAAAAAAACAAAAATTTTGAACATTCGAAAAAAATTGACTTTTTTAATAGAAAAAATCAATTTTTTTTGTTGAAAATTCATTTTTTTTATTTGTTGAAAATTCATTTTTTTATTTGTTGAAAATTAATTTTTTTAAAAGAAATCGATTTACTTTTAAAAAAAATAAACTTTTTTTTAAATTTTTTAATAAAAAAGATTCTTTTCATTTTCGAAAAAATAAACTATTTTTAAATTCCGTAAAAAAAAATTTTAATTTCAGAAAAAACTGACTTTTTATTTTGGAAAAAAATTGACTTTTTTGTTTTTTTTTTTCAAAAAACACTCGACATTTTTATCTTGGAAAAAGTCCATTGTTTTTTTTGAAAAATAATCAGCTTTTTTTTTCGAAAAAAGATTGACTTTTTATTTTCGAAAAACAATAGACTTTTTTTATGAAAAAAATTAGATTTTTTGAAAAATATTTTTTATTTATTTTTTAGAAGAAATTTATTTTAAAATTAATTTTTAACAATATTTAATTTTAAATAAAGAATAATTAAAAAAACAAAAATATTCTGTTTCAAACTAATTAGATTTTGAGCCTCTTTGTTAGGCCCCATAAAAGCAAAAATATGAGGAGACTTAAAAATAAAAGGCCAAAAAAATATTTATGTAGTAGGGGGCCTAAAAAAAGGGGCCAATGAGGGGCTTAAATATTAGGGCTTTGTTATATAGGGTTTTTTTTTTACCCTTCTACTCCTCAATAATCAATAACGTGGCAGTCACAATCTTTCAAAAAAAGGGAGAAGAAAGGAAAAATCCCGCTAAGTCGAACACCTGAAAAGGCAACTTAGGCAAAAATCAGGGCATCCTAGTAGACTGAAAGTTTCAAAGAAGCAATGCAAGCAAAAATCAGGGATAAAAAGCAAAAAAGAGGTCATTAAAATCCTCAACAATAAACAACAAGATTTGGTGATCACCATATCAGAATCAAAGTGTCACCAAAATTCTTGGCAAAAACAAAATTTTATGACTACCAAACAAAATAGGTGACTGCCACCTCAAGAAAAAATTCATTGGTTCTTAAACCAAGACATCTTCACTTTCAAAATCCTCTTGGAAGTTGAATATGTGTGTTAAATTAGCTGAACATGTGACTGTAGATCATCAAGGAGAATGGGGTGGGTTAAAATTAAATTTTGAGCCTTATATCTTTTTGTTTCAAAAATTGTGAACCAGACCACATTACAACCCTCAAAAGACCTAATTAAAACAGGGTTTATTTTGAAAACATACTACATCAAGGTTACGTTAACCTGAATCTAAATATATTTGCTAATCATCCATGTTGGTATCTTGCTCTCGCATCACTTTTCACACTTTTAATGCCTATATCGACATTATGTTTGGGTCATTGACCCATTCAATGTATTTCAAAAAATGATCTCAATAATAACTTTGATTTCAAAATTTTCATGAGCATTGCATTAAAATTACCATTTCAGAGGAACAATTTTATCTGCAAGCTGATAATTAACATCAAGGGAATTTCGACTATGTGCAAATAATTGAGGAACTTGATTATGTAAAAGAAGTCAAGTTTGGGGCAAGCTACCTCAAGAGCACAGTTGAAGCCAATCCTCCAAAGGACGGTCGATCAAAGGTAAACCACCCAAAAATTTGGTTAATCAGGGGCAGGCCACTTCAAATTTCAAAATATTAGGGCAAGTCGCCTCGAGGTCATCTTATCACAAGGCTACTTTAAAACTCCTTTCGAGACAAAATTCCTGCAAAAACCCAACAGATTTGAGCAAATCCTCTCCATACATTCAAGCTTCTCAAGAAGACCCTGTCATATATCAGCAACTGCTGAGTTTGAAATGAGTGTCAAGAGATCATGCTAGCGCCACATCTCATAATCGTTGCCTTTTGACAAGAATTCTTGTGGTAAAATATAAAAATACATAACGGTTTTAACCGTCCATTACCTTCCACGTGGAATGTGTTTTGTGTTCATATACATTTCCTAAAGAATTGTTGTTATCAACTTACCCCTTGACCCAAAGTCCAACATCATTTGGAACCTACAAAGGCTAGTTTCTTATACAACCATGTTTAAAAGCCTGTTGAATCCGTCAGTTAGAGGATCCTATTTTGATCATTTCGTGATAATCTAGAACCCAACCTTTTGTTATGTGAGAATCGATAACCTATACCTTGTTCTGTGACAAACTATAGCCTTTCTTTTTTGTTACGTGAGAATTTGTAACTTTTAATTTTTGCTATGTGAGAATCCATAACATATTACATTCATCGTTATTTAAGAATCACGAGCCTTTCTTTTTCATTACGTGAGAATCCATAACTTGTCATTTTTGTTATGTGAGAATTCATAACCTATTACCTTGTTCTGTGAGAAACTAGAGCCTTTCTTTTTCGTTACGTGAGAATTTGTAACTTGTAATTTTTGTTATGTGAGAATCCATAAACTATTTCCTTCATCATTTTGTGAGAATCTAGAGCCTTTCTCTTTCGTTACATGAGAATCCATAACTTGTCATTTTGTTATGTGAGAATCCATAACCTATTACCTTGTTCTGTGAGAAACCATAACCTTTCTTTTTCGTTATATGAGAATCTATAACTTGTCCTGTTTTGTTATGTTATAACCCATAACCTATAATTATTACTTTATGAGAATCCAAAACCTTTCTTTTTCGTTACATGAAAATTCGTAACTTGTCACCTTTTGTTATGCGAGAACCCATAACCTATCGTTATTGTTTTTTCAGAGTCCAGAACCTTTCTTTTTCATTACATATGAATCCTTAACTTGTCACCTTTTGTTATGTGAGAATCCATAACCTATCGTTATCATTATCTGAGAATCTAGAACCTTTCTTTTTCGTTACATGAAAATCCATAACTTGTAACATTTTGCTATGTGAGAATACATAAACTATCGTTATAGTTTTGTAAGAAACCAAAACCATTGTTTTTGTTATGTGAGAATTTGTAACTTGTCACCTTTTGTTATGTGAGCACCCATAACCTATTGTTATCATCCTATGAGGATCCTGAGATTTTCTTTTTCGTTACGTGAGAATTTGTAATTGGTCATCTTTTGTTATATGAGAATCCATAACCTATCATTTTGTTCTGTGAGAATCCATAACCTTTCAACTATTTCGTCTTGTTACGTAAGAAGTTGTAACTTATCAATTTTGTTATGTGAGAAGCCATAATGTATCATCTTTGTTATATGAGAATCCATAACCTTATACTTTATTCTGGAGAAGCTGGAACTTGTTACCTTTTGTTACGTGAGAATACGTACCTTACCTTCTTTATTCTGTGAGAAGCCAAAATCTTACATCTTTGTTATGTGAGAAGCCATAACTTTCCTTCATTGTTCTGTGAGAACCCGAAACCTTCCATTCCTAGAATATGTAACTTGCATTTTTGTTATGTGAGAAACCATAACTTATCTTTTCTGTTATATAAGAAACCATAACCTTTCATTTTTGTTATATGAGAAGTAGTAACTTATCATATTTGTTATATGAGAAGGCATAACTTATAATAATTATTTTGTGAGAAGCTAAATCCTTTCATTTTTGTTATGTGAGAAGTCATAACTTTCCTTTATCATTCGGTGAGAAGCTAGAACCTTACAACTTGCATCTTTATTATGTGAGAAACCATAACTTGTCATTCACGTTTTATGAGAAACTAGGACCTTTCATTTTGTTATGTGAGAAGCCATAACTTTCTATTTCGTTATGTGAGAAACCAGAGCCATTCATCTTTGTTACATGAGAATCTGTAGCCAACCGTTGTTGTTATTCGAGAAACCATAACTTACATATTATTATTCTGTTAAAAGCCAGAACCTTTTCATTTTTTTATGTAAGAATCCATAACCTATAAGTTTATTCTGTGAGAAGTCAAAACCTTCCATTTTTTTATGTGAGAAACCATAGCATATCGTCCTTATTCTGTGAGAAGCCTGAATACATTCATATTTGTTACGTGAGAATTCATAACTTACCTTCATTGTTCTGTGAGAAGCCAAAACCTTACATCCCTGTTATGTGAGAAGGCATAACTTACCTATTTTTATTCTGTAAGAAGCCAATAAATCCTTATCACTTTTGTTACGTGAGAAATTGTAACCTACCTTTGTTGTTTTGTGAGAAGCCATAACCTTTTGTCTTTTACGTGAGAATCCATTACCTATCTTTTGCTCTGTGAGAATCTAGAACTTACCATTTTATTACAAAGATTGCTAAATGCCTTTGGTTCATTTTATGAAAATCCATCACTGACCATTTTTTCTAAAAGTATCCTGAGTGAGTCTTTTCACCTTACCTCGTTTTAATCCCCAATAGACCTCGTTTACAAATCATCTCTATAATCCCTAAAGAGTCGGCTTCACATTTCATATCCCCGGTAAGAAAAATCTTTCATAAAACTCATAACATCTCATCTCTCTAAAGGACAAAATATGGGTCCTTAGTATTTAAATATCTTCCACCACGATTATATGAAGATTAACATTCTTCACACTCTCTGGTCAACAATACTTAAATAAGGGAAACTGTCATATCCTAATTTTGGCCCTAGATCAATAAATTCATTCATTCATCATGACATTTGCATCATTTGCATATCATGATATACATTTCTTTAGGCATAATTCCTAAAGAGTCAACCAGAATAAAATTTCAGTTTTACAAACGAACCAGTTAAAGAAACTTTCAATCACGTGTAAATTTAACAGGTAAAAAATTTCAAGATTGGGCATGCAACTGTCTCTTTTATTGATCTACATTTTACAAAGTTTGACTCGGCATGCTCATTTAATTTTTTGAATCTGCACGCCTTCGCATTTTGATCTGTTTGAGCCTTTTCATCCGAGTATTTTTAACTTCAATATTTGATTCGCACTGTCTTTTTTACCAAACTTTATTTCGTGTAGAGTATTATAATGTATTCATTTGCTAGTTTGCATCTTCGTCCGTTCAATATATATATATATGTGTGTGTGTGTGTGTGTGTGTGTGTGTGTGTGTGTGTGTGTGTGTGTGTGTGTGTGTGTGTGTGTGTGTGTGTGTGTGTGTGTGTGTGTGTGTGTGTGTGTGTGTGTGTGTGTGTGTGTGTGTGTGTGTGTGTGTAACGCCCGTTCATTTTAATTAAATTATTTATGAATTGTTGGTGTGCCTTTATGTGGGAGTGTGTCTGAGAGCATTGGTGGGTGTCCTTAAAGTATAGGAAACCATTTAATAAATCATTGAGTTTGATAATGATATAAGATAATTAATAATGATGATAATTTAGTAACTAGTAGTAATATTATTATTATTATTATTATTATTATTATTATTATTATTATTATTATTATTATTATTATTATTATTATTATTATTATTATTATTATTATTATTATTATTAGTGGATGGAATAAGGGGAATTAGGGAGTTATTAGAGAAGTTGTGGGAGAAAGAGTAAAAGAACGATAAACTGCTCAGAAAACCAAATTGGAGGAAAAAGGCTGAGAAAAGAGGAAAAAGGACGTGGCTGTGGAGAAAGGAAGAACAGAAGAATTAACCGCCGGAGAGAATTGAAGGTTGTTGCAGAAGAGTCACCGAGAGAGCAAACCGGAACCGGAAGTTTAGAGTTGTCCTCAATCCAAAGGTAAGGGTGGGGTTCAATTCTATAACCGTGGGTATGATCGATTTCATGTAGGGAATTGAATCATAGGATTAATGTTCCTGTAGATCGATAAATATTAAGGAGTAATGTTCCTGTAAGTTGATGAAATATTAAGGAGTAATGTTCCCGTAAGTTGAAGAAATATTAATGATTAATGTTCCCGTAGTAATGTTCCCGTAGTAATATTCCCGTGGAAATGTTCCCGTAGTAATGTCCCCGTAGTGATATTCCCGTGGAAATGTCCCGTGGTAAAGTTCCTGTAGTAATGTTCCCGTAGGTTGAGCAATATTAAGGGTAAATGTTCTCGTAGGTTGAGAAATATTAAGGGTTAATGTTTGTCTACACCTGCGTTAGTGTTTATGTCATTAGTTTATGTAGTAATGTTGGGAATCGGCGCCGACACGCGCTAATTTCCCATTTGTTGAGAAAAGGTTGTTATTATGCTCTTACTTGATCGACTTCCGGTAGGGAATCGAATCATAGATATAGTTCCCGCTACCCAATAAATGTTAGGGACAAGGTTTTTCTGTGTAGGAATGAATGTGTTATATCGTCAGTGGTACGATGCTGTATGGTTGCCCTTAATGAGGCAAGATTAGTTGCCCCGTAGTTAACGAACCTTTTCAGGAACTATAATTAACTTAGTGAGTAAAAGATGTAATGTTGTTCTTACGATAATGTGCTGAATTCTTAATTGTCGAAAGTATGTTGTTATTGTTCCCCTACATGAACATATTAAAATGATGAATACTTGATGCATATGAAGTTGTTATGTAACTGTTGAGAAAATTTTATTATAATATTCTCCTTGGATCATGTGGATAAGTTGTAGTTATATTACCCGTATGAAGGTATATGAAATTGTGTTGAGTTCTTATTTATAGTAATGATGTTGTCAGTTGTTCTCTGACATGAAAATGCTGTTGAGTTCTCAATTGTAGAGACGAGGTTGTTTTTAATTGTTCTCTACGAAAATGTGTTAGAGTCTTATTCGTAGGAACTATACTGTTGGTAATTCTCTGATATGAACAGGTTGATGTGGTGAGTACATGATGTATGCGAAATGCGATGTTTCTGTTATGGATAATTGGTTGTAGGCGTGATGCCTTGTTGCACGGTTGTTGCACAGTTGTTGTTGTTGTTGTGTTATAGTCCATAATAGTTGCATCTCATAACATATCATTTGGCTTGGATTGGCAACGGTTGTGCCTTAATGGCAAAATAAATTATTGTGGAGAGTTGTCTCCCGAATTATTGTGGAGTGTTGTCTCCTGAATTATTGTGGAGAGTTGTCTCTCGAATTATTATGGAGAGTTGTCTCTCGAATTATTTTGGAGTGTTGTCTCCCGAATTATTGTGGAGTGTTGTCTCCCGAATTATGGTGGAGTGTTGTCTCCTGAATGGTTGTGGAGGGTTGTCTCCCAAATCTGGTACCACATGCATATGCACAGTTGAGTCGCATTGTTGGGTCGCATTGTTGAGTTGTTTTGATGAGTTGCTGAGTTATGATGATAACTGTTGTGGATAGGAATAATGAATTGTTGCTGTTTAATTATTACTAATATTTATGCAAACTGCTGGAATTATAATGCTGTGATAATATTCTGACATGACTTTTATCATGCCTTATGTTATATTGTTGATATCCCACCCTTTACGTTGTATATTACCTCCATTGGTGGTAACTTGCAGGTAATCCGGAATAAAGTGTAGCTTTTCGTTTAAGGTTGTCAGTCGCTCTGATACGTAACACTCTTGGGGGGATGAACGATTGATGTTATTGCTTTTATTTAATTTCCTTGTTGCTGAATTTTATCAAGTGTTTTTCACTAAATTGGTGGCTGCTATTAAGTGCCAAATGTTGGTTGGATGCACTATACCGATGAATTAGTAGTGCTGATTTTTATGGTTGAAACCCGTTGTTTATGTTGAATTGATGCAAGATAATTACTTGCTGATTTTCAATGGAGTTTTGTTGCAAGTTTCATGGTCTTACTTTAATCATGCTAAATGTTGGAAATGTTTTATATTCCGCTGCAAATTAATAAGATGCCTTGTAATCAAAATGTTAATCAAGTTATTGTTGTATGTTCATCCAAGCTTCTGTGCTATGTATCATTACTAAATGCATGCTGTCTAATTGAGTTGTGAAATGTATGTTTCTGTGAGTTGAAATTGTAACGCCCAGAATTTGTTGATGTGACGGTCGTCACACCTTCATTACGATCGTCATGACTGTCACGGTCGTGACAACCCCTTACGACCATCATGTTTACAAAATTTGTTGCATTCTGATTCTGTACTCCTTAATTATCCGTCAGGTTAGATTGGGGTGTTACAATAGTGGTATTAGAGCAGGTCGGTCCGTCCGGCCAAGTTGTTTAATATTGTGTATTTCCTGGTATGCGACACGTGTGTGAAAACACTGTCGGTACATGTTTTGTGGTGGAACCTTTGTCTGCAGGAGTGAGAATGATTCAAGTGGGGGAGAAGCTTGTACTTCTCCAGGATGCTGCAAGTGTGGAATTGTAGCTCGGTGTGTGGTTGAACGCTCTTATAGTTCGGTAAGGATGGTTTGTACCCCATCATGATCTTCAACTGTCTATTGATAAATTGAGGAACTGATCACCCTTAATCTCTTGTTGATAGTGGACAGAGTCATGTTAGATGGGGTATGCGTGTCTTGCAAGCTTAGATGGCGCGAGCAGTGATTTGTCTTGAGTTAAGCTAAGTGCTTGAGAATAGTTTTGATGAGTCGGTGCAGGAGGGTGCTGAGGTGTTTAATTTTGATGGAAATTTTTGAATTATAATGAAAGCGGGAAGTTGGCGATTACCGATTAATTGTGGTTGGCTGGAAGTTATCCTGACAAGATAGTGATATACAGCCAGGACGTGAAGTGGAGTTGTGACCGACTTAGTTACAACAACTAGTCTGAGAGTGAGAGCTCCATATTTCATGTCTGTTTGGATGGTCAAGGAATTAAATTGATTAACTAGTGTTGAGACTTGGGTCTGGCGTGTGTGCTAAGGCAACAGAGTGTGAGGTTGAGTATATAAAAGGTGGATAGTGACTTCTGATGATTAGTAAAGAAAGTAAGATGTAGAATGCAATATTAGTATAATTAAACCTTTAGATATTCCAAGAGTTGAAGACGTGTTGAATGACCTTCTGAGTGTGAAATTGTTGTCGTACGTTGAATTCCGAGATCGCAGCTTGTTACGGAATCAATGTTTTTACGGACAAAAGTTGGAATAGATTACGTCGTTGTGTCGGGTATTGTTAGGTCGTGATCGAGTATGCTTGTTTTATCGAATTTGATGGATTTTTGTAAGTTTTTGCATTTTTGGAGATTTGAGGATTTAAGATTCGGATTGAAATCAGAAGTCGTAGATTTCACATTTGATGGTTCTAAATCAATAATATATGTTTGGTATGAATGAGTATGTGTTTGTTTCGAAAAAAATAATTGAATCGGTCGGATTTTCGGGCGAAAATGCTCAAACCCGTAGCAACCTTTATGCAGAAAAATTTTGTTTTGGAGAAACTTCGAAAATTCATATCTCTTGATCTGTAAGTCGGTTTTAGTCCTTGTTCGAAGCATTGGAAAGCTAACAAGATGCTCTTTCTAGGAAAAATTGTTTTGAGGCCTGTACCTGGTTCAATTATAGCATAAAATTGAAAATGTATCATGTGTTGATTTTTGCCGAACCCGACAGGACCATTTGTTGTGTTTATGATGTCTTGTTGATATGATAAGTGAAACGTTAGCGAGTTTTGGGGTATGCTTTAAGGCAACTTGAAGTACAAAAGAGGAATCACCTGACGAGTGACTTAGAGTTGGTTGTTGTGGTGGTTGTGCCGGAATTAGAGGCTTCAATTAGTTAGTTTGAGATTTGAAATGTTTGGCGACCTCAAGAGCTTAAGGTATTTATTTGATTCGGAAGGGTTGAATATGAGGCATAGAAAATAATTGGGACTCCGGAAGAATTATGGTTTGGATTGAATTTCCATTCGGGGAAATCAAAACGTGGTGGCTTATGCATTGACTTAGAAATCCTTGCATATGCCGATGATGGTGGTGAAAAGAGTTAGAACTGATTGAGCAATTTTGTGGTATGAGTTGGTTTGTGAAGAGACTTCTTATGGAGTTAAGCTTAGTATGTTGGACCTTACTAGTGGTATTTTTGACGAGATTCGATAAGGTCAGAACTCTGGTTGAGTTGGTAGATTGGTTGAATCTGAGGGATTAAAGTCGAAGGGATGATTTTCAGATTAACGAAAATAGTATCACGAGATGTCATGATAGAGTTTGTGTTCTAGATATTATTAAGTGGAATAAGAGTATTGAGGTAGATGGAGTATCCATCCCGGTGCTATGGAGATGTAACCAGATTTGAGGAAATTATTTTGAGAGCCATAGTTGAAGAGATAAATGGTTGAGTTTGTATGTGCTGATTAGACTTGTTGGAAGTCGAAGAATAAATGTCAGAGACCGTTGGGTCCGATGCAACCGTTGAATATTCCAGAGTGGAGATCGGATAGTATTCCTATGGATTTTATGTTGGGTTTTCCGGAGAATTTGAGGGATATGATTTTACTTGGGTGATTTCGGATAGAATGACTAATTGGCTCTTTTCCTAACAAGTGAGATTAATCATTCTATGTTGAAGCTAGCTGAGATTGTGCAAGAGACGGCTTAAAAGATCCAAAGGATCCAGGAAAGACGTGTTTTGAGAGTTATGATAGTAACTAGTGTTGGTCAAGCTTGGGGTCTCGGAAGCCCACTGTGTTTTGTTGATCTGTACCAGAGTGGCGCAGCGGAAGCATGGAAAAAAAAGCAGGTTAGACTGTTTCACCGCTGTCACTCGTGGGAATTTACATGATGTGATATGTGCCTAAGTTGAAGAAGTACATTGATTCGGATGGATGGTGTACAAGTGAAAGGTAATTTGACTGTTGAGGCGTTGCTAGTTCCGATGGATGAACGAGAAGCAACTTCGAGGTGAAGAGATTGCTTTGGTGAAAGTGGACTGGTTGGGAGCTGTTTGATTGAGGTAATTTCGAGGACGAAATTCTTTTAAGTAGGGGAGATTTGTAACGCCCGTTCATTTTAATTAAATTATTTATGAATTGTTGGTGTGCCTTTATGCGGGAGTGTGTCTGAGAGCATTGGTGGGTGTCCGTAAAGTATAGGAAACCATTTAATAAATCATTGAGTTTGATAATGATATAAGATAATTAATAATGATGATAATTTAATAACTAGTAGTAATATTATTATTATTATTATTATTATTATTATTATTAGTGGATGGAATAAGGGGAATTAGGGAGTTATTAGAGAAGTTGTGGAAGAAAGAGCAAAAGAACGATAAACTGCTCAGAAAACCAAATTAGAGGAAAAAGGCTGAGAAAAGAGGAAAAAGGACGTGGCTGTGGAGAAAGGAAGAACAGAAGAATTAACCGCCGGAGAGAATTGAAGATTGTTGCAGAAGAGTCACCGGGAGAGCAAACCGGAACCAGAAGTTTAGAGTTGTCCTCAATCCAAAGGTAAGGGTGGGGTTCAATTCTATAACCGTGGGTATGATCGATTTCATGTAGGGAATTGAATCATAGGATTAATGTTCTTGTAGATCGATAAATATTAAGGATTAATGTTCATGTAGATCGATAAATATTAAGGAGTAATGTTCCTGTAAGTTGAAGAAATATTAAGGAGTAATGTTCCCGTAAGTTGAAGAAATATTAAGGATTAATGTTCCAGTAGTAATGTTCCCGTAGTAATATTCCTGTGGAAATGTTCCCGTAGTAATGTCCCCGTAGTGATATTCCCGTGGAAATGTCCCGTGGTAAAGTTCCCGTAGTAATTTTCCTGTAGGTTGAGCAATATTAAGGGTAAATGTTTCCGTAGGTTGAGAAATATTAAGGGTTAATGTTTGTCTACGCCTGCGTTAGTGTTTATGTCATTAGTTTATGTAGTAATGTTGGGAATCGGCGCCGACACGCGCTAATTTCCCATTTGTTGAGAAAAGGTTGCTATTATGCTCTTACTTGATCGACTTCAGGTAGGGAATCGAATCATAGATATAGTTCCCGCTACCCGATAAATGTTAGGGACGAGGTTTTTCTGTGTAGGAATGAATGTGTTATATCGTCAGTGTTGTACGATGCTGTATGATTGCCCTTAATGAGGCAAGATTAGTTGCCCCGTAGTTAACGAACCTTTTCAGGAACTATAATTAACTTAGTGAGTAAAAGTTGTAATGTTGTTCTTACGATAATGTGCTGAAGTCTTAATTGTCGAAAGTATGTTGTTATTGTTCCCCTACATGAACAGATTGAAATGATGAATACTTGATGCATATGAAGTTGTTATGTCACTGTTGAGAAAATGTTATTATAATATTCTCCTTGGATTATGTGGATAAGTTGTAGTTATATTACCCGTATGAAGGTATATGAAATTGTGTTGAGTTCTTATTTGTAGTAATGATGTTGTCGGTTGTTCTCTGACATGAAAATGTTGTTGAGTTCTCAATTGTAGAGACGAGGTTGTTTTTAATTGTTCTCTGCGAAAATGTGTTAGAGTCTTATTCGTAGGAACAATACTGTTGGTAGTTCTCTGATATGAACAGGTTGAAGTGGTGAGTACATGATGTATGCGAAATGCGATGTTTCTGTTATGGATAATTGGTTGTAGGCACGATGCCTTGTTGCACGGTTGTTGTACAGTTGTTGTTGTTGTGTTATAGTCCATAATAGTTGCGTCTCATAACATATCATTTGGCCTGGATTGGCGACGGTTGTGCCTTAATGGCAAAATAAATTATTGTGGAGAGTTGTCTCCCGAATTATTGTGGAGAGTTGTCTCCCGAATTATTGTGGAGAGTTGTCTCCCGAATTATTATGGAGTGTTGTCTCCCGAATTATGGTGGAGTGTTGTCTCCTGAATGGTTGTGGAGGGTTGTCTCCCAAATCTGGTACCACATGCATATGCACAGTTGAGTCGCATTGTTGAGTTGTTTTAATGAGTTGCTGAGTTATGATGATAACTGTTGTGGATAGGAATAATGAATTGTTGCAGTTTAATTATTACTAATATTTATGCGAACTGCTGGAATTATAATGCTGTGATAATATTCTGACATGACTTTTATCATGCCTTATGTTATACTGTTGATATCTCACCCTTTATGTTGTATGTTACCTCCATTGGTGGTAACTTGTAGGTAATCCGGAATAAAGTGTAGCTTTTCGTTTAAGGTTGTTGGTCGCTCTGATACGTAGCACTCTTGGGGGGATGAACGATTGATGTTATTGCTTTTATTTAATTTCCTTGTTGCTGAATTTTATCAAGTGTTTTTCACTAAATTGGTGGCTGCTATTAAGTGCCAAATGTTGGTTGGATGCACTATACCGATGAATTAGTAGTACTGATTTTTATGGTTGAAACCCGTTGTTTATGTTGAATTGATGCAAGATAATTACTTGCTGATTTTTAATGGAGTTTTGTTGCAAGTTCCATGGTCTTGCTTTAATCATGCTAAATGTTGGAAATGTTTTATATTCCGCTGCAAATTAATAAGATGCCTTGTAATCAAAATGTTAATCAAGTTATTGTTGTATGTTCATCCAAGCTTATGTGCTATGTATCATTACTAAATGCATGCTGTCTAATTGAGTTGTGAAATGTATGTTTCTGTGAGTTGAAATTGTAACTCCCAGAATTTACTGATGTGACGGTTGTCACACCTTCATTACGATCGTCATGACCGTCACGGTCGTGACAACCCCTTACGACCGTCATGTTTACAAAATTTGTTGCACTCCGATTCTGTTTTCCTTAATTATCTGTCGGGTTAGATTGGGGTGTTACAGTGTGTGTGTGTGTGTGTGTGTATGTGTGTGTGTGTGTGTGTGTGTGTGTGTGTGTGTGTGTGTGTGTGTGTGTGATTTTATTTTATCATTTAAGACTTATTTTTATCATTCAAAAATATCTAAGGGCAATTTTAGGGTAAAATTAAAATGTAAACCCTAAGAACCATTATATATGTTAACTAATAAGGCTATTGGAAAAAACAAGCCAGCGACGCCACTTTCTTCTTGATTTTCATCTCACCATTGAAAGGAAAAAAGAGAAAATAAAAACGGACAAATAATTGAAGAGAAAAAAAAATTTCTCTCCTTCGGCCAAATTCCTCACACCCTTCCTTTTTCCAGCTAATAGCCAACCACCCTTATACTTTCATGGCACCACTTTCCTATTTCAATTGAGCTTACCACCTACCCTCATTCTCTCTCATTGAACCCATATGTCTCCTCTTCTCACTTCAACATTCCTCTTAACTCCTAGGCACTATTATCATCCCCTCACTTTCTCAAAGTTCAAATAAATAAAAAATAAAAAATATACAAAAGGAAAAAAGTTGTGAACACACAACTACAAAATACACATTCGATATTATAATATTACCATGACCATGCCTTCCACCGTTGTAACATATGAAACTAGATGGGCCTAATGCCTATTTATTTTTTTTAAATTCATTTTATCACGGTTGATAGACATAATCATGGTAATAGAGTGAGTGGTACAAGGTTCAAATCCTGACATATACATTTTTCCTATTATAAAAAGTGCGTGTCACTTAAATTCATAAATAAATAAAAATTTGAAAATTATTTAATCACGAATTTAATATGAAATCGTTGTAATATTATTTGTACAACCTTTGTTCTTCCCTAAAGAGAGAAACAATCTTCCCAGCTATAATGATGATTGAAAATTTTCTTCATTTTTCAAGATAGTCACAATGTCATTTTTCAAGACAATGTCATTCAAAAATATCAACCATTGGAAGTAATCATTGCAAGCATTAAACCATCAGATCTTTCATCTTCAACCTTTTCTATAAATGCGCAGTTTGATATAGTGAATTTCCACATCTTCAAATCTATTCTTCTAAACTACATATAGCAACATGAGTTCTCCATCTAAAAATGTTAACAAAAATATCTCAACTAAAGTCACCATAGTACAACACCATGATCATCAGTCAACTGAGAAGGTCCAGCCATCTGGATCTACTGCTGTCAGGGATACCTTAGGGTTAGTAAGGCCAAGAAGAAGAAGAAGCTGAAGAAGAAGAAAAAGGTGCCCAGGAAGATTTGTTACTATGATTTTGACAAGGTTAGTGAGGAGAGAGTCATAGATTATGAAGATTTCTTTGCTGTTAGGGGTTATTATTCCGAAATTGACAAAATTATGTAATGAAATAGTTTATGTACTCCGTCCTCTTGACCCTCTTAATGAAATTATTTATTATTGTTATACATACTCTTTCATTTATACACTATTATTTTTTTACAAAAAATAGTACAAGCCAACAAAAATAAAAATAACATTCGCAACAATAATGAAAAATAACAATAGCAATAATTAATACCTCTCTCACAATTGAGTTCATAAATAAATAAAAAGTGTGAGAGATTTAACCACGGTTTTACTAAGTAACCGTTGTAAAAGTGATGTATCACGTTTTTTCTTTCTAACCGTGATGAAATATGATATTTTTTATTATATAAGCGAAATTATCTATCGTTCAGTACATAACAATCATTTCTTTCAAATGAAAACCCTAACATATTTCACTATTCTCTCTCATAACATAACCCTAACATCCATGTCACTCTTTAAACTTTCTTAAACCTTCAGATTCGTTTTCACCAATCGCTATGATACTATTTAATCATATTTCAGGTTCGTTCGTTAAACTTATGCTTCAATTTCGTTTACATTTCTTGCTAAAAATGGGTTCTCATTTTTTTATTTGGTGAATGTTCTCATTTTTTCAGATTCGTCTTCACCACCTTAATAAAGCGTATACTTTGGCTATGATACATATGATTTGTGTAACTATGAAAAAAAATACAAGAAGTATGAAGGGTTGAAGAGCGCGCAGCCTTCAAACATTCAGAGGTACGAGACGGTTGAATACCAATAAAACCCGAAAATTTGCCAACCGTGAGAATATACTGTAAAACTGCTTGGGGAATAAAATCCAGAAAACCGAGTCCAGTCATTACGGCAACAAACTGATCAATCATCTGATAAAGAACTCCTGATTTTAATGCCAATTATCCGCGTGATACCCCATATAACAAACCCGAGGGTTGCGACAAAACACCTGATCCTTTCACATCGTCTACTGATTGACAGGAAGAGAAATATACTCACATCGTCTAAAGATAAACGGAAAGAACACCCCTCCTGAAGGAAAACCATCAATACTCACATCGTCTAAAGATAGACGGGAAGACACCCAAAATCCATACTCACATCGTCTAAAGATAGACGGAAAGACACCCATAATCCCGAAGGAAAAAATTTCAATACTCACATCGTCTAAGGATAGACGGCAAGACACCCAAAATCCCGAAGGAAAAAATTTCAATACTCACATCGTCTAAGGATAGACGGCAAGACACCCAAAATCCATACTCACATCGTCTAAAGATAGACGGGAAGACACCCATAATCCATACTCACATCGTCTAAAGATAGACGGGAAGACTCCCTTAACCCATCAATACTCACATCGTCTACTGATAGACGGGAAGACACCCATAATCCATACTCACGTCGTCTAAAGATAGACGGAAAGACACCCAAATCGATACTCACGTCGTCTAAGGATAGACGGGAAGACACCCATAATCCCGAAGGAAAAAATTTCAATACTCACATCGTCTAATGATAGACGGGAAGACACCCATAATCCATACTCACATCATCTAAAGATAGACGGGAAGACACCCATAATCTCCATACTCACATCGTCTAATGATAGACGGGAAGACACCCAAAATTCACTACTCACCTCGTCTAATGATAGACGGAAAGCTCGCTGGGGAAAACACACCATCCGTATGATCTGACGTTAAGAAACCCGCTGAAAAATCACCTGAAACTTCACATTGTCTACTGATAGATGGAAAGAACACCATTTAGAGAAACCCTATCTTGAAACCCCACTGAAAAATCAACTGAAACTTCACATCGTCTACTGATAGACGGAAAGAACACCATTCGAACTCAAGACGTATAATGATAGATGGAGAAATCCACTTATTGGAGGAACACATCGTCAATATGAATTGACGGGAAGAAAAGTCTGTCGATACCAGATGACTGATTGATCAAAGCATAACTGTTGTATGATCTGAAATACGAATAAACCGCTGAACTGCCTGAACACTGCTGCTGGATGAATGCCCCTGAACTGATCACAGAGTAATTCACGCGCCATATGAGGCTGATAGAAAATCTGGCTTATGCTTCGTATGCATATGCATATGTTTGAATCTTTCTATGACGTAATGCTCCATTCAGGATGGAAATGCCACGCATTGTGAAAATGAAATGCAAGTATGATGCAAATATGATGACATGCAACATGCTAATGCAGGCTCGGGGCTGCTGGATATAGTCGGGTACAGAAAACCACTTCAGCAAAATAAATGCTGAAGACGAAGCCAACTTCGCTGGGGATAAACCGGATATCATAGAATTATTCCAGCAAAATAAATGCTGGAAGAGTAGCATCAACTCCGCTGGGGAATTTGGGAACTTAACCAAACACCTCGTTGAAGTAACACCCTGCTGGGGAATATAACTCTGTTGGGGAATAGCAGATGTGCCAAGTATGATTGGACTTCTCTGGGGATAGCTCACCCGTGCCACTGAAAAATTGGACTTTTGTTGGAGAAAATAGACGGAGTCTTCCTGCGTACTGATGACGATTGGATTTGGAAACTGATGCGCCAACACGGATGGGCCTCACAGTGATCGCCAGCATTGATTCAGACTTTTAGGCTATCTGTGATGGGTCAGGTACAACTGACGCTGGAAAACATTATGCCTGAATATACAGCTTTCTGGTTGAAGAGTCAAGGGATAGTAACACAACTTCCCGACATTCGTCTCGCACTCGAAAATTGGCTGAATCTGCTTGAATAGCTCTGAATAACCCTGCTGATACGGAGAAGAACAATCCTTTCGATTCTGATATGCCCCAGCCTGCGGGACCTCTGTGGGGATACTCCTCAAAAGGAAATCTGAAAATCTGTGCCCTGATGGTCTGATATGAAATGCCCTAGAATTCTGAACTTCGGAGAAATACTTCACATAAAATGCTTCTCGAATAAAGAATAACTTCCGCGCTCTTACGATGGCCTGCTCCCTGACTGCAATGACTTTGCCCCTGATTATCTAATTCAGCGTAGTGCCCCTGACTACGAGATATTCACCGAATCTCAACCTGATTGCCCCAGGATAACTGACTTCGAAAGGCTGACCTGACTGGGGATCACTGGATGTAGCTTGCCCCTGCTCTCGGAACATTCGGGCATTCTGTATTCTATCCTGACCATACCTTCCATTGTAGAAAACTTTCCTGTTGTCAAGCGCTTACTCGCAAGTAAAACAAGTTGTTCTGCGTAAAAGACATACTAATGCAACACATATGACAGCTTTGACATCCAATCTGTTCACTGGGAAAAGGAAACACAGTTTATGGCATAAAACGCACAAAATATTTATCAAGAATATCAACATCAGTACCAACATGGTAAGAGGAACCCTTTCAGGAGTCAGAATCGACGCGACCTTCACCGAAGTATGCTTTCGAAATAACCTGCTTCAATTAGGACTTTTGAAGGTTATAACGTGGTCAGGTTCACGGTTTTGAAAGAAGGGATAAAGGCTCAAAGTTTATTTTACCCCACCCGCTCTCCTTGATGTTCTCCCATCCTACGTTCAGCTAATTCGACCTTTAGCGCTCACCTCTCAGAGGCTGAAAGATAGGAGTGATAGTTCGAGAAACCCTGAGTTTTTGGAGTGACAGCCACTCGCTCTTCGTCTTTGACACTTAGGGTCACACGACTCGTATTTCATTTGAGGATTTTCCTTTTGTCATCCTTTCATCTTTTTTTCCATATCCCTAACTTTTGCCTGGACTTGACTCTTTTTGAGTTTCTTTTGATTCTTTAAGTCCAGCGGGATGCCCTCATTTTTGCCTAAGT
This sequence comes from Lathyrus sativus, assembly GCA_963859935.3. NCBI lineage: Eukaryota > Viridiplantae > Streptophyta > Magnoliopsida > Fabales > Fabaceae > Lathyrus > Lathyrus sativus. The sequence goes on from OZ012737.1 coordinate 187,829,050, forward strand.
CATTTGCTTTGAAGTTTTGACTTAGCGGGCTTCTGATTCTTTTTGCTTCCTTCTTTTTCTGAACAAGTCGTGTGACACTGGTTGCCTGACTCATTGGAGAATAATGTGACTGTCTCACTCTTGATTTAACCATTGCGGTTTTTTAGGCACGACCTCTAGAGGTGTGATTGATCCTCGAACGGACACTCCTTTTGCAACTTGAACGCTCGGCCAAATTAGCTAACACCTGCCCTGCCCCAGGTTAAAGATGGAGGGTTTTTTCCTTTCAGAAAGAACTCCTACTACCAGGCTCAAAGGGGTTGACAAGGGATTATCTTCCTTATATCACCGATGTTTAGGGATTTGAAACAATGCATGTACATCATCAGCAGGTTTTTATCTCAAAAGCATACAATATCAGAAGTCGTATGTCGTTCATTTCGTCATCCTCCCCAGATTCCTTTTAACCAGGCGTTGGACCTTTGTAAAAACAATTAGTGAACACGAATGGATTTAATCAAAACATGCATATTTATTTCATTATCATCAATTGAGTGAAAACAACAAGTTTTACAAACAAGATTTGCAATTTAAACAGGAAAGAAACTACAAATGACAAGATACAACAAAGAAAAATGCCAGCTTCCGAGAACCGGGCTTTCACATCTGTCCTGCTGCTGAACCAGCCATCTTCACAATCAGTTATTAGAGGCAACCCGAAGTTGTCCTGATCTGCTTTCAGCGACCCAACCAAATTATAGAGCCCCTCCTCTTCATTCAGATGATTTTGGACCCTTCCTGCCCGAAGTTGATTGCTGCACTATCAAGTAGATCCTGCACTTTGTGCTTGAAGGCCAGACAATCTTCAATGTTGTGCCCCGGTGCTCCTGAATGGAAATCACAGCGCTCCTTGATATCATAACCTGCTGGAGGCGTCCCTGTCAGCGGAGCTAACTTCCTCTTCTCAACCAACTGTAATCGTAGCAACACCTGAAGAAGTTCGGCATATGGCATCGGAGGCACACTAAATACCCTCAACGGCCTCTGATTTTGAGCTCCTCGCTGATTAGGATGTTGTTGCCTCTGCCACTGTTGAAATCGTTTCTGTCGTCGCTGGTATCGGGTTGACTCTTGAACCACCTTCGTAGAAAATACAACCTCGGTTTCTTGACTTTCACCGTACTGATTAAGGCACTCCTTATGCTTAGCCATTTTCTTTCTCAGATCTGCCCCAGGAATAGGCAACAGTTGTGGGCATGGAGATTCTGACACCATGGAGTCCAGGATACGTTTCTGACCTACTGCAGCTTTAGAAACATCCATCATCTTAGCATCAACTGAGACAGGAGCAATACGTACAGCTACACCGCTCGGCGTGAATTCAATATCTTGCGAGTCAATTAGGTCTTGAACATTGTGCTTAAAAGCATGACAACTTTCGATGTCATGTCCGAGTGCCCCAGAATGAAATTCACATTGCTTACTGGCATCGTACCCATAAGGAAGCGCTCCTGTGGGTGGGCCCAACGCTCTCTTTTCAACCATTTTGAACCTCAATAAAGTCTGAAAGAGCTCAGCGTACGTTGACGGTGGCGCCTCAAATACCCTTTTTGGCTTTCCCTCCTGAATCCTCTGTTGAGCCGGATGTACCCTCTGTTGCTGTTGCTCAGGTTCCACAGGCACAGGTGGCACGAGCTTCTTCACTGCAGCTTCAAATAGCTGATCATCCCCCTTCCTAAGCACATTCTTGACAACTTCCATGATCAAGCTCATTTGGGTCTTCAGCTGATTATTTTCCTCTTTGAGGATCTTCTGCTCCAGACGCATCTCTTGCATGTCTCTCATCATCTGCCCCAGCTGGCTTCGAACCTCAACCAATTCAACCTGATTCTGCTCCATATCTCTGAAGGAATTCCTGCAACAAACTGGACGATAAGGAAATAAGACCCACGATTATGATGTACCTGTTAAATCATAATGCAATGCAGAAAGCAAACACATATTCATGGCGAGACAAAGAGAAACTCAAGCTATAAGCACACAGACAAACATCTCCCACACATGTACAACCAACAAAAACAGCACGTAAGCACAAACGAGTACAAATACAATGACCCCAGCCAACAATCCTGGTGGTGGTCAGCAAACACTAGTGCACAAAAGCTAAACGGGTCAGCAGAGAAAACAGATGCGACACCCAGTACAAAAACCTCTAGAAACTTCTCCCATATTCAACTGAACTCTCTGTTTGACATTCTTCAGAACACACACTTCCCGTGGAGTCTTCCATGACATTAACTGATGAACCCGCACAACTGGATGACGGAGAATCCTTAATCTGAACAAAACCCTGGCGCGTGATGAAAATCCGGTTAGAGTCTAACAGATCTTGAACCTGGCTTCTAAGCACCTTACAATCATTCGTTGAATGCCCCTGTGCCCCAACATGGTACTCACAGCGGGCGCTGGCATCAAAACCTGGAGGATATGGTGGAATCATTGGATTAGTCTCTTTCGGCACTATCAATCCACTTCTGACCAGATCTGGCAACAACTGACTGTACGACACCGGTAGCTGAGTAAACTGCCTTTCAGGTTTCCTTGGTCTTCGTGGGGCGTGCTGACGCGATCGTCGACAGGATGACCGTTGACTTGAAGTGTCTGAAAACCGATCCTGAGATGCTAGAGATTCTGAGACGACGTCATTTCCTTCTTCCCACTCTTCTTGAGAACTGACAACTGATTCATTCTTATCAACTGGGATATCAAGAGCATCTCGAAGCTTCCCACTCTTGAGTCCTCTCTCAACAAGCTCTCCCATTCTCATCAGGCCCACAAAGCTTGTACAAACGAACAATTTGTCATAATAATGGCCTTTCAGAGTACCCAAGAAGATGTCAACCATTTCTCTTTCCTGAAGCGGTGGTTGAACACTAGCAGCCAATTCTTTCCATCTTTGCACATACCCTCTGAATGATTCATTCTCCGCCTGAGATAATTCTTGCAGATGTACGAGACTAGGAGCTATATCCAAGTTGTAATTGTACTGCTTCATGAAAGCTCTGGCTAAATCCACCCATGATTGAATCTGATTACTCTCTAACTGCACATACCACCTCAAAGATGCCCCAGTCAGACTATACTGAAAGCAATGGATCATCAATTGGTCATTTCGCACAAACGAAGTCATTCTTCGACAGAACATCATCAAATGCAGCTTCGGACAGCTAACTCCCGTGTACTTTTCAAATTCCGGCACTTTGAACTGATAAGGCAACACCAGGTCAGGGACCAAACACATGTCTGCAGCATTCAGGTTACCAGCATCTTTGACCTCCAAAGCTTTAACTCTTTCTTCCAACGCTCGGAGACTTCTATCACCTTCAAGAGCTCTTGAGTTTACAGTCCTGGCTACCGGGATATATCTGCATGGATTCCTCTCATGGAAAACAGCCCCTTGATTGTTAACAGGAGGAGGACGTTCATTTCGGGCAACAAACTGCTCATGTCGATCTCGGTTCTCAACCGTAGGCTGTACAACTTGGTCTGCAGTAAGGTTGTTCGCTTGCGGGAAGTCTTCCATAGAATCATACCGAGGGTGGGACGTCATAGTAAACCCTATCAAGGTGTTAGGAGACTGGAGATTGCCTTCAGACATAGCTACCAGTTACTTGTAACTGACTACACTGCTTGATTCTGCTCAAATCTGCTTCGGCCCCTTGGTCGTCTTCAACACTCCACTCTTGCCTCGAACAATTCCCCGAGAATCACCCTCTGGTGAAAACAAAGGCTGGATAAGTGCTATGGGCCAGCTAGAGAAATGCTATGCAATATGATTTATGCAGACAGAAATACAAAAGATGCTAACGTGCATGTGTGCATTGGGGATATTTCCCCTCCAATTCCAGTGTCAAGGTAGCAAGACGGGATAAACCATAAAGACAATATTTAGAAAAACCCTCATATATTTATTGGACTGACAGTCTTGTCATGACGTTACACAACTATGTTCCATACAACTGAGATGATAAAGGAGGATCCCGACCAACATGCCTGGTGGTGATCTCAACACACAGAATACAAGAGAGAAATCAAGTGCGGGTACGGTCGCGGAAATCCTCGAACAGCTTCTTCGTCTCTGGGTGATCCGGTCGATAAATCAAGCCTTCTATCAACTGATCCCTTTTCCTGACCGTTCCATGGATGTCTCTGACAAAATCTTCCCAAGCCTTATCCTGGGAACCATCCTCAGGTTTGGGCCTCTTGGTGTCTGCTCTGCGCTGACAATCTTCCAGATTCTTCATGGCATCAATCAGTTTGCGTTCGGCCTCATATCAACGACATGCTTCTTCTTCAAGCTCTTCAGACTTCACTCTAACCTGTTCTCCCAACTGAGCAACCTGTGTCTTTAGCTCTTCTTCCCGCTCTTTGCGTTTGGCCATAGTAAGGTCCCAATGCTCTCTGAACTTGGCTAACTTCGTGTAGGCCCTTTCCAGCTCTTGTTTCTTAGTAGCCAATACACTGCTAACTGAGTCTACATCTAACTCCAGACGCTTCTTGGTTTCAGTCAACTCCAATAAAGTAGTCTTCAGATGTTTCAAAGTTTCGGCCTGTTGCTTGGAAAAATATCCTGTTTCAATCTTTTCATGACGAAGCTGGGCATTCTCTTTCTCTAAAGCTTCTTTAGCCTTTGCTAACTCTTCTTTCTCTGCCATCAGCTGCTTGTATACCTGTATGTCTACAGTGGTGGGCTCCTCCACCGGAGAAGGATACAATGGCTGAACTGCAGGATAAGGCATAAGGAATTTCGTAGCTCGTTCACGAATCCATTCCACATACGGACCAAGAACTCGAGTACCCCCTTTGCTACATGAAGGCTTCCCTCTCTTATGCAGGTTCTTCCATGCTTTCTCAAGCTTGATCAACATCTCTTCCTCTATTGCCCCAGTGAGATACAGAGATTCCTGTATCTCCTCGGGCTTCGGTGCTTCCTGAGGTGCATACCCAAACTGCCTAATTAATAAGGAAGGGTTGTAATTAACACACCCTTTCCTTCCTATCAAAGGAACATTAGGGAACCCTTCGCATCTGTATATGACCTCAACTCCGAACACCTCCTCATTAACCCACACCACATTCTCAGGAGTCAACCCCATCAAGCGCTCAGGCCATCCTAAAGAATCAATAGAAGTGACGAAAGGCCCTGACTTCGGCATATGACTAGTAAACCACCAGCACAGTAGAGGTACACAGCAAGATACATTCCTTCCTCGCCGCTTTTCATTTTGGTAGTGAGTGGAATGGTGGATATCTCCCAGCAAGGTAGGAACTGGGTTCTTTGCAGCCAGAATATAGAAAGCATCTGCATCAACAAAATCAGGAATGTTTGGGAACAATACAATGCCATAAACACACACAGCAAGGATGGCGTCAAAAACAACCCAGCCACCCTTCTTGGCATACTCCCGAGCCTTCTCCACCAAAACATCCACCAGAAATCCCCACACATCTCCTCTTTTGGTCATCTTCCCCGTCAGCTCAAACTCTCTTAAGTGCAGAATAGCAGAAAGCTCAGCCAGATCAGGCTTAGCGTCCGTGTGATAGAAAGGCATCTGCTCGCGAATCGGTATATCCAAGAGTGCAGAATACTCCTCCAGGATAGGAGCCAAGACAAAATCCGGAAATACGAAACACCTGAGCTCCGCATCATAAAACTGCAATAGGGTATAAATGCCGCTGATCTCATAAGCCGAGGGCTGGTAAACATAAGTCAGGATCCTCCCATATGTCTTCCTGAAATCTCCCATCACCTTCTTCCTAGCAATAGTAATTAATTCTGACAACAGACTGATATCTGGAGACGGGAATTTGTAGGGTAACACTCTCTTCATGGCTTCCATGTCTTGCTAGGGAACAAACACCAGAACTGGGAGGGAAAATATGTACCTGTAATACACACACGTTAGTTGGATGCAAATGGTAATGCAATAATGCAATATGATAAATGATGCGATCAGTGAACACAGGGGCCATGCTGTAGCCGGAAGAGGAACATCTCTGTGATATCAAGAACAGAAAACCACCACAGTCACCAGAACCTCATGATGCTGACTATCATCGGACACCCAAAATACCAATCCCCTGGTAAGAAATCCATCTGAACCTCTGTAACTGACGAGAAAACCATCTGATAATGGTATCAACCTCAAACAAGAAACCCATCTGATCCAGACAACACACCTGTTAATGAGCCAAGAAAACTATCTGATAAATACTGAACCATGGTTTTTGAAGGCCAGTTTTCCTGCAATAACTCAATCCCCCTCACCGGTATGGACCTAATCCACGGACAAAGGTACGACATCCTATGCGGTCATCAGCGTCACAGACTTTCATGAGTGACGATACGATTCCCAGAAGGAGTGGCATCATCAAGTCATGAAGAGGCCTCACTTAGCTGACTTCCAAATGATCGGTCCCCAGAGTCGATAATCCCCACGTCTGGACTCCCCTCAGATCCTCAGGACCGGAAAGGAGCACCTCTGCGAGAACCTCGTCTGAGCGCAGATTTCGTAGGGAACTGTGCCTGCTCAGCAGACAGGTTCGTCTACTACTCTCCGCAACTATATCTAGGTGCATACTCAAGCCCAGGTCCGACTTCTCACTCATAGTAACCCCCCTCTCCCACAGCAATAATCACAATAATATACTACTGAAAGTAAATGCGGAAAGGTAAAGGTGCGGGAAAGTAAAGTGCGAAAAGATAAAACACATATGCACAACACCCAACAGATAAACACCCAAGCGCTAGGATTGACTCGCGTAGGGGATGGGAAATGGTCCCAGCATAAGGGATGGGAAAAGTCCCTAGATGCTATAAGTCCCCAGCAGAGTCGCCAGCTGGCGCTACTGCGAAAATCGGCGTCGGCTGACAGAAGAGTCGCCACCGTGCGTTATTTATCCCAAAGGAGGGAAAGGAAACGCTCGAAGTAAACCTCGCAAAAAACGGAAAAAGGTATGGTCATCGCAACCAAAACCTGGATTCGGGAGTCGGTTACGCAAGGCGAAGGTATTAGCACCCCTCACGTCCGTCGTACTCGACGGGATCCACGCTTGGTGTTTATAAGGAAAAGGGTGTGTTTATCTATCTACGCTACTGGTCAGTTTGAAAAGAAAAGAAAAGGACAGGACTCGACAGAATATACGGTGTTCTGGGCCTACGTACTCCCTCGTGCAATGGGAAAGTCAGAGTCAACGTAGTTCGACTACCTACGTCTAGACAGGGGAAAGGTTGCTCGCCAGGACATCGCATCCTGTGCCTACGTACTTCCACACGGCATGGAAGATCAGAGCAAACGTAGTTCGACTAACTACGACTAATCAGGGTGTTCTCACACAGCAGTGATAAAATTAAACTGGTTTTAAAGGTACGGGAACCTAGGGGAAAAACTACGGTCTGGTCTCAAATGCACTAGGGCAAGAGAAAAGGGTAACAATCAGCCGTCAGCGGGAAAGTCTCGATCGCACAGCCGCGAGAGAACAAAAGGTTAGTTGTTAGTGTGCTCGCTAGGATATCGCATCCTATGCCTACATATTCTCGTTTGGTACGAGAAATCAGAGCAGCTGTAGTTCGGCTAACTACGACACAAGCTATTCAAGTGTTTTTCTATTGCTTTGAGAAAGGAAAGAGACACCCTAAAACTATGGCTGAAAAGGGGAATCTACCTAATGTTATCATGCCTGGTTGACCATCCTAATGTCTATCATAACCCCTCCGCAGCGGAGAAGTTAGAGCTCCTAAGGGATCATGGCAACAGGACTAAACAGCAAACAGGAATCTACTGCAAAGTAAAGAAATACTGGAAACATGCATGAATGCAACAACCAAACAATCAAGGCACAAAGGCCGCAAACCACAGAGGTAAGGGAGCTCAGCTCTACCAAATACCAGCAAGCAAAGCCACTCAATAACAAACAAGCAGAAGGAGGACCACCTCAACTTCTCATGCACACAAAGCCTATTTCTAAGATGCACCTATCTCAAAAATATCTAGATGAACCCCTAAGGCTAATGCAGCACAGCACCACACAAGTCAAACAACACAAAGAGGAGGCGAACCAGCCTGACAAACTCCTATCCAAAACTTAAACCAAAACCCTGAGCAAGACTCCTAAACAAAACCCTAATCAAACCCCTGAGCAAAGCCCTATGCAAAACCCTAATCAAATCTCTAAGCAAGACCCTAATCAAATCTCTAAGCAAAACCCTAAGCAAAACCCTAATCAAAACCCTGCACAAGAGAAATCAATCCAGTCTTCAAGCTTCAAAACAATCTTACCAAAGAAAGGGAGCTAAGTAGGCAGACTCATAGTGCCCTCCTCAGGAAAGTACTAGGAGGTTACCACTCAGGAATCATATCCTAGGCGGCTCAACAACTGTGAACGGTTTGCATTCCTCCTCAGGAGAAACTAAACTCACATGAAGGCTCCGACATCATTGGATACTTGAGAAACCCTACCTGAACTAAGGGAACTAAGTGAACAGGCCCATAATGCCTTCCTCGGGAAAGTACTAGGAGGCTTCCACTTAGGAATCATATCCCATGTGGCTCAACAACTGTGATCAGTTTTCATTCCTCCTCAGGAGAAACTAAACTCACATGAAGGCTCCAACATCATTGGATACTTGAGAAATCCTAGATGAACTAAGGGAACTAAGTGAACAGGCTCATAGTGCCTTCCTCGGGAAAGTACTAGGAGGCTTCCACTTAGGAATCGTATCCCATGTGGCTCAACAACTGTGATCGGTTTATATTCCTCCTCAGGAGAAACTAAACTCACATGAAGGCTCCAACATCATTGGATACTTAAGAAATCCTAGATGAACTAAGGGAACCAAGTGAACAGACCCATAGTGCCTTCCTCGGGAAAGTACTAGGAGGCTTCCACTTAGGAATCATATCCCATGTGGCTCAACAACTGTGATCAGTTTACATTACTCCTCAGGAGAAACTAAACTCACATGAAGGCTCCAACATCATTGGATACTTGAGAAAGAGGTGAGAAGAAAGAATGAAAGACATCCATAGTGCCTTCCTCAGGAAAGTACCATAAATTTCCCTCAAACTTCAGGATCTCAAACCTCACAAACAGAGAACAAGCTCCTAGACTAGGACCTCTATCCATGCATCCATCTTCCAGAAGAAACCACAGGCCCTCAACCCAAAGGAAACTAACTCTGAAGTTCAACCACAGTTGAACTTCAAAGTCAGAAGCCTATCAAGACTTCTCCTATTCTCAGGCTCAAACAAAAATAACAGAACACCCTATAAAAATCTATCAAAAATCTAGGGGAAACCTACATGGCTCTATGATCCCAAGACCAAATCTCAAAGCCTTAGTCAACTTCTAAGGCTACTAAACAATCCCTAACATATGAATGGTCAAGGGTTAACCAGCAAGTTATGAGGTCTCTATTCTCTAACCCTAAAACAACACCAATCAGACTCTGAAAAATCTATGAAAAATCTATGGGGAGCATGCCTTAGTCTAGTATAACATACTAAAAAACTAGAGCAAAATTCAATACCAATCAAGAGAAATAAAATCAGCAAGGCAGACACACCACAAACCAATTATTCAATACCAATTAAAATACAAAAATGCAAATAAAAATGAAAATGCATGATCTATTTAATGTTTTTGTACTATAAAATTCTACATTGAATTATGAATCTACAGAAAAAAGAAGGGAATTATTTGGACACTCCTACTATTTTTAATGAATTATTTTCTAATATGCATGAAAACAAAGAAATTAAAAAAAGAAAATAATACAGGGGGGGCGAATAGCACTAATCCTAGTTGTTAATACTAAATGGGCTAGCGGTGGGGTGGTGCAGATATCAAATGTAGGGCCCAAGATCCATCAGAAAATTGAATGAAAAAAAACAGAAAGAAAAAGACAGATATGGGTGCAAATAGAAACAACAAACAACTCAATCCTCCTTGGGCCTGCGCTTGGGGGGTGTGCATAGCAATCAGGCCAAGGCCCAAGCCATAGTCCATTCAGTCTTCTCACACGAGGGGGGGGGGGGAATGAGCACCAGGGGTGTGCGCTTCAGTAGTTCAAACTTGGGCCTAAACACAGTCCAAGCCCTAGTCCAAGTAACTGACTAACAAAACCAATCTCCCCCTCCAAAATTCTGGTTACTGTTCATCATCTAACCCTAACGTCGTTCCCCCCAACCTCTCTCCCCTATGAAACTCCTCTCCAGAATCCTCAAACACACTCACGCTCATGAAACCATCAAACAGAAAACCCTTACAAACTCACCACGACCAGCAAACCCTAATCTAAACTCACGACCTACCTACACAAACAGCTGTTCAAACATGCAAGATTTTAGAGGAACAAGAATGAAACCTGGAGAACATCGCTGAAGGAACACATGACGATCTTTGAAGGTGTTGTAGCGTTGAAGATCTACAAGTTTTCTGAAGAAGATCTTCAAAGAATCTGGGTGGAAATTGCTGGAGGAACGCGTTCGTGGACGATTTACGAAGATGAGGTTCTGGATCTTGAAGGTTTGCTTGAAGATCAACAATCTTTCTGGGAAATTGGTGAAGGAGTTGGTATTCTGGAAACAACAGTATGAAGATCGTAATATTTCTGGGCGCAAACTCAAGTGTTCTTGGATAAAGAAGCAAAACGATTGAAGATCTTGGCGTTTTTTCTGGAAATATTGATGAACACCGTGTAGATGAAGATGAACGGAGGAATATCTGGGATCGATGAAGGTTGATGGAGGTTGAAGGTCGCTGGAAAATCGTTCTTGGTGAGATGATGAAGATGAAGGTTTTCTGGAATTTTTGTGTTTTCCGGCGACTGGTGTGGCGGAGGGCGGTGGTCGGAAACGGTTGGAGGTTAGTTAGGGTTGGCCGGAGTTGGTTGGTGGTGGCCGGAAAATGGAGGTTGGGGTGGTTGCATGGCCGCCGGCCATGCAACCGGCGAAACTCAGGCGTTGCCAAGTGGAGGAGAGATGGAGTCAGTGGAGGCCATGCATGCAGCCACGTGTTGTGGGAAGATAGTGGAGTTACGCGTGGCAGATTCTGAGTATTGGTGGAAAATGAAGTGGGGTCCCTTGGTGTGAACGTGTGGCACGTTATATAGCTGACAAGTGTCATTTTTTCTGGACTGAAGAAGAAAAAAATGGACTGATGGATTGGGCCTCCAAAAACTCTGCTGGGCCCACGAAAAAGACCAATAAACCCTGAAAAATCTGATTTAAAATGATTAGTATGAAAATGGATTAAAAAACTTGATTAAGTCTAATTAAAACTAATTAAAGCCTAAACCTAATTAACTAAAAATGATTAAACTCCTAATTAAATTCTATATTAAACTAAAACTAACAAAACTCTAATAACCTCTAACAATTCCACTAACCTCTAATAAAAATAAAAAACTCTAATAATATCTAAACAACAATGGATGACAACTATTAATTTCTATTAAAGCAAAAATACCTATTAAAAAATATTCTATTAAACTATCTATTAAAATCCTATTATCTAATATCTATTAAATCTATTAAAACTCTATTTAACTAATAAAAGAAAAATCTATTATATTCTAATAAAACTAATAAAAAAAACTGTTAAACTATTAAAAATTCTAAAAAATATTTAAAGCTATTTAAAAAATATTAGAAAATCTATTTAAATTCTAAAAAATCCATAAAGACTATTAAAAATACACAAAAGGCTATTAAATTCTAAAAAATGCAAACAAAGGCAAGTAACCAATATAAAAGAGAGCATGAGACCAGATCGAAGCAAAACAGCAAATCCCGATACCAAAAATCTCAAAAATCACCGCATAAACTGAAAACACCCGGGAAGCGCGCAACTTCGCAAAATAAACTCCGATTATCCAAACCGGTCTAAAAACACCGGAAAAGCGACCGCAGGGCTGTAATCCCGATAAAATCACCATGATTGATGAAATGCGCTATATGCAATATGCAAATGCGGATGCGAACATGCGTCGAAGCATAAACCGAAAGCGGCACCGGTTGGTCAAATTTTAGGGTGCAACAATGATACATATGATTTGTGTAACTATGAAAAAAAGTACAAGAAGTATGAAGTTATTGTGTTAACTCCATTCACCTTGTACTTCTTCTTCTTCATAGCTTTATAAACTAGATGAAAATCATAATTTGTTCTAGATCCACGATTAGTTTAAAAAAAGGCGCGTTCTTTAAACATTACATAATATCTTATGTTGTGTATGTTGTTGTTGTATGTTGCTATTGTTGTTCTTGAACCTTATTTTGTTATATATGTTGATATGTTGTTGAAAAATGTTGTTGATTAATGTTTTAAGAACAAGAACAAAACATTGCTAAGTTACAAGAAAGAAGTCTCTTGTGACTTAATAATGTTTTGTTCTTTAAATTCCTAAAACATTACATAATATCTTGTATTGTTGTATGTAGTTGTATGAAGTTGAGTTTATTATATGCTATGTAGATTGTTTGTTTCACTAACCCTTCACTGAAAATACATTTCATTTAAATCGACATAGAAACTTATAATCTGAAAATTAAGTTGTATTTGAAAACCAACTTATATCAGTCAATGTTTTCCGAATTGCATCTGTCTCATCATTCATCTCACACTGTTTAACATATAAAATATGGGTCAATGGTCTGAGTCCTTCAACATATTCGTATCTTCTACTATAGTTTTATTCAAATTAAACTAGAATAGAAGGAATTGACGTGATGAAGGACTTAGACCATTGGACCACATTCTATATGTTAAACAACGTGAGACGAACAATGAGACTGATGCAATTCGGAAAACAGTGGATTGTTTAAGTTGGCTTTCAAGAAGAGTTTAATTTTCAGATTATATACTTCTTCATCAATTTGAATAGTTGTATGTTGTTGTCAGGTTTATTGAAAAACAAGCAATATACATATTATATAATAAACCCTGGGTACTTTTAACAACAATTGTTTATAATAACCGTTATGAAATCTTATTTGTCTAAATGTATATACCACCACGATTAGTTATAAAAACTGTGACCATATAGCGCGCTTTTAGGTTTTCTATAATAGTCGTAAGACCGTGATTGCAAGTTGCGCACATACAACCACATCCTACATAACAACGACATGTCATGCGTGATGTTATCCCTTTTTTAACCGTTGTTGTATATGTTTTCTGTAGTAGTGACATCATGTACAACCCCTTATTCTTAACATAATACTTCATTAACTCCCTCCAAACAAACCATACCATACTTCTTCACCATCATTCCGGACGGCCAAGCTCTTCCATTCACTCGCAAATCAACCACACAAACTCATCTTCACTTTGACAAATTCCCTTTGCCTGCATAGTTTTTAACATATCGACATTTCTTCACCCTCTCTCCACCGCGAAACACTTTTGTCAGTGACATCGTCCAACCTCTGTCATAACATCCTTCACCTTTGCACTTTTTCTAGCGACTAACAACACCAAATTTCTCCCCACCCAAACCTCCAATTTACACCGACCAGCAACACGCTGGAGACCACCTATTCCACCATTAACACAATCAATATCCTTCCGTGCTTCTTCATCAAAAAAACACCACCACCGAAGCTCACCTTTTGTTCCTCCGGCGATGCACAACAACAACAGTTTTCAGCGACCACCACTTTTCCATAACTCAATTTAATAACTTCTCTAATTCTCTCTATTCACAGCTCCATCAACGACAACATTAATGACATTGCGTTGGGTAACTTCTCTTTCAAATTTCTTTTCTTTGTGGTGTTTTCGTACTACTGAATCTACTATTTCATCGTATAATTTATTTTTCGGTTATCAGTTGCTCTGCATATGCTGGATTTGTCTGTAAAATTGTTAACATATTATAAATGATCATGACTGTGTGTGTTCTGTTGTTTTCATTTTTCGTTGTGTTAAAATGATGTTGATTGATCTGCTGGTTCGACATGATTTGTATGTCGTAAAGTTGTTGGATTTTCTTTTGACATATTGATGTAAATATTCAGTATATGAGATATTATTTTGTTATTTATTGTTGCACCGAAATCGGATCCGAGCATATCACATGTATTCAATTTAGTTTTCTTCGTCAACATTGCATTACATGTATTTCATTTTGATTGCGATGATCACATCTTGCGTTAGCAGTTAGCTGACTGGTTTTCTTTTGTTTACGTGCGACATTTTCAATTATGTTGTCGTCGTGTTTGATTCAAATTCGTATGATTTTTGGTAGTTTGGCATAATGTCAATTCACGTCACCTTTTTCTATTTTGTGTTTCATCATGTGACGTTGCTTTCGTTATGATATAATTCGTTGCACTCGATTTATTTGCGATGACTGCGCTTCAAGTTAGCGTCTTGTTATTCGATTAGGGGTGACATACAATATTTCTATTTCTTTACATTTAAATCTAATTAAAATTATGTGTTAGTAGCTTTGCATCACACGTCTTTGTGTTACGTAAACTCAATTGCCATCCTCGCGTTATGATAATTTGACACATGCATGTTATGTGTTTGATTACTTTTCGATTCAATTATGATGAATGCATGCCTGTTGTGATTATATTGTATGCACAATGTTTATCTTGCCATTCAATTATGTGCTTATGTGCAATATTGCGATTCAATTGGTTTATGGCGTAAGTTACACCATCACTTCATCTTTCTAAAACTCTCACCCTTTCAATAGAACTCGCGACTTTGCATTACGAATCCCACTTTTTAATTTTTTTTCAAGCATTTTCACCATCGATTCAAAACCATTTTTCAAAACATGCCAAACACTTTTTGGATAAATTTCAAACCATTTCATCAACCGTTTCCAAATGCGAATAAAATAATTGATCAACTTTGAGTTTCTTTTCCGCTTACTCGAAGCACGTTAAAAACCTTTTTCTTAATCAAATCCGGTTGAAAAAGGAAGAAGGAGTTTACACTTTCTTGCTCCTCGAATGATCCAATGTTTGGCGTTCGCCATATTGCTCGATTTTTCTTCAATCGAATAAAATATTTTAATTAAACTTGGTTAAAAACATAATGAGAGGTTTACACTTTCCTGCTCCTCGAATAATCAAATGATTGACGCACGTCATATTGCTCGAGTATTAGTCTTTCGCTAACAATTTTCTAAAAGAAAACTTGGATGAAAAGGGAATGAGGAGTTTACACTTTCCTGCTCCTCGAATAATCGAATGGTTGACGCACACTTCATTGCTCGATTATTCGTCGTCCGCCTAAAATAAACCCAACAGATCAAATCTCTTTTCTGCCTTAGCACAATGTCAAAACCTTTTCATAAACGAAAGATGTTTTTTCCATTCTGTGACGATGCAAACAAAACTTCATTCCTACCATGCACAAGAAGTTAGAATTCTTTCCGCTCGAACGCGATGAGAACATAACTCTGTGAGATTCCAAGTTATGTTATCCATTCTGATGCGATGCTAATGTTCACTTCTCCATGTTTTGGGTAGCAAGCAATATTTTTGGCTCAAATGCGACTAAGAACCTTTCGCTAAAATCGATCAAACGACAAGCTTTTACTACCCCAAACTATGTAGTCTTAAGTTCTCCATCTCACCTGCGGGTATATGGGAGCGAGATTCAAAGTCTCGTCAGGAACCATAATAAATAACTTATTTTTAGTCTTATACTTTTCCCTTTTAATAATCAGAAATAAGCAACTAACGAAAGCTAACATTCCAATCACAAAACTAACTAAATGGTTTCCGTTGAGTATAACAGATGTGAGGAGTGCTAATACATCCCCCTTCATAATCGACTCCCGAAACTGAAATTGGTTGCAATAACCATTTTCCTTTTTTTCTTTTCATGGTTTTATCCATATTTTCCTTTCCTCTCGGAATAAATAGTGTTTGGCGGCAACTCTGTTATCATCTCAAGCGCGTGGATGCTCGTGGTATTTTTCGCTTCGCGACACCTACTAAGCTACATGCACTACCTTTAGGATACCAAAGACTGTGTTGGTATGTTCCATTAAGATACCTCAAAATTCTTTTTATGGTTTTAAAGTGAGATTTCTTATGTGACATTTGATATCTAGCACACATGCACGCACAAAATATTATATATGAATGACTTGCCGTTAAATAGAGTAAGGATCTGATATACCTCTATACCTGATTATGTCAAAATCCACTCCATTCTCGTCTTTGTTAATTAGCACATTTGATGTCATAGGGGTTGAAATGTTCCTTGAATTTTGTATATTAAACTTCTTGAGAAACCCTAGGCAATACTTTGTTTGACTTATGAAAGTGTCTTCTTCGACTTGCTTGATTTGCAAACCTAAGAAATATGAGAGCTCCCATGAGAGACATTTCAAACTCGCTGCGTCATACTAGCAAAATCTTGACAAAGAGATTCGTTAGTAGAATTGAAAATAATATCATCAAAGTAAATTAGAATTAGAATCAACATGCTTTGCTTAAAATTTTAAATCAAAATTTTTGGAATATACTCCATCGGTTCTTTTTTAATTGTTATTTTGTTGTATACTTTTTAAACATATAAAAAAACTATTAATTGTTGTTACTTTTTAAACAATTAGTTTTCTTTTGTCTATAATACCCTTTACTTTTAATTATTTTGATATACTTTTTCTCTCTCTCTCTCTATAATAAATAGTTAGGGTTAATTTTGACAAAATTATACTACCTCCGTTTTTTATTATAACTCTCTTTGAAAAAAATTTGTACAATAATATAAGTCATTTTATAATACCAATGAATCATTAATGTTAGTTTTTCTATTATACCCTTAAATATTTATTATCCTCTCTTCTTTCAATTATATAAATTTATCTTTATAATACTATTAATAAATGACAATTTTATAAAATCTTTAATAATTTTTCTTTTTTATACTGCAATTATTACATTTTTTTTATTGTGTAAAAAAAAGAAGACTTATAAAAAAAAAAAGAGAGTAATTATTACTGCTTTAAACTTTGAAAACCACCGTTAAAATTAAACATAAATTTTTTAAAAAATAGCATTTAAAAGAGAACGGTACATATATATATATATTTAAAAATTGACATTGGATAATTTAATGTTTTTAAATTACTTTAAAAACGGTTTGCTAATCTTGATAAAAATCCTATAAATTTTCATAAAAAGTATCTGCTTAAAGCCTTAAACAATTTTCAAGAATATCTATTCAAAGCATCTTCTTATTTTATTTTTATTTTTAGTAATTGCTCTTACTATTTCAAATTATAAATTATTTTATTAAAAAAATTTGTCCTAATTATAAGTCACGTTGCATTTTTACTGTAATATTAATAATATTTTTTTAATATAATATTTATTATTATTTATTCTTTTAATTTTTTAATAAAATAAAAAATCCGTACTTATTTTATTCTTTCAATTTTTATAAAATAATAACTAATCTCGTAAAATTAAAAAATCCATCAAATTAATCTCATAAAGATATTCACCCCATCCGTACTTATTTTCTATTTAGTAAAAAAGAAGTGTAAAAGCAAGTCAAAATGCCCTTTTAGACACTAAAAATAACAAAAATCCCGCCACTAATCACGCACCATGCTAAAAAAACTCATTATCTATTAATTAAAAAAATAATCAAAACCCCCAAAACCCCAAAACAAGATAAACCAAATCATCCCTTCACGTTCTTCTACATTCATTCCATCCACACACACCTTTTCTTCTTCTTCTTCTTCTTCTTCTTCTTCCACAACGTGACACCAACTTCACCGTTTCCCCATAAAACCCCCAAACCAACCACAAATCACCACAACCAAAATGGACGAGAACGGCGACGGAACCGAGGAGTACTTATTCAAGATCGTCCTAATCGGCGACTCAGCCGTCGGAAAATCCAACCTCCTTTCCCGATTCGCGCGGAACGAGTTCGATTCGAATTCCAAAGCGACGATCGGCGTTGAATTTCAAACGCAGACGGTGGAAATCGACGGGAAAGAAGTGAAGGCGCAGATCTGGGATACGGCTGGTCAAGAACGGTTCAGAGCTGTTACTTCTGCTTACTATAGAGGCGCTTTTGGTGCGCTTGTTGTTTATGATATTAGTAGAAGAGGGACTTTTGATAGCATCAAGAGGTGGCTCGATGAACTTACAAGTGAGTATTTATCTTCTTACTTTCTTTTCTTGGTGTGATTACTGATTACTGATTATGTTACTCTCTTGGATATTTATACTGCATTTGTCTCTAATCATAGTTTGTTTTGAAGAACTTTTTCCCTAATTTTTCTGAATTATTAGATATGCAACTCCTAGTTTTTTAATTATATCTCTAATTATTAGTGTTATTATTAATGATTAGTAATACTACTAATTTCAGATTTCTCTAACTAATGCCGATAAAATTGGGGATAGAATTTTTTAAGGAATTAAGACTAAATTCGATGGAATTGGAATTCTGTTTCCTGAGTCTATAACGTCAACCTCTTACTATGATCATTTGTTTCACTTAAAACATCGGCAACATGGATACCTTTGGAAAAAAACGTGTGTGTGAGTGCCGGTGTTTGAAACTGATACCAACAACTGTGATTACATTTAATCTTTTCATTTTTCTTAAATTATTACTATTGTCTGGGTTGTTTTCCGATGTCCGTTCTTCATAGCCTAACATTAATTCAGGGTCTCGTTAAGCCAACTCAATTGATAGCTGTGCAGGAAATGACTAGGAATGTAGGTTTGAACATGAGGTTCCGGCCATTAGGCTATTAGACAAAAAAAAATTAACTTTAGGATAATTTAGGAAAATCCATAGACATGACGATAATAGACACATTAGTTGTATTATTTTTGTTAATAATATATAAAAACGTTTAAAAATGTCTCTAATAAGCCAACATGATATACCACTTATTCATCTTTAAAGAGTGAATTTTTGGCCAAAAAATAATATTAATTGGATGTTTGATTAAAAACTTAATTAAGTCCTTATTTTTATAAGCTAACATATTGTGAAGGTAAGTTAAATATGTATTTTGGACATTATTCTATTTTTATGCGGATTTAACTATGATAAACGGTTATTTCATTGATTAAAATACACTGTCAATCAATTTTAATTTGTCACATAAAAAATGTTAACTTTAATCTTAATTATCTTAACAATTGCATGTAGGCGATTTTTGATTGGTCGACACTGTATACTAATTAAATCCTTAATGATTATGCACTTACTTTATTAGAAACTAATAAATTAAGATATTTTTAAATGCAATACTATTATAGTATGACATTATGCACTTTGTTCTATGGTGCACAAGATACGTCTTGTATCATACACAAGTTAATTTTCACCATTAGATTAATAAATCCCACCATTAAATCTAATGAGATACTATGAGATTTGTTGATCCAAATCCAATAACAAAAAATTAATTTGTCCATGGATTAGATTTCTTTATTTGATTAGGATATATTCATTTGGAATTGGAAAGATATCTACCTGGTGGTTTTGTTTCGTTCACGATATGAATGTGAATTTCTTCATCAATGTTGTAAAATTGGGAAATCATTAAAAAATGAAAACTATGTTATTGTTATATTAGAAAAACACGACCCCTGTTTTTTTTTCTCACCAGCCCACTAGACCAACTAATCCGATTTGGGGGTTAGTTCTGGCATTAAGTGGTTCCTCTTTTTTACCATGTCCAGTGATGATCCAATCACCACTGGACCAAAATTGGTACATGACCCCTGTTTTTGCTAGATGCGTGTATGAGGGCTTTTGATCATCAACAACGGTTCATTGTCATTGCTGTAAACTTAAATGAGATATCATGGATTTCTCAAAGCTGGCAATAAGACATACACTCTAGAGATCTTGCAAATATCTATTTAACATGGAATGCTGTTGTGTGCAAATTTATAACTATACAACGTGAACTAGTTAAATAAACTTCCTTTTGCTTTATCTTATGTTATATTTATCTGACACTTTACTTGGAGATTGTGTTATCTAAGTTTCTAATTGACTGAAATCATTTTTTAGCTGCCACACTTAATGACATGTGTCATTGTCAGAACTCAGATTCTACCATATGATATATAGTTGTCATAGCATCAAATTTAGCATATTATTTTTGTTCTGTTACTGCTTAACTTTAGTACAATATTTTGAGTTAAAGTGTCAAATAGGAGTGAACCTTTATTTTTGTCTTAAAAAATTACAAGTGTACTTAAATAACATAATTATATTATGACTCCTATTTTTTAAACAAACACCCACCTCCCTTAGTTACTTGTTGGAGAAATTGTACTCACCTTCTCTCAGGTCTGTTTAAATTACACATGCATACCCCCTTCTATATTACAAAATATAAGGAAAATGTGTAATTTTTAAGGGAGGTTAATATCTTTTACATAATAGTCGAGTGTGTAATTTAGACGCATCTTAAGGAAGTGAGTGCAATTTCCTCATTGTGTTATCAATTAAGTCTCTCCATTTTGCAGTGTTGTCAAATTAATATTTTTTTTGTTGGACTAAGAGAAATGAGTATACTGGAGCCCCAATTTAGAGCTAATTTGATAATATTTTGTATGATAGATGGACTTAAATGATCTGGCTTTGCATTATTTAGTGATTAAATTGATGTCACAAAAGTATTTGCATTGTTGAAGAATCGGGAAATGAAGACGCGTATCTCAATAGTTGCATATCTCAATAGTCTGATGAAGATCAGATGACTTATATTCCAAGTTGTATTTTAAATTTCATAAACGGCCTAGATCTGTTGGTGTAGTTGCTGCAAAATGTCTCGGTCTGGCTTGTTAGGTCTGTAGCTGGGCTCAATAAATAGCATTCGAAAGAGAAACTTTTGTAACTTGCATTCTTTACAATTGACATATCACTATCTACATGCCTTAAAAAGCTCTTAATTCATATTACATATTTGCTTTCCATACAGTTTTTTTTAGAGTTTGATTTTTGCTTAAATTGCAGCTCAAAATGATAGCACTGTCGCAAGAATGTTGGTCGGAAATAAGTGTGATTTGGAGAGTCTCAGAGAGGTGAGCACAGAAGAAGGCAAAGCTTTTGCAGAAGAA
Source organism: Lathyrus sativus (assembly GCA_963859935.3). Lineage (NCBI taxonomy): Eukaryota > Viridiplantae > Streptophyta > Magnoliopsida > Fabales > Fabaceae > Lathyrus > Lathyrus sativus. Next base: position 187,850,181 of record OZ012737.1, read on the forward strand.
GAAGGCTTGTTCTTTATGGAAACATCAGCACTTGATTCTACCAATGTCCAAAAGGCTTTTGAGATTGTCATCCGTGAAATTTACAACAATATCAGCCGCAAAGTCTTAAACTCTGATTCCTATAAGGCCGAATTGTCTGTGAATCGAGTAAGTTTGGTTAATGGGGCGGGATCAAAGAAAAACCTGCTCAATTTTTCATGTTGTTCTTGATCAGCTTTTAGCTTTGACTTGGAACTGAATATTGATACTTCTTGGATCATTTAAGAGTAGTTTGTTCTATACATTTTTGTTTTTTTTTGGGCCATTTTCCTTATCTACTATTTCTTGGCATTTTTGCGTTTTCAAATATCCAAATACTTAATTCTGTTTTGCTGGTTACTGATATCCAAATATGATGCTCCTGTCGTCTCATTTTTTTTAATGAAATAATTCGTTAGTCACGGAATAGTTATGTGGATTAGTTAATTAAATGTGAGTATTCTTAGAAAAGTTATTGATTTTAAAGAGATAAATAATTTAAAATAGAAATATTGCAAATGTCATCCTTATAATTAGACCTTAAAGAGTAACATATAAACATGTCAAAGTTTGGGAAAAACCTTCTCAACAAGTGGCTCATTGCCATGGTTGTCTATACGAGGTTAGCAATAGAGTGTGTTCAAAAAAGTCAATTTTGAATTTAAGAGTGTGATTGGGTATAGAGAGAAACGGAAAAGATAAGTAAGATAGAGAGTGTAAGAAGAGGGAAAGAGATAAGAAATAGAGTATATTTGATGTATTGTATAGGATAAAAGAAAGAAGAAAGAAATAGAAGAGAAATAAATGTTATTTTTGGAAAGAAACTGTTTTGGACTGGGCCATCGTTAGACATGACCCAATTCATTTATGTTTCTAGAACGACTCAATAGCATTAGTCCTGTTAGCTAAGAGCAAAATGAAGTTTTCTTTCTCTTCGGCCCTTTTGTTGAGAAAAATGACCATTTGATCCCAGGATCAGTTGCCCCTCGTCACATTTCTGCCTGTCACGTACGGTTTCACCATCCAGAAACATTCACGACGTTTGTGCCCACGACTGCGTCCTTGCCCGTGGCAACGATTAGTTTTGAGCACCCCAACGACTAGTTTATGACAGTTACCTATTCTTTGGGGAGCGGTTATCTCGCTCCAAAAATAGGGACCAATGGCCAAACACATTGGCATTATAAAAACCCTCTCTCTTGAGAGGGTCAGATATTCTAAATCATTCCAAATCACCTTAAGACATACACTTTCTATACTTGCCTTCTGTTCGCCTGATTCTTACTTTTACATCAGAGTGCTTGCAGATACACTCCCTCCTCATCCTTGCAACTCAGCATCACCGACAAAGTCTTAGACCCACTTCAGGTTCTGATCAGCTATCAAGATCAGTGGCGCCTGTCGCTACTGCGAAAAAGAGGCCGACAAAGACAGAAGAGTCGCCACCGTTTTTTATTTATCCCAAAGAGAGGGAAAGGAAACGATCAGGAAAAACCTACGAAAAGGAAAAAGACAGGTCATCGCAACCAAATCTTGGGTTCGGGAGTCGGTTATGCAAGGGAAATGTATGAGCACCCCTCACGTCCGTTGTACTCAACAGGATCCACGCTTGTTGTCTATCTAAAAGGGTGTTAATCTATAAGGCTGGTTCACGGGGACAAAAGAAAAGAAAAGAGACTCGATAGAGCATCGCCGCTCTATGCCTACGTATTCCCTCGTACAATGGAAAAGTCAGAGTCAACGTAGTTCAGAAAACTACGAGTGAAGGTGGGGAAGGTTGCTCGCCAAGGCATCACCGTCTTGTGCCTACGTATCCTCGTCTGGTACGAGAAATCAGAGCAAACATAGTTCGGGCTGACACGACCACAGATTGGTTCAAGTGTTTTAACTGAGTAGGGTTAAACCTTCGTTCTAGCAGTTAGGTGTATTGCTGCTCGACCATTGGAGACTTAGGCGTTACTGGTTTGCGGTAAAACCAAGAGTTAACACACTCTTTTTGAAAATGATTTTCCATTAATCCCGAAGGATAAAAAGGTTTGATGTTTTGTTTTGTGTTTTTTAAACAAGAAGTGAATTGAGTTAAGTTTGTAACTCATGTTGCACTAAAGACTATGATTTGAGAGCGAATGCGTCGCATATCGCCCAAAGAGCATACACTAAACACTCTAGACGTTTGAGAGAAGGCCCCCAAACATCATTTTCCAAGTACTTAGCGTACAACACTTATTATCCGTTATTAGGTGTCTTAAGAGGTTATGAGATGAGATGAGAAGACACAAACTCTAGGGGAAACTAAACAACCCTAATGTTGTCATGCAATGTGCTCCTAAGATTGGGATTAAGAGGGAAATCTATCCTAATATTATCATGCAAAGGATTGAACACCTAATATCTCTCCTACTCCCATCCTAAACCGAGGGACTAGGAACCCTAAGGGATCATGGAAAAAGACCTAGAAAGCACAAAGCAATTCAATCACAAAATGAAAGAAATGAAAGATAAAATGCAACATGAAATGCAGGCACAAAAGATGCGAGGATGGGAGAAGCGAGCTCCTACGACCATTACCATCAATCATCAAAGAAAAGTGGGAGGAAAAAAGTGTGGGACAACAGTCACCACAAGCACATCTCAACCAAACAATTCTTCAAACTCAAGCAAAATATCATCACTTGAACAACATCTACAAAGGTATGCATTCAAATAGAAATCGAACCATGCGTGTCGGATAATCAAGAATAAACAATCAAAAACAGCAACACATATCCAAAACAGCTCACTCAAATGCATCATATTAATCCATGAAGATTCAAAGTGAGAAGCAACCAAAAGTGGCATTCTGGTTCAGTGTTAATCGGTTAACATTATTGGTTAACCGATTAACCATTAAAGATTTTTGAAAATTCACACTGGTTAATCGATTAACACTGTACCAGAAGCAGAAAAACACCAGCTCAAAGCACTTATAGCAATTAATCCAATGTGCAATCATCCAAATGATCATGTAATCAATTATGCACGAATTTTAAACCAGAAATCAGCGATCCAATCAACATGTAAACATATTCAAATAGCAAGATCACAAATCACATGAATCAAAATCCACCAAAAATTAAGGATCCACATCAATTATGCAAAATAAGCTCAAAATAGCATCGGATCTAGAATTTCCAACCTACAAAGCGGAGATTTGCTTTGGTAAATATTGATTCAACTTCAAATAAGCAGATCCAAGCAAGAAATCCAGAGGTTCTTCAAGATCCAAGTGATTTCTTGTAGTAGAAATGAAGATCCACCAAAGTTAAGCTAAACCGATCCAAATAAGCTCTTCTAGATCCACTTCCAAGTTCAGATCCACACTAGCACGTAATTTGAATGGAGAATTGGAGATAATATGGATGAAGGATGAAGGTTTAACTCTAGAGTTCAATGATTCCAATGGAGAATCAAAGAATTCCAAGGTGAGAGCTCTAATGGAGTTTTGGAGATGGAAAAGTTGAGAGCAAAATTCAAAGAGCGAGATTGAATTCTAAAAATGAAATGGAATTATACGGATTGATTGTGAGGTTTGAAGCAAATCAGTTAAATATGCTCTAGGTTAGGAGTAGAATGGTGGTTTGGAGTGTGGTTATAAAAATTGAAATGGGATTAAGAGTGGGAAATTGGAGGGAATTTGAATCAATTTGAAAACTAATCAAAATTCAAAGTGGTTCTAGATCCTTCTTCTGGTGTAAAATCAACTTCACAAGTGATCAAAATGGACCCCAAAGTGGCACACTTGAAAAACTCACGTGCAGAGGCACAATTTGCCTTGAAAATTCAAATTTGGTCTGATTTTGCTATGGTTAACCGGTTAACCATATTGGTTAATCGGTTAACACCTTGAAAATTTGAATTTTGGCGCCTTTTGGAGGGAAATCTGCACATTGGTTCATTTTCTTCCATTCTGAGCTCTGTTAAGCCTTTGAAACTTGCTTTCGAATATCAAAACTGCGAGAATGCCTGAGATAGCTTGAATGTTGCCTCCTGAGCTACAAATTATCCTGCAAAATAAAAATAAAATTGGCCGCTCGATCGTCGGGCAAAATAAATGCCAGAGCTCCTGATGCTCGCTGTTTAGTCTCTTGCACTAAAAAAGAGACCTGAGCCACAAAAAAACCTTGATCCCCTGTCTCAAGATCAAATGCTATGCTATGCAAAAATGCCAAATGAAAAGAAAACATAAGCCAAGTACAAGAAACGGTTGGTCAAATTTTGGGGTACAACAGCGCTGTCTGTGAGAATTCTGTTCTCCTCGTCTTTCTTTTCCCGTAAACTCAAGACCAAAGCAATTCTTTCAAGATTTCGATCATGGCCAGCCATGACAATGTCCACGATGCTCGCAATACCATCCTCCTCGTCAGTAAGACAGATGCTGACAGAGCAACCCCCTTTCTTGAGAGCGAAGTCCATAAATAGAGAGATGGAGCCACCTCGTCTCCTTCCCCCGATCGTGCTAACAATGTCGGGGGCCATCCCTTCGAAGATCATCAGATCGTTCTAGTTCCTCTCAACGCCGACCCGACCATGGCGACCCTACTAAAGGTCCTCAACAAAACAAAACTTCTAATCCTCCAACAGAACGCAAGAATTGGAGCCTTAGAAGAGTCCCGCCGACCAAGATCACCTCCACCGAGGAAAGAACATCGAAGATCTCAGAGTCTTTCTCCCAGACGAGGAAGAGATCGTCGAGCACAAGCAGAGTCAGACTCTCTGGCAGTAAGAAAGTTCGAACACGCCTCTCTCCAGAGCCAGCACTCCCCCGGGGCTAAGAGAACCAGAAGGGATTTTTGGACAGAGCGTCATCGTTCGCCTCCACCTAAATCCAAGGGCCGAGCTTGAAGTCCATCTCTCCGCAGAGATCGTAGTCCTTTCCCCAAACGAAGTACCCCATCGCGTTCAAGGTCTAGCAGTACCAACGACGACGATCATCACAGCCTGTTATCCTAAGAGATTATGGCCATGCGCCTACCTAGAGTGCTGGAGAAGCCCCCACCCTTGGGCACGTACAATGGCACTACAGATCTTGACGAGCACATCGAGAATATCGATGCCTTGCTCGATTACCATGGCGCCAGAGGCGCCATCAAATGTAGATTATTCCCAACCATGCTGAGGAAGGGAGCAATGACTTGGTACAAGAAGCTCCCCGACGAATCCATCACATCTTGAAGGCTGTTGAGGAGGATGTTCTCTAGGAACTTCAGGGCCTCTCGTTGTCACCCAAAGACAGAAGCCTTCCTTGAGGCCATCATTCAAGGGAAAGAAGAACCTCTTTGAGCCTATATCGAAAGGTTCAACAAAGAAGCCGTCCAGGTCTCCGCGACCGACGATATGAAGAAGTTCTTACTCGAGCGAGGATTCCGTTCCCGCACCGAATTTGTCGAGGCAGTTGTCATTGAGACTCTAGCGATGATGGACGCCTTCCTTCTCAAGGCGCAAATGTACATCCAGTACGAAGAGAAGGAAGCGACGAGTTTCGCTCGGGATTCGAGGCACCACGAGAATTCCAGGTCCTCCAGGTAAGATGACCCCTTGACATCTCGTCGGGGAGAGAGAAGACGAGATGACCGCCCACAGGAGTCCCGAGACAACAAATGACCTTCTGGTTGTTTTCATGAATATACTTTGCTGACCGTCTCTCAAGAGAAGATTCTCTCTGAGTGCGCTAACTCGGAGTTCTGGCAAGTAGTGGTCCGCTTCCCTAAACAAATATCGGCCAAGTCGAACACGGATAAGATGAAGTATTTCCGGTTCCGCAAGAGCCACAACCATATGACCGACGATTGCATCCATTTGAAGGATGCAATTAAGATCTTAATCAGGGACGAGCACCTGAAACAGTTTGCCAATAAGAAGGATGCTCTTAGGAAAGACACCCAGGAGTCGAAGAAAGTCGAAGAGGAGGTACCTTCCTCAGAAGAAACCAGTCTTCAGGTCTCCATGAGCATCTCGCGGCCCGAAGACTTCTACATCCCCGAGGAGCTCAGTGTTCCCCCTTATTTTGCTACACACTTTCCGTGGGAAACCTTCCCCTCCGCCATGGTCATAAAAGGAGGGGGTTTCAATAAGGTGACCGTGAGATCCGTCAAGAGAAAGTTCGAGCATCTCATCAACACAAGCTTGAGCAGGAGTTCCACACTTGATAAGGTCTAGGGAGAGTCGATCTCCATCACCTTCTACCGCGAGGAACTCCTCGGCGAGGCTCCTAACTCCAACATTCCTTTGCTCGTGAGACCTAGATGGCAACCTTTGACGTTCGAAAAATCCTTGTCAATCAAGGCAGTTCGGTCAGCATCATGTATGCCCAACTATTTTCCACCCTTCAACTGGATGAGACACACCTAACGCCCTACGTAGGCTCCGACCTGCAAGGCTTCAACGGGTCAGTCATAAAGCCTTGGGGGTACGTGGAGTTGATCGTCACTTTTAGGGTGGCAGAAACGACCAGGTCCATCAAAGTCCAGTTCCTGGTCATTGACTGCCCATCCCTCTACCAATATATCCCCGGACGACCAACTCTGGCTGAATCGGTAACCGTGCCATCAACTGTGCATCTAAAAATGAAGTATTACACTTTCAAGGGTCTCACGACCACCTTGCACGGAGACATCGAAGCAGCAAGGAGATGTTTCGAAGCAGCCTCAAAAGGACTGAACACAATCGCTGTCCGACCAAAGACTCCAAGCAAGCCTACTCTGCCCTGCCGCTCTGATGAGGCGAAACCGCTGCCCGCGTCAACTCCATTGACCTCGACATCCGTTTCTCAGAGGAAGATTTGAGGGGCCAAAAGCAAAAGGGGAAGGAGATCCAACCATGTTCGAGCAACCCCTCCACTTCATCTAGCAGCGGCCAAACCTCCCATCCGATGCGTCTAATCTCAGATGGAGAGTTCGAATTAGTCCTGCTCGGTGACAACCCCCAGAAGGGAGTGAAGATTGGGACTGACCTCCCCGACCTGACAAGGAAGTAATTCAAAGCCTGTCTCTGGGAGAATGAAGATCTGTTCGCATGGAGTGCCTCAGAGATGCCCGAACTGGATCTTGAGGTGGCCTGCCACCAGCTGACCATCGACCTCGCCGTTAGGGCAGTAGCTCAGCATAGGAGAAAGCAGTCTCTGGAGAAAACAGAGGCTGCCGAACAAGCTGTAAAAGACCTCCTAGAGGCAAACTTTATCTCGGAGTCCGAGTACACTACTTGGCTTTCCAATGTTGTACTTGTAAAGAAAGCTAATGGAAAATGGCGAATGTGCATTGACTACATCGATCTTAGTAGGACCTATCCTAAAGACGCATATCCCCTCCCCAACATAGATAAATTAGTTTATAATTCTATTGGTTTTAAATTGTTATTGTTCATGGACGCCTTTTCAGGATACAACCAAATACCCATGGCTAAAAGCAATAAGAGGTACACAACTTTCATGACCGAATTTGGCAACTATTACTACAACGTAATGCCCTTCAGCTTGAAAAATGCTAGCTCTACTTACCAAAGAATGATGAACAAAGTTTTCCAGGGAGAAATCAGGGATATGCTCGAAGTCTATATGAACGACATGATCGTGAAATCTCACGAGGAATCCGATCACACGCTCCACTTGAAGAAAGTCTTCGAGCTGGCCAGGAAGTACAAGATGCACTTCAACCCTGAAAAGTGCAGTTCAGGGTACAGGCAGACAAGTTTCTCGGTTTCTACCTGACGGAACAAGGAATCAAAGCCAACCCCAACAAATGCAAAGCCTTCTCCGAATTCCCCACGCCGAATTCAAATAAATCTATCCATTCCCTGAATGGGATCTCATGTCGCTATCCCGATTCGTGGCCAAGTCAGCTCAACACGCTCTCCCCTTTTTCAAACTCCTCCGCAAAGAGGAAACTTTTGAGTGGACGGAGGAATGCAACAAGGTCCTCCTCCACCTAAAACAAGCATTATCGACACCATCATCCCTCTCCCGACCAGATAGCGGGGAAACCCTCTATCTCTATCTCGCCGTCGTAACCGAGGTCATCAGCGCCGCCCTTATTCGTGAAACCTCTGAGGGACAAAAGTCCATATACTTCACGAGCAAAGCGCTACAAGGACCAGAGTTTAGATGCCGACGGATAGAAAAAGTAGCCCTAGCCCTCATCAACGCTACGAGGAGACTAAGGCACTACTTTCTAGCCCACACAATTGTGGTGCGCACGGATCATCCCGTTAGGCAACTGTTAGGCCGCCCATACATGACCGATAAAATTCTCAATTGGTCACTGGAGCTGTTCGAGTTCGACCTCTAATACAAAATCAGGAAAGCCCTCAAAGCTCAGGCACTGGCCGAATTTGTGGCGGAGATGACCTTGCCCGACTCCCCGGATTGCGGAGCTCACAGGTGGACAATCTTCGTTGACGGAGTGTCCAACTCAGCAGGGAGCGGAGCAGGCATCATCTTGGAAAACGAGGAAGGGATCCTCTTTGAAGTCTCACTTACCTTATCTTTTCCAACCTCCAACAATCAGGCAGAGTACGAGGCCTTCCTCGTCGGCCTACGTCTCGCTGAAGACTTGGGGACCAAGGAAGTTATAATTTGCACAGATTCTCAGCTCGTGGCCCTCCAGGTATGGGGAGAGTATCAGGCCAAGAACCACAACCTATCCGGGTACTTGACCTTGGTCAAGGAAAAAATGACGAAATTCGCATCGGTGAAGGTGATACACGTTCCCCACAAACACAATGTCCGGGAAGAAGTCCTGTCAAAACTGGCGAGTACAAAGAAGAAGGGGAAAACAAATCCGTCATCCAGGAAGTACTTCCTCGACCTAGCATCAAGAAATCCCCCACAATCCTTGACGTGCACATCATCAACGACAACAACTGCTAGATGAACCTAGTTTACAACTACCTTGCCAAAGACGAACTACCGTCAGATCCAAAGAAAGCCAGCGTGGTCAGACGAAGAGCCTGTTCATACGTTCTGGTAGAAAATAAGCTTTACAGGCGAGGTTTCTCCGTCCCCCTCCTCAAGTGCATTTAGGAAGAGATGGTTGCCCATGTCCTGCGCGAGATCCACGAGGGGGTCAACTTCCAGCACCTCGGAGGAAGATCCCTCGCCAAGAAGGCCCTACGAGCAGGATATTACTGGCTGACCATGCAAAACGGTGCAAAGGAGCACGTAAAGAAATGTGACAAATGCCAACGTCACGGGGACATGCACTTGGCACCGTCCAATAAGCTCAAGGCGATGTCCTCCCCGTGGCCCTTCACATGGTGGGACTTGGACATCCAAGGACCATTCGTCGTAAGGTCAAATCAGAACAAATAACTGATAGTAGGCGTTGACTACTTTACTAAGTGGATAGAAGCAGAGGCTCTGTCCAATATAACGGTCCACAATATACTCCGCTTCTACAAACGAAACATCCTTGCTCGCTTCGGCGTCCCCCAGCCAATTGTCACAGACTACGGGACACAGTTCACAAACAAAAAGTTCCAAGAGTTCGTCACCCACTTGGGAACCAAATAGCACTTTGTGTCCGTCGAGCACCTGCAGACGAATGGGCAAGCCGAGACAGCCAACAGGGTAATCTTACGAGGTCTCAAACGGAGGCTAGACGAGACCAAGAAACACTGGGTTGTGGAGCTGCAAAGTGTGCTCTGGGCCTACCGTACTATGCCCCACTCTTCGACCGGGGAGACCCCTTTTCGTCTAGCATACGGGAATGAGGCGGTAATCCCTATCGAAATACATGTACCCTCCAGGCGGACTGAAGCTCCCTTGGATAAGGAGAACAATAACGAGGCACTAAGGGAGGAGCTCGATCTCGTCGAAGAGCTCCGTTCAGGAGCTGCCCTCTATGAGGCCTCACTAAAACAAAAAATCACAATTAGGCATAACGCCAAAGTCAAACGGCAAGACTTCCAAGTGGGCAGTCTCGTCCTAAGGAGAAATCACAAAGATTCTCGTGAAAGAAAACTCGCCGCAAATTGGGAAGGGCCCTATCGTGTTCGAGCAAAAACAGAGAATGAGGCCTACTATCTGGAACATCTTAACGAGGATGAACACGTTTGACCATGGAACGTCAAAAAGCTAAAACAATATTGTAGCTAAGGCTATAACTGTCGGCGCGCTACGTCGACACGACGAACATAATGTACCTGCTAGAAGTGCACACCCCGGTACAAGCGTTGCATACTAAAATGACTCAAGGCAAGTTTTTTTCTCTAGAACGAACAAACTCATTTCCAGACGTGGTCCCTCGACCGAGCCCGCCGTCGCCAATGTACCACGAAAGGCAGAACACCCAGCTCGCAATGGAAAATTCACGCTGCAAACTCATGCTACAAACGCGACATGAGCTCTGCTCTTATGCCCGGAAATAACCCCGACCTTTCGACCAGTTCCCCCTACTGTCGAACATCACTTTGTCGAGCGAACCCCGAGACTTAACGAAATTGTTCACTTGAATGGCCCATACAACGGGCATAAGTAACGAGCAGCGTGCAACACTTAGCAAATTTAAGCAAATTAAAAGCATGCACCGAAAACAAATCAAACACAACCAAAAATAATTATTAACATATGACGGCCACGAGGGCCGCGATTGTACTTGTTAAAATAAAAAGGAGACCACTCCCCATACAAAAAGATAAAATACAAGATTACGACGCCCAAGCCGGGAGTACAACAAAAAGGAGACAAGTCAGCCACAGGATGAGCCTCGTCATGGGCAGATTTCCCCTGCTCCTCAGTAAATTTAAGGAAGTCTGTGATTACGATATGGCAGCCTACCACGTTGTAGAGAAACCCGATCCCCTCAGTAGACAACTCGACCTCGGGGTTCGCTATCTTCAGTTTCCCCACGACATTGTTGAAAGCTTCCTCGGCGATTCCCACCCAGTCCTCCTCAGCCTGATTAATGCGGGTGACAAGCTCGACTCAAGTCTTCAGACTTTTCACCTCATCGCTTTCGTCCTCAGCAGGAACGGTGGCAACCCTCAGCGATGCGACGATCTCCTCTGCAACTTTCTTCTGCATGGAAAGGGTGTCCTTCAGGTGACCTTAACCAGCTCATCCTTGTATTTCTTCACTGCCTTCTCGACGGACTTCTTCGTCGCCTCCTCTGCGGCCTTCAGCTTTTCTTTCAGAACCGCGTTCGCGGTCTGGGTCTTTGTTAGCTCCGCTTCTTGGAGAGCCCCCTCTTCGGTGTAGACCACCACCATTCAAGACCCTCATCAGAGCAGTGACATCTTGGCCCATCATCGTCCTCTTGCTCGGACGGTCTAGCTCCTGAGGTGCAAAGACTCCGCCCAAAAAACTGAGAGGAAGGAGTCGTCGAAGAAACTCCGGTTGAGGAAGCATGAAGGCAGGTCAAAATTGCTCTTCTCCCTCTCACGAGTTAGGTCGAGGATCTTGTTCGTCCGAGGGCGCCTAGCTTGGGATGTTACCGGCGGTGGGAAAGTCTGAGTAGCTGCGACTCCGGTGGTTGAAGTCCCCGACCTTGTCGGGGGTGGAACCACTTGCTCACTCAAGCCGATCTTTCCAACCTTATTGCCCGCTTTCATCCTCACCTGGACATTCTTCACCATGCGCTTTTGGGACGAAGATATCTTACCTGCAAAACAACGGGCACGCGTTAGTAAACATAGAAAATAACAATACAAGCAAGCTAAGAAGAAGTAAATAGCTACCCAGAAGTTCTAGAGCCTTCTCATGAGTGCTACACTCGAGGAGCTCCTTCGTGTTGATATATCAGGTTTCAACCTTGGGCCCCCCCATCTTCTTCATAAAGGATCTTCCCGCTTCTAGTCACACACTGAGCAGGGAGAAAACCGTCCACAAAGACTACAAGCTTAGCATAGCTGGCCTGATCATTGTTCCCCAGCATGTGAGAGGTGGCAAGATAATCGTCGGTTCCCCGGGTAAAGTGGTCCCCGCTCCAGCAGAAAGGGAACTTTAACAATCTCTGCCCCTAAACCTTGCCCTCTCTATCAATAAGAGCTTCACCGTTCTCGTCTGTTGAAACCTCCCAGACGAACGAGGAGTATGTGGCCCTCTCCGACACGGGCTCGATGATGCAGAACCTCTCCTTGAACGTCCCGATGGACTCGGAGAAAGGCTTGAATAACTTTCTCCCCTGCTTCAAGGAGACCCATCCAAACTGCCAACCAACAACCTGGCGCTAAAATGGAAGACGGTGAATAAAAGGGGAAGAGTGGCTCCTATCTTCAAATATTCACATGTCAGCTCGAATTCCCGTGTGAAAGCAATCAAGTTTGGATGTAGTTGCGAGGGCGCCATATCGAGGTGTGCAAATACTACCATTTGAAAGTCAGTAAAAGACAACCTCAACCCTATCTCTTTGAAGACGTACTTGGACATGGGGAACCTTTCCCCATGTGTCGAGCATATTCAATCGTTCTCCCAAGGAAAGTGGACCCTCCAATCTCCCTCAGCCCCTACCGTCGTAAAGGCATCTCAGGTATAAGAAGCGAAAAGGAAGGCATGCTTGATGGGCTAAAGACGTGTCTACTTATGCGTCTAGCGGTATCTTATTGCAAGTGCACAGCCTATCGAAGTAATATTTAAGATTATCGATCCACAGGGATTCTATTGTTACTTAGTGCTAGATGAACTTCTAGTTTAGCTAAGGCGAACGGTTGTCACGATTGTTGTTGGTTTTTAAGAATATTAAAGGCGGGATTAAATTTAAGTTTTTAATAAAGTAATACTAAGGCGGTCGGTATGTAATTATACTAACTTAGGTGGGTCAATCTAACCTAGGCTTATAGAGATGTTCACTTAATCTATTCGGTAGAGATTACCAGTTTAAATACCCTCAACTCACACTCTCGTGGTCTTATATCAGATCTTATCCCTAAAGCCCTATGCCTGCTCTCGCTAGCCCATAAGTGTTTAGAGGTAATTTTTGGAAACTAAATAATTCTAATTTATCTTAAAGCGCTCTCGCTGTGTTTAATTTAAATGCCTAACTTTAGCTATCTGGTTAAAATCTCACACTCTCGTGGTCTTGACCCAACCTAATACCCTTTTCTTACTCTCGTAACGAAAAGGTCTATTTCAATTAAAAAGTATCAGCCAGAATGTTAAGTGATTAATTATTTTCAGCCTATGGTTATATTTTACCGGTTAAGTTGTTATAACTACATACCGCCCTAAGGTGTTTAGCTGCTCATCGAGGTTGAACCAGACACAGAATTAAATAATAACTTCCTCATGGCAGAAAAATAAATAGACATTATAATTAAATTAAATTGCAATAAATTGAAAAAAACCTGATTAACAATTATTTGAGCGGACTCCTTCTTCCACAGACCGGAAAGCTCGGAGTAGGCGGAAATTAAAAATGAACGAATGCTGAAGGTTGGAAACAAATAAATGTATAACAATTCCCTAATGTTGGAAATTGTTATACGGTTGGTTTGGATACAAATAAAACAAGACAGAAAATAAAATAATGCTGGAATGAAAATGCTGGTTCGTAAGGTAATTCGGCAGAGCTTCCGCAGGAATTTTGGATAATGAAGTCTGTCCTTGAGTTCACAGAGCTTGTACTATTTATAGAGTCTTTAATGGGCTGGAGTCTTGGTCCTTTGTTGCATGGGCCTTGCTGAAGTTGTTGAGGAAATGCTGGAACGTGGCAACAAAAATGGGAGAAGTCATCTTCACGTGCTGCCTTGAGGAGAAATAAGAGGAGAAGTGGTCTTCAAGTGGTGCCTTGACGTAGTCTGAGTCAAAACCAAGTTTTATCCTTGTCACGGGCGTGACAAGGTCTTCACGTTCGTTATTTGAGGATTTTAAGTGTCACGGTCGTGACTACTTCCTTACGGTCGTGATGGCCCAAATTGGGGTGTCACGGTCGTGACATCCTTGTAACGACCGTGGCTGCAACAAATTATGCAGTCTTTTTGCAGGCTTCTGCCTTTCTTCATCTCCTTGTGGTCTCTTTCGTTCCTTTCCTCTTAATTCATGATTCGGCCTCACATAACGATGTACCTGCAAAATAGTAAGAAAAACTCGAGAAATCGAGTGTTAAAATGGTGAATGCGTGATAAAACGTCAATGAAATCTAGCGATATAATCGATGCGTTTTCTCGTCATCAAACTTCCCCAAACTTAAACCTTTGCTTGTCCTCAAGCAAATAGTCGGTTGAAAATCGGCGGACAAGATTTTATTCACGCATACTCATAACAAACCGTACGGTGGATCGTTTTGTCGGATAGTCCGGTACTTTGATAGAACACTACCGATACACTAATGACACAAGCAACAAGCTATGTCGTCGACTTCCCGTCAAGCGAAACAATCGGCAATCACATTACGATTTCACCTGGAGTTTTTCGATCTTATTTCGCCCGGTTTCGTTCTAGCGCAGTCACATTAAGCCCTTTGCCTTAGCACGCACGTAGTGGAGTAGCCGGTTAGCGATTTTGATCCTTTTTGAGCACGGGGTCTGGTACACGAGTGTGGTAACCCTTCATGTTTTATCCGATTCGGAGGTTGTGGGGGATCGAGCCGTAGCACGCCCTACCGAGTTCAGAACCAGTACCTCTGAACCAACTCGAAACGGATTCCTTCTCATATTTCTCGTTTCTTATCTGCGACCGTGTACTTTGGTGCAATTTCTTTTCATTTTGCATCGAGATACGAAGGATCATTATTGATTAGGCATCAAACGCTTATATTCATCGGCTCCCCACGTGGTTTGTGTTCAGACGGTGCTGACTGCTAGTATAAACTACTGGGGGTTACTTTTGAACTGAAACTAAAGGTGCACTCGCAATGGTGATCGGGATGGGATTTCTTAAGCAGGGAGTCGAAGATGTCAAGATTGTATTGGTCTTGTTTAATCGTTCCCGGCTTCCTAGTTACGAACCATTCGGTGGTAAGTCCGGTAATGCGAGTAATTAAAGATTTTTCTGGTATAGCTTAATAATCGGGGAAAGCTCGAAATTAAAGAAAATAGCGCACAGATTTGCTCATTTCATTGATTTGCTAAAAGGAATACAACGGAATTGAAAGTACAACGAAATGAAAAAGTGCTGAAATGAAAGGTACCTCTCCCACACTATATCAGACATTGTCCTCAATGTTGTGATATAAATGCGGCACAAATACAGTACAAGACTAAAATGAAAAACAAACAGAAAAGTAAACTACTGCTGCTGAGGACCGCGGGCTCGGCCTCTGGTGCGAGAGCGGCGCCTGGAAGGAGTCGCGTCAGGATCAGAACCGGTGCCGGAGGTAGCAGTAATGCTAATGCGGAGCGCGTCGAGCTCGCTGAAAAGTTCTCCAAACCGCTGATTAGTGGCCTCCTGGTTTGCAGCAATAGTGCCGAGTAAAGCATCATACTGCGCCTGCTGCCTTCGCTCCAGTGCGGCGTTCATCTGGTTCTGCTGATGAATCGCAAGGAGGACTTCCTCAAGTGTAACTGCGGGAGCAGGGTGCTGCCGGGTAGATGTCTCTGGGATATCCTGGACAGGCTCAGCTGCATCCATAGTGTCCTGCATCTCGTCCGCTGGGGCGTCTGCCTGATCATCATGAACCGGGACTTTATCGGCAGCAGCTGGTAAAACAAAGAGCCAGTTGGCTCGGTTGGATGGGTCGATGCGGGTGCGGGACGGCAGAGTGATGTGGTGGAAAATGGTGCCATTGACAACAGGGCTATACCTGCCATCCTCTCGCTGCGCGATCAGGTGGGCGGACCGGCAGTAGCTCATGGTCAGGAATTCAGCGGCGAGGTGAGGCTGATTAACGAGCGCGTCACCAAGCTCCAATTGAATGGCGAGGGCGGTGACAATGCCGCCTATGAAGAACGGGGAGGAGCCTCGCTGTGCAATGGCCTGGATGTGATGAAGCATGAAAGGGGCAGCGTTGATCGGCTCGTCATGAAGAGTGCAGTATAAGAATAGAAGCTCATTGGAGTTGAGCTTGTGGTTGCTTTCTCTAGCAAAGATTGTGTTGCAGATGACCCGGTGAAAATAGTGGATAGCCGGGTTGTGGATGTGTGTGGCGTTGAGGCTCTGGAAGGTGGATGCACGGGTGTTGGTAAGGTCGTGCCATAGAGTGAATGCTTGTTCACTAAAATTATCGGGCACGCGACGGTGGGCTTCGGTTCCGTGATCGAAGCCTAACAGCTCGGCGATCCTGGTTTGCGGGAGGTTGAACTCCTGGCCGTGCAATCTGAATGTTACGATGCCGGTAAGCTGACTCTGAGAACCGGGAGGGGTGATGTAACTGTAAGATCTTAGGAACTCCAGCGTCAGAAGTTCGAAAGTAGGCTGAGGTTGACGACAGAGGTCCCACAGACCGACCTTTTGCAGTAGGCTTTGAACGCTGGCCAACATTCCGAGTTCTCGCAGACAGTCAGTGGCAATGTAGCGGGTAGGTTGGAGACCGCGGTTCTGGAAGCGGATGAAACGGTCTCTCTAGGTTACTCCAGCTTCACCTTCTCTAAAAGTGATGGAATCCATAGCATGCAAGAGTGAAGAGTGAGGGAAGAAGGTTTTTGTGAGGTTTTGAGAAAAATGGTAGAATGAGGGAGATAGAGGTTCGGGTTAAATAAGGGAGGGTGTTAATGAGATGGGTTATGAGAATGTGGGGTTAATGGGGGTAATGGGGAGGTTACGGCGGTTAAGGAAGTAATGGGTAGTTTTTGGGTAGGTTATGGAGGAAGAAGAAGAAGGGGCACGATGAGAAACAGTTCTGTTTCTCACGATCCATGTAATAGGGGTCGTCACGGTCGTGACAGGGGCGTGACGGTCGTGACACGCTAAATGAGCACGTCACGATCGTAAGATAGGTGTGACGACTGTGAGGCATGCTTTGCTGAATAATTCCCAGAAAGAAACGTTTTCTCACGTGATTCATAAATCAATAATAATTTATTTTATTTAGTAACACTTATATTAAATACACACCATATTGTATATAATTTGCAACACAGTAGTATACGAACTTGCATGAAAGATTGTATACATGATATAATGCAGGTATGACAGTATATAGAAAAAATATGTAAGTTGCTAAAAATGGAGAAATAATTGAAATAAAAGGTGCATGGCATAAAGTAAAAAATGAAATTACAGAAACGGAAATTATGTTATGAAATTGTTGCGAAAGATAAATTTAACTAGAAACGAAAATAATGAGAAAAAATAATGAGAAAAAATAAACTAAATCACTCATAGCCTTTTCAAAGGCGTTTCTTCAGGTCTTCGATGGCGGAGTCCAAATGATAGAATTGTTCGCAGGCCATGTCAGTCAATCCTATGATGTCCAATCGCATGCTCTTAATGTCTTCTTTGAATAGATTAATGTCAGTTTGGTAGGCATTGAGAGTGTTCATGATGTTTTGTAAGTTGTTAGCATACTCTCCTTGATTCGCTCCAGGGGTTTCATGTACTTTGTCAGTTGGGTCAATGTCATGGTAACCAGGAGGTGTCTCAGGGTCAGTTTCAACAGCGGTCATTATATCATCTGTTATCCTGTGAGACTGAGGTGTTTCAGGAGTGGCTGGATAATCAGGTGGGTTTAACTCATAAAGCCAGTTATCCTTATTATGAACACTTACTCTAGCATGATTGGGCAATGTGAACAGGGTTACTACTTCGTTCCGGATTAGGTACTCAAAAGGTGGGCATCCTAAATTCCTTATGATATGTCTATTGAAGCAGAATTTAAGATTCATTGGGCGGATGGTTCCCAGACGGGTGCACCTGTCCAGTTGGTACCTAAGTCCTATGGCATCAGCAATCATGGTTACAAGACCTCCTACTAATATAGGTAATTCAGGTTCTTCTTGGATGCGGGTGAAGGTTTGCATCATGAAAGGTACACCATTAACAGACTGTCCATTAGTGAAACATGACATAATAAATACTTCATCTTTAGAAACTCCGGTAATGTTTTCTTCTTTTCCAAAGAAGGTATGGGCGAGGAATTTGTGGAAGTAACGAAGAGCAGGATTATGGATCTCATCGTTATTCATGTCATTTGGTTCAGGGTGGTAGTTTCCGGTTAGAGTTCCCCAAGAGAAATCTAGCTCCACATCCATCAATTCTACCTGTGTGGTAGTAAAAGCAAAAGGTCCACTAGGGAATCCTAACAAGTCATCTAGTTCTTTATGGTTAAAGTCGTATTCTATTCCAAATAGGCGGAAACTAATAAATCCTTTCCTAAATCCAAAATCGCGCTCAGGTAGGTAAAGTAAGGAGCTAAGGAACTCAAGGGTAAGCTCGCGGTAAGTCGCAAACTTATGTTGGATCAATGCATTCTCCCATCCGAGTCGGTTGAACAAGTACATGACACTATCATGTATACCTAAGGTTTCCATAGTCCTATCATCTGGGTACAGGGTCAAATCCATTTGTCTCTGTGATAACTCTTCGAACTTCATTCTTTGGTTCCTACCTCTAAATTTGGTTTCCATATAGTTAATTGGTTGGTTAGCCATGGTCAGTGCAAATATGGGGAAAACAAATCAGTGGAAAAGGCTTTAGAAAATCTGTAAAAAGTGATTTAAGATAAAAATGAGAAAATGAAATGCTTAATGTAATGGCGATAATAGTAATGTAAAATAAAACTGACAAAACAACTTAAACAAATAGTAAAAACGATAAATAACAATGCTCTAAAAGAAAAGAATAGTTTAAAATAGGTAAATAAGTAAATGGGTTGCCTCCCACTAAGCGCTGTTTTTATTGTCAAAAGCCTGACGTAATGTTTTGGTTTAGATTAATCAGGGGAATTGGTGGACAATTCTAAAAGCTTTAGATTATTCGCATAATCTCTATTTTCAACTTTATGATAGTGTTTTAGACGTTGTCCGTTTACTGTGAATGGTTCACTATTCCTACCCTTAATTTCTATTGCTCCACTTGGGAATACTTTAGTTATATCAAAGGGTCCTGACCATCTAGACTTTAATTTTCCAGGAAAGAGCCTAAGTCTTGAATTAAAGAGGAGTACAACGTCTCCCACACTAAATTCTTTCCTAGATAGGCGTTTATCATGCCATCGCTTAGTTCTTTCTTTATATATCTTAGCATTTTCATATGCATCTAACCTTAATTCTTCTAATTCGTTAATGTCTAGGATTCGCTTTTCTCCTGCAGCATTATAGTTTATATTGAGAGTTCTGATCGCCCAATAAGCTTTGTGTTCTAGTTCTACTGGGAGGTGACAAGATTTTCCATAAACTAGTTTGAAAGGTGTAGTACCTATGGGTGTCTTGTAAGCGGTCCTATAAGCCCATAGAGCTTCATTAAGTTTAGATGACCAATCTTTCCGAGATATGGCGACAGTCTTTTCTAAGATTTGTTTAATCTCTCTGTTTGAGACTTCGACCTGTCCACTTGTTTGTGGGTGATATGGCGTAGCCACACGGTGTCTTACTCCATACTTAGATAGTAATTTGTCAAGGATTTTTGAAATGAAGTGCGAGCCACCGTCACTTATGACGAGTCGAGGCACACCAAATCTGGGAAAGATTATATTTTTGAAAAGCTTTATTACTACTCGTGTATCGTTTGTAGGAGAAGCTATGGCTTCAATCCATTTCGAGACATAATCAACAGCTACGAGTATGTAATTATTACCGAAAGATGATGGGAATGGTCCCATGAAATCTATTCCCCAGACGTCGAAGATTTCCACTTCTAAAATTCCCTTTTGGGGCATCTCATCTCTTCTTGAAATATTGCCAGTGCGTTGACACCGATCGCAATTTATAACAGCGATGTGGACATCCTTCCATAGATTAGGCCAGTATAAGCCGGCTTGCAAGATTTTTGCACAAGTCTTAGAAGTGCTTGCATGTCCACCATAAGGAGATGAATGGCATTGAGCAATGACGTCTTCTATTTCTTCTTCGGGAATACATCGGCGAAATATTCCATCCGGTCCTCTTTTGAACAATAATGGTTCATCCCAATAGTAATGTTTCAGGTTATGAAAGAATTTCTTTTTCTGCTGATAGGTTAGATCGGGTGGAAGAGCTCCTGCGGCTAGGTAGTTGACAATGTCAGCGTACCATGGCAGTCCTACAGTTGTCTGTATTGTTTCCACGGGTTCTGGTTCATTTATATCTAACTGCGCTAGGTCGCTTCCTATTTGTGCTATCAGCTGTTCATACGGAAAATCATCGTTAATCGGCACTTGTTCGGGTTTAATACCTTCTATTCTAGATAAATGGTCCGCTACGACGTTTTCAGTACCTTTTTTATCTTTTATTTCTAGATCAAACTCTTGTAAGAGTAAAATCCATCTTAAGAGTCTTGGTTTAGCATCTTTCTTAGTTAATAGATATCGGATAGCAGCATGGTCTGTGTAAATGATTATTTTCGCTCCAACTAGGTAAGAGCGGAATTTGTCAAGCGCAAAGACAACTGCTAGCAATTCTTTTTCTGTAGTAGCGTAGTTCATCTGGGCAGAATCCAAGGTTCTACTGGCATAGTAAATCGCATGGAGTTTCTTTTCCTTTCTCTGGCCCAGGACTGCGCCTACAGCATAGTCACTCGCATCGCACATGATTTCAAAAGGTAATCTCCAGTCAGGGGGTTGCATGATTGGCGCGGTGATGAGGGCTGTTTTTAGAGTTTCGAATGCTTTAAGACAATCTTCATTGAATATGAACTCAGCGTCTTTCATTAATAAACCAGTAAGAGGTTTAGTAATTTTCGAGAAATCTTTGATGAATCGTCGGTAAAAACCGGCGTGTCCTAAAAAGATTCGTATTTCTCGAACGGTTTTAGGGGGTTGAAGATCTTTTATTACTTCAATCTTAGCCTTATCAACTTCAATTCCCTTGTCTGATATTACATGACCTAATACTATTCCTTCGTTGACCATAAAATGACATTTCTCCCAGTTAAGCACGAGATTCACTTTTACACATCTTTCTAACACCATTTCTAAGTTCGATAAGCATCCTTCAAAACTTTGCCCGCATACAGAGAAGTTGTCCATGAACACTTCCATGATGTTGTCTATAAAATCTGCGAAGATTGACATCATACATCTTTGAAAGGTTGTAGGAGCGTTGCATAATCCAAAGGGCATTCGCCTGTAAGCGAATGTTCCATAAGGACATGTGAATGTAGTCTTCTCTTGATCATCAGGATGGATAGGGATTTGGAAAAATCCTGAGTACCCGTCAAGATAACAGAAGTAAGAATGCTTGGCTAATCGTTCTAACATTTGATCTATAAAAGGCAGTGGGAAATGGTCTTTTCGAGTGGCTTTGTTTAGCTTACGATAATCTATGCACACTCTATATCCCGTCACTACTCTTTGCGATATTGATTCGCCTTGAGCGTTTTTCACAACAGTTATACCTCCTTTCTTTGGCACTACATGTATTGGGCTAACCCATTCACTATCAGAGATTAGATATATTATCCCGGCATCTAATAATTTCTTGACTTCTTCCTTTACTACAGTGCTAAGAGTTGGGTTAATTCTTCTTTGAGATTCTCTGGAGGTTCTGCAATCTTCTTCTAGCAGAATACGATGCATACAAACTGAAGGACATATTCCTTTGAGATCAGATATGTTATATCCTAATGCAGTTGGATATTTCTTCAAGACATCTAAAAGTTTCTTTGTTTCTATAGTTCCTAAACTGGAATTTACTATAACTGGTCTTTTACATTCAACGTCTAAGAATTCGTACCTTAGGTTATTAGGTAAAGTTTTTAGTCCTAATGTAGGTTTATCTTTACTTGGCATGGGATCCGGTGTAAGTGCTAAACTTTCGCTTAGACTATCATCCTGATACGGTTTTCGCCAATTATCATCTTCGAAAATTGGAGGGATTTGAATTTTCATTATTTCAGAATAAGTGGTCTCCTTCAGCTCCATTTCTCTTACACATTCGTCAATTACGTCCATTAGATAGCATGTATCCTCTATAGCTGGTGATTGTAAGAATTGTGTTAAAACAAATTCGACTTTCTCTTCACCTACTTCAAAGGTTAGCTTTCCTCTTTTCACGTCTATTATAGCTCCGGCGGTAGCTAAGAATGGTCTTCCTAGTATGATAGGTGTAGTGGAGTCTTCAGAGATGTCCATGATTATAAAATCAGTAGGAATGTAGAATTGTCCTATACGTATTGGGACGTTTTCTAGTATGCCTACAAGATATTTAACAGAGCGATCGGCTAGTTGAACAGACATTTTAGTTGGTCTTAGGTCTCCCATGTCTAGCCTTTTGCAAATTGTTAAGGGCATAACACTGATACTGGCTCCTAAATCGCATAGAGCTTTGTCAATGACGAATTTTCCTATTACACAAGGTATAGAGAAACTTCCTGGATCTTTTAGCTTAGGAGGCATGTTATTCTGAATTATGGCGCTACACTCGGCAGTAAGTGTAACTGTTCCGTTATCCTCTATCTTTTTCTTATTGGATAAGATTTCTTTTAAAAACTTGGCATACGAGGGTATTTGGGTAATTGCTTCTGTAAACGGAATAGTAATATTCAACTGTTTCAGAAGTTCGACAAATTTCTTAAATTGACCCGTCCTCTTGGAACTTATTAATCTTTGAGGGTACGGAATTGGTGGTTTATAGGGTGGTGGAGGCACATAAGGTTGTTCTTTCTCCACTACCTCTCGATTGTCATCTTCCTTTTCTTCTGGATCATTCACCACTTCAGTCGGTTTATCCGGTTTTTGGTACATGGCTGGATTGTCAAGTCTTGGATCGGTAGGTCCGTCAAGTTCCTTGCCACTTCTTAATATTACAGCGTTAGCATGTCCTTTCGGATTAGGTTGAGGTTGTCCAGGGAATACTCCAGCTGGTGCAGCAGTAGGTGCTTGTTGTTGAGCTACTTGTGAAATCTGAGTTTCAAGCATTTTGTTATGTGTAGCTAATGCATCTACTTTGCTCACTAATTGTTTAATCTGCTCACTAGTGTGAATGTTTTGGTTTAAGAAGTCCTTGTTTGTCTGAGATTGGCTAGCTATAAAGCTCTCCATCATCAATTCAAGGTTCGATTTTCTAGGGATATTAGGAGCAGTCTTTTGATATCCTGGTGATGTAGCTGGTGCTTGACCTGGTGCGTAATAAGCATTGTTATTCTTATAGGAGAAGTTCAGATGATTCTTCCAACCTGGGTTGTATGTGTTTGAGTAAGGGTTTCCTTGAGCATAATTCACTTGATCAGTGGGAGTTCCTGTCAATAGTTGACAATCAGAAACTTCGTGTCCTGGGACTCCGCATAACTCACAGTTAGGTGTTACTGCAGCCACGGTGGCTGCAGGTGTTATGGCCAAGTTATCGATCTTTTGGCTTAGTTGGTCAAATTTCTCATTGACTTGGTCCATACTACTTACTTCGTACATACCTCCCTTTGTTGGTTTCTCAGTTGCGACTCTCTCGCTTCCCCAAAGGTAATGATTTTGAGCCATACTTTCGATAAGTGCATAGGCATCACGATATTCTTTGTCCATCAATGCACCACCCGCGGCAGCGTCAATTGTCATTCTTGTGTTGTACAAGAGTCCATTATAGAAGGTATGGATGACCATCCAGTCTATTAATCCATGATGTGGACAAAGTCTAAGTAGATCCTTATAGCGTTCCCAAGCTTCGAATAATGATTCACTTTCTCTTTGCTTAAATCCGTTGATCTGAGCTCTCAGCATAGCTGTCTTGCTAGGTGGAAAATACCTATTCAAGAAAACTTTCTTAAGTTCTGCCCACGTAGTTACTGAGTTCGAAGGCAGAGATTGAAGCCAAGCTCTTGCTCTGTCTCGAAGCGAAAAAGGAAATAAACGTAGTCTAATGGCTTCTTGGGTAACTCCATTGGCTTTTACGGTATCTGCATATTGCACAAAGATCGAAAAATGAAGATTCGGATCCTCGGTAGGATTTCCGGCGAATTGATTTTGTTGCACGGCTGATATCAATGATGGTTTTAGTTCGAAATCATTTCGGTTGATAGCCGGCGCTGCAATGCTTGAATGCGGTTCACCTTGCGAAGGATTAGCGTAATACTTGAGTGGATGAGTTTGTTCTTCAGCCATCCCGACGTCTGGTTTTACGACTGGTTTAGGCGGATCTAATTGAAGATCTGGAATATTGGAATTATTTTCGAAATCGAATATACGTCTTCTTACGTGTAAGAAGCGTTCCGATTCAGGGATTAGAGGTTGCAAGTCTTCGCTTTTAGAGCGAGTACTTGGCATACACTCGGAGATTAGATTAAATTAAATAGTTGATACCTTAGTCTAGACAATGCTACCTAAATGCACTAGTAACTAAATTAAGGAATCCCCGGCAACGGCGCCAAAAACTTGATGGGCTAAAGACGTGTCTACTTATGCGTCTAGCGGTATCTTACTGCAAGTGCACAGCCTATCGAAGTAATATTTAAGATTATCGATCCACAGGGATTCTATTGTTACTTAGTGCTAGATGAACTTCTAGTTTAGCTAAGGCGAACGGTTGTCACGATTGTTGTTGGTTTTTAAGAATATTAAAGGCGGGATTAAATTTAAGTTTTTAATAAAGTAATACTAAGGCGGTCGGTATGTAATTATACTAACTTAGGTGGGTCAATCTAACCTAGGCTTATAGAGATGTTCACTTAATCTATTCGGTAGAGATTACCAGTTTAAATACCCTCAACTCACACTCTCGTGGTCTTATATCAGATCTTATCCCTAAAGCCCTATGCCTGCTCTCGCTAGCCCATAAGTGTTTAGAGGTAATTTTTGGAAACTAAATAATTCTAATTTATCTTAAAGCGCTCTCGCTGTGTTTAATTTAAATGCCTAACTTTAGCTATCTGGTTAAAATCTCACACTCTCGTGGTCTTGACCCAACCTAATACCCTTTTCTTACTCTCGTAACGAAAAGGTCTATTTCAATTAAAAAGTATCAGCCAGAATGTTAAGTGATTAATTATTTTCAGCCTATGGTTATATTTTACCGGTTAAGTTGTTATAACTACATACCGCCCTAAGGTGTTTAGCTGCTCATCGAGGTTGAACCAGACACAGAATTAAATAATAACTTCCTCATGGCAGAAAAATAAATAGACATTATAATTAAATTAAATTGCAATAAATTGAAAAAAACCTGATTAACAATTATTTGAGCGGACTCCTTCTTCCACAGACCGGAAAGCTCGGAGTAGGCGGAAATTAAAAATGAACGAATGCTGAAGGTTGGAAACAAATAAATGTATAACAATTCCCTAATGTTGGAAATTGTTATACGGTTGGTTTGGATACAAATAAAACAAGACAGAAAATAAAATAATGCTGGAATGAAAATGCTAGTTCGTAAGGTAATTCGGCAGAGCTTCCGCAGGAATTTTGGATAATGAAGTCTGTCCTTGAGTTCACAGAGCTTGTACTATTTATAGAGTCTTTAATGGGCTGGAGTCTTGGTCCTTTGTTGCATGGGCCTTGCTGAAGTTGTTGAGGAAATGCTGGAACGTGGCAACAAAAATGGGAGAAGTCATCTTCACGTGCTGCCTTGAGGAGAAATAAGAGGAGAAGTGGTCTTCAAGTGGTGCCTTGACGTAGTCTGAGTCAAAACCAAGTTTTATCCTTGTCACGGGCGTGACAAGGTCTTCACGTTCGTTATTTGAGGATTTTAAGTGTCACGGTCGTGACTACTTCCTTACGGTCGTGATGGCCCAAATTGGGGTGTCACGGTCGTGACATCCTTGTAACGACCGTGGCTGCAACAAATTATGCAGTCTTTTTGCAGGCTTCTGCCTTTCTTCATCTCCTTGTGGTCTCTTTCGTTCCTTTCCTCTTAATTCATGATTCGGCCTCACATAACGATGTACCTGCAAAATAGTAAGAAAAACTCGAGAAATCGAGTGTTAAAATGGTGAATGCGTGATAAAACGTCAATGAAATCTAGCGATATAATCGATGCGTTTTCTCGTCATCAATGCTCCCGAGGCTCAGCGATGACCCACTCTTCTGCGATACTACTTGGAGCGGAAGTTTCGTCATTATTCCGGGGGGTGAAGGTCTCGCAATTATTCTGTGGAGCGAGAGTGTCATCCGTGCTGCTATCTTCCAAGGAACTCTCCTCGGACAGTTCTCTCACAACTTCGTCCCCAGCTTTGTGAGACATCACCTTTACCTGAAAAGCTGGGGACAAAAGTGAATTCGATGACAAAGTCAAATCCATCCTTCCACCGCTAGTCAAGTGAAAGGGCGCGCGAAGGCCCGTCGGCAGCGTCTCCAACCTAAGCCCTTACTCAAACAACGCAACAATGGCGCGAGGAAATGCCCCTAGAAACCCTTCGAAACCCACGCAGGGAGGTCCTCCCCGGGGAGTTACCCAGAACTTCGATGAAGGTCCACCAGAAAACGCACGAATCCCACCAGTGATAAATCCACCAGCCATCACAATGGTGCCAGAATCGACTGAAATCCTAAGTTTCTGAGGCTCGACGATGGCAACGGCAGTAGAAAATGGCCTAACCACCGCCAACCACCAACGGTTGCCGGAAACCACCCCTACTCTACCCGGTTTCATCCTAACTGCATGCAAACTAAGCGAAACAGAAGCTAAAACTCTTAAAACAGAGAAGAGTTAGGAAAACTTACGTGGTCGAGGAAGAAAAATAGGTGGTCGGCGAGCCCTGGACGTTGCGCGTGCGGCGGAGGCATGACAGTGATCGACGAAGACGAGAACAGGTAGCGAGAGAAGAAAGAGAAGTGAAAAGTGAAAATGGACGCTTCTTTGCCCTATTTATACGCAGAGCAGGGACACGTGCACGAGCACGCGTGATGTAGAGCATCATCATGACCCTAGCATAGCCATCATTACACATCAAATGCAACGCGTGGCTCGATGCACACGTGGCACTCTATCTCTTCAAGTTCCGTCAACCGTTGGGTTCCCCGTTCGTCGGGCACTCAGGATAACGTTCCAAATTTCCCAGACGCGGACGCCTTCGAGCACTACGAAACGATCCTATCTCAGTAACGGGCATCGACCATGCCCACTCTTCCTCGGACCGCGGGTTGCCCTTAAGTCATCACTCCTATGCTCAGGATCAACGACTTGGGGGGACTCCTGTTCCGAACTTGCCCAATGGTTAGGCATGACCCAATCCACTTCTGCTCCTAGAACGACCCAATAGCCTTAGACCTGCCAGCTAAGGGCAAAATGAAGCTTTCTCTCTTCTGCCCCTCTGTCGAGGAAAGATGACCAACTAATCCCCAGGATCAACTGTCTCTCGTCAGATTCCTGCCCGTCACACATGGTTTCACCATTCAAAAATAGTCACGATGTCTGTGCTCGTGGTAACGGCTAGTTTCGAGCACCTCTGCCCGTCCTAACGGCTAGTTTCTGGCAGTTACCTATTCTTTTGGGAGCAATTATCTCACCCCGAAAATAAGGACCAATGGCCAAGTGAGGGCATTATAAAAACCCTCTCATTTGACAGGGTCAGGTATTCAAAATCATTCCAAATCACCATAAAAACCCTCTCATTTTAAATATATTTAATTACATTAGTTTAATATAATAAATTATAAATTTATTTTTAAAAACAGACAAATATTTGAACTTAGTTCTACTAAATTATTTAATTCATTTATAAATAAATTACTTTATTTAAATTACTTTTTTTTCCTAAAATTATTTAATTAATTAATATTAAATCAATTGATTGTTTTTTTCCTTAAAACAAACAACTTGAAAAACATAAGTTACAAAATGTATAAATTGTAATATAAAAAAAATTATAATGCATCAAGAAAGGGTTTTTAATGATATTGCATCTGAGACAGTTAAATGATTTTTATATTTGTCAAAATTTAATGTAGTAATTTGAAGTGTGTCGCACCTCGAAAAATTCATATCCGAAAATACGACCCTCGCGCGA
The DNA here is from genome assembly GCA_963859935.3 of Lathyrus sativus. Taxonomy (NCBI): domain Eukaryota; kingdom Viridiplantae; phylum Streptophyta; class Magnoliopsida; order Fabales; family Fabaceae; genus Lathyrus; species Lathyrus sativus. The sequence goes on from OZ012737.1 coordinate 187,878,106, forward strand.
AAAGGCGCGGAAATGCGGTTCGACAGAGTCGCCACCGAACTTTATTTTTCCCGAATAAACGGGAGAGGAAAATATCGAGAAAACCTCTTAAAACGAAAGGATAGGAATAGGGCTGTCGCAACCAAGTTCCGGGTTCGGGAGTCGGTTACGTGAGGGGAAGGTATTAGCACCCCTCACGTCCGTCGTACTCGACGGGAACCTCTTAAGGTAATTGTGGGGAGTGTTGTTTAGATTTACTTGTTTTCTTCTCGTTGGTAAAGGTAGAATTGGTAGGTTTTAAAAGGTTTAAAGACGCAAGGGAGAGATGGGTGGTTAGAAGATAGGGTGCTCGCCAAGGATTGGGGCCCTTGTGCCTACGTATGCTCATTCGGACGAGAATGAGAAATCAGAGCGTCGTAGTTCGACTACGGGAAAGGATGGGAGAAAACGGAAGATGGAGGGGATTGTGCTCGCCAAGATCATCGCAATCTTGTGCCTACGTATCTTGTATTCAATAATGAATAAAGAATCAGAGCGTCCGTAGTTCGTGGTAACAACCACGAAAAGAAAAGGTTGAAGTTGAGTTGAGAGACGAAAGAGTGACTGACAAACAACCTAAGGGCGTGCCTCAAGAGCTTGTTACTCAAGAATTCAAGGAATGCGAGATCCCAAGAACTCGGTTCTTTTGGAAATTGAGTTGAATAGGTTGAAGATAAAGAGTTGGATGTTTTGAAATCGAAAGAATGAACTAATAACAACTCGGGGGCGTGCCCAAGAGTTACTCATTCGAATATTCAAAGAATGCTAGATTCTAAGAATATCCCTCTTTCGTAAGTTTAAAAAATGTTTGTGAAAAGATCGAATAAAAAAAAAATGGCATGTGAGGCAAAAAGCAAGTTGTTTTGAAATGGCTCGACGATGTGTCGAGGATTTGATCGAAGATGGGACCGGCTTGACGACGTGTCAAGGGTTAAGGTTGTGAGAAACGATATTAGTCCCGGAGGGTGCTCCTAATATCGAGACCACGAGGAATTGGGAAAGAAATGGGTTGCGAATGCGGACGAGCATTCGACTTAGGAGAATGTTTGAAAAAAGTTTGAGTTTGAAAAAGTCGAAAGGTTGAGTGAATAACAACTCAAGAGCGTGCCTCGAGAGCTATTCATTCGAAAATTCAAGGAATGCTAGACCCCAAGAATCTCCTTCTTTCGAAGTTTGAATCGGAAAGAAAATAGTTTAGAAAATGATTTGAAGTGAATAGGAGGGTATGAATACGATATTGAATTTGAAAATGACAATTATTTAGTAAATGAGACGTTGGCCTCACAACCAATTAATTGGGGTATTATCGAAATGCTAGATCTCGACGACACCTTTTTCATTTGGAAAATATTTGAATGGACGATAGAAATATCACACAGAATGCTTGATTCCTATGATATTCTTTTGTCCAAAATAGTGTATTAAAACGAAAAGTTGAATAATACATTATTTAAGGTGTACACCTCGCTAATGATCATCCAAAAATCCAAGAAGTGCTAGACTTCAAAGATTTAATTTGTTTCGTGATTTGATAAAAATAAGTTGGATAAAGATTAGAAAAAAAATATTAGTTTTGAGGATGGTTTTGATTTAATTTAAGAAATATTGTTTGAATAAACAATGAAAATATCACAAAGAGTGCTAGACTCCTATGATATATTTTTGTTCAAATAATCGAGAGCATAACGAAAAACGAATAATATTATCCAAGGCGTACGCCCCAATAATATTTACTCAAAAACCCAAGAGGTGCTAGACCTTAAGAGTTTAATTTTCGTGATTTAATTTAGCAAAAAAAATAATTTGAATGGATTAGCGTACTCGGACTAGGCGCGCTAGGTATTCTAGAAATGTAAGATCAAAAGGATCACAACCCAAGATGTGCACCTTGAGAGCAATACTTCGGAAATTCAAGGAAGGCGAGATCCAAGAATTCAATTGTTTTGAAATTTAATTAAGAAAAATAGTTTAATTTAATCAAGAAAATAGTTTTAATTTTCATATAAAAAATAAATTAATTAATTCTAAAAAAGTTTTGAAAAAAGCTAATCATAATTAATTGTTTTAAAAAAAAAATTTAATATCTTAGAAAGTTTTAACTTAATAAAATATATTTTCCTAAAGGTTTAAGATTTTAAATATTTATTTAGTAATAATTTTGAAATATATTTTTTAAAAGAAAGAATAATTGAAATTTCTTATATAAATATCTAATTAAAAATATCTTTTTAAAATTTTCAATTAAATTGAGTGAAAAACAATTTGAAAACCAAAAGACGGAACAACCACAACTCAAAGTGTACACCTCGAGAGCGGTTGTTCAAGAGTCCCAGGAGTGCTAGACTCTAAGAACTCACTACTTTTGTAACGCGGCGAGATGTTCAATTAATGTGTAAGAATATTTAATGGTCTAACGATATGAAGTTGTCGAAACCATGGATTAAAGATCCGATTAAGAAAAATTAAATAGTAACAACGTAAATTTAATTTACAAAGTTTATAAAATATACTTATAATAAAGTCATTTACAATATATGAGAAGTGAAAAAAAAAATGTAAATGTGTCTAATGTATATGAAAAAATCTAATACATAACCTTAATTCATTTTAAAATAAAATTAATGACGAAAACAAAGTTTAATAATTCAGTATAATTATTCACGAAAAGTTGATATCACACATACCAAAAATTGCACTTAAAATAGGACATTAAACTAATTGAAATTGTGTACAATATCAATTCATCAAAATACAGTGCAATTGAGCGAAAAAACCGAAACTTTATACGGTTTCCAAACTAGCACATCCAAATTCTAATGCAGGTAAAAAAAACTGGATACTACTTTGAAAATAGCTTACCAAAACATTAATTAAGAATTAAAACCAATTATCAATTCATCATTTTATTGAAACAAAATTAACAAGTAAGTGAAAATAAAGTATTAAATAGAAATGAACGTGTTTTGACTTTTTCAAGCCTCTAAACCCAGAATTAAATTTCGGAAACAAGAACCCATCTTCTTCTTTTCACAACAATATTACTTTTTCATCTTTCTTTGAAACAACATAAACGGAAACAAATGCTGGTGAATGAGAACAACTATAACATTATGTTAAAACATTGAATAAAACTGGCGGTATAGCGACATATTATCGATGCTGAAACCACGAATTAAATCCAACTACGCAATGCAAGCAAGAAGCAACCAAAGTGACAACAACAACAACAATTATTTACAGAATGAAATCAATCACAAATTACCATGACATTTAGAGCAAAGTGCAGAATATCAAAAAACGAGTCGAAACTTAAACATTTAAACTAAGCATAACCAGCAGCAAGAGAATTACGTGAGTGTTACCGAAATGACGATGATGTAAATATTGGGACTCCAACAAGGCGCTGCTTCATTGTCAAATAAGAAAACTTTAAAACAAATGAAACTCGTCCAAAAACATCCCTATTTCAGCCGATGTAGTGTCACAGTGCAGCGACGGTGGAGAATGAATGAGCTTGTGCTTGCAAAAATGCGGTCAATGGTTTTTTTTTAAACCAGATGCGGTTGCCGGAAAACAAGCAACAGTCGGAGTTTGTTAATGGTTTTTATTGGGTGAGTGACTTTGATTTGCTTATGGAGTGCGATTTGAAGGAGGTGCAGCCACTGGTTTTCATCGTCGGAGTTGGATTTAAAGGTTGAAGTGTTTACGTCGGTGATTTGAAACGGCGTTTTGGTTTCGTGTGATGGTGGCGAGAAGAACAGAGGTCAAATGGAGGGAGACGGGGAAGAAAAAACGAAGGCGGAGGGTTTGGTGAGGAAAATGATGCACCGTGGAAGAAAAACGGTGAGGGGTTTGGCGGCTAGGTTTTCCAATGGAAAAGATGAACAGTAAATCTCCTCTTTATATCCCATTTTGTCTTCCCTCTCTCTTCCTGTTCCTTCCGCGTGTCCCATTCTTTCTCAATGGACTGCCAATGAATTGGGCCGAGACACAGGCCTTCAAAATCCATTTCTTCCTCTTTTTTAATTAATTTCTTTTTATTATTTTATGAACATTAAAGCTAATTACAAAATAAACTAAATATAACTTTAATAAACATTGACATAATATTAATTAAACAAATATTAACAAATATATATAAAAACAAACTTAAAACTTATAAACGAAAAAATAATTATTAACAAAAATTATCAGTAATATTTTTTTTGAAAAAAAAGAAAAAGAAAAAGTTTAAGAAATTAAGAAAAATTAATATTCACAAAAAGTATTAAGCCACGTGTCACACTTTAATTGGTCAAAAAGATAAAGTTCTAAAAAGTCAAACAATTGTGAGCGGACACGTGTCTAAATAACAAGAAAATAAGCGGACAATGTAAAACATGAAAGAATAATAAAAAACGAAAATATTTGAAAATGGGTAGGACAAATTTAGGGTATGACAGATGCCCCTATCTAATAGGCTTAAACCTAGGAGAATGAACTGCGTTGGCGTTCACATTCCTGGGGTAGAAGTCTATTAGATATAAAAGACCCTGAATTTGTCCGGATGAAAGTGAGATGCTAAAGAGTTGAAAATGCTGGATGATGTAAGCCTCTGAGTAAGCTGTAAATAACTGGCACAAGCCACCATCACCAAAAGGGATGAGGGAACGAAACTCACACCAAAACATCGCACAATCTGATATCGACGAAATACCAGACCCACCACCAAAAGGATGGTAGAGCGAAAACACAAACAAAACATCGCGCAATCTGATACCGACGAAGTACCAGACCTATCATCAAAAGGATGGTAGAGAGAAAACACAAAAGAAAACATCGCGCAATCTGATATCGACGAAATACCAGACCTACCGCCGAAAGGATGGTAGAGCGAAAACACAAGCAAAACATCGCGCAATCTGATACCGACGAAGTATCAGACCTACCACCAAAAGGATGGTAGAGCGAAAACCCAAACAAAACATCGCACAATCTGATATCGACGAAATACCAGACCCACCACCAAAAGGATGGTAGAGCGAAAACACAAAAGAAAACATCGCGCAATCTGATACCAACGAAGTACCAGACCTACCACCAAAAGGATGGTAGAGCGAAAACATAAAAGAAACATCGCACAATCTGATATCGACGAAATACCAGACCTACCACCAAAAGGATGGTAGAGCGAAAACACAAATAAAATATCGCGCAATCTGATACCGATGAAGTGCCAGACCTACCACCAAAAGGATGGTAGAGCGAAAACATAAAAGAAAACATCGCGCAATCTGATACCGACGAAGTACCAGACCTACCACCAAAAGGATGGTAGAGCGGAAACACAAAAGAAAACATCGCGCAATCTGATACCGACGAAGTATCAGACCTACCACCAAAAGGATGGTAGAGCGAAAACACAAAAGAAGACATCGCGCAATCTGATACCGACGAAGTATCAGACCTACCACCAAAAGGATGGTAGAGCGAAAACATAAAAGAAAACAATCGCGCAATCTGATACCGACGAAGTATCAGACCTACCACCAAAAGGATGGTAGAGCAAAAACACAAATAAAATACCGCACAATCTGATACTGACGAAGTATCAGACCTACCACCAAAAGGATGGTAGGGCGAAAACATAAAAGAAAACATCGCGCAATCTGATACCGACGAAGTACCAGACCTACCACCAAAAGGATGGTAGAGCGAAAACACAAATAAAATACCGCACAATCTGATACCGACGAAGTACCAGACCTACCACCAAAAGGATGGTAGAGCGAAAACACAAAAGAAAACATCGCGCAATCTGATACCAACGAAGTACCAGACCTACCACCAAAAGGATGGTAGAGCGAAAACACAAAAGAAAGCATCGCGCAATCTGATACCGACGAAGTACCAGACCTACCACCAAAAGGATGGTAGAGCGAAAACATAAAAGAAACAACGCGCAATCTGGTACCGACGAAGTACTAGACCTACCACCAAGAGGATGGTAGAGCGAGAACACAAACAAAACATCGCACAATCTGATACCGACGAAGTATCAGACCTACCACCAACAGGATGGTAGAGCGAAAACACAAAAGAAAACATCGCGCAATCTGATACCGACGAAGTACCAGACCTACCACCAAAAGGATGGTAGAGCGAAAACACAAAAGAAAACATCGCGCAATCTGATACCGACGAAGTATCAGACCTACCACCAAAAGGATGGTAGAGCGAAAACGCAAATAAAACAATCGCGCAATCTGATACCGACGAAGTATCAGACCTACCACCAAAAGGATGGTAGAGCGAAAACACAAAAGAAAACATCGCGCAATCTGATACCGACGAAGTACCAGACCTACCACCAAAAGGATGGTAGAGCGAAAACACAAAAGAAAACATCGCGCAATCTGATACCGACGAAGTATCAGACCTACCACCAAAAGGATGGTAGAGCGAAAACGCAAATAAAACAATCGCGCAATCTGATACCGACGAAGTATCAGACCTACCACCAAAAGGATGGTAGAGCGAAAACACAAATAAAATATCGCGCAATCTGATACCGACGAAGTATCAGACCTACCACCAAAAGGATGGTAGAGCGAAAACGCAAAAGAAAACATCGCACAATCTGATACCGACGAAGCATCAGACCTACCACCAAAAGGATGGTAGAGCGAAAACATAAATAAATGATCGCACAATCTGACATCGACGAAATGTCAAACCCACCACCAAAAGGATGGTAGAGCGAAACACAACACATAGGTCGCTATCACCAAAAGGATGATAGGACAACACAAATTTGAAGCTTACCAACACCAAAAGGATGCAGGCTAAGGTGAACTGACGAAGTTCGACTATCACCAAAAGGATGATAGTAAGGCAATTGACAACGGTCACGCTTGCTGGGTATAACTCAATGGGGAACCCCTGAGAGGAAGATTGAAATGAGTCGACGGGGTACGCCCACCGTCTTTGCTTGGAAATCATAATTTGCTGAAATGATTTCATGGTTACGCCCATGAATTCTGAAGAGGATGCCCATGACTGGGCTGAGTTTGTCTTGATGTCTTGTCTTGGTCAACGAAAGGTTGAGCCACTTCGTGAGGGACGCTCACGGTTTTGCTGAAGATGCCCCTGCTCGGGTTGGATCTTGTTTTGAACTTCTTGGATTTGCCCAACAAAAGGTTGAACAACTTCGTGAGGAACGCTCACGGTCTTGAATGGTATGCCCCTGGCTGGGCTGAATGTTGATTTGCATACTTGATCAACCACGAGGTTGAAATTCGTCACGGGAGACGCCCATGGTCTTGAAAAAAATGCCCCTGACCGGGCTGAATCTTGCTTTGAATAACTTCAAATTTTGTGGGAGAAACCCACAATTGCAGAAGATTGCCCCTGACTGGGTTGATGACTGCTTTGAAGCTTTTGAAAATCGTGGGATAAACCCACCATCTTGCGGAAGACGCCCCTTGACTGGGCGATCGATGGTCTTGGAAATCTTCGGGATTGATCCTGGACCTTGACTTGCATATATGAATACTGGATGATAAATGATATTCTATATGAGTGGATGTGCAAATGCAAATGCTGACGAGCGGAGATGCAAGAGCTGGGGAAGTATGGTATGATTGGAGTATGATGCAGGACATTTATGATGTTGAATGCGATGCGTATGATGCACATGATGCAGACGGGTAATTGGAAATGCAGGCGGAGACGCCAGCGTGGTGGATTTTGGGTAGTTGCCAATGCGGATTGGACTTCGGGTGGTGGGAGGGATTGATTTCCTCGACACGCAGCTTGTTGAAGACGTCACGATCGGAGCAGAAGATGATGCTCTGGATGCCCCAAGTCTGGGTCCTTGGTGACTTGTTGTGGACTTGCTTCAGAGAAGGTTGCAATTCCGCTTGTTGGTCAGGACGACCTGGTCTTGCCCCAGTTCGAACATGGAAATGGTCTGCCCCAGATTAACCAGTTCTGACATATGGAAGTTGAACTCGGATGACTTGCCCCAGCCCGTGGGTTCTGAGGTAGTCTCGCTTCGTGTATGCTAGTGAAAGTCAAGTTCCTCCTCGATTGCCCCTTGCTGGAGTATCTTTGAATATCTAGCACTGATTTGCAATTAAAATTGTACATTCACAAATGGTAATAATTAATGCAAAGTTCGATGCAAGTTTGAAAAAGTATTGTTTATTTGGAAGTGTCGTGATAGTGAGACAAATGGACTGCTAGCCCAGATGTTGTGCTAATTTGATTGGTGCGAAAGATCTATCAAGCAAAATGCCACCAATGTTAATGATTAACAATCACGTGAGGAGTCAGGTTACGCAACCTTGCGATGATATGCTTTCAGAATAAACCTCGCCTCAATTAGGACTTTCGAGGGCTGTAGCGTGGTCTGGTTCACGGTTATGAAACAAAAGGTTATTAGGCTCAAAATATGATTTGTACCCACCTCTTCTTCGTAATGATCTTCAGTCCTACGCTCAGTTAATTCTACACTTGCCTGGACGGTGTAAGCTTGAAAATTCAAGGTTTGCTCGACGTGGCAGTCACCTTATTTTGGTTTTTGATGGATATCAGTGCCCCTTGACTTGGGTGGCCACTGAATCCTCCTTTGTTTTTTGTTGAGGGTTTCGGGGTCCTCTTTTGCTTTTGTTTTGATCCCTAACTTTTGCATGGATTGACTTCGCTTGTCAGATCCATCGGGATTGCCTTGATTTTGCCTAAGTCCCCTCTAAGGTGTCTGACTTAGCTGACTTTTGATGCTTTTTGTTTTTGTTGTGACTGCCATGGCATGGGTTTTTGATGGACAACCGTCTTTTAGATATTGATTCGAATACGGGATTGGATTAACTGAACACTACCCTGCCCCAGGTTGAGTGTAAGGGTTTGAATATCCGAAGGAAACTGCTACTTCTAGGCTCGAAGTGGTTTACTAGGGATTAACTCCTTATAACTCCGGTGTTTTGGGGAATTGAAACAATGCCTGTACATCATTGACGAGATTCGGTCTGGAAGCACACGATTTGCAATTATGGGTATCTCGTTTTCATCATCCTCCCTCAAATCATGCTAAACAACAGTGAATAGAGTGGAGTGAATAAATGTGTCGGTGATAAGTGAAAATGAGTGAATACGACATAACTAATTCAAAACATGCATAAACGATACATTAATGAAAACCAAATACGAATGGCAATTGTTCAAAGCATACAATACTTAAATAAACAAAGACAAAACATAAGAAGCTGCGAATAATGAAATGGCAACATGACTGCCTTCTTCGGGGAATGAACTTGACTGGAAGTGATCTGACATTGGCGCTAGTTGACGGGTGGCATCGGATTGTTGATGATATTTGGAGACTTCCCATTGAAGTTGATAGCATCCCTATCGATCATGTCTTGAATTATATGCTTGAAAGCCCTGCAGTCCTCAATGGTGTGACCTGGAACGCCCTTATGAAATTCACAATGAGCATTTGCATCGTAATCGGCAGGAATGATAGTTGGAGGAGCTAAATCTCTCGGAACGATAGCTTTCTTCTCCATCAACTGAGCAAAGATTTTGGCATATGGCATTGGTAGACGATCAAAGACTCTATCTGGTCTCCATGTTCTCTGCGGACGCTGTGGGCGAGCACCTTGTCGTTGCTGAGTTGCTTGCATCTGCTGTTGCTGAGGAGGATACTGATATCCTTGTTGGTTGTAGGCTTGTTGCTGAGGAGCCTGTTGCCGTGGCATCTGAGCTTGCGCTGCATGAACAGCTGGCTGACAAGGCATTTGAGCATATTGCGCAGCAGCAACATATGGATACTGATAGTAGGGAACTTGATAAGGCATAGGAGCAGGAGCTTGTTGAGAAGCTTGCCCTTTCTGCACAAAGATGGCGTTTGTTTCGCCCTCCTTCTTCTTGTATCCATTAAAAGGCCTCTTGGCATTAGCCTGACTGTTAGAACCTCCTGGGATCTTCCCACTCTTCAGCCCTTCTTCAATTCTCTCACCGACGATCACCAAGTCAGAGAATCCAGCGGAGACACTACCGATCAGCTTTTCGTAGTACTGGCCTTGCAAGGTACCCATGAAGATGTCAATCAATTCACGGTCAACAAGAGGTGGATGCACCCTTGCGGCTAGCTCTCTCCATCGTTGCGCGTACTCCTTGAAGGATTCGTTGTCCTTCTGAGTCATACTCTGAAGCTGAGTACGATTCGGAGCAAGGTCGGCGTTGTACTTGTACTGTTTGACAAATGCATCAGCTAGCTCGGCCCAAGTGCGCACACTATTACGCTCCAGCTGCATATACCATTCAAGTGATGCCCCAGACAGGCTGTCCTGGAAGCAATGGATCATGAGCTTCTCGTCTCTGGCATAGGCAGCCATCTTGCGACAGTACATCTTCAGATGAATGTTTGGGCAACTGAGACCTTTGTACTTCGAAAATTCGGGAACTTTGAACTTGGGAGGAATGACAACATCAGGCACCAAGCATAATTCCAAAGCACTGAAAGAATTTGAATTGTGCCCTTCCATGGCTCGGAGTTTCTCGGCTAGATCTCGGCACATCTTCATGGCTTCAGAATCCTGAGCAGCAACAGGACTGGCGATGGGAATAGCAGCATGATAGTTCTGAACGTCGTCATACTGATCCATCAAAGTATCTTCAACATGAGGAACCGGGATTTGCACAGCAGCAGGCTGGGCGTGCGGGATAACTCCAACGGTAACTCCAGGCGCTGGGATTGGCTGAGAAGTATTTCCTTCGACTGTGTTGTTGAAGTTCAGCGACATCCCATGAGAACTTGGAATTTGAACCAAAGGGATGGCAGTAGACCCTTGTCCATTGTGGTTGACGACAGCGGCGGCTTCACGCTGTTCTTCCTCTCTCCTGGCTGTGAGGATGGCTTCGAGGATCTGGTCGATCTTTCCTTTCATGGAATCCAACTCTTCCCTGAAGGCGACTTGCTCCTGTTGAATCTGCTCCATCACTCGTCTGGTATTGGCTCTAGTGGCGTACTGGTGTCGAGGAATCAGCTTGATTTACTGGAGAGGAAGGAACGAAGACATAAGATTCGGTTGGAGGACTGGAAATGCAAAATGCACAACATATGAAATGCAATGCAAATGATATGCAAGATGCAATGCAAGATACAAGATCCAGGATCCCAAGATCACAATCAATCAACTCCTGAAGCTGGTAACTGTAACAAATAAGTGACCGTAATTCCTGCTCAAAGAAAACTGACAGGTATAACCTATACGGGAAGGTCTAAACATTCTACCCATAAACCCACTCACGGGAAGGTTCCTATGTTTGGTTCCCAGGATCATGGACACTAGTCGTATCAGCGTCACGCAACAGGCTGGCTGTATTACGACGATAATGACGATAAGGTCTCTCCTGAGTGGGGTCCTCGTGCTAGGCACACAAGGAGCGAGTCCTTGGAGACTAACATTACACGACCACCAATATCGGAACTGGTGCTAACAAAAGGTTCCCAGAATCACGGACCCTTCATTAATCAAGTCGTGCAACAGGCTAGCTGTGTTACAACAAGATCTACGAATAGGTCTCCTCTGGAGGAGCTTTCATGCTAGGCCCACAAGGAGCAAGTCCTCGGAGACTAACACTACTCGACTACCAATTCTAAACTATGTGTTCTCTCTGCTTTTGCCAAAGCTCGGGCGTAGAGCCTTACTCATGATGTCATCCCAAGAACCAACAGGCGACAAAGCACAAATAGAATCTATAAGAGAACAAAAACATAAACAAGAAGAAAAAACAAACACTCCTCACAAACCAAAAGATAGGCTTGACTCTCTCTTTGCATGGAGCAATGATCGTCCCCAGCAGAGTCGCCACCTGTCGCACCTCGAAAAATTCATATCCGAAAATACGACCCTCGCGCGAAAAGGCGCGGAAATGCGGTTCGACAGAGTCGCCACCGAACTTTATTTTTCCCGAATAAACGGGAGAGGAAAATATCGAGAAAACCTTTTAAAACGAAAGGATAGGAATATGGCTGTCGCAACCAAGTTCCGGGTTCGGGAGTCGGTTACGTGAGGGGAAGGTATTAGCACCCCTCACGTCCGTCGTACTCGACGGGAACCTCTTAAGGTAATTGTGGGGAGTGTTGTTTAGATTTACTTGTTTTCTTCTCGTTGGTAAAGGTAGAATTGGTAGGTTTTAAAAGGTTTAAAGACGCAAGGGAGAGATGGGTGGTTAGAAGATAGGGTGCTCGCCAAGGATTGGGGCCCTTGTGCCTACGTATGCTCATTCGGACGAGAATGAGAAATCAGAGCGTCGTAGTTCGACTACGGGAAAGGATGGGAGAAAACGGAAGATGGAGGGGATTGTGCTCGCCAAGATCATCGCAATCTTGTGCCTACGTATCTTGTATTCAATAATGAATAAAGAATCAGAGCGTCCGTAGTTCGTGGTAACAACCACGAAAAGAAAAGGTTGAAGTTGAGTTGAGAGACGAAAGAGTGACTGACAAACAACCTAAGGGCGTGCCTCAAGAGCTTGTTACTCAAGAATTCAAGGAATGCGAGATCCCAAGAACTCGGTTCTTTTGGAAATTGAGTTGAATAGGTTGAAGATAAAGAGTTGGATGTTTTGAAATCGAAAGAATGAACTAATAACAACTCGGGGGCGTGCCCAAGAGTTACTCATTCGAATATTCAAAGAATGCTAGATTCTAAGAATATCCCTCTTTCGTAAGTTTAAAAAATGTTTGTGAAAAGATCGAATAAAAAAAAATGGCATGTGAGGCAAAAAGCAAGTTGTTTTGAAATGGCTCGACGATGTGTCGAGGATTTGATCGAAGATGGGACCGGCTTGACGACGTGTCAAGGGTTAAGGTTGTGAGAAACGATATTAGTCCCGGAGGGTGCTCCTAATATCGAGACCACGAGGAATTGGGAAAGAAATGGGTTGCGAATGCGGACGAGCATTCGACTTAGGAGAATGTTTGAAAAAAGTTTGAGTTTGAAAAAGTCGAAAGGTTGAGTGAATAACAACTCAAGAGCGTGCCTCGAGAGCTATTCATTCGAAAATTCAAGGAATGCTAGACCCCAAGAATCTCCTTCTTTCGAAGTTTGAATCGGAAAGAAAATAGTTTAGAAAATGATTTGAAGTGAATAGGAGGGTATGAATACGATATTGAATTTGAAAATGACAATTATTTAGTAAATGAGACGTTGGCCTCACAACCAATTAATTGGGGTATTATCGAAATGCTAGATCTCGACGACACCTTTTTCATTTGGAAAATATTTGAATGGACGATAGAAATATCACACAGAATGCTTGATTCCTATGATATTCTTTTGTCCAAAATAGTGTATTAAAACGAAAAGTTGAATAATACATTATTTAAGGTGTACACCTCGCTAATGATCATCCAAAAATCCAAGAAGTGCTAGACTTCAAAGATTTAATTTGTTTCGTGATTTGATAAAAATAAGTTGGTTAAAGATTAGAAAAAAAATATTAGTTTTGAGGATGGTTTTGATTTAATTTAAGAAATATTGTTTGAATAAACAATGAAAATATCACAAAGAGTGCTAGACTCCTATGATATATTTTTGTTCAAATAATCGAGAGCATAACGAAAAACGAATAATATTATCCAAGGCGTACGCCCCAATAATATTTATTCAAAAACCCAAGAGGTGCTAGACCTTAAAAGTTTAATTTTCGTGATTTAATTTAGCAAAAAAAATAATTTGAATGGATTAGCGTACTCGGACTAGGCGCGCTAGGTATTCTAGAAATGTAAGATCAAAAGGATCACAACCCAAGATGTGCACCTTGAGAGCAATACTTCGGAAATTCAAGGAAGGCGAGATCCAAGAATTCAATTGTTTTGAAATTTAATTAAGAAAAATAGTTTAATTTAATCAAGAAAATAGTTTTAATTTTCATATAAAAAATAAATTAATTAATTCTAAAAAAGTTTTGAAAAAAGCTAATCATAATTAATTGTTTTAAAAAAAAAAATTTAATATCTTAGAAAGTTTTAACTTAATAAAATATATTTTCCTAAAGGTTTAAGATTTTAAATATTTATTTAGTAATAATTTTGAAATATATTTTTTAAAAGAAAGAATAATTGAAATTTCTTATATAAATATCTAATTAAAAATATCTTTTTAAAATTTTCAATTAAATTGAGTGAAAAACAATTTGAAAACCAAAAGACGGAACAACCACAACTCAAAGTGTACACCTCGAGAGCGGTTGTTCAAGAGTCCCAGGAGTGCTAGACTCTAAGAACTCACTACTTTTGTAACGCGGCGAGATGTTCAATTAATGTGTAAGAATATTTAATGGTCTAACGATATGAAGTTGTCGAAACCATGGATTAAAGATCCGATTAAGAAAAATTAAATAGTAACAACGTAAATTTAATTTACAAAGTTTATAAAATATACTTATAATAAAGTCATTTACAATATATGAGAAGTGAAAAAAAAAATGTAAATGTGTCTAATGTATATGAAAAAATCTAATACATAACCTTAATTCATTTTAAAATAAAATTAATGACGAAAACAAAGTTTAATAATTCAGTATAATTATTCACGAAAAGTTGATATCACACATACCAAAAATTGCACTTAAAATAGGACATTAAACTAATTGAAATTGTGTACAATATCAATTCATCAAAATACAGTGCAATTGAGCGAAAAAACCGAAACTTTATACGGTTTCCAAACTAGCACATCCAAATTCTAATGCAGGTAAAAAAAACTGGATACTACTTTGAAAATAGCTTACCAAAACATTAATTAAGAATTAAAACCAATTATCAATTCATCATTTTATTGAAACAAAATTAACAAGTAAGTGAAAATAAAGTATTAAATAGAAATGAACGTGTTTTGACTTTTTCAAGCCTCTAAACCCAGAATTAAATTTCGGAAACAAGAACCCATCTTCTTCTTTTCACAACAATATTACTTTTTCATCTTTCTTTGAAACAACATAAACGGAAACAAATGCTGGTGAATGAGAACAACTATAACATTATGTTAAAACATTGAATAAAACTGGCGGTATAGCGACATATTATCGATGCTGAAACCACGAATTAAATCCAACTACGCAATGCAAGCAAGAAGCAACCAAAGTGACAACAACAACAACAATTATTTACAGAATGAAATCAATCACAAATTACCATGACATTTAGAGCAAAGTGCAGAATATCAAAAAACGAGTCGAAACTTAAACATTTAAACTAAGCATAACCAGCAGCAAGAGAATTACGTGAGTGTTACCGAAATGACGATGATGTAAATATTGGGACTCCAACAAGGCGCTGCTTCATTGTCAAATAAGAAAACTTTAAAACAAATGAAACTCGTCCAAAAACATCCCTATTTCAGCCGATGTAGTGTCACAGTGCAGCGACGGTGGAGAATGAATGAGCTTGTGCTTGCAAAAATGCGGTCAATGGTTTTTTTTTAAACCAGATGCGGTTGCCGGAAAACAAGCAACAGTCGGAGTTTGTTAATGGTTTTTATTGGGTGAGTGACTTTGATTTGCTTATGGAGTGCGATTTGAAGGAGGTGCAGCCACTGGTTTTCATCGTCGGAGTTGGATTTAAAGGTTGAAGTGTTTACGTCGGTGATTTGAAACGGCGTTTTGGTTTCGTGTGATGGTGGCGAGAAGAACAGAGGTCAAATGGAGGGAGACGGGGAAGAAAAAACGAAGGCGGAGGGTTTGGTGAGGAAAATGATGCACCGTGGAAGAAAAACGGTGAGGGGTTTGGCGGCTAGGTTTTCCAATGGAAAAGATGAACAGTAAATCTCCTCTTTATATCCCATTTTGTCTTCCCTCTCTCTTCCTGTTCCTTCCGCGTGTCCCATTCTTTCTCAATGGACTGCCAATGAATTGGGCCGAGACACAGGCCTTCAAAATCCATTTCTTCCTCTTTTTTAATTAATTTCTTTTTATTATTTTATGAACATTAAAGCTAATTAC
Organism: Lathyrus sativus; assembly: GCA_963859935.3. NCBI lineage: Eukaryota > Viridiplantae > Streptophyta > Magnoliopsida > Fabales > Fabaceae > Lathyrus > Lathyrus sativus. Next base: position 187,894,117 of record OZ012737.1, read on the forward strand.
AAAATAAACTAAATATAACTTTAATAAACATTGACATAATATTAATTAAACAAATATTAACAAATATATATAAAAACAAACTTAAAACTTATAAACGAAAAAATAATTATTAACAAAAATTATCAGTAATATTTTTTTTGAAAAAAAAGAAAAAGAAAAAGTTTAAGAAATTAAGAAAAATTAATATTCACAAAAAGTATTAAGCCACGTGTCACACTTTAATTGGTCAAAAAGATAAAGTTCTAAAAAGTCAAACAATTGTGAGCGGACACGTGTCTAAATAACAAGAAAATAAGCGGACAATGTAAAACATGAAAGAATAATAAAAAACGAAAATATTTGAAAATGGGTAGGACAAATTTAGGGTATGACAGATGCCCCTATCTAATAGGCTTAAACCTAGGAGAATGAACTGCGTTGGCGTTCACATTCCTGGGGTAGAAGTCTATTAGATATAAAAGACCCTGAATTTGTCCGGATGAAAGTGAGATGCTAAAGAGTTGAAAATGCTGGATGATGTAAGCCTCTGAGTAAGCTGTAAATAACTGGCACAAGCCACCATCACCAAAAGGGATGAGGGAACGAAACTCACACCAAAACATCGCACAATCTGATATCGACGAAATACCAGACCCACCACCAAAAGGATGGTAGAGTGAAAACACAAACAAAACATCGCGCAATCTGATACCGACGAAGTACCAGACCTATCATCAAAAGGATGGTAGAGAGAAAACACAAAAGAAAACATCGCGCAATCTGATATCGACGAAATACCAGACCTACCGCCGAAAGGATGGTAGAGCGAAAACACAAGCAAAACATCGCGCAATCTGATACCGACGAAGTATCAGACCTACCACCAAAAGGATGGTAGAGCGAAAACCCAAACAAAACATCGCACAATCTGATATCGACGAAATACCAGACCCACCACCAAAAGGATGGTAGAGCGAAAACACAAAAGAAAACATCGCGCAATCTGATACCAACGAAGTACCAGACCTACCACCAAAAGGATGGTAGAGCGAAAACATAAAAGAAACATCGCACAATCTGATATCGACGAAATACCAGACCTACCACCAAAAGGATGGTAGAGCGAAAACACAAATAAAATATCGCGCAATCTGATACCGATGAAGTGCCAGACCTACCACCAAAAGGATGGTAGAGCGAAAACATAAAAGAAAACATCGCGCAATCTGATACCGACGAAGTACCAGACCTACCACCAAAAGGATGGTAGAGCGGAAACACAAAAGAAAACATCGCGCAATCTGATACCGACGAAGTATCAGACCTACCACCAAAAGGATGGTAGAGCGAAAACATTAAAGCTAATTACAAAATAAACTAAATATAACTTTAATAAACATTGACATAATATTAATTAAACAAATATTAACAAATATATATAAAAACAAACTTAAAACTTATAAACGAAAAAATAATTATTAACAAAAATTATCAGTAATATTTTTTTTGAAAAAAAAGAAAAAGAAAAAATTTAAGAAATTAAGAAAAATTAATATTCACAAAAAGTATTAAGCCACGTGTCACACTTTAATTGGTCAAAAAGATAAAGTTCTAAAAAGTCAAACAATTGTGAGCGGACACGTGTCTAAATAACAAGAAAATAAGCGGACAATGTAAAACATGAAAGAATAATAAAAAACGAAAATATTTGAAAATGGGTAGGACAAATTTAGGGTATGACAAAGTGCATATGAGATTAGTAATTTTTTTTATACAAAATCAAAAGATGATAGTAGTACAATGCAAAATAATGGGTTTATGGTTGAAATCAAATCCATGAATTTTTCTAGTTCAAAAGATAAGAATCATATATTGGCATCTAGAGTGTACTTTGGGGTCATTAAGGAGATTTGAGAGATTGATTATGTTTTATTCAAAGTGTCTTTATTTAAATGCAAATAGGTTGACAATAATTGTGTACAAACTGATAAATTATGATTCACACGGGTTAACCATGGCAAGACAATTTATATGATCGAACCATTCATCATGGTTATCCAAGCAAAACAAGTGTTTTATGTGATAGACAGACAAAAGTTGGTCAATTGTTCTAAAAAAACAAACACATTCTTCTTAGTGATAAAAATCATGATTTAAGTTTGATATTCCTTCAACTCCTTATTACGCAACACAAGTGCCTACTTCATATGAAGAAGTTGATAAAGATGATGTGCATGCTATTCATAATGATCATGAAGAAGACATATGAGAAAATTAACAAGTAAATATTTTTTTATTGTTTATTCATAACTTATTATATATAACAAATGTTATTATTTGAAATTATAGATATTTAAAGGCAAAACACTAAGAGACAAGACACGTTTCTCATGTTGTAGATATTGGTTACTGTAATGATATGTAAATTGTATGTTATTTTGTACCATTTTGGTTTGGATGTAATATATAATTTTTGGATTTTAATGCATTTTTTGGTTTTGATTTAATACAATTTTTGAGCCATTTTAGTTGCCAACTATAAGTGTGGTTCACAAATGGTTTGCGTTGCTGTTTTTTTCTCTATCTACGACTAAAAAAAATACAGGTTAAAAATTAGGCAATTCTGTAAAATAAAATAAAAATATATTAAACAAGAAACAAATCATTTCACAATGGCCAGGTAATTCAACCGCGGTTATATGTAAGTGCACTATTCAGATTAAACCCCCCTCAAAGCTGTTGCTGGATATCAAACTCAAGACCTTAAATTATTTTACTACGGTTGTTTATTTCAAACGTGGTGATATGTAGTGCAATTTTTAGCTTATTATCACGAGTAGTAGATTGTGGTTGTAAGTAGTCCACTTAAAACCACATGCTACTTTACCACGGACCCTCAACCGTGATTATATCTCCTTTATAACCATTGTTAAACATGTTATTAATAGTAGTGTCATGGGTTACATGCACGCACATGCGTGCATGCCCGCACACACATAATTAATAAGAAAATTTTGTGTAGAATTGAGTTGTCCAATGTTTGAATACAAGCAAAATTGAAATACTTTGGCTTTATTAAATGTGTTGCTAACTAGGTTTGCTTGTTTATTTTTTTGTTGTTGTTTACAACCTTCATGGTCCATCACCAGAGGATATATATTAATTTAGTTTGAGGGTGTATAAAAAGTAAGTTTTTAGCTTAGTAATGAGCACATTAGGTGCTTCATATTTTAGTTTTACTTTGTTTTAGTGTGTAGGATTAGCTAATACGACGAGCACTGTCACAAAAGCTATGCGAGACTAATTCCCAACAAGCTTTGAGCCAAAATAAGCTAGTTATGGTTGTAACATTAAGGTTGTCATTCATGTGAAGAAGATTTTAGAAGAAGGAATTAGGGTTGGGCTGTCATGCTAATGGATAAGGATGGGGAAACGTGGTCAGGGATTGAAAAAATGCTACAACACTGCCAATGGCTCATGTTATATCCCATGTGTTCTCTACTATTCTAGCACATATAATAGAAAAATAAAATGTCTTTTTATTCCTTGGACGGTGCTTAATGGATAATTGCAAAGGCTCGAGGACTAAAGGGGATGATAATTTGCCGCTGAAAGAGACTTCTATAAATAATCTGCAATGGAATTGAAAAAGGGTTTGAAACATTGATAGAATTCTACAGAGAAGAAGACCAAAAAACTAGTCTCTCAAAGTTCATTTGTTTCCTCACATCAAATTTAAAGGAATACATAATTGAGAGACACATAACCTTAAGCTGTTGTTGACAAATTGCAAGTGGTTGAAGTGTTTTTCTTAGGTGTATCATTTATATTATCCTTTTTTGAAATATATAGCTTAAGTTTTTATTATGTTGTATTTACTTTGCCTAGTATGAACTAGATACCATTTTTTTTTGGATAATGTGAAGTTGAATGAAATAGTAATCTTGTGAATGAAATGAATGTGTTGTTTTGATATATTTAGTTTTTGTGATTTTTTGCCATATATTTATTCTTAAGTCTGATTATCTTAGGAGAGGATAATACTTTGTTAGGTTGATGTATCTCTAATAAATGACTTCGATCTAATATGGTTGAGTAGAAAGAAAATATACTCTGCTTATTTATTCACTTTAGATATATAGGGTTAAGGCCATACGGGTAAACAAAACAAAGTTTATATAAAGTATATATTTGTGTTGTTGCAAGGCTTACACATAAACTTTTATGCTTATCGATCAAATTTAAGAGAACCACCTCTTAATAATTTTATGTTTAACATTATATATTAACTTTTAAATAAGTATTGAAATTCTGGCAAGCACACGATGAATGTTATCACGGATGTTATGACATCCACTGTAACATAGGCTACTGAACTTACTAATAAGCTGTAAATGGAAAGCAGAAAATAACACAAGAGATTGTTCACCCAGTTCAGTGTCAATCACACTTACATCTGGGGGCTACCAAGGCAGGGAAGAAATTCACTATCAGTAGAATTAATTCAGAGTCAAACACCCCGTTTGCACTCTTCACTTAAGACCTACCCAATGACACTTCAGCCTAGAGACCACTAGACCAGAGTTTTCCACTCACTCCCCCTTAATCACCTCAGTGATATAAACCAATTTACAATAGAGTTATGAAGACACTTCAAACACACACCTTGATCTTGCTTTACAACTTTGATCAAGTGACACAGCCCTCTTGCTTAAAAGCTTTGAGTGGCACAATGAACACAACATTTCATACACACTAAACCAATGCAAATGTACAACTAACAAATGCTTGGCATACAAGTATCCTAAGACACACGTGAAGAACCAAAATTCTTCACTCACACAAACCATGTGAAGAACAACCTTTTCACTCACAAGACACACTCTCCAGTCTCTCTTTTTAAGCTCTGCACTATTAGGAATGATCCTTCTGTTATTTATAGCAATAGACTTGCTTTGGGCCTTGATGGAGAAACTAGGTTTACCCACGATAAACCTCTCTTCATGAAGCTGCGCACTTATCATCAGGTCAGGAGTCTTCTATGTTATCCTCAGCAATGCCTGTTATGTCGCCTAAAATAACTACGCTTTCTGGATTGTTTCCTGAAGTATAGCCTGAGCTAATAACAGAAAAACAAACCCTGCACGTTTGATGTCATACGATCAATGTTACAACATCCAGTCATGACATCCAACTTCACTTACCCTGCAGGATACTTTTAGTGTATGTCATAACATCAGTCATGACATTCATATACACTCTAATGTTTTGCCACAAAATGCAGCTGTAACACGGTGGGAGAACTGACTTGGTGTTTTTGTTTGACAAAAACATGTGCGGATAGGAAGAGTCGCCACCGACTTTTATTTTATCCAATAGGAAAGGCTATAAAAGAACAGGAAAGACCTTTTTGAAAAGATTTTGAGTTCGGGGGGTAGGTTATATAAAGGGAAGGTGTTAGCACCCTTTATATCCATGGTTATCCATGGGCTCTTAGTTACTTAGCTCACATGTTTGTTTGAAAAGTAATGTGAAATGTATGTTTAGAAAATATTTCCAGAAGTTCTTTGTAGTGATCCTCGTATGGATGTATACAAAGCCTTGAGTTTGGAAATATTTTGAAAGTTGGGTGTAAAAAATGTTTCTTTGAAAAAAGTGAGCAATTATTTAAGTGCTACCTACCTTAAGTTTGTAAGGTCTTTCTTGTTATTTATTTCCTTTAAGGGTAAGACTGTCCTTACTATTAGTGAGTAAGTAGTCTTTACCTCGGATGTTAAGGGACGGGCGTAGGGTCATCGTATGGTCAAAGAAGGCAACATGTAGGGGTGTCTTAGTAATTCGAAGGGACTATCATCATTTTTGTAGGGTCATCAAGGGACAAGATCATTTATTCCGTAGGCAACTTCGAAGGGACTATGATCCTTTTAACTTTAAAGGGACTTGATGATTTATTTGTTTGCAGGGACATCGCTTAAGACACCCCTACGTTCGAGGGACTTGACCATATTAAGGCAACTAAGAGGGGTAACCCTAAGAGGTGTAGATGGCGATCGTGGAACGATCGACTTACGTGTGTGAGTGATTATTTTCAGATATTTCTTTTATTATTGATTCTCTAAGTCAAATTTATTCAATTAGATCTTTTCACACCCTAGATTACTAACCAAGCAATTAAATATTTACGGAAATAATAAAAAAAAACAAGAAATAAAGTCCTAAACTATTACACGGCTTCGGGACAATTACAGAATAATCGATGCGAAAAAATAAATTACATAAGGAAAATCCTATACAATCCTCTAAATAATATAAATAAAGCAATGAAAATAAATTAAATTAGGAAATTAATTGTTTTTTTTTAAAAAGATCAAGTTTAGAAAATGAGGGTCTAATTAGGGTTTTTAAATTAATCTAAACCTAGTTATATTCATTTATAATTTTAATTAATAAATTAAAAAAAAATTATGTGAAAGAAAAAAAAATATCTTATAAAATTTATTTTAAGAAAAATAATTAGTGAGCAGTTAGTAAAGATTAATGATTAATTTAATTAATAATAATGTTTTAATAATAATAACTATAAAACAAAAAAAAAAGAAAAAAAATTCACTAAAAATAAATGGGGGAAGACCTGAAAATGTCCGTACGAAGAGTTTAGACTCTTCAAAAGCTTATGCCTTAACCATGACACTTCTTGAAACCTGCATCATATCTTGCAAACGAATGATCAAAACAAATCTAAACATGATTATGAATAGAAAATATGATAAAGTGCAATGAAATTAAAGATTAGAAAGAAAAAAAAAAAGAAGAATGAGAGGCGGCATGTTCATGGGATGCACTTCGTGAGGTCTCAACCTTCAAGTCTTTGTGGGATAGGTTCCTAGGATCTTGAGGAATGTGAATGGACTTGTAGAGCTGATTGAATCTTATTGCAAAACTGTTTTAAGATTTTTCTAAGGTTCTTATGGCTTCCAAATTTTTTTTCTCTCCTCCTTTTCATTCTTACTTTGTTGTGTATATAAAGTAGTGTAATTTAGGGTAAACAATTGGGTCTTGGTTGGAGTTTATGGGTTGCCTGAAGATGAAGGAGCCAATTATCATAATTGTTAAAAAAAATCAAATTAAATCATACCATATTGGTCTTGAACGAATTTTGATGACTTCAATCACTTTGAATACCATATATTTGATCCCAAAATAAATCTTAAATCAAATCTTTGATTTTGTATAATTTATTTTAATTAAAAATGATTTTAAATGATAAAAATAAAATATAAAATAAATGATAAAAAATCAGAAAATATGGTCATTGGGTCGTGAGTGACTCTATCTTCATGTTTGGGTTGCAATCTTATGGGCCCATTTGGAAAGAATTGGAGTTATGACCCTTTTTACTTCATACACCCCTTAAAAAATTACCAACTTTGACAATGCATAACTTCCTCAATTTTAATGGTATGGAGGTGTTCTAAGACTTTTTAGAAATCTTAGGGTATTCTCTAATCAATCCTTTTGGTCCCATGTCCATATTTGTTTTTACCATTTTCAAATTATGAGCTTTGGAAAAAATTGACTTTTTGTTGAGACCTCACGAAGTGCATCCCATGAAGCATTTTTAGGCTTGGCTTGTGAGACACAAAGTTGTAGACAATTAAACTTCCTTCAAAATGAGCTTTGGATGGGAAATATTTGATGAAACATGTGAAAGTTATGGCTAGTCAAAGTTCAGTTGACTTTTCCCGCACAAAACCCTAATTTAGCAACTTCCGATTCTTGATGATCTGAGGTTTCCCTGATGAATCATGATCGACCCTTGATCAAATGATGAATTTCACCTCGTAATCTTGATGTTGACCAAAAATCTTGAAGTTTAACTTTGAGTTTACCACAGTTGTCCTCAGTTGACTTTTTGACCAAGTTAACTGATTTTCAGGTATCTGAGCATCTGACTGGCCAAACTTGTGAGGAAAGCTTTAAAACTTGACATGGGGATTCTTTGAAGTATGTGGGATGTTATTAAGTCCATTTTAAGTTTTAGAAGTCTATTTTTCTCGGGGAGACTCAAAACCCTAGTTCTAAGATCCACTGTTCAGGAGGAGGCTTTGAAGAAACCTTCAATCCCTTTGACCAATTGCGAATCTCGTGACTATTAAGTAATCTCTTGGGACACATTGTCTTGAATATGGGAGGGTAAATTTTTGGGTACAACAGCTGCCCCTGTTCAATTTTTTGAAACCTGAGGAGTTAGATTGGCATGTCCGCCTTTTGTGACTTGAAGGTTGAAGAAGGTTGAACACTAAAGCCCAAAATTTTTCACTCGCCGGTGTGCGAAGTAGTGCTGTTGGTTGGTTGTATTGCTTGAATGGGCTTAAAGATTCCATTCGGGGTAAAATGTTCTTCAGATATATCTTTTGGAGGATAAAGCAGTCCAAAACATAGATTAATGTAATCTCGGGGATGTAGCAGCCCAAGATATTATTTGATGTGGTCCTGGAGGATAGAGCAGTCCAAGACGTTGTTATGTGTAATCCTAGAGGATAGAGCGGTCCAAGATATTATCCTAGGGGTTTATAGAAGCCCAAGATATTGTTTGAGGTAGCCCTTAGGGGAATATAACAGCCCAAGATGGATACAGATGTAATCTCAGGGGATGTAGCAGCCCAAGACATTGATGGATGTAATCTTGAGGGTTGTAGCAGCTCAAGATATTGTTATATATACTCCTAGAGGATAAAGCAATCCAAGATATTGTTATATATGTTCCTGGAGGATAAAGCAGTCCAAGATATTGTCCCGGGGGTTTAAAGCAGCCCGAGAATAAGTTGTTGATGACGTTCGTCTGCTGGGGAATTAACCTGAAAAACAAGGTTAGTTCTATGCAATGTCATGATGTATATACGCTTTGCAAGACGATATTCTTATCATAAATGAGAATGTTGTATGCGTATGATATGAAATGATGTATGTATGAATTATGTAGTTGAAGCTTGTCAATAGCTTCATGTGACCACTGCCAGCTGGGGAAAATAAATCTCGATTCGTTGTTGAAGAATATGAAGACATCGCTCCTATCTTGTTTCAGCATGTAGTATTTAGGACCCTTCTCAATTTCTGTTCGTTGTACTTTTTATTGGAAGAATAGGTTCCTGAATATCCTGGGGATAAAAGAGATGGATATACCTCTGATGTATTATCTGACCATGTATTAACTCTTCTGGGGATACCATATTTAAGAGGAATCTGTCTGGGATTTTGTAGAACTGGAAGTACAAGAGATTATTTGTAATGCTTTGTTGAAATAAATTCGTGAAGATTACTCTGTGGGGATGACCCTGCGAAGATCAGCTGGATATGGACTTTACTGGGGATTCTTACCTCTGATAGTCCTTCGTAAATGTTGTTATTGTAATTTCATATGTATTTTATTTTTTGGTAAACATCAATCATATTCAAAAGCATATATTCATTCAATATAATCAATGGACATTTAAGCTTAAGTAAAACGGGAAAAGAAAACTGAATTATATTAATTTTGAAAAATGGCCTATAAACAGGCAAGTTTTTGAACAATGAGACAGAAATCCTAGTAAGAGGAGTTCGTCGTAGAAAATTTGAAAAGAGTACAAGGGAAACAACTATGTGTAAATGATCCTATCAAGTTTCAAATCTGTTATTGCTATTATCTTCAAGCATCTCATCTCTTTGGTGTTGGAGAAGAAACAACTAGACTGATCTGCACCATTTGAACTTAACATTGGTAGTACAACTAGTTAAGGTTACATAGGTGATCCAACGAGATATAGTCGTACGCTTTAATCCCTAACTTTTTCCTGGATCGCCCTTTCGGGTTTTCAATCCACCGGGATACCCTTTTTTGCCCAAGCTGCCTTTTCAGGTTTTCGACTTGCCGGGTGTATAATTTTTTAAAATATATATCCCTAATTTTTGCCCGAACCTTTTTGGTTCGCCGGGATGCCCTTATTTTTGTCTAGGCCAGTCAACCTAGCGGGTCCTTTTTTTTATGCGTAGTATTTTTTGCCTATGTCCGCGTTCACGGGTTGCGGGAAATCTTCACCATCCATGGTGGCAAGTGTCATGGCACCTCCAGAAAACACCCTCTTGACTATAAATGGCCATTCATAAGTGGGAGTCCATTTTCCCCTAGGATTACCCTGTGGTAATATGATACGCTTGATTACCAAATCTCCAGCCTGGTAGACCTGATGTTTGACTTTCTTATTAAAGGCTTTGATCATACGCTTCTGATACATCTGAACATGACAAACTGTTGCAAGCCTCTTCTCATCAATCAAATTTATCTGGTCGAGTCGAGTCTGAATGCATTCATCTTCCTCTAAGTCTGCATCTCTCATAATTCTCAAAGAAGGAATCTGAATCTCAACTGGTAAAACTGCTTCCATACCATAAACAAGAGAGAACGGGGTTGCCCCAGTTGAAGTGCGTACTGTGGTACGGTAACCATGAAGAGAAAATGGTAACATCTCGTGCCAATCTTTGTATGTCACTGTCATCTTTTGCAAAATCTTCTTAATATTCTTGTTGGCGGCTTCCATTGCGCCATTCATCTTTGGTCGATATGGAAAAGAATTATGATGTTTGATCTTGAACTGTGTGCAAAGTTCAGTAATCATAGTATTGTTCAGATTAGTACCATTGTCCGTGATAATCCTTTCGGGGATGCCATATCTATATATAAGATTATGCTTGATAAACTGAGCCACAACATTCTTGGTAACAGAAGCGAACGAAGTTGCCTCTACCCATTTCGTAAAGTAATCAATAGCAACAAGAATGAAACGATGTCCATTGGAAGTTGTAGGTTTGATCTCACCAATCATATCAATGCCCCACATTGCAAAAGGCCAAGGAGCAGTCAGAACATTCAATGGAACTAGAGGTACATGTACTTTATCAGCATATATCTGGCATTTATGACAAGTCTTGGAATGTAGACGACAATCAACTTCCATGGTAGACCAGTAGTAACCTGCTCTCAGAATCTTCTTTGCCATCATATGCCCACTAGAATGAGTACCAAATATCCCATCATGCATGTCTTCCATAATCTCCCTTGCTTCCTTCTTGTCCACACAATGAAGCAAAGTCGAATCGTGATTGCGCTTGTATAAAATCCCATTACTCAAGAAGAACTTGGCAGAGAACCTCCTTAGAAATTTCTTGTCATTGATAGATGCCCCTTTAGGATATTCCTGAGCTTCGAGATATCTTTTTACTTCGTGGAACCAAGGCTTTTCTTCTACTCCCTCAGTATCAACCTCGTAACAGTATGCAGGTTCAGAAAATCGATCAATAGTAATTCTAGGAGCTTCATAATCCCCCTGATCTCAAACATAGATGCCATGGTAGCTAATGCATCTGCCAATTGATTCTCGTCTCGTGGAATATGTTCAAAAGTAATATCTTCAAAATATGGAATCAAAGACAACACATGTTCTCTGTAAGGAATGAGATTTTGATGTTTTGTGTCCCATTCTCCTTTAACCTGACTAATTACCAGGGCTGAATCCCCATATACACTTAAGAACTGTATCTTCATCTCAATGGCAGCCTTGATACCCATGATGCACGCTTCATACTCATCCATATTATTTGTACAATGAAAAAAAAGTCTAGCAGTAAACGGTGTATAACAACCTTCAGGAGAGATAATCACAACACCAACACCATTACCAAGTGCATTAGAAGCTCCGTAAAAAACCATATTCCATCGGGATTCTTGTTCGGGTCCGTCATACTGTCTAGGTTCTTTAGCAACAAGCATAATATCTTCGTTTGGAAACTCAAAATTCATAGTCTGATAGTCATCCACTGGCTGATGAGCCAAATGATCAGCTACCACACTTCCTTTAATTGCTTTCTAAGTGGTATATTGGATGTCGTATTCTGTCAAAATCATTTTCCATCTTGCTATTCGTCCAAAGAGGGTAGGTTTCTCAAATATGTACTTGATAGGATCCATCTTTGAAATCAATAAAGTGGTATGAGTCAACATATACTGTCTTAGTCGGCGAGAAGCCCATGCCAAAGCACAACAAGTTTTCTCGAGCGATGAGTATCTTGTTTCACAGTCGGTAAACTTTTTGCTAAGGTAGTATATTGCTTGCTCTTTTCGACCAAACTCGTCATGCTGGCCCAAAACACACCCCATTGAATTGTCTAGCACTGTTAAGTACATAATCAAGGGTCTTCCTTCAACTGGTGGCATCAGAGTCGGAGGTTCTTGGAGATACTTCTTAATCTCATCAAAAGCTATCTGGCATTCGTTGTTCCATTCCATTACTTGATCTTTCTTCAGCAACTTGAAGATTGGTTCACAAGTAGCAGTTAATTGGAAAATAAATCTTGCAATGTAGTTCAGGCGTCCCAAGAAACCTCTGACTTCCTTCTCAGTACGGGGAGCATGCATATCTTGTATAGCTTTTACCTTTGCGGGTTCAACTTCAATACCTTTACCACTGACAATGAAACCCAAGATTTTACCAGATCTAACTCCAAAGGTACATTTGTTTGGATTCAATCTTAACTTGTATTTCTTCAACCTCTCAAATAACTTGTGCAGGTGATCAAGATGTTCTTCTTCAGTTTGGGACCTGGCTATCATGTCATCAACATATACCTCTATTTCATGATGAATCATATCATGGAACAAGGCTACCATATCACGCTGATAAGTTGCCCCAGCATTCTTCAAACCAAATGGCATTACCTTGTAAAAAAAGGTGCCCCATTGTGTGACAAATGTAGTCTTCTCCATATCTTCGGGTGCCATCTTAATCTGATTGTAACTAGAGAAACCATCCATAAAAGAGAATACCTTATGTTGAGCAGTGTTGTCTACCAGAACATCAATGTGTGGAAGCGAAAAATCATCTTTAGGGCTGGCTTTGTTCAGATCCCTGTAATCCACGCACATATGAACTTTTCCATCCTTCTTCGGTACTGGTACCACATTAGCAACCTATTGGGGATAAGAAGTGACAACTAGGAATCCTGCCTCGAATTGTTTCATTACTTCACCTTTAATCTTTTCTGACATATCTGGGCGTATACGACGAACTTTCTGCTTTATTGGGCGACAATCTTCCTTTATCGGTAGACGGTGAACCACAATATATGTATCCAGCCCTGGCATATCTTCATAAAACCAAGCAAAGATCTCCACATAATCGCGTAGCATTTGAACTAACCTGTTCTTAGCACTATCTTCAAAAAGCTCCTATCTTGACCTCTTTTATGTCTTCCTCAGTTCCTAGATTCACAACTTCGATTGGTTTTCATGCGGCTGTATAACTTTCTCTTCTTGCCGTAGCAGCCTAGCAAGTTCAGCAGGTACTTCACAATATTCCTCATTTCCATCCTCGGCATGGTAGATCGGATTTTCGAAGTAATAATTAGCAATAGCAGAACTGTTATCAATAGGATCCGGAGTGGATGAGGATCTGCATTTTAGTTACGTGGGTGTGTGTAAGAACACATAGTTTTTTTTTTTAAAAAGAAAATAAAAAGAAACACAGGGAGCGCAATATTTATGAAAGCAAAACGTCCAATGATTTTATTAATGAAGATATGCAAATGAAATGACAACCCTTAACAAGCATACCATTGTGCCACGGGCAAGGCACAAGACTTAAAAGTTTTTAAAGTGTTCAAAGTTACAAGGCCAAAATAAAGAAAGACAAAAACAACAATTACTCCTGACTAAAGGAGATAGGAACGAAATCTTCAGCCTTCCAATTGTTGAGTCCATTTCCAACGGTGGGAAATATCCAATCGTCCAGGTTGCAGTCTTCATTAGAGTCTTCCACAACATTGACATTATCTCTCTGGATTCCTTGATTGGGAGCCATTTCTGTTGAAATAAAAAGCGAGAAGATGAGAAACCTGTAACGGAAACCTTTTATGCAATGATATGGTATGAAGATGCATATGCAATGTTTTCAAAGACCGCAGGATTTAAATTTGTTGAAAACAGGCAGAAATAAATTTTTTATTAGTAAACATAAAATAGTATTGTCCCTTGGGATTACAGATGAAGGAACATAGAAATTATAAAGAAAATAAAGCATATGAGATTCAAGTCTCCCATAGACGCTTTCCCTTTGGGTTGAGATAGGTATTGAGTTTCCGCTCCTCGTGAAGTTGCTTTGTTAGCTCCAACACCTTGTCTTTATAAGCATGAAAATGAGTCTCAAAGGTATCTCTTTCCTCCTTCAGTTGAATCCAAGACTTTTGCAACTCTTCCAAATCTGTAGGCATGTCCGGATGAAGAATAGTATAAGAAACATCTCCTTCAGCAACATGCTCCACAATTATTGGTAGGACAACAGGGTATGGCATCATAAGAGTCTGAGTACGAGACCGCACCCATCTGAGATAAGGTTCCATAGGAATCAAGTGCTTTGGTTCTAAATTATTATTGTTGATCTTATTCACCATGATCCAAGCTCATATAAACCTTTGATGGTAATCTTGAAGATCGTTGTCGTAATCAAACACAATACCCTGAATAAGCATGTCATGAGGACCATTACTCCGAGCGTAACCAAATTAACATAGTGCTAGAGAAGGATTGTAGGTAATGCCTCCTCTTATGCCAAGCAGTGGCACATTAGGGAACTCTCCGCAACGGTCAATGATAGTTACATTCTCCATAGATCGGGAACACCAATGAATGTCTGAATGAGAAAGTGACATTATTCTTTTAGACCACCTCCAACCTTGCACATTCTTCATCACAGATCGAGGAAGGTGTGAAATAAACCACCTTGATAGTAGAGGTATGAAACACGTCAAAGTTCCTCTCACCTTTGTAGTACGAGTATGAAGAGAGTGTAAGATATCTCCAAGCAAAGTAGGCACCGAATTGTGAGTCAGAAATATATTGATGGCGTGTACATCTATGAACTGGTCTGGATTAGGGAACAACACTAAACCATAAATCAATAAGGCTAAGATCTCCTCAAAGGCATCATAACTCATAGCATCCAGGAATATCTGGGCTTTCTCCATCAATACCTTAGCAAGAATACCCTTAGTTCCACTTCTCGTTTCCAATACAATGTCTAACTTCCTTAGATGTAGGGCTGCAGCAATGACTTCAAGTTTAGGCTCTTTCCCTAAGCCTGTGAAAGGTTTCTAATCAAGGATAGGCACACCAAGTAATTTGGAGAATTCTTCCATTGTGGGCACCAGCTGATAATCGGGAAATGTGAAGCAATGATGTTTAGGATCAAAGAACTGGAACAGAACACTCATCATATCTTCATCAAACCCTGAAGTAACCAAATCAAGTAGGTGACCATGCTTCTTGATGATTTGAGAGCTCTCAGAAACTTTAGAGACCAATTCCTTAAGCTTGGGAGGTACCCTTACAAAGTTGACTCGGATAGTGTTCCTACGAGCGGAAGCCATAACCTGCAACAAAGAACAAAGATAAATCCATTGGTCCTTGAAATTGTTAGTGAGAATGCTATGCTTATGATGTCATGATGTTATGATGTTATGATGTTATGTCCAAACACGAACATGTGTCACACACAAGCAATTCACACAACAACCCTAGGTTTAGAGGCTTGCATGAGGTTTAAAGGTAAGTACCCTCCCACTGAAGTTTAGTTGGTTCATCCTGTCCTAGAAATAGTAACTGGGTTCTACGGGATCTCAATACCATTGATTCTTCTCAAAGGTTGTTGTTCAGTAGGCAACTGACTTGCCAAGCCAAACTCCCTTAGATTAGAATCTCAATGAGTGTAGTATCGAGTATCAACCAACTTCAGTCTTCACCAAAGCTGGTTATCTCACTACTTTCTAAAGGCCAAGATGGGTCAATTAGGGTTCTAAAAGTTAGTTAGTGTTAATGACAACATATGGCAACCTCATATTATCCTCAACTGACTTAAGGAACATAAGTACCCACCAAGAAGTCACACTAACTGTAGCCACCAGATCAACCATATCGGTATACGCCGTACAATTTCCTTGGTCTATTGCTACTTACCTAAGGTACACTAGATCTGGGTTAGGATCTTTCACACAAAAGCCCAACAAGTAAGTAAAGCAAGCAAGACAAACAAATAAGTGATCTAATTCTTAAGGGAACACCTCTTTTACCAAGTACTCCCCAGCAGAGTCGCCAGTTCTGTAACACGGTAGGAGAACTGACTTGGTGTTTTTGTTTGACAAAAACATGTGCGGATAGCAAGAGTCGCCATCGACTTTTATTTTATCCAATAGGAAAGGCTATAAAAGAACAGGAAAAACCTTTTTGAAAAGATTTTGAGTTCGGGGGGTAGGTTATATAAAGGGAAGGTGTTAGCACCCTTTATATCCATGGTTATCCATGGGCTCTTAGTTACTTAGCTCACTTGTTTGTTTGAAAAGTAATGTGAAGTGTATGTTTAGAAAAGATTTTCAGAAGTTCTTTGTAGTGATTCTCGTATGGATGTATACAAAGCCTTGAGTTTGGAAATATTTTGAAAGTGGGGTGTAAAGAATGTTTCTTTGAAAAAAGTGAGCAAGTATTTAAGTGCTACCTACCCTAAGTTTGTAAGGTCTTTCTTGTTATTTATTTCCTTTAAGGGTAAGACTGTCCTTACTATTAGTGAGTAAGTAGTCTTTACCTTGGATGTTAAGGGACGGGTGTAGGGTCATCGTATGGTCAAAGAAGGCAACATGTAGGGGTGTCTTAGTAATTCGAAGGGACTATCATCATTTTTGTAGGGTCATCGAGGGACAAGATCATTTATTCCGTAGGCAACTTCGAAGGGACTATGATCCTTTTAACTATAAAGGGACTTGATGATTTATCTGTTTGCAGGGACATCACTTAAGACACCCCTACGTTCGAGGGACTTGACCATATTAAGGCAACTAAGAGGGGTAACCCTAGAAGGTGTAGATGGCGATAGTGGAACGATCGACTTACGTGTGTGAGTGATTATTTTCAGATATTTCTTTTATTATTGATTCTCTAAGTCCAATTTATTCAATTAGATCTTTTCACGCCCTAGATTACTAACCAAGCAATTAAATATTTACGGAAATAATAAAAAAAACAAGAAATAAAGTCCTAAACTATTACACGGCTTTGGGGCAATTACAGAATAATCGGTGCGAAAAAATAAATTACATAAGGAAAATCCTATACAATCCTCTAAATAATATAAATAAAGCAATGAAAATAAATTAAATTAGGAAATTAATTGTTTTTTAAAAAAAAGATCAAGTTTAGAAAATGAGGGTCTAATTAGGGTTAGTGAAAAATTAGGGTTTTTAAATTAATCTAAACCTAATTATATTCATTTACAATTTTAATTAATAAATTAAAAAAACGTTATGTGAGAGAAAAAAAATATAAAATTATCTTATAAAATTTATTTTAAGAAAAATAATTAGTGAGCAGTTAGTAAAGATTAATGGTTAATTAAATTAATAATAATGTTTTAATAATAATAACTATAAAACAAAACAAAAAAATAAAGGAAGAAATTCACTAAAAATAAATGGGGGAAGGCCTGAAAATGTCCGTACGAAGAGTTTCGACTCTTGGAAAACTTATGCCTTAACCATGGCACTTCTTGAAACCTGCATCATATCTTGCAAACAAATGATCAAAACAAACCTAAACATGATTATGAAGATCATTATGAACAGAAAATATGATAAAGTGCAATGAAATCAAAGATTAGAAAGTAAAAAAAAGAAGAATGAGAGGCGGCATATTCATGGGATGCACTTCGTGAGGTCTCAACCTTCAAGTCTTTGTGGGATAGGTTCCTAGGATCTTGAGGAATGTGAATGGACTTGTAGAGCTGATTGAATCTTATTGCAAAGCTGTTTTAAGATTTTTCGAAGGTTCTTATGGCTTCCAAATTTTTTTCTCTCCTCCTTTTCATTCTGACTTTGTTGTGTATATAAAGTAGTATAAATTAGGGTAAACAATTGGGCCTTGGTTGGAGTTTATGGGTGGCTTGAAGATGAAGGAGCCAATTATCATAATTGTAAAAAAAAAAATCAAATTAAATCATACCATATTGGTCTTGAACGAATTTGGATGACTTCAATCACTTTGAATACCATATATTTGATCCCAAAATAAATCTTAAATCAAATCTTTGAATTTTTATAATTTATTTTGATTAAAAATGATAAAAATAAAAAATAATAAAAAATAAATGATAAAAATAAGAAAATATGGTCATTGGGTCGTGAATGACTCTATCTTCAAGTTTGGGTTGCAATCTTATGGGCCCAATTGCGAATCTCGTGACTATTAAGTAACCTCTTGGGACACATTGTCTTGAATATGGGAGGGTAAATTTTGGGGTACAACAACAACCAATCAAAAGCATCTACAAACTCCCCATTGGCAAATTTTGGCCAAAACACCCTGTTAACATATCAGAGTTTACAAGCAGCAGAAGTCTAACATATAGCCTATCATGCAGGAAAGTTACTAGCTAAGCACTATAAGAGTTGTCTACACAGTTAGCTCTCAGCTTCTCAGGATCAACTTGTTCACACACAATCTGTTAGTTATCACTACAGATGTCACAATATGTTGAGTAACATTCTGGGTTACTCCCCCTCAACTGATGCATACTACATCAGCTGGGCACAACCTGCACAGCTTGCAGTCACACATACATCATCCAGGCTTTTCTAGATGTTATGACATTCAGGATGATATCCTGAGTCACATCACTTCCACAACATTACATTATATCACTTGTTAGCCTAGACTACAGATGTTACACTCTCTGTGGACCATCATGTGCTACTCCCCCTGAAGAGATGCACAACACTTACATTCTGCCAATCATTCTGCAGACACACACAATACTAGTAGCTTATGCAACTAGGTTCCATCAAGGAACACACACATATCTAACAAACATTCCTATACTCATTAGGAACTCAGACATGACTAACAACATCAACTGTTATCACACACATGCATATTTGCAGCAACACCTTGCAACACACTTGTAGCAGCAATCACACATCACTTGTAGAAGCACTTATAACACACCTGCAACACACTTGTAGCAGCAATTCAGCCAAGTCTTCCACCTGTGAAAGATACACTTCTCTAACCTGCTGTCACTACCTGCTGTTATCTAACAACACTCTCTCCCCCTTTTAGCCATAAATTAAGATCAAACTAATAAAATAGTATGGATCATAATGAGTAACATTACACATGTTTGGGGTCATTACAAACAAAAACTGCTCATGAAGAGCATCACAAAGTCAAGCTGTCACAACAAGAACATAAGCCTAACACAAATAAAAAATTCAAACCAGCAGCACATGTCATTAGCTCAGCAACCAGCAGTCTAAGCTCCACTGCAGTCTATCAACCCACATTATTCTTCCTCCTCAGAGGCAGAACTGGAGCTGACCTCCTCAGATTCTTCATCACTAGCCTCCTCAGCATCTAGGGAGCCATCTTCATCATTGTCCTCTTCTTCACCAGAGTTTTCCTCAAAGCTGGCCGCATCTTTTTCTGAATCAGCTGCCTGGCCATCATCCTCATCTGACCCATCATTTTGCCTATCCTCATCAGTGAACTCAGCATCTTCATTTTGCTCAAGGGTTCTGATCAATGCTTCAAGATTTTTCTTCCTAGCATCTAACTCTTTACAAGTTTCCTTTAGCATGGCAATCACTTCAGCTTTTCTTGATTTCGACTTTCCCTTGGATGTCTCAGCTGATGTTACAACAATGTCAAGAACACGAGTTCCCTGAAATAGCTTGTAGTGGAAGGATAAAGGGTTATCTCTCTTGTAAGTTGTGTCACTCTCCTTGAGAATGTTGGGATGCTGATCAACAATGATCCCACAGATAAGTGAGGGGAATGCAATAGGGCCTTTGACACTATAGCTACCAGCATGTTTCATGGTTTGATCATGAATGTATGTCCCATAATTGAATTTAGCTTTTGTCCCTACAACATACATGAATCTCCCTAGAATGGTTGCAACAGTTGTCTTATGATTGGTGGGCATCTAATTTGCAGCACCGATCTTATGTAGCATGGCATATTTCACACTTAATTTTCTTGCAACCAGCTTTCCTTTGGATGGCCAATTCTTGACCTGGTTTGCAGTGATTTCTTGACACACTTGGTGATCAGAGGTAGTTAGTTCATTCTGACCTTCATTTGGTCTTCCTAAGTAGCTGTTGATGATGGTTGCTGAGAAATTTATACATTTTCCTCTTACAAATACCTTTCCAAACTCACTAGATTTCCTATCAGTACATTCTCTTGACAGGTTGACTATGAATTCTTTGACAAGAATCTCATAGCATGGTGGAAATTAAGTGACAGTTTTCATCAAGACCGCATTCTAAATAAGGTCCATGACTTCTTTGTTTTTAAGAGCATTTTGAGCTAGCTGTCTCTCCAGTGCCAGCCTCCTCTGGAATACATATTTCCATCTATTTACACATGATGCATAGTGAAATGATATGTTGTCAATAGTTACCTATGGGACACTAGCAGCAAGCTTGCTAGTGGTTAGTTTCTTCTTTGCTGGACTGCCAGTTACCTCATCATCATCATCTGATATGGATTCAGATTCTGTACTTGATTTAGCCTTCCTCTTTTGTGGAACTACTTTTCTCCATGCTTTGGTAGGCCCAACACGGGTACCTTTTGTCACAACCTTCTTCTTAGGAGGACTTTGAGCAGCATCATTCTTCTTCCCTTTCCTAGTCATGAGCCTTTTGGCTATGCTAGGGTTGACTGTGGCTATCAACTCATTGTCTAAAGACTTATTAGCATCATTTTCTTTACTTAGCATGTGTTCATTGTCTTCAGAGACTTGATCCTTGTCATTGTCCTTTGGAGAGGTTGCTTCCAAGGTTTCAACATTGTGAGAGACATCAACTTCTTCCTCATTGATATCCTTGAGACTTCTTGTCACTGTGTTAGCCCTTTGTTGGTCATAATCACCATGCTTCACACAATCCTTTTCAAATTGATCCATGTCATCCCTGTGCATGGTTCTCTTGAACTGAATGGAGTTCATATTGAAGTTACTGTGAGTGTCACAGAATAATGTCATGACATCCTGAGTGACATTGTTTCCTTTATGACGATTACTTGTCATGGACTCCATCAGATTCCAGTATAACAGGTCCAGATTTCTGTGATGTCCCCTTTTTGGATATGCTATCTTGGCTTTCCTGCCAACCTGACATTCACCACAGCTTCTTCTTCCATCTAGAGGAAATTTAGAAGTTCCTCTTATTAATTCCTTGGTTATGGTCTTCTTCATCCAATGAGGAAGTCTACCATTCTCAAACCATATTGGATCCTTCTTTTCTTGAGTCATGGTACAGTCATTGAGGTTACTTTTAGACTCCCACAAATAACAGTTATTCTGAGCTCTATTACCCCTCATGACTTCCTCATCTTCTTTATTGACCACCACACATGTCTCCTTAGTGAATTTGACACTAAGTCCTTGGTCACAGAGCTGACTAATACTTATAAGATTTATAGTCAGTCTTTTAACCAACAAGACATTTTCTAGTTTTGGAGCACCATGACAGTCTAGTGGTCCAATCCCTTTGATCTCTCCTCTAGCTCCATCACCAAAGGTCATATGACTTGAGGTAAGAGGTTTTATGTTTACCAACAAGTCCTTTGTTCCAGTCATATGTCTAGAACAACCACTATCAAAATACCAGTCTCTTCTGGTAGGCATCCTAAGATGAGCTACTAGAGCAACCTCCTTGGTAATCCATTGTTTTTTCTTGGCAGGGACAACCTTCTTGAGCTTAGCATGATGTTGTTTCTTGACATGAGCACCCTGTTTGGATTTTCCTTGATGAGGATGACTAGGAAATCCATGCAGCCAGAAACATAAAGGTTTAATGTGTTCAAGTTTACCACAGTAGTAACCCCTATACCTTTGGAACTTTTTCTTGGTTTGGTTCCAGCTTCTGTTTCTTGGATGTTGTGACATTGGTCGTGACATCCATTTTGACCTCTGAGTTTCAGGCTTTGGTCTTTTGAGCTCCAAGATGGGTTTCTGTTCACCAACAAATCCCAGTCCAACCATGTTTCCAGCTCTCTGACCACTCTGTAGAATTCTTTCTAGAGTGTCAGTCCCAGGGTTTAGCATCCTTAGGGATTTTGACATCTGCTCCATCTTGGATTCCAACAAACTTGCCTCACTTTTGAGTGATTCTATTGTTGCAAGATGCTCTATCTTCTCAGCCTCTAATTCCCTTATGCACTTCTTCTGTTGTTCTCCTTGCTGATATAATTATGCACTTCTTGTGCATAGCTTTTTGTATGAATCTGCAAGTTCATCATAAGTTAGCTCATCTTCACTTGAATCACCATCAGATATGCATACACTGTTCAGAAAAGTGACATGTCTTGCAGATTCTTCTTCTGATCCACTTTCAGAATCTCCATCAGACCAAGTGACTGCTAATCCCTTCTTTTGCTTCTTGAGATAGGTGGGACTCTCAGTTTTAATGTGACCATAACCCTCACATTTATAACACTGAACTCCTTTGCCTTGGTTAGATGTATCTTCAGATTTTTCCCTTCTGTTGGTGTTAGAGGAGTTGTTCTTGACATAAGGCTTAGACTTATGGTCTAATCTTTTGATCAGTTTATTGAGTTGTTTACCAAGCAAGGCAATTATTTCTGACAAATGCTCCTCATTGTCTTCCTCTGAGTCATCTGCTGTGTTTGAAACAAGTGCTAAGCTTTTGTTCTTTTTCTCCACAGCTTGATCACTCATTTCCATCTCAAAGGTTTGGAGAGAACCAATGAGTTCATCCGCCTTCATATTGCATATATCTTGAGCTTCTTCAATGGCAGTGACTTTCATGGCAAACCTTTTAGGCAAAGATTTGAGAATTTTCCTTACAAGCTTTTCTTCAGACATCTTTTCTCCCAAGGCTCCTGAGGTGTTTGCAATCTCAAGAATATTTATGTAGAAGTCATGAATAGTCTCATCCTCCTTCATTCTCAGGCTTTCGAACTTGGTTGTCAGCATTTGTAATCTTGACATCTTGACCTTAGAGGCTCCTTTATGAGTTGTTTTGAGAGTATCTCAAACCTCTTTAGCCAGCTCACAATGATGCACCAGTCTGAAAATGTTCTTGTCTATACCATTGAATAATGCATTCAAAGCTTTAGAATTCCCAAGAGCCAAGGCTTCTTGCTCTTTGGTCCATTCTTCTTCAGGTATAAGCACAAGCAATCCATCTTTATGAGTCTTTACTGGATGTTCCCATCCTGAGTTTGCAGCTCTCCATGCCTTGCTGTCTAAAGAATTTAAGAAGGCAATCATCCTAGGTTTCCAATAGTCATAATTAGAGCCATCCAAAATTGGTGGTCTATTTGTGAATCCTATGTCTTTATCCATAGTACCAGAATTTATCTTCCCTAGATCTCACCCAGAAAATAACAGCCAGGTGTCGCTTCCGCGAAAATAAGGTGCCGGCAAAACAGAAGAGTCGCCACCTTTTGTTATTTATCCCTCAGAGCGGGAAAGGAAACGATCGGAAAAACCTGACGAAAAGGTATAAGACAAGGCCGTCGCAACCGTTGTCTGGGTTCGGGAGTCGGTTACGCAAGGGGAAGGTATTAGCACCCCTCACGTCTATCGTACTCGATGGGATCCACGCTTGTTTGTGTTTACTGGACGAGTTGGTTTTATCTATCTACCTATCAAGGCTGGTCTGAAAGGAAAAATGACTCGGCAAAGCGTCGCGCTTTATGCCTACGTATTCTCATCAGAGAATGAGAAATCATAGTCAACGTAGTTCGACTAACTACGGGTTACGGGGAAGGTGGCTCGCCAATACGTCAGTATTGTGCCTACGTACTCTCAACAGATATGAGAGATCAGAGCTTACGTAGTTCAAGATAATACGGATTACGGGAATTCAGATTCATCTGTTTTATCGAGTAGGGTTAACAAACAGTTCCAGCAGTTGGATGTACGCAACTCGACCCTTGGAGACTTAGGCGTTACCGTTTGCGGTAGAACTGAGAGTTAACGACACTCTTTTCTTCAGAAAAGCTTCCTTTGAATTATGGGCCCACGGGGCAAAAAAGGTTTGAAGTTCGTTTTCTGTCTTTTACGGAAGAACTGTTTTTTATGGTTGTTTGCAACTAGTATCGCACTAGAGACTATGACCTGAGAGTGAATGTGTCGCATGTCACCCAAAGGGTACCATACTAAACCTCCAGACTGTTGAAAAGAAACTCTCCAACAATCCTTTCTCAGATAGCTTAAGGCTCGTAACGTACGACGTCAGTTAACCTTTATTACTGTATTTTACTTTGTTTTGAGATGAGAAGAGAGAACAGGCTCAACTAAGAGGAGACTATCAAGTCCTAATGTTATCATGCCAAGGATTCATCCTATAGTGGAAGTTTGAAACAGGGATCTCCTAGAAGTTATCATGCATAGGTTTCAACCTAAAGTTCTAATCATCACTTCCTTGTCAAAGGAAGTGAGATTCCTAGGGGATCATGTCAATGATAAACAGAAACAAATAAAGCATCAGCTTAAACAGTAAACAGTAAACGACTGTAAAATGCATGCAATGCAAGTGAGGGAGGAAATGTGTGTGGGGCATCAGCCTCCACAAGCTCATCTCAACCTCAAGCCAAGTATGAATAACTGCAATCATAAAGAAGAAATAACAAGCTATCAAGCAAAATATAATAACTGCAATCATACAGAAGAAATGAAATCAAATGCCATCAAGCAAATAACAAACCACATAGGCAAGGGAGCTGGGCTCTACCGAATACCCGCAAGCAAAGCCATACAGTAAAAATACAAGCAGAGGGAGCAACTCAACCTCTAGTGCAATCATGCTCCTAGCTTAAGTCAATCTAGATATGAACCTATTCTAATGCATCAAGCAAGTCAAACAAGGCACATCAGTACAGAAAAGAAAATAGATCAACCACTCCTACAACTAAACCAACTCCTTTGACAGCAGTTCAGTCATCAATCTTCAACAGCTCTTCAGGGCTATCATCTTCAATAGCAAGTATCAACTTGCTTCTCCAAGGTTTCAATACATCAAACATAAGTATCCACTTGTTCCCTCTCCAAGCCTCAGCTCTTCAGTCAACTCCACCTTCAGGCTTCACTCATGACTACAAGTATCAACTTGTTCTTTCATGGACTCAGTGTATCAACATGAGTGTCAACTTATCCTTTATTCCTCAAGCCTCAGCTCTTCACTCAATCTCAATTTGATCTTCTTCACAAGTGTCAACTTGTTCTCTTCATCTATAAGCTTCAGCTCTCTTTGCTTTACTAATATCAACTTGGTCCTCTTCACCTATAAGCTTCAGCTTCTCAAGGTAATCTCCAAACACA
The DNA here is from genome assembly GCA_963859935.3 of Lathyrus sativus. NCBI lineage: Eukaryota > Viridiplantae > Streptophyta > Magnoliopsida > Fabales > Fabaceae > Lathyrus > Lathyrus sativus. The sequence goes on from OZ012737.1 coordinate 187,919,520, forward strand.
AAGAAGTATCAACTTCATCCTTCAATCTTCTTCAAGCCAGAAACTCCATCCTCTAACAAGGGAGAGAGATGCATCCATCAAGAGAAAAGTGGGGATGATTGGTACCAGAGTGAAGACCAAAGGTCACCACTAAGCCTCCTATCATCAGAGAAAGGGACCCTCAAAGGTTCTACCATCTTTCCAAGAGCCACATGTTGCACCCTAAAATTTGACCAACCGGGTCCCTTATCTGGCTCGATGTTTCGACGCATTTCGCATCCGCATTTACATACTGCATATAGTGCATTTTCTCAATCATGGTGAGTTTATCGGGATTACAGCCCTGCCGTCGCTTTTCAGGTGTCTCAGACCAGTTCGGATAATCGGAGGTTATTTTGGGAAGTCGCGCGCTTCCTGGGTGTTTTCAGTTTATGCAGTGATTTTTGAAATTTTGGATGTCTGGTTACTGTTTTGCTTCGATCTGGTCTCATGCTCTCTTTTATATTGGTTATTTGCCTTTGTCTGCATTTTTTTAAGAATTTAATAGCTTCTTGTAGATTTTAAATAGGCTTTATAGATTTTTTAGAATTTAAATAGATTTTTTTAATATTTTAATAGCTTTAAAATCATTTTTAGAATATATTAGATATTAAATAGCATTTTCTTTTTAGAATATTAGGGTTTTAATAGAAAAATTATTTTCCTTTATAATATAGTTTTTTAGATAATAGATTGTCTTGCTAGAGTTTTTAATAGATTTTGGTTAATATAGATTTTAGAATAAAACTTTTCTTTTTAGATATTAAATCATTTTATTAGAATATAGTTTTAATAGAATATAGATTTTTCTTTTATTAATAATAGATTTTCTTTCATTAAATAGGATAAATTTTCTTAATATGAATGTTATAGAATTTTTATAGAATATAATAGTTTTAGATATGTTTTTAATATAGGTTTTAATAGTTTTTTAATGGATATTAGTTTTAGTTTTTAAATAGAATTTTAGAATAATGGTTTTAATAGAGTTTAGAATTTTGATTGTTTTAATTTTTGATTAGAATATTATTAGGTTTTATTAATTGTCACTTTCATTTTTAATTAGTCTTTAGTTCATTAATCTTCGTTGGTCATTATTAATTGTCATTCCATTTCCATTTAGCATTTTATTAATCCTGCTAATCATCACGTTTGATTTTGTTAATCCATTTCAATCATTTAGGTCCAATTAGTTTAATCCTTAGTCTTAATCCATTCAGCCCTTTTCAGCTTTCCAATTCACATTTCGTTGGGCCAAGTCAGTCTTGGAGGCCCACAGTCAAAGGTCCAGGACACATGTCCTTATATAACACCTGCCACACGTGTTCGTTCAGGGAGGCCCCACCTCATTTCCACTCACTCTCTCCTCTTGCCACGTCTCCCACTCAGACTCCATTCTCTCTCCCTCTCTCACCACGTGGCACACATGCACCAGACTTCTCCACAACCATTGCCACCTGTCCAGCCCTGAACCTTCACCGGTTGCATGGCCGGCGGCCATGCAACCACCGCCCCCACCATTTTTTGGCCACCCTAACTCCCTCCGGCCGCCGTAACAACCCACCGGAAAACTCCAAAAATTCCCAGAAATGATTCTAACACCAATCATCTCCATCGTCTCCGATCATCATCAACCCTCAACCCCTCAGATCATACAGTTCATCATTCATTTTCCAGAAACCTCCTCTAAGATCTGCGTCGTTGTTCAAGTTCCTCAAGAACATCCATGTGTTCTTCAATCTTTTTCCAGAAACTGATCATCTCGTCATCAAGGATCTTCATTCCCGAGCGTGCGTTCTGGATCTTCAGCAGACGTCAACCACCGATGTTCATCAAGATTCTTATGAATCTTCATCCTCACGTCCCTCACGGATCTTCAGAAATCTCCAACACCTTCAAGGCTCGAGTCATCGTCATCAACGATCAACAAGTACCGGCGCTCCCCAGAATTTCATAGATCGTCCAAGTTCATCGTTCTTCCCCCAGGAATCCAAGAACAGCAACGGGATCCTCCATGAGTGAAGTTCTCCAACATGCGGTTTCAGTAATCATCGTCAATCCTTCATGCGTTTCCAGAAGTTCATCCTCAAGAATCTCCCGATTTGTCAACTTTCATCCAGATCCATGTGATCTTCACCAGATGTTCATCCGAGTTCATCGAACGCCAACCTTTCTCCAGGTATCTTCATGAATGCATCCGTCATCAAAGCATCCTCCAACAACCTTCGTCAAGTACATTTTTTCAGAAATCTTCAATAAACCTCAGAATCTTCAAAGCGCTCATCATCAAGATCCATCTAAGATCTTCGTCAAGAACACGAACCACGAGTTCTTCAAGAACTTCCTCTGAGATTGTCAAACCGTGGATCAGTTTACGTCAATGGCGTGGGTGTTGTTACTTCACTGGTGATTACAAGATTCCTAAAGTTTTTTTGGTTTGAGATGTGAACGATGAGGTCGAGAGATAGTGAAGTCTTGAGAGATGAGGGAGTCTGAGAGGGTGAGGGCGGTGGTGGCGGCCATGAACAGTGATAGGAAGAGGAATTAGGGTTTTCTGAGAAAGATGAATGGAAAGGTGGACCGTGTTGAATTGGGTCGGGCCCATTAGTGTGTTTTTGTCCATCCGCACCCCCCCCTCGGGTTTCTTTTTTTGTGAAGTGCTTATGGGCTGGGCCCTCAGTGTTCTCTTTGTTTTTTTTGTTAACACCCCCTGTATTCATGTGTACCCCCTCCCCTTTGAATTTCTTTTATTTTTCTTTTACATTCATTTTAAATATTGAAAAAGAAATACCATAACAAGAATATTGGAAAAAAAAGAAAAAGAAGGGAAAATATTTTGAGAAAAAAGAAACATTGAAAGAAATATTTTGAAAAAGAATATGAAAAATAGTGAAAAAATATAGAAAAATATATATGAAAAATATTGAAAAAGAAGAGTGGAAAAGAAATATTTGAAAAAATAGAAAAAGAAAGAAATGAAAAAAGAAGAAAATAGTTGAAAAAGAATAGAGAAAAAATAGTAAAAAATATTAGTTTGTAGATTTAATATTTTTTTAGAGTATATTTTCTTCAGGGAGTTTATTTTAGAGATAGTTTTTGAAGTCCACTTGTTAGGGGACTCTTTTCCATTTGATTTTTCCATTATAGATGGATAGGATAGTTTCTAGGAGTTTATTTCCCGTATTCAAGCATTGTAACCATTTTTCAGAATGTTAATAAAACGAGATTTGAGTTGTGGTCCCGAAGTAGCCGAACTACATCTGCTCTGATTTCTCGTACCAGACGAGAATATGTAGGCATAGGATGCGATATCCTAGCGAGCATACTAACAACTAACCTTTAGTTCTCTCGCTGCTGTGCGATCAAGACTTTCCCGCTGACGACTGATTGTTATCCTTTTCTCTTGCCCGAGGGCATTTGAGACCAGACCGTAGTTTTTCCCATAGGTTCCCATACCCTGTAAAACCAGTTTAATTTCTCACTGCTGCGTGAGAACACCCTGTTTAGCCGTAGTTAGCCTGAACTACGTAAGCTCTGATCTTCCATGCAGTGTGGAAGTACGTAGGCACAAGACGCGAGGTCTTGGCGAGCCAATTCCCTGTAGTTTCCCGAACTACGTTGACTCTGACTTTCTCTCTTGAGAATACGTAGGCATAAAGTGCGATACTTTGCCGAGTCATTTTATTTTCTTTTAACCCTTGACCTGTAGTTTAGATAGAATAACAATCCATACCCGAAAACAAGCGTGGATCCCGTCGAGTACGACGGACGTGAGGGGTGCTAATACCTTCCCCTTGCGTAACCGACTCCCGAATCCAGGTTTTGGTTGCGATGACCATTCCTTTCCCGTCTTTGTGGTAGGTTTACTCTGAGCGTTTCCTTTCCCTCCGTTGGGATAAATAACGCACGGTGGCGACTCTTCTGTCAGCCGGCGCCGATTTTCGCAGTAGCGACAGCTGGCGACTCTGCTGGGGAACCAACGTCCCCTGGCTGCTAAGGACTGCGATAGTCCTTATGCATGTGGGATCCAACGTCCCCTAAGAGAGTTAATCCTAGCGCTTGTTTGCTTATCTTTTGGGTGTTTATTTATGTATCGCTTTTATCTGTTGCCGTTGTACTGGGGAGGGTGATATTCTGAGTGATAGCCGGACCTGGGCTGCTTGAGTGTGCATTTAGACATAGTTGCGGAGAAGTAGTAGACGAACCTGTCTGCTGGGCAGGCACAGTTCCCTACGAAAATCTGCGCTCAGACGAGGTTCTCTCCGAGGTGCTTCTCTAAGGTCCTGAGGATCATAAGGGAGTCCAGACGTGAGGATTGTCGACTCTGGGGACCGATCAATTGGAAGTCAGCTAAGTGAGGCCTCTTCATGAGATGACGATGCCACTCCTTCTGGGAATCGTATCATTCCTCATGAAAGTCTGTGACGCTGACAACCGCATAGGATGCCGTATCTTAGGTCCATACCCGTGAGTGGGGGGGGGGGGGGGTTTCTTTTTTGCGAAACCTTGACTTCCAGACTACCAGCTATCCTCGCGTTCTCTTTTAGAGAGAACGTACTTCGTCAGCAGTGCAGTGGCACTCAGTTTGTTGTGTGGGGGCTGTGATCCCGTTGTTTGCTGCATTTTGCATATCCTGTGCATAAACAGTGTTGCATCATATTGCATATCATCCTCCAGTTAGCCAGAGTTCCGATCCAGCCTTTGTTCCCTGAAGGTGATATCCTGGAGTTTGGATTGAGCAGTTGTTGATTGTCAGAAGAAGACCTAGGGGTTGAGTAGACTTGAGCAGAATCAAGCATTGAAGTCAGCTGAAGATTATTGGTGGCTATGTCTGAAGGCAATCTCCAGTCCCCTAATACCTTGACGGGGTTCACTATGACGTCCAAACCTCTGTAGGGTTCCATGGAAGACTTCCCGCAAACGAACAACGTTACTGCAGACCAAGTTGTGCAACCTTCTGGTGAGAACCAAGATCGACATGAGCAGTTTGGTGCCCGAAATGAACGTCCTCCTCCTATTAGCAATCAAGGTGTTGTTTTCCCTGGGATGAATTACCGAAGAGATGTTCCAATAGCCAGGACCGAAGATCCAAGAGCTCTCGAGACGGATAAAAAACTCCGAGCGTTGGAAGAGGGAATGAAAGCTTTGAAAGATGCTGTTAACCTGATTGCTGCAGACATGTGTTTGGTTCCTGACCTGGTGTTGCCTCATAAGTTCAAAGTGCCGAAATTTGAGAAGTACACGGGAGATAGCTGTCTGAAGCAACATCTGATGACTTCGTTCGTGCACAACGACAAATTGATGATCCACTGCTTTCAAGATAGTCTGACTGGGGCATCTCTGAGTTGGTATATGCAGTTAGAGAGAAATCAGATTCGATCATGGATGGATTTAGCCAGAGCTTTCCTGAAGCAGTACGATTACAACCTGGATATGGCTCCTAGTCGCATGCAGTTGCAAGAATTGTCTCAAAAGAAAGATGAACCTTTCGGGAAGAATGTTCAGAGATGGACAGAATTTGCTGCCAGAGTGAGCCTGTACCTTGAAAGAATGCTTGGAGTTACGTCAAACGATCAAGCCGGTGAAACTGAACATCCTTGTGACTATCAGAATGAAGAAGGAGTTGTGATCAATGCAGTCATGCCAAAGGTTGAATATCCTCGAAGCGAATCAGTGAATTTTGTTGGTTCTTCGTCTTCTCAGCGGTCAGTATCTTCTGTGTCTTGTTATGCTGGACAGACAATTGTGCCTAGGGCATCCCATCGGGAACTTTATGTCGCTCCTCATGCTAATCAGCGAACTCGAGGTCGAGGTTATCAGAATCAGCGTCAGAATCAGAACAGGCCTCGTAACAACTTGGAACGAAGGAAAGCTCCTTCTCACCCAGTGCCTATGCCGTATAGCCAGTTGTTACCATCTTTGACCCAGAGTTCTTTGGTGGAACCTAAAGCTCTCAAGTTTGTGCCAGAACCTTACCCTCATGGGTACAATCCTCACGTTCAGTGTGGTTGCCATGGTGGCTCTCCAGGGCATGCAACTGAAGATTGTAAAGCGTTTCAGGCGAAGGTACAGCAGTTGATCGACCAAGGGTGCATTTCCTTTCCAGAAGGAATTTTGTTTGTTCATGCCAACCTCTCAGTTGTCTAAGCTCGTAGATTCAGAGGGTCCTTTTCAAGAAGCCAGTGGTCCAGACAGGAGGGCACCCTCAGCATTGGCAGTCCTCGGACTTTATATCATTTGCATTTGTAGTTTCTTTTCTGTTAGTTACTACTTGCTGTTAAATATTGATTGTTTTCGAATGGTGATATTAATAAGGTGACTATGCATTTTTCTGAATTAATCATGTCGCTGTCGCTCATTTATTGTATTGCACTGACACCTGCATTTTATTCACTCCACTTTATCACTGTGATTAGCAAAGATTGGAGGGAGGATGACGAAACTGAATGCTCATAACCGATGATCGTATGCTTTCAGATAAAACCTTGCCGATGACGTACAAGGCATTGTTTCAAATCCCCTAAACACCAGAGAGATAAGGAAGAGAATCCCTTGTTAACCACTTCGAGCCGAGAAGTAGGAGTTTTTTCGGACTTTTAAACCCTCACATCTTAACCAGGGGCAGGGTAGTTGTCAGTTAGCTTGACCGAGCATTCAAGTCTTACAGAGGAGTGTTGCCTTTCGAGGACCAATCAGTTTATACCTCTCAAGAGGTCGCACCTTGCCAACCACAGTGGTTAAACCTCACCAATCAGGAGTAAGGCAGTTACAATCCTTTCGGAGAAACCAAGACAATCAGTGTCACACGACTTTGTTCCAAGAAAAAAAAAAAAGAGGAGAAAAAATAAGAGAGCCCGCTAAGTAAAAAGAAAAAGAAAAAGCTGGAAAGCTAATACTTAGGCAAAAATTAGGGCATCCCGCTGGACTTCAAAAGAAAAAATCGAAAAGAACTCAAAGGGAGTCAGTCCAAGCAAAAGTTAGGGAATCGAAAGAATGAAAAGAAAGGATATAAAAAGAGAAATCCTCGAACAAGTCACAAAGTCGTGTATGCAGACACCAAAAACGAAAAGGAGTAACTGTCACTCCAAGAAAAAACCTTGTGAGTTCCTTAGCCATGGTCCTTACCATTCAACGTACCTCTCGAAGAGGCGAGCGCTCGAGCCACGTTAACTGAACTTTAGGATCGGAGATCATCACGTAGAAGGGGTGGGTACAAAACATAATTCCAGCCAAATATCCTTTGTTTCACGAACCGTGAACCCGACCACGATACAACCCTTAAAAGACCTAATTGAGGCAAGGTTTATTCTGAAGGCGCATTACGGTAAGGTAGAGTAACCTGACTCCCTCTTGATTTGCTAGTCATATCCTTGTTGTATTTTTCACTGATCACATTAGCACTACGTTTGAACTTTGGTTCATTCGTCACTCACAATCATGACATGTAAATGAGTGACAACTCAAATTTTTTCAAAATTTGCATGAACACTGCATTAAAATTACCATTCGGGATTGAACAATTTTACTTGCAGGTTAGTAGTTGACAGGAAAGAAATTCCAACAGGGAATAGTCAAACAGGATTGAATGATTCAACAGTCCGGGTCAGAACGGTGTATGTTGTGAAACCCTGTAAATTAGGGGCATTGACTTCCAGAGAGTTCAGAATCAATTAGTCTGAGGAAAAGTCCCGAAGCATCAATTGATCACGGAGCATTTGATCATAAGCGAATCTTCTAGAGAGCCAATCAGGGGCAGTTATCCAGAATTTTATGTTTGATCAGGGCAGGTTAAGTCGTTCAACGCTCGTTCAGGGGCAAGTCACGATGTTGATAGTTGTTGAGTTGAGGGAGACACTGGGTAAGCCACCGCAAGGTCGTATTGTAGCAAGGTGCTTTCGGTTCAGAGTGGTTTTTTCCGAGAACCAGATTAAGGCAAAGTCATCGCAGACAGGGGCATGTCTTTATTCGAGGGACGTTCGATTCGAAGTATCTCGAGGAAGTTCAGAATGCTGGGACAGTTCATATTAAACCGTCAGGGTACAGATTTTCAGACTATCCCACAGAGGTTCCCGCAGGCCAGGGCATAACAAAGGCGAAAGAATTGTTCTTCTCAGTGTCATCAGAGTTACTCAGAGCTACTTGAGCCGATTCAACCAATATTCAAGTTTGAGATGAAGGGCGGGAAATCGTGACCCTTCTACTAGAAGCCGTGAATTTAGACAGGATATTGTCCAGCATCAGGCGTGTATGACCCACCACGGATGTACAGAAGTCCAGCCTACTTGGAACACTCGGTTATCCCCAGCAAAGTCATAAGGTCGAGAATCAGTTAATCTGGGGCAATTAGGTCGAGATTTGGCAAATCTCTCGCAGCTATGGGCATTACTCCACGAATCAGTCGATTAAGGGCAAAAGATTATCGCAAGACCGGGGCAGAACACCCTAAAAACAAAAGATGTTGTTGGGGCATTCTTTTTGGGGTTTGACGTACAGAAACAGTTCAGATCTAACCGTCAGGGTACAGGGATCGAAGAGTCCTTATCAGAAGGTTGGTGCCGATTCAGGGGCAAGGTATTGCGAGTAGCACTATGGCTAGCCTTTCTTTTTCAGACGAAATGCTCGGACTGGGGCATGTTGGTATTTGTGGGGCAAATTTCCGAGAAAGAATAGAGTTCATGTTGCTCTAACCAGAAGCTCGTAACGAAAGACCCGATCCCCACGCAGGTCGCGCTTCCAAGATAACATTGTTCCTCACTGAAGAAGGATCGCATTCCCCAGCTAGTCGTAGCTTATCCAAAGGATATTCTCCAGCAAAGTCGTTTATCCTCAGCGGAATTGACGATTCCTAGATCGAAGGCAGTATTCAGACAGTGCATTAATATTTCCAACTCGCGAGCTGCACTCAGACAGTTTACCCTTCCCAATAGGGTCATTTACTCTCCCCCAGCGGAGTCAGTGGATTTTCCCCAAGAGAATCGTTTCGTCCTCAGCGGAGTTCTCTTTCCAGCAAGTGTTTCCTTTCCTCCCAGTGGAACTCGAAGATTAAAACTCTTCCCGGAAGAGTTGTTTGTGTGTTCCGGCATTTATTTTGTCGGAATACCGTGTGATACCTGTTCATTCCCCAGCAGAAGTTCAATCGGGATTGGCGCATTCAATTATCCCTCAGCGAAGTTAGCTTCACTCTTCCAGCATTTATTTTGCTGGAATAATTCTGTGGCACATGGCTACCCCCAGCGGAGTTGGCGTTGTCTTCAGCATTTATTTTGCTGAAGCGGTTTCAGTATCCCAGCAGCTCGAGCCTGCATTTGCATCGGCATATAGTGTCATGTTTGCATCAGCATATAGTGTCATATTTGCATCAGCATATAGTCTGCATTTGCATCAGCATATAGTGTCATACTTGCATCCACCAAATAAAAAACGCGTAGCATTTCCATATCGAATGGAGCATTACGCCATTGTCAAACATATGCATCTTTGAAACATAAGCCAGGTCTGTTACCCGTTTGTTTTCAAGTGTTGTTTCCCTTGCAGGTGGAGAGAGTGCTTGCTCAAATTAATTGCCAGACATGCAGGATCTCGGCGTGAGACGTAATGATAATGTCCGTTTGGCATTATTCCCCACAGAGTTATCAGGCAGAGTTTCTCTTTGTCCCCGAGCAGAGTTATCTCTTGTTTTCCCCGCCAGAATTGCTTGTTGAAGTGTCTCTAGTCCGGCCAGCGGATTGTTTTCTTCAAATTTGTTGTTACGTCAGCATCAAAGGGTTTCATGAATCAGAATTTCAGAGGCTGCCGCCGGTTATCAGAACAGGCGTCCGGTAGTTTGGTTTCCAAATATCCCCAGTAGAGTCCGCCTCAAAGTCGCTGTCACGTCAGTGCTGAGAAGTTTATGGGTTGGGGGATCAATGGAGAAATGGGTCCTGACGTGGACAATTTATTCCTGTATTGACGGGATTTCTTCGTGCTAGAGAAGTGGGTGTCCTAACGTGGACAGATTTATTTCCCCGGGTTGATGAGATGTGCTAGTCCTAACGTGGACAAATTCGATTTCTCGGTATTGGTGGAATGTGAGGTCATGACGTTGACAAAATTGATTACTCTTTGTATTGGTGTCCTGACGTGGACTACTTATTTCCAACAGATATCTTTATTCGTAATGGTGAAATGTGAGTCCTGACGTGGACAAGTTTTATTTCTTCAGCAGGTTGAGATGTGAGTCCTAACGTGGACAAGTTTTATTTCTTCAGCAGGTTGAGATGTGAGTCCTAACGTGGACAAGTTTTATTTCTTCAGCAGGTTGAGATGTGAGTCCTGACGTGGACAAGTTTTATTTCTTCAGCAGGTTGAGATGTGAGTCCTGACGTGGACAAGTTTTATTTCTTCAGCGGGTCGAGATGGGAGTCCTTACGTGGACAAATCAAGACGAGATAGGAGTCCTTACGTGGACAAATCAAGACGAGATGTAGTCCTGACGTGGAAAAATCAAGACGAGATGGGAGTCCTTACGTGGACAAATCAAGATGAGATGATTCCTTACGTGGAAAGATGATTCCTTACGTGGAAAGTTGTATTCCTTACGTGGAAAGATGGATTCCTTACGTGGAAAGATTGTATTCCTTACGTGGAAAGAGGTATTCCTTACGTGGAAAGATGGTATTCCTTACGTGGAAAAGAAGTTTATTCCTTACGTGGAAAGATGGTTTCCTTACGTGGAAAGATGGTTTCCTTACGTGGAAAGATGTGATTCCTTACGTGGAAAAGAAGAAGTATTCCTTACGTGGAAAGATTGGATTCCTTACGTGGAAAGATGTATTCCTTACGTGAAAGAAGATGTATTCCTTACGTGGAAAGGTGAGTCCTAACGTGGACGATGGAGTCCTAACGTGGACAAGTGTATTCCTAACGTGGAAGAGTTTATTCCTGATGTGGACAATTCATTCCTATGTTGGTAGGATCCCCTCGTGCTGACGAGATGCAGACGAGTCATCCCCATCGATGTCGCCGAGATTTTCCGTGTTGACAGCAGTTGGAGTCCTGACGTGGACAAGTTTTAGTTGAGATTTCTTCATGTTGATGAAACAGGCGTCCTAACGTGGACAAAGTTCTACCCCTGCGATGATAGAATCTTTTTCAGGATGATGAAAATAATCCCCAGCACGGTCGTTAATGGATAAGTTTGTTGCCGTAACAACCAGATCCAGTCAGCAGATGTTGTTATTCAAGCAGTGGTGCTGTTTATTTCTGCGGTTGGCAAATTCCAGGGTTCCATTTGTATTCAACCATCTTCTACCTTTGAATGATCAAAGGCTGGGCGCTCTTCAACCATTCAGGTCCAAGCTGCTTGAATAGGGGCAGCTGTTGCACCCTAAAATTTGACCAACCGGGTCCCTTATCTGGCTCGATGTTTCGACGCATTTCGCATCCGCATTTACATACTGCATATAGTGCATTTTCTCAATCATGGTGAGTTTATCGGGATTACAGCCCTGCCGTCGCTTTTCAGGTGTCTCAGACCAGTTCGGATAATCGGAGGTTATTTTGGGAAGTCGCGCGCTTCCTGGGTGTTTTCAGTTTATGCAGTGATTTTTGAAATTTTGGATGTCTGGTTACTGTTTTGCTTCGATCTGGTCTCATGCTCTCTTTTATATTGGTTATTTGCCTTTGTCTGCATTTTTTTAAGAATTTAATAGCTTCTTGTAGATTTTAAATAGGCTTTATAGATTTTTTAGAATTTAAATAGATTTTTTTAATATTTTAATAGCTTTAAAATCATTTTTAGAATATATTAGATATTAAATAGCATTTTCTTTTTAGAATATTAGGGTTTTAATAGAAAAATTATTTTCCTTTATAATATAGTTTTTTAGATAATAGATTGTCTTGCTAGAGTTTTTAATAGATTTTGGTTAATATAGATTTTAGAATAAAACTTTTCTTTTTAGATATTAAATCATTTTATTAGAATATAGTTTTAATAGAATATAGATTTTTCTTTTATTAATAATAGATTTTCTTTCATTAAATAGGATAAATTTTCTTAATATGAATGTTATAGAATTTTTATAGAATATAATAGTTTTAGATATGTTTTTAATATAGGTTTTAATAGTTTTTTAATGGATATTAGTTTTAGTTTTTAAATAGAATTTTAGAATAATGGTTTTAATAGAGTTTAGAATTTTGATTGTTTTAATTTTTGATTAGAAAATTATTAGGTTTTATTAATTGTCACTTTCATTTTTAATTAGTCTTTAGTTCATTAATCTTCGTTGGTCATTATTAATTGTCATTCCATTTCCATTTAGCATTTTATTAATCCTGCTAATCATCACGTTTGATTTTGTTAATCCATTTCAATCATTTAGGTCCAATTAGTTTAATGCTTAGTCTTAATCCATTCAGCCCTTTTCAGCTTTCCAATTCACATTTCGTTGGGCCAAGTCAGTCTTGGAGGCCCACAGTCAAAGGTCTAGGACACATGTCCTTATATAACACCTGCCACACGTGTTCGTTCAGGGAGGCCCCACCTCATTTCCACTCACTCTCTCCTCTTGCCACGTCTCCCACTCAGACTCCATTCTCTCTCCCTCTCTCACCACGTGGCACACATGCACCAGACTTCTCCACAACCCTTGCCACCTGTCCAGCCCTGAACCTTCACCGGTTGCATGGCCGGCGGCCATGCAACCACCGCCCCCACCATTTTTCGGCCACCCTAACTCCCTCCGGCCGCCGTAACAACCCACCGGAAAACTCCAAAAATTCCCAGAAATGATTCTAACACCAATCATCTCCATCGTCTCCGATCATCATCAACCCTCAACCCCTCAGATCATACAGTTCATCATTCGTTTTCCAGAAACCTCCTCTAAGATCTGCGTCGTTGTTCAAGTTCCTCAAGAACATCCATGTGTTCTTCAATCTTTTTCCAGAAACTGATCATCTCGTCATCAAGGATCTTCATTCCCGAGCGTGCGTTCTGGATCTTCAGCAGACGTCAACCACTGATGTTCATCAAGATTCTTATGAATCTTCATCCTCACGTCCCTCACGGATCTTCAGAAATCTCCAACACCTTCAAGGCTCGAGTCATCGTCATCAACGATCAACAAGTACCGGCGCTCCCCAGAATTTCATAGATCGTCCAAGTTCATCGTTCTTCCCCCAGGAATCCAAGAACAGCAACGGGATCCTCCATGAGTGAAGTTCTCCAACATGCGGTTTCAGTAATCATCGTCAATCCTTCATGCGTTTCCAGAAGTTCATCCTCAAGAATCTCCCGATTTATCAACTTTCATCCAGATCCATGTGATCTTCACCAGATGTTCATCCGAGTTCATCGAACGCCAACCTTTCTCCAGGTATCTTCATGAATGCATCCGTCATCAAAGCATCCTCCAACAACCTTCGTCAAGCACATTTTTTCAGAAATCTTCAATAAACCTCAGAATCTTCAAAGCGCTCATCATCAAGATCCATCTAAGATCTTCGTCAAGAACACGAACCACGAGTTCTTCAAGAACTTCCTCTGAGATTGTCAAACCGTGGATCAGTTTACGTCAATGGCGTGAGTGTTGTTACTTCACTGGTGATTACAAGATTCCTAAAGTTTTTTTGGTTTGAGATGTGAACGATGAGGTCGAGAGATAGTGAAGTCTTGAGAGATGAGGGAGTCTGAGAGGGTGAGGGCGGTGGTGGCGGCCATGAACAGTGATAGGAAGAGGAATTAGGGTTTTCTGAGAAAGATGAATGGAAAGGTGGACCGGGTTGAATTGGGCCGGGCCCATTAGTGTGTTTTCGTCCATCCGCACCCCCCCCCTCGGGTTTCTTTTTTTGTGAAGTGCTTATGGGCTGGGCCCTCAGTGTTCTCTTTGTTTTTTTTGTTAACACCCCCTGTATTCATGTGTACCCCCTCCCCTTTGAATTTCTTTTATTTTTCTTTTACATTCATTTTAAATATTGAAAAAGAAATACCATAAAAAGAATATTGGAAAAAAAAAGAAAAAGAAGGGAAAATATTTTGAGAAAAAAGAAACATTGAAAGAAATATTTTGAAAAAGAATATGAAAAATAGTGAAAAAATATAGAAAAATATATATGAAAAATATTGAAAAAGAAGAGTGGAAAAGAAATATTTGAAAAAATAGAAAAAGAAAGAAATGAAAAAAGAAGAAAATAGTTGAAAAAGAATAGAGAAAAAATAGTAAAAAATATTAGTTTGTAGATTTAATATTTTTTTAGAGTATATTTTCTTCAGGGAGTTTATTTTAGAGATAGTTTTTGAAGTCCACTTGTTAGGGGACTCTTTTCCATTTGATTTTTCCATTATAGATGGATAGGATAGTTTCTAGGAGTTTATTTCCCGCATTCAAGCATTATAACCATTTTTCAGAATGTTAATAAAACGAGATTTGAGCTATGGTCCCGAAGTAGCCGAACTACAGCTGCTCTGATTTCTCGTACCAGACGAGAATATGTAGGCATAGGATGCGATATCCTAGCGAGCACACTAACAACTAACCTTTAGTTCTCTCGCTGCTGTGCGATCGAGACTTTCCCGCTGACGACTAATTGTTATCCTTTTCTCTTGCCCGAGGGCATTTGAGACCAGACCGTAGTTTTTCCCATAGGTTCCCGTACCCTGTAAAACTAGTTTAATTTCTCACTGCTGCGTGAGAACACCCTGTTTAGCCGTAGTTAGCCTGAACTACGTAAGCTCTGATCTTCCATGCAGTGTGGAAGTACGTAGGCACAAGACGCGAGGTCTTGGCGAGCCAATTCCCTGTAGTTTCCCGAACTACGTTGACTCTGACTTTCTCTCTTGAGAATACGTAGGCATAAAATGCGATACTTTGCCGAGTCATTTTATTTTCTTTTAACCCTTGACCTGTAGTTTAGATAGAATAACAATCCATACCCGAAAACAAGCGTGGATCCCGTCGAGTACGACGGACGTGAGGGGTGCTAATACCTTCCCCTTGCGTAACCGACTCCCGAATCCAGGTTTTGGTTGCGATGACCATTCCTTTCCCGTCTTTGCGGTAGGTTTACTCTGAGCGTTTCCTTTCCCTCTGTTGGGATAAATAACGCACGGTGGCGACTCTTCTGTCAGCCGGCGCCGATTTTCGCAGTAGCGACACCACACATCCTACCAAAGGAGGGATGAGGCCTTTACAAGGGGACCTTATATCATTGGGAAGAATGGAAGTGATCAACACCTTCCATGTTTATGAAAGAAGAGAATCTATCTAGAAGCTCTGCCTACAAAACCCTAATCTTAATACCTAATCAAAACTACACCAAAAGAAGGGAAGATCTTCAAATCCAAGCCTCTTCAAGCAATCCAATGCATCTTCAACTTGTCTTCATCATCACCCAAGAACAAGCAAAGCAAAAATAGAAAACTACCTTGAAAATTCCTACAAAAATTCCTAAGGGACCCTAATTCAATCATGAATCTATCCTACAAAAATCAAAGGTTGAATCATCCACCTAGTTGTACAAATACAATCTAAACCACAAGGTGTCAACCATAAACCCTAAAAATGGAACTTCTAAAGGTTTCAACTTAAACTACCACTTATATTCATCACAAAAATGTGAGAAAAATCTATGGGGAGCATGCATATCTAGGCTAACTACTCACAAAAAATCAAGACCAAAATCATCCTCACATGATCACACAAAATTCCAAAATATCAACCATCAAGCATGACTATTTTAATATCAATTAAAATGTGAAAATTCCCATAAAATCAGAAAATGCATGAAATAAAAATATTTTTTACCTAAAAAATACTAGATTCTATCATGAATTCAATGCAAAAAGAATGGGGTCAATTGAATCATTTTCCATTTTTTATGATTTTATCAAGAACCATGAATAAAATGAATAAAATAAAGAAAATCAAAATAAAATGAACAAGCACACGGTGCAGATAGTAAGCAAAAGCAGTTCATTCTATGGATTGGGCCATAAGGGGGGTGCAGATATCAACTAATGCATTAAGCCCAAATCAGCACATAAATGAAACACATCGTTTCATTAAAGTTCAGACTCTTCACAAACTGAGGAGCACGCGTGGCCGTTGGATGAGGTTCCCAGTCCAAGTCAAACCATGATCCAAGGGCTCAGGGATCATCTTCCCCAATTCAAACTTCTGCAACTCAGGTCACCTGCGCGCCCAAAACCACCGCTGGTGACTTTCTCCGGTCACCAATCCACAACCCTAGTTTGCCATAGAGTCCACCATAGGCCACAATCCCTTAATGAAACATGTCCCAAATCTCACAAGGAACTCAACCATACCATTAATTCTCTCTGAAACCTCAAGATTCGCAAGAACCAACTCTCAACTGAAAATGGTAACAACCCTAATTGGTCCCTAATTCTCAAATTAATGATCTGAAATCCTCTCTACACCGTTCTACAATGCATCTAACATCCTAATTCCTATTAATTCTAACTAAAACAAGCTAGAGATTGAAGGTTACCAACCTGAAAAATTCGTGTGCACAGAAGTAGCAAGCCTTCAAATCAAGCCTTCTAATGCCCCAGACTCCTTCAGTGAATCACTTCAAAGCTTCTGTACGCAATAGAATTGATTGAAATGGCTTCAATTTTTGGATTCGAATCTGAGTTGCAGGTGGAAAAATTTGAGCTCAAGAACACCAATCAGCCACGAATTTCCCTTGATTATGATCTGGAATCATTCCCTAGCATCCATGGAAGAGATTGCAATCAAGAAAATGAATGGAAAATGAGTGAAATGATGTAACCGAATTCAGTTGCAAGCAATGAAACTTCAATCTCAATCTCTGCTCTCTCCTTCAATCTTCACCAACCTTTCATCTGAACCTCTTCTACATCATATATAGGCCATGTATGGGTGATCTAGAAACCTCTCGATCCTTCTAATGAGAAGTTCAATCTCTCATGTCATGAGAATTTCAATCACATGCCATGGTATGCTCCCTTCTGCTAACAGCTTGAAATCATTCTCAATTCCTTCCAATTTCTCCCCTCATGACATTTTGGAAGTGTTTGGCTTGCAAGGGACCTTGATTATGCCTTGAATTTAGGTTTTGCAAATGTTACTTATGATGTAAGTAACTACTTTTCAAAGAAAGTCCACAAATTAAACTTCAATTCAAAAATGCGGCTAAACCAATGTTCTTAAAATGTTTTTTAGAGTCAAAATGACCTATTACATGCCTTGGTTTGGACATGTAGATCAAAAATATCAATTTCCAACTTTGATTCATTTGAAAATCCCCCTTATTTTAGGTCATTTTTGCAACTTTGAGCTACAAGCAATTCCAACATCTCATTACTTCTTGACTAGCCTTAAAACATCATTTTGAACAAGTTTGATGTTGAACATTTTCCCATTTGAAGCTTGGAAATGGGAGTTATGGCCTTATGCTTGAAATGACCTATAATCTCCAAATGACCAAAATACCCTTGACTTGTCAAAGCCATAACTTGAGTTCTACAAATCCTATCAAGGACTTCTAGTACTCTCTAGAAAGCTAAGAGGATAAGGAACAACATTCATGTTGACCAAAAGTTCATAGGAATTATCCTTCTATGGAAAAAGTTGGATGTAAGTTGGGTAACTTTCAAGCCCCCAAATTCACATACCTCAAATGACCTGTAACTTGTCAAAGTCATAACTGGAGTTCTAAAAATCCTATCAAGGACTTCTAGCACTCAAATTAAAGCTAAGACCATGCTCTACAACATTCATGTTGGGGGTAAGATGAGATGACAATCACATATTGAGCTAAACTGCCTTGAAGATAGGGGTCAAACTAGGGGATTTTACACTGTCAAGCCTTAGAAACCCTAGCTTGAAACTTCTCAAACTCTTCAATCATGATGAGTTGACCTTGGAATCATACTTATAACATCTCAATGCATCAATCCATGACCACATGGCTCTTGGATTAGGTCTCAACCTTCTTCAAATCATCAGTTGACTTAGGGTTGACCCAGTCAAACCCTAGCTGCACCAATCATGGCTGAGGCTTCTTAATCTTGCACAATGACCTGTCTAGGCCTCAAAGTGATCTCCAACACTTCTCATGAGCTCTCTCAAGGCTTCAAGTCTAACTTCATGGCTTCAGAATCATCTGATGACTTCCCCATAACTCTCAAGCTAGGAGACACACACACTTGGTTTCAACCACTCTCTCTGAGGGTCTTTTAACTTCTCTGACAAGGATATCAACCCTTGAATATCTGAATAACCTTCTTAGCTAGCTTCATAGTCTTGTGTAGCCCTTTATTGGTAATCATACCTCTTGATCTCCTGCATACATGCAAATGATAATGCTAATGTGAATGAAATGAAACATAAGCTAGGTAAAGAAAAGTTGAGCAAATTTTAGGGTGCAACAGCTGCCCCTATTCAAACGGCTTGGACCTGACTGGGTGAGAAGTGAACGACTCCCAAATAATCAAGGTGAAAGACAGTTGAATACCAAAAAACCCGGAAATTTGCCAACTGCACAAGTATACGGTACTCTGATGGGGACAAATCTTCGGAAACTGAAATAATAGCTGCACGACAACTAGCTGGAGAAATACTGATCTGAATCTCCTTCAGGATGATTCTCTGATTTATCTGATATCATTGCATCCTCAAATCATCAAGGAATCACCAATTACACGGCAACAGGCGATCTGCCACCCGCACAGGTAAACAATACTTGGAATGGTAGGAACATCTTCAAAATTGAGCATGCCAGTTGCACGACAACTCTGCTGGGGAATTGGTCACACGGTAATTGGTGAAGGGTCTAATCTCAAATCTCCGTCAGGATGATCATCTGATTTTGCCGTAGATCTTCGTCCTCAAGTCATCAAGGGGTCACCGGTTACACGGTAACTGGTAATGGATGATCAATTATGCCGTCAGGCATTCTGCGTCACTGCAGAAGAATTCCTTATCGTCACCTATGGACTCATCGGGTCGCTAGGCACGTCGACAACATCTTTGTCGGACTTCATCAGTAAGTCAATAAGGGATCACCGGTTGCACGGTAACTGGTGAAAGGCTACTCTCAAATCTCCGTCGGGATGATTATCATATTTCGCTGCAGCTTCTTCCCCAAGTCATCAAGGGATCACTGGTCACTCGGTAACCGGCAATACATAGTTGATATTGTCGTCAGGCATTCTACGACACTGAGGAAGAAGGATTCCTCGGGACTCATCAGGTCATTAGGAACTTTTGACAATCTCTATAATTATGCCATCGAGCATTCAAAGAACATCTCAGGCGTCAACCGGACTTCGTTAGCAAGTATGAAATAGAATCCTCGGTCAATCATGAACCAAATAGGGATATCCAAACTTCTGCCATCAGGCACTCTGCATCAGCTGAGGGAACTGTGTCGACATCAAAGTTGGACTTCGTCAGTAAGTCTCAAAATGGAATCCTTAATCCATCATGGACCAATAAGGACATACATTCTTTTGCCGTCAGGCACCCTGCGTCAGCTAGGTAAACTACTTCGACATCGCAGCTGGACTTCATCAGTAAGTCAGGTGTTTTGGCACCGCTGCCGGACTTCAATCATCAAGTCTTCAAGGAAATTTCAACTTCCCTTTTTAAAACCTGCTGGGGATGACACATCTCCGCCGGGGATTCTTGAGAACTATCAAATAACTCTGCTTTGGGGATCCAGAAATCATTCTGAATGAATCAACTCTGCTGAGGACTTCAAGAATCATCTTGGACAAATAACTCCGCCGGAGACTTCAAGAATCATCCTGAACCAATAACTCTGCCGGAGATTTCAGGAATCATCCTGAACAAACTCTACTGGGGACTCTAAGCATCAACTTGAGCAACCCTCTCTGGCGACTTCACTGGGGATTTTAAGAATCATCTTAAGCAAACAACTTTGCTGGGGAATTCAAGAATCATCTTGAGCCACGCAACTCTTTTGAGATTTTAGTAATCATCCTGAGCAGACACCCTGTTGGGGGACACCTGCAAAACAAGAACGGTAACGACCTAGCTCATGCTTCGTATGCATATGCCTTGGCAATGGCGCAATGCTCCACACGGTGGAAATGCTACGCGTTTAGGGTAAATGCTATGCAATCATGCAAAATTCTACGAACCCATCATCAAAATAAATGCCGAAGGGAGGATCCTCCTATCAAGGGGAAAGGACCACTCGGGTGGAGAGGAGGAATCATCCTGCCGAGGAGAAGAAGTCCCGCCAATCTCAATTGGACTCCACTTGGGGAAATGAACTTCAGTTGACTGCTGCAGGGGAACAAAGCTCTACGAGGACCTGAACCTGCTCATCTGGGTATGCGAACCACAACCTGTCGAGGAAACAATATCAATCGCAGAAATAAACTGCACAGCCTTCGCGGCAAAACTTTCCTGGAGGTATCGACTCCGCTGGGGAAATACAGCATCAGCTGCTCAGCACTCTACTGGGGAAAACCAATCATGGCCTGAACGGCTTCCAAGGACTCGACTCTCTTGGGGAACTGCAAACTCGGCTAGGGAAGAAGGAATCGTCCTGCTTACAGGGGAGAGTACAACTCTGTGGGGAATCTCAATTCTCCTGGAGACTTCAGTCTGTACTATCGGGTGCTGTACACTTCAGTATATGACTCAGCTGGGGAAATGACCTTCCTTCAGGATGCATCTGATTGGGGAGAGAATCTTCTCTGGTTGGGGGAACATATCAATGCTTACGATCTCATGTTCAAACTCTGCGGGGAGATGCTACTGAACTTGCGGGAGAAGAAGGAATCATCCTGCTTGGTGATGCATACGACATACTGTCTGGAATATGCTATACCTGCAACAACACCCACAAATAGACAAGATACCCTTCTCAAAGGGACGTATCAAGGTTATCATCTTGTGACAATGTTCAAGTAATTCATTGTTTCAACAATCAGTGGCCTAGGCCAGTAAGTTTATGTATGCGCATTTTATCAAAAACATCGGCGTTCTTTTTCGCAAACAAAATAGATAAATGCTAGACAAACAATCGCTGAATAGTATACATTTTATTGATAACGAACCCCTGAATGGGTAAAAATGTTTTACAACAGATGCAAGCTCCTGGAATGAGGAAGTTGCGCGAAAAATAAAACATAAATATACATCAGTATATACGCAAATGTCGACAACGAGGCGTAGACGAACACCATGAGTTGATCCCTCTATGACCCACTCGACTTCGATACTTCTCCGACGCTTCAGCTTCAGAAGAGATTGATTTAGATAAACGGCCCTCAGGTCCTCCAAACCACTACACAAATACAGTCCACACGCAGAACGCAGTCATTTGCTTTTTTCAAATCCCTAACTTTTGCCTGAATCGCCCTTCCGGGTTTTCGATTCACCGGGATACCCTTTTTTGCCAAAGTCGACCTTCTGGGTTTTCGACTTTGCGGGTGTACATTCTTTTCTTTATATCCCTAATTTTTGCCCGAACCTTTTTCCTTTTTTGTGGTTCGCCGGGATGCCCCATTTTTGCCTGGATATTTTTTTTTTCCAGCGGGTCATTCTTTAAGCAAAGTATTTTTTAACTGCGTCTGCGTTCACCAGGGATGCAAAATCTTCACCATCCATCATGGAAAACAATAAAGCTCCTCCTGAGAATACCTTGTTGACGACGTACGGACCTTCGTAATTAGGAGTCCACTTGCCCCGGTGATCGGAGTGTGGAGGAAGAATCTTCTTCAGAACAAGATCACCCGTCTGAAAGCTTCTAGGACGCACCTTCTTATCATAGGCTTTCTTCATTCGGCTTTGGTACAGACGACCATATGCAATCGATGCCAACCTCTTCTCGTCCATCAGGCTGAGTTGGTTTAGTCAGTTCTTGATCCATTCTGCCTCGCCGAGTTTCACGTCAACCAAAACTCGTAAAGAAGGAATCTCCACTTCTAACGGTAGGACAACTTCCATACCGTACACCAGTGAGAAAGGAGTTGCCCCGGTTGATGTACGTACCGTCGTACGATAACCGTGCAACGCAAATGGCAACATCTCGTGCCAATCCTTGTAGGTCACAACCATCTTCTGCACAATATTCTTAATGTTTTTATTGGCTGCTTCAACGGCGCCATTCATCTTTGGCCGGTAAGGAGATGAGTTGTGGTGTTCAATCTTGAAACTCTGGCACAACTCCTTCATCATCTTGTTATTCAGATTCGAACCATTATTAGTAATGATCCGCTCGGGAATTCCGTAACGACAGATGATGTCCCTCTTTATGAATTTAGCCACCACCTGCTTGGTCACGTTAGCATACGAGGGTGCCTCCACCCACTTGGTGAAGTAGTCGATAGCTACTAGAATAAAGCGATGACCGTTAGATGCAGTGGGCTCGATCTTGCCTATCATGTCGATGCCCCACATGGAGAACGGCCACGGGGAGGACATGACATTCAACGGGCACGGCGGCACATGAACTTTATCAGCATAAATCTGGCATTTATGACATCTCTTCGCGAATTTAAAGCAATCCGACTCCATCGTCAGCCAGTAATATCCTGCTCTTAGGATCTTCCTTGTCATAGCGTGCCCGCCGACGTGCGTACCAAATGTGCCTTCATGGACCTCTTCCATGAGCATACTCGCCTCTTTCTCATCTACACATCTGAGTAGCACGAGATCGTGGTTTCTTTTATACAAAACTCCATCAGGATTGAGATAAAAATTTCCAGACATCCTCCTCAGAGTCTTCTTATCCTAGGTTGACGCTCCCGCAGGATACTCCTTAGTCATAAGGAAGGTATGGATGTCATGGAACCATGGCTTGCCGTCGGAGGCTTCCTCAATTGCAAAGACGAATGCAGGTCTATCAAGACGAGAAAGGACAATTCTTGGGGCTTCATTCCAAAAATTGACTTTATACATCGAAGCCAACGTGGCTAAGGCGTCAG
The DNA here is from genome assembly GCA_963859935.3 of Lathyrus sativus. Lineage (NCBI taxonomy): Eukaryota > Viridiplantae > Streptophyta > Magnoliopsida > Fabales > Fabaceae > Lathyrus > Lathyrus sativus. The sequence goes on from OZ012737.1 coordinate 187,942,474, forward strand.
CCATCTAATTCTCGGCCCTGGGCACATGATGGAGTTCCACTCAATCAAAGAACGGATGCAGCCTTCTGGCATAATTCATGTACGACACCAAATTCGATTGACGAGTCTCCAACTCCCCTTTAATCTGGTTAATCACAAGCGCCGAGTCACCATATACATCTAGGTTCTTGATTCTCAAATCAATTGCCTCTTCTAGACCCATGATGCATGCTTCGTACTCCGCTTCATTATTGGTGACCGGAAACGTCAGTCTCCCAGTGAACGGGATATGGGATCCGTGGGGAGTCGTGATGATCGCCCCAATGCCACTTCCGTAAGAATTAACCGCCCCGTCAAATATCAATTTCCATTGGGATTTCCTATCTGGACCCTCGTCGGGCAACGGTTCATCGCAATCTTTCGCTTTGAGAAACATGATATCCTCTCCAGGGAATTCAAATTTCATCGGCTGATAATCCTCGATCTGCTGTTCGGCAAGGTAATCAGACAATACGCTTCCCTTAATGGCCTTCTGGGAAACGTACTGAATGTCATATTCCGTCAACACCATTTGCCATCTGGAAATCCTGCCCGAAAGCGCTTGCTTCTCGAAGACGTACTTGATCGGATCCATCTTCGAAATTAGCACGGTCGTGTGATTGAGCATGTACTGTCGTAAACGTTTGGCAGCCCAGGCTAGTGCACAACACGTTTTCTCCGGCATCGAGTAACGAGATTCACAGTCTGTGAACTTTTTACTCAAGTAGTAAATGGCATGCTCCTTTCTGCCCGTCTCGTCGTGCTGACCGAGAACACACCCCATACTATTCTGAAGAATTGTCAGGTACATGATTAAGGGTCTTCCGACCACTGGGGGTATCAAGATTGGAGGTTCATGTAGATACTGTTTTATCTTATCAAATGCCTTCTGGCAATCCTCGTTCCAGATAATTGCCTGATCTTTCTTTAGTAGTTTGAATATCGGTTCACATGTGGCCGTGAGCTGAGAGATAAACCTTGCAATGTAGTTTATTCGGCCCAGGAAACCACGAACTTCTTTTTCTGTTTTTGGCGCTGGCATTTCTTGTATTGCTTTAATCTTCGCAGGATCAACCTCAATGCCTCTTTCGCTCACGATAAACCCCAGTAGTTTTCCGGACCGTACTCCGAAAGTACACTTGTTAGGATTCAGCCTCAACCTGAACTTCCTAAGCCTCTCAAAAAGCTTCAGCAAATTTACCAGATGTCCCTCCTCCGTTTGGGACTTCGCAATCATGTCATCAACATAGACTTCAATCTCATGATGAATCATGTCATGAAACAAAGTAACCATTGCTCGTTGGTAAGTGGCCCCTGCGTTCTTCAGACCGAAAGGCATTACCTTGTAGCAAAATGTTCCCCAAGGTGTAATAAACGTAGTTTTCTCCATGTCCTCCGGCGTCATCTTGATCTGATTGTAACCGGAGAAGCCATCCATGAACGAAAATACGGAGAACTGAGCTGTATTGTCGACCAACACATCAATATGAGGGAGTGGGAAATCATCCTTAGGGCTCGCCCTATTCAAATCCCGATAATCGACGCACATTCGCACCTTACCGTCCTTCTTCGGTATAGGCACTATGTTGGCGACCCACAGAGGGTAAGTAGTGACCACTAAGAAGCCAACATCAAGCTGCTTCTTCACTTCTTCTTTGATCTTAACGACCATATCTGGTCGTGTCCTCCTAAGCTTCTACTTAACGGGAGGACAATCTTCTCGTAGCGGCAAATGGTGGACCACGATGTCAGTATCAAGTCCGGGCATATCTTCGTATGACCAAGCAAAGACGTCACTATACTCTCTTAGCATCTCGACCAATCTCTGCTTGACATCACTCTGCAATGCAGCTCCTATCCTGACATTCCTGACCAGTTCTTCAGAACCCAGATTCACAATCTCAATCTCCTCTTCGTGAGGCAGAATAACTTTCTCTTCTTGTTTCAACAAGCGGGCCAACTCTTCGGGAAGGTCTTCGTCTTCATCAATCTCTTCCTCGGCTTGATATATCGGGCAATCGAAGTCGAAGTGAGTCGTAGAAGGTCCAGAGTTGATGTCATATGCTATGCGGATCCTGCAATAACAAGGGTTAAGCTTAAGACAAGAATATGCAGGTTAGCACAAACCCCATTGCCATTTTATTGTTTTTCAAAACAAATATAAAACAAGAATAACAGAGATCACAATATTTGAATACGAAGAAAAACGCCTTTTGATTTATTGGTAAAATGCATGTACATAATCAAACAAGGCCCTGACAATAAAACCTCTGTGCCCCGGGTAGGACGTAGGGTTGTACAATGATTGAAAAAAAGTAAATCATTACTCTTTGCTTGTCATTTGGATGATATCCCTGACGGACCAGTTGTTGAGGCTCTCGCCTGGTTTGCTTGGCTGGATCCAAGAGTCTAAGTCACAGTCGTTGTCTCCGCTGTCTTCAGACACCGCGTTGACGCTTTCAAATATCACCCCGCCGCTGGTAAACTGGATCGACCCTTTACCTCGCGACGCACTGCTGGAAGAGGAGGCTTCAGCTCCAGGAGAATATCCCAACCCGAACTTGTCTTGCTTGTTAGGTATCTCCAAAATTCGCCCCCAGCCTGGGGTAGACCCGGCTTGAACAACGGCCCGGGCTTCCTTGAAGGAGGAGAGAGTCATCTCTAGCTTTTCAGTGATTGCAGGAGCTACGTTCTTGACTTTAACAGATTCGAACGCTTGGCATAGGGTTTCGTGGATTTCCCCATCCATCTCAACATACTTGAAGGATGACAAATGGCTCACCATTATATCTTCCTCGCCACATACAATCACAATGCTTCCTCTGACAGCATACTTGAGCTTTTGGTGCAACGTGGAGGTCACGGCACCCGCAGAATGGATCCACGGCCGGCCTAAGAGACAGCTGTAGGCAGGCATGATGTCCATAATATAAAAGACCGCGTCGAATGTTTCCGGCCCGACCTGGATTGGCAACGTCACCTCCCCGAAAACATGGCGTTTGGTTCCATCGAATGCTTTCACAACCAGATCACTGGGTGTGCAAATCACTCCGCGAGTATCTAACTTCATCAATGCTTTCTTCGGAAGAACATTGAGTGACGACCCCGTGTCCACCAACACGTGAGACATAATCGTTCCCCTACACTCTATCGAGATATGCAGGGCGCTATTGTGGTTCCTCCCCTTCGGCCTCAGCTCCAGGTCAGTAAACCCTAACCCATTTCCAGCATTCACGTGGGCTACGACCCCTTCCAGCTGGTTTACCGATATTTCCTGCGGTACATATGCGGCATTTAACACCTTCAGCAACGCGTTGCGGTGTGCCTCAGAACACAGCAACAAATTCAGGATGGAAATTTTCGAGGGTGTTTGATGGAGATGATCCACGATCTTGTAGTCACTCTTTTTAATCAACCTCATAAATTCCTCGGCGTCTTTAACAAGTAAGTCTTTTTCTACCCCACGAGGGGTCTCTTCAACGACTTTACTCTTCCCTTTATCAGTTGCATCAGCTCTGTCCGCTTTGTCCGCCACGACCTCAGGTGGTGCAAATACTCTTCCGCTGCAAGTAATTCCGCTAACGCCGACTAGGTTCTCCACAGACGACCCAAACGGTTCTAGTTCCAACTTCTGTCCGTTGCAGTATACCTCTGCCCCATAATGCCATGGGACAACATTAGTGCTTTCGAACGGTATCGGCCCAGCTTTGGTGATGGTAATCGTAGGCGGCCTGGGTGCAGAAATAGTTATCGTCTGGCGAGGGATGGTGATGGTGGCAACCTCATCATCTTGCTTCAGCATTACCTCTCCCGATCCGCTTTCGGCCCTTCGGCTAAATTGCAAGATTCCCTCGGTCATCAGACTCTGAATCCCCTCTACCAACTGTTCACATCCATCAGGACTTGTCGCATAGCCCATACACAGCTCTCCACAACCTGGAAAGAAACCCCTTTTCATCAGCTTAACTTTAACGAAGCTAAGCGGTGTCTTCAGATCTCTGACGTCAGTCAACAAATCCAAGCTCTCGTCTTCAATAACGGCATTTACTCCACCTCCCCTGTTCTTCGTGATGTTTGGCACATTATCTGAGAAATTGATGATCTTAGCGTCCACCATATCCTGCACCTTGTGCTTGAAGGCTTTGCAGTTTTCTATTGTGTGGCCTGGTGCCCCTGAGTGAAACTCACAAGTCGCATTCGCATCATAACCTGGCGGAGGTGCCCCTGTCAAGGGAGCCAGGGTTCTCTTCTGGATCAACTGTAGCTGAAGCAAAGTCTGCAATAGTTGAGCGTAAGACATGGGCGGAGTCTCGAGGTGACGGCTCGACAGAGGTGCCCTGTTCTGATACTTTCTGTACCCTTGTTGATTCGGCTGCTGCTGCTGCTGCGGCTGCGGCTGCTGTGGCTGTTGAACTGCCGGGATAGTTATGCTGGCCACCTGTTGGTGAGGGCCTTTACCCTTCCTTCGAGCGTTGGACACGATGCTCGTCTCTCCTTCCCTCCTTTTGCCACCATAAGGTTTCTTGCCTCCTCCAGCTGAGGATGAATCACCTTGAATTTCCCCCAGTTTGATTCCATTTTCAATGTGCTCACCCGTGATAATGAGATCTGAGAAGGTTCCAGACATACTGCTTACCAATTTCTCATAATAAACCCCTGGGAGGGTAGCTACGAACATTTCCACAAGCTCACGTTCAACCATCGGCGGCTGAACCCTGGTTGCCAATTCACGCCACCGCTAGGCGTATTCCTTGAACCCTTCGTTGTTCCTTTGCGACAAATTCTGCAGTTGGACTCGGTTCGGAGCCAAGTCGCTGTTATATTGGTAGTGGTGCATGAATGCTTCAGCAAGTTCCTTCCACGTGCGCACACTGGTAGGTTCCAGACTCATGTACCATTCGAGGGAGGGCCCGGACAGACTGTCTTGAAAGAAGTGCATCAGCAACTTCTCGTCCTCAGAATGAGTTGACATTTTCCGGTAGTATGATCTCAGGTGGACGCGAGGGCAAGTGGTGCCCTTGTACTTTTCAAAGTCAGGTACCTTGAACTTGGGAGGCACCTTGAAATCAGCAATCAGTCCCAACTTGGACATATCAACACCCATGGTGTTCTGGTTCTCGATATTCCTCATCTTATCCTCGAGGGCCTTGAACCTAAGCCGTGCTTCAGCAGTCAGCTCACCTTCAGCACCTCTCTGAAAGAACACATCGTCTTGACGGTCTTCTAACCACGACTGAGGCCCAAGCAGATTTCCAACACCCGCAGTGCCGTTGCCCAACCCAATATTGACGTTAGCTTCAAAATTCCCATTACCGACGCCCGTCGTATTGTCGTTGAGTCCCATGTTAGCTGTCACATTGCCGTTGGCACTGCCATTCCCCCCGGTCACGGGGACGCCATTCTGAGGAGTTTCAACAGGTGGAGGGGTAGGCACGGTCCCACCATGGAGTACGCCATTGCTATCAACCCTTGAAATCAGAGGCTGAACCAAGGTTCTGAGTTGATCCTGGCCATTGGCGACCGCTTGCATGAGCTCCATGAAGCAGTCCATCCTTTCGCGGAGTTCCTGAACATCAGTTTGCACTTGCTCCATAATTTTGGTTTGGTTCGCTCTGGTCGGATAGCGGTGGATATGTCTCTGATCAATCCTGGAACAACCTGAAACAACCTGGGAACACAAAAGGGTTAGAAAAACAACAGAGTGCTCGTTATGCAGATGTTTCATGCAAATGCAAACGTGTGTTTGTGTGTTAGGGAGGTATCCCCCGATCCTAGTGCCTGAGTGCCAGTGCTGATAATAAGAAGTTCGAGTCCAGTCATGGAAATAACATATCATATATGAAGAAAGCCCATCAAGGCGGTACACAACGTCACTGAGTACAAGCAGAATCAATAGCATGACCTCGACCAACAAGCCTGGTGATGGTCAGCATACAACAACGATCAAAACAAAAGGAATACAAATAGTCAAGCACGGCCACGGGCGCGAAACTCTTCTAACAACCCCTTCGTTTCTGTATGATCAGGCCGAGTGAGCAACCCTTCGACGAGCAACTCTCTCTGCATAATAGTGTATTGAAGACCTTCGACCGAATCTTCCCATGCTCCTTCGCCGAAACAATCTTCTAACTTCCACTTCTTGGATTCAAACGTCAGTTTGCGCTCCTTCAGGTTAGCAAGAGCCTTGTTGAGCAGGCCTTCAGCGGTGTATCGACGAGCGGTTTCTTCATCAAACCTCTTCTCACTAGCCTTCACCTGGGCTTTCAGCTTGGAGATCTGTTGCTTCAGCTTATCCTCCCGTTCTTTCCCGTTGGCTAGGGTGACCTTCCAATGCTGGTTAAACTTGGATATCCTCCGATACGCTTCGTCCAAGTGCTGCTTCTTAGTGGCCAGTACATCGTTGACAGCTTTGAAGTCTCGACCGATGCGCTCACGCTCAGCTATTTGCTTAGTCAAATCTGTCCCCAACTGGTTCACCAGCTCCGTCAGCCTCTTGAAAGAATGAACGACTTCGCTTCTCTCGCTTCTGAGCTGAGCCAATTCTTTCTCCAGTTCTTCATTGGCCTTCTTCAGCTCGTCTCGCTCAGCTAATACCTGATTGTACTGCTGAATAGGCACGATGGTAGGCTCTTCAATCACTGGAGGGCTTTCTGGCTTGGCAGGAGGGAACGACATCCCTATAGCATCTGCTCTGGCTCTGATCCACGTCACATATAGAGCGTAGGCTTGACTATTACTTTTCCCCGGCAATGGTTTTCCCCTCTTACTGATACCATTCCAAGCACGCTGAAGCTTGGACAACGTATCCCCCTCGAGAAGACCAGTGAGGTATAGAGATTCCTGCACCTCTTCATCCTTCGGCGGAGCTCTCAAAGCGTAAGCAAACTGTCGGACCAGCAGAGACGGATTATAGTTTATACATCCCTTCCTGCCTATCAAAGGCACGTTCGGAAACCCGCTGCAGCTGAAGATAATCTCAGTGCCCAACCTATCTCTGTCAAACTAGTCAATATCCTCCGCTGATAGACTCACCAAACGCTCAGACCACTCAGCTGTGGCTGCAGACGAAGCAAAGGGACCCCTCTTGGGTAGATGACTATCAAGCCATTTATAAAGCAAGGGCACACATCACGAGACATTCTTACCCCTTCTGCTCTCGTTTTTGTAGTGGATGGAATGGTAGACATCTCCTATCAAGGTAGGGACTAGATTCCCTGAAGCAAAGATGTGGAAGGCGTCGAAGTCCACAAAGTCGGGCATATTGGGGAACAGAATGATGCCATATATGCACAGAACGAGAATGGCGTTGAACACGACCCAACATCCGTCTTTGGCGCACTGCTGAGCTTTTCCCACTAAGAACTGCAAGGAGAAACCGGGAACCTTGTTCCAACTAGACAATACCAACTTGGAGGCATCCAGATGAAGTGACGGAGCTAGACTAGCCAGATTAGGCTCAGCATCCATATGGACAAAGGGCATCTGACTCTTGATAGGCACACCTAACAAATCAACATACTCCTCTAGCGTGGGTGCGAGAACAAAGTCCTGGAAAGTAAAGCATCTCAACGGAGGATCGCAGAACTGCAGCAGAGCGTGCAACCCATTCAACTCAAACACAAAGGGTTTACGAACCAAACTGAGCAATTTACCGTAAGACTTTCTGAATTCATCTCTCACAGAATCATCTGCTAAAGCTATCAAACCAGTCAGCTGAACAACATCAGGAGCAGGGAGCTTGTAAGCCACGGTCTTCCTCAGAGAACCCATAATAGCATAATAGAAGGCCAAAAATCCTGAATCGGGGGAAACGGTACCTGCAACACAGACACACGTTAATGAAATGCAAATGAGTATGCAAAGCAATGTAAAATGCAGTCATGCAGCAGGAGATCAAGGCAACTGCGCTGTGGAGATTCTGTATCAATAAAACCATAATCCTGCTCTATCAAGAACAACCCCTATATCTGATAAGAAGAAAACCCTAGTATCAGACCACAAATTTGCTCTGTCAAGAACACACATATCTGATAATAACGACCTCTGATACAGGACCATAAATCTGCTCTGTCAAGAACAAACATATTTCTAAAAATAAGGACCTCTGATATAGGACCATAACTCTGCTCTGTTAAGAACAAACATACATCTGCTGATGAGATCCTCTCATCCCAATCAAAAACCTGCTCTGTCAAGAACAAATACACATCTGTTGATGAGATCCTCTGATCCCAACCATCAATCTGCTCTGTCAAGAACAAACGTACATCTCTGAAGATAAGGTCCTCTGGTACAGGACCATAACTCTGCTCTGTCAAGAACAATCATCTGATGATGAGAACCTCTGATACTAACAAAACTGTTCACTATCAAGAAAACCAGGAAGTCTGAAGGTTAAGGTTTCCTGCAACAAACCCAACCCTGCTCACAGGTATGGACCTAAACTGACACAAGTTCGGCATCCTATGCGGTCATCAGCGTCACATACATTCAAGAGGGGTGATACGATACCCAGAAGGTGTGGCATCACCAGCTCATGAAGCGGCCTCACTCGGCTGAATCCCAAATGATCGGTCCCCAGAGTCGACAATCCTCCAAACCAACAACCCCCTCAACCCAAAGGGTTGAAAAAGAAGTCAACCGGGAGAACCTCGTCTGAGCGTGGATTTCATGAGACACTAGTGCCTGCCAAGCAAGCACGCGCCCACTAATTTCCACAACTAATGCTAGGTTCACTCAAGCCTGGGTCTGGCTGCTCACTCATCAGGATGCCCCTCCCACAACAGCACAGATAATCATATCATACTGAAAGTAAAGTGCGGGAAATAAAGTGCGATAAATAAACACAACCCAACAAGTAATCATACAAGCGCTAGGATTGACTCTCGCAAGGGACGTTGGATCCCCAAACTGACTCGAATACGGGACGTTGGATCCTAGGAAACTATCAAATCCCCAGCAGAGTCGCCAGCTGTCGCTTCCGCGAAAATAAGGTGCCGGAAAAACAGAAGAGTCGCCACCTTTCGTTATTTATCCCTCAGAGCGGGAAAGGAAACGATCGGAAAAACCTGACGAAAAGGTATAAGACAAGGCCGTCGCAACCGTTGTCTGGGTTCGGGAGTCGGTTACGCAAGGGGAAGGTATTAGCACCCCTCACGTCCATCGTACTCAATGGGATCCACGCTTGTTTGTGTTTACTGGACGAGTTGGTTTTATCTATCTACCTATCAAGGCTGGTCTGAAAGGAAAAATGACTCGGCAAAGCGTCGCGCTTTATGCCTACGTATTCTCATCAGAGAATGAGAAATTAGAGTCAACGTAGTTCGACTAACTACGGGTTACGGGGAAGGTGGCTCGCCAATACGTCAATATTGTGCCTACGTACTCTCAACAGATATGAGAGATCAGAGCTTACGTAGTTCGGGATAATACGGATTACGGGAATTCAGATTCATCTGTTTTATCGAGTAGGGTTAACAAACAGTTCCAGCAGTTGGATGTACGCAGCTCGACCCTTGGAGACTTAGGCGTTACCGTTTGCGGTAGAAATGAGAGTTAACGACACTCTTTTCTTCAGAAAAGCTTCCTTTGAATTATGGGCCCACGAGGCAAAAAAGGTTTGAAGTTTGTTTTCTGTCTTTTACGGAAGAACTGTTTTTTATGGTTGTTTGCAACTAGTATCGCACTAGAGACTATGACCTGAGAGTGAATGTGTCGCATGTCACCCAAAGGGTACCATACTAAACCTCCAGACTGTTGAAAAGAAACTCTCCAACAATCCTTTCTCAGATAGCTTAAGGCTCGTAACGTACGACGTCAATTAACCTTTATTACTGTATTTTACTTTGTTTTGAGATGAGAAGAGAGAACAGGCTCAACTAAGGGGAGACTATCAAGTCCTAATGTTATCATGCCAAGGATTCTTCCTATGGTGGAAGTTTGAAACAGGGATCTCCTAGAAGTTATCATGCATAGGTTTCAACCTAAAGTTCTAATCATCACTTCCTTGTCAAAGGAAGTGAGATTCCTAGGGGATCATGTCAATGATAAACAGAAACAGATAAAGCATCAGCTTAAACAGTAAACAGTAAACGACTGTAAAATGCATGCAATGCAAGTGAGGGAGGAAATGTGTGTGGGGCATCAGCCTCCACAAGCTCATCTCAACCTCAAGCCAAGTATGAATAACTGCAATCATAAAGAAGAAATAACAAGCTATCAAGCAAAATATAATAACTGCAATCATACAGAAGAAATGAAATCAAATGCCATCAAGCAAATAACAAACCACATAGGCAAGGGAGCTGGGCTCTATCGAATACCCGCAAGCAAAGCCATACAGTAAAAATACAAGCAGAGGGAGCAACTCAACCTCTAGTGCAATCATCCTCCTAGCTTAAGTCAATCTAGATATGAACCTATTCTAATGCATCAAGCAAGTCAAACAAGGCACATCAGTACAGAAAAGAAAATAGATCAACCACTCCTACAATTAAACCAACTCCTTTGACAGCAATTCAGTCATCAATCTTCAACAACTCTTCAGGGCTATCATCTTCAATAGCAAGTATCAACTTGCTTCTCCAAGGTTTCAATACATCAAACATAAGTATCCACTTGTTCCCTCTCCAAGCCTCAGCTCTTCAGTCAACTCCACCTTCAGGCTTCACTCATGACTACAAGTATCAACTTGTTCTTTCATGGACTCAGTGTATCAACATGAGTGTCAACTTATCCTTTATTCCTCAAGCCTCAGCTCTTCACTCAATCTCAATTTGATCTTCTTCACAAGTGTCAACTTGTTCTCTTCATCTATAAGCTTCAGCTCTCTTTGCTTTACCAATATCAACTTGGTCTTCTTCACCTATAAGCTTCAGCTTCTCAAGGTAATCTCCAAACACAAAGAAGTATCAACTTCATCCTTCAATCTTCTTCAAGCCAGGAACTCCATCCTCTAACAAGGGAGAGAGATGCATCCATCAAGAGAAAAGTGGGGATGATTGGTAGCAGAGTGAAGACCAAAGGTCACCACTAAGCCTCCTATCATCAGAGAAAGGGACCCTCAAAGGTTCTACCATCTTGCCAAGAGCCACACATCCTACCAAAGGAGGGATGAGGCCTTTACAAGGGGACCTTACATCATAGGGAAGAATGGAAGTGATCAACACCTTCCATGTTTATGAAAGAAGAGAATCTATCTAGAAGCTCTGCCTACAAAACCCTAATCTTAATACCTAATCAAAACTACACCAAAAGAAGGGAAGATCTTCAAATCCAAGCCTCTTCAAGCAATCCAATGCATCTTCAACTTGTCTTCATCATCACCCAAGAACAATCAAAGCAAAAATAGAAAACTACCTTGAAAATTCCTACAAAAATTCCTAAGGGACCCTAATTCAATCATGAGTCTATCCTACAAAAATCAAAGGTTGAATCATCCACCTAGTTGTACAAATACAATCTAAACCACAAGGTGTCAACCATAAACCCTAAAAATGGAACTTCTAAAGGTTTCAACTTAAACTACCAATTATATTCATCACAAAAATGTGAGAAAAATCTATGGGGAGCATGCATATCTATGCTAACTACTCACAAAAAATCAAGACCAAAATCATCATCACATGATCACACAAAATTCCACAATATCAACCATCAAGCATGACTATTTTAATATCAATTAAAATGTGAAAATTCCCATAAAATCAGAAAATGCATGAAATAAAAATATTTTTTATCTAAAAAATACTAGATTCTATCATGAATTCAATGCAAAAAGAATGGGGTCAATTGAATCATTTTTCCATTTTTTTATGATTTTATCAAGAACCATGAATAAAATGAAAAAAATAAAGAAAATCAAAATAAAATGAACAAGCACACGGTACAGATAGTAAGCAAAAGCAGTTCATTCTATGGATTGGGCCATAAGGGGGGGTGCAGATATCAACTAATGCATTAAGCCCAAATCAGCACATAAATGATACACATCGTTTCATTAAAGTTCAGACTCTTCACAAACTGAGGAGCACGCGTGGCCGTTGGATGAGGTTCCCAGTCCAAGTCAAACCATGATCCAAGGGCTCAGGGATCATCTTCCCCAATTCAAACTTCTGCAACTCAAGTCACCTGCGCGCCCAAAACCACCGCCGGTGACTTTCTCCGGTCACCAATCCACAACCCTAGTTTGCCATAGAGTCCACCATAGGCCACAATCCCTTAATGAAACATGTCCCAAATCTCACAAGGAACTCAACCATACCATTAATTCTCTCTGAAACCTCAAGATTCGCAAGAACCAACTCTCAACCAAAAATGGTAACAACCCTAATTGGTCCCTAATTCTCAAATTAATGATCTGAAATCCTTTCTACACCGTTCTACAATGCATCTAACATCCTAATTCCTATTAATTCTAACTAAAACAAGCTAGAGATTGAAGGTTACCAACCTGAAAAATTCGTGTGCACAGAAGTAGCAAGCCTTCAAATCAAGCCTTCTAATGCCCCAGACTCCTTCAGTGAATCACTTCCAAGCTTCTGTACGCAATAGAATTGATTGAAATGGCTTCAATTCTTGGATTCGAATCTGAGTTGCAGGTGGAAAAATTTGAGCTCAAGAACACCAATCAGCCACGAATTTCCCTTGATTATGATCTGGAATCATTCCCTAGCATCCATGGAAGAGATTGCAATCAAGAAAATGGATGGAAAGTGAGTGAAATGATGTAACCGAATTCAGTTGTAAGTAATGAAATTTCAATCTCAATCTCTGCTCTCTCCTTCAATCTTCACCAACCTTTCATCTGAACCTCTTCTACATCATATATAGGCCATGTATGAGTGATCTAGAAACCTCTAGATCCTTCTAATGAGAAGTTCAATCTCTCATGTCATGAGAATTTCAATCACATGCCATGGTATGTGTAACACCCATTTTATTTATTTAGTCATTTTGGTGTTAATTTAATTATTTTATGTTGGTGTGCCCTTAGGTGGGGTGTGTTGGTATATGATTGGTGAGTACCCTTGATATGTAAGGATCATTGGTGGTGTGGAGATAATAATATAATAATTAATAGTAATATTGGTGGTATTATTATTATTATTATTATTATTATTATTAGTATGAATATTATTATTGGTCGGTGTCCCTGATATGGGAGAATTATTGGTGGTGAATTGGTGTAGATATAATAATATAATAACTAATGGTAATATTGGTGGTGCTTTGGTGTGAATATGATAATATAATGAATAATAGTAATATTGGTGGGGATATTATTATTATTATTATATTTATTATATTTATCATTATTATTATTATATTATTTTTATTAATATTATTATTATTATTGGTGTGATAATATTATTATTATTATAATTATAATCATTGTTGGGTGTATCACTATTATTATTATTATGTTGAATATTACTATAATATTATAATAGTATTATATTATATTATATTATATTATTATTATTATAATGATTATTATAATTATTATTATTAGAATTATTATTGGGAATATTAGTGGTTGGAATAAGTAAAATAAGAGGTGGAAGGGTTATTGGGAAGTTAGAATGGAAATATGAAAAGTCACGATAGAAACCGTGAGGAAGGAAATATGAAGGGGTAGCAAGGAGATATTAGAAAAGTTGGAATGGAGAGGAAAGGGATTACCATAGGCGTGGGATATTGGTGTGATAATAATAATAATAATATTATTATTATTATTATTATTATTATTACTATTATTATTATTAGTGTTATTATTATTATTATTATTAAAAGTATTATTGTGATTATTGGAGAGATAATAATATTATTATTATTGTTATTATTAATAGTATTATTATTATTAAGATTATTATTATTATTATTATCATTATTATTATTATTATTAGAATTATTAATATTATTATTATTATTTTGGTGAGATAATAATAATATTATTATTATTATTATTATTATTATTATTATTATTATTATTATTATTATTATTAATATGTGGTATTATTAATATTAGTAAGATTATATTAGTATTATTATTATTAAGATTATTAATATTATATTATCTTATTAGTTATTATTATTGGGATTAGAATAATTAAAAGGGAAATAGAATATGAGGGGTTAGGAGAGTTACGATACATTTTAGAAAATTGAGAAAAAAGAGCGATAGAAAGAGAGAAGAGGAAACAACGAGGAAAGTGAAAAAGAACGAAGGAAAAAGGGAACGAACAACGGAAGAGGAAGGAGAAGGCCAAGAGACCAATTCTAGGAGGAATTCTATCGATCGACCAATTGTCAAGGTAAGGGGGGAGAAATTTGATTGGGAATGGTTTATACATGTATATGGTAGAGGGGATTCCTTAACCCCGTAGGAATTTATCGTTATATAAAGTTTTATATTGGCATGCTATGATTATTGTTGATGTTGGGGGATTGATGAATGCTGATGATGCATTTTGGGGTATATATATATATATATGGTGATGATAGTAACTGTAATGTTGAGCCATTTTGTTGGATTGTTGATGTTATTGTAGTATTGATCCATTTTGTTGGATTGTTGATGTTACTGTAGTGTTGATAGTAACTAGGAATATAAAGCTGATGAGATTATGTGTTGTTACCGTAGTGTTGGCAATGACCATGATTATAACTTTGGGAAAGTTATATGTTGTTTCCCTATAGTGTCGTTAATGACTATGGTTAGGACCTTGGTGAGATTCAGAGTGACTCTGAAGTGTCGGTAATGTACCGTAATGTCGGTTCTAGAGTAGAAATTATAGGATAATTGGTAAGTATAATATCTATTGGCATGTTTGTGATTGTGGATTGATGTTGATGAATTATTGATTTTGGTGTATAGGCTGAGGTGTTGGTTTAGGGAGGTTCTGAGTAACCTCAGAGACTTTTGGGGAGATGTCTGAATTGGTCTCGTGTGATCCTTCTAGCCTTGCTGTAGTGTGAAAATGATGAGTATGGGATATAACTTGTGTACTTGGTGATAGTACGCGTTTCCCTTAATATTGTTGGTGAGCAATTAGTTAATGTATATGTGTGTAGTGATCAGTAGGATCGTGTATCCCCGAGTGGGGGGGGGGGGGGGGGGACGTAGTTATATCCGGTGTGATAGTATGAATTCGTTTACTATCTGATTGATTTATATGGTGTTGGTGTAATATATCTATACATATGCATTGTTGTATGATGATATGATCAGGAGGATCGTGTGCACTTAGCGTGCCAGAATATAATAATTATGCATTGGTGTCTTGCATATCATGGTGTTTTGGTGGGATGAATCATGTCTCAGGAGGAGCGTAAGTGATTCATCTGTACTCCTTTGTGGAGAATGGTGGGGGATAGATCATGTCTCAGGAGGAGCGTAAGTGATCTATCCAGGTTCGATTGAATGAACCAATGAGTCGGTACCGCATGCATGGTGTTGAGTTGCATTTTGCATTATAATATGTTATATTGTAATTTGAACAGTAGGTTCGTTGTGTGGCGTTGTTGGGGTGAATATTGGTGTTGGTGTATTGTACTACCTTATTTACATGTACTACATTACCATTATATTTTTGATCATGATTTCTCACCCCTTTGTTGTTGTTGTGTCTGTACTTCTCCGGAAGTACAGATAATCCAGGTACTTAGATAGCTTGGATGGTGGTGTGCCAGTCGAGTCTAGGATGCTCTGATACGTAACACGGGATATGGGTGCTTTAATTGTTTTATGTCAAATTTGTTGTAATCCTGTGACGTATCACATTTTTAGTGAATTATAATAATAAAGATTTTTATGAAATCTGGCGGATGGCCGAGAATGTTGGAATAATGTTTTCCGCTGTAATATTTTTGAAAAGGATGAATAAAGTATTTTTATAAAAATTTGGTGATGTGATATCCCACTATTTTGGTGAAGAACTCTGATGTTTATTTATAATGTTTATATTTTATTTAATTTGGGAAGTGGGGTGTTACAATTGGTATCAGAGCAGGTCGGTCCGTCCGGCCAGTGTTGTTGAGTCGAGTTGAGTCTGTCCTTTAGGATGGAGTTGAATATCTTTTAACCTGGTGTTGTGGTTTAAATCCCTAGTATGCGGCATGTGTGTGAAAACACTGTCGGTACATGTTGTTGTCTAACTTCGTTGGCAGAAGAGGAATGATTCCAGTGGGGGAGAAGTTTGTATTTCTCCGGAATGCTACGGTGTGGTGGCTTAGTATGTTGAGGAATGCTATCATAGTTTGGTAAAGAGGGTTTTTACCCCATCATGATTTCGGCTGTCTATTAACAAATTGAGGAACTGATCACCCTTAATCTCTTGTTAATAGTGGACAGGATTGTGTTGGATGGGATAGACGCGTCTTGCAAGCTTGGGTAGCGTAAACAGTGAATAGTCTCGAGTTAAGCTAAATGCTTAAGGGATTATTTTGAGGAATTTGGCGTAAGACGGTGTTGAAGTGTCTATTTTGACTGAAACTTCGAATGAGAAGGAAAGTGAGAAAAATTGGGATTTGTCAATTATTCGCGATTGCCGGAGGTTTCCAGATGAGGTAGGTGATTTACTATCAGAGTGTGAAGTAAAGCTCACACGTTGCCTTTGTTGTTGGAACGAGTCTGATATTAGTGACTCCATATGGTGTGTTTTCGTTGGGATTGGAGAAGTTGAAGAGTCAACTTGAAGATCTGCCGGAAGAGAAGTTCTTTCGTTTGAGTGTATTACCGTAAGGTGCGCCAATTTTGTTGGTTAAACAGACAGAGGGTTTTGTGAAGCCTTGGGTGAACTATAAATAAGTGGACAAGGTGACTATCAAGGATAGGTGTTCGCTTCCAAGAACTAATGAGTTGATGGAGCAAATGATCGAAGGATGTGATTTCCGTAGTCGTGAGATCTTGAGTAGAGTTGTTGTGGTTGTGGTATCAAAGATCGATGGTTGTATCACAACGGGAGGCCCCAAGACCTACTGTTGAGATTAGAAGTAATCGGGCTTTAAAATATTCAAAAGATTGAAAGTGTGTTGGATGGCCTCCTAAGTATAAAATTGTTGTTGTACGTCGAATTCCGGGATCGCAGCTTTTTACGGAATCGAAATCGGACACTCGGAAGTCGGGTAACGGTCGAAAAGAGGATTTTGGGACTGTCATGTTCGCCTGGCGAGCATACTGGCGAACGTTCGCTGCGGTGTTCGCCTGGCGAAGGGGTCCTGGGCAAAAAATGTTATTCTGGTGTTTTTGCCGTAACGGGAGAACCGTAACTCGGAATGACGCGCGATTCGAAGCGTTGGAAAGCTATTGAAATTATCTATGAGATGGTGAAGTATTGACATGGATTTAAGCTATTTATTGATGAAGTGTGTTTGAATGTTGTGGTAAGGACGGGCGGTACGGTACGTGTTCCCGCCATAACTCACAACTTGTTTGTCCATTTGGCATGGGATCTTCTTTAATTATTTATATAAGGCGTTGGTTGTGATAATAAATGATATTTTAAGGTATTCGAAGAGTATAGAGGATTATGTTGAGCATAAGGAACTGGAGTTATCAGTGTTGGAAAAAGAGCGGTGATATACTTCCGTAAGGAAAGTTCTGCCGAATCCGATAAAACTAATTGTGGTGTTTGTGATGCTTGTTGATATAATTAGGGGATTTACTAAAGACAACTTCAGCGAGTTTCAATTATGCAAAAGGCAACTTGAAGTATATAAGAGAAATCATCCGACCAGTGATTTAGAGTTGGTTACTATTGTGGTTGTACCGGAACCGGAGGCTTCGAAAGTTCAGACTGAGATCGGAGATGTTTGGTGATCTTAAGAGTTTAAGGTGTTTGTTTAATTTGATTAAGACGAATGTGAGGCATAGGAAATAATTGGTACTTCGGATGGAGTACGGCTTCGAGTTGAATTACCATTCGGGTAAAGTGCATGTGGTAGATGATGCGGTGAGTTGGAAATGTCTGCGTATACCGAAGTTGACGGTGAGAAGAGTTAGAACTGACTGAGCAATTTTATAATATGAGTTTGGTGGGCGAATAGACCTCTTATGGAGTTAAGCGTTTATTGTTAGACCTGACGAGTGGTATGCTTGAGTTGGTGAATTAGTTGAATTTGATAAATTAGAGCCGAAGAGTGGATTGTCGGGTTTGTGGAAATAATACCACGAGGTGTTATGGTAGAGTATGTGTACCAGATTTTGTTGAGGGGAGTAGAAGTACTCGTGAAGAAATACATTAGGGTAGATGGAGTACCCATCCCGGTGCTATGAAGAAGTAACCGAATTTGAGTAGATTTTTTTTGGTGACCATAGATGAGGAGAGCAGCAGTTGAGGTTGAATATGCTGGTTAGAATAACCGAAATTCGAAGAGTGAACATCAGAGACTATTGAGTCTGATGCAGCCTTTGAATATTCTAGAGTGGGAATCAGGTAGTATTTTTGCGGAGTTGGTGTTGAGATTTCCAAATAATTGGGAAGATATAATTTTAATTTGGGTTGTTGCGAGTGGATTAACTATTCCGTGTTGAGGATATATGAGATGCATATTGAGTAAGTGGTGAAGTTAGATGAGATACTGACAAATATTATGTCAGATGGGAATTGAGGTTTATATTGAGATTTTGGAGGGGCTTACAGGAAACTTCGGGTACTAAGTTGAAGTTGAGTTCGACTTACCATCCGCAAACTGATGGTAAGTCATAGAGGATTATTGAGTCTGTAGAGAATTGGTGAGAGCGTGGGTGTTGGATCAAGGTGGATCGTGGGATGATTAACTACCGTTGATTGAATTACCTATAATAACGGTTACCATCCTAGTGTCGAAATGACACTATATGTGACTTGGTGAGGTAGGGGGTATAGGAATCTACTGTGTTGGAATGGGTCGAGTGAGAGTGTTGTGCTCAGACCTGAAAATTATGTTGGAGATGGCTGAGAAGATCAAGAGGATCCAAGGAAAAATGTGTTTTGAGAGTCACGCCGGTGACTGATGTTGGTCGAACTTCGAAGTCTTAGAAGTTCGCACCGTGTTCTGTGGTTTGTATCAGAGTGGCGCAGCAGAGGCATGGGAGGAGTAACATGTTAGACTATTTTTCCGTTGCCGTCGTGAATTGGCATGACGTGTTTCGTGTGTCTTGTTGAGAAAGTACATTGAATCAGGTGGATGATGTACTAGTGGAAAATAATTTGAGTGTTGAGGCATTGCTGGTTCGTTTTGACGAACAGAAGTCAACTCCGAGGGGAGGAGACATCTTTGGTGGAAATGGTTTGGGGAAGTGCTGCAAAGGCAGTGCGACCTGGGAATTGGGATGAAGGATGCGGGAAGCCTATCCGGAATTGTTCCATCAGGCAATTTTCGAGGACGAAAATAATTAAAGTGGGGGAGAGTTGTAACACCCATTTTATTTATTTAGTCATTTTGGTGTTAATTTAATTATTTTATGTTGGTGTGCCCTTAGGTGGGGTGTGTTGGTATATGATTGGTGAGTACCCTTGATATGTAAGGATCATTGGTGGTGTGGAGATAATAATATAATAATTAATAGTAATATTGGTGGTATTATTATTATTATTATTATTATTATTATTATTATTATTATTATTATTATTATTATTATGAATATTATTATTGGTCGGTGTCCCTGATATGGGAGAATTATTGGTGGTGAATTGGTGTAGATATAATAATATAATAACTAATGGTAATATTGGTGGTGCTTTGGTGTGAATATGATAATATAATGAATAATAGTAATATTGGTGGGGGTATTATTATTATTATTATATTTATTATATTTATCATTATTATTATTATATTATTTTTATTAATATTATTATTATTATTGGTGTGATAATATTATTATTATTATAATTATAATCATTGTTGGGTGTATCACTATTATTATTATTATGTTGAATATTACTATAATATTATAATAGTATTATATTATATTATATTATATTATTATTATTATAATGATTATTATAATTATTATTATTAGAATTATTATTGGGAATATTAGTGGTTGGAATAAGTAAAATAAGAGGTGGAAGGGTTATTGGGAAGTTAGAATGGAAATATGAAAAGTCACGATAGAAACCGTGAGGAAGGAAATATGAAGGGGTAGCAAGGAGATATTAGAAAAGTTGGAATGGAGAGGAAAGGGATTACCATAGGCGTGGGATATTGGTGTGATAATAATAATATTATTATTATTATTATTATTATTATTATTACTATTATTATTATTAGTGTTATTATTATTATTATTATTAAAAGTATTATTGTGATTATTGGAGAGATAATAATATTATTATTATTGTTATTATTAATAGTATTATTATTATTAAGATTATTATTATTATTATTATCATTATTATTATTATTATTAGAATTATTAATATTATTATTATTATTTTGGTGAGATAATAATAATATTATTATTATTATTATTATTATTATTATTATTATTATTATTATTATTATTATTATTATTATTATTAATATGTGGTATTATTAATATTAGTAAGATTATATTAGTATTATTATTATTAAGATTATTAATATTATATTATCTTATTAGTTATTATTATTGGGATTAGAATAATTAAAAGGGAAATAGAATATGAGGGGTTAGGAGAGTTACGATACATTTTAGAAAATTGAGAAAAAAGAGCGATAGAAAGAGAGAAGAGGAAAGAACGAGGAAAGTGAAAAAGAACGAAGGAAAAAGGGAACGAACAACGGAAGAGGAAAGAGAAGGCCAAGAGACCAATTCTAGGAGGAATTCTATCGATCGACCAATTGTCAAGGTAAGGGGGGAGAAATTTGATTGGGAATGGTTTATACATGTATAGGGTAGAGGGGATTCCTTAACCCCGTAGGAATTTATCGTTATATAAAGTTTTATATTGGCATGCTATGATTATTGTTGATGTTGGGGGATTGATGAATGCTGATGATGCATTTTGGGGTATATATATATATGGTGATGATAGTAACTGTAATGTTGAGCCATTTTGTTGGATTGTTGATGTTATTGTAGTATTGATCCATTTTGTTGGATTGTTGATGTTACTGTAGTGTTGATAGTAACTAGGAATATAAAGCTGATGAGATTATGTGTTGTTACCGTAGTGTTGGCAATGACCATGATTATAACTTTGGGAAAGTTATATGTTGTTTCCCTATAGTGTCGTTAATGACTATGGTTAGGACCTTGGTGAGATTCAGAGTGACTCTGAAGTGTCGGTAGTGTACCGTAATGTCGGTTCTAGAGTAGAAATTATAGGATAATTGGTAAGTATAATATCTATTGGCATGTTTGTGATTGTGGATTGATGTTGATGAATTATTGATTTTGGTGTATAGGCTGAGGTGTTGGTTTAGGGAGGTTCTGAGTAACCTCAGAGACTTTTGGGGAGATGTCTGAATTGGTCTCGTGTGATCCTTCTAGCCTTGCTGTAGTGTGAAAATGATGAGTATGGGATATAACTTGTGTACTTGGTGATAGTACGCGTTTCCCTTAATATTGTTGGTGAGCAATTAGTTAATGTATATGTGTGTAGTGATCAGTAGGATCGTGTATCCCCGAGTGGGGGGGGGGGGACGTAGTTATATCCGGTGTGATAGTATGAATTCGTTTACTATCTGATTGATTTATATGGTGTTGGTGTAATATATCTATACATATGCATTGTTGTATGATGATATGATCAGGAGGATCGTGTGCACTTAGCGTGCCAGAATATAATAATTATGCATTGGTGTCTTGCATATCATGGTGTTTTGGTGGGATGAATCATGTCTCAGGAGGAGCGTAAGTGATTCATCCGTACTCCTTTGTGGAGAATGGTGGGGGATAGATCATGTCTCAGGAGGAGCGTAAGTGATCTATCCAGGTTCGATTGAATGAACCAATGAGTCGGTACCGCATGCATGGTGTTGAGTTGCATTTTGCATTATAATATGTTATATTGTAATTTGAACAGTAGGTTCGTTGTGTGGCGTTGTTGGGGTGAATATTGGTGTTGGTGTATTGTACTACCTTATTTACATGTACTACATTACCATTATATTTTTGATCATGATTTCTCACCCCTTTGTTGTTGTTGTGTCTGTACTTCTCCGGAAGTACAGATAATCCAGGTACTTAGATAGCTTGGATGGTGGTGTGCCAGTCGAGTCTAGGATGCTCTGATACGTAACACGGGATATGGGTGCTTTAATTGTTTTATGTCAAATTTGTTGTAATCCTGTGACGTATCACATTTTTAGTGAATTATAATAATAAAGATTTTTATGAAATCTGGCGGATGGCCGAGAATGTTGGAATAATGTTTTCCGCTGTAATATTTTTGAAAAGGATGAATAAAGTATTTTTATAAAAATTTGGTGATGTGATATCCCACTATTTTGGTGAAGAACTCTGATGTTTATTTATAATGTTTATATTTTATTTAATTTGGGAAGTGGGGTGTTACAGTATGCTCCCTTCTGCTAACAGCTTGAAATCATTCTCAATTCCTTCCAATTTCTCCCCTCATGACATTTTGGAAGTGTTTGGCTTGCAAGGGACCTTGATTATGCCTTGAATTTAGGTTTTGCAAATGTTACTTATGATGTAAGTAACTACTTTTCAAAGCAAGTCCACAAATTAAACTTCAATTCAAAAATGTGGCTAAACCAATGTTCTTAAAATGTTTTTTAGAGTCAAAATGACCTATTACATGCCTTGGTTTGGACATGTAGATCAAAAATATCAATTTCCAACTTTGATTCATTTGAAAATCCCCCTTATTTTAGGTCATTTTTGCAACTTTGAGCTACAAGAAATTCCAACATCTCATGACCTCTTGACTAGCCTTAAAACATCATTTTGAACAAGTTTTATGTTGAACATTTTCCCATTTGAAGCTTGGAAATGGGAGTTATGGCCTTATGCTTGAAATGACCTATAATCTCCAAATGACCAAAATACCCTTGACTTGTCAAAGCCATAACTTGAGTTCTACAAATCCTATCAAGGACTTCTAGTACTCTCTAGAAATCTAATAGGATAAGGAACAACATTCATGTTGACCAAAAGTTCATAAGAATCATCCTTCTAGGGCAAAAGTTGGATGTAAGTTGGGTAACTTTCAATCCCCCAAATTCACATACCTCAGATGACCTGTAACTTGTCAAAGTCACAACTGGAGTTCTACAAATCCTATCAAGGACTTCTAGCACTCAAATTAAAGCTAAGACCATGCTCTACAACATTTATGTTGGGGGTAAGATGATATGACAATCACATCTTGAGCTAAACTGCCTTGAAGATAGGGGTCAAACTAGGGGATTTTACACTGTCAAGCCTTAGAAACCCTAGCTTGAAACTTCTCAAACTCTTCAATCATGATGAGTTGACCTTGGAATCACCCTTATAACATCTCAATGCATCAATCCATGACCACATGGCTCTTGGATTAGGTCTCAACCTTCTTCAAATCATCAGTTGACTTAGGGTTGACCCAGTCAAACCCTAGCTGCACCAATCATGGCTGAGGCTTCTTAATCTTGCACAATGACCTGTCTAGGCCTCAAAGTGATCTCCAACACTTATCATGAGCTATCTCAAGGCTTCAAGTCTAACTTCATGGCTTCAGAATCATCTGATGACTTCCCCATAACTCTCAAGCTAGGAGACACACACACTTGGTTTCAACCACTCTCTCTGAGGGTCTTTTAACTTCTCTGACAAGGATATCAACCCTTGAATATCTGAATAACCTTCTTAGCTAGCTTCATAGTCTTGTGTAGCTCTTGATTGGTAATCATACCTCTTGATCTCCTGCATACATGCAAATGATAATGCTAATGTGAATGAAATGAAACATAAGCTAGGTAAAGAAAAGTCGAGCAAATTTTGGGGTGCAACACCAGGGTGCCTGCTTTGATGCCAATTGAAATTCTGTCAAGTACACGATGGATGTTATCACAGATGTTATGACATACACTATAACATAGGCTACTGAACTTACTAATAAGCTATAATTGGAAAGTAGTGAATAACACAAGAGATTGTTCACCCAGTTCAGTGTCAACCTGTTGCGGTGAGAATCGTGATACCAAGCTATTGATTAACTTGAATCTTAATTCTTAAATTCACTACCGGACTTTAATTTATCCAAAGGAAAGGTCTAAAGAAAGAAAAACCCTTTTCGCGATGTTACAACAACACTAAGAGATTCGGGGATCGGGGGTTGGTTATGCCTAGGGTAGGTATTTCACATCCTAGACATCTGTAGTACTCTACAGGAACCTTTTGTTTGTTTGCATGCTAATACTTGCTAAATGTTTGCTTATGGCTTGGGATTGGGTATAAGGTTAAGGTAAAGACCTAAGGATATTTTCTAAGTTTGCTCGCAAGGACGTCGCATCCTCTGCCTATGTATCCTAACTAGGATAGAATCAGAGCAATCGTAGTTCACCTCACTAGGGTTAAAGAGCACTTGATTATGATCAAGGTTCAAAGGGGAATAAACATAATAATGCTTGTGTAGAGTTTATCCAAACTCTCTATATCTACATTGAACACTCAAGAAAGGGTGTCGCTTCCGCGAAAATAAGGTGTCGGCAAAACAGAAGAGTCGCCACCTTTCGTTATTTATCCCTCAGAGCGGGAAAGGAAACGATCGGAAAAACCTGACGAAAAGGTATAAGACAAGGTCATCGCAACCATTGTCTGGGTTCGGGAGTCGGTTACGCAAGGGGAAGGTATTAACACCCCCCACGGGGCAAAAAGGTTTGAAGTTTGTTTTCTGTCTTTTACGGAAGAACTGTTTTTTATGGATGTTTGCAAGTTGCAACTAATATCGCACTAGAGACTATGACCTGAGAGTGAATGCGTCGCATGTCACCCAAAGGGTGCCATACTAAACATCCAAGCTGTCGAAAAGAACTCTCCAACAACTCTTTCTCAGATAGCTTAAGGCTCGTAATGTACAACGTCAGTTAACCTTTATTACTGTATTTTGATTTGTTTTGAGATGAGAAGAGAGAACGAACAGGTTCAACTAAGGGGAGACTATCAAGTCCTAATGTTGTCATGCCAAGGATTCATCCTATGGTTGAGGTTTGAAACAGGGAACTCCTAGAAGTTATCATGCATGGGTTTCAACCTAAAGTTTTAATCATCACTTCCTTATCAAAGGAAGTGAGATTCCTAGGGGATCATGTCAATGATAAACAGAAACAGATAAAGCATCAGCTTAAACAGTAAACAGATATACAGTAAAATGCATGCAATGCAAGTGAGGGAGGAAATGTGTGTGGGGCATCGGCCTCCACAAGCTCGTCTCAACCTCAAGCCAAGTATGAATAAATGTAATCATAAAGGAAAATATGCTATCAAGCAAAATACAAGTGACTGTAATCATACAGAAGAAGTCCCAGGCTATCAAGCACACACAAACCACATAGGCAAGGGAGCTGGGCTCTACCGAATACCCACAAGCAAAGCCATACAATAACAATACAAGCAGAGGGAGCAACTCAACCTCTAATGCAATCATACTCCTAGCTTAAATCAATCTAAACATGAACTTATTCTAATGCATCAAGCAAATCAAACAAGGCACATCAATACATTTGCACAGAAAGCAACCAGACAGGAAAGAAAGCAAATCAACAGCTTAACAGCCTCACAACAAAGCAATCTCCTGACAGCAGTTCAGTCCTCAGTCTGTAACTGTTCTTCAAGTCTTTCATCTTCAATAGCAAGTATCAACTTACTTCTTCTAGCTTCTAAACTATCAAACATAAGTATCAACTTATCCTTCTTCTTCAAGCCTCAGCTCCAAAGTAAACCCCACCTTCAGGCTTCACTCCTAATATCAAGTATCAACTTGGACCCTGCAGGCTCTCAATGTATCCACATAAGTATCAACTTATGCTTTCTTCTTCAAGCCTCAGCTCTTCACTCAATTTCAATTTGATCTCCTCCACAAGTGTCAACTTGCTCTTCTGGACCTTCAAGCTTCAGCTCTCTCCTCCTTACAAGTACCAACTTGCTCTTCCTGATCTACAAGCTTCAGCTCCTAAGGGTAGTCTTCAAACACAAAGAAGTGGTAACTTCTAGCCCTCAATCTCTTCAAGCAAGGAACTCCATCCTCTATCAAGGGAGAAAGATTCATCTAACAAGAGCAAAGTTTGGGATGATTGACAGTAGAGTGAAGACCAAAGGTCACCACTAAGCATCCTATCATCAGAGAAAGGGACCCTCAAAGGTTCTACTAGCTTGTAAAGAGCCACACATCCTACCAAAGGAGGGATGAGGCCTTTACAAGGGGACCTTACATCATAGGGAAGAATGGAAGTGATCAACATCTTCCATGTTTATGAAGAGAGAGAGAGTCTATCTAGAAGCTCTGCCTACAAACCCTAATCTTAACACCTAATCAACACTACACCAAAAGAAGGGGAGATCTTCACATCCAAACTTCTTCATTCAATCCATGGTAGCCCAAACTTGTCTTCAACATCATCCAAGAACAAGAGAGACAAAACCCTAATCTAAGGGAACTAAAGAAGTCATTCTAGTTGAATTAGTGCATTAGAATCATCCAAAGTTAGCACCTAAGCTAAAATAAAAAAAAATAGTAAACTACATTGTAATTCCTACAAGAATTCCTAAGGGATCCTAATTCAATCATGAATCTACCATACAAAATTCAGAGGTTGAATCATCCACCAAGTTCTAGATATAAAACCTAAATCATAAGGTATTAACCATAAACCCTAAAAATGGAGCTCCTAAAGGTTTCAACCTAAAACTACCACTTACATTCATCACAAAAATGTGAGAAAAATCTAGGGGGAACATGCATATCTATGCTAGCTACACACAAAAAATCAAGGCAAGAATCATCATCACATGATCAAACCAAATTCAACAAAATAAAGCATCAACCATGGTCATTTTAATATCAATTAAAATTCAAAAATACACATAAAATCAAAAAATGCATGAAATGTTAATATTTTTTTCTCTAAAAAAACTAGATTCAATCATGAATCCATGGAAAAAATAATGGAATTAATTGAGTCATTTTTCAATTTTTCATGAATTATTCAATAACCATGAATGAAATGAGAAATTAAAAGAAAATAATGAGAAATTGATAGGCGCGTGGTGTGAATAGCAACAAAATTCAGTTTATTTCAGTGTTGGGCCCAAAAAGGGGTGTTGGTAGCAATCTGTGTTTTAAGCCCATGACCAACATTTAAATGAAATGCATCGTTTTATATCAACTCAGAATCCTTCACAAAATTTGAATCACTCGTGGCCGTTGGATCCTTCCCAGGTCAAAGTCTTCAGCCCAATCCAATGGCTACCTAGTCGTCTTCTTCCTTTTGAATGTTGGAGGGAAAGAAACCATGGAAGTTCAGAGCTTCAACTCTATCTTCCCCAAATCGGACTTCATCAATACTCCATCAAAAACCAAAATTAAAAACACTAATCCACTCCATTTTTCCCACTGAATCTAACCATGCTAATCAATAACATTGAAACTCATCCTAACTCAAATCACGATTAAAATCTCAGAAATCACTCAAGAATCAAATCACACCAAACTCCAAATTATGGTGTCTAACATCATCACCATGCTTCACTGAGTTGATTCCACTATCATACTAAGATTAACTCTCAAGAATCACCAAGATATCAGCATGAACAGAATTTGTGTCATCTTACTTATTGCCTCTAAATCGATCCAATTGTTACCAAAAAGCTCCCTACATCAATCTACATTGCATCTATCATAACAATTCCTATTGATTATGCTTAAATTAAGCTGCACGATGAAAAGTACATACCTGTAAATTCTTGATGAACATAGTGGTTAAATCTTCAAATCAACCTTCAATAAGCTCCAGATTCCTTCACTAGCATCTAATCAACCTTCTGTATGCAAAGAAATGAGCTGAAACCTCGTGGATTCTTGAACCCAATTCTGAGTTGCAAGCTTCAAACTCCAATGGCCAACTCACCATTCTCCCACAATTTTGCCTCGAATTTGATCTGGAATCAACCACCAACCCTAGAGCAAGCTATTGGGATCAAGAACTTGGATTGAAATGGCCTCAATTGCTGTAACAGATTTTGATTTGCAATGAGCAAATTCAAAATGCAATCTCACTCTCCTCTCTCAATTCTCACCAACCATGGCTCTGAATCACTTCATAATCATATATAGGACATGAATGAATGATCTAGAAAGTTCTGGATCACTCTAATGATAAGTTCAATATCTCATCTCACTTGAAATTCAATCACATGCCATGTTCATATCAGTTTTGCTAGCAGCTTGCATTTGCCCTCATTCTCATCCAAATTCTCTCCACATGATATTTTGAGTGTGTTTGGAATGTGTTAGCACCTTGGTTTGATCTTATGAGAAGTTTGGGTTATGTAACTTAAGCCTTAAGCAACAAAATGCAACTCCATGATTTTGACCTCAAATGAGAAAAGTAACATTGCCAATGTCTTTAAAATGCATTTTACAATCAAAATGACATATAGGTTTGTCTCATTTGGTCACCAAATGAAAAATCACAAATTTGGTCCTTTTAATGAACTTTAATTCTTCCTTTTTAAGCCAATTTTGCAATTTTGAGTTACAAGCAATTCCAACCTCTCATTACCACTTGGTTAGCCTTAAAACATCATTTTGAACAAGTTTGATGTTGGACATTTTCCCATTTGAAGCTTGCAAATAGGAGTTATGGACTTATGATTGAAATGACCTATAATCTTCAAATACCCAAAATACCCTTGACTTGTCAAAGCCATAAGTTGAGTTCTACAAATCCTATCAAGGACTTATAGTACTCTATAGAAAGATAAGAGGATAAGGAACAACATTCATGTTGACCAAAAGTTCATAGGAATCATCCTTCTAGGGAAAACGTTTCATGCAATTTGGGTAACTTTCAAGCTCCAAATTCACATTCCTCAGATGACTTGTAACTTGTCAAAGCCATAACTTGAGTTCTACAAATCCTATCAAGGACTTCTAGTAATCAAATTAAAGATAAGATCATGCTCTACAACAATCATGTTGGGGGCAAGATGAGATGACAATCACATCTTGAGCTAAATTTCCTTGAAGATAGGGGTCAAACTAGGGGATTTTACACTGTCAAGCCTTAGAAACCCTAGCTTGAAACTTCTCAAACTCTTCAATCATGATGAGTTACCCTTGGAATCATACTTATAACATCTCAATGCATCAATCCATGATAACATGGCCTTTGAATTAGGTCTCAACCTTGTTCAAATCATCAGTTGACCTAGGGTTGACCCAGTCAAACCCTAGCTGCACCACTCATGGCTGAGGCTTCTTAATCTTGCATAATGACCTGCCTAGGCCTCAAAGTGATCTTCAACACTTCTCATGAGCTCTCTCAAGACTTCAAGTCCACCCTCGTGGCTTCAGAATCATCTGATGGCTTCCCTCAACTCTCAAGTTCGGAGGCCTACACACTAGGCTTCAATCACTCTCTCTGAGGATCTTTTAAGTTCTCTGACAAGGATATCAACCCTTGAACATCTGAATAACCTTATTAGATAGCTTCATAGTCTTGTCTAGATCTTGATTGGTAATCATACCTCTTGATCTCCTGCATACATATCAATGAAATGCAAATGATAATGCTAATGTGAATGAAATGAAACATAAGCTAGGTAAAGAAGTGTTGGGCAAATTTTGGGGTGCAACAAAGGGGAGTAAGTAATCATCTCCATGATTCTTACATAAAGTTAAGTAAACTCTACCTATCTCTATGTTATAAGACCAATTGGTTCTATCCAGACCAAAACGAGGGAGAAGGCTCTATCCAGGCCTAAAGGGTAAGTCCAATTGGTTCTATCTAGACCAAAGGGAAGGTTGCTCATCAAGATATCGCATCTTGTGCCTACGTATTCTCATTATCCAATGAGAAATCAGAGCGGCCGTAGTTCAGGCTAAACCGAAGAACGGGGATCAATTGGTTCTTTCTAGACCAAAAGGGGAAGAAGGTTCTATCCAGACCTATGAGGTTAATGAGCTATCTATGATCCAAAGGTCAATAGAGAGACTTTCCTTTGGAAGGGAAAAGATGAGGCAACTTGGATGAGAACTAAGGAGTTCCATCACTTGGGGGGGATAACTTAACAAAGCAATAATCATACATTATGAATACAAGAGATATGGTTACAACCAAGAATAAGCAAGCATATTACAATAAGCAAGGATTTCAATCAAGATAAATGGTTACAACCAAAGCAAGCATTAAGATATTACGATATCAATGATTTCGATCAAGGTAAATGGTTACGACCAAAGAAAACATTAAGATATTACAATATCAATAATTTCAATCAAGATAAATGGTTACGACCAAAGCAAACATCAAGATGTTACAATATCAATGAGGGGATAAGTTCTTTCAAGACTTAATAAAAGGTAAAAACCCAAGCATATCTTAACAAAGAAGGGGGGGGGGGGGGTACATCTTAACAAAGACGGAAGGGGATTTTAACAAAGATAAAGATGTATCTTAATAAAGATGAGGTTTCCTAGGGCTTACAAGATGTCATGTATACTTACAAACATCAGGCCTAAACAAACAATGTCACAACAAATGTAAGTGAGAAGTTTAAAAACTTCATGGGAGAAAAATTTCAAGTTTCAATGATGATTAAACACAAATGCTTAGAAGAAAGGATTTTAAGTCAAACTTAAGTACACAAGGATGCTAACAAACCAAAATCATAACTTTAAAATAAAACTCAAAAGAGAATGAAATTAAAGTTGGAAATGAGAGAGGAAAAGTAAGAGGGTGAAAACCCTAAAATGAAACGCAAATTCCCCATAATACAAAGTGTTTCTAAAATAATAATTTTATAATTCTTTAATCATTATATGAAAGTATTTACTAATACAAGAATTTAGAAAAAAGAATCACTAAAAAATGATTAAAAATGAAGGAGTTATGATTTTTTTGAAATTTAATGATAATTAAATAAAATCAAATAAATCCAATATTAAAAAATAAGAAAGGCCTCCCCCAAGGCTTGAAACCACGAACTTGGGGTCACAGGCTCAAAATCTAGCCAACCCATCCACTTGATGCGTGTGAACATGGAGTGATGAAAAGAAGAAAAATAGTAAAAACTATGAAAAATCACAAAATGCCCAAAAATTGTCCTCATTGAGGATCGAACCAAGGATCAATGGCATGACAAGTTCTTATGGGCGAGGCATTAACCACTGGGGTGGCGATACATCCGTTGTGATGCATTTTGGAGTCTAATGGATCAAAACTAATGAGTTTAAGTCCCAACCAAAATCTGCACATGTTTGAAATGCAATGCTGATGACTGTGCTCAAGGAGATGAGCTCATTTTCTCAGTAAACCACAAAATGACCTTCAAGTTGCAAATTTAGTGAAGTGGTTTAAAATGGATTTTGCATCTCAACAAAAACAATGAATCCAAGACAGCAACCAAATTATAAATCCAACTGTCATAAACTAAGAACCTTACACACACAAATTGCAATGGTTTTAAAGATAGATCTAGATGGTATTAGAGGTTCCCAACTTTTCAAAACAGAAAAACAAACAACAGGCCAAGGCAACATGCTTTCTATGTCAATCCATCATCCAACTGATCTCAGCTGCAGCCAAGTTGGTGGTATTTCAACAATATGTACTGATGAATTCCAACCAACATGTCTTTACAAAGATATAGATCCAGTAAATAAACAGATTATAATATAATTCAAACAAGGATGTTTTGAAACAGACACAAGCATCAAAACTTAATACTACTATGCACAACAAACAACAGCAGTCCAAAGCCTATGCAAAAAAAACTTTACAGTCCAAGCTACCCTTACTAGACAATCAAAGACAATGAGCTCAACCTTTGTGAACCTTAAAAGACTAGCTGCAGCTCTGATGGATATCAAGCACTATGTCTTCACAAAGACCTGACTCACAAGTCTTAGGACAGTAGGCAAATTACAAATACATCTCTCTTGGTATCACAATACCATTCAATTTAAAAAACAGCCTCTATGCAAAATCTTAATGACAACAAGAAACAAAGGCAATAAGATCCACACAACATGAATTTACCAATTCACAAATTTAACAAAGCTAGACTTAGACAGCCTTAGAAAATCTATCCTGGTGCATAGCATATCCTCCAAATATAGGATACTTGGTGACAGTAAGCAATACACCAAATTTATGACAATGAGAGTTGGTTATTACAATACCATTTTGTCAAGTACTAATCAAATAGGATTTTAAAGATAGTTAACAATTTGTTAAAACAAACAACAACCAATGTGAACAAACAGACCTGATAGTGATAACAAGCACACTAACACAAAGTTGATCAACAGAATGCCATAACATATCCATGTTAGTCTTTTCAATAAAGGCAATAACAAACATATTTACATAATAATTGAACAACCAATACAAACCTGCTGACAGAATTATTGTTGTTTCACTAATTGATGAATTCAAAATAATTATGCCTTTATAAAGACATAGCCTCTATCAGCAAGTTAATGCAAAACATGATAAGATACCAACAAGTAAAAAAGTTTTGTCTGAGGATAAGAACAACAACATATTCCACAACCAAGCAGAATGCAAACAAGGTTCAAAATTAGTGCAGCCAGCCACATTCATGACAACCATGACTCATAGGCAAGTCTTTTTATGAGAAACAAAACATCACTGAGGTATGGTGAGTTGACAAACTCAGACCTCAAAGACAAACATTGGAAACATGGTTGTAATATAAACAAAGCCAAAATCCAAACTAGACCAACACAACATGAAATTACAACTTCACTTAAAACAACAGGGACACCAAACTAAACCTAGGCAGTACCACAGACTGTCATTTCATTGCCACAGAACTAATACAAAGGGTCAACCACTCTACCCATCTCAATCATGAGTTGACAGGTCCAACATAACCTCTAATGGACTAAACAATTTAAAAACTATGAGCAAAGTTAAGTCTCCAAACGGGAAGCACCAAACATAAGAACGCTTAACATTAAGTTCCTAAACCTAGGCCTCTTATGTTAATAGTTTCTTTTAAAACAGTTTGGTGGTCATCCAACATAACAATGTTAGGGTCTACCCCCATCATACATTCAAAAGCACATTTTCACGAAAATAGCAACACAATAACTAAACCAAATGACATTCCAACAGGCAACCATACATGGTATAGGTTTCACACATATTTGACAGCATAGTTAACAAACTACTTCAACATGGCAATGTACAAGCTTTTCAACAGAACCAAACAATACATGATGATGCATATTTAATGGATGCGTTTATAAGGATATACCTCTTGTAGTCTTTCCTTACTAAGCTAGCTGTCAAGAAAACCAGAGATTCTTCCTCTTGAGCACACTTGTGAAATGAAACATAAGCTAGGTAAAGAAGTGTTGGGAAATTTTGGGGTGCAACAGCTGCCCCTATTCAAATGGCTTGGACCTGACTGGGTTAGAAGCGAGTGGCTCTCAAACAATCAAGGTAAAAGACAGTTGAATACCAACAGACCCAGAAATTTGCCAACTGCGCAAGTACACGGTACTCTGATGGGACAAATCTTTGGAAACTGAAATAATAGCTGCACGACAACTTGCTGGAGAAATACTGATCTGAATCTCCGTCAGGATGATTCTCTGATTTATCTGATATCATTGCATCCTCAAATCATCGAGGGATCACTGGTTACACGGTAACGGGTGATTTGCCAACCACGCACAGGTAAACGATACTCTGATTGGTAGGAACATCTTCAAAAACTGAGCATGACAGTTGCACGGCAACTCTGCTGGGGAATTGGTCACACGGTAATTGGTGAAGGGTCAAATCTCAAATCTCCATCAGGATGGTCATCTGATTTTGCTGTAGATATTCGTCCTCAAGTCATCAAAGGATCACCGGTTACACGGTAATTGGTAATGGATAGCTGGATTCCTTATCGTCACCTATGGACTCCTCATGTCGCTAGGAACGTCGATAACATCCTTGTCGGACTTCATCAGTAAGTTAATAAGGGATCCCCGGTTATTCGGTAACTGGTGAATGATGGCTGATTTTGCCGTCGGGCATTCTGCACTACTGCAGAAGAATTGCTTATCGTCACCTATGGACTCATCGTGTCGCTAGGCACGTCGACAACATCTTTGTCGGACTTCATCAGTAAGTCAATAAGGGATCACCGGTCATTCGGTAACTGGTGATACACGGTCGATCATGCCGTCAGGCATCAGAATTCCTCGGGACTCATCAGGTCATTGGGAACTTTTTAACAATCAAGTTAATCATGCCGTCGGGAATTCAAAGAAACTTTCGGGCGTCAGCCGGACTTCATCAGTAAGTCTGGAATAGAATCCTCGATCGATCATGAACCAAATTGGGGTATCCAAAATCCTGCCATCAGGCACTCCGCATCAGCTGAGACAACTGCGTCGACATCACAGTTGGACTTCGTCAATAAGTCTTCAAATGGAACCCTTAATCAATCAGGAACCACTAAGGATATACAATCTTTTGCCGTCAGGCACTCCGCGTCAGCTGGGAGAACTGCTTTGACCTTGCAGTTAGACTTCATCAGTAAGTCAGGGGCTTTGGCACCGCTGCCGGACTTCAATCATCCAGTCTTCAAGGGAATTTCAACTTCTCTGTTGAAAACATGCTGGGGATGACACGTCTCCGCTGGGGATTCTGGAGAACTATCAAGTAACTCTGCTTCGGGGATCCAGAAATCATTCTGGGCAAATAAACTCAGCTGAGGAAATCAAGAATCATCTTAAACAAATAATTTCGTCGGGGACTTCAAGAATCATCCTGAACCAATAACTCTGCTGGAGATTTCAGGAATCATCCTGAGCAAACACTCTGCCGGGGACTCTAAGCATCAACTTGAGCAACCAACTCTGGCGACTTCACTGGGGATTTTAAGAATCATCTTGAGCAATCAACTTTTCCGAGGAATTCAAGAATCATCTTGGGCAAACGACTTTGCTGGGGAATTCAAGAATCATCCTGAGCCACACGACTCTTCTGAGATTTCAGGAATCATCCTGAGCGGACATCCTGCCGGGGAACGCCTGCAAAACAAGAACGGTAACGACCCAGCTCATGCTTCATATGCATATGTTTGACAATGGCGCAATGCTCCACACGGTGGAAATGCTACGCGTTTAGGGTAAATGCTATGCAATCATGCAAAATGTTATGGCCCCATCAGCAAAATAAATGCTTAAGGGAGAATCCTCCTGTCAAGGAGAAAGAACCACTCTGGGGGCACGGAGGAATCATCCTGCCGAGGAGAAGAAGTCATGCCAATCTCAATTGGACTCCGCCTGGGGAAATGATCTTCAGTTGACTGCTGCAGGGGAATAAATCTCTCCGAGAACTTGGACTCGCTCAACCGGGTATTCAGACCACAAACTGCTGAGGAAGACGATGTCAATCGCAGAAATAAACTGCGCGGCCTTCGCGACTAATCTTTTCTGGAGATAACGACTCTGGTGGGGAAATACATCATCAGCTATTCAACACTCTACTGGAGAAAACCAATCATGGCCTGAACGCTTTCCAAGGACTCGACTCTCTTGGGGGTTTGCAAACTCGGCTGGGGAAGAAGGAATCATCCTCCTTACTGGGGAGAGCACGACTCTGTGGGATCTCAATTCTCCTGGAGACTTCAGTCTGTACTATCGGGTGTTGTACACTTCAGTATATGACTCAGCTGGGGAGATGACATTCCTTCAGGATGCACCTGATTGGGGAGAGAATCTTCTCTGCTTGGGGATGCATACGGCGTACTGCCTGGTATATGCTACACCTGCAACAATACAAACAAACAGACAAGATACCCTTCTCAAAGGGACTTATCAAGGTTATCATCTTGTGACAATACTCAAGTAATTCATTGTTTCAACAATCAGTGGCCTAGGCCAGTAAGTTTATGTATGCGCATTTTATCAAAAACATCGGCGTTCTCTTTCGCAAACAAAACAGATAGATGCTAAACAGGCAAACATAATTGCTGAATAGTATACATTTTATTGATAACGAACCCCTGAATGGGTAAAAATGTTTTACAACAGATGCAAGCTCCTGGAATGAGGAAGCTGCGCAACAATAAAAACATAAATATACATCAGTATATACACAAATGTCGGCAATGAGGCATAGACGAACACCATGAGTTGATCCCTCTATGACCCACTCGACTTTGATACTTCTCCGACACTTTAGCTTCAGAAGAGATTGATTCAGATAAACGGCCCTCAGGTCTTCCAAACCACTAAACAATGAAAGTCCATACGCGGAACGTATTCATTTGCTTTTTCAAATCCCTAACTTTTGCTCGAATCGCCCTTTCGGGTTTTCGATTCACCGGGATACCCTTTTTTGCCAAAGTCGCCCATCCGGGTTTTCGACTTTGCGGGTGTACATTCTTTTCTTTTATATCCCTAATTTTTGCCCGAACCTTTTTCCTTTTTTATGGTTCACCGGGATGCCCCATTTTTGCCTGGATACTCATTTTCTTTCCAGCGGGTCATTTTTAAGCAAAGTATTTTTTAACTGCGTCCGCGTTCACCGGGGATGCAAAATCT
Source organism: Lathyrus sativus (assembly GCA_963859935.3). Taxonomy (NCBI): domain Eukaryota; kingdom Viridiplantae; phylum Streptophyta; class Magnoliopsida; order Fabales; family Fabaceae; genus Lathyrus; species Lathyrus sativus. Next base: position 187,979,205 of record OZ012737.1, read on the forward strand.
TCACCATCCATCGTGGATAACAACAAAGCTCCTCCCGAGAAGACCTTGCTGACGACGTACGGACCTTCGTAATTAGGAGTCCACTTGCCCCGGTGATCGGAGTGTGGAGGAAGAATCTTCTTCAGGACGAGATCACCCGTCTGAAAGCTTCTAGGACACACCTTCTTATCATAAGCTTTCTTCATTCGGCTTTGGTATAGACGACCATACGCAATCAATGCTAATGTCTTCTCGTCCGTCAGGCTGAGTTGGTTTAATCGGTTCTTGATCCATTCTGCCTCATCGTGTTTCACGTCAACCAAAACTCGCAAAGAAGGAATCTCAACTTCTAACGGTAGGACAACTTCCATACCGTACACTAATGAGAAAGGAGTTGCCCCAGTTGATATGCGTACTGTGGTACAATAACCGTGCAGTGCAAATGATAACATCTCGTGCCAATCCTTGTAGGTCACAACCATCTTCTGTACAATCTTCTTAATGTTCTTATTGGCCGCTTCAACGGCGCCATTCATCTTCGGCCGGTAAGGAGATGAGTTGTGGTGTTCAATCTTGAAACTCAGGCATAGCTCCTTCATCATCTTGTTATTCAAATTCGAACCATTATCAGTAATGATCCGCTCGGGAATTCCGTAACGGCAGATGATGTCCCTCTTTATGAATTTAGCCACCCCTGCTTGGTCACATTAGCGTACGAGGCTGCCTCCACCCACTTGGTGAAGTAGTCGATAGCTACTAGAATGAAGCGATGACCATTAGATGCAGTGGGCTCGATCTTGCCTATCATGTCGATGCCCCACATGGAGAACGGCCACGGGGAGGACATGACATTCAACGGACACGGCGGCACGTGAATCTTATCAGCATAAATCTGGCATTTATGACATCTCTTCGCGAATCTGAAGCAATCCGATTCCATCGTCAGCCAGTAGTATCCTGCTCTCAGGATCTTTCTTGTCATAGCATGCCCGCCGGCGTGCGTACCAAATGTGCCTTCATGGACTTCTTCCATGAGCATACTCGCTTCTTTCTCATCTACACATCTAAGCAGCACGAGATCGTGGTTTCTTTTATACAAAACTCCATCAGGATTGAGATAAAAATTTCTAGACAGCCTCCTCAAAGTCTTCTTATCCTGGGTTGACGCTCCCGCAGGATACTTCTTAGTCATAAGGAAGGTCTGGATATCGTGGAACCATGGCTTGCCATCGGAGGCTTCCTCGATTGCAAAGACGAATGTAGGTCTATCAAGACGAGAAAGGACAATCCTTGGAGCTTCATTCCAAAAATTGACTTTATACATCGAAGCCAACGTGGCTAAGGCATCAGCCATCTGATTTTCAGCTCTGGGCACATGATGGAGCTCCACTCGATCAAAGAACGGAAGCAGCCTTCTGGCATAGTTCATGTACGACACCAAATTCGATTGGCGAGTCTCCCACTCCCCTTTAATCTGGTTAATCACAAGTGCCGAGTCACCATATACATCTAGGTTCTTGATTCTCAAATCAATTGCTTCTTCTAGACCCATGATGTATGCTTCGTACTCCGCTTCGTTATTGGTGACCGGAAACGTCAGTCTCGCGGTAAATGGGATGTGGGATCCATGAGGAGTCGTGATGATTGCCCCAATGCCACTTCCGTAAGAATTAACCGCCCCGTCAAATATCAATTGCCACTGGGATTTCCTATCTGGACCCTCGTCGGGCAACGGTTCATCACAATCTTTCGCTTTAAGAAACATGATGTCCTTATCAGGGAATTCAAATTTCATCGGCTGATAATCTTCGATTGGCTGTTCGGCCAGGTATTCAGACAATACGCTGCCCTTGATGGCCTTCTGGGAAACGTACTGAATGTCATATTCCGTCAACACCATTTGCCATCTGGCAATCCTGCCCGAAAGCGCTTGCTTCTCGAAGACGTACTTGATTGGATCCATCTTCGAAATTAGCATGGTGGTGTGATTGAGCATGTACTGTCGTAAACGTTTGGCAGCCCAGGCTAGTGCACAACACGTCTTCTCCAGCATCGAGTAACGAGATTCACATTCTGTGAACTTTTTACTCAAATAATAAATGGCATGCTCCTTTCTGCCCGTCTCGTCGTGTTGACCGAGAACACACCCCATACTATTCTCAAGAACTGTCAAGTACATGATTAGGGGTCTTCCGGCCACTGGGGGAATCAAGATTGGAGGTTCCTGCAGATACTGTTTTATCTTATCGAATGCCTTCTGGCAATCCTCGTTCCAAATAATCGCTTGATCTTTCTTTAGCAGTTTGAACATCGGTTCGCACGTGGCTGTGAGGTGAGAGATAAACCTTGCAATGTAGTTTATTCTGCCCAAGAAACCACAAACTTCTTTTTCTGTTTTTGGCACTGGCATTTCTTGTATTGCTTTTATCTTCGCAGGATCAACCTCAATGCCTCTTTCACTCACGATAAACCCCAGTAGTTTTCCAGACCGTACTCCGAAAGTACACTTGTTAGGATTCAGCCTCAACCTGAACTCCCTAAGCCTCTCAAAAAGCTTCAGCAAATTGACCAGATGTCCTTCCTCCGTTTGGGACTTCGCAATCATGTCATCAACATAGACTTCAATCTCGTGATGAATCATGTCATGAAACAAAGTAACCATTGCTCGTTGGTAAGTGGCCCCTGCGTTCTTCAGACCGAAAGGCATTACCTTGTAGTAAAATGTCCCCCAAGGTGTAATAAACGTAGTTTTCTCCATGTCTTCCGGCGCCATCTTGATCTGATTTTAACCGAAGAAGCCATCCATGAATGAAAATACGGAGAACTGAGCTGTATTGTCGACCAACACATCAATATGAGGGAGCGGGAAATCATCTTTAGGGCTCGCCCTATTCAAATCCCGATAATCGACGCACATTCGCACCTTACCGTCCTTCTTCGGTACAGGCACTATGTTGGTGACCCACAGAGGGTAAGTGGTGACCGCTAAGAAGCCAACATCAAGCTGTTTCTGCACTTCTTCTTTGATCTTAACGGCCATATCTGGTCGTGTCCTCCTAAGCTTCTGCTTAACGGGAGGACAATCTTCTCGCAGCGGCAAGTGATGGACCACGATGTCAGTATCAAGTACGGGCATATCCTCGTATGACCAAGCAAAGATGTCACTATACTCTCTCAGCATCTCGACCAATCTCCGCTTGACATCACTCTGCAATGCGGCCCCTATCCTGACGTTCCTGACAAGTTCTTCAGAACCCAGATTCACAATCTCGATCTCTTCTTCGTGAGGCAGAATAACTTTCTCTTCTTGTTTCAACAAGCGGGCCAACTCTTCGGGAAGGTCTTCATCTTCATCAATCTCTTCTTCGGCTTGATAGATCGGGAAATCGAAGTCGAAGTGAGTCGTAGAAGGTCCAGAGTCGATGTCATCTGCTATGTGGATCCTGCAATAACAAGGGTTAAGCTTAAAACAAGGATATGCAGGTTAGCACAGACCTCATTGCCATTTTATTGTTTTTCAAAACAAATATAAAACAGGAATAACAGAGATCACAGCATTTGAATACGAAGAAAAACGCCTTTTGATTTATTGGTAAAATGCATGTACATAATCAAACAAGGCCCTGACAATAAGACCACCATGCCCCGGGTAGGACATAGGGTTGTACAACAATTGGAGAAAGTAAATCATTACTCTTTGCCTGTCACTAGGATGATATCCCTGATGGACCAGTTGTTGAGGCTCTCGCCTGGTTTGCTTGGCTGGATCCAAGAGTCTAGGTCGCAGTCGCTGTCCTCGCCGTCTTCAGACACTGCGTTGACACTTTCGAATATCACCCCGCCGCTTGTAAACTGGATTGTCCCTTTACCTCGTGACGCACTGTGAGAAGAGGAGGCTTCAGTCGCAGGAGAATATCCCAACCCAAACTTGTCCTGCTTGTTGGGTATGTCTAGAATCTGCCCCCAGCCTGGGGTAGATCCGGCTTGAACAACGGCCCGGGCTTCCTTGAAGGAAGAGAGAGTCATCTCTGGTTTCTCAGTGATTACAGGAGCTACGTTCTTGACTTTAACAGCTTCGAACGCTTGACATAGGGTTTCGTGGACTTCCCCATCCATCTCAACATATTTGAAGGACGACAAATGGCTCACCATTATATCTTCCTCCCCACAAACAGTCACGATGCTGCCTCCGACAACATACTTGAGCTTCTGGTGCAACGTGGAGGTCACGGCGCCAGCGGAATGGATCCATGGCCGGCCTAAGAGACAGCTGTAGGTAGGCATGATGTCCATAATGTAGAAGACTGCGTCGAAATTTTCTGGCCCCACTTGGATTGGCAAAGTCACTTCCCCGAAAACATGACGTTTGGTTCCATCGAACGCTTTCACAACCAGATCACTGGGTGTGCAGATCAATCCTCGAGTATCCAACTTCACCAATGCTTTCTTCGGAAGAACATTGAGCAATGACCCTGTGTCCACCAACACATGAGACATAATCGTTCCCCTACACTCCATCGAGATGTGAAGGGCGCTGTTGTGATTCCTTCCCTTCGGCGTCAGCTCCAGGTCAGTGAACCCTAACCCGTTTCCAGCATTCACGTGGGTTACGACCCCTTCTAACTAGTTGACCGATATTTCCTGCGGTACATACGTGGCATTTAAAACCTTCAGCAGCGCGTTGCGATGTGCCTCAGAACACAGCAACAAATTCAGGATGGAAATTTTCGAGGGTGTTTGATGGAGGTGATCCACGATCTTGTAGTCACTCTTCTTAATCAACCTCATAAACTCTTCAGCGTCTTTAACAAGTAAGTCCTTCTCTACCCCACGAGGGATTTCCTCAACGACTTTACTCTTTCCTTTATCAGTTACATCAGCTTTGTCCGCTTTGTCCGCCATGATCTCAGGTGGAGCAAATACTCTCCCGCTACGAGTGATTCTGCCAATTCCCCCTAGGTTATCCACAGACGATCCAGATGGTTCCAGTTCCAACTTCTGTCCGTTGCAGTAGACGTCTGCCCCATAATGCCATGGGACAACATTGGTTCTTTCGAAAGGTATCGGCCCAGCTTTGGTGATGGTAATCGTGGGCGGCCTGGGTGCAGAAATAATTATCGTCCGACGAGGGATGGTGATGGTGGCAACCTCATCATCTTGCTTCATCATTACTTCTCCAGATCCACATTCGGCCCTTCGGCTAAACTGTAAAATTCCTTCGGTCATCAGACTCTGAATCCCCTCTACCAATTGTTCACATCCATCAGGACTAGTCGCACAACCCATACACAGTTCTCCACAGCCTGGGAAGAAACCTCTTTTCATCAGCTTGGCTTTGACGAAGCTAAGCGGTGTCTTTAGATCCTTGATGTCAGTCAACAAATCCAAGCTCTCGTCTTCAATAATGGCATTTACCCCACCTCCCCTATGATTCGGCATAGGGTTCTTCGTGACGTTTGGCACATTATCTGAGAAATTGATGATCTTAGCCTCCACCATATCCTGCACCTTGTCCTTGAAGGCTTTGCAGTTTTCTATCGTGTGGCCTGGTACCCCCGAGTGAAACTCACATGTTGCATTCGCATCATAACCTGGCGGAGGTGCCCCTGTCAAGGGAGCCAGGGTTCTCTTCTGGATCAGCTGTAACTGAAGCAGAGTCTGTAACAGCTGAGCATAAGACATGGGCGGCGTCTCAAGGTGACGACTCGACAGAGGTGCCTTGTTCTGATATTTCCTGTACCCTTGCTGATTCGGCTGCTGCTGCTGCTGCTGTTGTGGCTGTTGGACAGCGGGGATGGTTATGCTAGCCACTTGCTGGTGCTGGCCTTTGCCTTTCCTTCTAGCATTGGACACAGCGCTCGTCTCTCCTTCCCGCCTTTTGCCACCATATGGTTTCTTTCCTCCTCCAGCTGAAGATAGATCACCTTGAATTTTCCTCAGTTTGATCCCATTTTCAACGTGCTCGCCCGTGATAATGAGATCTGAGAAGCTTCCAGACATACTGCTGACCAATTTCTCGTAATAAACCCCTGGGAGGGTGGCTACGAACATTTCCACAAGCTCCCGTTCAACCATCGGCGGCTGAACCCTAGCTACTAATTCACGCCACCTCTGGGCATATTCTTTGAACCCTTCGTTGTTCCTCTGCGACAAATTCTGCAGTTGAACTCGGTTCGGAGGCAAGTCACTGTTATATTGGTAATGGTGCACGAATGCTTCACCAAGTTCCTTCCACGTGCGCACACTGGTAGGCTCCAGACTCATGTACCATTCCAAGGATGGCCCGGACAAGCTATCCTGAAAGAAGTGCATCAGCAGCTTCTCGTCTTCAGAGTGAGCGGACATTTTCCGGTAGTATGATCTCAGGTGGACGCGAGGGCAAGTGGTGCCCTTGTACTTCTCAAAGTCAGGTACCTTGAACTTGGGAGGCTCCTTGAAATTAGCAATCAGTCCCAACTTGGACATGTCGACACCCATAGTGTTCAGGTTCTCGAAATTCCTCATCTTGTCCTCGAGTGCCTTAAACCTCAGACGTGCTTCAGCAGTCAGCTCTCCCTCAGCACCTCTCTGTGAGAACACATCGTCTTAACGGTCTTCTAACCATGGCTGAGGCCCATACAGATTTCCAACACCTGTGTTGCCGTTGCCCAGCCCAACATTGACATTAGCTTTGAAATTCCCATTACCGACGTCAGTCGTATTACCATTGAGTCCCATGTTAGCGATCACATTATCATTGGCACTACCGTTCCCCCCAGTCACGGGGACGCCATTCTGAGGAGTTTCAACAGGTGGAGGGGTTGGAACAGTCCCACCATGGAGTACACCATTGCAGTCAACCCTTGAAATCAGAGGTTGGACTAAAGTTCTGAGCTAGTCCTGGCCGTTGGCAACCACTTGCATGAGCTCCAGGAAGCAGTCCATCCTCTCTCGGAGTTCTTGAACGTCAGTCTGCACTTGCTCCATAGCTCTAGCTCGATTTGCTTTGGTCGGATAGCGGTGGATTGGCCTTTGATCAATCTTGGAACAACCTGCAAATACAACGGGTTAGAAAAATGACAAAGTGCTCGTCATGCAGATGCTTCATGCAAATGCAAATGTGTGTCTGTGCGTTAGGGAGATTTCCCCCGATCCTAGTGCCTGAGTGCCAGTGCTAATAATAAGAAGTCCGAGTCCAGTCATGGAAATAACATCTCATATATAAAGAAAGCCCATCGAGGCGGTACACAACGTCACTGAGTATAAGCTGAATCAATAGCATGACCTCAACCAACAAGCCTGGTGATGGTCCGCATACAACAATGATCAAAACAAAAGGATTACAAACATAGTCAAGCACGGCCACGGGCGCGAAACTCTTCTAACAACCCCTTCGTTTCTGGATGATCAGGCCGAGTGAGCAACCCTTCGACGAGTAACTCTCTCTGCATAATGGTGTATTGAAGACCTTCAACTGAGTCTTCCCATGCTCCTTCGCCGAAAAAATCTTCTAACTTCCGCTTCTTGGATTCAAACGTCAGTTTGTGCTCCTTCAGGTTAGCAAGAGCTTTGTTGAGCTGTCCCTCAGCGGGATATTTGCGAGCGGTCTCTTCACCAAACCTCTTCTCACTAGCCTTCACCCGGGCTTTCAGCTTGGAGATCTGTTGCTTCAGCTTATCCTCCTGTTCTTTGCTGTTGGCTAGGGTGGCCTTCCAATGCTGATTAAACTTAGATATTCTCTGGTACGCTTCATCCAAGTGCTGCTTCTTAGTGGCCAGTACATCATTGACAGCTTTGAAGTCTCGACCCAAGCGCTCACGCTCAGCTATCTGCTTAGTCAAATCTGTCCCTAACTGGTTCACCAGCTCTGTCTGCCTCTTGAAGGAATGGACGGCTTCGCTTCTCTCGCTTCTGAGTTGAGCCAATTCTTTCTCCAGTTCTTCATTTGCCTTTTTCAGCTCATCTCGCTCAGCTAACACCTGATTGTGCTGCTGAATAGGCACAGTGGTGGGCTCTTCAATCACTGGAGGGCTTTCTGGCTTGGCAGGAGGAAACGGCATCCCTATAGCATCTGCTCTGGCTCTGATCCAGGTCACATACGGAGTGTAGGCTTGGCTATTACTCTTTCCCAGCGACGACTTTCCCCTCTTACTGATATTATTCCAAGCGTGCTGAAGCTTAGATAACGTATCCCCCTCGAGAAGACCAGTGAGGTACAGAGATTCCTGCACCTCTTCATCCCTCGGCGGAGCTCTCAAAGCATAAGCAAACTGTCGGACCAACAGAGATGGGTTATAGTTGATACAACCCTTCCTGCCTATCAAAGGCACATTCGGAAACCCGCTGCAGCTGAAGATAATCTCAGTACCCAACCTATCTCTATCAAACCAGGCAACATCCTCCGCTGATAAACTCATCAAACGCCCAGGCCACTCAGCTGTGGCTGCAGACGAAGCAAAGGGACCCTTCTTGGGTAGGTGGCTATCAAGCCATCTATAGAGCAGGGGCACACAGCAAGACACATTCTTTCCCCTTCTGTTCTCGTTTTTGTAGTGGACGGAATGGTAGACATCTCATATCAAGGTAGGGACTGGATTCCCTGATGCAAAGATGTGAAATGCGTCGAAGTCTACAAAGTCAGGCATATTGGGGAACAGAATGATGCCATATATGCACAGAGCGAGGATGGCATTGAACACGATACAACATCCGTCCTTGGCGCACTGCTGAGCTTTTCCCACTAGGAACTGCAAGGAGAAACCGGGAACCCTGTTCCAACTAGACAAGACCAACTCGGAGGCATCTAGGTGAAGTGAGGGAGCTAGACTAGCCAGATTAGGCTCAACATCCATATGAACAAAGGGCATCTGACTCTTGACAGGCACACCTAACAAATCAACATACTCCTCTAGTGTGGGTGCGAGAATAAAGTCCTGGAAAGTAAAGCATCTCAACGGAGGATCGTAGAACTGCAGCAGGGCGTGCAACCCATTCAACTCAAACACAGAGGGTTTACGAACCAGGCTGAGCAGTTTCCCATAAGACTTTCTGAATTCATCTCTCACAGAATCATCTGCCAAAGCAATCAAACCAGTCAGCTGAACAACATCAGGAGTGGGGAGCTTGTAGGCCATAGTCTTCCTCAGAGAACCCATAATAGCACAATAGAAGGCAAGAAAACCTGAATCGGGGGAGACGGTACCTGCAACACAGACACACGTTAACGAAATGCAAATGAGTATGCAAAGCAACGTAAAATGCAATCATGCAGCAGGAGATCAAGACAATTGTGCTGTTGAAGAGATGAAGGTGAAGATTCTGTATCAACAAAACCACAATACTGCTCCGTCAAGAACAACCAATATCTCTGATGAGAAAAAAAAACCTGGTATCGGACCATAAATTCTGCTCTGTCGAGAACAAACACACATTTGATAATAAGGACCTCTGATACAGGACCATAAATCTGCTCTGTCAAGAACACATATATATCTGATGATGAGAACCTGATACCAACAAAACTGATTCACTATCAAGAAAACCAGGTAGTCTGAAGGTTAAGGCTTCCTGCAACAAACCCAACCCTGCTCACAGGTATGGACCTAACCTGACACAAGTTCGGCATCCTATGCGGTCATTAGCGTCACAGACATTCAAGAGGGGTGATACGATACCCAGAAGGTGTGGCATCACCGTCTCCTGAAGCGGCCTCACTCAGCTGAATTCCAAATGATCGGTCCCCAGAGTCGACAATCCTCCAAACCAACAACCCCCTCAACCCAAAGGGTTGAAAAAGAAGTCAACCGGGAGAACCTCGTATGAGCATGGATTTCATGAGACACTAGTACATGCAAAGCATGCACACGCCCACTAATTTCCACAACTAATGCTAGGTACACTCAAGCCTGGGTCTGGCTTCTCACTCATCAGAATACCCCTCCCACAACAGCACAGATAATCATATCATACTGAAAATAAAATGCGGGAAATAAAATGCGATAAATAAACACAACCCAACAAGTAATCATACAAGCGCTAGGATTGACTCTCTCAGGGGACGTTGGATCCCCAAACTGACTCGCATAAGGGACGTTGGATCCCAGGAAACTATGAAGTCCCCAGCAGAGTCGCCAGCTGTCGCTTCCGCGAAAATAAGGTGCCGGCAAAACAGAAGAGTCGCCACCTTTCGTTATTTATCCCTCAGAGTGGGAAAGGAAACGATCAGAAAAACCTGACGAAAAGGTATAAGACAAGGTCATCGCAACCATTGTCTGGGTTCGGGAGTCGGTTACGCAAGGGAAAGGTATTAGCACCCCTCACGTCTATCGTACTCGATGGGATCCACGCTTGTTGGGTTTATCTGACGGGTTTGTTTACTATCTACCTATCAAGGCTGGTCTGAAAAGAAAAGAAAAATGACTCGGCAAAGCGTCGCACTTTATGCCTACGTATTCTCATCAGAGAATGAGAAATCAGAGTCAACGTAGTTCGGCCAACTACGGGGTACAAGGAAGGTAGCTCGCCAATACGTCAGTATTGTGCCTACGTACTCTCAACAGGCTTGAGAGATCAGAGCTTACGTAGTTCGGGATAATACGGATTACGGGAATTCAGATTCATCTGTTTTTATCGAGTAGGGTTAACAAACAGTTCCAGCAGTTTAGTGTACGCAGCTCGACCCTTGGAGACTTAGGCGTTACCGTTTGCGGTAGAACTGAGAGTTAACGACACTCTTTTCTTCAGAAAAGCTTCCTTGGAATTATGGGCCCACGGGGAAAAAAGGTTTGAAGTTTGTTTTCTGTCTTTTACGGAAGAACTGTTTTTTATGGATGTTTGCAACTAATATCGCACTAGAGACTATGACCTGAGAGTGAATGCGTCGCATGTCACCCAAAGGGTGCCATACTAAACATCCAAGCTGTCGAAAAGAACTCTTCAACAACTCTTCAACAACTCTTTCTCAGATAGCTTAAGGCTCGTAATGTACGACGTCAGTTAACCTTTATTACTGTATTTTGATTTGTTTTGAGATGAGAAGAGAGAATGAACAGGTTCAACTAAGGGGAGACTATCAAGTCCTAATGTTGTCATGCCAAGGATTCATCCTATGGTTGAGGTTTGAAACAGGGAACTCCTAGAAGTTATCATGCATGGGTTTCAACCTAAAGTTCTAATCATCACTTCCTTATCAAAGGAAGTGAGATTCTTAGGGGATCATGTCAATGATAAACAGAAACAGATAAAGCATCAGCTTAAACAATAAACAGATATACAGTAAAATGCATGCAATGCAAGTGAGGGAGGAAATGTGTGTGGGGCATCGGCCTCCACAAGCTCGTCTCAACCTCAAGCCAAGTATGAATAAATGTAATCATAAAGGAAAATATGCTATCAAGCAAAATACAAGTGACTGTAATCATACAGAAGAAGTCTCAGGCTATCAAGCACACACAAACCACATAGGCAAGGGAGCTGGGCTCTACCGAATACTCGCAAGCAAAGCCATACAGTAACAATACAAGCAGAGGGAGCAACTCAACCTCTAATGCAATCATGCTCCTAGCTTAAATCAATCTAAACATGAACTTATTCTAATGCATCAAGCAAATCAAACAAGGCACATCAATACATTTGCACAGAAAGCAACCAGACAGGAAAGAAAGCAAATCAACAGCTTAACAGCCTCACAGCAAAGCAATCTCCTGACAGCAGTTCAGTCCTCAGTCTGTAACTGTTCTTCAAGTTTTTCATCTTCAATAGCAAGTATCAACTTACTTCTTCTAGCTTCTAAACTATCAAACATAAGTATCAACTTATCCTTCTTCTTCAAGCCTCAGCTCCAAAGTAAACCCCACCTTCAGGCTTCACTCCTAATATCAAGTATCAACTTGGACCCTGCAGGCTCTCAATGTATCCACATAAGTATCAACTTATGCTTTCTTCTTCAAGCCTTAACTCTTCACTCAATTTCAATTTGATCTCCTCCACAAGTGTCAACTTGCTCTTCTGGACCTTCAAGCTTCAGCTCTCTCCTCCTTACAAGTACCAACTTGCTCTTCCTGATCTACAAGCTTCAGCTCCTAAGGGTAGTCTTCAAACACAAAGAAGTGGTAACTTCTATCCCTCAATCTCTTCAAGCAAGGAACTCCATCCTCTATCAAGGGAGAAAGATTCGTCTAACAAGAGCAAAGTTTGGGATGATTGACAGCAGAGTGAAGACCAAAGGTCACCACTAAGCATCCTATCATCAGAGAAAGGGACCCTCAAAGGTTCTACCAGCTTGTAAAGAGCCACACATCCTACCAAAGGAGGGATGAGGCCTTTACAAAGGGACCTTACATCATAGGGAAGAATGGAAGTGATCAACATCTTCCATGTTTATGAAGAGAGAGAGTGTATCTAGAAGCTCTGCCTACAAACCCTAATCTTAACACCTAATTAACACTACACCAAAAGAAGGGGAGATCTTCACATCCAAGATTCTTCATTCAATCCATGGTATCCCAAACTTGTCTTCAACATCATCCAAGAACAAGAGAGACAAAACCTTAATCTAAGGGAACTAAAGAAGTCATTCTAATTGAATTAGTGCATTAGAATCATCCAAAGTTAGCACCTAAGCTAAAATAAAAAAAATAGTAAACTACATTGTAAATTCCTACAAGAATTCCTAAGGGATCCTAATTCAATCATGAATCTACCATACAAAATTTAGAGGTTGAATCATCCACCAAGTTCTAGATATAAAACCTAAATCATAAGGTATTAACCATAAACCCTAAAAATGGAGCTCCTAAAGGTTTCAACCTAAAACTACCACTTACATTCATCACAAAAATGTGAGAAAAATCTAGGGGGAACATGAATATCTATTCTAGCTACACACAAAAAATCAAGGCAAGAATCATCATCACATGATCAAACCAAATTCAACAAAATAAAGCATCAACCATGGTCATTTTAATATCAATTAAAATTCAAAAATACACATAAAATCAAAAAATGCATGAAATGTTAATATTTTTTCCTCTAAAAAAAACTAGATTCAATCATGAATCCATGGAAAAAAGAATGGAATTAATTGAGTCATTTTTCAATTTTTCATGAATTATTCAATAACCATGAATAAAATGAGAAATTAAAAGAAAATAATGAGAAATTGATAGGCGCGTGGCGTGAATAGCAACAAAATTCAGTTTATTTCAGTGTTGGGCCCAAAAAGGGGTGTTGGTAGCAATCTGTGTTTTAAGCCCATGACCAACATTTAAATGAAATGCATCGTTTCATATCAACTCAGAATCCTTCACAAAATTTGAATCACTCGTGGCCGTTGGATCCTTCCCAGGTCAAAGTCTTCAGCCCAATCCAATGGCTACCTATTCGTCTTCTTCCTTTTGAATGTTGGAGGGAAAGAAACCATGGAAGTTCAGAGCTTCAACTCTATCTTCCCCAAATCGGACTTCATCAATACTCCATCAAAAACCAAAATTAAAAACACTAATCCACTCCATTTTTCCCACTGAATCTAACCATGCTAATCAATAACATTGAAACTCATCCTAACTCAAATCACGATTAAAATCTCAGAAATCACTCAAGAATCAAATCACACCAAACTCCAAATTATGGTGTCTAACATCATCACCATGCTTCACTGAGTTGATTCCACTATCATACTAAGATTAACTCTCAAGAATCACCAAGATATCAGCATGAACAGAATTTGTGTCATCTTACTTATTGCCTCTAAATCGATCCAATTGTTACCAAAAAGCTCCCTACATCAATCTACATTACATCTATCATAACAATTCCTATTGATTATGCTTAAATTAAGCTGCACGATGAAAAGTACATACCTGTAAATTCTTGATGAACAGAGTGGTTAAATCTTCAAATCAACCTTCAATAAGCTCCAGATTCCTTCACTAGCATCTAATCAACCTTCTGTATGCAAAGAAATGAGCTGAAACCTCGTGGATTCTTAAACCCGATTCTGAGTTGCAAGCTTCAAACTCCAATGGCCAACTCACGATTCTCCCACAGGTTTGCCTCGAATTTGATCTGGAATCAACCACCAACCCTAGAGCAAGCTATTGGGATCAAGAACTTGGATTGAAATGGCCTCAATTGCTGTAACAGATTTTGATTTGCAATGAGCAAATTCAAAATGCAATCTCACTCTCCTCTCTCAATTCTCACCAACCATGGCTCTAAATCACTTCATAATCATATATAGGACATGAGTGAATGATCTAGAAAGTTCTGGATCACTCTAATGAGAAGTTCAATATCTCATCTCACTTGAAATTCAATCTCATGCCATGTTCATATCAGTTTTGCTAGCAGCTTGCATTTTACCTCATTCTCATCCAAATTCTCTCCACATGAGATTTTGAGTGTGTTTGGAATGTGTTAGCACCTTGGTTTGATCTTATGAGAAGTTTGGGTTATGTAACTTAAGCCTTAAGCAACAAAATGAAAATTCATGATTTTGACCTCAAATGAGAAAAGTAACATTGCCAATGTCTTTAAAATGCATTTTACAATAAAAATGACATATAGGTTTGTCTCATTTGGTCACCAAATGAAAAATCACAAATTTGGTCCTTTTAATGAACTTTAATTCTTCCTTTTTAAGCCAATTTTGCAATTTTGAGTTACAAGCAATTCCAACCTCTCATGACCACTTGGATAGCCTTAAAACATCATTTTGAACAAGTTTTATGTTGGACATTTTCAAATTTGAAGCTTGCAAATAGGAGTTATGGACTTATGATTGAAATAACCTATAATCTTCAAATACCCAAAATACCCTTGACTTGTCAAAGCCATAAGTTGAGTTCTACAAATCCTATCAAGGACTTATAGTACTCTCTAGAAATCTAAGAGGATAAGGAACAAAATTCATGTTGACCAAAAGTTCATAGGAATCATCCTTCTAGGGCAAAAGTTTCATGCAAGTTGGGTAACTTTCAAGCTCCAAATTCACATTCCTCAGATGACTTGTAACTTGTCAAAGCCATAACTTGAGTTCTACAAATCCTATCAAGGACTTCTTGTACTCAAATTAAAGCTAAGATCATGCCCTAAAACAATCATGTTGGGGGCAAGATGAGATGACAATCACATCTTGAGCTAAATTGCCTTGAAGATAGGGGTCAAACTAGGGGATTTTACACTATCAAGCCTTAGAAACCCTAGCTTGAAACTTCTCAAACTCTTCAATCATGATGAGTTACCCTTGGAATCATCCTTATAACATCTCAATGCATCAATCCATGATCACATGGCCTTTGAATTAGGTCTCAACCTTGTTCAAATCATCAGTTGACCTAGAGTTGACCCAGTCAAACCCTAGCTGCACCACTCATGGCTGAGGCTTCTTAATCTTGCACAATGACCTGTCTAGGCCTCAAAGTGATCTTCAACACTTCTCATGAGCTCTCTCAAGACCTCAAGTCCACCCTCATGGCTTTAGAATCATCTTATGGCTTCCCTCAACTCTCAAGTTAGGAGGCCTACACACTTGGCTTCAATCACTCTCTCTGAGGATCTTTTAACTTCTCTGACAAGGATATCAACCCTTGAACATCTGAATAACCTTATTAGATAGCTTCATAGTCTTGTATAGATCTTGATTGGTAATCATACCTCTTGATCTCCTGCATACATATCAATGAAATGCAAATGATAATGCTAATGTGAATGAAATGAAACATAAGCTAGGTAAAGAAGTGTTGGGCAAATTTTGGGGTGCAACAAAGGGGAGTAAGTAATCATCTCCATAATTCTTACATAAAGTTAACTAAACTCTACCTATCTCTATGTTATAAGACCAATTGGTTCTATCCAGACCAATAGGAGGGAGAAGGCTCTATCCAGGCCTAAAGGGTAAGTCCAATTGGTTCTATCTAGACCAAAGGGAAGGTTTCTCATCAAGATATCGCATCTTGTGCCTACGTATTCTCATTATCCAATGAGAAATCAGAGCGGCCGTAGTTCAGGCCAAACCGAAGAATGGGGATCAATTGGTTCTTTCTAGACCAAAAGGGGAAGAAGGTTCTATCCAGACCTATGAGGTTAATGAGCTATCTATGATCCAAAGGTCAATAGAGAGACTTTCCTTTGGAAGGGAAAAGATGAGGCAACTTGGATGAGAACTAAGGAGTTCAATCACTTGGGGGGGATAACTTAACAAAGCAATAATCATACATTATGAATACAAGAGATATGGTTACAACCAAGAATAAGCAAGCATATTACAATAAGCAAGGATTTCAATCAAGATAAATGGTTACAACCAAAGCAAGCATTAAGATATTACGATATCAATGATTTCGATCAAGGTAAATGGTTACGACCAAAACAAACATTAAGATATTACAATATCAATAATTTCAATCAAGATAAATGGTTACGACCAAAGCAAACATCAAGATGTTACAATATCAATGAGGGGATAAGTTCTTTCAAGACTTAATAAAAGGTAAAAACCCAAGCATATCTTAACAAAGAAGGGGGGGGGTACATCTTAACAAAGACGGAAGGGGATTTTAACAAAGATAAAGATGTATCTTAATAAAGATGAGGTTTCCTAGGGCTTACAAGATGTCATGTATACTTACAAACATCAGGCCTAAACAAACAATGTCACAACAAATGTAAGTGAGAAGTTTAAAAACTTCATGGGAGAAAAATTTCAAGTTTCAATGATGATTAAACACAAATGCTTAGAAGAAAGGATTTTAAGTCAAACTCAAGTACACAACGATGCTAACAAACCAAAATCATAACTTTAAAATAAAACTCAAAAGAGAATGAAATTAAAGTTGGAAATGAGAGAGGAAAAGTAAGAGGGTGAAAACCCTAAAACGAAACGCAAATTCCCCATAATACAAAGTGTTTCTAAAATAATAATTTTAGAATTCTTTAAGCATTATATGAAAGTATTTACTAATAAAAGAATTTAGAAAAAAGAATCAATAAAAAATGATTAAAAATGAAGGAGTTATGATTTTTTGAAATTTAATGATAATTAAATAAAATCAAATAAATCCAATATTAAAAAATAAGAAAGGCCTCTCCCAAGGCTTGAAACCAAGAACTTGGGGTCACAGGCTCAAAATCTAGCCAACCCATCCACTTGATGCGTGTGAACATGGAGTGATGAAAAAAAAGAAAAATAGTAAAAACTATGAAAAATCACAAAATGCCCAAAAATTGTCCTCACTGAGGATCGAACCAAGGATCAATGGCATGACAAGTTCTTATGGGCGAGGCATTAACCACTGGGGTGGCGATACATCCGTTGTATCAAGCCACCCCATGTTAAGATATACTTAACAAAGTGCATAGCTGGGCAAATGCAAGGCAAACTCAAGTGAAATGTCAAAAGCGATTTCAATCAAACTTTGTCAAAACTCAATAAATTTTAGTGAAATTTAAGTCAAACATACTTGTTTTTTCACGAGGAACATGATGGTATCGACCATTTTCCCAAATAGTGCACACACCACAAAGCTCGAATGAACATGCCAAAAGAAGTTTGTGATGTATTTTGGAGTCTAATGGATCAAAACTAATGAGTTTAAGTCCCAACCAAAATCTGCACATGTTTGAAATGCAATGCTCATGACTGTGCTCAAGGAGATGAGCTCATTTTCTCAGTAAACCACAAAATGACCTTCAAGTTGCAAATTTAGTGAAGTGGTTTAAAATGGATTTTGCATCTCAACAAAAACAATGAATCCAAGACAACAGCCAAATTATAAATCCAACTGTCATAAACTAAGAACCTTACACACACAAATTGCAATGGTTTTAAAGATAGATCTAGATGGTATTAGAGGTTCCCAACTTTTCAAAACAGAAAAACAAACAGCAGGCCAAGGCAACATGCTTTCTATGTCAATCCATCATCCAACTGATCTCAGCTACAGCCAAGTTGTTGGTATTTCAACAATATGTACTGATGAATTCTAACCAACATGTCTTTACAAAGATATAGATCCAGTAAATAAACAGATTATAATATAATTCAAACAAGGATGTTTTGAAACAGACACAAGCATCAAAACTTAATACTACTATGCACAACAAACAACAACAATCCAAAGCCTATGCAAAAAAAACTTTACAGTCCAAGCTACCCTTACTAGACAATCAAAGACAATGAGCTCAACCTTTGTGAACCTTAAAAGACTAGCTGCAGCTCTGATGGATATCAAGCACTATGTCTTCACAAAGACCTGACTCACAAGTCTTAGGACAGTAGGCAAATTACAAATACATCTCTCTTGGTATCACAATACCATTCAATTTAAAAAACAACCTCTATGCAAAATCTTAATGACAGCAAGAAACAAAGGCAATAAGATCCACACAACATGAATTTACCAATTCACAAATTTAACAAAGCTAGACTTAGACAGCCTTACAAAATCTATCATGGTGCATAGCATATCCTCCAAATATAGGACACTTGGTGACAGTAAGCAATACACCAAATTTATGACAATGAGAGTTGGTTATTACAATACCATTTTGTCAAGTACTAATAAAATAGGATTTTAAAGATAGTTAACAATTTGTTAAAACAAACAACAACCAATGTGAACAAACAGACCTGATAGTGATAACAAGCACACTAACACAAAGTTGATCAACAGAATGCCATAACATATCCATGTTAGTCTTTTCAATAAAGGCAATAACAAACATATTTATATAATAATTGAACAACCAATACAAACCTGCTGACAGAATTATTGTTGTTTCACTAATTGATGAATTCCAAATAATTATGCCTTTAGAAAGACATAGCCTCTATCAGCAAGTTAATGCAAAACATGATAAGATACCAACAAGTAAAAAAGTTTTGTCTGAGGATAAGAACAACAACATATTCCACAACCAAGCAGAATGCAAACAAGGTTCAAAATTAGTGTAGCCAGCCACATTCATGACAACCATGACTCATAGGCAAGTCTTTTTATGAGAAACAAAACATCACTGAGGTATGGTGAGTTGACAAACTCAGACCTCAAAGACAAACATTGGAAACATGGTTGTAATATAAACAAAGCCAAAATCCAAACTAGACCAACACAACATGAAATTACAACTTCACTTAAAACAGCAGGGACACCAAACTAAACCTAGGCAGCACCAAAGACTGTCATTTCATTGCCACATAACTAACACAAAGGGTCAACCACTCTACCCATCTCAATCATGAGTTGACAGGTCCAACATAACCTCTAATGGACTAAACAATTTAAAAACTATGAGCAAAGTTAAGTCTCCAAACGGGAAGCACCAAACATAAGAATGCTTAACATTAAGTTCCTAAACCTAGGCCTCTTATGTTAATAGTTTCTTTTAAAACAGTTTGGTGGTCATCCAACATAACAATGTTAGGGTCTACCCCCATCATACATTCAAAAGCACATTTTCACGAAAATAGCAACACAATACTAAACCAAATGACATTCCAACAGGCAACCATACATGGTATAGGTTTCACACATATTTGACAGCATAGTTAACAAACTACTTCAACATGGAAATGTACAAGCTTTTCAACAGAACCAAACAATACATGATGATGCATATTTAATGGATGAGTTTATAAGGATATACCTCTTGTAGTCTTTCCTTACTAAGCTAGCTGTCAAGAAAACCCGAGATTCTTCCTCTTGAGCACACTTGTGAGAGCTACTTCTTCTTGAAGAAAGAAAGCAACCTTGTGGATAGTTGGAGAAAATAAAGTTCCAACTGTGGTTGGAGATTATGGACAGTTGGTATAACACAAATGGAAGGTGTTCAAAGTGTCAAAGTGGTTAAAACTGTTTTATGCAGTGAGTTTTATCACTTTGTGCAGAAAAGTCAAACTAATGGGTGTGAGAAGTTGACTTTTGGTTTTGTGGTGTTTTTGATCAAAATAATGGTTAGAACACCTCCTAATGATGATTGGGAAGTTGTGTGAATGGTTTTCATGGTGGTTTTATGGCTAGAAGTGATGCTGGTGTGAAACTTGCGACAAGGCAATTTTTGTGATTTTGTGACTTGCTTCACTTACAAGTAAGGCAAGATAGAATGATAGTTGTGTTTTCTCTTGGGTTCTAGAGGGATCTGGTGTGATTTGAAGAGTGGAATGAGCTTCCTTTTTATAGGCCAAGGAAAGTTGGGGCAGAATTGTCATTTGGAGCTGTTACCTTGCATTTGGTGGGAAAAACATTGATATTTCAAAAGTGATTCCATATCTGCTGGTTTGAGATTAACTCCATCAGTTAATACCCTTACCACCAGCTATCCTTAAGTTGGATGTGCTGTCAAAATAGAGATGCCGAGGCAAGCCATGGCAGCAGCAAACCCAATGTCTCTTACACATGTACTTTATAATAAATAAACGGATTATGGTTAGATTTTTAGTTTTGCCTTGGTTCTCTCCAAATCTGGTTCAAGGGTAAACTTAACACACCACACCAGACATTCCTTCATGGTTGGAAATGAACCATATGGTTGGAAGTCAAATTTATGTTGAATTTTGAGAAGTTGACAAACTAGTGCTCAGGCCCAACTTGCTCCATTCGAAACTCTTAGCTCACAAGGGCTATGGAAGAGTTTTAGCACTTTTTGGAAAGCTCTCATGGAGCTCTACAATTTTCATGTTTTTGAAAATTTCAAATTCCTAGTGGAACTAGGTCAAAAATCCCCTCAAAGTTGGCTGAAAACATGCCTAAAAAGGCCAGAAACATAGAAAATTTTCCAAGTGTTTTCCCCTCTTGTAATGATTTTGATCATAACTCCCAATCTACTCATTTTCTGCCCATTGACCACTGTGAGACTTTTGTAGGACTTGTCAAGACCTTTCCAACAAGCTTTGAACCAACTCAATTGGATGTGTGGTTAGGGAGTTATGGTCTTGCCCCTTTCAAAACCCTAATTTCCCGATTTCTCGATTACTCCTCAATCCTTGATCCAATTGTCATTAAAATTCATGGATAGGTGTAATATGTTATTAGGAACATTTTTTCTTCACACTTTGAGGTCAAATTCCTTATGGTTGAAGAATTGACTTTTCGGTCAACCGAACGATCGACCGATGACTATCGAGTCGACTGTTGATGTTCCGGGTCTTCTGAGACCTTGAAACTTCTTGAGTGGACTTCACTAAGCCATATGAACTTCATGGACCATAGTTTCCTCATTGGAATACCTTTTAAACCAAAAGTCAAACTACGGTTGACTTTTCCTGATCGGAAACCCTAATCGGGGATCCTGCATTGCATTGTTCTTGATCTTTAGGGGACAACCTCAAATTGGATTCATACTTGACCCAATGGATTATCTTTGATGATGTTAAAACTTGTTTCATGGAGAATCAATCCAATACATTGACGGATTGAACTGCCGAGACTTCGATTCCTGACTGTACGGAACCCTAATTCACCTGTATCTTGACAAAGACCAACTTGAAATAGGTTATGGTTGGATAAACAAATGAAAATATCCTAGAATGATGATGAAGATATAAGGGGTCAAAATTTGGGGTGCAACACAACCACACTTACATCTGGGGGCTACCAAGCCAGGCAGGAAATTCACTATCAGTAGAATTAATTCAGAGTCAAACACCCCGTTTGCACTCTTCACTTAAGACCTACCCAATGACACTTAAGCCTAGAGACCACTAGACCAGAGTTTCCCACTCACTCCCCCTCAATCACCTTAGTGATATAAACCAATTTACAATAGAGTTATGAAGACACACTTCAAACACACACCTTGATCTTGCTTTACAGCTTTGATCAAGTGACATAGCCCTCTTGGTTAAAAGCTTTGAGTGGCACAATGAACACAACAATTCATACACACTAAACCAATGCAAATGTACAACTAACAAATGCTTGGCATACAAGTATCCTAAGACGCACGTGAAGAACCCAAACTCTTCACTCACACAAACCACGTGAAGAACAACCTCTTCACTCACAAGGCACACTCTCCAGTCTCTCTTTTTAAGCTCTGCACTATTAGGAATGATCCTTCTGTTATTTATAGCAACAAACTTGCTTTGGGCCTTGACGGAGAAACTAGGTTTACCCACGATAAACCTCTCTTCATAAAGTTGCGCACTTATCATCAGGTCAGGAGTCTTCTATGTTATCCTCAGCAATGCCTGTTATGTCGCCTAAAATAACTATTCCTGGATTGTTTCCTGAAGTATAGCCTGAGCTAATAACAGAAAAACAAACCCTGCGCGTCTGATGTCATACGATCAATGTTACAGCATCCAGTCATGACATCCAACTTCACTTACCCTGCAGGATACTCTTAGTGTATGTCATAACGTCAGTCATGATATTCATATACACTCTAATGTTTTGCCACAAAATGCAGCCAATTAAAAGTATCTACAAGTATTATATGGTGTTACGTGCATTATCTCGAACTATCAGTTGCTTATCACACCCATGGAAAAATTAATAACTTTTTCTTTCATTTCATGTATTTAAAAAAGAACTTTACCAATAGCATAAGAGTCAAAGAACATGAACAAAAGAAAAATAAAAGGAAGAAACTAAAAAATGGTTACCTCATACACACCACATCTATAAAACATTTTGCAAGGACTTTCATTAGTCTATGCAATCACTAACGGAATGTCAAATGTGTCATCCTAGCTATGTGCTTGTCTGATGGGGCTCTCCATTGTCATTGGTTCTTGTCCCAAAACTAGAATCGGGGGGGGGGGGGGGGGGGGGGATTTCCCTGTTGCATATATACATGTGTTGCATTTAGCATTTTTCGCATTGCAGGTGCATCGGAACTGTTAACCTTACCGTGTTTCTTGTGATCCGAAGTGTGTTTGCAGGATTATAGATCAAACAACTCATCGGTACGGTACCAGAAGAAATCAAAAAAGATTAATGGATCAAATGCAAGTCGAGATGCAGGAGATGAGAGACAGGATGGCCCAACTGATGGAGACTATGCAAGGGGTCGCTAATGGCCAGGCGCAACTTCAGACTCTAGTGCAGCCTTTGGTTGCACGAGTGGACAATGATGGTGTGTTGCACGGTGGGACTGCTGCTAATCCTCCCCTCGTCGAGACTCCCCTAGCTAGCAACAATGTACCTATCCCTAATGTTGGAGGGAATGGTAATGCTGGGGATGGTAATGTTGGGAACAATAATAATAATAATAATGTCGGAGGGAATGGAAATGTCCTTGGAAACATTGGTAATGGTGTTAGAGAAGGTAACAATGCTGGTAACAGTGATGCTTATTATGATCCATTTCACGGAGACCTGCGTCATCCTTGGAATGAGGATCAACAAGGGGATATTTTCTCAATGGGAGATGCCAGACTTGAAATGTCGGCTGAAGCTAACAGAAGATTTAAGCTCTTAGAAGACAAGATGAAGAGTTACGAAAACCAGAATTCCATGGGTTTGGATATGACCAACCTGGGTCTGATTCCTGATTTGAGGGTACCTCACAAGTTCAAAGTGCCTGACTTTGATAAGTACAAAGGCATCACTTGCCCAAGGGTTCACCTGCGCTCGTACTATAGGAAGATGTCCGCGTATTCGGACAATGAGAAACTGCTGATGCATTTCTTTCAGGACAGTCTGGTCGGCCCTTCATTGGAGTGGTACATGGGGCTGGAACCCGCAAATGTCCATAGCTGGAAAGACCTAGCTGAAGCTTTTGTAAGGCACTATCAGTACAATAGTGACCTTGCCCCAAATAGAGTCCAACTGCAGAATCTTTCCTAAAAGGATAATGAATGCTTTAAGGAATACGCCCAGAGGTGGCGAGAGCTTACTGCTAGAGTGCAGCCTCCCATGGTAGAGCGTGAGCTCATCGACATGTTTGTTGCTACTCTACCAGAAGTGTATTATGATAAGTTGATTAGCAGTATGTCGGGCGGTTTTTCAGACTTGATAATCACTGGTGAAAGAGTAGATAACGGTATAAAGCTTGGAAAGATTCAGGCAGGAGAGGTACCCTCAGCTGGAGGAGGAGGATAAAAGGTGTTTGGTAACAAGAAGCACGAGGGGAGCGCTAATTCAGTGATCGATTCTAGAGGAAGAGGAAGGGGTCAGCCGCAGAACCAATATCGCCAACAGCAGGTTGCCAGTGTTACTATTCCTGTACCACAACAACCTCAACAACCACAACAACAACAAAGACAATATCAGCCACCGCAACAAAATCAGCAAGGGTATAGGAGGTTTCCTGATAGGGGCAGGCCGAATAGAGTATTCGACGCGTCGCCGATGCCATACTCACAAGTGCTTCAGGTTTTTCTACAGCTGCAATTGATTCAAAAGAGGACTCTAGCTCCTCTGACAGGTAATCCCCCGCCCGGTTATGACATAAACGCTCATTGCGAGTTTTACTCTGGGGCGCCTGGTCACTCTATTGACGATTGGAAGGTTTTCAAGCATAAACTTCAGGATCTAATTGACAGTAAAACGATAAACTTTTCTCGTGATGCACCCAATGTTGTGCAAAACCCTATGCCAGACCACGGGCCGACTAGGGTTGGTGCTATTCTGGTAGAAGAAAATCTAGATCTGATAATGGATGTGAATGAGCTGAAGACACCTTTAAAGTTTGTGAAGGACCAGCTGTTAGGTGGGGGTGTATTCCCGGGCTATGATAAAGACTGTGTGGATTATTTGAGCCATCCTGAGGGATGTGATGATTTGAGAAGGTGTATGCAGGGCATGATGGACGAAGGGACGTTGCAGTTTCACCGGACTACCGAGAAGACGCATGTTGAGAGGGATGAGGTTGCTACGATCTCGATCCCATATAAGACTATAACCATCTCAGCGCTTTCTAGGCCGCCTACGATTACTATTACCAAAGCAGGGCCTGTGCCATATGAAAGCACCAAAGCTATTCCGTGGAACTACGGAGCCGAAGTGTACTGTAATGGTCAGAAGATAGATTTGAAGAGTTTTCCCGTTGAATAAGCGGATAATGTTGCGGGAGCAGGGGCAATTACCCGAAGCGGGAGGGTCTTCTCGTCGCCCGAGGTGGTGGTTGAAAGAGTAGACAAAGGGAAAGGTAATGTGGTTATAGAAGAAACTTCTCAGGCTGGTGAGAAGGAATCTATGGAGAATGATGTGGAGGAAGTCATGAGGCTGATACGGAAGAGTGACTATAAGATAGTCGACCACTTACAGCAGACACCTTCTAAAATTTCGATATTGTCATTGTTGCTGAGTTCAGAAGCGCATAGGAACGCGTTGATGAAAGTGTTGAGTACCGCTTTTGTGCCCCAAGAAATATCGGTGAACAAGATCGAAGGAGTGGTTGGGCATGTGAAAGTAGGGAATGGTCTGGGATTTACAGATTTGGACTTGACGCCAAAGGGCAGAAACCATAATAGTGCGCTGCACATTTTGTTGAGTGTAGAGGAGTGGTAATATCGCACGTCCTTGTTGATACAGGGTCATCCTTGAATGTGTTGCCGAAGAAGGCACTTATGAATCTTGACACCAGGGGCATTAAGTGTACACCAAGTGATTTGGTTGTACGCGCTTTTGATGGGACCCGGAGATTCGTCTTTGGTGAGCTGACTCTGCCTATCCAAGTAGGCCCGGAAGTTTTTGACACAGTATTCTATATCATGGAAATTTAACCTGCCTATAGCTGTTTGTTGGGAAGACCATGGATCCATTCAGCTGGGGCCGTTACATCAACCTTACATCAGAAGCTGAAATATATGATCGGTGGCAGCGTTGTGACGATGTGTGGAGAAGAAGACATAATGGTCAGCAACTTATCTTCTTTCAAGTACGTCGAGGTAGATGGGGAAATTCATGAGACTTTATGTCAAGCTTTTGAAACTGTTCAGTTGAAGGATAAGTCTCCAGTTGTGAGGAAAGAGCCTGAGGTGGCTATGTCTTCTTTCAAAGAAGCGCAAGCCGTGGTGCAAGCTGGTACGGCTCAAGGCTGGGGGTAGGTGTTAGAGATACCTCAGAAGCAAGATAAATTCGGTCTGGGATACCGCCGTCGTCTTCACAGAGCACGCCAAAGCTCAAGGGGCCGGTCAGGTTCACCAGTGCAGTTGTCTTCTACGAGCAGATCAATGTCGTGTCTGATGATGAAGCTGGGGATAGTGATTGTGATATGGATGCTTGGATCAAGCCTTGCATTCCGAGACAGAATCTGCGCAACTGGTCCATTGAGGAATTTTTCCAAGTGACCAATGAACATTAATGCTTTGTTTTCTTAATTATTGTACAGCCCTATGTTCTATCCGAAGTGTAGCGGTTTGTTATGTCAGGGTTTATTTATTTATGTTTGAACATGGTTTAATCAGTTAATCAAAGGGCATTTTTCCATTCTATTGCACCCCAAATTTTGACCCCTTAGATTCTCATTATCATTTTAGGAGCATACTCATGAACTTTCTAACCTTAATCCAGTGCAAGTCTGTCTTTGTCAAATTGCAGATGAATCAGGGTTTCGTGCAGTCAAAATCAAAACTTCAGGGTTTGTGATTAGTCAATGTTTTGGGCGCATTAAAATAAGAAACAAGGTCAAGGATATTACATAATGTCAAATAAGAATCCAATTTGAAAGAAATCATTTCAGAATCAAGAACAATGCAGTCCGGAGGCCCCGATTAGGGTTTTTAACTAGTAAAAGTCAACTGTGGTTTGACTTTGATGTTGGAGGGTGTTGTAATGGTGGAATTGTGTTTCATGAAGTTCATATAGCTTAATAAGGTTCATCCAAGAAGTTTCAAAGTCTCAGGAGGTCCAGAATGTCAACAGGCGACTCGGTAATCACCGATCGGTCGTACGGTTGACCGAAAAGTCAACTCTCCAAATTTTATGAATTGGACTTCAAGTTGTGAAACAAAGTTGTTCCTTATGTCATATTGGACTTGCGTATCAATTTTCATTACCATGGGGTCAAGGATGAAGGAGTAATCGAGAAATCGGGAAATTAGGGTTTCGAAAAGGGATAAACCATAACTCCTTAACCACACATCCAATTGAGTTGGTTCAAAGCTCATTTGGAAGCTCTTGACAAGTCCTACAAAAGTCCCTAAGTGGTCCATGATCAGAAAATGCATAGATTTTGAGTTATGGTCAAATTCATTTCAAGAAGGGAAAAAGACTTGGGAAAATTTCACTTTTTAAGCTCATTTTTAGCAACTTTGGAGGGCTTTTTGGCCAAGTTACTTTGAGAAATTGAAACTCATGAAAACATGAATGTTTTAGAGCTATGTGAGGGATTTCTAAATTGTACTAGAACATCTCAAGAGGAGTTATAAGCAGAAAGTTACATGTGTTCAAAGTTAAGGATTTCACATGTTAAGTCCCACATTGGACAAATTCTCCAAGAGACCTACTTCACTAAATCTGCTAATTTTTCTTGATTCAACTTGTTATGTGTGACATATCAGATGTGTGTAGCATGAAACAAGAGCAAGTTATGCAGAAATATCACAAAATCAAGGATTTGAGCCCATTGCCATACAAGTGGGTGTTGCACCCTAAAATTTGCTCAACCTTATTCCTTGGGTTATGTTTCCATGTCATTAGCATTTGCATATAGAGTCATGTACATAGACTAACCATCTGCATAGCATAAGCATAGCAAGTCATTCAACAGGGGACCAATCCTTATTCTCATCTCTAGAAGCCTATCAAGAGGTTATTATCTCAATTCAATCTCATTCAAGTCATCAGGAAAGAATTTGAAAGCAAAGAGCTCAGCAGATCAAGCCTTGAGTCCATCTCCTAGCTGAGGGTATCTGAGGGTCAACAAGAGAGTTGTGAGCTGTGAGTTGAAGGCATGGAGAGTATCTAGACATTATGAGAGACTTAGAAAGTCATTTGGAGAAGGAGACAAGTTATTGATGAGAGCACAAGAGCTATAGCTGAAGGCAGTCAACTAGGGTTTCATCTGGGTCAACCCTAGGTCAACCCTAGGTCAATTGACTGATTTAAGGGGCATTCAAGTCTAGTGGAGAGGTGTGGGGTTCATCATGGGACATTTGAAGAAGGATATGGAGATATGCCAAGGAGAATTCAAGAGGAATCAAGGAGAAGAGGAGTTTCTAAATTAGGGTTTCTGTGTAAAATCCCCTAGTTTAGGTCAAATTTCCAAGCAAGATAAGTCAAAATGCTAGCTTCAAAGGGCTTCTTGGCCAACATGAAACTTGTAGAGGATCTCAAGACCTTTAATTTGAGTGGTGGAAGACATCAAGGAGATTTATAGAACTCAAGTTATGGTCCTTGCAAGTTACAGGTCATCTGAGGTATCTGAAATTTTGTCTGTGAAAGTGACTTGACTTCCAAGCTAGTTTTACCCCTCAAGGAGATTTCAAATGAATTCTTGGTCAACATAAGAATTGTTCCTCATTGTCTTAGCTTTCTAGAATGGTATAGTATGCCTTCATATGATGTGTGGAACTCAACTTATGGTCTTGGCAAGCAAAGGGTATTTTGGGCATTTGTGAATTACAGGTCATTTTAACTCATGTCCAAAACTCATACAAGGAGGCCTCAAATGGAAAAACTTACAACATCAAACTTGCTCCAAATGACATTTTGAGTCTAGAAAGAAGGTCACAAATTGTTGGAAAAGCTCATAACATGAAGTTGCATGATTGGTCCAAATTTGAACTAAAATGGCTTATAATTTGAATAAAGTCAAAGTGAAAAATGGTTTGAGAGATTTATAAGTCCAAATGGAGACTTCCAATATATGATTTTGAATGGAAAAGACATTATAAAGACAATGGTTCAAGCACTTTTTTGAGTTTAGTGGAAAAAATCAAAGTTATCCTTGGTTACTTGCATTTTAAGAAACATAGCCAAAATGAATCAAAGTTGGAAGGCAAGGGAATGTGTAAGAGGGATCTAGAAGTTACCATTGAACACTATATATTCATGAAATGAAGATTGATCAAGGGTTGGACTCATTTTTCACCAAGAATTGCCCAAATTCTCTCATTCTTTCTCATTGCATTTTCACTTCAATTCCTCAAATTCTTCACCAATCATCATCAAAATCAACTTCATTATACTGATTCATCATCATAGATCAGAATTCAACCAAGAACAAGGTGTGATCAATCCATTTTCGTGCACTTTCTTCAAGAACATACAAGCTGCAAATTCAGTTGTAGATCAAGATCCAAGCCAAGTTTCATCCAAATATTGCAAACAGAATCAAGTACATCAAGAATGGATCAAGATTGAAGCATACAAGAGCCTGGATCCACGTGATTTCTCAGCCTCCATTAAAGCTTGTTCAAGGTGCAAATCTTTCTAACTTACTCAATTTAGGGAGATTTAGGTAGTTTTACTAGTATATTCATGGTTTATGATGTTAGGAGGTTAGTTTAGATGAATTTGAGGCTGAATAGAGACAATTCATAACAGGTGCACCAAACTGTTTGGATCAAGAACTCGTAGGATCTCGCATGATAATTTTAGCTTGTTAGTTTAGGATGATCACTGTTAGTCATAGATTAGATTAGGATAAGTTTGATTGAGAATTGTGCTGATGAGTTGCAGAGTGTTTTCATGGAGTCAGAATTTGTTGCGCTCGGGTTGAGTGGTTTGTTGAGTTTCAAAGCAATCAAAGACCATAGACGTGTAGAGGGGGAGATGTAGAGTAATTTTCATGTTTATAGCATGGCGTTTCATGGATTGTAGAGTGAGAACAGACTGGTAGAAGTTGGCTCGTGCATCGCTGCCATGGAGAGGAAACCCTAAGTGTTTATGATCTATTGAAGAAGACGAAATCATGGCCGTCTGTTTCATGTTGGACCCTTGACTCAGAGAGCGATCGAAGGGCTCTCATTTGATTCAGATTTTGGAGGGAAGCGTTAGTGCCCTAAACGCACCGTTTCATTAATTGAAACGGGCGGGCCTGAGTGAGTTTTATATTCCCACCCCCCTATTAGTGAGCCCAACTTCATTTGCACGTGGATCTGATGCTATTTTCACCCCTAGCTTGTTTTTTTATTTTTCATTAATTCTGAGTGGTTCTGGGCCTTAACCAACTTGCTATTCGCACCCCCCGTCTGCTTGGCCCATCCTGATTTCAACTGGGCGTGTCTTCTATTCAAACCCCCTTCCCTTTATTTCATTATTTTCTTTTATATTCTTTAATTTTTTTTATGCATTTTCATTAATTCATAATAAATACATAAAAAATCATTTTCAATTCATTCTTTTTACACTATTTTCTTTAGGATGCCTAGAAAATTATAGAAAAATAAAATTGCATTTTTATTTTTATTTCATATTTTTTCCATATTTTCTAAATAAATGTCATTTTAAATAGTTTCATTTCATGCATAAATTTGTTAATTTTTGTTCTATTAATTGCTTTAATATTTTGTGCCCATTCTTTTTAGGTTGCTTAGATTAGACATTGAACTTGTAAATGCAATTTAGTTCCCATTTTTAGGAATTAATTTTAGGTGATTAATGTAGGCTTGAACAACTTGAACAAATTAGGGTTTTTTAGGTGATGACTTAAGAAGTTTGATTTCATTTCCCTTAGGGCTTAGGATTTAACCAGTTTAGTTATGGGACTATAGGGGCTATGGGTAGTTATTAGATCCCCTTAGAAAAAGACAGGATTCCCCTACTGCTATTAGTATATTACTGTATTTGATTGACTGGTGTGGTGTGCCCTTTGGGGATTATTGCTTGCTTGTTTGGGGTATTGGGTTTGTCTGGGGACCTTGAGGAGATGAAGACCATTGGAGAGCCAGAGATTGAAGATCAACTGCCAGAGTTGGAGAGGAGGTTCTTGCTAGCATCTGCTGAGGAGACTAGAGTTTAGGAGCTAGGAAGAGCTCTAGATTAGAAAGCTTGTTTCTCAAACATGGAGTGCCTTGTCTGCATCCATCCTTTCTCTATGATTCAAAGTCTCTTTCAAATATCCACCTCCTTCCTTTGGAAGGATCAGTGAATGTATTTGGAAGATAGAACTTTTGAGAGAAACCTGTCTGTTTAATGTTAACAGTTGATGAACCACCCTTGGTAGGTAATTAACTGTCTAACATTCATTCACTTCACTCTTGTGACTGATCCCTCATCCTGGAGGTTTGAGCTTGAAGAAAAGCCATTGCAGATGGAAGACTGATGATCAAAGCCCTTGCCTGAAGGTCATGAAGATGGAGATTGATGCTTGTTGAAGCTTGTAGCTGAGTGGAGATTACTTGGAGCCAGATGTTGATTCAGAGCTGCTGGTGCTGTTTATTTTGCTATTGTATTTCATTTGCTGATGTATTGATTGGTTTTCTGAACTGTATTGTTTGCTGTTTACCCTGTTGGGTTGAAAGTGAAGCCTGTTCACTTTCGCCTATTGTTTTCTAGGTTCGAGGTTGAGTGGGACTCCCTTGCCTCGCTTGTACTGTTGCATCCATGCATTTTACTGCTTTACTGAATATTCTTGATATTGTTTCTGTTTCTGCCTATCCCGTAGGATCTCTGTTTCTCTCTGTGCAAGAGAGGAGCATGATAGACATTAGGTCTTAACCCATGCATGATAACATTAGGTTAGTTTGATTCCCTTGTCAACCATAGGTTAGAGTTCTGTCTCTTCTTTCTCAAAACAAATAGAAAACCACAATAAAATTTCAAACACAATAAAAGACACTTCTTCCGTAAAAGAATGTGAACTCATCAAGACGTCATTTTTGTCCGCCGGGACTGTTAATCAAGAAAACCTTTTTCGGAAGGAATAAAATCAATCAAAGACAGACTTGTGTCGTACGTGGCCCGAACTACGTTTGCTCTGATCTTTCATGCTGTATGAAAGTACGTAGGCATAGGATGCGATATCCTAGCGAGCAACCTTCCCCTCCTTTCCCGTAGGTAGGCGAACTACGTTGACTCTGATTTCTCGTTCCAGACGGGAATACGTAGGCATAAAGTGCGATACTTTGCCGAGTCATTTTTATTTTCATTTTATTTTCTTTTTAACCCTTGACCTATAGTTTAGATAGAATAACAATCCATACCTGAAAACAAGCGTGGATCCCGTCGAGTACGACGGACGTGAGGGGTGGTAATACCTTCCCCTTGCGTAACCGACTCCCGAATCCAGGTTTTGGTTGCGACGACCATACCTTTCCCGTGTTGTGCGAGGTTTACTCTGAGCGTTTCCTTTCCCTCCCGTGGGATAAATAACGCACGGTGGCGACTCTTCTGTTCAGCCGGCGCCGATTTTCGCAGTAGCGACAGCTGGCGACTCTGCTGGGGATCCAACGTCCCCTGGCTGCTAAGAACTGCGATGGTTCTTATGCATTTGGGATCCAACGTCCCTTTGAGAGAGTCAATCCTAGCGCTTGTTTTCCCGTCGAGGATTTTGTATGGAGTTATTGTATATTTCTAACCTTGTATTTTCAGCTTTGTATATTGATTATTATTGCTGTATTTGGGGTGTGACGGGTGTTCTGATATTGAGAGATAAGCCGGACCTGGGCTTGAGTGCACCTAGAATTAGCGTAGAAAGTAGTGGGTGCGTGCCGGCTTTGCTTGCATTAGTGTCTCATGAAATCTACACTCGGACGAGGTTCTTCTGGTTGGCTTCTTTTTCTACCCTTTGGGTCGAAGGGGTTGTTGGTCAGCTGAATTGTCGACTCCGGGGACCGATCATTTGGAAGTTGGCTGAGTGAGGCCTCTTCAGGATTTGATGATGCCACTCCTTCTGGGAATCGTATCATCAACCCTGAAAGTCTGTGACGCCGATGACCGCATAGGATGCCGTACCTTGTGCCAGTTATAGGGCCACCCACCTGTGAGGGGATTTGGGGTTATGCAGGTAACCAGACCTTCAGATACCGGTTATTTCTTGATCAGAGATCCTGGTTATTTATGGAGAGTTATGAGGTCTGTCAGAGACCATTTGGAGATGTGTTCTGAGGTCTGTCAGAGACCATTTGGAGATGTGTTCTGAGGTCTGTCAGAGACCAGTGGGAAAATGATATGAGGTCTGTCAGAGACCAATTAGAGATATGATTTGAGGTCTATCAGAGACCAGTTGGAGTTATGGTTTGAGGTCTGTCAGAGACCAGTGTTGGAGCTTTGTTTTAGGTCTATCTGAGACCAGGGTTTGATGACTTCTGGATGGTCTATCTGAGACCTTTCTTGATGGGGTTTAGGCTATTCAGCTGCTGCTTTGGTCCCTGTTGCATGTTACTTGCATTGCATTGCCTGCATATCCATTACCATTTGCATTTCACTAACGTGTGTCTGTGCTGCAGGTGCATTTGCATTTCCCTAGTTCTAGTGCCCGGACTTCTGAGTATTGATTATGGCTGGTTTGAGGAAAACAGTTGCGTATAAGCTGCCTTCACCTGATATTACTTCTTTGCTTGGTCTGATATCTCTTGCTAATGAGGAGGTTAGGAGGAGCTTCAGAATGAGCCATGGGAGATTACTGAGATTAGTCTGTAAGCCCACTGCCGATGAGATGAACGGGCTATACACCTTGATGCAGTTCTATGACCCTGCATTGAGATGCTTTACTTTTGCTGACTTCATTTTAGGACCTACCATTGAGGAGTATGTGGAGTTTACTGAGCTTCCCGTGCAGAACAAGGTTCCCTTTATTCACTCTGCTGCTGAGCCCAAGTTGGAGGACTTAGCCAAAGCCTTGCATATGAACGCTGCAGATCTGTTGTTGACTTCTTGGCTTGGGGTTTCAGGTTTCTCTCTTGATTTCTTAGTGGTCAAAGCTCAAGAGTACGCCAAGAACGGTTGTTGGGTAGTTTTCAATGCTATTTTGGCTTTGTGCATTTATGGAATTGTGCTGTTTCCAAACTTGCCCAACTTCGTAGACCTGGATGCTTTCCATCTATTCGCTGTCGGCAATCCAGTGCCAACGTTGATCGGAGACTTCTACCACTCATTGCACTACAAGAACGAAAACCGAAGGGGAAAAGTTGTTTACTACTGTGCTCCTTTGTTGAATATGTGGTTTAAAAGTCATCTTCCAATGAAGGGGTCCTTTGTGGAAAGTGCAACCACTGCTAGCTGGTCTGAACGCCTGATGAGGCTATCTTCCGAAGACATTAGATGGTTTGACAGAGACCTACTGGGATCTGAACTTATCTTCAGTTGTTCGGGGTACCCTAACGTCCCGTTGATTGGAAGGAAAGGGTGTATCAACTACAACCCATCTCTGTTCGTCCGTCAGTTCGGATATGCGCTGAAGAACCCGCCAAAGGAGGAGGAAGTACAGGAATCTCTGTACTTCACCGGAGACGTGAAAGGGGAGTTACTAGCCAAGCTGCAACATGCCTGGACGCGTATTATCAGAAGGGGGAAGCCGTTGTTAGGAAAGAATGATTGTCAGGCCTATGCACCTTATAGAGTTTGGATTCAGGAGAGAGCCAGTCAGTTGAGGATGCCGTTTCCGAATGCACCAATTCTTGTTCCTATTCCGGTAGCGGAGCCAACTACTGTTTCTCGGGAAGCCTACGAGCAAGTGGTGAGAGAAAAAGAAGCCTTGATGAAGATTAATGAAGGGTTAGAGCAAGAGTTAGCCCAGGCACGCAGCGAGAAAAACAAGGCCGTATATGCTTTCCAACAACAGATCGAGCTAGTAAACAGGTTAGGAGCTGAGTTGACGGAAGAAAAGAAAAAGCGTGAACGTCTGGGGCAAGAGTTCAGAAGCTCCCATGACATGCTGGAAGCCAAGAAGAAGGCGCTCGACGCAGCACACCGAGAGATATCTTCTTGCAATAAGACTTGGAATGCTACACTCACTAACAATAAGAAGAGGGAAGATAAGCTGAAGCAGCAAATTTCCGACCTCGAAGAAAAGTTGAAGTCTAGCCTCAAGAAGTGTGAGGAAGAAGTGATGACCCGGTATAGTGTCCAGCATGCACTGAACAAGGCAATCAAATCCAGAGATGAAGCAGTGTCTCAGAAGCGAAAGTTAGAAGATTGCTTCGGAGAAGCAACATGGGAAGAAACAGCTGAAGACGTACGCCGTGTCCTTAAGAGGAGAAACCAGCTTGTTGAAGGGCTGCTTGATCGACCAAGCCATCCGGAGACCAGGAAGTTGATAGAGGAGTACCAGACTTTTGGGAGGATTTGATCATTTCATGTAGTAACTTGTATGCTTTATTTGCATAGTGCTGACCATCACCAGGATTGTTGGTTGAGGTCATGCCTTCTTTGTACTCTCAGTGATATTGTACCCTGGGCTTATTTGATTCTCTCTGCAATATATGAGGCTTTCTATGATTCAGCTCCGATATTCCTATTGTCAACACTGTCACTGCACCGGCACCTTCGCACTAGAACTGGGGGAATGAACTTCCCTAATGCACAGACACATTGCATTGCATTCATATTCATATTGCATTACAGGTAATCTTTGGATGGTGTCTTATTTCCTGCTCTGTATCAGGTACCTTTCAGGATTGCAGATCAACATCCGCACCGCTATTCTACACGCTCCAATTGTCGAAAAATCATGGACCAAATGCAGAACGAGATGCAAGATGTGCGCGAGAAGCTCGCCCTCTTCATGCAGACCATGGAAGCTATAGCAAAAGGGCAGGAGAATTTGCAGGCCATGGTCCAGCCTCTGTTGGCTCGCAACGCTGGTCATGGTAATGAAGATCATCAGTCTGTCCGGGTTGATACTGCTCATGGAGACGGCACTCCCACGCCAGTGGCTCCGCCCGTAGTCAATATACCTGCTGCTAATGTCAACAACGCTACCGCTGCTGTGAATGGTAACGTCGGAGTGGGGAATGAGACTGCTGTCCATAATGGTGGGCTGGGTGATGTCAATTTGGGAGATAATCTAGGAGGCAATGGCTTTGGGCAAGATGGTTATGGTATGGTCAATCAGGGTTACGGAGGCTTTGGAAACGGAAACGGTACTGGATTTATGGCTTTCGGTCCTACTGGAGGTGTTCAAGGGTACGGCAACAGAGGCCGAGGTCCGGGGATGAATCAGGTCAGAGCTGGACGTAATAATGCATATGATGGGTACGGAGCTGGAAATGGTATGTGGCAAGAGGATCAGCAGGAGGACGCCTTCTCCGGAGGAGGTTTTGAAGGACCGATGGATGATTCCCAAAAGATTAGAATGCTGGAAGAGCAGATGAAGGGAGTCCTAAACCAGAGTGCTGTGGGTTTGGACATGGCAACAATGGGCTTGGTACCTGGCTTGAGGGTGCCAATTAAGTTCAAAGCTCCTGCGTTCGATAAGTATAAAGGAGACACATGTCCGAAAGTGCATGTACGAGCTTATTACAGAAAGATGTCTGCATACTCAACTGATGAAAGAATGCTAATGCATTTCTTTCAGGATAGTCTGTCGGGCCCTTCCCTAGAGTGGTACATGGGGTTGGAGCCAACTGATATCAAGACATGGAAGCAATTAGCAGAGGCATTTGTAGCCCATTACAAGTATAACAGCGACCTGGCACCCAATCGGGTCCAGTTGGCCGGGCTTTCGCAGAAGAAGGGGGAGAGTTTTAAAGAGTACGCGCAAAGGTGGCGCGATATGGCTGCCAGGGTCCGTCCTCCTGTAGAAGATAAGGAAATGAATGACATGTTTGTCGGCACATTCACAGGGCTGTTTCATGATATGCTGTTTCATACGTCTCTGGCCAGTTTTTCAGACCTGATTCTAATGGGGGAAAAGATTGAACGTAATATTAAGCAAGGAAAGTTCCAAGTCGAGGAATCAACTGCATCTGGCAGTAATAGGAAAGCTTATGGTGGGCGCCGTCAGGGCGAGGCAAGCGCGGTATTTGGAGGCCGAGGCCGAGGCCGAGGCAGGGGACGAGGTCAATATCGTCAGCCGCAGCAGGTGTCGAGTGTTACTATTCCCTATCAGCAACAACCATTCCAGCAACAACAACCGGTTCAGCAACAACCAATGCCACAGCAGCAGCAGCCTCAGCAGGGGGCACAGCAGGCTCAACGAAGATTCCAGGGTAGTAAACCGAGAAGGGTGTTCGAGAAACCTCCCTCAACCTATGCCGATTTATTGCAGACATTGTTGGGATTAAACCTGGTCAAGAAAAGAACTCTGGCGCCGATAACGGGAGCTCCCCCGTTCGGCTACGATGCAAGCAGGCACTGTGAGTTTCATTCTGGGGCCCCGGGCCACGATATAGAAGGTTGCCATGCTTTTAAGCACGTTGTGCAGGATCTTTTAGACAACAAGACTATCAACTTCGGAACGGCAGGTCCGAATATAGTCCAGAAACCCATGCCCAATCATGGGACTAACGCCGTTCTGACGGAGGAAGGTCTGAATCTGATTATGAATGTTGAAGATTTAAAGACGCCGCTGAGCGAGATAAAGAGCCGACTGTTACAAGGAGGTGTTTACCCAGGATGTAACGAGTATTGCTTAGACTGTTGGACCCTAGCTGGGGGGTGTGAGGATTTGAAGAAAGGCATTCAGGCTTTAATTGATGAGGGCATATTGCAGTTTGATCGAGCGGCAACTGACGAGCCTGCAGGGGCAGTAGTGGATAATCAGAGTGATGTGGCCACAATAACGATTCCGCGGAAGACGATCACTATTGCAGCACCAGCTCAGCGACCACCGATCACCATAACTAAGGCCGGGCCAATCCCGTACGAGAACACGAAAGCAGTCCCATGGTCATATGGGTTAGAGGTGTATTGTGATGGGATAAAGATTGATGTTAACAAGCAGCCAGCGGAGATTGTGGATAATGTTGTTGGCTCAGGAGGCATGACGAGGAGCGGCAGGATCTTTATATCTCCTGAAGTGGAAGCCGAAAGACTAGCGAAAGGAAAAGGGAAAGCGGTTGAGAATGTTCCGGTACAAGCAAGTGAAAAAGAAGCAGCATCGAAGGATGTAGAAGAATTCATGCGCTTAATTCGAAAAAGTGATTATAAGATTGTGGAGCATCTGCAGCAGACGCCGTCCAAAATATCTATCTTGTCATTGCTTTTATGTTCGGAAGCTCACAGAAACGCTTTGCTGAAAGTCCTGGACACTTCTTTTGTACCCCAGGATGTCTCCGTAAATCAGCTAGAAGGAGTATTGGCACATGTGAATGCAGGCCACAGTCTGGGTTTTACCGATTTTGACTTGACTCCGAAAGGGAGGGATCATAATATGGCATTACACGTATCGGTTGAGTGTAGAGGATCGGTAATGTCGCACGTATTGGTTGACACCAGATCATCTTTGAATGTGCTGCCTAAGAAGGCGATGATGAAGCTGGATGTTCGAGGGATTTTGTGTACACCCAGTGATTTGGTAGTCAGAGCGTTTGACGGCACGCGGAGAACAGTCTTCGGATCGATTACTTTGCCTCTGCAAGTGGGGCCGGAAGTGTTTGCCACGGAGTTTTATATCATGGACATACAGCCTGCGTACAGCTGCTTGCTTGGAAGACCTTGGATTCATGGAGCAGGGGCAGTCACGTCTACCCTGCATCAGAAGTTAAAGTATATGGTCGGAGACAGCGTAGTCACCGTGTGCGGAGAAGAAGACATCCTGGTCAGCCATCTATCATCGTTTAAATATGTGGAAGTCGACGGAGAGATCCATGAGACACCATGCCAGGCATTCGAAGGTTTGCGCATCAAGGACAAAGGTCCCGGGCCGAGCAAAGTGCCAGAGATAGCTGTCTCATCGTATAAAGAAGCTCAAGCTCTAGTGGAAGCAGGAGAAGCCAAGGGCTGGGGCAAAGTGCTGGATATTCCTGTGAAGATGGACCGGTTCGGACTGGGGTACCAACCGTCGTCATCAACTCCTTCCGTGGGGGCCCCCCATTTCAGAAAGTCAATTACCATCTCTGCCAGTGGAGTATGTCATGAGACTGTCAATGCTGCTTCAGAGTCCGATGAAGGAGACAGCGACTGTGATATGGATGCCTGGATTCAACCAAGCACGCCAGGACAAGGACTGTGCAACTGGTCTATTCAGGAGCTTGTTCCTGTGACTTTTAAACAGTAATGCTTCGCTTTATTAATTGTTGAATAATCTGATGTCTTGCCCGGGGCATCAGGATTTGCTTAGGGCTGTGTTGTTATAAACATTGCGTGTTAATCATTAAATAAATGGCGTTTTTTCATGTGCAAATACCGTAATCCCTGTCTTTCCTGTTTTATATTTTTCAATAAAATGGCAACGTGGTTATTCGCTTTATACGCATTTTGAAGCACTTAACCATTCCTTTGCAGGATAACATTTTCAGATGACATCCTTGAACCACCTATGACTCGTCCCGACTTTGAGCGCCCAGTGTTTCAGGCTGAAGAAGAGGTTGTCGAAGATAGCGACGTTCCTGAAGAACTGTCTTGGTTAGTGAAGCAAGAGGAAAGAGCCATTCTGCCTCACGACGAGGTCATCGAAATTATCAATTTGGGGTCGGAAGGGGTTGAGAAGAATATTCGTATCGGAGCCGCACTGCAGAGTGATATCAAGCGAAGACTGGTTGAAATGCTCCGAGAGTATAATGATGTATTCGCTTGGTCATATGAGGATATGCCAGGGCTCGATACAGATATGGTTGTGCATCGCCTGCCACTGAAAGAAGATTGCCCGCCAGTCAAACAAAAGCTTCGCAGAACTCGACCAGATATGGCAATGAAGATCAAAGAGGAGGTGCAGAAACAGTGGGACGCCGGTTTCCTGGCTGTGACGAAGTATCCTTCATGGGTTGCCAACATC
This sequence comes from Lathyrus sativus, assembly GCA_963859935.3. Taxonomy (NCBI): domain Eukaryota; kingdom Viridiplantae; phylum Streptophyta; class Magnoliopsida; order Fabales; family Fabaceae; genus Lathyrus; species Lathyrus sativus. The sequence goes on from OZ012737.1 coordinate 188,018,871, forward strand.
GTACCAGTGCCAAAGAAAGATGGCAAGGTTCGAATGTGCGTGGATTATAGAGATTTGAATAAAGCAAGCCCAAAAGACGATTTTCCACTTCCTCACATTGACGTGTTAGTTGATAATACCGCTCAATACTCTGTATTCTCCTTCATGGATGGCTTTTCAGGCTACAATCAAATTAAAATGGCGCCAGAGGATATGGAGAAGACTACTTTCATAACGCCTTGGGGAACATTTTGCTACAAAGTGATGCCCTTTGGTTTGAAGAATGCTGGGGCAACATATCAGCGTGCGATGACGACTCTCTTTCATGACATGATGCATAAAGAGATCGAAGTTTATGTTGACGATATGATTGCCAAATCCCAGACGGAGGAAGAGCATCTGGTGAATCTGCTGAAGTTGTTTAAAAGGCTTAGGAAGTTCAGGCTGAGGCTGAACCCTAATAAATGCACCTTCGGGGTGAGATCGGGTAAACTGCTGGGGTTTATCGTAAGCGAAAGAGGAATAGAGGTCGATCCTGCTAAAATAAAAGCGATTCAAGAAATGCCGACGCCTAAAACAGAGAAAGAGGTGCGCGGGTTTTTAGGGAGGTTGAACTACATCGCTCGGTTCATATCTCACCTAACGGCCACGTGTGAACCATTATTCAAGTTGCTAAAGAAAGATCAAGCTGTAACGTGGAACGAAAATTGTCAAAAGGCGTTCGATAAAATAAAGCAGTATTTGCAGGAGCCTCCTATTTTGATACCCCCGGTGGCAGGTAGACCCTTGATAATGTATTTGACGGTTCTTGAGGGGAGCATGGGTTGTGTTCTCGGTCAACACGACGAGACGGGGAAAAAAGAGCATGCGATCTATTACTTGAGTAAGAAATTTACAGATTGTGAATCTCGGTATTCAATGCTGGAGAAAACTTGTTGCGCGCTAGCCTGGGCCGCCAAGCGTTTGAGGCAGTACATGCTGAATCATACAACCATGCTCATCTCGAAGATGGATCCAATCAAATATATATTCGAAAAGCAGGCGTTGTCAGGTAGAATTGCCCGGTGGCAGATGGTCTTGACTGAATACGATATTCAATACGTCTCGCAAAAGGCTATAAAGGGGAGTGTGCTGTCGGAGTATCTGGCGGAGCAGCCTATTGAAGAGTACCAATCGATGAGGTTTGATTTTCCTGACGAGGATATCATGTACCTAAAGATGAAGGATTGCGAAGAGCCGTTGCCAGACGAGGGGCCAGAGCTAGGTTCCAAATGGAAGATGATATTTGACGGAGCTGTGAATGCTTACGGTAGCGGAATAGGGGCAATTATTACTACGCCGCACGGGTCGCACATCCCGTTTACTGCCCGATTGACCTTTGCCGTTACCAACAACGAGGCCGAATACGAAACTTGTATAATGGGGCTTGAAGAAGCCATTGATTTGCGAATCAAGCATCTAGACGTATACGGAGACTCAGCTCTGGTAGTGAATCAGATAAAAGGGGAATGGGAGACACGTCAGCCCAATTTGATACATTACATGAATTATGCAAGGAGATTGTTGCCTTTCTTCGACAAGGTTGAATTGCATCACGTACCGCGGGCAGAAAATCAAATGGCTGACGCCCTTGCCACTTTGTCTTCCATGTACAAAGTCAACTTCTGGAACGAAGCTCCCCAAATCACTATCTCTCGGTTGGACAGACCAGCTTATGTATTTGCTATCGATGAAGCATCCGACGACAAACCGTGGTATTTTGATATCCTTAATTTCCTGAAGAATAAAGAGTATCCGGCTGGGGCATCCAGTCAGGATCAGAAGACTCTCAGGAGATTAGCGGGTAATTTCTACTTGAATCCGGATGGCGTCTTATACAGAAGAAACCACGATATGGTGTTGTTGCGTTGTGTAGACGAGAAAGAGGCAAAGCTTCTCATGGAGGAAATTCACGAAGGTGCCTTTGGTACGCATGCTGGCGGGCATGCTATGACGAGAAAGCTGCTGAGGGCAGGTTACTTTTGGTTGACGATGGAAACTGATTGTTTCAAGTTCGCAAGGAAGTGCCACAAGTGCCAAATATATGCTGACAAGATACACGTGCCTCCGAGTCCTCTAAATGTGATGTCATCTCCATGGCCATTCTCGATGTGGGGAATCGACATGATCGGAAAGATTGAGCCGACGGCTTCTAACGGGCATCGGTTCATCCTGGTAGCAATCGATTATTTCACCAAGTGGGTGGAAGCGGCGTCTTACGCAAATGTAACGAAGCAAGTGGTGGCTAGATTCATCAAGAGAGATATCATTTGCCGATATGGGATTCCCGAGCGGATAATCACGGATAATGGTTCAAATCTGAACAACAAAATGATGAAGGAGCTCTGTCAGAATTTCAAGATCGAACATCACAACTCCTCCCCTTACCGACCCAAGATGAATGGCGCTGTTGAGGCGGCCAATAAGAATATCAAGAAGATCGTTCAGAAAATGGTGGTGACCTATAAGGATTGGCATGAAATGCTACCTTTTGCTTTGCACGGTTATCGTACGACGGTACGCACATCAACCGGGGCAACTCCGTTCTCGTTGGTATACGGAATGGAAGCGGTACTACCATTGGAAGTTGAGATCCCTTCTTTAAGGGTATTGCGAGACGTTCAGCTGGACGAGGCAGAATGGGTAACGAATAGATTGAACCAACTGAGCTTGATGGATGAGAAGAGGCTAGCTTCTCTAGCATACGGTCGTTTGTACCAAAGACGAATGAAGAAAGCGTACGACAAGAAGATACTTCCGCGAAGCTTTCAGACGGGCGACCTTGTGCTGAAAAGGATTCTCCCGCCGCAAGCAGATCACAGGGGCAAGTGGACCCCCAACTACGAAGGGCCATACGTTGTCAGTAAGGTCTTTTCAGGAGGAGCGTTGTTGTTGTCCACCATGGACGGAGAAGGCTTTGCGTCACCTGTGAATTCGGACGCAGTTAAAAAATACTTTGCTTAAAATAGACCCGCTGGACAGAAAAAAGAGAGTCCAGGCAAAGATGGGGCATCCTGGCGAACCAAAAACAGAATGAAAGGTTCGGGCAAAAGTTAGGGATAAAAATTGAAAAAATGTACACCCGCGAAGTTGAAAACCTACACTGGGCGACTTCGGCAAAAAAGGGTATCCCGGTGAACTGAAAACCCGTAAAGGGCGGTTCACGCAAAAGTTAGGGATCTGAAAAGCAAATGACTGCGGTCCGAATTCAATGAGCATCAATGCGGGAGAATACATTTGAGGAGCCAGTTATCGGATACAATCTCTTCAGAAGTGGGGATACCGGGAAAGCATTAGAGTCGGGCGAGTCATGGGAGGATCAGTTCGTGGTGTTCATCTGCGTCCCGTTGCCGACATGTGTACAAAATTTAAGTTGTCAATATTTATGCTTCTTGTGCATACTTGTATACTTGTATAATTGCTTTGTGTAGCTTCCTCATTTCAGGAGTTACATCCCGTGTACAAAAAACTCCGCCCATTCAGGGGTCCAATCAATGGAAATATGTTATTCAGTACTTGATGCCTGTTCTTTACTGTTTTGTGCATGATTAACGCCTAAGTTTGATGAAGCTAGCATGAGTATAACATCACTGGCCCTTGCCAACAATTGTTAAAGCTTTGAATTAACTGAAAATAACGTCGCTAACCTGAATTGATTTGATTGCATAGGCTTGTCGTGTCTTGTCTGTGTTGTTGCAGGTTTCATAACCATACGAGGAAGATGATCAAAAGATCGCGATAGCGAAAGACTTGATCCCCACGCAGGTCATGCATGTTCTTCCTGAGGAAGGATAGAATTTCCCAGCTAGCCGTAGCTTACTCAAAGGGAGCAGAAAGGTTATTCACCCTCAACAGAGTTTGGTAATTCCAAGGTCGTGAGGCTGTATTCAGACAGGTTCATCTTTCCCCGCAGGGTCATGCACTCTCCCCCCAAGGGAGTCAGTTAATTTTCCCCAAGAGAATCATCCCATCCCCAGCGGAATTCTCTTTGCGAGTGTTTTCATTCCTTCCAGTGGAACTCCAAGATTATGACTCTCCCAAAGCAGAGTCGACGGTGGTTCCTGTCATTTATTTTGTCAGAGATACTGTGTAATATCAGTTTACGTTCCAGCAGAAAGTCCGATCGAACTATGCGCATCTGATATTCCCCAGCAAGGTTATTTTCCCCAGCAGGGGGTTACCTCAACAGGGTGCTCGGTTTGAGTTCCCAATTTCCCAGCAGGTTTGAATTCATCCTTCCAGCATTTATTTTGCTGGAATAATTCTGTAGCATCTGGCTATCCCCGGCGGAGTCGGTATTATCCTCAGCATTTATTTTGCTGAAGCAGTTTCTGTACGCTAGCAGTTCAGGTGGAGAGAGTTCTTGCTCAAATGAGAAATCAAACACTCAAGATCTCGGCATGAGACATCTAAGGATAATGTCAGTTTCGGCAGTATTCCCCACAGGGTTACCAGGATAAGTTTCTCTTTATTCCCAGGCAGAATTAGTTGTCATCAGAGGTTCCATGAGTCAGAATTTCAGAGGCCACCGCCGGGCATCAGAACAGGCATCCGGTAGTCTGGTTTCCCGATATCCCCAGTAGAGTTCATCTCAAAGTCGCTGTCACGTCAGTGCTAAGAATTTTGCGGGTGAGGATCATTGGAGAACTAAGTCCTGACGTGGACAATTTACTCCTAGATTGACGGGATTTCTTCAGAAGTGTGCGTCCTAACGCGGACAGGTTTATTTCCCCGGATTGGTGAAGTGTGTTAGTCCTAACGTGGACAGATTCGGTTTCTCGAAATTAGTGGAATGGGAGGTCATGACGTTGACAAAAGTGATTACTCTTTGTGTTGGTGCCCTGACGTGGACAAATCAGACAAGGGTGTGAGTCCTTACGTGGACAAGTCTTATTTCCTCAGCGGGTCGAAGACGCATGAGTCCTAATGTGGACAAATCAAGACGAGATCAGTGTCCTGACGTGGACAAATCAAAGAAATTATTATTCCTAACGTGGAAAAGTGGGCCCTAACGTGGACGATGTAGTCCTTACGCGGACATATCAAAAGACGTGATTCCTAACGCGGAAAGAGTGGAGTCCTTACGTGGACAGATTAAGATGGCATTCCTTACGTGGAAAGATTGAGTCCTCACGCGGACATATCAAGAGTGATTCCTGACGTGGAAAGAAAGAGATTATTCCTGACGTGGAAGAGTTTAGTCCTGACGCGGACAGATCAAAGAAGTTATTCCTAACGTGGAAGAAGAAGATTTACTCCTTACGTGGAAAAATTGGGGTCCTTACGTGGATAGATTCAAGATTCCTGACGTGGAAGAATGATGTACACTTATGTGGAAAGTTGAGTCCTGACGTGGACAAGTTCAGAACCAAAGTTGAATTCCTTACGTGGAAAGATTGGAGTCCTGACGCGGACATGTCAAGTGGTATTGGAGTCCTTACGTGGACAGATCGATATAGTTCTCCTTACGCGGAAAGAAGATTGCTTCCTGACGTGGAAAGATGAAAGGGTTAGTCCTGACGTGGACAGATACAGAAGAGATGATTCCTAACGTGGATAGGTGTTACTCCTAACGTGGAAGAGTTTTATTCCTAACGTGGACGATGCAGTTTATAGAAATGCGGACGAATTATCCCCAGCGGAGTTGCCGAGATTTTTCTGGGTTAACAGCAAGTGGAGTCCTAACGTGGACAGGTTTTAGTTGAGATTTCTTCGTATTGATGGCAGACAGAGTCCTAACGTGGACAAGCAAGCAATCTGTTATGACAGAATCCTCTTCAGAACGATGAAGACAATCCCCAGCGCAGTCGCACGAGATCAGTGGGTTACTGTAACAGTCAGATTCAGCTGATGAATGTCGTTCCTCAAGCAGGAGCGCAATTTATTTCTGCGGTTGGCAAATTTCTGGTTTCACTAGTATTCAACCGTCTCGTACCGCGAATGTCTGAAGGCTCCGGGCTCTTCACCCAATCGGGTCCAAGTCGTTTGAATAGGGGCAGCTGTTGCACCCTAAAATTTGCTCAACCTTATTCCTTGGGTTATGTTTCCATGTCATTAGCATTTGCATATAGAGTCATGTACATAGACTAACCATCTGCATAGCATAAGCATAGCAAGTCATTCAACAGGGGACCAATCCTTATTCTCATCTCTAGAAGCCTATCAAGAGGTTATTATCTCAATTCAATCTCATTCAAGTCATCAGGAAAGAATTTGAAAGCAAAGAGCTCAGCAGATCAAGCCTTGAGTCCATCTCCTAGCTGAGGGTATCTGAGGGTCAACAAGAGAGTTGTGAGCTGTGAGTTGAAGGCATGGAGAGTATCTAGACATTATGAGAGACTTAGAAAGTCATTTGGAGAAGGAGACAAGTTATTGATGAGAGCACAAGAGCTATAGCTGAAGGCAGTCAACTAGGGTTTCATCTGGGTCAACCCTAGGTCAACCCTAGGTCAATTGACTGATTTAAGGGGCATTCAAGTCTAGTGGAGAGGTGTGGGGTTCATCATGGGACATATGAAGAAGGATATGGAGATATGCCAAGGAGAATTCAAGAGGAATCAAGGAGAAGAGGAGTTTCTAAATTAGGGTTTCTGTGTAAAATCCCCTAGTTTAGGTCAAATTTCCAAGCAAGATAAGTCAAAATGCTAGCTTCAAAGGGCTTCTTGTCCAACATGAAACTTGTAGAGGATCTCAAGACCTTTAATTTGAGTGGTGTAAGACATCAAGGAGATTTATAGAACTCAAGTTATGGTCCTTGCAAGTTACAGGTCATCTGAGGTATCTGAAATTTTGTCTGTGAAAGTGACTTGACTTCCAAGCTAGTTTTACCCCTCAAGGAGATTTCAAATGAATTCTTGGTCAACATAAGAATTGTTCCTCATTGTCTTATCTTTCTAGAATGGTATAGTATGCCTTCATATGATGTGTGGAACTCAACTTATGGTCTTGGCAAGCAAAGGGTATTTTGGACATTTGTGAATTACAGGTCATTTTAACTCATGTCCAAAACTCATACAAGGAGGCCTCAAATGGAAAAACTTACAACATCAAACTTGCTCCAAATGACATTTTGAGTCTAGAAAGAAGGTCACAAATTGTTGGAAAAGCTCATAACATGAAGTTGCATGATTGGTCCAAATTTGAACTAAAATGGCTTATAATTTGAATAAAGTCAAAGTGAAAAATGGTTTGAGAGATTTATAAGTCCAAATGGAGACTTCCAATATATGATTTTGAATGGAAAAGACATTCTAAAGACAATGGTTCAAGCACTTTTTTGAGTTTAGTGGAAAAAATCAAAGTTATCCTTGGTTACTTGCATTTTAAGAAACATAGCCAAAATGAATCAAAGTTGGAAGGCAAGGGAATGTGTAAGAGGGATCTAGAAGTTACCATTGAACACTATATATTCATGAAATGAAGATTGATCAAGGGTTGGACTCATTTTTCACCAAGAATTGCCCAAATTCTCTCATTCTTTCTCATTGCATTTTCACTTCAATTCCTCAAATTCTTCACCAATCATCATCAAAATCAACTTCATTATACTGATTCATCATCATAGATCAGAATTCAACCAAGAACAAGGTGTGATCAATCCATTTTCGTGCACTTTCTTCAAGAACATACAAGCTGCAAATTCAGTTGTAGATCAAGATCCAAGCCAAGTTTCATCCAAATATTGCAAACAGAATCAAGTACATCAAGAATGGATCAAGATTGAAGCATACAAGAGCCTGGATCCACGTGATTTCTCAGCCTCCATTAAAGCTTGTTCAAGGTGCAAATCTTTCTAACTTACTCAATTTAGGGAGATTTAGGTAGTTTTACTAGTATATTCATGGTTTATGATGTTAGGAGGTTAGTTTAGATGAATTTGAGGCTGAATAGAGACAATTCATAACAGGTGCACCAAACTGTTTGGATCAAGAACTCGTAGGATCTCGCATGATAATTTTAGCTTGTTAGTTTAGGATGATCACTGTTAGTCATAGATTAGATTAGGATAAGTTTGATTGAGAATTGTGCTGATGAGTTGCAGAGTGTTTTCATGGAGTCAGAATTTGTTGCGCTCGGGTTGAGTGGTTTGTTGAGTTTCAAAGCAATCAAAGACCATAGACGTGTAGAGGGGGAGATGTAGAGTAATTTTCATGTTTATAGCGTGGCGTTTCATGGATTGTAGAGTGAGAACAGACTGGTAGAAGTTGGCTCGTGCATGGCTGCCATGGAGAGGAAACCCTAAGTGTTTATGATCTATTGAAGAAGACGAAATCATGGCCGTCTGTTTCATGTTGGACCCTTGACTCAGAGAGCGATCGAAGGGCTCTCATTTGATTCAGATTTTGGAGGGAAGCGTTAGTGCCCTAAACGCACCGTTTCATTAATTGAAACGGGCGGGCCTGAGTGAGTTTTATATTCCCACCCCCCTATTAGTGAGCCCAACTTCATTTGCACGTGGATCTGATGCTATTTTCACCCCCAGCTTGTTTTTTTATTTTTTATTAATTCTGAGTGGTTCTGGGCCTTAACCAACTTGCTGTTCGCACCCCCCGTCTGCTTGGCCCATCCTGATTTCAACTGGGCGTGTCTTCTATTCAAACCCCCCTCCCTTTATTTCATTATTTTCTTTTATATTCTTTAATTTTTTTTATGCATTTTCATTAATTCATAATAAATACATAAAAAATCATTTTCAATTCATTCTTTTTACACTATTTTCTTTAGGATGCCTAGAAAATTATAGAAAAATAAAATTGCATTTTTATTTTTATTTCATATTTTTTCCATATTTTCTAAATAAATGTCATTTTAAATAGTTTCATTTCATGCATAAATATTTTAATTTTTGTTCTATTAATTGCTTTAATATTTTGTGCCCATTCTTTTTAGGTTGCTTAGATTAGACATTGAACTTGTAAATACAATTTAGTTCCCATTTTTAGGAATTAATTTTAGGTGATTAATGTAGGCTTGAACAACTTGAACAAATTAGGGTTTTTTAGGTGATGACTTAAGAAGTTTGATTTCATTTCCCTTAGGGCTTAGGATTTAACCAGTTTAGTTATGGGACTATAGGGGCTATGGGTAGTTATTAGATCCACTTAGAAAAAGACAGGATTCCCCTACTGCTATTAGTATATTACTGTATTTGATTGACTGGTGTGGTGTGCCCTTTGGGGATTATTGCTTGCTTGTTTGGGGTATTGGGTTTGTCTGGGGACCTTGAGGAGATGAAGACCATTGGAGAGCCAGAGATTGAAGATCAACTGCCAGAGTTGGAGAGGAGGTTCTTGCTAGCATCTGCTGAGGAGACTAGAGTTTAGGAGCTAGGCAGAGCTCTAGATTAGAAAGCTTGTTTCTCAAACATGGAGTGCCTTGTCTGCATCCATCCTTTCTCTATGATTCAAAGTCTCTTTCAAATATCCACCTCCTTCCTTTGGAAGGATCAGTGAATGTATTTGGAAGATAGAACTTTTGAGAGAAACCTGTCTGTTTAATGTTAACAGTTGATGAACCACCCTTGGTAGGTAATTAACTGTCTAACATTCATTCACTTCACTCTTGTGACTGATCCCTCATCCTGGAGGTTTGAGCTTGAAGAAAAGCCATTGCAGATGGAAGACTGATGATCAAAGCCCTTGCCTGAAGGTCATGAAGATGGAGATTGATGCTTGTTGAAGCTTGTAGCTGAGTGGAGATTACTTGGAGCCAGATGTTGATTCAGAGCTGCTGGTGCTGTTTATTTTGCTATTGTATTTCATTTGCTGATGTATTGATTGGTTTTCTGAACTGTATTGTTTGCTGTTTACCCTGTTGGGTTGAAAGTGAAGCCTGTTCACTTTCGCCTATTGTTTTCTAGGTTCGAGGTTGAGTGGGACTCCCTTGCCTCGCTTGTACTGTTGCATCCATGCATTTTACTGCTTTACTGAATATTCTTGATATTGTTTCTGTTTCTGCCTATCCCGTAGGATCTCTGTTTCTCTCTGTGCAAGAGAGGAGCATGATAGACATTAGGTCTTAACCCATGCATGATAACATTAGGTTAGTTTGATTCCCTTGTCAACCATAGGTTAGAGTTCTGTCTCTTCTTTCTCAAAACAAATAGAAAACCACAATAAAATTTCAAACACAATAAAAGACACTTCTTCCGTAAAAGAATGTGAACTCATCAAGACGTCATTTTTGTCCGCCGGGACTGTTAATCAAGAAAACCTTTTTCGGAAGGAATAAAATCAATCAAAGACAGACTTGTGTCGTACGTGGCCCGAACTACGTTTGCTCTGATCTTTCATGCTGTATGAAAGTACGTAGGCATAGGATGCGATATCCTAGCGAGCAACCTTCCCCTCCTTTCCCGTAGGTAGGCGAACTACGTTGACTCTGATTTCTCGTTCCAGACGGGAATACGTAGGCATAAAGTGCGATACTTTGCCGAGTCATTTTTATTTTCATTTTATTTTCTTTTTAACCCTTGACCTATAGTTTAGATAGAATAACAATCCATACCTGAAAACAAGCGTGGATCCCGTCGAGTACGACGGACGTGAGGGGTGCTAATACCTTCCCCTTGCGTAACCGACTCCCGAATCCAGGTTTTGGTTGCGACGACCATACCTTTCCCGTGTTGTGCGAGGTTTACTCTGAGCGTTTCCTTTCCCTCCCGTGGGATAAATAACGCACGGTGGCGACTCTTCTGTTCAGCCGGCGCCGATTTTCGCAGTAGCGACAGCGGGCAAGTTGCCAAAGTTGAATTTTCCAAGCATGAGGTGGAAAGTAAGGCTGCACCAGCCCCTCCCCTAGTGGTTTCTAGCCTGAAAACAACATCAGAAATCAGTAGGAAATGTTGACAAAAGAACCTTGCATCAGAACCAATGGGAAAACCCTCCAAGGGAGGTTTCCTCCAAAATATCCCAATTTTGCTTCATGGTGAAGAAAGCTCCCTAGCAAGCACCTCAAGTCATTTTCCTATAAAAGGAGGGTTCATCCACCTCATTTGAAAGACAACACATCTGTTAAGAACCATAGAGAACCTCTGTCACTACCATTTCCTCATCTTGCATCAATTTCTCAAAATCTCCAAAGTTCACAAAAACACCCAAAATTGGTCATGAAGAGAATTCTGCCCAAATTCATTTCTACCCTTTCAAACACTTCAACCACCCTCCACACAACTTCTAAATGACATATAGAAGGTGCATAATCCATTGAACCATCAAGAAACCTCAAAAATCAAAAAGTCAAACTTGTTCCCACACTTCTTTGACCAAAAGCTATCAAATTTGCCATAACTGGTTCCACTCACTTTCTGAGCTTTCTAACCTTTCCAACACCTTGCATATATTGTGTCCCAATTGTCCAAACTGATAAGAATCATCAACAGCTTATATTTCTGTCATTTGCGTTAAAGTTGCAGTTTGTTCAAGGATTGGAAATTCAAGGCAAGGAGTGCATTCAAAGCAATCTCTGGGTTTCTAGGAGTATTTTTGTTTGCTCAAGCTCATTATCCCAGGTATGTAATGTCTAGACTATTTTTCTTCATTACCATGTCATGAGCATCAGTTGATTGTTCTGCCTAGAAGCTTTTGTAGCACATACACACCATAAAATTAAAACTGTAGGATTGATGCTTGTATGTTCTAAACTGGTTGTTACCATGTCTGTAAGTATGTGTGGTTAGTATGAAGTTTGCTTATGTCATTTCACTTTGAGGATGCCCTGCTGCTGCCAATAGTTTTAGGACAGTATGCACACTTGCTGCATTAATGACAGTTGATGAGTTCATTTGAAATTTTGGCCTATTCTGCTTGTTACTTGATTATGACAATTGTTTGTCTTGATGCTGCTTGCTCATATGTGATTGTGTGCATCTTCCCCAAAACCTGAACTTGATCAATTCCTGTCAAAAACAGTCAACATACCATTTTTGCATCCACATTGAAAATGACCTCTTTTATCTTTTGAAACATGCTTGCATATACATTTGAAGATTGCCTAGATGCTTGCCCTACTCATCTTGTGTTTAAAACTCTTTCTTATAATTTGGTGTGCATAACATCACTCAAAGCCACTCAACTGCCATTCTTTTGCATAAACACTGAAAATTCATTTGTCATACTTTGAGCATGCTTAGATATGTGTTTAAAAGTTGTATGCATCATCACTTGTACCAATTTGTGCATGAAACACTCTTTTGCATTTGGCATGAAATTGAAAATTGCATTTGTGCAGCTCATAAGCTACTTTCTGCATAAACTGATTTCTCATTAAAAGCATCTTTCAAACACCTCATACCAAACATTTAAAAGATGTTTGCATCATTATGTGATATCAAATCAAACTGTCATGAGCTGTATCCTTAAAAATGCATTTTCAACATCCTACTTGCAGTTACCATGTCACTTCCATTTCTGTTTGTGTTTTGCATAAAATAGCTGTTGGGATTCATCAAACATATCATGTATAACCTGCTCATGCCTTTACTCAAGGGAGATAACAATTAGACTATGTGGTAGGAATCATGATACACTTTTCACAAAGCACATCAAGCAACTCAATTACCATTTTTTGCATAAGTTGTTGTTTTACCAAAATCACATTTCAAGCACTTCATAACAATCATTTAGAAGTTGTTAGCACCATCATTTGGTTTTAGAAACAAGCTGTTTGAAAATTCACATTTCAAAATACACATGTTCACAAAATTGACACTTCTTACACCACTTTCCATTTCTGTTGTGATCAAGCTAATATGAGTTGATAGAATCATTGTATATGATATTTGTAAGCTGTGTGTATGTTACTCTTGGTTTGAGAACATTTGAATTGTTTGAAAAATGTTAAATGCATTCCAAAACATCAACTTGCAGCAGCCATCGATTTTTTTATTACAGTAAGAATTTTCAAAAACTACCACCACCATCATGTTCCTTGTTTAATTCTACCCCAGATACATATAAATTTTATGTCGTTTCGATAAACGGTTAGGAAGTTACGCTAGAAAACGTATTTGCATTTGTTATGTGTTATTTTGCCCAGCCTGGTGCACATTTTACCCTTATTAATTAAAGGGTTGGCTTATACAAACGGATGTATAGCCACCCCAGTGGTATGACCATGCGCCTTGTACCCTTTTGTCCTGAGTTCGACCCCTGAGGAGGGCAACTCTTTTGTACATTTTTGTTATTTTTCATGCAAACTTTGAAAATTCGTATCTCACTCGTTTTTTATCGTTTTTCGTCCGTTCTTTTTCCATTGTGTTCATATTTATGTATACTTTCATGCCATGCTTTTATTTTTTATGTTTGCATATTTTATCACTTACTTTGATTATGTGCAAGTTGTGCGCGTTTTCGCGATCGTTTGTATAGTTGCAGATGAATTTCTAAATGTTTCCTTTCAATATTTTTCTTGAAACTTGTTTGAATCCATGTACATACATGTTAGTTAACATGCTAGGATTTATTTCTCGGTGGTTACCATTTTCATCTGTTAATTTTCATTAAGTACGAACTGTCGTCACAGTATCGGTCTTTTCCATCTGTTAACTGTTATCATCATGTTTCATTCTCACCATTTCTCATTATTTACTTGGTTGTCACCATGAATATGCTTTACCTTGATTGTTATCTTGTTTAGCATTCATTTTCTTTTCTCCCCAAGTGATGAGATTCGTTAGCTTTCATCTGTTTATTTCCCCAATCTCCCTCCAAAGGAAGGTCTATCCACTTGACCCTCAATGTCATGGATAATTTATTCACCCTCTCTTGACTTTGTTAAGTCACCTTACCCCTAGCTTAGAAGCCTTTAGACTTTGCTTTGAGTCTAAGAAACCCACCTGTACTAGGAGCGTTCTTCAACTAGAACCCTAGGAAAGAGTTCGTCAACTCTGCGTAAGAATCATCGTCATGATTTCTTACTTCCCCCCTTTATTACAACTTAGATTAGGGAGTTTTGTCAAACTCCACACAAACATTGTCATGTTTGTTCCCCCTTTGAATCTTGATCGTCATCAAGTGTTCTTTCCCTTGTGAGGTGAACTACGATTGCTCTGATTCTATCCTAGTCAGGATACGTAGGCAGAAGATGCGACGTCTTTGCGAGCAAACTTAGGAAACCACTTAGGACTTTATTTATTTTTATCTGATCCCTTAACCATAGCACAATTCACAAACTTAGCAATCAATCAAACAAAAGGTTCTTGTAGAGTACTACAGATATTTAGGGTGCTAATACCTTCCCTAGATATAACTAACCCCCGATCCCCGAATCTCTTAAGCGTTTTCGTTACATCGCGAAAAAGGTTTTTCTCTCTTTAGACCTATCCTTTGGATAAAATAAAGTCCGGTTGTAAAAAGAAATAAGATTCAAGTTAATTAATAGCTTGATATCCAATTTTCACCGCAACACATTCAAATTTTGTGATCCTTGTTTTTCTTATTTTTGTTTTCAACAATAAAATGGCAATGTGTCTGTTTGCATATCATTTGAAGCATTTAATCATTTTCATTGCAGGACCCACATCATTATAGATGACACCCATTCAGAATCTTCTATGACTCGCTTCGACTTTGACAAACCGGTATTTCAAGCTGAAGAAGAAATTGATGAGGATGGAGATTTTCCCGAGGAGTTGGCTAGAAGAGATTGAGGTTGTCAATTTGGGTTCCTAAGAGGTTGTCAGAAATGTCAGGATAAGGGCTGCATTGCAAGATGATGTTAAGTAAAGACTGATCAAGATGCTTCGAGAGTATAATGACATCTTTGCTTGGACATACGAAGATATGCCCGAACTTGATACTGACATTGTGGTTCATCGCTTGCCACTCCGTGAAGAGTGTCCGCCAGTCAAGCAGAAACTTAGAAGAACTAGACCAGACATGGCTATGAAAATCAAAGAAGAAGTCCAGAAGCAGTTGGATGCAGAATTTTTAGCCGTGACAACTTACCCTCCGTGGGTTGCCAACATCGTACCTGTACCAAAGAAAGACGGTAAGGTACAAATGTGCGTTGATTACAGAGATTTGAATAGGGTGAGCCCGAAGGATGATTTCCCGCTCCCTCACATTGACGTGTTGGTCGACAATACTGCTCAATTTTTTGTGTTTTCCTTCATGGATGGCTTCTCCGGTTATAATCAGATAAAAATGGCACCGGAATACATGGAGAAAACAACATTCATTACCCCGTGGGGAACGTTTTGTTATAGGGTAATGCCGTTTGGGTTGAAAAATGCAGGGGCAACTTACCAGCGGGCAATGGTGACTTTGTTTCATGATATGATTCACCACGAGATCGAGGTTTATGTTGATGATATGATTGCAAAATCCCAAACGGAGGAGGGGCATCTGGTCAACTTGTTGAAACTGTTTGAGAGGTTGAGGAAGTTCAAGCTGAGGTTGAATCCAAACAAGTGCACTTTCAGTGTGTGGTCCGGAAAGTTATTGGGGTTTATCGTCAGTGAAAGAGGAATCGAGGTCGATCCTGTGAAAATAAGAGCTATTCAAGAAATGCCAGTGCCAAAGACGGAAAGAGAGGTCCGTGGTTTCTTAGGGAGGTTGAACTACATCGCTCGGTTCATATCTCATCTAACAGCCACGTGTGAACCGCTATTAAAATTGCTAAAGAAAGATCAGGCGGTCGTCTGGAATGAAAATTGTCAAAGAGCATTCGATAAAATAAAAGAGTATTTGCAGGAGCCTCCGATACTGATACCCTCAGTTGCTGGAAGACCATTAATCATGTATTTAACGGTTCTTGAGAATAGTATGGGTTGTGTTCTCGGTCAACACGACGAAACAGGAAGAAAGGAGCATGCGATTTATTACATGAGTAAAAAGTTCACAGATTGTGAGTTCCGTTACTCCATGCTTGAGAAAATGTGTTGTGCACTCGCCTGAGCGGCCAAACGTTTAAGACAGTACATGCTCAATCATACAACCATGCTAATTTCGAAGATGGATCCGATTAAATATGTCTTTGAGAAGCAGGCACTTTCAGGGAAGATTGCCAGGTGGAAGATGGTACTGACAGAGTACGATATCCAGTATGTTTCTTAGAAAGACATTAAAGGGAGTGTTCTGTCAGAATACCTTGCTGAACAGCCGATTGATGACTATCAGCCAATGAAGTTCGAATTTCCTAATGAGGATATTATGTACTTGAAGATGAAAGACTGTGAGGAGCCATTACCCAGTGAAGGTCCGGAGAGGGGTTCACAATGGCAAATGATATTTGATGGCGCAGTTAATTCATACGGCAGTGGAATTGGGGCGATTATCACGACCCCTCACAGAACTCATATCCCCTTCACCGCCAGATTAACTTTTTCTGTCACCAATAATGAAGCCGAGTATGAAGCTTGTATCATGGGTTTGGAAGAAGCTATTGATTTGAGAATTAAGAATCTCGATGTATATGGCGACTCAACGCTAGTTGTTAATCAGATCGAAGGAGAATGGGAAACTCGTCAACCCAATTTGATTCCTTACAAGGATTATGCAAGAAGATTGTTACCATTTTTTGACCGTATAGACTTCCACCATGTGCCAAGAGCAGAGAATCAAATGGCAGACGCTCTAGAAACGCTATCTTCAATGTACAAGGTCAATTTTGGGAATGAAGCTCCAAGGATTGTCATCTCTCGCCTCGATAGGCCCGCTTTCATATTTGCCATTGATAAGGCTTCCGATGGCAAACCATGGTTTTATGACATCCAGAATTTCCTTAAGAACCAATAGTATCCGCCAGGGACGTCGACCCGGGATCAGAAGACTATTAGGAGGTTGTCTGGCAACTTTTATCTCAACCCAGATGGGGTTCTCTACAGAAGGAATCATGATCTAGTGTTACTCAGGTGTGTGGACGAAAAAGAAGCAAACTTGCTCATGGAAAAGGTCCACGAAGGTACTTTTGGCACGCATGCCGGCGGACACGCCATGACTCGGAAGATACTACGAGCAGGGTATTATTGGCTAATAATGGAGTCCGATTGTTTCAAATTCGCAAAGAAATGCCATAAATTCCAGGTTTATGCAGATAAAATTCATGTGCCGCCGTGTCCGTTGAATGTTATGTCATCCCCTTGGCCGTTCTCCATGTGGGGAATCGATATGATTGGTAAGATCGAGCCCACTACTTCTAACAGACACAGCTTTATTTTGGTAGCTATCGACTACTTCACCAAGTGGGTGGAGGCAGCCTTGTATGCTAATGTGACCAAACAAGTAGTGGCGAGATTCATAAAGAGGGATATCATCTGCAGATATAGAGTTCCCGAGCAAATCATTACTGACAATGGTTCAAACCTAAACAATAAGATGATGGAAGAGTTATGCCAGAACTTCAAGATTGAACATTACAACTCATCGCCATATCGGCCGAAGATGAATGGCGTTGTCGAAGCGGCCAACAAGAACATTAAGAAGATAGTGCAAAAGATGGTTGTCACTTACAAGGATTGGCATGAGATGTTGCCATTTGCCTTGCATGGTTATCATACGACGGTACACACATCAACCAGGGAAACTCCTTTCTCGCTAGTGTACGGTATGGAAGCTGTCCTACCGTTAGAAGTCGAGATTCCTTCTTTAAGAGTTTTGGTCGATGCGAAGCTCGATGTGGCAGAATGGATAAAGAATGGATTGAATCAGTTGAGCCTAATGGATGAGAAGAGGCTGGCATCCATCGCATACAGTCGGTTGTATCAGAGTCGGATGAAGAAAGCTTATGATAAGAAGGTGCACCCTCGAAGCTTTCAGACATGCGATCTTGTGTTGAAGAAGATTCTCCCACCACACTCGGATCAGAGGGGCAAGTGGACTCCCAATTATGAAGATCCATATGTTGTGCGAAAGGTCTTCTCTGGAGGGGCCTTGTTGTTATCCACGATGGATGGTGAGGATTTCACATCCCCTGTGAATGCAGACGCAGTTAAAAAATACTTTGCCTAAAATGACCCACTGGAATAAAAAGAAATCCATGCAAAAATAGGGCATCCCGGTGAACCATAAAAAAGGAATAAGGTTCGGGCAAAAATTAGAGATAAAAAATGAAAAAATGTAAACCCGCAAAGTCGAAAACCTGAAAAGGCGACTTTGGCAAGAATGGGTATCCCGGTGAATCGAAAACCCGCAAAGGGTGATTCAGGAAAAAGTTAGGGATTAAAAAGCAAATAATTGCGGTCTGCGTATGATTTCATTGCTTAGTCATAGAGGAATCAACTCATGGTGTTTGTCTGTGCCACATTGCCAACATTGGGTACATCTTCTGAAGAATGAGCATCAGGAAAGTTTCGAGGTCAGGCGAGTCATAGAGGAATCAACTCATGGTGTTTGTCTGTGCCACATTGCCAACATTGGGTACATCTTATTTAATGTGCACCACTTTTGTATTCGCCTTTATGCATATCTGTATTCTTGCGCATCTTCCTCTTTTCAGGAGTTGCATCGATTGTAAAACTTTGCCTATTTACAGGCCATCCATCAATAAACATATGCTATTCAGTACTTGTCTGTGTGCTTTGTTTTAACTTTTACTGTTTTGTTTGTGAAAAACGCCCGTTGTTTTCGACGAACTTGCATACATAAACTTGTAGGCCTTGGCCAATAATTGTTAAAACTTTGATATTAATTGAACAATGTCACGAATGATCACCAAGATAGCCCTGTTGTATAGGACGTCCTGTTTGCTTTGTCACTTGCAGGTTGTTACCCGTGGGGAAAATTTCCAGGAAGATACGAGTGGATCCGTCTATTTCCCGGGCAGTGGGGTTCTCCAGCAGTTGAAATGCATCTCTATCCCAGTAGATTTGTACGCGGTATGACCGTTTGCCCCCCGGCAGTTTGCCAGTGCACATTTAATCCCTGTAGAGTACAAGTACGCACTTACTCCCCAGCGAATCGAGGTTCGGGTGTACCCCATAGAGAAGATGCAGAGTTTCCCCCAGCAGTGGCCCGATGCTCTTCGCCCCTCGTCAGTTCATTGATAGGTATGTAGCTTTCAGCAACGCAGACTGAGGTCTCCAGTAGAGTTGATTCCCTCGTTCTTGTACGAATTTTATCCCTAGTTGAGAATCTCTCCAGAGCCCGTTCTACCTCAGATTAATCCCAATCGCTATTGGCATGAGTAAGCTATCCCCTGCAGGGTTATTTCCTTTCCCTGCCAGGATGATTTCTGTATCCTTAGCATTTATTTTGCTGTGTCAGTTCCGGTGCATCTGCATGCACGCATCGCATCTACCTAAAACGCGTAGCATTTCCACCTTGTGTGGAGCATCACTCCATTTTTAAAACATTTGCATGTGAAACATGGACCAGGTTGTTATCTCTTTGCTTGCAGGAATGTCTCCAACAGATGATTGATTGATATTTGCGCCGATATGGTGTCCAGACCGTAGCAAGTTGAAGAATGGTATCCAGACCATAAGATTTCTCGTTAGCCTACATGGTATCTACACCTGGCTTACGTTTCTCCCCGGCAGCGTCATTAAACATCGGCTGATGATTTCGCCTTTAGCACCATGTGGTGTCCAGTCCAGGCCATGTGATATGTTTCCGTCAGCCCGTGTGGTATCCAGACCCGACTTATTATTTTCCCTGACAGTTGGTTATCTTTGCCTGAATGGTATCTAGACCATGATGGTTACCGAATTGCTTCATCCGTCGAGTATGCGGACTCCGATTGAGTTTCCTAGTGATGTCCAGATCACGGTAGGTGTATTTGTGCCCTTGTGCCCTAAGGTATCTAGACTATGGCGTACGCTCGTTCCGTTGAGTATCCAGACTCCAGCAAAGGCAGATAGGGTACCCAGACCATGTTAGTTCATCCGATGCTCCATGATATCCAGATCACGGTAATTGTTATTATCTTCAGTCACCATGTGGTATTCAGACCTCGACCCCTAATGATTTCTCTCAGCTCGCGTGGTACCCAGACTGCAGCTCACATCGTTTCCCAGTAACGTCGCTCGACATGAACTCGCAGGATATCCAGATCTTGGTGAATATATCGCCAATCACTTCGAGCGTCCAGGCTCCGATTACTGAGTATCCAGGCTCAAATTTTCCACCGAGTGTCTAGACTCAGGTTTGCATTGAGCATCCAGGCTCCGACCACTGAATATCCAGATTCAGTTCAACATCGAGTATTCAGACTCCATTTTATAGAGCGTCCAGGATCCGAAGCGCATCGAGCGTTCAGGCTCCATTTACCGAGTATCCAGACTCGGATCATCTGCATCGAGCTTCCAGGCTCCGATTTATTTTGAGCGTCCAGGCTCCGATTACTGAGCATCCAGACTCATATTTGCGGCAAGCATCCCGGCTTCGAATTGCTTTGAGCGTCTAGGCTCCAATTATCGAGTATCCAGACTCAGAAGTATCATCGAGTATCCAGACTCAGAGTTATCACCAAGTATTCAGAATCAGACTTATTACCGAGTATCCAGGCTCAGAGTTCCCTTTAGCATCCAGGTTCCAGTTTATTCCTCTGAGCATCCAGGCTCCGGTTTATTTCCTTTGAGTATCCAGACTCCGGCATAGAATGTCACTCCTCACCAAAGCGGTATTCAGACCATAGCGCTGTCCTTGACGCTATTTCGTATTTCCCCAGCGGAGTATTTTTGAGATCAGTACAGTTACCTTTGGATTGTTGTCGCAACTCTATTTCCCGCGGTTGACAAATTTCCGGGTTCTTCGGTATTCAACCGCCTTTTACCTCAATTGTTTGAAAGTCGTTCGCTTTTCACTCATTCAGGTCCAAGTCGCTTGAATAGGGGCAGATGTTGTACCCCACAATTTGACCAACCTTTTCTTTATCTGGTTTACGTTTCATTACATTGTTCTAGCAATTGCATTGCATTGCATAGCATTTATTTTGACAGGGGATCAAGACACGTCCGCGGCTCAAGTTCCATTTTAGGGGCACAACAATGAACGGCGAGTGCCAGAGACCCTGGCATTTATTTTTTCCTGGAGGTCGGACGACCTTTTCCCATCTTTTGTTTTGCAGGTACAGAAGCAGCAATCAGGCTACATTCAGCACTCTCATGACCATAACATTCAGAAAAAAAGACTTTCAGGAGTTCAGCAGAGCCCCAAATGGCTAGAAGCAGGCAAACAGGCAAGTTTCCCACCAAAAGGCGCCAATAGTCAAAATTCACAAGAGTTAATCGGTTAACGCATATGGTTAACCAATTAACCACTTGAAAAACAGCCCAGATTCAAAAATTCAGCAGTGTTAATCGGTTAACGCATATGGTTAACCGATTAACCAAAGAAGATTTTTCCTTGCACGTGAAGTTTCAAGCAAATTGCACTTAGGGGCCCATTTTGATCATTTGAAATTCAAATTTTACAGGAGGGAAGGATCTAGAACCTTGTAATTTTCGGAATTCCCCCCAAAAGCCCAATCCATATTCCAAACCTAACTTTCCAACCCTAAGTAGTATTTAAAGGGTTTCATTCCAAACCTCACAATCCTAATCCTCATAATCCACTTTTTAGAACTCACGCTCTGAAAATTCCCAACTTTCTCCATTTTCCAAAACCCTCACTCAAAGCTCTTCATCCTTTAAGATCATTGATTCTTCATCAGAATCCTTTATCTCTCGAGCTATAACCTTCATCCGTAATCGTCACCGGATCCGCTTCTTGGAGGACGAAATCGATTTGGATCTCAAAGTTCTTCAGGGTTTCTTGCTTGGGTCTATACATCCAAGGCGAATCAAAAATCACCGGATCAATTCTCCGATCCGAAGGTTGGAACCCTAAACCTGTTGTAATTCTGAGCTTGTTTGCATTATGTAGTAACATTTGTATTTTGATTTGTGGTTGATTTGATCCATTTGATTTGTGATCTTGTTGTTTAAATATGTTTACATGTCCATTAGATCACTGGTTTACGGTTTAATTTCGTGCATAATTAATCATGAGATCATATGGATGTTTGCTTAAGTGATAAGTGCTGAAAAAGTGCTTTTTTCCTGCTGTTTTTCGCTGTTTTTCGCCTCTGGAACAGTGTTAATCGGTTAACCTATATGGTTAATCGATTAACCAACACAAACTTTCAAATTTTCAAGCATTTTTCAATGGTTAATCGATTAACCCCTGACGTTAATCGATTAACACTGTAACAGTGGGCCTGTTTTGCTGTTTTTCATGATTGTTTTGTTATCGTTTCACTTCGAATCTTCATGGATCGTTATGATGCATTAGGAGTGAAATATTCTGGATATATGTCACCGGTCTTGATTGTTTAATCATAATTTGATCGAAACGTGCTCTTCGGTTTCCGTTCGGGTGCACACTTATGTGTTGTCGTTCAAAATGGTGCATTCTTGTTTTCTTTGTTTGCTTTGTTGTTGTGCTTGGGCACACTTTTCCCATATTCCCTGTTGCCCTATGACCTTGGAGTGTCATTTAAGGTTGTTTGGTCCCTCCTTAGGAGGAATTTGAAGCTTGCCTAAAGTGATGAATCCTTGAGGACTTCCCTTCGTGTCTTGCCTACTTTCTTTTATCCAATATTGGTGATGCTTATGGTCGAGTGCATATTATGAGTACCTTGTTGTCCTCATATAGCCTCCCATCCTCACTTTGGATCAGGTTTATTTTTGGCATTTCTTTTGACTTCGGTTTGTAACTTCGTTGTTGATGTCCAAATGGTTTAGGCCGTTTCATCCCATATCCTGTCACTCTTGTACGCTTGTTTCAATGTTTCTCTTTCACATTTTCATATGCACGCTTGAGGCCGAGATGTGCTTGTGGAGGCTACTGCCCCACACTATTTTCCTCCCTCACTTTCATTCTATTTGTGCATTCTATGTTTGCATTCTTGCATTCGCATATTTTCCTTCCTCTTTTCCTTCTTTGGCCATGTTCCCTTAGGATCTCTAATCTCCTTGTTTAAGGATGATTATGATAGAATTTAGGATCTAAACCATGCATGATAACAATAGGATAGATTCCCTTTCAAACCCAACTTTAGGAGCATATTGCATGATAACATTAAGGTTGAGTAGTTTCCCCTTAGAGTTTGTGTCTTCTCTTCTCATCTCAAAACTTCTTAAAACACTTAATAAAGAATACAAGCGTTGTACGCTACGAGCCTTAAGCTAATTGGGGAATGGTGATTGAGTGGTTACCTCTCAATTACCTAGAGTGTTTATTGTACATCCTTAGGATGCTATGCGACACATTCGTTCCCAAGTCAAAAGTCTTTAGTGCAACATGAGTTACCAACGAAAAGATAAAAAACACTTCTTCTCTAAAAGACTTCAAACAAACTTTAAATCTTTTTGTCCCTTTGGGACCCTTAATTCAGGAAAACCTTTTCATAAACAAGAGTGTTGTTAACTCTTAGTTCTATCGCAAATGGTAACGCCTAAGTCTCCAATGTTCGAGCTGCATACACCAAACTGCTAGAACTGTCTGTTAACCTTACTCAGTTAAAACACTTGAACCAACTTGTGGTCGTGTCAGCCCAAACTACGTTTGCTCTGATTTATCGTACCAGACGAGGATACGTAGGCATAAGACGCGATGTCTTAGCGAGCAACCTTTCCCTCCCCTTTTAGCTGTAGTTAGCCGAACTACGTTGACTCTGACTTTCCCATTGCACAAGGGAATACGTAGGCCCAGAGCAGCGACACTCTGTCTAGTCCTTTTTTCTCTTTCTTTTCCCTTTGTCCGTAAGCCTTTAGCGTAGATAGTTCAACACACCCTTTAGATAGATAACAAGCGTGGATCCTGTCAAGTACGACGGACGTGAGGGGTGCTCATACCTTCCCCTTGCGTAACCGACTCCCGAACCCAGGACTTGGTTGCGATGACCTCGTCTTTTCCCGTTCTCGTTAGGTTTTTTCTGATTGTTTCCTTTCCCTCCTTTGGGATAAATAACGATAAGTGGCGACTCTGTTAGTCATTGCCGACCTTCTCCTTTTTTCGCAGTAGCGACACATTAGTTTCTGATGTTCACACTTCGACCTTCAACACGTCTAATCAACATACACCACTTCGACCACTTCTTTCTCCATCTATGGTTACCAAGACGATTCCTCCAACTCGGTCATACCCTCACAGTACCTGGATGGATACTCATTTTATCTCAACGTCCTCCTCCCAGGGTACTTTTATCTAACTCCCACTATTGGAACACAAACTTTATCACGACACTCGTGGTACCATTTCCATCAATCCGAAGATCAGCTCTTCGACTTTTATCCATTAAGTTCAATCAGTCTATTAACTCAAATGAATTCCGACTTCCTCGGATCTCATCGGGAATACCAATACTCAGTCTCAACATACAAAGCTCAACTCCGTAAGAAGTCTCTTCACATACCAAACTCATATCCCGAATTTGTTTCCTTAGTTCTAGCTCAATACCATCGTCATCTGTATACACAGGAATTCCCATTTGATACCTCAGCTACCACGTCGTCTCACCCGAATGGTAATTCGACCAAAACCATATTCCTTCAGAAGTTCCAATTATTTACTCTGCCTCATATTCAACTTTTCTAAATCAAACAAATAACTTGAGCTCTTAAGGTCAGTAATCATTTCAAATCTCAACTAAACAATTGAGGTCTCCAAACTCCGGCACAGACACACTACAACCAACTCCAAACTACTTGTCAGACAATCCCATTATGTATCGTGAGTTTCCTTAAAGCATAACCAAAACTCGCTGAAGTGGTATTTAACATATCTCTCAATCGTATCAACCAAACATCACGAAACACAACAAATAGTTTGGTCGGATTTGGCCAACCAATACACGAGTTATTGACAGTTCCTCCCAAAAACTCTTTAAACTTCTTCCCAGTGGCATATCACTACTCTTTCTCAAATTCTGATAACTCAAGTCTCCGATGTCCAACATGATCTTCTATACTCTTCGAATATCCAAATACCCTCGGTTACACAACTATCAACTCACTCAATTAAGTATGGAAAATCCCATGTCAAACGGACACTCAATTATGAGTTATGACAAAAACACAAACCACACTTCCCGTACGTTCTACAACATCCAAACGTACTCCATCAAGAAATACTTAATTCCATGTTACTGTTCTCTCATTACGACAAAGTACGAAAACAACATTCCCACACTCAGAAGGCCATTTACACATCTTCAACTCTTGATATGTTTATAGGGCTAATCACACCAAGATTGTATTCCACATCTTACTCCCTTTAATAATCACTGGAAATCACCATCCACCCTTAGATACTTGACCTCATAAACTGTTGCCGTAGCACACACAGACACAAGTCTCAAAATTATTCCATCAATTTAATCCCTTGGCTAACCGATTAGACATATAACATGGAGTTCTCGATAGCGGACTAGTTTCCATAACTAAGTCGATCACAACTCCACTTCACGTCCTTGATGTGTATCACTACTTTTTCAGGACAACTTCCAGACCATCACAACTAATCGGCAAAATGCCAACTTTCCACTTTCATTAACACTCAAAATTTCCATCAACACTAAACATCTCAATATTGTCCTGCGCTGACTTATCAAAACGATTCTTAAGCACTTGGCTTCACTCCTAACAATTCACTACCCACGCCATCTAAGCTTGCAAGACACGTCTATCCCATCCAACACAATCCCAACTACTATCAACAAGAGATTAAGAGTGATCAGTTCCTCAATTTGTCAATAAACATCCGAAATTATGATGGGGCATAAACCATCTTTACCAAACTATAAGAGCGTTTAACTACACACTGAGCTACAACTCCACACTTGCAGCATCCTGGAGAAGCACAACCTTCTCCCCCACTTGGATTCATTCCCACTCCTGCAGACAAGGTCTAGAACAACAAACGTGTACCGACAGTGTTTTTACACACATGTCATATACAAGGGAACGAACAACATTAGACAACTTGTCCGGATGGACCGACCTGCTCTGATACCACTAATGTAACACCCTTCTAAACCCCACGGAAAATAAGCATAATCAGAGTAAAATTAACATGCATTCACAAAGGGTGTCACACATATAATACCAAATTACTAAAAACCACCTGTCATGCTTAATAACACTGAAATAAATAATCATACTTTACAAGATTTCATTTGCATGTAACAACGGATTCATTTATATCACATTTTTTCATAAAAGAAATATTTGCTTTTATCACATAAATCACATCACTTAGGCTCTGAGGCCAACATCACAAAATACATCAGAAACATAACCCAAACGACCCCAGTGTTACATGACCAGAGCACGACTCGACCCAATAAAATTAAATCTCTAAACAGCTACGCCAATAACGACCTCGCAACCACGAGCAGTACTACACCTTGAGACCTGCACGATGTCACGAAGGACATCATTCCAGCAGAAGGGTGAGAAATATTATCATAATAACAATGCATATAATCATATATATAAATGCACAAATACTTGTCGCTACCGCGAAAATAAGGTGCCGGCAAAACAGAAGAGTCGCCACCTTTAGTTATTTATCCCTCAGAACAGGAAACGATCGGAAAAACCTGACGAAAAGGTACAAGACAAGGTCGTCACAACCAATGTCTGGATTCGGGAGTCGGTTACGCAAGGGGAAGGTATTAGCACGCCTTGTAACACACTTCTAACCCCACATGAAAATATATAAATAATCAGAGTAAATTAACATGCTTTCACAAAAGGGCGTCACACATAATTTCAAAACATCAAAACCACCTGTCATGCTTTAAACACTCAAATAAAATAATCATGCTTTTCAAAGTTCACTTTGCATGTAGCAGCGGATTCAATTTATATTCATAATTATTTTCACATAGCATTCATGTTCATCTCATAATTCAACAATACTTGGGCACTAAGGCCAACATCACAATATTTTGATACATTTAAAACACAACTTAAAATACATAAAATATCTCTAAAGCAAAAACCCAAACGATCCCAGTGTTACATAACCAGAGCATGACTCGACCCAACATAATTAAAATACTAAACGACTGCACCAACAGAGACCTCGCAACTACTAGCAGTACAACTCCAAGATACCTGCACGATGTCATAAAGGACATCATTCCAGCAGAAGGGTGAGAAATATTACCATAATAATCAAAGCACATAACCATATATAAATGCGCAAGTACATAATACATACATTTCACATTTTCTCACCACAATGCATATTAACACAATAACCATGCACATAATATATATCCATAGCATCAAATACACATATTATACTCCTCACCACAATACCTCACATATCCACTAACATACATCGCAAAGCATATATGTATAAAACCAAGCATTTCATCATGCATACATTCGCAATTATAATTAATCCTCACAAACATACACGTTATGTTTCATTCATCACAAATCATATAACATACGCCATCATGTTTAATCATCAATTCATTATTCAATATCTTTCTCAATTACTCAATCGCAACCCACAATTCAACAATTCATACTCACATGCATATTTCATATAACACTCATAACCATGCCATGTGACTCACTTAAAACTCACCCAATATCACCAATCCCCTTTTTAGGATTATGGGTACGTCACTTATACCCTACCAGGAATAACACCTCAGTTATTCTACCCCAGTAATTACTCCACTAGGAACGGCACATTGCCATTCTACCCCAGTGAGTACAAATTTTTCACATAAACATTATTATCTATATTACTCTCATATTTACCAATCATTACCTATATACATGTACTATTATATTCTCAGGCATTATTCACAATTCATCACATACATTACACTGCATGTATATATATACACAACTAAGCATACTCATCAATCATGCTTCTACAATTCACATCATTTTCACACAAACATTTATAATTATATTTATTCATACATCTCAATCATTCCATACATCGCAATGTATCCATATAAGTATCTATATATAAATAGAACATCAAGCATATACAATATGCATTCACCAATATTTACATCAATCCATGTAAACCCACATATATATACATATCTTCAAGCATACTCACTCATACCATTATCGCAATTCGCGTTAGTTCACATAAACATACACAATATGTTTATATCATCACTATTTCACATAAACATTCACATACATGTTTATTTCACCAATGCATCATATAAAGATGAATTATGCAACTCATAGAGACCGACTCACGACTCTATGCAGATGCAAATGCGGTACCGACTCAATTCAGCAGGTTCAATTGAAGAACCAAATGGAACCATCGCTTGTTACCGAAGTAACTCCCCGTCGGGCCTACGATGTTCACCCCATGGGCACACAATGTTTATGGATTACTCACACCCCGCATGGGCACACAATCCGATTGCTCACACCCCACAAGGGCACACAATCGTTCTGCAGATTCTACGCAGAATCAAATATAGACCATCGCTCACACCCCACATGGGCACACGATGTCTCTGCAGATCCTACACGGGATCAAATATAACCATCCCTCACACCCCACATGGGCACACGAGGTTCTGCAGATCCTACACGGGATCAAATAACACAAATGCATATCATGATGCTTCACATGCAAACATGACTCAATCAACTATAAACCATCGCTCACACCCCACATGGGCACACGAGGTTTCTGCAGATCCTACGCGGGATCAACCAACACAAAATGCATACATGTTTACAAACATACTCATGCATCTATCACATTTCACTGCATACATTTATTATGCATTCACAACATATATATCATAATGCAAATATATATATTCATCATTTATTTCACACCATTTCATACATGGTTCTCATACAAAATGACTCAATCAGTTATAGACCATCGCTCACACCCCACATGGGCACATGATGTCTCTGCAGATCCTACACGGGATCAATCAACACAAACTGCATACATATTCGCAAATATATTATCATGCATTCTTCACACATCAACACGTACAATCATCATGCACTCACAATGTGTATTATATTCATCATTCATCACAATTGCCATGCATTTTTATTCAATTCTAAACAATGCATAATTTGGCCAAAGGCCACGATTCAAAATCATATTCATACACTAGGATTCACGCCTTACGGCTACCCACAACACAACAATTAATAACACACAAATTATCCTTACGAGACGAGACCGATCGCAACCGGACGCTCTAGCTACTATAAGCTCTTCTCACTCAAAATCATTAATCCCGACTAATCGGTAAAATCGGCTAAAAGTTGGCTGAAAATAATATTTCTTTTCACCAAGTTGTAGAACATATTATTAGCTTCAGTTTGATATAAAGAACGTCAAAATCCGATAAACGGTGAAAAAGTTATGAATTTTCGAAGTTTTGAAAAATAATATTTTCTCACACTTACAGTGTTAATCGGTTAACGCATATGGTTAACCGGTTAACACCTCCAAAAACTCAGTTTTTAGACCAAAAACTCAGTTTTTAGGCCCCCAACATTGTGTTAATCGGTTAACGTATATGGTTAACCGATTAACACCTGAAAAACTCAGAAAAACGGCTACGGGTTCGGGCTTAAAAGCCTCAAAAAGTCGCCTGATTAAATAGTTTTCACCCGATTAAATACCTATCTATCCTTACTAATCATATACGAATATTTTAGGGTCATAAAACTCAACTTTCACGACATTCGATTTCCACTCAAAATCTTAACCTCAATTTAACCGAAAATGGTGAAACTCACAATATCACCCGATTTTCGCCAAACTAGTTCCAATAATCTTAGTCTAACATATCCCGACTAAGCTACAAAAGTTATTCTCGATTCTAACTGTCCGAACATCGACTTCTATCGATTTCTATCATTTCGACCTAAATGGAAACAAGGTTGGAAAACAACCAAACTCATCCACACACATACACAATCATACACAATGATTAAGATAGTAAAATTTCACACCCTTACCTTAGATTAATCGAAGCCAGAGGATGTTCTTGATGATTCTCCAAGTTTTCCTCTTTTTCTCCTCTTTTCTCTTCTTCCTCTTTCTTTCTCTTTCTTTCTCTTTCTTTCTCTTTCTTTCCTTTTTCCTTCCACTTTCTCATACATATATCTTTCCCTTTATTTCTTTCCATTGAATTTCCTCTCTGAAAAAATCTATCAATCCATTTAAATAATCATCTAATTATTCAAATGATTAGAATAATCCAAATAAATCAATTATTTAACACAAATAATTAATCATTGAAAATTGGGTTGTTACAACTCTCCCCCACTTTAGGAATTTTCGTCCTCGAAAATGTTACCTCTTGCTCATCAATCCGAACTAGCAATGTCTCAACAGTCAAATCCTTCCTCACTTGTACACCATCCACCCGGATGAGTGCACTTGCACTTCCTCGATTAGGCATATACCATAATATGTAAATTCACAAGCGACAACGGTAAGACAATCAAACATGATACTTCTCCCATGCTTCCGCTGCGCCCTCTGATACTAAGCAACAAACCACAATGTGTGCTTCCGAGACTTCAAAGCTCGATCAACACCCGTCACCACTGAAACTCTCAGAACACGTCTTTTCTTAGATCTTCTTGATCTTCTCAGTTGTCTCTTACACAATCCTCAGGTCTGAGCACAACACTCTCGCCTGAATCATACCAATACAAAGGAGTCCTACACCTCATACCATACAACGCTTCAGATCCCTATATGACACAATATTTGACGACACCTCATACAACTTCATCACCTCAGCGATATCCATCTCAACCAGCTCCAACATAGAATGATTAATCCTCATTGGTAGGAAAAAAAACCAATCTAGCCATTCCATCCAAAATCACTCGATTAAAATCATACTCCTCAAATTCTCCAGAAAACCCAACGCAAAATCCATGGGAATACTATCCAATTTCAACTCTGGAATATACAACGGTTACATCAGACCCAACAGTCTCAGACGTTCATTCTTCGACTTCCGACATGTCTAACCAACACATACAACTAAACCACTTCTCTCTTCATCTATGGCCATCAAAATAATTTTCTCAAATTCGGTTACATCTTTATAGCACTAGGATGGATACTCCATCTACCACAATAGTCTTATTCCACTTAATAATCTCTAGAACACAACTCTATCACGACATCTCATAATATCATTCCCATTAATACGAAAATCAGTCCTTCGACTTAATTCATTAAATTCAACCATCATCATCAGTATATACCAAATCTTAAATCGATGCATCAGCTACCGCGTTGCTCTACCCGAATGGTAATTCAATCCAAAACTATAATCCCTCAGAAGTTCCAATCGTTTTCTTCTGCCTCATATTCAATTCTCCCAATTCAAACCAATACCTTAAGCTCTTGAGATCACCAACCATTACAAATCTCACACTAACCAATTTGAGCCTCCAGCTCAGGCACAAACACAATAACAACCCACTCTAAGTTACTTGTCAAATAATCCCTCTTATATGCTTTAAATTGCCTCTAAGCAATTAAACTTGCTGATGTTGCACTTAACATATCTCCCAATCATACCCCCATGGTATTCCACATCTTACTTTCCTTAATAATCACCAAAAGTCATTATCCACCTTTATACTCTACTCCACAATCAGTTGTCGTAGCATACACACCAGACACAAGTCTCAAAACTACTCAATCAATTTTAATTCTTTGATCATCTAAACAGACATACCATATGGAGCTCTCAATATCTGACTAGTTTCCGAAACTAAGTCGATCACAACTCCACTTCACGTCCTGGCTGTATAACACTTATCTTGTCAGTATAACTCTCAGGCAACCACAATCAAACGGTAAACCGCCAACTTCCCACTTTCATTAATACTCAAAATTTCCATCAAAATTAAACATCTCATCACTGTCCTGCGCCGACTCATCAAAACAATTCTTAAGCACTCGGCTTCACTCAAAACAATTCACTGCACCACGCCATCTAAACTTGCAAGACACATCTATCCCATCCAACACAATCCCAACTACTATCAACAAGAGATTAAGGGTGATCAGTTCCTCAATTTGTCAATAGACAGCCGAAATCATGATGGGGTATAAACTATCTTTACCAAACTATAAGAGCATCCAACCACACTAAGCTACAACTCTACACTTGCAGCAACTTGGAGAAGCACAAGTTCCTCCCCCACTTTAATCATTCTCACTCCTTGCAGACAAAGGTTAGACAACCAACACGTACCGACAGTGTTTCACACACATGTCGCATACAAGGGAACAACTAACATTAGACAACTTGGCCGGATGGACCGACCTGCTCTGATACCATTAATGTAACACCCTTCTAACCCCACATGAAAATACATAAATAATCAGAGTAAATTGACATGCTTTCACAAAAGGGCGTCACACATAATTTCAAAACATCAAAACCACCTGTCATGCTTTAAACACTCAAATAAAATAATCATGCTTTTCAAAGTTCACTTTGCATGTAGCAGCGGATTCAATTTATATTCATAATTATTTTCACATAGCATTCATGTTCATCTCATAAGTCAACAATACTTGGGCACTAAGGCCAACATCACAATATTTCAATACATTTAAAACACAACTTAAAATACATAAAATATCTCTAAAGCAAAAACCCAAACGATCCCAGTGTTACATAACCAGAGCATGACTCGACCCAACATAATTAAAATACTAAACGACTGCACCAGCAGAGACCTCGCAACTACTAACAGTACAACTCCAAGATACCTGCACGATGTCATAAAGGACATCATTCCAGCAGAAGGGTGAGAAATATTACCATAATAATCAAAGCACATAATCATATATAAATGCGCAAGTACATAATACATACATTTCACATTTTCTCACCACAATGCATATTAACACAATAACCATGCACATAATATATATCCATAGCATCAAATACACATATTATACTCCTCACCACAATACCTCACATATCCACTAACATACATCGCAAAGCATATATGTATAAAACCAAGCATTTCATCATGCATACATTCGCAATTACAATTAATCCTCACAAACATACACGTTATGTTTCATTCATCACAAATCATATAACATACGCCTTCATGTTTAATCATCAATTCATTATTCAATATCTTTCTCAATTACTCAATCGCAACCCACAATTCAACAATTCATACTCACATGCATATTTCATATAACACTCATAACCATGCCATGTGACTCACTTAAACTCACCCAATATCACCAATCCCCTTTTTAGGATTATGGGTACGTCACTTATACCCTACCAGGAATAACACCTCAGTTATTCTCAGGCATTATTCACAATTCATCACATACATTACACTGCATGTATATATATATATATATATATATATATATATATATATATATATATATATATATATATATATATATATATATATATATATATATATATATATATATATATATATATATATATATATATATATATATATATATATATATATATATATATATATATATATATATATATATATATATATATATATATATATATATATATATATATATATAGACACAACTAAGCATACTCATCAATCATGCTTCTACAATTCATATCATTTTCACACAAACATTTATAATTATATTTATTCATACATCTCAATCATTCCATACATCGCAATGTATCCATATAAGTATCTATATATAAATAGACCATCAAGCATATACAATATGCATTCACCAATATTTACATCAATCCATGTAAACCCACATATATATACATATCTTCAAGCATACTCACTCATACCATTATCGCAATTCGCGTTAGTTCACATAAACTTACACACTATGTTTATATCATCACCATTTCACATAAACATTCACATACATGTTTATTTCACCAATGCATCATATAAAGATGAATTATGCAACTCATAGAGACCGACTCACGACTCTATGCAGATGCAAATGCGGTACCGACTCAATTCAGCAGGTTCAATTGAAGAACCAAATGGAACCATCGCTCGTTACCGAAGTAACTCCCCGTCGGGCCTACGATGTTCACCCATTGCTCACACCCCACATGGGCACACAATGTTTATGGATTGCTCACACCCCACATAGGCACACAATCCGATTGCTCACACCCCACAAGGGCACACAATCGTTTTGCAGATTCTACGCGGAATCAAATATAGACCATCGCTAACACCCCACATGGGCACACGATGTCTCTGCAGATCCTACACGGGATCAAATATAACCATCGCTCACACCCCACATGGGCACACGAGGTTCTGCAGATCCTACACGGGATCAAATAACACAAATGCATATCATGATGCTTCATATGCAAACATGACTCAATCAACTATAAACCATTGCTCACACCCACATGGGCACACGAGGTTTCTGCAGATCCTACGCGGGATCAACCAACACAAAATGCATACATGTTTACAAACATACTCATGCATCTATCACATTTCACTGCATACGTTTATTATGCATTCACAACATATATATCATAATGCAAATATATATATTCATCATTTATTTCACACCATTTCATACATGGTTCTCATACAAAATGACTCAATCAATTATAGACCATCGCTCACACCCCACATGGGCACATGATGTCTCTGCAGATCCTACACGGGATCAATCAACACAAACCGCATACATATTCGCAAATATATTATCATGCATTCTTCACACATCAACACGTACAATCATCATGCACTCACAATGTGTATTATATTCATCATTCATCACAATTGCCATGCATTTTTATTCAATTCTAAACAATGCATAATTTGGCCAAAGGCCACGATTCAAAATCATATTCATACGCTAGGATTCACGCATTACGGCTACCCACAACACAACAATTAATAACATACAAATTATCCTTACGAGACGAGACTGATCGCAACCGGATGCTCTAGCTACTATAAGCTCTTCTCACTCAAAATCATTAATCCCGACTAATCGGTAAAATCGGCTAAAAGTTGGCTAAAAATAATATTTCTTTTCACCAAGTTGTAGAACATATTATTAGCTTCAGTTTGATATAAAGAACGTCAAAATCCGATAAACGGTGAAAACGTTATGAATTTTCGAAGTTTTGAAAAATAATATTTTCTCACACTTACAGTGTTAATCGGTTAACGCATATGGTTAACCGGTTAACACCTCCAAAAACTCAGTTTTTAGGCCCCCAACATTGTGTTAATCGGTTAACGTATATGGTTAACCGATTAACACCTGAAAAACTCAGAAAAACGGCTACGGGTTCGGGCTTAAAAGCCCCAAAAAGTCGCCCGATTAAATAGTTTTCACCCGATTAAATACCTATCTATCCTTACTAATCATATACGGATATTTTAGGGTCATAAAACTCAACTTTCACGACATTCAATTTCCACTCAAAATCTTAACCTCAATTTAACCGAAAATGGTGAAACTCACAATATCACCCGATTTTTGCCAAACTAGTTCCAATAATCTTAGTCTAACATATCCCGACTAAGCTACGAAAGTTATTCACGATTCTAACCGTCCGAACATCGACTTCTATCGATTTCTATCATTTCAACCTAAATGGAAACAAGGTTGGAAAACAACCAAACTCATCCACACACATACACAATCATACACAATGATTAAGATAGTAAAATTTCACACCCTTACCTTAGATTAATCGAAGCCAGAGGATGTTCTTGATGATTCTCCAAGTTTTCCTCTTTTTCTCCTCTTTTCTCTTCTTCCACTTTCTTTCTCTTTCTTTCTCTTTCTTTCCACTTTCTCATACATATATCTTTCCCTTTATTTCTTTCCATTGAATTTCCTCTCTCAAAACATCTATCAATCTATTTAAATAATCATCTAATTATTCAAATGATTAGAATAATCCAAATAAATCAATTATTTAACACAAATAATTAATCATTGAAAATTGGGTTGTTACACGCCTCACGTCCATCGTACTCGATGGGATCCACGCTTGTTGTGTTTATCTGACGGGTTTATTTACTATCTATCTATCAAGACTGGTTTGAAAATAAAAGAAAATGACTCGGCAAAGCGTCGCACTTTATGCCTACGTATTCTCATCAGAGAATGAGAAATCAGAGTCTACGTAGTTCGGCTAACTACGGGTGATGGGGGAAGGTGGCTCGCCAATACGTCAGTATTGTGCCTATGTACTCTCAACAGGCATGAGAGATCAGAGCTTACGTAGTTCGGGATAATACGGGTTACGGAAATTCAGAGTCATCTGTTTTTCGAGTAGGGTTAACAGACAGTTCTAGCAGTTTGGTGTACGCAGCTCAACCCTTGGAGACTTAGGCGTTACCATTTGCGGTAGAACTAAGAGTTAACGACACTCTTTTCTTTAGAAAAGCTTCCTTTGAATTATGGGCCCACGGTGCAAAAAGGTTTGAAGTTTGTTTTCTGTCTTTTACGGAAGAACTATTTTTATGGATGTTTGCAACCAATATCGCACTAGAGACTATGACCTGAGAGTGAATGCGTCGCATGTCACCCAAAGGGTGCCATGCTAAACATCCAAGTTGTTGAAAAGAAACTCTCCAACAACCCTTTCTCAAGTAGCTTAAGGCTCCTAACGTACGACGTCAGTTAACCTTTATTGCTGTATTTTAATTTATTTTGGGATGAGAAGAGAACGAACTCTATGGGGAGACTATCAAGTCCTAATGTTGTCATGCCAAGGATTCATCCTATGGTTGAGGTTCGAAACAGGGAACTCCTAGAAGTTATCATGCATAGGTTTCAACCTAAAGTTCTAATCATCACTTCCTTATCAAAGGAAGTGAGATTCCTAGGGGATCATGGCAATGGGATACAAAAACAGATAAAGCATCAGCTTAAACAGATAAACAGTAAACAGTAGAGATGCACATGCTATGCAGCAATACAAGCAGAGGGAGACCCACTCGACCTCTTGGCAATCAAGCAAAGCCAATTAATAACAGACAAGCAGAGGGAGCTCAACTCAACCTCTTACGCAAACAAGCAAGGGAGCTATTATCAACCTTTAGGATGCTCTTAAGCCTAGATCACTATATGAGAAACCTAGTCTAATGCAACACATAGTCAGTCAATCACACAAGCAGAGCAGCCAAAGAAACAGCAGACAAACAGCTCAGCAGCAAGGCAGATAAACAGCAAACAATCAAACAGTCAACAAACAACTCCAAGCAAAATTCAATAGAAGTCTTCATCTTCATGCTCCAACAAGCTCCAACACAAGAGAAAAGGAACAACACCAAGAATATTGGATTGATGATGGGAAGCAGGAAGGAAACCAAGGGAATCCCTCATGACACTCAACTAGTCATCAGAGAAAGGCATCCTCAAAGGTTCTACCTCTTGTAAAATGCCACACATCCATCCAAAGTAAATATGAGGCTTTCACATAGGGACCTTGAATCATAAGATGGGAATGGAAAGCAATCAAAGCGACCCATGTTTATTTGAAGAAAGAAAGAAACAACCATGGCTCTTCCTAATCCCTAATCAGAACAAGCTATAAGAAAGCTATCAAAGGGAAACTAAAACTCCAAATCAATCATTATAATCAAGCAAACAGAAGCTATAACATGTATAAAGCAACATCCAAGAGAAATAGGGAAATTATCTCATGCTAAAAGTCATCAATAAAATCAATCAAAAGGAAAGGCTATGTTACGAACATGTTAAGACTAGCCTAAGTATTAATTCAATCTAAAATACCAAAACTAATTCTAAAATCCTAGGAAAATTTCTAGGGGAACCTAAGTATGTTAGGTATCTATAGTAGAAAGGCCAGGGCCTAAAACTATGTTTAAAGGCACTAAAGAAATCACACACCAAAAGTGGTCAAAAGGGAAATCAAGTGGGGAAGCCTCTAAAGATCTAGTTCAAAACAGAACCTAAAGCTACCTAAAAATTACCCTAAAAATTTCTGGGAGTTCCTTAATATGTCTATAACAAACCAGCAAATAATTAAGTCCAAATTCTATACCAAACTCCAGAACAAAAATCTGCAAGAAACTATGCAGCTTTTGGCCTTTTATTATCCAACTAAAGGAGAAAAACGAAATTAAATTGAAAATTAGACGAAACTAAAATTCAATTGCGCCCAAAAA
Source organism: Lathyrus sativus (assembly GCA_963859935.3). Taxonomy (NCBI): domain Eukaryota; kingdom Viridiplantae; phylum Streptophyta; class Magnoliopsida; order Fabales; family Fabaceae; genus Lathyrus; species Lathyrus sativus. Next base: position 188,056,993 of record OZ012737.1, read on the forward strand.
TCATAGACATGATAAGGATCATTCAAGAATTTTCTCATATTTTTCTAAGCATTCTTGCTATTTTATATGAATTAAAATCAAACAGCACACAAAACAGAATTTTAACGCCATTAAATTAAAACAACAATCTAATGGTTAAATTAAATCGGAAAATCAACCTACGGATCGGGGATTTGATCCGGTGATCGTTGATCAAGTGAACTTGCAAAGATCCAAACAAGATTAGATGGAAAACTTCAAGATCCACAATAATTCTTGTAAGAAGATGAAGATCGAACACTTCGAATCCGAATTGCTCCGAATAAGTGCTTCCAACTTACGCTTCAATATCCAACTTCAATTTGCACGAAAATTGATTACGAAACTTGATCCAATAATAATGATGAGTGGAGGTTTATGCTCAAGATTCCATTGATTTCAATGAAAAATCAATGGATCCGATGACAAGGAGCTATGGGTGAGGGTTTGGAGAATGAAGAAATTGAGAGAATTGAGAGAGTGGGAGAATTCTTGAAAATGAAAAATGAAAATTGTGAGGAGTTTTTCTTTTTGGTTTGGAGTATATCACTTAAGTACTCCTTAGGCTTGGATCCCAAGGTAAGGTTTGGACTTTGGCTTGTGAAAATTGGTTTGGAGCTTAATGGTATAATTTTGGATGTGTAGCTTATTCATGAAGTCACAAATTGGAACACCATGAACCAAGCCCCAAATGAAAATTCTAATAATGCCAAAGTGTTTATAACTTATTTTCCAATCAAAATGAGCACAAATTTGGCTTGAAATCATTCAATTATCAATTGTTTTGAATTTTTCCCTTTTAATTCATTAAAATGGTCTTTTTGTGAAATTTCTTCAACCAATGCTTGTTCTAATCCATATCAATGGACTATTGATACTTTTCTAAGCTAAAAACATCATTTTGAGCAACTTTCATGTTGAACAAAACTCCATTTAAAGCTTGCAAGATAGTGAAATTGACCTATAATTCAAAATGACCTGTAATGTCCAAATACCCAAAATACCCTTGACTTGTCAAAGCCATAACTTGAGTTCTACAAATCCAATCATGGACTTCTAGTACTATATGGAAAGCTAAGAGAATAAGGAACAACATTCATGTTGACCAAAAGTTCATAGAAATCATCCTTCTAGGGAAAAAAGTGTCATGAAAGTTGGGTAACTTTCAAGCTCCAAATTCACTTGCCTCAGATGACTTGTAACTTGTCTGGCTCATAACTTGAGTTCTATGAATCCTATCAAGGACTTATAGTACTCAAATTAAATCTAAGACCATGCCCTAAAACAATCATGTTGGGGTCAAGATGAGATGAATAACCTATATTGAGTTAAATAGTCTTGAAGTCAGGGGTCAAACCAGGGGATTTTACACTGTCAAGTCTTAGAAACCCTAGCCTGAAACTTCTCAAACTCCTCAATCATGATGAGTTAACCTTGTAATCATCCTTATAACATCTCAATGTATCAATCCATGATCCCATGGCTCTTGAATTAAGTCTCAACCTCCTTCAAATCCTCAGTTGACTTAGGGTTGACCCAGTCAAACCCTAGTTGCACCAATCATGGATGAGGCTTCTTAGTCTTGCATAAGGACTTGTCTGACCTCCCACAGGAACTTCAACACTTCTCATGAGATCTATCAAGACCTCAAGTCCATCCTCATAGCCTCAGAATCATCTGATGGTTCTCCACAACTCTCAAGTTAGGAGACCTACACACTTGGCTTCAATCACTCTCTCTGAGGATCTTTTAACTTCTCTGACAAGGATATCAACCCTTGAACATCTGAATAACCTTCTTAGTTAGCCTCACAGTCTTATGTAGCCATTGATTGGTAATCATACCTCTTGATCTCCTGCATACATGTCAATGAAATGCAAATGATAATGCTAATGTGAATGAAATGAAACACAAGCTAGGTAAAGAAAAGTTGGGCAAATTTTGGGGTGCAACAGCTGCCCCTATTCAAACGGCTCGGCTTGGACCTAACTTGGTGAGAATCGAACGACTCTCAGACAATCAAGGTAGAAGACGGTTGAATACCAATAAACCCGGAAATTTGCCAACTGCACAAGTACACGGTACTCTGATGGGGACAAATCTTCGGAAACTGAAATAATAGTTGCACGACAACTAGCTGGAGAAGCACTGATCTGAACCTCCGTCAGGATGATTCTCTGATTTATCTGATATCATTGCATCCTCGAATCATCGAGGGATCACTGGTTACACGGTAATTGACGATCTGCCGCCCGCACAGGTAAACGATACTCTGATTGGTAGGAACATCTTCAAAACTGAGCATGACAGTTGCACGACAACTCTGTTGGGGAATTGGTCACACGGTAACCGAAATTTTACCAACCGCACAAGTAAACGATACTCCGATTGGTAGGACAATTGTTGAAGTCTGAAATGGCAGTTGTACGACAACTGGCCCAAATCTCCGTCAGGATGATCATCAGCTTTCGCTGCAGCTGCTTCCTCAAGTCATCAAGGGATCACTGGTCACTTGGTAACCGGCGATACATAGCTGGTATTGTTGTCAGGCATTCTGCGACACTGCGGCAGAAGGATTCCTCGGGACTCATCAGGTCATTGGGAACTTTTTAACAATCAAGTTAATTATGCCATCGGGCATTCAAAGAACACCTCGGGCGTCAACCGGACTTCGTTAGCAAGTCTGAAATAGAATCCTCGGTCAATCATGAACCAAATAGGGATATCCAAACTTCTGCCATTAGGCACTCCGCATCAGCTAAGAGAACTGCTTTGACATCACAGTTGGACTTCGTCAGTAAGTCTTAAAATGGGATCCTTAATCCATCATCGACCAATAAGGATACACAATCTTTTACCGTCAGGAACCCTGCGTTAGCTAGGCAAACCGCTTCGACATCGCAGCTGGACTTCATCAGTAAGTCTTCAAATGGAATCCTTAATCAATCACGGACCAATAAGGATATACATTCTTTTGCCGTAAGGTACTCCGCGTCAGCTGGGAGAACTGCTTTGACATCGCAGTTAGACTTCATCAGTAAGTCAGGGGTTTTGGCACCACTGCCGGAATTCAATCATCAAGTCTTCAAGGAAATTTCAACTTCTATGTTTAAGACCTGCTGGGGATGATACCTCTCCGCTGGGGATTCTGGAGAACTATCAAATAACTCTGCTTCTGGGATCCATAAATCATTCTAGATGAGTCAACGCTGCTGAGGACTTCAAGAATCCTCTTGGACAAATAACTCTGCTGGAGATTTCAAGAATCATCCCGAACCAATAACTCTGCTGGAGATTTCAGGAATCATCTTGCGCAAACACTCTGCCGGGGACTCTAAGCATCAACTTGAGCAACCAACTCTGGCGACTTCACTGGGGATTTTAAGAATCATCTTAAGTAAACAACTTCGCTGGAGAATTCAAGAATCATCTTGAGCAAACCATTATGCGGAGGAACACCTGCAAAACAAGAACGGTAACGACCTAGCTCATGTTTCATATGCATATGTTTGACAATGGTGCAATGCTCCACACGGTGGAAATGCTACGCGTTTAGGGTAAATGCTATGCAATCATGCAAGATGCTACGACGCCATCAGCAAAATAAATGCTGAAGGAAAAATCCTCCTGTCAAGGAGAAAGAACCACTCTGGTGGAGGAAGGAATCATCCTGCCAAGGAGAAGAACTCACACCAATCTCAATTGCACAAAACCTGAGGAAACGAGCTCCAGGCGACTGCTGCAGGGGAGTAAGGTTCTTCGAGAACCTGAACCAGCTCAACTGGGTATACGACCCACAAACTGCTGAGGGAAACGATGTCAATCGCAGAAATAAACTGTGCGGCCTTCACTGATGGAATCTTCTTGGAGACACTGACTCCGATGGGGAAATACAGTATCAGCTATTCAACACTCTATTGGGGGAAAACCAATCATGGCCCGAACGGCTTCCAAAGACTCGGCTCTCTTGGGGAACTACAAACTCGGCTGAGGATGGGCAACCAGACACTGTAACCACTCCTACCTGCCGGGGAGAATACAACTCTGTGGGGAATCTCAATTCCGCTGGAGACTTCAGTCTGAACTATCGGAAGCCGCATACTTGCGAATAGTCTTCTACGAGAAAACTGCACACTGACTCAATGCTGGGATGAACATACGCTTCAGCGCATGACTCAGTTGGGGAGATGACGATCCTGCCGGGGATACACCTGACTGGGGAGGATCTTCTCTGCTCGGGGAGACATATCAATGCTCTCGGTCCCATGTTCAGACTTTGTGGGGAAACACCACTGAACTCGCTAGGGAAGAAGGAATCATCCTGTTTAGAAAACACGCGGGGTACTGCCTGGAATATGCCATACCTGCATCAACACGAACACACAGACAAGATACCCTTCTCAAAGGGACCTATCAAGGTTATCATCCTGCGACAATGTTCAAGTAATTCAATGTTTCAACAATTATCGGCCTAGGCCAGCAAGTTTATGTATGCGCATTTTATCAAAAGCATCGGGCGTTCTTTTTCGCAAACAAAACAGATAAATGCTAAACAAACAAACAGAATTGCTGAATAGTATATGTTTCATTGATAACGAACCCCTGAATGGGCAAAAATGTTTTACAACAGATGCAAGCTCCTGAAATGAGGAAGTTGCGTAAGCATAATAACATAAATATACATCATTATATACACAAATGTTGGCAATATGGCGTAGACAAACACCATGAGTTGGTCCCTCTATGACCCACTCGACTTCGATACTTCTCCGACGCTTCAGCTTCAGAAGAGATTGATTCAGACAAACGGCCCTCAGGTCTTCCAAACCACTAAACAATGAGAGTCCATACGCGCAGCACAGTCATTTGCTTTTTCAAATCCCTAACTTTTTCCTGAACCACCCTTTCGGGTTTTCGATTCACCGGGATACCCTTTTTTGCCAAAGCCGCCCTTCCAGGTTTTCGACTTTGCATGTATACATTCTTTCATTTATATCCCTAATTTTTGCCCGAACCTTTTTTCCTTTTTTATGGTTCGCCGGGATGCCCCATTTTTGCCTGGATATTCTTTTTTCTTTCCAGCGGGTCATTTTTTAAGCAAAGTATTTTTTAACTGCGTCCGCGTTCACAGGGGATGCAAAATCTTCGCCATCCATTGTGGATAACAACAAGGCTCCTCCCGAGAAGACCTTGCTGACGACGTACGGACCTTCGTAATTGGGAGTCCACTTGCCCCTGTGATCGGAGTGTGGAGGAAGAATCTTCTTCAGGACGGGATCACCCGTCTAAAAGCTTCGAGGGCGCACCTTCTTATCATAAGCTTTCTTCATTCGGCTCTGGTACAGACGACCATATGCAATCAATGCTAATCTCTTCTCGTCCATCAGGCTGAGTTGGTTCAGTCGGTTCTTGATCCATTCTGCCTCATCGAGTTTCATGTCAACCGAAACTCGCAAAGAAGTAATCTCAACTTCTAACGGTAGGACAACTTCCATACCGTACACTAGTGAGAAAGGAGTTGCCCCGGTTGATCTGCGTACCGTCGTACGATAACCGTGCAATGTGTTGCACCCTAAAATTTGACCAACTGGTTCTCCTACCTGACTCAGGGTTTAAATTCATATTCGCAGCTCAGACATGTGATATTTGTGCACAAGCAGGGGATATCAGAGTTTTCAGCTTGATTTTCGTCTATCAGATATGGCAGATTCAGTCCAGATTATCGGGGTTTTATTTTCGGGAAATTGTGCGCTCCTCAGTGATTTTTAGCTTGTACAGTGATTTTGAGGATATTCTGATGCCCGGGGATCTCTGTTCGATTCGATCTGGTCTCGTGCGCTCTCTTATGGGGGTCATTTGCATTCATCTGCATTTTTAGGGTTTTAATAGACTTTTGTGAATTTTAATAGGCTTTACAGATTTTTCTGGAATTTAAATAGGGTTTTTGAATATTTTAATAGCTTAATTCTCTTTTTTGGGATTTTATAGATTTTTTAAATAGATTTTTTAGAATAAATAAGATTTTAAATAATCTTTAGAATAATAAAGAAAAGGGGAATATAGTTTTTCTTTTATTACTAATAGATAATAATAGTTTAGAATTTTATAGGTTTTTTAAATAGGTTTAATTGCTTTTTAAATCATTTTTAGAATTTTCTATAGATTTTAAAATAGGTTTAAGTGTTTTTTAGATAATATAGAAAATAATATAGTTTTTCTTTTATTAATAGATATTAAATAATATTAGATTTTTAATAGAAAATTAGATTGATTTAGAGTTAATTAGACTTTTAATCATTTTTTAGAGTTTGATTAGGTTAATTCACTTTTTAGAGTTTAATTAGGTTAATTGATTCTTTTTAGAGTTAATTAGGTTCTTAATTGTTTTCAGATTTAATTAGGTTGATATAGAGTTGATTAGGGTTTTAATTTTTGTTTAGAGTCTATTAGTTAATCATTAGATTAATTAGTGCTAATTAGACATTAATCAGATTTAGTTAATTGTTTGTTTAACTCAGTTTTTTTACAGTTTTTTTGTGATTCGTATGGGCCCAGGGGTGCTCTTTTGAGGCCCAATTCTCATTGTTGCAAATCAGAAAGTCCAAAAAAATGGTCCAGCAAGTCCAAACTCGTCAGGTCCTCTCCAGAAACTTCCAGAAAGATCCAGATTTTTCAGTGATATAAATACTACAGAGCCACGTGTTGGCTCAGGAGGGAGCACACGTTACACACACTCAGAGGCCCCACACGTTTCTCAGAATCCACGCCACGCGTCCCACCCAGCTGTCCTCCACTCTCTCTCTCTCTGCGCATGCACGCCACTTGGCGCCCCCACACCCATCGCCTGAGTGTCACCAGCAACCTCACCGGCGGCCATGCATCAGCCGTAACTTCCCGCCGCCGGTCACCGTCAACCAACTCCGGCCACCACCTGAACCACCAAAATCTCCAGAATCATCCTATCTCCTTCGTTCTCCACCTAGCCGGAAACATCATCGTCGCCGGAATCTTCATACCTCCATACAACCTTTTCCAGAAATCAACAACCTTCATCGTTCTTCATCCATCTTCAAGCAAGATTTCCAGGAACTTCAAACCTTCAATCATCCTCATCCCAGAATTTCCAGAATCCCCTCCAAGATTCATCATAGCGTCTACGTTCATCGTCATCATTCAGAATTTCGTAGATCCATCGTTCTTCAACATCAATCGTCAAGGTTTTCGTGGATTCATCAGGGACCTTCATCCTTCGGTTAGTTTTCCAGAAGATCTTTCTGAGCTTCATCTGAATCTTCAACGAAACTCAAGAACGCCTTCAGCCTGTTCTTGCTTCATCCAGGTACGTGGCCTTCCAATCTTGTTTCATGTTCGTCTATGCTTGCAACACCGCTTCAGCTTCAATTATTTCACTACGAGTAATGCTAGTTTAGGGTTGTTTGTGATTCGTGTTTGATCTGTGAGAGAACGGTGAGATTTCGTATTGATTCATTTGAGTGTGAGAGAGGTGTGAAGTCTGGTTAGGGTTCTTCTTTCTGGGGATGGTGATGTGTTTGAGGATTGGTGAATGTTGGAGAGTTTTTTCCCCAGGAGAATTGCAGAGAAAGGGCGAGGGTGATGAGAGAAACGGCTAGAGAGGAGAATGAACAGTGCTAGGGTTTGGAGGGGGAGGAGTAGTTTTGTTCAGCAGAGTAATTGGATTAGGGTTAGCGTATTGGGCTTAGGCCCACGCGTGTTTTTTTCTGATGCATACCCTATGTTTTACTTCCCCACCCCCCTTTGCGTGAGAGACTGAGTGATTGGATTGGGCCTTATGCCCAATTTGCTATCTGCACCCCACTCGTTTTAAGCCCATTGAGATAATAACTAGGAGCTTGCTAATGCTGCACCCCCTCTGGGTTCACTTCAGTTTTTTTCGTTTTTTTTCTGGTTTCCAAACCTGGGCCCTACGCCTTTTGCTGTTAACACCCCCAGAATGTAGGCCCAATGAATAATAACTAGAATCTATTGCTGTTTGAGCCCCCATGTCGTTTTCTTTTATTTTTTGATTTTTTCTTTTATATTTTCATATTTGTTATAAAATTCATAATAAAATGTAAATAGGTGATTTTTTTAATAATTCTTTTTCTCCCATTTCATGAAAATGTTTAGAAAATTAGATAAAAATGAAAATGCCATTTTATTTTTATTTCCTATTTTTGCATATTTTTCATATTAATTGATGTTTTTTTAATATTTTCAATGCATGCATATCATTAGAAAATTCATAAAAAATGGTAGATTTAGTCAAATAATTCCGTTCTTTTTTCTGTAGACTCGTGATTCAGTGTAGAATTTTATAGTGCAGAAACATTAGCTTAATCATGCATTTTCATTTTAATTGCATTTTTTACTGTTATCAATGTTGAATAAATTGGTTTGTGGATATGTCTGTGTTGCTGATTTTAATTCTTTCATCTGGTGTTGAATTTTGTTCTGATTTTTCAGTATGTTGTCATAAAGCCATGTAGGTCTCCCATTAGATTTTTGATAGATTTTTGTAGGGTGTCCTGATGTGATTTGTCTGAGCCTGAAGATAGGAGAAGTCTTGGTGACTTCTGACTTTGAAGTTCAACTGTGGTTGAACTTCAGAGATAGTTCCCTGTGGTTTCTTGGCCTGTGGGTTCTTCTTGAAGGTGGGAGCTGATGGAAGTCCTGTTGGAGCTTGCAAGGATGCAGTGGATTGAGGCTTAGTCTAGGAGCTTGTTGTCTGTTTGCGAGGTTCGAGATCCTGAAGTTTGAAGGGAGTTTATAGTACTTTCCTGAGGAAGGCACTATGAATGACTTTCATTCTTTCTTCTCACCTCTTTCGTAAGTATCCAATGATGTAGGAGCCGACTTGTGAGTTTAATTTCTCCCGAGGAGGAATGTAAACTGATCACATGCTGTTGAGCCACATGGGATACGATTCCTAAGTGGAAGCCTCCTAGTACTTTCCTGAGGAAGGTCCTATGGGTCTATTCACTTAGTTCCATTAGTTTATCTAGGATTTCTCAAGTATCCAGTGATGTTGGAGCCAACTTGTGAGTTTAGTTTCTCCTGAGGAGGAATGTAAACTGATCACAGTTGTTGAGCCACGTAGGATACGATTCCTAAGTGTCAGCCTCCTAGTACTTTCCTGAGGAAGGTCCTATGAGTCTGCTCACTTAGTTCCCCTAGTGCATATAGGTTTCTCAAGTATCCAGTGATGCCGGAGCCTTCATGTGAGTTTAATTTCTCCTGAGGAGGAATGTAAACTGATCACAGTTGTCGAGCCGCATAGGATATGACTCCTGAGTAGTAATCTCCTAGTACTTTCCTGAGGAAGATACTATGAGCTTGTCTGCTTAGCTTCCTTTCTCTGGTGAGCTTGTTCTGAAGCTTGGAGACTGGGATTGATTCCTTTTGCTCAGGGTTTTGATTAGATTTTTGCTTAGATCTTTGCTTAGGGCTTTGTATAGAGTTTTGTTTAGAGATAGATTAGGAGTTTGTTTCAGGTTTGTTAGGGGCCTTGCCCAGGAGTAACTTCTTGTTTTGTAGATAGAGGCTTGTCAGGTTAGCTTGCCTTCTCTTTGGATTGTTTGACTTGTGTGATGTTATGTTGCATTAGACTTAGGTGTTCATCTAGATAGTTCTGAATAGGTGCATCTTAGAAGTAGACTTTGTGTGCATGAGAAGTTGAGGCGGACCTCCTTCTGCTTGTTTGTTATTGCGTGGCTTTGCTTGTTGGTATTTGGTAGAGCTGAGCTCCCTTGCCTCTGTGGTTTACGGTCTCTGTGCCTTGTTTGTCTAGTTGTTGCATTCATGCATATTTCCGTTATTTCTTTACGTTGCAGTTTCTTGTTTGTGGTTTAGTCCTGTTGCCATGATCCCTTAGGAGCTCTGACTTCTCCGCTGCGGAGTTGTTATGATAGACATTAGGATGGTCAACCAGGTGTGATAGCAGTAGGTAGATTCCCCTTTCTCAGCTATAGTTTTAGGGTTTCCCCTTTCCTTCCAGTAGGAGTTTTTGAGTAGCTTGACCCGTAGTTAGCTGAACTACAGCTGCTCTGATTCTTCGTTCCAGACGAAGATATGTAGGCATAGGATGCGATATCCTAGCGAGCACACTAACGACTAACTTTGGTTCTCTCGCGGCTGTGCGATCGAGACTTTCCCGCTAACGACTAATTGTTATCCTTTTCTCTTGCCCGAGTGCATTTGAGACCAGATCATGTTTGTAGGTTCCCGAGCCTTAGAGACCAGTTTGTTTTCTCACTGCTGTGTGAGAGCCCCTGTTTACCCGTAGTTAGTCGAACTACGTTTGCTCTGATCTTTCATATCAGATGGAAGTACGTAGGCACAGGACGCGATGTCCTGGCGAGCAACCTTTTCCCCGTTTAGACGTAGGAAGTCGAACTACGTTGACTCTGACTTTCCCATTGCACGAGGGAATACGTAGGCCCAGAACACCGTATGTTCTGTCGAGTCCTGTCCTTTTATTTTCTTTTCAGACCAGCCATTAGCGTAGATAGATAACACACCCTTTTACCTATAAACACCAAGCGTGGATCCCATCGAGTACGATGGACGTGAGGGGTGCTAATACCTTCCCCTTGCGTAACCGACTCCCGAATCCAGGTTTTGGTTGCGATGACCATACCTTTTTCCCGTCTTTGCGAGGTTTACTTCGAGCGTTTCCTTTCCCGCTCTGAGGGATAAATAACGCACGGTGGCGACTCTCCTGTCAAGCCGGCGCCGATTTTCGCAGTAGCGACAGCTGGCGACTCTGCTGGGGAGTCGGCGCCGATTTTCGCAGTAGCGACACAATGCAAATGGCAACATTTCATGCCAATCTTTGTAGGTCACAACCATCTTCTGTACTATCCTCTTAATGTTTTTGTTGGCCGCTTCAACCGCGCCATTCATCTTCGGCCGGTAAGGAGATGAGTTGTGATGTTCAATCTTGAAGTTCTGGCATAACTCCTTCATCATCTTGTTATTCAGATTCGAACCATTATCAGTAATGATCCGCTCGGGAATTCCGTATCGACAGATGATGTCCTTCTTTATGAATCTAGCCACCACCTGCTTGGTCACATTAGCATACGAGGCTGCCTCCACCCACTTGGTGAAGTAGTCGATGGCTACCAAAATGAAGCGATGACCGTTAGATGCAATGGGCTCGATCTTGCCTATCATGTCGATGCCCTACATGGAGAACGGCCACGGGGAGGACATGACATTCAACGGGCACGGCGGCACATGAACTTTATCAGCATAAATCTGGCATTTATGACATCTCTTTGCGAATTTAAAGCAATCTGACTCCATCGTCATCCAGTAATATCCTGCTCTTAGGATCTTTCTCGTCATGGCATGCCCGCCGGCGTGCGTACCAAATGTGCCTTCATGAACTTCTTCCATGAGAAAACTTGCTTCTTTCTCATCTACACATCTAAGTAGCACGAGATCATGGTTTCTTTTGTACAGAACTCCATCAGGATTGAGATAGAAATTTCCAGACAGCCTCCTCAAAGTCTTCTTATCCTGGGTTGACGCTCCCGCAGGATACTCCTTAGTCATGAGGAAGGTCTGGATATCATGGAACCATGGCTTGCCATCGGAGGCTTCCTCGATTGCAAAAATGAACGCAGGTCTATCAAGACGAGAAAGGACAATCCTTGGAGCTTCATTCCAAAAATTGACTTTATACATCGAAGCCAACGTGGCTAAGGCATCAGCCATCTGATTTTCAGCTCTGGGCACATGACGGAGTTCCACTCGATCGAAGAACGGAAGTAGCCTTCTGGCATAATTCATGTACGGGACCAAATGCGACTAACGAGTCTCCCACTCCCCTTTAATTTGGTTAACAAGTGCCGAGTCACCATATACATCCAGGTTTTTGATTCTCAAATCAATCGCTTCTACTAGACCCATGATGCATGCTTCGTATTCTACTTCATTATTGGTGACCAGGAACGTCAATCTAGCAGTGAAGGGGATGTGGGATCCATGGGGAGTCGTAATGATTTCCCCGATACCGCTTCCGTACGCATTAACTGCCCCGTCAAATATCAATTTCCATTGGGATTTCCTGTCTGGACCCTCGTCGGGCAATAGCTCATCACAATCTTTCACCTTGAGGAACATGATATCCTCATCAGGGAATTCAAATCTCATCGGCTGATAATCTTCGATCGGCTGTTCGGCAAGGTATTCAGACAATACGCTCCCCTTGATGGCCTTCTGGGAAACGTACTGAATGTCATATTCCGTCAACACCATTTGCCATCTGGCAATCCTGCCCGAAAGAGCTTGCTTCTTGAAGACGTACTTGATCGGATCCATCTTCGAAATTAGCATGGTTGTGTGATTGAGCATATACTGTCATAAACGTTTGGCAGCCCATACGAGTGCGCAACACGTTTTCTCCAGCATTGAGTAACAGGATTCACAATCTGTGAATTTTTACTTAAGTAATAAATGGCGTGCTTCTTTCTGCCAGTCTCGTCGTGCTGACCGATAACACACCCCATACTATTCTCAAGAACTGTCAAGTACATGATTAAGGGTCTTCTGGCCACTGGGGGTATCAAGATTGGAGGTTCCTGTAGATACTGCTTTATCTTATCAAATGCCTTCTGGCAATCCTCGTTCCAGATAATCGCCTGATCTTTTTTCAGTAGTTTGAACATCGGTTCACACGTGGTCGTGAGCTGAGATATAAACCTTGCAATGTAGTTTATTCTGTCCAGGAAACCACGAACTTCTTTTTCAGTTTTTGGCGCTGGCATCTCTTGTATTGCTTTTATCTTCGCAGGATCAACCTCAATGCCTTTTTCACTCACAATAAACCCCAGTAGTTTTCCAGACCGTACTCTGAAATTACACTTGTTAGGATTCAACCTCAACTTGAACTTCCTAAGCCTCTCAAAAAGCTTCAGCAAATTGACCAGATGTCCCTCCTCCGTTTGGGACTTCGCAATCATGTCATCAACATAGACTTCAATCTCATTGTGAATCATGTCATGAAACAAAGTGACCATTGCTCGTTGGTAAGTGGTCCCTGCGTTCTTCAGACCGAAGGGCATTACCTTGTAGCAAAACATTCCCCAAGGTGTAAAAAACATGGTTTTCTCCATGTCCTCCGGCGCCATCTTGATCTAATTATAGCCGGAGAAGCCATCCATGAACGAAAACACGGAAAACTGAGCTGTATTGTCGACCAACACATCAATATGAGGGAGCGGGAAATCATCCTTTGGGCTCGCCCTATTCAAATCCCGGTAATCGACGCACATTCGCACCTTACCCTCCTTCTTTGGTATAGGTACTATGTTGGCGACCCACGGAGGGTAAGTAGTGACCGCTATGAAGCCAGCATCAAGCTGCTTTTGCACTTCTTCTTTGATCTTAACAGCCATATCTGGTCGTGTGCTTCTAAGCTTCTGCTTAACGGGAGGACAATCTTCTCGCAATGGTAGGTGATGGACCACGATGTCAGTATCAAGTCTGGGCATATCTTCGTATGACCAAGCAAAGATGTCACTATACTCTCGAAGCATCTCGACCAATCTCTGCTTGACATCACTCTACAATGCAGCCCTTATCCTGACATGTTCCTCAGAACCCAGATTCACAATCTCAATCTCTTCCTCGTGAGGCAGAATGACTTTCTCTTCTTGTTTCAACAAATGGGCCAACTCTTCAGGAAGGTCTTCGTCTTCATCAATCTCTTCTTCAGCTTGATAGATCGGGCAATCGAAGTCGAAGTGAGTCGTAGAAGGTCCAGAGTCGATGTTGTCGCTTGCGCGAAAATAATGTGCCGGCACAATAGAAGAGTCGCCACCTTTCGTTATTTATCCCTCGGAACGGGAAAGGAAACGATCGGAAAAACCTAACGAAAAAGGGTAAGACAAGGTCGTTGCAACCGTTGTCTGGGTTCGGGAGTCGGTTACGCAAGGGGAAGGTATTAGCACCCCTCACGTCTGTCGTACTCGACGAGATCCACGCTTGTTGTGTTTACTGGACGGGTTGGTTTCATTCTATCTACCTATCAAGGCTGGTCTGAAAAGAAAAGAAAATGACTCGACAAAGCGTCGCACTTTATGCCTACGTATTCTCATCAGAGAATGAGAAATCAGAGTCAACGTAGTTCGACCTACGACGGGTTATGGGGAAGGTAGCTCGCCAAGACATCGCCGTCTTGTGCCTACGTACTCTCAACAGGCATGAGAGATTAGAGCTCACGTAGTTCGGGAAACTACGGTTTATTTCCTGTCTTTTACGAAAGAAGTGTTTTTTATTGTGTTTGTGATTTCAATCGCACTAGAGACTATGACCTGAGAGTGAATGCGTCGCATGTCACCCAAAGGGTACCATACTAAACATCCAGACTGTGGAAAAGAAACTCTCCCACAATCCTTTCTCAGATAGCTTAAGGCTCGTAACGTACGAAAGAAATCATTCATGATTACTGTATCTTAAACTGTTTTGAGATGAGAGGAGAACAGGCCCAACTAGGAGGGAGACTATCAAGTCCTACTGTTGTCATGCCAAGGATTCATCCTATGGTTGAGGTTTGAACAGGGAACTCCTAGAAGTTGTCATGCATAGGTAGCTGGGCTCTACCGAATACCTGCAAGCAAAGCCACACAGTAACAATACAAGCAGAGGGAGCAACTCAACCTCTAGTGCAATCATGCTCCTAGATTCTACCTATTCTAGATATGGACTTATCCTAATACATCAAGCAAGTCAAATAAAACACATCAATACAACAAAGAAAAAGAAAAGAAAGCAGATAAACTCCTCTCCCAACCTCAAGCTTCAGCTCTTCCAACATCAATGCAGTCTTCAGACTTCCATCACTCTTGACAAACATCAATTTGCTTTTCCAGGTTTCAACCTTTCAACATAAGTTTCAACTTATCTTCTCCTTTAAGCTTCAGCTTCTTGATCAGCTCCACCTTCAGGCTTCACCTAATCTTCAGGGATCTTCAAGTATCAACTTGCTCTTGTTGCTCTTTAAGCTTCAGCTGGAATGGAAATACTCAAGGATTCATCCTCTTCAACACTCTTCATTGAAGTCTTCATCTTCAAACTCAAGCTCAACACCTCTCAGGATAATCAAACCAGAGAAAATCACTTACTGGATAAGCTGGGGATATTGAACTGCTTATTGACCACCAAAGGTGACCTATAAGGGTTCAACATCAAGGGAATGGTTCCCTCAAAAGTTCTACTTCCCAGGTACCAACACTTATCCCTCCAAAGGAGAGAGGTGAAAACCATGGAAGGACTTTGAATCATAGGGAGGAATGGAGGTGAAAGATACCATCCATGTTTGAGAAAGTAGTTAACTAGGTCTAAACTCTTCCTAATCCCTAACCCTAAAATAATCAACAAAACAAATAAGATCAAGCTCTCAAGCTCCTCAATGCATCTTCAAGTCTTCTACTATGCTCCTCAATGCTCCTCAGAACAATACCAAGCTCTCCAAGCCCACAAAGCAAAGCAAACAAAAATACAAGCCCACAAGGGCAACACAAACAATCATCAACTACAAAAATCATCTAAAAATAGTATACTACTATATTAAATCCTAATATAATTTCTAAGGGATCTTACATACCTACCCTTAATACCCTTATATGTCCCATAGTCTAATTTTTCCTAAAAACCCAAAATTTTAATGTTATTATGGACCTATGTTGAAGTTTGACCTAATTCTACACAACCTAATGTCATCTAATCAAAACTATCCTAAAATTCATCACAAAAATATGGAAGAAATCCAGGGGGAATCTAAAGCGTATATCTAACTATCCTAAAAAGAATGACCTAAAAATGTTAAGGGAGCTGCCTAAACAAAATTCTACAAATTCATGTATCAACATAAAAGAAATAAAATGCAATAAAAGTAGAAAATATACAAAAAATACTAAAATGCATGAAATGAAAAATATTTTTATTTGACAATTTTCTAGACATGAATATGAAATGGGAGCAAAAATTCCCATTAAAAAATCTTTAATTTTCAAATTGATATGATTTTTCCAAGATTGAAATAAAATGGAAGAAAATAAAATGAAATAAAAAGAGATGGGGTGCAGCTAGCAAACAGATGCAGTTCAATACGCGCATGGGCCCAGAATGGGGGGTACAAAAAGCAAGTGCGCTAGGCCCATTTATTAATCAGAAATTAATTAGAAAATGAAAAGAAAAATAGAAAAGGAACGATGCAGGAAGTAACCCAATACAGTTCATTTTATTAATGGGTCAGGATTGGGGGTGTGGGTATCAAAAGGTCACCTAAGCCCAAGAAACCATCGTTTAATGAAACGGTGCGTTTCGCTTGTTCTGAATTCCCTCTTAAAACACAATTGAGTCGTGGCCAATGGATCCAGAAATAGTCAATGAGTCAGCTCCTCATCCAACGGCCATGAACTCGTCTTCCACCTCTAGCTAGGGTTCCAAGGAGACTCCATGAAAATGCAGAGCTTCAAGCTCTTTCTTCTTCAAACACGAACTCCCTCAATTCCTCATGGAAAATGGAAATTCAAGACCGTATCCTGCCTAGAATTTTATGCTGAATCCAACCATGATCTCAAAATCAACTGAATCCTCCTAAATCACTGAACCCGATCCAAGATCCAAAATGAACTCAAACTTCCATCTCAACAATTCTTGCAATTAGCTACCTCAGATCACTCACCAACTCACACTGAATGATTCTTGATGTCTAGTTCATTCTATATCTCAATATAACACGAGTTCTAGGTCATCAAAGAAATGGGATCCATAGTTCAATCTTCACCAATTGATCCCTAACTCTCCAAAATCCATCTCTTATTGGTCTCTAACCTTTCTACACTAACAAATTAACCTAATTATGCCTAAAACATGGTGTAGGGAAGAATTTGCAAACCTGGTTAATCTTGATGAACAGATGATGAAATCCTCCAATTCAGACCTTGAAACTCTTCAGAAAGTTTCCCTAGATGCCAATCTTGCTACTGTTTGCAACAAATTTGATGGAGGAAGCCTCAATCTCATAATTCGATTCTGACTTGCTACCTTGAAAGTTCAATCACCAACTCTTCAATTCTCCATGGATTTGATCTCAACTCAATCTGCACAGCTTCACTATGATGTATGGAATGTGTTTGAATGGAAAGAATGAATGGAAATGAAGAAGAATGAAGAAATGAAACTTGACTTGCAATGGAAGATTCTTGATCTCACTCTCTCTTCTCTGCACCAATTCTCACCAACCTTGCATCTGAGCAAGTTATACATGTTATATAGAGTGGTTTAGAATCATCTAGAACCATCTAGGATCATCCAATGAGTATTTGGAAATCTCATGTCATGACATTTTGATTTCAATTCTACTTATGTGCTATCTCATGCCAAGCTTCTTGTAACCTTTGTAACTGACTTGAAATTCTCCCCATATGAGATTTATGATGTGTTACAATGCATAACCAACTTGCTTATTGAGTTTTCTTGAGTTTTGCTTTGGTACCTTAATATGCAAGTAAGCCTTTTCCAAAGCAGCCCTATGATCTAAGCCTCAAATCAAAATTGTGGCTGAACCATTGTTCTTAGAATGTCATTTGGAGTCAAAATGACCTATTATATGACATGGTTTGGATGTATAACTTGTGATTTCCAATTTTCAATTTCAACTTATTTAACTTATGCCTCCATTTTAGGCCATTTTCATCACTTTTTGATACAAGCTTTTTCAACATCTCATGACCTTCCTACTAGCCTTAAAACATCATTCTAAGCAAGTTTTATGTTGAAGATTTTTCCATTTGAAGCTTGGAAATAGGAGATATGGCCTTATGCTTGAAATGACCTATAACCTCCAAATGACCAAAATGCCCTTGACTTGTCAAAGCCATAAGTTGAGTTCTACAAATCCTATCAAGGACTTATAGTACTCTCTAGAAAGCTAAGAAGATGCTCTACAACATTCATGTTGACCAAGGGTCCATAGGAATCATCCTACTAGGGAAAAAGTTGGATGCAAGTTGGGTGACTTTCAAGAACCCAGATTCACATACCTCAGATGACCTGTAATTTGTCAAAGTCATAACTTGAGCTCTACAAATCCTATCAAGGACTTCTAGTACTCAAATTAAATCTAAGAACAAGCTCTACAACATTCATGTTGTGGGGAAGGTGAGATGACAATCACATCTTGAGCTAAACTGCCTTGGAGATAGGGATCAAACTAGGGGATTTTACACTGTCGAGCCTTAGAAACCCTAGCTTAAAACCTCTCAAATTCCTCAATCATGATGAGTTGGTCTAGGAATCATCCTTATAGCATCTCAATACATCATTCCATGATCACATGGCTCTTGGATTAGGTCTCAAACCTCTCCAAATCATCAGTTGACCTAGGGTTGACCCAGTCAAACCCTAATTCTACCACTCATGGCTAAATCTTCTGAATTCTTGTACAATGACCTCTCTAGGCTTCATGATGGCTTTCAAGACATCTCACAAGCCTTATAAAAGCTTCAAGTTCATCCTCATAGTCTCAGAATCATTTGAGGAGCTCCCACAACTCTCAAGTTATGAGGCACACAACCTTGGTTTCAACCAATCTCTCTGAGGATCTCTTGAGTTCTCTGACAAGGATATCAACCCTTAATCACTTCAATAACCTTCTTGGCTAGCTTCAAAGTCTCATATAACTCTTGATGGGTAAATAAATGTTGGTCAAATTTTGGGGTGCAACAGCTGCCCCTATTCAAACGGCTTGAACCTGACTGGGTGAGGAGCGAACGGCTCTCAGCCAATCAAGGTGCGAGACAGTTGAATACCGA
The DNA here is from genome assembly GCA_963859935.3 of Lathyrus sativus. Lineage (NCBI taxonomy): Eukaryota > Viridiplantae > Streptophyta > Magnoliopsida > Fabales > Fabaceae > Lathyrus > Lathyrus sativus. The sequence continues at coordinate 188,075,859 of OZ012737.1, forward strand.
TAAACCCGGAAATTTGCCAACTGCACAAGTACACAGTCCTCTGGCGGGAACAACTCTTCGAACACTGAAAATAATAGCTGCACAGCAATTTGCTGGAGACATACTGATCTGAACCTTGTCGTCACTTATCCACCTTAAATTTCTCTGACATTGTCATCAGACACTTGACCTCGCTGTCAGGCATTCATAAAAATAAGGCGTCTGACATCGCCGTCGGACGACCAAAACACCCAACATCGCCGCTGGAAAACTAAAGAATCTGACATCGCCGTCGGACAACCAAAACACCCAACATCGCCGCTGGAAAACTAAAGAATCTGATATCGCCGTCAACTCTCAAAATAATCTGACTTCGCCGTCAAGTACTCAACATGATCTGACTTCACCGTCAACTCTCAACATAATCTGACTTCGCCGTCAACTCTCAACATCGTCTGACCTCGCCGTCAGGGTGAAGAAACTCCATTGGGGAATTGGTCACACGGTAACCGGTAATACATAGTCAATCATGCCATCAGGCATTCAAAGAACACTGTCGAGCATCAGCCGGACTTCAATCATCAGGTTGATCATGCCATCAGGCATTCAAAGAAATTGTCGGGCATCAGCCGGACTTCAACCATCAGGTTGATCATGCCATCAGGCATTCAAAGACATTTGTCGGGCATCAGCCCGACTTCATCAGCAAGTCGGGAATAGAATTCTTGGTCAATCATGAGCCACCTGGGAATATCTAAACCTCTACCATCAGGAACTCTGCATCAGCTGAGAGAACTGCTTCATTAACACGGTTAGACTTCAATCATGGAGTCTTCAGGGGAGGTTTCAACTTCGCCGTTCAAAACCTGCTGGGGATGTCGCATCTCCGCTGGGGAATCTGGAGAACTATCAAGTAACTCTGCTCCGAGGGTCCAGAAATCATTCTGGATAAATCAACTCTGCTGAGGACTTCAAGAATCATCTTGGACAAATAACTCCACCGAGGGCTTTCAAGAATCATCTTGAACTGATAACCATTCTGGATATTTCAGGAATCCTCCTGAGCGAACGCTCTGTTGGGGATTTCAGGAGTCATCCTGGGCAACCTTTACTGGGGCTCGAAGTATCAACTTGTGCGACCAACTCTGGTGACTGCGCTGGGGGTCTTAAGAATCATCTTAAGCAAACGGCCCTGCTGGGGAATTCAAGAATCATATTGAACCGAAGACTTCGCTGGGGACCTCAAGAATCATCTTGAGCAAGCGGCTTCGTCGGGGAGAATGTCAGGAATCATCCTGAGCAATCAATTCTGCGGCGGAACACCTGCAAAACAAGAACGGTAACAACCTAGATCATGTTTATTATGCATATGCTTCGGCAATGGCGCAATGCTCCACACAGTGGAAATGCTATGCGTTTATGATAAATGCTATGCAATCATGCATAATGATGCGCTCCCGTCAGCAAAATAAATGCCGAAGGGAGAATTCTCCTGTCAAGGAGAAAGAACTACTCAGATAGAGGAATCATCCTGCTGAGGAGAACATGGTCCCGCCAATCTCAATTGGACTCCGCAGGGGACACAACTTTAGTTGACTGCTGCGGGGGAAACAACTTCAGTTGATTGCTGCAGGGGAACGAAGCTCTACGAGAACTTAGACCTGCTGAGGGGAAACGATGTCAATCGCGGGAATAAGCTGTATGGCCTTCACGACTACTTCTCTGGAGATGACGGCTCTATGGGGAAACAACTTCAGTTGATCAACACTCCACTGGGGAAAACCAACAGCTTCCAAGGATTCGGCTCTCTTGGGGATCTGCAACCTCGACTGAGGAAGGAGAAATCATTCTGCTTCGCTGGGGAGTACAACTCTGGGGGGATCTCAATTCCGCTAGGGAAGAAGGAATCATCCGACTTCGGGGGAGAGTACGACTCTGGTGGGGAATTTCAATTCCGCTGGAGACTTCAGTCTTGCACCATCAGTTGCTGCATACTTCGGCGTACGAATAGTTTCCTACGAAACCTGCACTTGTGACCCGGTGCTGGGGGAATGAACTCATGCTTCGGCGCCTGACTCAGCTGGCGGGATGCCGCTCCTTCAGGATGCATCAGCTTGGGGAGAGAATCTCTGCCTAGGGAGACATATCAATGCTCACGATCTCGCGTTCAGACTCTGCGGGGAGAGGTTGCTGAACTCTGCTGGAGAAGGAGGAGTCATCCTGCTTCAGGATGCGCACGACGCACTGTCTGGAATATGCTACACCTGTAACAACACAAACAGACAGACAAGATACCCTTCTCAAAGGGGCCTATCAAGGTTATTATCTCGTGACAATATTCAAGTAATTAATTGTTTCAACAATCAGTGGCCTAGGCCCGTGAGTTTATGTATGCGCATTTTATCAAAAACATCGGCGTTTTTTTTTCCGCAAACAAAACAGATAAATGCTAAACAGACAAACAGAATTGCTGAATAGTATGCACTTTATTGATAACGAACCCCTGAATGGGTAAAAATGTTTTACAACAGATGCAAGCTCCTGGAATGAGGAAGCTGCGCAAAAATAAAACATAAATATACATCTGTATATACAAATGTCGGCAACGAGGCGTAGACGAACACCATGAGTTGATCCCTCTATGACCCACTCGATTTCGATACTTCTCCGACGCTTCAGCTTCGGAAGAGATTGATTCAGATAAACGGCCCTCGGGTCCTCCGAACCACTAAGCAAAGAAAGTCCACACGCGGAACGCAGTCATTTGCTTTTTCAAATCCCTAACTTTTGCGTGAACCGCCCTTTGCGGGTTTTCAGTTCACCGGGATACCCTTTTTTGCCGAAGCCGCCCAGTGTAGGTTTTCGACTTCGCGGGTGTACATTTTTCAATTTATATCCCTAATTTTTGCCCGAACCTTTTATTCTGTTTTTGGTTCGCCGGGATGCCCCTTTTTTACCTGGACTCTCCTTTTTGTCCAGCGGGTCGCTTTCAAGCAAAGTATTTTTTAACTGCGCCTGCGTTCACCGGGGATGCAAAATCTTCACCATCCATCGTGGATAACAACAAAGCTCCTCCCGAGAAGACCTTGCTGACAACGTACAGACCTTCGTAATTCGGAGTCCACTTGCCCCGGTGATCAGAGTGTGGAGGAAGAATCTTCTTCAGGACGAGATCACCCGTCTGAAAGCTTCTAGGATGCACCTTCTTGTCATAAGCTTTCTTCATTCGGCTTTGGTACAGACGACCAAACGCAATCGATGCTAACCTCTTCTCGTCCATCAGGCTGAGCTGGTTCAGACGATTCGTAATCCATTCTGCCTCGTCGAGTTTCACATCAACCAAAACTCGCAAAGAAGGGATCTCCACTTCTAACGGTAGGATAGCTTCCATACCGTACACCAAGGAGAAAGGAGTTGCCCCGGTCGACGTACGTACCGTTGTACGATAACCGTGCAATGCGAATGGCAGCATCTCGTGCCAAGTCTTTGTATGTCATAACCATCTTCTGAACAATCTTCTTTATGTTCTTGTTGGCCGCTTCAACAGCGCCATTCATCTTCGGCCGGTAAGGAGATGAGTTGTGGTGTTCGATCTTGAAACTCTGGCACAGCTCCTTCATCATCTTGTTATTCAGATTCGAACCATTATCAGTGATGATCCGCTCGGGAATTCCGTAACGACAGATGATGTCCCTCTTTATGAATTTAGCCACCACCTGCTTGGTCACATTAGCATACAAGGCTGCCTCCACCCACTTGGTGAAGTAGTCGATAGCTACCAGAATGAAGCGATGACCGTTAGACGCAGTGGGCTCGATCTTGACTATCATGTCGATGCCCCACATGGAGAACGGCCACGGGGAGGACATGACATTCAACGGGCGCGGCAGCACATGAACTTTATCAGCATAAATCTGGCACTTATGACATCTCTTCGCGAATCTGAAGCAATCAGACTCCATCGTCAGCCAGTAATATCCTGCTCTCAGGATCTTCCTCGTCATAGCATGCCCGCCGGCGTGCGTACCAAATGTGCCCTCATGGACTTCTTCCATGAGCATACTCACGTCTTTCTCATCCACACATCTGAGTAGCACGAGATCATGGTTTCTTTTATACAACACTCCATCAGGATTGAGATAAAAATTTCTAGACAGCCTCCTCAGAGTCTTCTTATCCTGGGTTGACGCACCCGCAGGATACTCCTTAGTCATAAGGAAAGTCTGGATGTCATAGAACCATGGCTTGCCGTCGGCGGCTTCCTCGATTGCAAAGACGAATGCCGGTCTATCAAGACGAGACAGTACAATTCTTGGAGCCTCATTCCAAAAATTGACTTTATACATTGAAGCCAACGTGGCTAAGGCATCAGCCATCTGATTTTCCGCTCTGGGCACATGATGGAGTTCCACTCGATCAAAGAACGGAAGTAGCCTTCTTGCATAATTCATGTACGGCACCAAATTTGATTGACGAGTCTCCCACTCCCCTTTAATCTGGTTGATCACGAGCGCCGAATCACCATATACGTCTAGGTTCTTGATTCTCAAATTAATTGCCTCTTCTAGACCCATGATGCATGCTTCGTACTCCGCCTCATTATTGGTGACTGAGAACGTCAGTCTTGCAGTAAACGAGATGTGGGATCCGTGGGGAGTCGTGATGATAGCCTCGATGCCACTTCCATAGGAATTAACCGCCCCATCGAATATCAATTTCCACTGGGATTTCCTATCTGGCCCCTCGTCGGGCAACGGCTCATCGCAATCCTTCGCTTTGAGAAACATAATATCCTCGTTGGGGAATTCAAATTTCATCGGCTGGTAATCCTCGATCGGCTGTTCGGCCAGGTATTCAGACAATACGCTTCCCTTGATGGCCTTCTGGGAAACGTACTGAATATCATATTCCGTTAACACCATTTGCCATCTGGCAATCCTGCCCGAAAGAGCCTGCTTCTCGAAGACGTACTTGATCGGATCCATCTTCGAAATTAGCATGGTGGTGTGATTGAGCATGTACTGTCGTAGATGTTTGGCAGCCCAGGCTAGTGCACAACACGTCTTCTCTAGCATCGAGTATCGAGATTCACAGTCAGTGAACTTTTTACTCAAGTAGTAAATGGCATGCTCCTTTCTGCCCGTCTCGTCGTGCTGACCGAGAACACACCCCATACTATTCTCAAGAACTGTCAAGTACATGATTAATGGCCGTCCAGCCACTGGGGGTATCAAGATTGGAGGTTCTTGGAGATACTGTTTTATCTTATCAAATGCCTTATGGCAATCCTCATTCCAAGTAATCGCCTGATCTTTCTTTAAAAGTTTGAACATCGGTTCACAAGTGGCCGTGAGCTGAGAGATAAACCTTGCAATGTAGTTTATTCTGCCCAAGAAACCACGAACTTCTTTTTCTGTTTTCGGCGCTGGCATCTCTTGAATGGCTTTTATTTTCACAGGATCAACCTCGATGCCTCGTTCACTCACGATAAACCCCAGTAACTTTCCAGACCGCACTCCGAAAGTGCACTTGTTAGGGTTCAGCCTCAACCTGAACTTCCTAAGCCTCTCAAAAAGCTTCAATAAGTTGACCAGATGCTCTTCCTTCGTCTGGGACTTCGCAATCATGTCATCAACATAGACCTCAATCTCATGATGAATCATGTCATGAAACAAAGTTACCATTGCTCGTTGGTAAGTGGCCCCTGCGTTCTTCAGACCGAAAGGCATTACCTTATAGCAAAACGTTCCCCAGGGAGTGATAAACGTCATTTTCTCCATGTCCTCCGGCGCCATCTTGATTTGATTGTAACCGGAAAAGCCATCCATGAACGAAAACACGGAAAACTGGGTTGTGTTGTCGACCAACACATCGATATGAGGCAACGGGAAATCATCTTTAGGGCTCGCCCTATTCAAATCCCGATAATCGACGCACATGCGTACCTTACCGTCCTTCTTCGGTATAGGCACTATGTTGGCGACCCACGGAGGGTAAGTGGTGACCGCTAAGAAGCCAGCATCAAGCTGTTTCTGCACTTCTTCTTTGATCTTAACGGCCATATCTGGTCTCGTCCTCCTAAGCTTTTGCTTAACGGGAGGGCAATCTTCTCGCAGCGGCAAGTGGTGGACCACGATGTCCGTGTCAAGTCCGGGCATATCTTCGTATGACCAAGCAAAGACGTCACTATACTCTCTTAGCATCTCGACCAATCTCTGCTTGACATCGTTTTGCAATGCGGCCCCTATCCTGACATTTCTAACGAGCTCTTCAGAACCTAGGTTCACGACTTCGATCTCCTCCTCATGAGGCAGAATAACCTTTTCCTCTTGTTTCAACAAGCGGGCCAACTCTTCAGGAAGGTCTTCGTCTTCATTAATCTCTTCTTCGGCTTGATAGATCGGGCAATCGAAGTCGAAGTGAGCCGTAGAAGGTCCAGAGTCGATGTCATCTGTTATGTGGATCCTGCAATAACAAGGGTTAAGTTTAAAACAAGAATATGCAGGTTAGCACAAACCCCATTGCCATTTTACTGTTTTTCAAAACGAATATAAAACAGGAATAACAGAGACAACAATATTTGAATACGAATAAAACGCCTTTGATTTATTAACAAAATGCATGTGCATAATCCAACAAGGCCCTGACAATAAAACCGCTATGCCCCGGGTAGGACATAGGGTTGTACAATGATTGGAAAAAAGTAAATCATTACTCTTCACTTGTCATCTGGATGATATCCTTGATGGTCCAATTGTTGAGGCCCTCGCCTGGCTTGCTTGGCTGGATCCAAGAGTCGAGGTCACAATCGCTATCCCCGCTGTCTTCAGACGCCGCGTTGATGCTTTCGAAAATCACTCTGCCACTGGTAAATTGGATTGGCCCTTTACCTCGAGACGCACTGCTAGATGAAGAAGAAGAAGCTTCAGCTCCAGGAGAATATCCCAACCCAAAATTGTCCTGCTTGTTGGGTATCTCCAAAATACGCCCCCAGCCTGGGGTAGATCCGGCTTGGACAACGGCCCGAGCTTCCTTAAACGAGGAGAGATTCATCTCTGGCTTTTCGGCGACCGCAGGAGCTACGTCCTTCACCTTGACGGCCTCAAATGCTTGGCAGAGAGTTTCATGGATTTTGCCATCCATTTCAACATACTTAAAGGATGACAAATGGCTCACCATTATGTCCTCCTCGCCACACACGGTTACTATGCTTCCTCCGACAGCATATTTGAGCTTTTGGTGCAACGTGGAGGTCACGGCTCCAGCAGCATGGATCCACGGCCGGCCCAAGAGGCAACTGTAGTCAGGCATGATGTCCATAATATAAAAGACCGTGTCGAACGTTTCCGGACCGACTTGGATCGGCAGGGTCACCTCCCCGAAAACGTGGCGTTTAGTCCCGTCGAATGCTTTCACCACCAGATCACTGGGTGTGCAGATCACTCCACGAGTATCCAACTTCATTAAGGCCTTCTTTGGGAGCACATTAAGCGACGAACCCGTGTCCACCAGCACGTGCGACATGATTGTGCCCCTACACTCGATCGAGATGTGCAGGGCGCTATTGTGATTCCTCCCTTTTGGCGTCAGCTCTAAGTCTGTGAAACCTAGCCCATTGCCAGCATTAACGTGGGCCACCAACTCTTCTAGTTGATTCATAGATATCTCTTGCGGTACGTAAGCAGCGTTCAATACCTTCAGCAGCGCATTGCGGTGTGCTTCAGAACACAGCAACAAGTTGAGAATAGAAATCTTCGAAGGCGTCTGATGGAGATGGTCTACAATCTTGTAGTCGCTCTTTTTGATCAACCGCATAAACTCCTTGGCATCTTTGACAAGCAAATCTGTTTCTACCCCACACGGGGCCTCTTCGACGACTTTGCTTTTACCCTTATCGGCCGCATCAGCTCTGACCGCTTTATCCGTCACGACCTCCGGCGCTGCAAACACTCTTTTGCTACGGGTAATACCACTGATTCCCACAAGATTCTCCACAGTCGACCCATATGGCCCTAGCTCCAACCTCTGTCCGTTACAATAGACTTCAGCCCCATAATGCCACGGAACGGCGTTAGTGCTCTTGAAGGGTATCGGCCCGGCTTTAGTGATAGTGATTGTAGGCGGTCTGGGCGCAGAAATGGTTATTGGCCGGCGAGGGATGGTGATGGTGGCGACTTCATCGGCCTGCTTCAACACTACCTCTCCTGATACACTTTCAGCCTTCCGGCTAAACTGCAGAATCCCTTCAGTCATCAGACTTTGAATTCCTTCAACCAACTGCTCACATCCATCAGAATGTGTAGCACAGTCCATGCATAGTTCTCCGCATCCTGGAAAGAATCCTCTTTTCAGCAACTTAGCCTTAACGAAGCTAAGCCGCGTCTTTAGGCCTCTGACATCAGTCAACAGATCTGCGCTCTCTTCTTCGATAAGGGCGTTCACTCCGCCCCCCCTATGATTCGACATAGGATTTTTCGTGACATTGGGCACATTATCAGAGAAGTTAATGATCTTGGCATCTACCATGTCCTGCACCTTATGCTTGAAGGCTTTGCAGTTCTCGATTGCGTGGCCTGGTGCCCCTGAATGGAAGTCGCAAGTGGCATTTGTGTCGTACCCTGGTGGAGGTGCCCCTGTCAAGGGAGCCATCGTCCTCTTCTGAACCAACTGAAGCTGAAGCAAAGTCTGCAAGAGCTGCGCGTACGACATGGGTGGTGCCTCGAAGTGACGGTTTGCCAAAGGTGCCCGGTTCTGGTACTTTTTATACCCCTGTTGATTCAGTTGCTGCTGCGGAGCCGCTGGGATATTTATACTGGCTATCTGCTGCTGAGGGCCTTTGCCCTTCCTTCGAGCATTGGTCACAGCGCTCGTCTCTCCTTCTCGTCGTTTGCCAGCATAAGGTTTCTTCCCACCTCCTCCAGCTGAGGATGACTCACCTTGAATTTTCCCGATCTTGATTCCATTCTCGACATGCTCGCCCATGATAATGAGAGCTGAGAACGTCCCAGACATACCGCTGACTAACTTTTCATAGTAAACCCCCGGGAGGGTGGCAACAAACATTTGCACGAGCTCGCGTTCAACCATCGGCGGCTGAACCCGGGCTGCCAACTCACACCACCGCTGGGCGTACTCCTTAAATCCTTCATTATTCCTCTGTGACAGGTTCTGGAGCTGGACTCGGTTCGGGGCCAAGTCGTTGTTGTACTGGTAATGGTGGACAAATGCTTCAGCGAGGTCCTTCCATGTGCGCACACTAGTGGGCTCTAGACCCATGTACCACTCGAGGGATGGTCCAGAAAGGCTGTCTTGGAAGAAGTGCATCAGCAACTTCTCGTCTTCGGAATAGGCAGACATCTTCCTGTAGTACGATCTAAGGTGGACACGAGGGCAAGTGATACCCTTATATTTCTCAAAGTCAGGCACCCTGAACTTAGGAGGTACCTTGAAATTAGCAATTAAGCCCAGCTTGGACATATCAACGCCCAAAGTATTCTGATTCTCAATATCTCTCATTTTATCTTCAAGTGCTTTGAATCTGAGCCGCGCTTCAGCATTCAGCTCCCCTTCAGCACCCCTTTGAGAGAACACATCATCCTGATGATCCTCAAGCCATGGTTGAGGCACCAATAGATTCCCGACGCCTGCATTGTCGTTGCCCGGCCCGATGTTGACATTAGCTCCCAGACTCCCATTACTGACGCCCGTCGTATTGAGTCCGATATTGGCCATCACGTTGCCATTAGCACTGTCGTTGCCCCCGGCCACGGGGACGCCATTCTGCGGAGTATCAACTGGTGGAGGAGTAGGCACGGCCCCGCCATGGAGTATGCCGTTGCTATCAACCCTTGAGATCAAAGGCTGAACCAAAGTCCTGAGCTGGTTCTGGCCGTTGGCGACCACTTGCATGAGCTCCATGAAGCGATCCATCCTCTCGCGGAGTTCCTGAACATTTGTTCGCACTTGATCCATGATCCTGGTTTGATTAGATCTAGTCGGATAACGGTGAATTAGTCTCTGATCAATCCTGGAACCACCGGAGACAGCCTGGGACACCCTGTAAACCTGAAAAACCTGTAAACACTAAAGGGTTAGGAAAAACAACAAAATGCTCGTCATGCAAATGCATGCGTGTGTCTGTGTGTTTGGGAGATCTCCCCTGATCCTAGTGCCTGAGTGTCAGTGCTGATAATAATAATAAGAAGAAGTCCGAGTCCAATCATGGAAACAACAATCTCATATATAAAGAAAGCCTATCAAGGCAGTACATAGCATCAGCGAGTACAAGATGAATCAACAGCGTGACCTCAGCCAACAAGCCTGGTGATGGTCAGCATACAACAATGATCAAAACAAAAGGAATACAAATAGTCAAGTACGGCCACGGGCGCGATACTCTTCTAACAACTCCTTCGTCTCTGGATGATCTGGCAGAGTGAGTAACCCCTCGACGAGTAATTCCCTCTGCACAATGGTGTACTGAAGTCCCTCAACCGAACCTTCCCATGCTCCTTCGCCGAAGCAATCTTCTAACTTCCGCTTTTTGGACTCAAATGTCAGCTTACGCTCCTTCAGGTTAGCGAGAGCTTTGTTGAGCTGGCCTTCGGCGGCGTATCTGCGGGCGGTTTCCTCATCAAACCTTCTCTCACTGTCCTTTACCTGGGATTCCAGCTTGGAGATCTGCAGCATCAGCTTATCCTCCCTCTCTTTCCTGGTGGCCAGGGAAGCCTTTCAGTGCTGGTTGAACTTGGATATCCTCCGATATGCCTCGTCCAAGTGCTGCTTCTGTCGTTGACAGCTTTGAAGCCTCGACCCATGCGTTCACGCTCGGCTATCTGCTTAGTCAGGTCTGTACCTAGCTGGTTCACCAACTCTGTCTGCCTTTTGAAAGAGTGCACGGCTTCGTTCCTCTCACTTCGGAGCTGAGCTAATTCCCTCTCCAATTATTCATTCGCCCGCTTCAATTCATCCCGCTCGGCTAACACCTGATTATGCTGTTGAATGGGCACAGTTGTAGGCTCTTCAATCCTTTGAGGGATTTCTGGCTTGGCATGAGGAAACGGCATCCCTATAGCATCTGCCCTGGTTCTGATCCAAGTCAAATACGGAGGGTAGGCTTGATTGTTGCTTTTTCACAGCAAAGGCTTCCCTCGCTTACTGATACCATTCCACGCGTGCTGAAGCTTGGACAACAGATCCCCCTCTAGAAGACCAGTGAGGTACAGAGATTCCTGTACCTCTTCATCCTTCGGCGGAGTTCTCAAAGCATACGCGAACTGTCGAACCAACAACGACGAATTGTAGTTTATACAACCCTTCCTACCTATCAAAGGTACATTTGGAAACCCGCTGCAACTGAATATCACCTCAGTACCCAACCTATCTCTGTCGAACCAGTCAATATCCTCTGCAGATAAACTCATCAGACGCTCGGGCCACTCAGCTGTGGCCGCAGACAAGACAAAAGGACCCCTCTTGGGCAGATGACTTTCAAGCCATTTGTACAACAAGGGTACACAGCATGAGACTGTCGCTACTGCGAAAATCGGCGTCGGCTGAACAGAAGAGTCGCCACCGTGCGTTATTTATCCCACGGGAGGGAAAGGAAACGCTTAGAGTAAACCTCGCACAACACGGGAAAGGTATGGTCGTCGCAACCAAAACCTGGATTCGGGAGTCGGTTACGCAAGGGGAAGGTATTAGCACCCCTCACGTCCGTCGTACTCGACGGGATCCACGCTTTTTTTCGGGTATGGATTGTTATTTCTATCTAAACTAAGGGTCAAGGGTTAAAAGAAAATAAAACGAAAATAAAATGACTCGGCAAAGTATCGCACTTTATGCCTACGTATTCCCGTCTGGAACGAGAAATCAGAGTCAACGTAGTTCGCCTACCTACGGGAAAGGAGGGGAAGGTTGCTCGCTAGGATATCGCATCCTATGCCTACGTACTTTCATACAGCATGAAAGATCAGAGCAAACGTAGTTCGGGCTACGTACGACACAAGTCTGTCTTGATTGATTTTATTCCTTCTGAAAAAGGTTTTTCTGATTAGCAGTCCCGGCGGAAAAAAAAAATGACGTTTTGATGAGTTCACATTCTTTTACGGAAGAAGTGTCTTTTATTGTGTTTGAAATCTTATTGTGTTTTTCTGTTTGTTTTGAGAAAGAAGAGACAGAACTCTAACCTACGGTTGCGAAGGGAATCAAACTATCCTAATGTTATCATGCATGGGTTAAGACCTAGTGTCTATCATGCTCCTCTCTTGCACAGAGAGAAACAGAGATCCTACGGGAATAGACGGAAACAGAAACAATATCAGATATATACAGTAAAGCGGTAAAATGCATGGATGCAACAATACAAGCGAGGCAAGGGAGTCCCACTCAACCTCGAACCTAGAAAACAATAGGAAAAAGTGAACAGGCTCCACTTTCAACCCAACAGGTTAAACAGCAAACAATACAGTCAGGAAAACCAATCAATACATCAGAAATGAAATACAGCAGAAAGGTAAACAGCCACAGCAGCTCTGAATCACACCAGTCTTCAAGTTATCTCCAATCAGCTACAGGCTTCAGCAAGCATCACTCTCCACCTCCATAGCTTTCCAGCAAGGGCTTTGGTCATCAATCTTCCATCTGCAATGGCTTTTCTTCAAGTCTCAATCTCTAGGAGAAACATCAGTCAACAAGATGAAGGGAAGGAATGTCAGACAGTCAATTACCTACCAAGGGTGGTTCATTAACTGTTAACATTAAACAGAAAGTTTCCCCTCAAAAGTTCTATCTTTCAAATACATTCACTGATCCTTCCAAAGGAAGGAGGTGGATATTTGAAAGAGACTTTGAATCATAGGGAAAGGATGGATGCAGACAAGGCATTCCATGTTTGGGAAACAAGTTTTCTAATCTAGAGCTCTGCCTAGCTCCTAAACCCTAGTCTCCTCAACAGCTGCTAGCAAGAATCTCCTCTCCAACTCTGGAAGTTGGTCTTCAAGCTCTGGATCTCCAATGGCTTCATCATCACAAGTCTTCAGCTCCCCCAATCCCCAAGCAATCCCAATACCCATACAGACGGACAATAATCCCCAGAGGGCACACCACACCAATCAATCAAATATAGCAGTATACTAATAGCAGTAGGGGAATCCTAGTGATTTCTAAGGGGATCTATCCTATACCCATAACCCCTATAATCCATACCCCAAAAAATCAAATGAAAATCTCCTAAAAGAATTAAACTATCTCACCTAAGTTGATTTAAAACCCTAATTTTGTTCATGTTATTCACACTTAAACTAATCACCTAAAATTAATTCCTAAAAATATGAACTAAATTGCATTTACAAGCTAATAATGTCTAGTAATCAACCCAAAAAGAATGGACAAAAAATATTAAAGCAACTATTAGAACAAAAATTATCAAATTCATGTATGAAATGAAACACCTAAAATAGGCATTTATTTGGAAAATATGGGAAAAATATCAAATAAAAAATAAAATGCAATTTTTATTTTTTATAATTTTCTAGACATCTTGAAGAAATTAATGCAAAAAGAATCATTGAAAAATATGAAGTTTATGATTTATTATGATTTTTTAAAGGATGAGAAAATATTAAAGAAATTAAAATGACAAAATAGGAAATAAAAGGAGAGGGGGGTGAGAATAGCAAACGCGCTCAGTTGTAATTTCCATTAGGCCAAGAACCAGGGGTGCAGATATTAATTGTGTTAGGCCCAGCGCGTTCAGAAAATCCAATGAAAAATGTCAGAAAAAAGGAAAAATCCTCGGTGCAAATAGTAGCTCCATCACGTTCATTCAGTGGGCTTCTCAAAACGGGGGGTGGGGATATGAAAGTGGATCCAAGGCCCATGCTGATGAAGTTAAGTGAAACGGTGCGTTTCACAGTTGAACTTCCCTCCGTTTCTCATTTTTAATCGTGTCCGTTGGATTGGGAATTAAGTCAAAGGTCCAGGCCAGATCAAACGGTCCAAAGGTTATCTTCAACCTTGGACAAACCCTAGCTCTGAACTTCATCTCCCATGCACACACATTCGAGCTCCCTGTTCTCACTCAGTTCTCCATGGATTCGCTCGACACGAAAAGCAAACTTGGTCTATAACGATCCCTCTACACAGCCATAACCACAAATCCTCCTAAAACTCAAGCAATAAACCAATTCGATAGAGATAACAGTCCTGATCCACCATGAGCACCTAGCATCAAACCTCTCCCTTCTCTCCAAATCTTGTCCTAAACTCATCTACACTCCATGCTGATCTTAACATGCTAATCCAACAAGATTCTCGTGCATTATCCTAATAGTTACAAGCTCTAACAGATTTGGTGCACTATGAGCAACCTCCATTAAACTTCTCCAAACTCTGTGAAAATCATCACCTAACCACCTAGGTCTCTAATATACTAACAATCCTATGCCATGATCACTATGCTAGCTAATTCGAAGGAAAACATACCTGGTGCAAATTCTTGAAAACAGGTGCTAGAATCCTTGAATCTGATGCTTGTGATGAGTGGAAAATGATCAATGAGCTTGATGATTACTTCTGTTTGCAACAAATATGACTCCCAAGCTTTGAATCTCTCAATTCCAAAATTTGTGCTCCTTGAATGATGATGATGAATGGAACGATTCTTGCTCCAATCTACCAAATCTTTGATGAAATTCTGATCTAGGAAAGGTGTTGATGATGATCCAATCAAGAAATGTGGAGATTGATGGAGATTTGAGAGGGTTTGAGAAGCTTTTGCAAAATGAGAGAAATGTGTGATATTTGTGGTTTTGAGAAAATGTAATCACCAACCATGGCATGAACCATCTCATATCAATATATACATGATGTTAGAAACTCCTAGAAGCTTGGAGAAGCTTCCCTTGCACAATTTCCCTTGGATTTGGTTTATGTATCTTCCATTACAAGTAACCATGGATAACTCCCAAAATGTGAACTAAGATCAAAATTCTACTTTAGCCAATGTCTTTAAAATGATCTTTCCATTCAAAATGACCTATAATTTTGCTTCATTTGGCTAAAATATGAAAAATCTCATTTTTAAGTCCATTTTTATTCATTAAATCCAACAATTTTGAAACCTTATGCTATGAATCTTCCCAATCTCTCATGGTCACTTTTCTAGACTCAAAATGTCATTTGGAACAAGTTTTATGTTGTAAAGTTTTCCATTTGAAGCTTCCTTGTATGAGTTTTGGGCATAGGTTGAAATGACCTGTAATTCTCAGATGACCAAAATACCCTTTGCTTGCCAAGACCATAAGTAGAGTTACACAAATCATATGAAGGCATACTATACCATTATAGAAAGCTAAGACAATTAGGAACAATTCTTATGTTTACCAGAAATTCATTTGAAATCTCCTTGAGGGGTAAAAGTAGCTTGGAAGTCAAGTCACTTTTACAGACAAAATTTCAGATACCTCAGATGACCTGTAACTTGCAAGGATCATAACTTGAGTTCTATAAGTCTCCTTAATGTCTTCCACCACTCAAATTAAAGGTCTTGAGATCCTCTACAAGTTTCATGTTGACCAAGGATCCATTTGAAGCTTGCATTTTGACTTATCGTGCTTGGAAATTTGACCTAAACTAGGGGATTTTACACAGAAACCCTAATTTAGAAACTCCTCTTCTCCTTGATTTCTCCTGATTTCTCCTTAGCATAACAACATATCCTTATTCTCCATGTCAAATGATGAACCCCACATCTCTCCAATAGCCTTTTATGCCTTTCAATCAGTCAATTGACCTAGAGTTGACCCAGGGTTGACCCAGATGAAACCCTAGTTGACTGTCCTCAACTACAATTCTTGTGGTCATATCAATGACTTGTCTCCTTCTCCAAATGACTTTCTAAGTCTCCCATGATGTCCAGATACTCTCCATGCTCAGCCCACAGCTCACAATTTCTTTGATGATCCCCAGATACCCTCAGATAGGAGATAGATGAACTACTTGATCCATTGACTTGATAGCTTCCCAATTCTTTCTGATGACTTGAATGAGATTGAATTTGAATAATAACCTCTTGATAGGCCTCTAGAGATGAGAATAATGATTGGTCCCCTGTTGGATGACTTGCTATGCTTATGCTATGCAGATGATTAGACTATGTACATGACTCTATATATGCAAATGCTTAATGCAATTGAAACATAAACCAAATGAATTAGGTTGAGCAAATTTTAGGGTGCAACAGCTGCCCCTATTCAAGCGACTTGGACCCAATTGGGTGAAGAGCCCGGAGCCTTCAGACATTCGCGGTACGAGACGATTGAATACTAAGAACCCAGAAATTTGCCAACCGCAGAAATAAACTGCGCCCCTGCTTGGGGAATGACATCCACTGCCTGGATCTGACTGTTATGACAACCCACTGATCTCGTGCGACTGCTGGGGATTCTTCTCATCATCCTGAAAAATATTTTATCATCGCAGAGATAGAACATTGTCCACGTCAGGACGCCTGCTTCGTCAATTTGGAAAACTTCCACAACTTTGTTGGGGATGGCTCGTCTGCCTTCTTATCAGAAATAAATCGTCCACGTTAGGAATAAACTCTTCCACGTTAGGAATAACACCGTCCACGTAAGGAATAACCACATTTCCACGTAAGGAATAACACCGTCCACATTAGGACTCACCTTTCCACGTAAGGAATAACACCGTCCACGTTAGGACTCACCTTTCCACGTAAGGAATAACACCGTCCACGTTAGGACTCACCTTTCCACGTTAGGAATAATAATCTTCTTGATTTGTCCACGTAAGGACTCCATCGTTCCACGTAAGGAACACTCCTTTATCTGTCCACGTAAGGACTCCAACCTTTCCACGCGAGGAAACGCTCTTCGTCTTGATTTGTCCACGTAAGGACTCACCATTCGACTCGCTGAGGATAAAAACTTGTCTACGTTAGGACTCATGCATCTTTGACCCACTGGGGAAATGAGACCTTGTCCACGTCAGGACTCACATCTCAACCTGTTGAAGTAATAGACCTGTCCACGTCAGGACTTGCGCGTCTTCGACTTGTTGGGGAAATAAACCTCGTCCACGTCAGGACTCATACTTCGCCAACAACACGTAGAAGGGTAAATTTGTCCACGTCAGGACTCTCGCATCTTGTCTTCACAAAGAACTGCAAACTTGTCCACGTCAGGACGCACCTTTCACCATTAAGAAGAAAGACACTTGCTGGAAATAAATTGTCCACGTCAGGACTCCGACACGAAGAATAACCAATCTTGTCCACGTCAGGACTACACATTCAATCAATACGGAGAAATCAAATCGGTCCACGTTAGGACTAGCACATATCGTCAATTCGAGGAAATCAATTTGTCCACGTCAGGACTTCACATTCCATCAATTCTGAGAAATCGACCCTGTCCACGTTAGGACTAGCACCTCTTATCAACCATGAGGAAAGAAATCGGTCCACGTTAGGACTCCACTTTTCTAGCACGAAGAAAACCTGTCAAGAAATTTGTCCACGTTAGGACTCATTTCTTCATTGATCCCAACCCACAGACTTCTTAGTACTGACGTTACAGCAGCTTTGAGGCTGACTCTACTGGGGATATTTGGAAACCCAAACTACTGGATGCCTGCTCTGATAACCGGCGGTAGCCTCTGAAATTCTGGTTCATGAAACCTTTTAATGCTGACGTAACAACAACTTTGAAGGGAACAAATCGCTGGTCGGACTAGAGAAACTTCAACAAGGACCCTGGCGGGGAAATAAGTAACTCTGCTTAGGGACAAAGAGAAATTTATCCTGCTGACTCTGTGGGGAGTAGTGCCAAAGCTGACACTTTGTCGAATGTCTTACGTCGAGATCCTGAATATTTTATTGATTCACCTGAGCAAGGGCTCTCTCTACCTGCAAGAGAAACAAATACTTGAAACCAAACGGTTAGCCGACCTAGTTTATGTTTCAAAAATGCGTATGTCTGACAAGGATGCAATGCTCCATTCGACATGGAAATGCCACACGCTCACTTGGTGGATACAAGTATGACACTATATGCCGATGCAAATGCAGACTCGAACTGCTGGGTACAGAAACTGCTTCAGCAAAATAAATGCTGAAGATAGTGCCAACTCCGCCGGGAATAGCCAGATGCTATAGAATTATTTCAGCAAAATAAATGCTGGAAGAGTGAAGTCGACTCAGCTGGTAAAATTGGGAGCTCGAACAAAACACCTCACTGAAGTAACACCTTGCTGGGAATATAACTCTGCTGGAGAATGGCAGATGCGCCTGGTATGATCGAACTTCTGCTGGAAAGTGAACGGATATCACACGGTATTCTGGCAAAATAAATGCCAGGACTCGCACCAACTCTGCCGGGGAGAGCCTTAATCTTCGAGTTCCACTGGAAGGAATGAAAACACTTGCAAAGAGAATTCCGATGGGGATGGGATGATTCTCTTGAGGAAAATTAACTGACTCCACTGGAGGAGAGAGTAAATGACCCTGCGGGGAAAGTGAACTGTCCGAATACAGCTCACAGACATTAATCTTCTGCGATTAAACCCACTCTGCTTGAGATACACTGCCTGGATACAGCCTTATAATCTTGGAATCGCCAAACTCTGCTGAGGATAGACGGCTTTGCTGGAGGATGTCCTTCGAAATAAGCTACAACTAGCTGGGGAATTCTATCCTCCTTCAGGAAGAACATGCATGACCTGCGTGGGGGTCGGTTCTTTCATTATTGCAATCTTTTGATCATCTTCCTCGTACGGCTATGAAACCTGCAACAACACAAACAAGACAAGACAAGCCTATGCAACCAAATCAATTCAGATTAGTGACATCATTTTCAGTTAATTCAAAGCTTTAGCAATGGTTGGCAAGGGCCAGTGCTGTTATACACATGCTAGTTTCAATAAACTTAGGCGTTTTATCATGCACAAAACAGTAAAGAACCAGCATCAAGTACTGAATAACATATTTCATTGATTGGGCCCCTGAATGGGCGGAGTTTTGTACACGGGATGTAACTCCTGAAAAGAGGAAGCTACGCAAAGCAGATATACAAGTATGCACAGGAAGCATAAATATTTTGACAAATTAAATTTTGTACACATGTCGGCAACGGGACGCAGACGAACACCACGAACTGATCCTCCTATGACTCGTCCGACTCTAATGCTTTCCCGGTATTCACTCTTCCGAAGAGGTTGTATCTGATAATCGACCCCTCGAGTATATCCTCCCGCACTGATGCTCACCGCAGTATCAAATTCGGACCGCAGTCGTTTGCTTTTCAAATCCCTAACTTTTGCGTGAACCGCCCTTTACGGGTTTTCAGTTCACCGGGATACCCTTTTTTGCCGAAGCCGCCCAGTGTAGGTTTTCAACTTCGCGGGTGTACATTTTTTCAATTTTATCCCTAACTTTTTCCCGAACCTTTCATTCTGTTTTTGGTTCGCCAGGATGCCCCATTTTTGCCTGGACTCTCTTTTTCTGTCCAGCGGGTCTATTTTAAGCAAAGTATTTTTTAACTGCGTCCGAATTCACAGGTGACGTAAAGTCTTCACCGTCCATGGTGGACAACAACAACGCTCCTCCTGAAAAGACTTTCCTAACAACGTATGGCCCTTCGTAGTTGGGGGTCCACTTGCCCCTGTGATCTGCTTGCGGCGGGAGAATCCTTTTCAGCACAAGGTCGCCCGTCTGAAAGCTTTGCGGATGTATCTTCTTATCATATGCTTTCTTCATTCGGCTCTGGTACAAACGACCATATGCTAGAGAAGCTAGCCTCTTCTCGTCCATCAAGCTCAATTGGTTCAACCTGTCTTTCACCCATTCTGCCTCGTCGAGCTGAACATCTCGCAATACCCTCAGAGAAGGGATCTCAACCTCCAGTGGTAATACCGCTTCCATTCCGTATACTAACGAGAACGGGGTTGCCCCGGTTGATGTGCGTACCGTCGTACGATAACCGTGCAAAGCGAAAGGTAGCATCTCATGCCAATCCTTATAGGTCACCACCATCTTCTGGACGATCTTCTTGATATTCTTATTGGCCTCTTCAACAGCGCCATTCATCTTGGGTCGGTAAGGGGAGGAGTTGTGATGTTCGATCTTGAAATTCTGACAGAGCTCCTTCATCATTTTGTTGTTCAGGTTTGAACCATTGTCCGTGATTATCCGCTCGGGGATCCCATATCGACAAATGATATCTCTCTTGATGAATTTGGCCACCACTTGCTTAGTTACATTTGCGTAAGACGCCGCTTCTACCCACTTGGTGAAATAATCGATTGCTACTAGGATGAACCGATGCCCGTTAGAAGCTGTCGGCTCGATCTTTCCAATCATATCGATTCCCCACATCGAGAATGGCCATGGTGATGACATTACATTCAGAGGACTCGGAGGCACATGGATCTTATCAGCATAGATTTGGCACTTGTGGCACTTCCTTGCGAACTTGAAACAGTCAGTCTCCATAGTCAGCCAAAAATAACCTGCCCTCAGCAGCTTTCTCGTCATAGCATGCCCACCAGCATGCGTACCAAAGGTACCTTCGTGTATTTCCTCCATGAGCAGTTTTGCCTCTCTTTCGTCCACACAGCGCAACAACACCAAGTCGTGGTTCCTTCTGTACAAGACACCATCCGGATTCAAATAGAAATTACCCGCTAATCTCCTGAGAGTCTTCTGGTCTTGACTGGATGCCCCAGCCGGATACTCTTTATTCTTCAGGAAATTAAGGATATCGAAATACCATGGTTTATCATCAGACGCTTCATCAATAGCGAATACGAAAGCTGGCCTGTCAAGCCGAGAGATAATGATTCGGGGAGCCTCATTCCAGAAGTTGACTTTGTACATGGAAGACAAAGTAGCCAGGGCGTCAGCCATTTGATTCTCTGCCCGCGGTACGTGATGCAATTCAACCTTGTCAAAGAACGGCAGCAATCTCCTTGCATAATTCATGTAATGTACCAAGTTGGGCTGACGTGTCTCCCATTCCCCTTTTATCTGATTCACCACCAGAGCTGAGTCTCCGTATACGTCCAGATTCTTGATTCGCAAATCAATGGCTTCTTCAAGCCCCATTATACAAGCTTCGTATTCGGCTTCATTATTGGTAACTAGAAAGGTCAATCGGGCAGTAAACGGGATGTGCGACCCGTGTGGCGTAGTGATGATTGCCCCTATTCCGCTACCGTAAGCGTTCACAGCTCCGTCAAATATCATCTTCCATTTGGAACCCAGCTCTGGTCCTTCGTCTGGCAACGAATCTTCACAATCCTTCATCTTTAGGTACATGATATCCTCGTCAGGAAAATCAAACCTCATCGACTGGTAATCTTCAATAGGCTGCTCCGCCAGATACTCAGACAGCACACTCCCCTTTATAGCCTTTTGCGAGACGTATTGGATGTCGTATTCAGTCAAGACCATCTGCCAACGGGCAATTCTCCCTGACAATGCCTGCTTTTCGAATACATATTTGATAGGATCCATCTTCGAGATGAGCATGGTTGTATGATTCAGCATGTATTGCCTCAAACGCTTGGCGGCCCAGGCTAGCGCGCAACAAGTTTTCTCAAGCATTGAATATCGAGATTCACAGTCTGTAAATTTATTACTCAAGTAGTAGATCGCATGCTCTTTTCTTCCTGTCTCGTCGTGTTGACCGAGAACACAACCCATGCTTCCCTCGAGAACCGTCAAATACATAATCAAGGGTCTCCCTGCCACTGGGGGTATCAAAATAGGAGGCTCCTGCAAATACTGCTTTATTTTATCGAACGCCTTTTGACAATTTTCGTTCCATATTACAGCTTGATCTTTCTTTAACAGCTTGAGTAACGGTTCACACGTGGCAGTTAGGTGAGATATGAACCGAGCGATGTAGTTCAACCTCCCTAAAAACCCGCGCACCTCTTTCTCTGTTTTAGGCGTCGGCATTTCTTGAATCGCTTTTATTTTAGCAGGATCGACCTCTATTCCTCTTTCGCTTACGATAAACCCCAGCAGTTTACCCGATCTCACCCCGAAGGTGCATTTGTTAGGGTTCAGTCTCAGCCTGAACTTCCTAAGCCTTTTAAATAACTTCAGCAGATTCACCAGATGCTCTTCCTCCGTCTGGGATTTGGCAATCATATCGTCAACATAAACTTCGATCTCTTTATGCATCATATCATGAAAAAGAGTCGTCATCGCACGCTGATATGTTGCCCCAGCATTTTTCAAGCCAAAGGGCATCACTTTGTAGCAAAATGTTCCCCAAGGCGTTATGAAAGTAGTCTTCTCCATATCCTCTGGTGCCATTTTAATTTGATTATAGCCTGAAAAGCCATCCATGAAGGAGAATACGGAGTATTGAGCAGTATTATCAACTAGCACATCGATATGAGGAAGTGGAAAATCGTCTTTTGGGCTTGCTTTATTCAAATCTCTATAATCCACGCACATTCGAACCTTGCCGTCTTTCTTTGGCACTGGTACGATGTTAGCAACCCATGAGGGATATTTTGTTACAGCCAGGAAACCAGCGTCCCACTGTTTTTGAACTTCCTCTTTGATCTTCACTGCCATGTCTGGTCGAGTTCTGCGAAGCTTTTGTTTGACTGGCGGGCATTCTTCTTTCAGTGGCAGGCGGTGCACAACCATATCTGTATCGAGCCCAGGCATATCTTCATACGACCATGCGAATACATCACTATACTCTTGGAGCATTTCAACCAGTCTTCGCTTGATGTCGCTCTGCAGTGCGGCCCCGATACGAATATTCTTCTCAACCCCTTCCGACCCCAAGTTGATAATCTCGATGACCTCGTCGTGAGGCAGAATGGCTCTTTCCTCTTGCTTCACCAACCGAGACAGTTCTTCAGGAATGTCGCTATCTTCGACAACCTCTTCTTCGGCCTGAAATACCGGATGCTCAAAGTCGGGACGAGTCATAGGTGGTTCAAGGATGTCATCTGAAAATGTTATCCTGCAAAAGGAATGGTTAAGTGCTTCAAAATGCGTATAAAGCGAATAACCACGTTGCCATTTTATTGAAAAATACAAAAACAAGAAAGACAGAGATTACAGTATTTGCACATGAAAAAACGCCATTTATTTAATGATTAACACACAATGTTCATAACAACACAACCCTAAGCAAATCACGATGCCCCGGGCAAGACATCAGATTATTCAACAATTAATAAAGCAAAGCATTACTGTTTAAGAGTCACAGGAACAAGCTCCTGAATAGACCAGTTGCACAGTCCCTGTCCTGGCGTGCTTGGCTGAATCCAGGCATCCATATCACAGTCGCTGTCTCCTTCGTCAGACTCCGAAGCAG
The DNA here is from genome assembly GCA_963859935.3 of Lathyrus sativus. Classification (NCBI taxonomy): domain Eukaryota; kingdom Viridiplantae; phylum Streptophyta; class Magnoliopsida; order Fabales; family Fabaceae; genus Lathyrus; species Lathyrus sativus. Next base: position 188,099,207 of record OZ012737.1, read on the forward strand.
CATTGATGGTCTCATGACATACTCCACTGGCAGAGATGGTTATTGGCCCTCTGAAACGGGGTGGCCCCACAGCAGGTGTTGACGACGACGGTTGGTATCCCAGCCCGAACCGGTCCATCTTTACAGGAATATCCAGCACTTTGCCCCAGCCCTTTGCTTCTCCTGCCTCCATTAGAGCTTGAGCTTCTTTATACGACGAGACGGCTATCTCTGACACTTTGCTCGGCCTGGGACCTTTGTCCTTGATACGTAAACCTTCAAATGCCTGGCAAGGTGTTTCGTGGATCTCTCCGTCGACCTCCACATATTTAAATGATGACAAATGGCTGACCAGGATGTCTTCTTCTCCGCATACGGTGACTACGCTGTCTCCGACCATATATTTCAACTTCTGATGCAGGGTAGACGTGACCGCCCCAGCCCCATGAATCCAGGGTCTTCCGAGCAGGCAGCTATATGCGGGCTGTATATCCATGATATAAAACTCAGTGGCAAACACCTCCGGCCCCACCTGTAGAGGTAATGTGATCGATCCAAAGACTGTTCTTCGCGTGCCATCAAACGCTCTGACTACCAAGTCACTGGGCGTGCATAAGATTCCTCTGACATCCAGCTTCATCATCGCTTTCTTGGGCAGCACATTCAAAGACGATCCGGTGTCGACCAATACATGCGACATTACTGATCCTCTACACTCGACAGATATGTGCAGCGCCATATTGTGATCTCTCCCTTTCGGGGTCAAATCGAAGTCGGTAAAGCCTAAGTTGTGGCCTGCATTCACATGTGCCAACACTCCTTCCAGCTGATTCACGGAGACGTCTTGGGGTACGAAGGAAGTATCCAGGACTTTCAACAAAGCATTTCTATGAGCTTCAGAACATAGTAGCAACGACAGGATAGATATCTTGGACGGCGTCTATTGCAGATGCTCCACAATCTTATAATCACTTTTTCGTATCAAGCGCATGAACTCTTCTACATCTTTCGATGCCGCTTCTTTATCGCTGGCTTGTACTGGGACATTCTCAACCATCTTCCCTTTTCCTTTTGCTAGTCTTTCGGCCTCCACTTCAGGTGATATAAAGATCCTACCACTCCTTGTCATACCTCCTGAACCAACAACGTTATCGACAGTCTCAGCTGGCTGCTTATCAACCTCAATCTTTATCCCGTCACAATACACCTCCAACCCATATGACCAAGGGACTGCTTTCGTGTTCTCGTACGGGATTGGTCCGGCCTTAGTTATGGTGATCGGTGGTCGCTGGACTGGTGCTGCAATAGTGATTGTCTTTCGAGGAATCGTTACAGTGGCCACATCACTCTGATCATCTGTTACCGCCCCTGCAGGCTCTTCGGTCGCTGCTCGGTCAAACTGCAATGTGCCTCCGTCAATTAAAGCCTGAATGCCTTTCTTCAAATCATCACACCCCCCAGCTAGGGTCCAGCATTCTAAGCAATACTCGTCACATCCTGGATAAACACCCCCTTGCAACAATCTGCTCTTTATCTCGCTCAGCGGCGTTTTTAAATCGTCGACATTCATAATCAGATTCAACCCTTCCTCAGTCAGAATGGCGTTCGCCCCATGATTAGGCATGGGTTTCTGCACTATATTCGGACCTGCCGTTCCGAAATTGATAGTCTTATTGTCCAAAAGATCCTGCACAACGTGCTTAAAAGCATGACAACCCTCTATATCGTGGCCCGGCGCCCCATAATGAAACTTACAGTGTCTGCTTGCATCATAACCATACGGAGGCGTTCCCGTTATCGGTGCCATAGTTCTCTTCTCTACCAAATTTAGACCCAACAGCGTCTGCAACAAATCTGCATAGGTTGAGGGAGGCTTCTCAAACACTCTTCTTGGCTTACCACCCTGGAATCTTCGTTGAGCCTGCTGTGCCCCCTGCTGAGGCTGCTGCTGCTGCTGCATTGGCTGCTGCTGAAACGGTTGTTGTTGTTGAAGTGGTTGTTGCTGATACGGGATAGTAACGCTCGCCACCTGCTGCGGCTAATGATATTGGTTTCGTCCCCTGCCTCGGCCTCGGCCTCGGCCTCCAAATACTGTGCTTGCCTCGCCCTGACGGCGCCCACCAAAAGCCTTCCTATTACTGCCAGATGCAGTTGATTCCTCAGCCTGGAATTTTCCTTGCTTAATGTTACGTTCAATCTTTTCTCCCATCAGAATTAGGTCTGAAAAACTGGCCAGAGATGTATGAAACAACATGTCATGAAATAAGCCTGTGAATGTGCCGACGAACATGTCATTCATTTCCTTGTCTTCAAAAGGAGGGTGGACCCTGGCAGCCATATCGCGCCACCTTTGCGCGTACTCTTTAAAGCTCTCCCCCTTCTTCTAAGACAGCCCTGCCAATTGGACCCGATTGGGCGCCAAGTCGCTGTTATACTTGTAGTGAGCTACAAAGGCCTCCGCCAATTGCTTCCATGTCTTGATATTGGTTGGCTCCAACCCCATGTACCACTCTAAGGAAGGGCCTGACAAACTATCCTGAAAGAAATGCATTAGCATTCTCTCATCAGTTGAGTATGCAGACATCTTTCTGTAATAGGCTCGCACGTGCACTTTCGGACAGGTGTCCCCTTTATACTTATCAAACGCAGGAGCTTTGAATTTGATTGGCACCCTCAAGCCAGGTACCAGACCCATTGTTGCCATGTCCAAGCCCACAGTACTTTGGTTCAGGACCCCCCTCATCTGTTCTTCCAGCATTCTGATCTTCTGGGAGTCATCCATCGGCCCTTCGAAACCTCCGCCGGAGAAAGCGTCCTCCTGCTGATCTTCTTGCCACATACCATTCCCAGCTCCATACCCATCATATCCATTATTACGGCCAGCTCTAATCTGATTCATCACCGGACCTCGGCCTCTGTTGCCGTATCCCTGAATACCTCCAGCAGGCCCAAAAGCCATTAACCCAGCGCCGTTTCCATTTCCGAAACCTCCGTAACCCTGATTGGCCACACCATAACCATCTTGCCCAAAGCCTTGAGCATTGAAACCATATTTCCCAGCATTATCGAGTCCCTGATCGTTGAACCCGAATCCAGTATTGCCAAAGCCGTTGCCTCCCATATTATCACCCACGTTGATATCACCCAGCCCAACGTTATAGACAGCAGTCTCATTCCCAACTCCGACGTTACCGTTCACAGCAGCGGTAGCGTTGTTGACATTAGCAGCAGGTATATTGACTACGGGTGGAGCCACTGGCGTGGGAGTGCCGTCTCCATGAACAGTATCGACCCGCACAGACTGATGATCCTCGTTACCGTGACCAGCATTTCGGGCCAACAGAGGTTGGACCATGACTTGCAAATTCTCCTGACCTTTTGCAATAGCTTCCATGGTCTGCATAAAGAGAGCTAGCTTCTCGCGCACATCTTGCATCTCGTTCTGCATTTGATCCATGATTCTTCGACAGTTGGAGCGAGTGGAATAGCGGTGCGGGTGCTGATCTGCAATCCTGGAAAGTACCTGGTTCAGAGCAGAAAATAAGACACCATCCAAAGATTACCTGTAATGCAATATGAATATGAATGCAATGCAATGTGTGTCTGTGCATTAGGGAGATTCATTCCCCGATTCTAGTGTGAAGGTGCCGGTGCAGTGACAGTGCTAACAATATAAAGATCAGAGCTGAATCACAGAAAGCCTCATATATTGCTGAGAAATCAATAAGCCCGGAATACAATGTCACTGAGAGTGCAACAAGAAGGCATGACCTCAACCAACAATCCTGGCGATGGTCAGCACTATGCAAATAAAGCATACAAGTTACTACATGAAATGATCAAACACCCCCATAGGTCTGGTACTCTTCTAGCAACTTTTTGGTCTCCGGATGACTTGGTCGAGCAAGCAGCCCTTCAACAAGTTGGTTTCTTTTCTTAAGAACACGGCGTACGTCTTCAGCAGTTTCTTCCTATGCCCCCTCTCCGAAACGATCCTCAAGTTTACGCTTTTGAGACACAGCTTCATCTCTGCCTTTGATGGCCTTGTTTAGTGCGTTCTGGAGACTATACCGGGTCATCACTTCTTCTTCACACTTCTTGATGCTAGACTTCAACTGCTCTTCGAGGTCGGAAATTTGCTGCTTCAACTTATCCTCCCTCTTCTTATTGTTGGTGAGCGTGGCATTCTAGGTCTTATTGCAAGAAGAGATCTCTCGGTGAGCGATGTCAAGCGCTTTCTTCTTGGATTCAAGCATGTCATGGGAGCTTCTGAACTCTTGCCCCAGACGTTCGTGCTTCTTCCTCTCCTCAGTCAACTCAGCCCCTAATCTGTTCATTAGCTCAATCTGTTGTTGGAAAGCATGCACGGCCTTGTTTTTCTCGCTGCGTATTTGGGCTAGCTCTTGCTCTAACCCTTCATTGATCTTCATCAAGGCTTCTTTTTCTTTCATAACTTGCTCGTAGGCCTCCCTCGAAACAGTAGTTGGCTCTGCTACCGGAATAGGAACAAGGGCTGGTGCATCTGGAAATGGCATCCGTAACTGACTTGCTCTCTCCTGGATCCAAACTCTGTAAGGTGCATAGGCCTGACAGTCATTCTTCCCTAACAACGGCTTCCCTCTTCGGTTAATACGCATCCAGGCATGCTGCAGCTTGGCTAATAACTCATCCTTCAAATCACCGGTGAAGTACAGAGATTCATGTACTTCTTCCTCCTTTGGCGGGTTCTTCAGCGCATATCCGAATTGGCGAATGAACAGGGAAGGGTTGTAATTGATACACCCTTTCCTCCCTATCAACGGAACATTAGGGTACCCAGAACAACTGAATATAAGCTCAGCCCCTAGCAGGTCTTGATCAAACCACTCAACGTCTTCGGAAGATAGCCTCATCAGGCGCTCTGACCAGCTAGCTGAAGTTGCACTCTCCACAAAAGATCCCTTCAGGGGAAGGTGGCTCTTGAACCACATATTCAACAAAGGTGCACAGCAGTAAACAACCTTTCCCCTTCTGTTTTCATTCTTGTAGTGCAAGGAGTGGTAGAAGTCTCCGATCAATGTTGGCACTGGATTGCCGGCAGCAAATAGATGGAAAGCGTCCAAGTCTACAAAATTGGGCAAGTTAGGAAACAACACAATCCCATAAATGCATAGAGCCAAAATAGCGTTGAAAACCACCCAACATCCGCTCTTGGCATACTCCTGAGCTTTGCCAACCAAGAAGTCAAGAGAGAAACCTGAAACCCCAAGCCAAGAAGTCACTAACAGTTCTGCAGCGTCCATATGCAAGGCTTTAGCTAAGTCCTCCAACTTGGGCTCAGCAGCAGAGTGAATAAAGGGAACCTTGTTCTGCACGGGTAGCTCAGTAAACTCCACATACTCCTCAATGGTAGGCCCTAGGATGAAGTCAGCAAACGTAAAACATCTCAATGCGGGGTCATAGAACTGCATCAAGGTGTATAGCCCATTCATCTCATCAGCAGTGGGCTTGCAGACTAATCTCAGTAATCTCCCATGACTCATTCGGAAGCTTCTCCTAACCTCCTCATCAGCAAGAGATATCAGACCAAGCAAAGAAGTAATATCAGGTGTAGGCAGCTTATACGCAACTGTTTTCCTCAAACCAGCCATAATCAATACTCAGAAGTCTGGGCACTAGAATCGGGGGATATGCAAATGCACCTGCAGCACAGACACACGTTAATGGGATGCAATGATAATGAGTATGCAAACAATGCAATGCAAGTAGCATGCAACAGGGGCCAAATGCCGTAGCTGAATAGCCTGAACCACATCAAGAAGTCTCAGATAGACTCTCTAGAAGTCCTCAAACCCTGGTCTCAAATAGACCTAAAACAAAGCTCCAACAATGGTCTCTGACAGACCTCAAGCCATAACTCTCACTGGTCTTTGGTAGACCTCAAAACACATCTCCAACTAGTCTTTGACAGACCCCAGGACTCTCCAACTGGTCTCTGACAGACCTCAGAACACATCTCCAAATGGTCTCTGGCAGACCTCACATCTCCATAAATATCCAGGATCTCTAATCACGAAATAACCGGTATCTGAAGGTCTAGTTACCTGCATAACCCCAAACCCTCTCACAGGTGGATGTCCTAGTAACTGACAAAGGTATGGCATCCTATGCGGTCGTCGGCGTCACAGACTTTCAGGGTTGATGATATGATTCCCAGAAGGAGTGGCATCATCAAATCCTGAAGAGGCCTCACTTAGCCAACTTCCAAATGATCGGTTCCCGGAGTCGACAATTCAGCTGACCAACAACCCCTTCGACCCAAAGGGTAGAAAAAGAAGCCAACCAGAAGAACCTCGTCCGAGTGTAGATTTCATGAGACACTAATGCAAGCAAAGCCGGCACGCGCCCACTACTTTCTACTCTAATTCTAGGTGCACTCAAGCCCAGGTCCGGCTTCTCACTTAATATCAGAACACCCGTCACACCCCAATACAGCAATAATAATCAATATATAATGCTGAAAATAAAGGTCAGAAATATAAATCCATACAAAATCCTCGACGGGAAAACAAGCGTTAGGATTGACTCTCTTAAGGGACGTTGGATCCCAAATGCATAAGAACTATCGCAGTCCTTAGCAGCCAGGGGACGTTGGGTCCCCAGCAGAGTCGCCAGCTGTCGCTACTGCGAAAATCGGCGCCGGCTGAACAGAAGAGTCGCCACCGTGCGTTATTTATCCCACGGGAGGGAAAGGAAACGCTCATAGTAAACCTCGCACAACACGGGAAAGGTATGGTCGTCGCAACTAAAACCTGGATTCGGGAGTCGGTTACGCAAGGGGAAGGTATTAGCACCCCTCACGTCCGTCGTACTCGACGGGATCCACGCTTGTTTTCGGGTATGGATTGTTATTTCTATCTAAACTAAGGGTCAAGGGTTAAAAGAAAATAAAACGAAAATAAAATGACTCGGCAAAGTATCGCACTTTATGCCTACGTATTCCCGTCTGGAACGAGAAATCAGAGTCAACGTAGTTCGCCTACCTACGGGAAAGGAGGGGAAGGTTGCTCGCTAGGATATCGCATCCTATGCCTACGTACTTTCATACAGCATGAAAGATCAGAGCAAACGTAGTTCGGGCTACGTACGACACAAGTCTGTCTTGATTGATTTTATTCCTTCTGAAAAAGGTTTTTCTGATTAGCAGTCCCGGCGGAAAAAAAAATGACGTTTTGATGAGTTCACATTCTTTTACGGAAGAAGTGTCTTTTATTGTGTTTGAAATCTTATTGTGTTTTTCTGTTTGTTTTGAGAAAGAAGAGACAGAACTCTAACCTACGGTTGCGAAGGGAATCAAACTATCCTAATGTTATCATGCATGGGTTAAGACCTAGTGTCTATCATGCTCCTCTCTTGCACAGAGAGAAACAGAGATCCTACGGGAACAGACGGAAACAGAAACAATATCAGATATATACAGTAAAGCGGTAAAATGCATGGATGCAACAATACAAGCGAGGCAAGGGAGTCCCACTCAACCTCGAACCTAGAAAACAATAGGCAAAAGTGAACAGGCTCCACTTTCAACCCAATAGGTTAAACAACAAACAATACAGTCAGGAAAACCAATCAATACATCAGAAATGAAATATAACAGAAAGGTAAACAGCCACAGCAGCTCTGCATCACACCAGTCTTCAACTCATCTCCAATCAGCTACAGGCTTCAGCAAGCATCACTCTCCACCTCCACAGCTTTCCAGCAAGGGCTTTGGTCATCAATCTTCCATCTGCAATGGCTTTTCTTCAAGTCTCAATCTCCAGGAGAAACATCAGTCAACAAGATGAAGGGAAGGAATGTCAGACAGTCAATTACCTACCAAGGGTGGTTCATTAACTGTTAACATTAAACAGAAAGTTTCCCCTCAAAAGTTCTATCTTTCAAATACATTCACTGATCCTTCCAAAGGAAGGAGGTGGATATTTGAAAGAGACTTTGAATCATAGGGAAAGGATGGATGCAGACAAGGCATTCCATGTTTGGGAAACAAGTTTTCTAATCTAGAGCTCTGCCTAGCTCCTAAACCCTAGTCTCCTCAACAGCTGCTAGCAAGAATCTCCTCTCCAACTCTGGAAGTTGGTCTTCAAGCTCTGGATCTCCAATGGCTTCATCATCACAAGTCTTCAGCTCCCCCAATCCCCAAGCAATCCCAATACCCATACAGACGGACAATAATCCCCAGAGGGCACACCACACCAATCAATCAAATATAGCAGTATACTAATAGCAGTAGGGGAATCCTAGTGATTTCTAAGGGGATCTATCCTATACCCATAACCCCTATAATCCATACCCCAAAAAATCAAATGAAAATCTCCTAAAAGAATTAAACTATCTCACCTAAGTTGATTTAAAACCCTAATTTTGTTCATGTTATTCACACTTAAACTAATCACCTAAAATTAATTCCTAAAAATATGAACTAAATTGCATTTACAAGCTAATAATGTCTAGTAATCAACCCAAAAAGAATGGACAAAAAATATTAAAGCAACTATTAGAACAAAAATTATCAAATTCATGTATGAAATGAAACACCTAAAATAGGCATTTATTTGGAAAATATGGGAAAAATATCAAATAAAAAATAAAATGCAATTTTTATTTTTTATAATTTTCTAGACATCTTGAAGAAATTAATGCAAAAAGAATCATTGAAAAATATGAAGTTTATGATTTATTATGATTTTTTAAAGGATGAGAAAATATTAAAGAAATTAAAATGACAAAATAGGAAATAAAAGGAGAGGGGGGTGAGAATAGCAAACGCGCTCAGTTGTAATTTCCATTAGGCCAAGAACCAGGGGTGCAGATATTAATTGTGTTAGGCCCAGCGCGTTCAGAAAATCCAATGAAAAATGTCAGAAAAAAGGAAAAATCCTCGGTGCAAATAGTAGCTCCATCACGTTCATTCAGTGGGCTTCTCAAAACGGGGGGTGGGGATATGAAAGTGGATCCAAGGCCCATGCTGATGAAGTTAAGTGAAACGGTGCGTTTCACAGTTGAACTTCCCTCCGTTTCTCATTTTTAATCGTGTCCGTTGGATTGGGAATTAAGTCAAAGGTCCAGGCCAGATCAAACGGTCCAAAGGTTATCTTCAACCTTGGACAAACCCTAGCTCTGAACTTCATCTCCCATGCACACACATTCGAGCTCCCTGTTCTCACTCAGTTCTCCATGGATTCGCTCGACACGAAAAGCAAACTTGGTCTATAACGATCCCTCTACACAGCCATAACCACAAATCCTCCTAAAACTCAAGCAATAAACCAATTCGATAGAGATAACAGTCCTGATCCACCATGAGCACCTGACATCAAACCTCTCCCTTCTCTCCAAATCTTGTCCTAAACTCATCTACACTCCATGCTGATCTTAACATGCTAATCCAACAAGATTCTCGTGCATTATCCTAATAGTTACAAGCTCTAACAGATTTGGTGCACTATGAGCAACCTCCATTAAACTTCTCCAAACTCTGTGAAAATCATCACCTAACCACCTAGGTCTCTAATATACTAACAATCCTATGCCATGATCACTATGCTAGCTAATTCGAAGGAAAACATACCTGGTGCAAATTCTTGAAAACAGGTGCTAGAATCCTTGAATCTGATGCTTGTGATGAGTGGAAAATGATCAATGAGCTTGATGATTACTTCTGTTTGCAACAAATATGACTCCCAAGCTTTGAATCTCTCAATTCCAAAATTTGTGCTCCTTGAATGATGATGATGAATGGCACGATTCTTGCTCCAATCTACCAAATCTTTGATGAAATTCTGATCTAGGAAAGGTGTTGATGATGATCCAATCAAGAAATGTGGAGATTGATGGAGATTTGAGAGGGTTTGAGAAGCTTTTGCAAAATGAGAGAAATGTGTGATATTTGTGGTTTTGAGAAAATGTAATCACCAACCATGGCATGAACCATCTCATATTAATATATACATGATGTTAGAAACTCCTAGAAGCTTGGAGAAGCTTCCCTTGCACAATTTCCCTTGGATTTGGTTTATGTATCTTCCATTACAAGTAACCATGGATAAATCCCAAAATGTGAACTAAGCTCAAAATTCTACTTTAGCCAATGTCTTTAAAATGATCTTTCCATTCAAAATGACCTATAATTTTGCTTCATTTGGCTAAAATATGAAAAATCTCATTTTTAAGTCCATTTTTATTCATTAAATCCAATAATTTTGAAACCTTATGCTATGAATCTTCCCAATCTCTCATGGTCACTTTTATAGACTCAAAATGTCATTTGGAACAAGTTTGATGTTGTAAAGGTTTCCATTTGAAGCTTCCTTGTATGAGTTTTGGGCATAGGTTGAAATGACCTATAATTCTCAGATGACCAAAATACCCTTTGCTTGCCAAGACCATAAGTAGAGTTCCACAAATCATATGAAGGCATACTATACCATTATAGAAAGCTAAGACAATGAGGAACAATTATTATGTTGACCAGAAATTCATTTGAAATCTCCTTTAGGGGTAAAAGTAGCTTGGAAGTCAAGTCACGTTTACAGACAAAATTTCAGATACCTCAGATGACCTGTAACTTGCAAGGATCATAACTTGAGTTCTATAAGTCTCCTTAATGTCTTCCACCACTAAAATTAAAGGTCTTGAGATCCTCTACAAGTTTCATGTTGACCAAGGATCCATTTGAAGCTTGCATTTTGACTTATCTTGCTTGGAAATTTGACCTAAACTAGGGGATTTTACACAGAAACCCTAATTTAGAAACTCCTCTTCTCCTTGATTTCTCCTGATTTCTCCTTAGCATAACAACATATCCTTATTCTCCATGTCAAATGATGAACCCCACATCTCTCCAATATCCTTTTATGCCTTTCAATCAGTCAATTGACCTAGAGTTGACCCAGGGTTGACCCAGATGAAACCCTAGTTGACTGTCCTCAACTACAATTCTTGTGATCATATCAATGACTTGTCTCCTTCTCCAAATGACTTTATAAGTCTCCCATGATGTCCAGATACTCTCCATGCTCAGCCCACAGCTCACAATTTCTTTGATGATCCCCAGATACCCTCAGATAGGAGATAGATGAACTACTTGATCCATTGACTTGATAGCTTCCCAATTCTTTCTGATGACTTGAATGAGATTGAATTTGAATAATAACCTCTTGATAGGCCTCTAGAGATGAGAATAATGATTGGTCCCCTGTTGGATGACTTGCTATGCTTATGCTATGCAGATGATTAGACTATGTACATGACTCTATATATGCAAATGCTTAATGCAATTGAAACATAAACCAAATGAATTAGGTTGAGCAAATTTTAGGGTGCAACAGAGACGTTCTTCCCCCTCCTGTTCTCATTTTTGTAGTGGACTGAGTGATAGACATCTCCTATCAGGGTAGGGACTGGATTCCCTGAAGCGAAGATGTGAAATGCATCAAAGTCTACAAAATCGGGCATATTAGGGAACATGATGATGCCATATATGCATAGAGCGAGGATGGCATTGAACGCGACCCAACATTCATCCTTGGCACACTGCTGAGCCTTACCCACCAGAAACTGCAAGGAGAACCCAGGAACCTTGTTCCAACTAGTCAGTACTAACTCGGAGGCGTCCAGGTGAAGTGAAGGAGCTAAACCAGTCAGATCAGGCTCAGCATCCATGTGAACAAAAGGAATCTGCCTCTTGATAGGCACACCTAGCAAATCAGCATACTCTTCCAGCGTAGGCGCGAGAACAAAGTCCTGAAAAGTAAAACATCTCAGCGGAGGGTCGTAGAACTGCAGCAGAGCATGCAACCCATTCAACTCGAACACAGAAGGCTTATGAACCAAACTGAGCAACCTGCCGTAAGATTTTCTGAACTCGTCCCTCACAGAATCCTCTGCTAGTGCTATCAAACCAGTCAGCTTAACCACGTCAGGGGTAGGGAACTTGTAAGCCACGGTCTTCCTCAGAGAGCCCATAACAATACAATAGGAGGCAAGAAATCATGGATCGGGGAAAACGGTACCTGCAACACAGACACACGTTAATGAAATGCAAATGAATATGCAAACTAATGCAAAATGCAGTCATGCAATAAGAGGCCAAGGCAACTGGTGCTATGGAGATTCTGTATCAACAACCACTGATAAGAAGGAAATCCCGGTGTAGGACCACAAATCTGATCTGCCGAGAACAACCATCTGATAGGACCATACCCATAGGATCATAATTCTGCTCTGTCAAGAACAAATGTCTGATGATAAGGACCTCTGATGTAGAATCAAGAAATATCTGCTAATGAGGTCTTCAGACCCCGATCAAAAATTTGCTCCATCAAGAACAAACATACAGCTGCTGATGAGATCTTCAAAAACCTGCTTTATCAAGAACAAACAACATCTGCCGATGAGATCTTCAGACCCCAAAAATATGCTCTATCAAGAACCAACAACATCTGCTGATGAGATCTTCAGACCCCAAAAATCTGCTCTATCAAGAACAAACAACTGATGACAATACTCTGCTCTATCAAGAACAGCCATACACATGATGATAAGATCCTCTGATCAAAACCTGCTCTATCAAGAACAGACATACACCTGATGATAAGATCCTCTGATCAAAACCTGCTCTATCAAGAACAGACAAATCTGTAACTGAGAAACCCTGGTACCAACAAAACTGATTCACTGTCAAGAAAACCAGGTAGTCTGAAGGCCAAGGTTTCCTGCAATAAACCCAACCCTGCTCATAGGTATGGCCCTAAACAGACTCAAGTTCGGCATCCTATGCGTTCATCAGCGTCACATACATTCAAGAGGGGTGATACGATACCCAGAAGGTGTGGCATCACCAGCTCATGAAGCGGCGTCACTCGGCTGAATCACAAATGATCGGTCCCCAGAGTCGACAATCCACCAAACCAGCAACCGTCTCAACCCAAAGGGTTGAAAGAGAAGCCAACCGGATGAACCTCGTCTGAGCGTGGATTTCATGAGACACTAGTGCCTGCAAAGCAAGCACGCGCCCACTAATTTCCACTCTAAGTCTATAGTGCACTCAAGCCTGGGTCTGGCTTCTCACTCATCAGAACTCCCATCCCACAACAGCACAGATAATCACATCAAACTGGAAATAAAATGCGGGAAATAAAGTGCGAGAAGTAAAATGCGATAAATAAACGCAACCCAACAAGTAAACATACAAGCGTTAGGAATGACTCGCAGGGAACCGTTGGAGTCCCCAGTAGAGTCGTCAGTTGTCGCTTACGCGAAAATAAGGTGTCGGCACAACAGAAGAGTCACCACCTTTCGTTATTTATCCCTCGGAACAGGAAAGGAAACGATTGGAAAAACCTAACGAAAAAGGGTAAGACAAGGTCGTCGCAACCGTTGTCTGGGTTCGGGAGTCGGTTACGCAAGGGGAAGGTATTAGCACCCCTCACGTCCATCGTACTCGAAGGGATCCACGCTTGTTGTGTTTACTGGACGGGTTGGTTTCATTCTATCTACCTATCAAGGCTGGTTTGAAAAGAAAAGAAAATGACTCGGCAAAGCGTCGCACTTTATGCCTACGTATTCTCATCAGAGAATGAGAAATCAGAGTCAACGTAGTTCGACCTACGACGGGTTATGGGGAAGGTAGCTCGCCAAGACATCGCCATCTTGTGCCTACGTACTCTCAACAGGCATGAGAGATCAGAGCTCACGTAGTTCGGGAAACTACGGTTTATTTCCTGTCTTTTACGAAAGAAGTGTTTTTTATTGTGTTTGCGATTTCAATCGCACTAGAGACTATGACCTGAGAGTGAATGCGTCGCATGTCACCCAAAGGGTACCATACTAAACATCCATACTGTGGAAAAGAAACTCTCCCACAATCCTTTCTCAGATAGCTTAAGGTTTGTAACATACGAAAGAAATCATTCATGATTACTGTATCTTAAACTGTTTTGAGATGAGAGGAGAACAGGCCCAACTAGGAGGGAGACTATCAAGTCCTACTGTTGTCATGCCAAGGATTCATCCTATGGTTGAGGTTTGAACAGGGAACTCCTAGAAGTTGTCATGCATAGGTTTCAACCTAAATTTCTATCATCAATTCCTTATCAAAGGAAATGAGAGTCCTAAGGGATCATGTCAATGATACACCAAAACAGACAAACCATCAGCTTAACAGTAAAATGCATGCAATGCAAGTGAGGGAGGAAATGTGTGTGGGGCTTCAGCCTCCACAAGCTCATCTCAACCTCAAGCCAGAATGGATAACAGTAATCATACTGAAATATAAATCATGCTATCAAGCAAAATCAGTAAACTGCAATCATACAGATAAAATGAAATAAAATGCCATCAGGCAAACAAACCACATGGGCAAGGGAGCTGGGCTCTACCGAATACCCGCAAGCAAAGCCACACAGTAACAATACAAGCAGAGGGAGCAACTCAACCTCTAGTGCAATCATGCTCCTAGATTCTACCTATTCTAGATATGGACTTATCCTAATGCATCAAGCAAGTCAAACAAAACACATCAATACAACAAAGAAAAAGAAAAGAAAGCAGATCAACTCCTCTCCAAACCTCAAGCTTCAGCTCTCCCAACATCAATGCAGTCTTCAGACTTCCATCACTCTTGATAAACATCAATTTGCTTTTCCAGGTTTCAACCTTTCAACATAAGTTTCAACTTATCTTCTCCTTTAAGCTTCAGCTTCTTGATCAGCTCCACCTTCAGGCTTCACCTAATCTTCAGGGATCTTCAAGTATCAACTTGCTCTTGTTGCTCTTTAAGCTTCAGCTGGAATGGAAATACTCAAGGATTCATCCTCTTCAAAACTCTTCATTGAAGTCTTCATCTTCAAACTCAAGCTCAACACCTCTCAGGATAATCAAACCAGAGAAAATCACTTACTGGATAAGCTGGGGATATTGAACTGCTTATTGACCACCAAAGGTGACCTATAAGGGTTAAACATCAAGGGAATGGTTCCCTCAAAAGTTCTACTTCCTAGGTACCAACACTTTTCCCTCCAAAGGAGAGAGGTGAATACCATGGAAAGACTTTGAATCATAGGGAGGAATGGAGGTGAAAGATACCATCTATGTTTGAGAAAGAAGTTAACTAGGTCTAAACTCTTCCTAATCCCTAACCCTAAAACAATCAACAAAACAAATAAGATCAAGCTCTCAAGCTCCTCAATGCATCTTCAAGTCTTCTACTATGCTCCTCAATGCTCCTCAGAACAATACCAAGCTCTCCAAGCCCACAAAGCAAAGCAAACAAAAATACAAGCCCACAAGGGCAACACAAACAATCATCAACTACACAAATC
Source organism: Lathyrus sativus (assembly GCA_963859935.3). Lineage (NCBI taxonomy): Eukaryota > Viridiplantae > Streptophyta > Magnoliopsida > Fabales > Fabaceae > Lathyrus > Lathyrus sativus. The sequence continues at coordinate 188,114,548 of OZ012737.1, forward strand.
ATCTAAAAATAGTATACTACTATATTAAATCCTAATATAATTTCTAAGGGATCTTACATACCTACCCTTAATACCCTTATATGTCCCATAGTCTAATTTGTCCTAAAAACCCAAAATTCTAATGTTATTATGGACCTATGTTGAAGTTTGACCTAATTCTACACAACCTAATGTCATCTAATCAAAACTATCCTAAAATTCATCACAAAAATATGGAAGAAATCCAGGGGGAAGCTAAAGCATATATCTAACTATCCTAAAAATAATGACATAAAAATGTTAAGGGAGCTACCTAAAAAAAATTCTACAAATTCATGTATCAACATAAAAGAAATAAAATGCAATAAAAGTAGAAAATATACAAAAAATACTAAAATGCGTGAAATGAAAAATATTTTTATTTGACAATTTTCTAGACATGAATATGAAATGGGAGCAAAAATTCCCATTAAAAAATCTTTAATTTTCAAATTGATATGATTTTTCCAAGATTGAAATAAAATGGAAGAAAATAAAATGAAATAAAAAGAGATGGGGTGCAGCTAGCAAACAGATGCAGTTCAATATGCGCATGGGCCCAGAATGGGGGGTACAAAAAGCAAGTGCGCTAGGCCCATTTATTAATCAGAAATTAATTAGAAAATGAAAAGAAAAATAGAAAAGGAACGGTGCAGGAAGTAACCCAATACAGTTCATTTTATTAATGGGCCAGGATTGGGGGTGTGGGTATCAAAAGGTCACTTAAGCCCAAGAAACCACCGTTTAATGAAACGGTGTGTTTCGCTTGTTCTGAATTCCCTCTCAAAACGCAATTGAATCGTGGCCAATGGATCCAGAAATAGTCAATGGGTCAGCTCCTCATCCAACGTCCATGAACTCGTCTTTCACCTCTAGCTAGGGTTCCAAGGAGACTCCATGAAAATGCAGAGCTTCAAGCTCTTTCTTCTTCAAACACGAACTCCCTCAATTCCTCATGGAAAATGGAAATTCAAGACCCTATCCTGCCTAGAATTTTATGCTGAATCCAACCATGATCTCAAAATCAACTGAATCCTCCTAAATCACTGAACCCGATCCAAGATCCAAAATGAACTCAAACTTCCATCTCAACAATTCTTGCAATTAGCTACCTCAGATCACTCACCAACTCACACTGAATGATTCTTGATGTCTAGTTCATTCTATATCTCAATATAACACGAGTTCTAGGTCATCAAAGAAATGGGGTCCATAGTTCAATCTTCACCAATTGATCCCTAACTCTCCAAAATCCATCTCTTATTGGTCTCTAACCTTTCTACACTAACAAATTAACCTAATTATGCCTAAAACATGGTGTAGGGAAGAATTTGCAAACCTGGTTAATCTTGATGAACAGATGATGAAATCCTCCAATTCAGACCTTGAAACTCTTCAGAAAGTTTCCCTAGATGCCAATCTTGCTATTGTTTGCAACAAATTTGAAGGAGGAAGCCTCAATCTCAGAATTCGATTCTGACTTGCTACCTTGAAAGTTAAATCACCAACTCTTCAATTCTCCATGGATTTGATCTCAACTCAATCTGCACAGCTTCACTATGATGTATGGAATGTGTTTGAATGGAAAGAATGAATGGAAATGAAGAAGAATGAAGAAATGAAACTTGACTTGCAATGGAAGATTCTTGATCTCACTCTCTCTTCTCTGCACCAATTCTCACCAACCTTGCATCTGAGCAAGTTATACATGTTATATAGAGTGGTTTAGAATCATCTAGAACCATCTAGGATCATCCAATGAGTATTTGGAAATCTCATGTCATGACATTTTGATTTCAATTCTCCTTATGTGCTATCTCATGCCAAGCTTCTTGTAACCTTTGTAACTGACTTGAAATTCTCCCCATATGAGATTTATGATGTGTTACAATGCATAACCAACTTGCTTATTGAGTTTTCTTGAGTTTTGCTTTGGTACCTTAATATGCAAGTAAGCCTTTTCCAAAGCAGCCCTATGATCTAAGCCTCAAATCAAAATTGTGGCTGAACCATTGTTCTTAGAATTTCATTTGGAGTCAAAATGACCTATTATATGACATGGTTTGGATGTATAACTTGTGATTTCCAATTTTCAATTTCAACTTATTTAACTTATGCCTCCATTTTAGGCCATTTTCATCACTTTTTGATACAAGCCTTTTCAACATCTCATGACCTTCCTACTAGCCTTAAAACATAATTCTAAGCAAGTTTGATGTTGAATATTTTTCCATTTGAAGCTTGGAAATAGGAGATATGGCCTTATGCTTGAAATGACCTATAACCTCCAAATGACCAAAATGCCCTTGACTTGTCAAAGCCATAAGTTGAGTTCTACAAATCCTATCAAGGACTTCTAGTACTCTCTAGAAAGCTAAGAAGATTATATACAACATTCATGTTGACCAAGGGTCCATAGGAATCATCCTACTAGGGCAAAAGTTGGATGCAAGTTGGGTGACTTTCAAGAACCCAGATTCACATACCTCAGATGACCTGTAATTTGTCAAAGTCATAACTTGAGCTCTACAAATCCTATCAAGGACTTCTAGTACTCAAATTAAAGCTAGGAACAAGATCTATAATATTCATGTTGTGGGGAAGATGAGATGACAATCACATCTTGAGCTAAACTGCCTTGGAGATAGGGATCAAACTAGGGGATTTTACATTGTCGAGCCTTAGAAACCCTAGCTTAAAACCTCTCAAATTCCTCAATCATGATGAGTTGGTTTAGGAATCATCCTTATAGCATCTCAATACATCATTCCATGATCACATGGCTCTTGGATTAGGTCTCAAACCTCTCCAAATCATCAGTTGACCTAGGGTTGACCCAGTCAAACCCTAATTCCACCACTCATGGCTGAATCTTCTGAATTCTTGTACAATGACCTCTCTAGGCTTCATGATGGCTTTTAAGACATCTCACAAGCCTTATCAAAGCTTCAAGTTCATCCTCATAGTCTCAGAATCATCTGAGGAGCTCCCACAACCTTGGTTTCAACCAATCTCTCTGAGGATCTCTTGAGTTCTCTGACAAGGATATCAACCCTTAATCACTTGAATAACCTTCTTGGCTAGCTTCAAAGTCACATATAACTCTTGATGGGTAAATAAATGTTGGTCAAATTTTTGGGTGCAACAGATCTCATCTGCAATGTGAATCCTGCAATAACAAGGGTTAAGCTTAAAATAAGGATATGCAGGTTAGCACCAACTATATTGCCATTTTAATGTTTTTAAAAACAAAAATAAAAAAGGAATAACAATGATCACAACATTTGAATGCAAAGAAAAATGCCCTTTGATTTATTGATAAGATGTATGTACATAACCAAACGAGGCCCTGACAATAAAACCACTATGCCCCGGGTAGGACATAGGGTTGTACAATAATTAGAGAAAGTAAATCATTAATCTTTTCCTGTCACTTGGATGATATCCCTGATGGACCAGTTTTTGAGGCTCTGGCCTAGTTTGCTTGGCTGAATCCAGGAATCTAGGTTGCAATCGCTGTCTCCGCCATCTTCAGACACTGCGTTGATACTTTCAAATATCACCCCACCGCTTGTAAACTGGATCGGCCCTTTGACGCGCGGTGCACTGTGAGAGGAGGAAGCCTCAGCAGCAGGAGAGTATCCTAACCCAAACTTGTCCTGTTTGTTAGGTATTTCCAGAACTTTCCCCCAGCCTGGGGCAGAGCCAGCTTGAACAACAACCCGCGCTTCCTTGAAGGAAGAGAGAGTCATCTCCGGTTTCTCAATCATCATTGGAGTCACATCTTTGACCTTAACAGCTTTGAATGTCTGACACAGAGTTTCGTGGATCTCGCCATCCACTTCAACATATTTGAAAGACGACAAATGGCTCACCATTATGTCTTCTTCGCCACAGACAGTTACAATGCTGCCCCCCACAGCATACTTCAGCTTCTGGTGCAATGTGGAGGTCACTGCGCCAGCAGAATGGATCCATGGCCGGCCTAACAGACAGCTGTAGGCTGGCATGATATCCATGATGTAGAAGACTGCGTCGAAAGTTTCCGGCCCAACTTGGATTGGCAGAGTTACCTCTCCAAAGACATGACGCTTGGTTCCATCGAAAGCTTTCACAACCAGATCACTGGGTGTGCAAATCAATCCTCTCGTATCCAGCTTCATCAGTGCCTTCTTCAGGAGAACATTGAGAGATGATCCGGTGTCCACCAACACATGGGACATAACTGTTCCCCTACACTCTATCGATATGTGCAGGGCGCTATTGTGGTTTCTTCCCTTTGGCGTCAGCTCCAGGTCAGTGAACCCTAACCCGTTCCCAGCGTTCACATGGGCTACCACCCCCTCCAGCTGGTTGACCGAGATCTTCTGCGGCACATACGCTGCATTCAAGACTTTTAGCAACGCGTTGCGATGTGCCTCAGAACACAGCAACAAATTCAGAATAGATATTTTCGATGGCGTTTGAGGAAGATGATCAACGATCTTATAATCACTCTTCTTGATCAACCTCATGAACTCTTCAGCGTCCTTTACAAGTAAGTCCTTCTCTTCCCCTCGAGGGGTTTCCTCAACGGCCTTACTCTTACCGTTATCAGTTTTCTCAGCTTTGTCAGTTTTATCAGCCACAATCTCAGGTGGAGCAAATACTCTTCCGCTGCGAGTGATTCTGCCGGTTCCCGCTAGGTTATCCACAGACTGCCCAGATGGCTCCACTTCCAATTTCTATCCGTTACAGTAGACGTCTGCCCCATAATGCCATGGAACAGCGTTAGTACTTTCAAATGGGATAGGCCCGACCTTTGTGATGGTAATTGTTGGTGGCATGGATGCAGAAATGGTTATTGTCTTGCGAGGGATGGTGATGGTGGCAACTTCATCATCCTGTTTCAGCATTACCTCTCCAGATCTATATTCTGCCCTATGGCTAAACTGCAAGATTCCTTCGGTCATCAGACTCTGAATCCCCATCATCAACTGTTCACAGCCGTCTGAACGAATCACACAACCCATACACAATTCTCCACATCCCGGAAAGATGCCTCTCTTCATTAGCTTGGCTTTAACGAAGCTAAGCGGTGTCTTCAGATCCTTGACATCATTCAGCAAATCTGAGTCCTCTTCTTCAATAATGGCATTCACCCCATTTTCCCCATGGTTCGGCATATGGTTCTTTGTGACGTTCAGCACGTTATCAGAAAAATTGATGATTTTAGCATCCACCATATCTTGCACCTTATGCTTGAATGCCTTACAGTTTTCTATCGTGTGGCCAGGTGCCCCTGATTGAAAATCACATCTTGCATTCGCATCATAACCCTGTGGAGGTGTCCCTGTCAAGGGAGCCAGGGTTCTCTTCTGCACTAGCTGTAACTGAAGCAGGGGTTTGTAATAGCTGAGCATATGACATGGGCGATGTCTCAAGATGACGGTTTGCCATAGGTGTTTTGTTCTAATACCTCCTGTACCCTTGCTGATTTTGCTGCTGCTGCGGCTGTTGCAGTTGTTGGACAACAAGTATGGTTATGCTAGCAACCTGCTGGCGCTGGCCCTTACCTTTCCTCCGAGTGTTAGACACTGCGCTCGTTTCTCCTTCACGCCTTTTGCTACTGTATGGTTTCTTTCCTCCTCCAGCTGAGGATAGATCAACACCCTGAATTTTTCCCATCTTGATCCCATTTTCAACATGCTCGCCAGTAATGATGAGATCAGAGAAACTTCCTGACATACCACTGACCAATTTCTCGTAATAGACCCCCAGGAGAGTGGCTACAAACATCTCAACAAGCTCTCGTTCAACCATCGGCGGCTGAACTGTAGCTGCTAATTCACGCCATCTCTGGACGTACTCTTTGAACCCCTCATTGTTCTTCTGAGACAAGTTCTGCAGTTGGACCCGATTAGGAGCTAAATCACTGTTATACTGATAATGGTGTACAAAGGCCTCAGCAAGTTCTTTCCATGTACGCACACTGGTGGGTTCCAAACCCATATACCATTCCAAGGATGGACCAGACAAGCTATCCTGGAAGAAGTGCATCAACAGCTTCTCATCTTCAGAGTGAGCGAACATCTTTCGGTAGTATGACCTCAGATGGACACGAGGGCAAGTGGTGCCCTTGTACTTCTCAAAGTCGGGTACCTTAAATTTGGGAGGCACCTTAAAGTCAGAAATCAATCCCAGCTTAGTCATGTCGACACCCATAGTGTTCAGGTTCTTGAAACTCTTCATTTTGTCCTCGAGCGCTTTAAACCTTAGACGGACTTCAACATTCAATTCGCCCTCAACACTCTTCTGTGAGAACAAGTCCTTTTGGCGATCTTCTAGCCATGGCTGAGTGTCATTGCCAGCAGCAAATCCAGCAGCATGAGGCCCATACAGATTTCCAGCACCAATGTTCCTTGTGTTGCCATGGCCTAGTCCAGTATTGCCATTAGCCTCAAAGTTACCGTTACCGACGCCAGTCGTATTCCCATTAAGCCCGATGTTAGTGACCACATTGCCGTTACCACTTCCATTCCCCCCAGTCACAGGGATGCCATTCTGTGGGGTCTCAACAAGTGGGGGGATTGGAATGCTCCCACCATGAAGCACACCGTTGCTGTCAACCCTTGAGATCAGTGGCTGAACTAGAGTTCTAAGCTGGTCTTGGCCGTTAGCGACCACTTGCATGAGCTCCATGAAGCAGTCCATCCTCTCTCGGAGTTCCTGGATGTCAGTATGCACTTGTTCCATTTCTCTAGCTTGATTCGCTCTGGTCGAGTATCGGTGGATCGGTCTTCGGTCAATCCTGAAACAATCTGCATACACAAAGGGTTAGAAAAACGGCAAGGTACTTGTCATGCAAATGATTCATGCAAATGCAAACGTGTGTCAGTGCCTTAGGGAGATTTCTTCCCCAATTCTAGTGCTAGAGTGTCAGTGCTGATAAAAAAGAAGTCTGGATCCAGTCATGGAAATAACATCTTGTATATATATAAAGCCCATCAAGGCAGCATACAATGTCACTGAGTACAAGCAGAATCAACAGCATGACCTCGACCAACAAGCCTGGTGATGGTCAGCATACAACAATGATCAAAAACAAAGGATTACAAATATAGTCAAGCACGGCCACGGGCGCGAAACTCTTCTAACAACCCCTTCGTTTCTGGATGATCAGGCTGAGTGAGCAACCCCTCGACGAGTAACTCTCTCTGCATAATAGTGTATTGAAGACCTTCAACGGAGTCTTCCCACGCTCCATGGCCGAAACAATCTTCTAACCTCCGTTTCTTGGATTCGAACTTCTGCTTGCGATCCTTCAGGTTAGCGAGAGCCTTGTTTAGCAGGTCTTCAGCGGCATATCTGCGATCAGTTTCCTCATCAAACCTCTTCTCACTAGCCTTCACCTGAGCCTTCAATTTGGAGATCTGCTGTTTCAGTTTATCCTCTCGTTCCTTGCCGTTGGCTAGAGTGGCATTCCACTGCTGGTTGAACTTGGAGATTCTCCGGTAGGCTTCGTCCAGGTTCTGTTTCTTGGTGGCCAGTACATCATTGACAGATTTGAAGTCCAGACCCAAGCGTTCACGCCCAGCTATCTGCTTAGTTAAGTCTGTACCCAACCTGTTCACAAACTCTGTCTGCCGCTTGAAGGAGTGGACGGCTTCGCTCCTCTCGCTTCTAGCCTGTGCCAGCTCTTTCTCCAATTCTTCATTGGCCTTCTTCAACTCTTCCTTTTCATCCACTACCTGTTCATACTTCAGGATGTCCACAGTAGTTGGCTTCTCATTCATGAGGGGAGTGGGAGGAGCCACTGGAGGAAATGGCATCAAAGACTGTTGTGCTCTATTCCAAACCCAACTCACATAAGGCTCATAAGCCTGGCTGTTGCTCTTACCCAACAATGTCTTTCCTCGTCTGTGGATGTTAGATCACTAGAATCAGGGATGAAGTATGCACCTGCAAAACAGACACACGTTAATGATATGCCAATGAAAATGCAAAAATGCAAGATGCAAGATGCAAGAATGCTAGGATGCTGCAGGAGATCAAGGCTGCTGTTGAGGAGACCACGACTCTGTTTCAGCATAACCACAACACTACTCTGACAACAAAACCCTGAAGAGGACCAATAATTCTGCTCTGTTAAGAACAAATACATCTTTGATGATAAGAAACCCTGATACCAACAAAACTGATTCACTGTCAAGAGTCGACAACCCTCAGATCCAACCTCACATCGAGCCCTAAGGGCCAGAAGAGAAGTCATTAAAGAGGATCTCGTCTGAGTGTGGATTTCATGAGGACTGGTGCATGTTAAGCATACAGGTCCATCATTAATCTCCACTCTAATACTAGGTGTATGCTCTCAAGCCGGGGTTTTGGCTCATCACTCATCAGAATGCCCCTCCCCACAACAGCACAGATAATCATATCATACTGAAAATAAAATGCGGGAAAAATAAAATGTGATAAATAAACACAACCCAACAGGTAAACATGCAAGCGCTAGGATTTACTCGCACAGGGAACCGTTGGAGTCCTCAGCAGAGTCGCCAGTTGTCGCTACCGCGAAAATAAGGTGCCGACAAAACAGAAGAGTCGCCACCTTTCGTTATTTATCCCTCAGAACGGGAAAGGAAACGATCGGAAAAACCTGACGAAAAGGTATAAGACAAGGTCGTCGCAACCAATGTCTGGATTCGGGAGTCGGTTACGCAAGGGGAAGGTGTTAGCACCCCTTGTTGTGTTTATCTGACGGGTTTATTTACTATCTATCTATCAAGGCTGGTCTGAAAAGAAAAGAAAATGACTCGGTAAAGCGTCGCACTTTATGCCTACGTATTCTCATCAGAGAATGAGAAATCAGAGTCTACGTAGTTCGGCTAACTACGGGTGATGGGGGAAGGTGGCTCGCCAATACGTCAGTATTGTGCCTACATACTCTCAACAGGCATGAGAGATCAGAGCTTACGTAGTTCAGGATAATACGGGTTACGGAAATTCAGAGTCATCTGTTTTTCGAGTAGGGTTAACAGACAGTTCCAGCAGTTTAGTGTACGCAGCTCGACCCTTGGAGACTTAGGCGTTACCGTTTGCGGTAGAACTGAGAGTTAACGACACTCTTTTCTTCAGAAAAGCTTCCTTTGAATTATGGGCCCACGGGGCAAAAAGGTTTGAAGTTTGTTTTCTGTCTCTTACGGAAGAACTGTTTTTTATGGATGTTTGCAACCAATATCGCACTAAAGACTATGACCTGAGAGTGAATGCGTCGCATGTCACCCAAAGGGTGCCATGCTAAACATCCAAGCTGTTGAAAAGAAACTCTCCAACAACCCTTTCTCAAGTAGTTTAAGGCTCCTAACGTACGACGTTAGTTAACCTTTATTACTGTATTTTAATTTGTTTTGGGATGAGAAGAGAACGAACTCTATGGGGAGACTATCAAGTCCTAATGTTGTCATGCCAAGGATTCATCCTATGGTTGAGGTTCGAAATAGGGAACTCCTAGAAGTTATCATGCATAGGTTTCAACCTAAAGTTCTAATCATCACTTCCTTATCAAAGGAAGTGAGATTCCTAGGGGATCATGGCAATGGGATACAAAAACAGATAAAGCATCAGCTTAAACAGATAAACAGTAAACAGTAGAGATGCACATGCTATGCAGCAATACAAGCAGAGGGAGACCCACTCGACCTCTTGGCAATCAAGCAAAGCCAATCAATAACAGACAAGCAGAGGGAGCTCAACTCAACCTCTTATGCAAACAAGTAAGGGAGCTATTCTCAACCTTTAGGATGCTCTTAAGCCTTGATCACTATATGAGAAACCTAGTCTGATGCATCACACAGTTAGTCAGTCACACAAGCAAAGCAGAGCAGCCAGAGAAACAGCAGACAAACAGCTTGGCAGCAAGGCAAATAAACAGCAAACAATCAAACAGTCAACAAACAACTTCAAGAAATCTTCAAGAGAAGTCTTCATCTCCATGCTCCAACAAGCTCCAACACAAGAGAAAGGGAACAACACCAAGAATATTGGATTGATGATGGGAAGCAGGAAGGAAACCAAGGGAATCCCTCCTGACACTTAACCAGTCATCAGAGAAAGGCATCCTCAAAGGTTCTACCTCTTGTAAAATGCCACACATCCTTACAAAGGAAAGATGAGGCTTTCACATAGGGACCTTGAATCATAGGATGAGAATGGAAAGCAATCAAAGCGACCAATGTTTATTTGAAGAAAGAAAGAAACAACTAAGGCTCTTCCTAATCCCTAATCAGAACAAGCTATAAGAAAGCTATCAAAGGGAAACTAAAACTCCAAATCAATCATTATAATCAAGCAAACAGAAGCTATAAAATGTATAAAGCAACATCCAAGAGAAATAGGGAAATTATCTCATGCTAAAAGTCATCAATGAAATCAATCAAAAGGAAAGGCTATGTTACGAACATGTTAAGACTAGCCTAAGTATTAATTCAATCTAAAATACCAAAACTAATTCTAAAATCCTAGGAAAATTTCTAGGGGAACCTAAGTATGTTAGGTATCTATAGTAGAAAGGTCAGGGCCTAAAACTATGCTTAAAGGCACTAAAGAAATCACACACCAAAAGTGGTCAAAGGGGAAATCAAGTGGGGAAGCCTCTAAAGATCTAGTTCAAAAAAGAACCTAAAGCTACCTAAAAATTACCCTAAAAATTTATGGGAGTTCCTTAATATGTCTATAACAAACCAGAAAAGAATTAAGTCCAAATTCTATACCAAACTCCAGAACAAAAATCGGCAAGAAACTATGCAGCTTTTGGCATTTTATTATCCAACTAAAGGAGAAAAACGAAATCAAATTGAAAAATAAACGAAACTAAAATCCAATTGCACCCAAATATCATAGACATGATATGGATCATCCACGAATTTTCAAATATTTTTCTAAGAATTCTTGCTATTTTATATGAATTAAAATCAAACAGCACACAAAACAGAATTTTAATGCCATTAAATTAAAACAACAATCAAATGGTTAAATTAAATCGGAAAATCAACCTACGGATCGGGGATTTGATCCGGTGATCGTTGATCAAGTTAATTTGCAAAGATCCGAACAAGATTAGACGGAAAACTTCAAGATCCACAATAATTCTTGTAAGAAGATGAAGATTGAACACTTCGAATCCGAATTGCTCCGAATAAGTGCTTCCAACTTACGCTCCAATATCCAACTTCAATTTGCACGAAAATTGATTACGAAACTTGATCCGATAATGATGATGAGTGGAGGTTTATGCTCAAGATTCCATTGATTTCAATGAAAAATCAATGGATCCGATGACAAGGAGCTATGGGTGAGGATTTGGAGAATGAAGAAATTGAGAGAATTGAGAGAGTGAGAGAATTCTTGAAAATGAAAAATGAAAATTGTGAGGAGTTTTTCTTTTTGGTTTGGAGTAGATCACTTAAGTACTCCTTAGGCTTGGATCCCAAGGTAAGGTTTGGACTTTGCCTTGTGAAAATTGGTTTGGAGCTTAATGGTATAATTTTGGATATGTAGCTTATTCATGAAGTCACAAATTGGAACACCATGAACCAAGCCCCAAATGAAAATTCTAATAATGCCAAAGTGTTTAGAACTTATTTTCCAATCAAAATGAGCACAAATTTGGCTTGAAATCATTCAATTATCAATTGTTTTGAATTTTTCCCTTTTAATTCATTAAAATGGTCTTTTTGTGAAATTTCTTCAACCAATGCTTGTTCTAATCCATATCAATGGACTATTGATACTTGGCTAAGCTAAAAAAATCATTTTGAGAAACTTTAATGTTGAAAAAAACTCCATTTAAAGCTTGCAAGATAGTGAAATTGACCTATAATTCAAAATGACCTGTAATGTCCAAATACCCAAAATACCCTTGACTTGTCAAAGCCATAACTTGAGTTCTACAAATCCAATCATGGACTTCTAGTACTCTATGGAAAGCTAAGAGAATAAGGAACAACATTCATGTTGACCAAAAGTTCATAGGAATCATCCTTCTAGGGAAAAAGTGTCATGAAAGTTGGGTAACTTTCAAGCTCCAAATTCACTTGCCTCAGATGACTTGTAACTTGTCTGGCTCATAACTTGAGTTCTATGAATCCTATAAAGGACTTCTAGTACTCAAATTAAAGCTAAGACCATGCCCTAAAACAATCATGTTGGGGTAAAGATGAGATGAATATCCTATCTTGAGTTAAATTGTCTTGAAGTCAGGGGTCAAACTAGGGGATTTTACACTGTCAAGTCTTAGAAACCCTAGCCTGAAACTTCTCAAACTCCTCAATCATGATGAGTTAACCTTGGAATCATCCTTAGAACATCTCAATGTATCAATCAATGATCCCATGGCTCTTGAATTAAGTCTCAACCTCCTTCAAATCCTCAGTTGACTTAGGGTTGACCCAGTTAAACCCTAGCTGCACCAATCATGGTTGAGGCTTCTTAGTCTTGCATAAGGACTTGTCTGAGCTCCCACATGAACTTAAACACTTCTCATGAGCTCTCTCAAGACCTCAAGTCCATCCTCATGGCCTCAGAATCATCTGATGGTTCTCCATAACTCTCAAGTTAGGAGACCTACACACTTGGCTTCAATCACTCTCTCTGAGGATCTTTTAACTTCTCTGACAAGGATATCAACCCTTGAACATCTGAATAACCTTCTTAATTAGCCTCACAGTCTTGTGTAGCCCTTGATTGGTAATCATACATCTTGATCTCCTGCATACATGTCAATGAAATGCAAATGATAATGCTAATGTGAATGAAATGAAACACAAACTAGGTAAAGAAAAGTTGGGCAAATTTTGGGGTGCAACAATACCGAATACATATATTCCACATTTTCTCACCACAATACATTATAAACGTCATATATGTCACCACACACATTTACCTACTTAAGCACATTCATCAATTCACATGCACTCACACAACATGGTTATTCCACCAATTCACATAAACATCTATATTCATGTTTATTCAACAATGCATCATATAAAGATGATAATGCAACTCATAGAGACCGACTCACGACTCTATGCAGATGCAAATGCGATACCAACTCATTCAGCAGGTTCAATTGAAGAACCAAAAGGAACCATCGCTCGTTACCGAAGTAACTCCCCGTCGGGCCTACGATGTTCACCCATCGCTCACACCCCACATGGGCACACGATCTTTCAGGATTGCTCACACCCCACAAGGGCACACAATCGTTCTGCAGATCCTCCAATGGGATCAAGAATAAACCATCGCTCACACCCACAAGGGCACACGAGGTTTCTGCAGATCCTCCACAGGATCAAGAATAAACCATCGCTCACACCCCACAAGGGCACACGAGGTTTCTGCAGATCCTCCACGGGATCAAGAATAAACCATCGCTCACACCCCACAAAGGCACACGAGGTTTCTGCAGATCCTCCACGGGATCAAGAATAAACCATCGCTCACACCCCGCACAAGTACATACAATTATACACATAATTGCCAAACGGCCACATCACACACTTTCATACAACAATCACTTACACATGCCATACGACTCGTATAAACTCATCAACTCTCGAAAATACTCATTTGGATTATGGGTACATCGCATATACCCCACCAGGAACAACATCACAGTTATTATACCCTGGTGATTACTACACTAGGAACGACACCTTGTCATTCTACCCCAGTGAGTGAGAATCTCGCACATCTACATATTCTCAACATCATTATCATATTACCAAGCAATGCGCATATATCATACATATAATTTCATGCATACTTCACACATAATCACCTTCATCATGCATTCATGTTTAATTCAAACAATGCATATAATTGCCAAAAGGCCATATTACACAATCTAGGATTCACGCCATAAGGCTACCCACAACACGTCTCATCTTAATAATGCACAAACTATTCGCAAATATATATATTTAACATCATTGAACCAAAAAATTAACCATAGGATGGAACACGCAAGAAAACAACATGCTGTCATGCTCGCTACCTTGCTCGCCTAGCGAGTGCTCGCCACCTGTTCGCCTAGCGAACAAGCTCGCGAAGGCAAACAAAAGCCACTGACTTGATTCGCTACCCCACTCGCCACAGCGAATGCCCAACGAATGCTCGTGACCCCCTTCGCTACTAGCAAAGAACACCCAAAACCATACTGCCCAAGTATGGGACCGTTCGCTACTGGCTCGCCACACCGAATGCTCGCGACCCGCTCGCCTAGCGAACTTGCTAGCGAGGGTCTGCGAACCCAGAATTCCCCCACTGTCCAAAACTTCGAAATTATCGAAATCCACCCGATTCAATCCCAACTCGTCTCGGTAGCCTTAGCCCAACATTCCTTGACTAAATCCTACCACTCATTCTCATTTCTAACCGTTCAGACTCGGTTTCTACCGATTAAACTCATTATGCCCTAGAATGGAAGATGAGGATGAACAACCAAACAAATCTAAACAATCCATACATAATCACATACATTGGTAAGATAACAATACTTCCCACCCTTACCTCGATTAATTGGAAGCTAGAAGTCGTTCTTGAGCTTTCCAAGCTTTTCCTTCTTTTTCCTTCTACTTTCTCTTCTTCCTCCACTTTTCTTTCATGTTTTCTATTTTACATTTTCGTTCCACTCCCCTTCATATATCTTTCCCTTCTGTTTCTCTCCAATATTTACCAATTCATTTTCTCATGAAATATCCTGTCTCATTCTTATTTAGAGAATATCTAGTAAGTCTACATTATTCTACTAAATAGAATAAATCAGTTAAATCCAATAATTCACTTAAATCATATAAACCAATTAACTAGTACCATTAGTCAGTTATTGAAAATTGGGCTGTTACAACCACCCCAACCTGGCGTTTACTTCCTGGATGCATCATGATAAACTCCTTTATGGCGCTCTGGTCGGCACCCTCGACGCCTCTGTCGCTCTGTTAGTCACTCCAGCCACCACCTCCAAAGAAGCATGGGATATTATCGCCCGCACCTACGCCAACCCATCAAAGGGCCACCTTAATCAACTCAAAGCCAAGCTACGCTCGTCCACAAAAGGCTCTATGTCGATCACTTAATACATTCAAGCGACCACTTCGACCGCAGACCTACTCGCTTCGCTTGAAAAACCAGTTGACGATGACGACCTTGTCTCCTTTGTCCTCCAAGGTCTTGACGGTAACTATCAGTCCATCGTTGATGCGATCAAGGCCCGAGATATCACCATCCATATTAATGATCTTCATGAAAAACTCCTTGTCAAGGAACTCGAACTCCGCTCTGCAGCAACCAACTTGGCCGTATCGGCAACAACCCTGAATGCACAGTCTCGTCCACGCACCAATCAACAACGCCACCAGCCGCCATCCAACCGCTCACCCTCCACTCATTTCTGCCCTCCTCCCATGGTTCCCCCGCCACAAGCTCGACCATTTCTTGGTAAATGCTAATGGTGTCGTGAAACGGGCCACGTCGTTGCCTATTGTCCTCTCTTCTGCCAACAACATCTAAATGCTCGTCCTCCAACAATGCCCAAAACTCCTGCACCCCCACCCTACCTCAGGCTCACACTGTCAACACTGCCTCCACATCTCAAAACTACATAGCCGACAACGGAGCCACGCACCATATTGTCAATGACCTCGACCATATCTCCCTCCATTATCCCTACAATGGCCTGGACGAACTATTCATGGACAGTGGTGAAGGTTTACGAATCACTAACTCTGGAACTCTTTCACTTAGCACTTCTGCATATTTGTTTAATTTACCAGATACTCTTTGTGTTCCACAAATGACCAAAAATATTATTTCTGTTTCTCAACTTTCAAATCAATAGAACTGTGCTATTATTTTCTTACCCCATTCTTTTCATGTTAAGTGTCTCAAAATAGGTAGGATTCTTCTTAATGGGCCTTGCAGAGACCGCTTGTACGTGTGGCCCTCCTCTCCTACAGTTCTGTCTTTGTCCCGCACCTCCAGCCCACTATGGCACCATGCCTTAGGTCATCCATCTTCTGCTACATTTAAATTAATTCAACAACAAATTCGGATTAGCTCCCCCACATTCGACCAATCTGATTGCACCTCTTGTCAATTAAATAAGAGCCATAAGATCCCATTTTACAATTCCAGTCTTTGTTCAAACTATTTTCTAGAAGTTATTTTCTCTGATGTATGGACCTCTCCAATATCGTCGTATGATGGATTCAAATATTATGTAGTTTTTGTTGATCACTTTACACGGTATTCTTGAATTTATCCCCTCAAACGCAAATCCGATGTCCAACACACATTTATTAAATTTCGATCACTTGTCGAAAATTACTTCAAAACAAAAATTAAAATCTTCTATTTTGATAATGGAGGCGAGTTTATTGCTCTCCAAAATTTCCTAAGTCAAAACGAAATAAGTCATTTTACTTCACCACCCCATACTCCCAAACACAACGGTATATCTGAACGTAAACATCGTCACATAGTCGAAACTGGTTTGGCCCTACTAAAACACTCTGGTATGCCACTTGAGTTTTGGCCTCACGCACTTCTCACCGTGGTATATCTCATCAACCGTCTTCCTACCCCAACCCTTCAAAATCGATCACTTTTTTCTATTATTTTTAAACAAAATGCAGATTATGCCAAGTTAAAAAGTTTTGGTTGTTTGTGTTTTTCGTGGTTAAAACCATACACTGCTCATAAATTGGAATCCAGATCTGTTGTTTATGTTTTTGTAGGTTACTCCACCACTCATCATGCCTACTATTGTATGGACCCGAAAACTTGACGAATCTACACCTCACGGCACGTCAAATTTGTCGAAACAAAATTCCCGTTTCGGCAACAAACAAAAACCCCACAAAATTCAGCCCACCATACAGATTGGACCACCATATCACTACCCATCCTAACACCTCCCATGCCACCTCCCTCTCCTTCCCAATCGGACCCATCATGTCCTAGTTACCCACCTACCCCACAAAGCTCTACTAACAGCCCACATAACTCCCCTATCTACATTCCCTTAGCCGCCACTCCCTCTACCTCTCAATCATCATTCTCAGAACCACAATCCATACCCCACCAACTCAAATCATCCCGAATCGTGGCATTGTCACTCGATCCAAAAACAACATCATCAAACCCCTCCACAAGATGAACCTCTCTGCCACTCCCCATCCACCCATTGAACTGCGAACTATCACGCAAGCTCTTAAGGATTGAGCATGGCGAGAAGCAATGCAAAAGGAATATGATGCCCTCTGCGCCAATAATACCTGGACTCTAGTTCCACCCCACCCCACACAAAACTTGGTTGGCAGCAAATGGGTATTTCGAATGAAATATCTCCCGGATGGTTCCATTGATCGTCTAAAGGCAGGGCTCGTCGCAAAGGGCTTCCATCAACGACCCAGATGGGATTTTCATGAGACGTTCATCCCCGTGGTCAAACTGGTTACCGTCAGAGTCATTCTCACGTTGGCTGTCTCCAAGGGTTGGCGCTTGCGTCAACTCGGCATCAATAATGCTTTCTTGCAAGGTTCACTTTCTGAGCAGGTGTATGTATGCCAACCACCAGGATTTGCCGATCCATCTCATCTCAACCACGTATGTCGGCTCAACAAGGCCCTTTATGGTCTCCGACAGGCACCAAGAGCATGGTACACTGAACTTCGCTCCTTTCTACTCCAAATTAGTTTTGTCACTTCTGCTGCAGATGCGTCACTCTTCATCAATTCCAGCGAGTCAGTCTTTATTGACTTATTGGTATATGTGGACGACATTATCGTCACTGGGAACACCGACTCAGCCGTCACCCAACTTGTTCAACGCCTTGCTGCTCGCTTCTCTCCCAAGGATCTAGGTACACTGTCATATTTCCTGGGTGTTGAAGTCATCCCACATCATTCTGGCAGCCTGTTTTTGTCCCAAAGAAAATATATCAGTGACATACTCATCAAAGCTGGCATGGAAGATGCCAAACCAATCACAACACCGCTCTCTGCGTCAACTCCCCTACTCAAAACAGATGGTGAACCACTTCCCTGACCCACCGATTATCGTTGTCTCGTCGGCAGCTTGCAGTACCTAAGCTTAACCCGTTCCAATGTTGCATATGCCGTCAACAGACTGTCCCAATTTGTGCAACATCCTACCTCTTCTCACAGGGATACTCTCAAACGCTTACTTCGGTACCTTGTCGGAACTACCGACAGGGGCATCGTCGTTTCTTCCAGCCCATCTACAACATTACATGCCTTTTCCGATGCTGACTGGGTTGGTGACAGGGACACTTACGTCTCCACAACCAGGTTCGTCATTTATCTCGGTTCCACCCCTATCTCTTGGGGCTCCAAAAAGCAAAGAGTTGTGGCTCGTTCCTCCACGGAAGCTAAGTACCGAGCACTCGCCGACACATCATCTGAAGTTCTCTGGCTCCTATCTCTCCTCAAAGAGCTCCGCCACCGGATCCACCAACCTGCCATATATTGTGATAATATGGGTGCCACCTTTCTCTCCTCCAATCCTGTATTCCACTCCCGAATGAAACACATCGCCATCGCCTATCACTTTGTTCGGGAGAATGTGCAACACGGTGTTTTTCGGGTAACCCATGTGTCCACAGGCGACCAGCTCGCCGATATTTTGACGAAGCCTCTCCACCGTCCACAGCTTGAGTCCATAATCAACAAGCTCGGACTTTCCCAACGGTCGTCTGGCTTGCGGGGGTGTGTAAGAGAATCAAATTAATCTTATTTAGCATTTTAATTTAATGTTATTTATTTAAATAAACTCAGTCAATGTTGTTCCTTATTTTATGCTGAATATGTGGCCTATAAGTTATGTTAGTGGCTTTATGGAGAGATTTTAGCAAATCTCTGAAACCGTCATATTTACTGTGTATAAGTAGGAAATCTCAATTTAATGAAAGATACAACTTCTACAACATATTCTCAACCTATAATTAATTGAGGAGAAGTATTTTGTGTGAGAAATTTTGTTGATTATTTGAGTTGTACACTAATACGTTCAGTCGAGATACTAAGGATGGTGTAATAAAGGAGGCACTTATTCTAGTAAAAAGAGGAATTTGTGGATGAGTTTAGCTGGAATTAACTTATGCCTCATAATGATTAGAGTTTAGCTGGAATTTGTTTCCATTTCTGCAGAAATATGCTGATATGCATTTGCTGCAGGCCAAACATACGAAGGATTGTCTTTATTGGAAGTTAAATGTTAGTGGTATTCTAGATCTCAAAGAAGCGATATCTTATAAATCTATGCTGCTACCTAAGATCCAATGGAGCAAACAACTTTAGAACCCTCACATTCCTCCTAGTCGTGCCTTGGTTGTTTGGCGATTGATCCACTGTAAGCTCCCTACATATGATTTTCTTAAAGCTAAAGGCAACTCCTTGGCGCCACAATGCCCACTCTGTTGTAACGAAGAGGATACAATACAACACTTATTTTTTGCTTGTGACTTTGCAATTAATATCTGGAACTGGTTATGCTTCTAGCTGGATTTTCATCCTAGGTACATATCCATTGAAGAATGGATGCATTTATGCTATAAGCCAGCATCACCCCAAGCGGTGGTTGTGGCTTCTGCGGCTGTCATAAATACTTTATTTGAGCTTTGGAATTCTTGAAATAGTATGAAACATATGAGGCTCGCTGCTAATGTTGTGAAGGAAAAAAATTAGATTATGCAGCAGGTTCAACTCTCCAGCAAGCTAACATCGAAAGCGAATTTCATTAACTTGCAAGAATTCACTCTCGTTAAAGCTTTTAAGGTTTCTATCGTTCCCCTTAAAGATCCTTGCATCAAGGAAGTCATTTAGAATCCCCCCTTATGGTTGACACAAATGTAACTGTGACGGCGCTTTCATCCACGATACGAATTTGGCCGGTGGAAGAGGAATTTTTAGATCTCACAATGGTAACTTTGTTTTAGCTTTTGTGGAGTAGCTTCATTGTGACTCTTCTATTCTTGCCGAGTTTGAGGCTATCATTAAAGCTTTGGTGATTGCGGACTCTCGGGGTTGATCTAAGCTTTAGATTGAAACCGACTCCGCATTGGTGGCCAAAGCTTTCACCAACCAATCTTTGGTTCCTTGGATATCCAAGAGGCGTTGGAGCTACTTTTTAGATCCTAATAGATTCACTAACCTTATTATTTCTCACATTTATAGAGAAGGAAATACATGTGTCGATTTTTTGGCAAATTTTGCGCTCGACATCAACTCTATCTCACTTTTTGATTCCATTCTTTTAGAGATTAAGATTGATTTTGTAAAGAATAAATTAGGCTTACTTTTCTTTAGATTTTCGTAATTGCTCAGACTAACTTGTTCCTCTTTTTGTACCAATTTCTTTATGGAATATATTTTGGCCTTAAAAAAAATAATTTCTAGACTTAAAATATGTTTTGGAAAAGAATAATTTAATTCGAGTTTGTGAGGTATAAGTTCTTCACATAAAAATAGATTAAAATGTGAAAAACTTAATTTTGGAAATTTCTAAAAAAAGAAAAAGAAAATATAAATAATATTTTGTTGGAATACTTTGAAGCATATATTGAAATAAAATACTCTAATTATTATGTTATTTTTTCAATAAAATAAAATGTAAAGTGGATAATATCATGTCTTCTTATTCTAACTTTGAAATAGAGTTGTTGACCAAATTTCAAGCATGAAATTAGTCTTTTTTTTTTATTTATTTATAAAGTATCATTTGCGTACAACTGTAACGATTAATTCTCAAGAAAAAAAAATTATAATAAGCAATAAAACTTTTTTTCAAAAGATTTAACATGCATACCCAAAACTGAATATTTATATATTTATATATTGATTAGTTAGTTAGTTACAAATATTTTACTTTTATATTTCTTCCTAAGTACATATCCATTGAGGAATGGATGCATTTATGCTATAAGCCAGCTTCTCCCCAAGCGGCGGTTGTGGCTTCTGCGGCTGTCATAAACACTTTATTTGAGTTTTGGAATTCTCGAAACAGTGTGAAACATATGAGGCTCGCTGCTAATGTTGTGAAGGAAAAAAATTTGATTATGCAGCAGGTTCAACTCTCCAGCAAGCTAACATCGAAAGCGAATTTCATTAACTTGCAAGAATTCACTCTCGTTAAAGCTTTTAAGGTTTCTATCGTTCCCCTTAAAGCTCCTTGCATCAAGGAAGTCATTTAGAATCCCCCCTTATGGTTGACACAAATGTAACTGTGACGGCGCTTTCATCCACGATACGAATTTGGCCGGTGGAAGAGGAATTTTTAGATCTCACAATGGTAACTTTGTTTTAACTTTTGTGGAGTAGCTTCATTGTGACTCTTCTATTCTTGCCGAGTTTGAGACTGTCATTAAAGCTTTGGTGATTGCGGACTCTCGGGGTTGATCTAAGCTTTAGATTGAAACCGACTCCGCATTGGTGGCCAAAGGTTTCACCAACTAATGTTTGGTTCCTTGGATATCCAAGAGGCGTTGGAGCTACTTTTTAGATCCTAATAGATTTACTAACCTTATTATTTCTCACATTTATAGAGAAGGAAATACATGTGTCGACTTTTTGGCAAATTTTGCGCTCGACATCAACTCTATCTCACTTTTTGATTCCATTCTTTTAGAGATTAAGAATGATTTTGTAAAGAATAAATTAGGCTTACTTTTCTTTAGATTTTCGTAATTGCTCAGACTAACTTGTTCCTCTTTTTGTACCAATTTCTTTATGGAGTATATTTTGGCCTTAAAAAAAAATAATTTCTAGACTTAAAATATGTTTTGGAAAAGAATAATTTAATTCGAGTTTGTGAGGTATAAGTTCTTCACATAAAAATAGATTAAAATGTGAAAAACTTAATTTTGGAAATTTCTAAAAAAAAAGAAAAAGAAAATATAAATTATATTTTGTTGGAATACTTTGAAGCATATATTGAAATAAAATACTCTAATTATTATGTTATTTTTTCAATAAAATAAAATGTAAAGTGGATAATATCATGTCTTCTTATTCTAACTTTGAAATAGAGTTGTTGACCAAATTTCAAGCATGAAATTAGTCTTTTTTTTATTTATTTATAAAGTATCATTTGCGTACAACTGTAACGATTAATTCTCAAGAAAAAATTATAATAAATAAAAAAACTTTTTTTCAAAAGATTTAACATGCATACCCAAAACTGAATATTTATATATTTATATATTGATTAGTTAGTAAGTTACAAATATTTTACTTTTATATTGCTTCCTAGGTACATATCCATTGAGGAATGGATGCATTTATGCTATAAGCCAGCTTCTCCCCAAGCGGTGGTTGTGGCTTCTGTGGCTGTCATAAACACTTTATTTGAGTTTTGGAATTCTCGAAACAGTGTGAAACATATGAGGCTCGCTGCTAATGTTGTGAAGGAAAAAAATTGGAATATGCAGCAGGTTCAACTCTCCAGCAAGCTAACATCGAAAGCGAATTTCATTAACTTGCAAGAATTCACTCTCGTTAAAGCTTTTAAGGTTTCTATCGTTCCCCTTAAAGCTCCTTGCATCAAGGAAGTCATTTAGAATCCCCCCTTATGGTTGACACAAATGTAACTGTGACGGCGCTTTCATCCACGATACGAATTTGGCCGGTGGAAGAGGAATTTTTAGATCTCACAATGGTAACTTTGTTTTAACTTTTGTGGAGTAGCTTCATTGTGACTCTTCTATTCTTGCCGAGTTTGAGGCTGTCATTAAAGCTTTGGTGATTGCGGACTCTCGGGGTTGATCTAAGCTTTAGATTGAAATCGACTCCGCATTGGTGGCCAAAGGTTTCACCAACCAATCTTTGGTTCCTTGGATATCCAAGAGGCGTTGGAGCTACTTTTTAGATCCTAATAGATTCACTAACCTTATTATTTCTCACATTTATAGAGAAGGAAATACATGTGTCGACTCTTTGACAAATTTTGCGCTCGACGTCAACTCTATCTCACTTTTTTATTCCATTCTTTTAGAGATTAAGAATGATTTTGTAAAGAATAAATTAGGCTTACTTTTCTTTAGATTTTTGTAATTGCTCAGACTAATTTGTTCCTCTTTTTGTACCAATTTCTTTATGGAATATATTTTGGCCTTAAAAAAAATAATTTCTAGACTTAAAATATATTTTGGAAAAGAATAATTTAATTTGAGTTTGTGAGGTATAAGTTCTTCACATAAAAATAGATTAAAATGTGAAAAACTTAATTTTAGAAATTTCAAAAAAAAAAAAAAAAAATATATAAATTATATTTTGTTGGAATACTTTGAAGCATATATTGAAATAAAATACTCTAATTATTATGTTATTTTTTCAATAAAATAAAATGTAAAGTGGATAATATCATGTCTTCTTATTCTAACTTTGAAATAGAGTTGTTGACCAAATTTCAAGCATGAAATTAGTCTTTTTTTTTATTTATTTATAAAGTATCATTTGCGTACAACTGTAACGATTAATTCTCAAGAAAAAAAAATTATAATAAGCAATAAAACTTTTTTTCAAAAGATTTAACATGCATACCCAAAACTGAATATTTATATATTTATATATTGATTAGTTAGTTAGTTACAAATATTTTACTTTTATATTGCTTCCTAAGTACATATCCATTGAGGAATGGATGCATTTATGCTATAAGCCAGCTTCTCCCCAAGCGGCGGTTGTGGCTTCTGCGGCTGTCATAAACACTTTATTTGAGTTTTGGAATTCTCGAAACAGTGTGAAACATATGAGGCTCGCTGCTAATGTTGTGAAGGAAAAAAATTTGATTATGCAGCAGGTTCAACTCTCCAGCAAGCTAACATCGAAAGCGAATTTCCTTAACTTGCAAGAATTCACTCTCGTTAAAGCTTTTAAGGTTTCTATCGTTCCCCTTAAAGCTCCTTGCATCAAGGAAGTCATTTAGAATCCCCCCTTATGGTTGACACAAATGTAACTGTGACGGTGCTTTCATCCACGATACGAATTTGGCCGGTGGAAGAGGAATTTTTAGATCACACAATGGTAACTTTGTTTTAACTTTTGTGGAGTAGCTTCATTGTGACTCTTCTATTCTTGCCGAGTTTGAGGTTGTCATTAAAGCTTTGGTGATTGCGGACTCTCGGGGTTGATCTAAGCTTTAGATTGAAACCGACTCCGCATTGGTGGCCAAAGGTTTCACCAACCAATGTTTGGTTCCTTGGATATCCAAGAGGCGTTGGAGCTACTTTTTAGATCCTAATAGATTTACTAACCTTATTATTTCTCACATTTATAGAGAAGGAAATACATGTGTCGACTTTTTGGCAAATTTTGCGCTCGACATCAACTCTATCTCACTTTTTGATTCCATTCTTTTAGAGATTAAGAATGATTTTGTAAAGAATAAATTAGGCTTACTTTTCTTTAGATTTTCGTAATTGCTCAGACTAACTTGTTCCTCTTTTTGTACCAATTTCTTTATGGAGTATATTTTGGCCTTAAAAAAAATAATTTCTAGACTTAAAATATGTTTTGGAAAAGAATAATTTAATTCGAGTTTGAGGTATAAGTTCTTCACATAAAAATATATTAAAATGTGAAAAACTTAATTTTGGAAATTTCTAAAAAAAAAAGAAAAAGAAAATATAAATTATATTTTGTTGGAATACTTTGAAGCATATATTGAAATAAAATACTCTAATTATTATGTTATTTTTTCAATAAAATAAAATGTAAAGTGGATAATATCATGTCTTCTTATTCTAACTTTGAAATAGAGTTGTTGACCAAATTTCAAGCATGAAATTAGTCTTTTTTTTATTTATTTATAAAGTATCATTTGCGTACAACTGTAACGATTAATTCTCAAGAAAAAAATTATAATAAATAAAAAAACTTTTTTTCAAAAGATTTAACATGCATACCCAAAACTGAATATTTATATATTTATATATTGATTAGTTAGTAAGTTACAAATATTTTACTTTTATATTGCTTCCTAGGTACATATCCATTGAGGAATGGATGCATTTATGCTATAAGCCAGCTTCTCCCCAAGCGGTGGTTGTGGCTTCTGCGGCTGTCATAAACACTTTATTTGAGTTTTGGAATTCTCGAAACAGTGTGAAACATATGAGGCTCGCTGCTAATGTTGTGAAGGAAAAAAATTGGAATATGCAGCAGGTTCAACTCTCCAGCAAGCTAACATCGAAAGCGAATTTCATTAACTTGCAAGAATTCACTCTCGTTAAAGCTTTTAAGGTTTCTATCGTTCCCCTTAAAGCTCCTTGCATCAAGGAAGTCATTTAGAATCCCCCCTTATGGTTGACACAAATGTAACTGTGACGGCGCTTTCATCCACGATACGAATTTGGCCGGTGGAAGAGGAATTTTTAGATCTCACAATGGTAACTTTGTTTTAACTTTTGTGGAGTAGCTTCATTGTGACTCTTCTATTCTTGCCGAGTTTGAGGCTGTCATTAAAGCTTTGGTGATTGCGGACTCTCGGGGTTGATCTAAGCTTTAGATTGAAATCGACTCCGCATTGGTGGCCAAAGGTTTCACCAACCAATCTTTGGTTCCTTGGATATCCAAGAGGCGTTGGAGCTACTTTTTAGATCCTAATAGATTCACTAACCTTATTATTTCTCACATTTATAGAGAAGGAAATACATGTATCGACTCTTTGACAAATTTTGCGCTCGACGTCAACTCTATCTCACTTTTTTATTCCATTCTTTTAGAGATTAAGAATGATTTTGTAAAGAATAAATTAGGCTTACTTTTCTTTAGATTTTTGTAATTGCTCAGACTAATTTGTTCCTCTTTTTGTACCAATTTCTTTATGGAATATATTTTGGCCTTAAAAAAAATAATTTCTAGACTTAAAATATATTTTGGAAAAGAATAATTTAATTTGAGTTTGTGAGGTATAAGTTCTTCACATAAAAATAGATTAAAATGTGAAAAGCTTAATTTTAGAAATTTCAAAAAAAAAAAAATATATAAATTATATTTTGTTGGAATACTTTGAAGCATATATTGAAATAAAATACTCTAATTATTATGTTATTTTTTCAATAAAATAAAATGTAAAGTGGATAATATCAATGTCTTCTTATTCTAACTTTGAAATAGAGTTGTTGATCAAATTTCAAACATGAAATTAGTCTCTTTTTTTTTTTTTTTAATTTATAAAGTATCATTTGCGTACAACTGTAACGATTATTTCTAAAAAAAAAAATTATAATAAATAATAGAACATTTTTTCAAAAGATTTAACATGCATATCGAAAACTGAATATTTATATATTTATATATTGATTAGTTAGTTAGTTACGAATATTTTACTTTTATATTTTTTATATTGCTTACTACAGTACCTTCTCTCACGCTTTACTAGTGAGTTTTCATTTTCCACGGTATCTATCTTTCATGGCTTATTGGTTTTTAATAAGTAATATTTTTTAAAATTATAATATTTGATTATTATTCTCTCAATAAGTAATACTAAAAAAAAATCTATCTCTCGTCCCGTAAAACAAAAATGTCTTTTCTATCAAAATTCATAAAAAAAAGGAATAAGTGAAAAAAAAAGTTTATAAATGTGTTTAGAACCCTTTAGTTGAGTTATTTTTTTATGTTTGGTCGCCGGACATATTCTTGGATTTGGTTTTTAACCTTTTCAAAAAAAAATTGTTCATTGGTTTTTTTCTTTCTTTTATAAAAGTTGTTCATACTAAAAATCAACACACAAAAACAACATCAAAACTATGTTATTTTTTTCTATATTTAAATAAGAGAAGTGCTATAATATTGACACTTAAATTTTCTACCCCATATTTACACCCTAATTATTTCAAATTATTTTCTTTGACACAAAAACCAAAACAAAAAGAATAATAAAAAAAACATATATATATATATATATATATATATATATATATATATATATATATATATATATATATATATATATATATATATATATATATATATATATATATATATATATATATATATATATATATATATATAGACACACACCGTGTGTGGTTATAACTTTTAGTGTCTTCATAACATTTCTCTTTAAATAAATAAAAATAATGTTAACTTATGTCTAACAATATAAGTTAAAGAAATTAATGATAAAACTTTCTTTTTAAAATTATGTTGTTTATATTTTTAAATTTTAAATTATTATATATTATTTAAGGATAAGTTTCTTTTTATTTTTATTTTATTTTTAAGGGGTCTCTTATAACATAAGTTAACAAAATTTTAAATAGACAATGTTCTGTTCTAGAATCAGTATGTTGATGGTGAGAAATTTTGATCGATGATGCTCATCTTTGATATGGTGGCGCGAGATAAACCTGCAAAGTTAGCATTTCGATGCTCAAATTAATTCAAAATTTAATATGTAGTAATAAATGGAGATAAAAAATGTACCTTGGATTTCATGTGTGATGGCTTTTATACGCCGGGTAGTTTTGAGTAGATCAGTATCAGGTTGAGTCTCCTCTTTTTGGGTCTTTGACAGACCTAAAACAATTTCCGCCAAGGCTTGTGGGGTGAAGATTAGTCAGGGAAGTCTTCTAAATTGTGTCCTGCTTTCAAGAATGACACTCCATTTCGGATAGAAGTGGAAACACATTGGATCAGTTACAAATGTAATGGGTGTTGAATTGAAAGAATGCTTTGCATTACTTTTCATTGAATGAGTATTACACTTTGTGTAATGAATGTTACAATACTAACAAATACAACACATTGTCGCGGTGAAATTTGGATATCAAGCTATTGATTAACTTGAATCTTAATTCATTTTGCAACTGAACTTTGATTTGTCCAAAGGAAGGGAAAAAGATCGAATTACCCACAATGCAATGCACATGCAAAGGTTAGAGAGTTATAGGTTCGGAGGTTGGTTAAACTTAGGGAAGGTGCTAGCATCCTAAGTTTCTGTAGTACTCTACAAGAACCTCTTATTTTATGTTGCTTATTGCTAAGGGTTATCTGCTTAAGGATGAGAGACCTAGTGGTTTATTTCTAAGTATACTCACCAAGACGTCGCATCTTGTGCCTACATACCCTGACGGGAATGGAATCAGAGTATCTGTAGTTCCCCTAAAGGATTTGAGGAGTTCTTTGACTGTGGTCAAAGTTCCTATGGGATAAAGGTAGTTGATTGATTGATTTTAGGAGAAAAGATGAGTTGTCATTTTAAGGGAGATTACTTGATTTAACCACCACAACTTTGTAGGAAAATAATCTTTGCATCGTCTTAAGAGAAGGGCTCAAGCACTCGGATTGTAAACAAGTATGCCTCTATCTCTCCTAAGGCAAAGTCCCTACATATTGATTGAATTGTTATGGGATAGGAGTTTTGTCTCGCTTAAGATGATTAATATCTTATTCTCTAATATGTTTGAATAGTTTGAATTGAGTTGTTGAATGTGTTTGTCTAAGTTGTAAAGATAAAAGGTCTTTCTTATGGGGTAGGTTCTAAACTTAGAAGATCGACTTGAATGGGATCAAGGATCAATGGGGAGTATGATGCAAATGAGATGCATACGCACGATTGTTTAGGTTATGTGCAGATTCTTCCTTTGGTCGCTATGCAATGCGATAAGATAAATGATGATAAATATAAATTGCAGTAAATAAAAGTTGCAGATAAAGTAAAACATACACAAACGCATGAAAGCGCTAAGTGAGTGAGAGTGAATAATGTGAGCGGAGCGGAGTGGGGACGCGAACGTGCACGATTAATTTTGATTGATTTGCAATGTTGATTCATTTTAAGGGAGAGATGATTTTGAAGAAAAGAGTTGAATTATTTAGGAGTTATATTATATCTTTTGGTGAGATTATTTTAAGAGAAATTATTTGATTATTTTTAGTGGGATTAAAATTATGGGATAAATTAAGTTTGGATAGAAATATTTTTAAATAAGTAGTGATTGTAAAAAAGGTATCTTTTAATTATTTATTTGGTAGATTTATTAAATAAAAGATATAGGTTTCTAATGTTGAATAAAAAGTTTTGGTTATTATTATTAGTAAATAAAAAAAAATTAAATAGATTATTATGAAATAGGTTTGATTAAAATGCAAATGATTCTAGTTATGAATAAAATAAGTTAATTTTAAAAGGATTTTGTTGAATAATTATTATAAAAAAAAAGTTATTATGAAAGGTTGATTAATTAAAAGGTTGTTAGAAAAAGATTAACTAAATAAACTTAATTATAAAAGGATTAGATTAAAAAGAATTATATTAAGTTAGAAAGTCAGACTAATGGGTTTATAAAAAAAAGGGAGATTAATTAAGAGGATTAATTAAAGGGTTAAAATTAGGATTAAATGGTGGTTAATTAAATGTTTGATTAAAATTAGTGATTAAATAAAATCTGATTAGTGGAGTTAACGGAGGATTAGTGGGCGGATGGTTGGGTGCGTTGGGGTGTACCGTGGGTATATAATATGGATTGCATGATAGTGATCAGAGTGTGATGGACGACTGTGGGTGCGTGGGCGTATGGTCCCCGCTGTGGACGTACACACATGAGATTACATCATACAAAATTAAAATTAAAGAAACCCTAATCCTAATTTCAATCCTCCGCCGTCTCCGTTTCGTCTTGCTCTCTCTCTCTCTCTCTCTCTCTCTCTCTCTCTCTCTCTCTCTCTCTCTCTCTCTCTCTCTCTCTCTCTCTCTCTCTCTCTCTCTCTCTCTCTCTCTCTCTCTCTCTCACGATCGCGCCGTCTTCTGCTTATCTCCTTCCTTTTCTCTTCTCCTTCTTCGATCCGTCATTTCTTCTTCTCTTCTATCTTGGCCGTTTCTTTTTCTTCTACGATTTCACCGTCCAATCTCCTACATAAACAAAATAAAAACAACAATTAGTCACAAATAACTCTTGGTTTTGTTGGATTTTTCGCAGGGGGGCTTCGGCGTAATGAGAGAGGAAGGACGGTGATTTTGCGATGGTGTTTTCCGACGGATGACGTCTGATGAGCGTGGTCGAGGGACGGAACAGGGGTGCGATGATGGCGATGCTCTCTTTAAAAAAGGATAAGTATTCTTCACGATTTTTCTAGGGTTTCGAATTGGGATTTCTGTGTCTGTTTGTGAATTCTGCGATTTTGTTCGGGTTCGGTGGATTTTCCTCTGGTGAATTCGTGTGGATGTTGGGTTTTGTGGATTTTTTGTTAGGGTTTCAAGTGTTGTTTGTCACTACTGTCGTTGTTCTTCTGCTAACGCCAGTTTTATAGGTTATATGAATTGATTATCCGTTTGAATGACGGGATTCCCGTATGATATGCATAGAAACTACTGATTCTTGATTCATTAATGCGTTTGAAAACATTCCTCTCCTTCTAATTTGACTGTGATGGCATATTGATGATTTTATATTTCTTATCAAAACCATGTTGATTTCGTATTAAGTGCCGCAAATATTTGTTGTTTCTGATCTGGGAAATGTTTAATTCTCGATATTTTCCGTTCTTGTTTTGACAATTCTGATTGTCCTTGATTTCTTTCTATCTTGACCGTGTTGGATTATGTTTGAAAACTTTCCTTGTTCAATTTGTTCACATTTGGAAGCTATTAACTCTCCATTATTTCCTTTTGTTAATTGGTGCAGGCTGAGTATTGGAAGAGGAATGGTAAGATTGAAACCACACATCTCATAATTACTATCATAGGAACACGAGGAGAAGGATTTGGCTATGTTAAAGAAAGAAACAAATCTGTTGGGACCCGTTTTGGACAGTCTGATATGCTGCTTTTGACATACGTGGTCCTCCACAATTGGTAGCTTAGGAAACCTAAGTCCAACAACACAAAGAAATGCCGGGAATGTCGATTTCTAAGAAAATGCTCTTTTGCCAAGAAAACACCATTTCACAATTGTAATAAATTTGTAAATTTGTATCATGTCATGGATCTTGAAATCATAGTGGATTTTAGATTGAATTTAAATTTCTAAACCTCCAAAAGTTCTTGTGTTATAATTTCTTTATGAAGTACCCTTGGATTTTAAGAACCTTGATCAATAATTCGTTCATGTGGAATTTGAATTTTAAGGTGAAACTTCAGGCTTTGAACTTGTTAACACATTTTGATCTTAACTTGTAAGAACAAATTCTCGAAATTTGTACCTCTTTCGATCTTGTAGTACATTTTGAATTTGACTATAGCATCAATACTTGGATTTTAATCACATGAGAATGGCCAAATCTTCTTGAGTGTTAAAATTGGAATGATGCTTTTAATTTTTATCATGACCATTAATCTTTGAAGGCCATTTGTAATGCTTTGAATTAATCACCAAATATCTTGGTACAACCCTCCTTGAGCTTTCGTATTTTGTGAGCTTGGATTTCAATGATAAACTTATAAATAGAAAAATCATTTTAATGCTTCAAAGTCGTATCAAGATGCTAAACTTTTAGATTTCTTGCACTTAACAATCCTGAATGGAAGTAAGAAACTTGAGTCTTATACGGTGATAAATAATGACACTTTTGGAATCCATCCTTGAATCTTGGAAGTGGAATTTACTATAAATCGCATGGAAATACTTCGTCACTAGGCCTCTTGAATAATGAAAACGTCGTAGTGCAATTCAAATAATCTTTTGTTAAAAATCAGTGCGTTCAAGAATGAGACCCTAGTATCTAGAAAGAAAACAAAATAGCTTGAAAGTTGATGTTTCCTTTAAAATTCTCGGTAACAACCTACTTCATAAAACAAAATAAACAACTAGTTAAACAGTTAGCTAAAGTAGGAATGATGGACTTAAATAAAATGCAAAAAACAAGCGCGAGGAGGTGGGATTATAAGGTCAAAAATTAGGGTGTGACACACATCCTTATATACAAAGGATTGACAATGATTGAGTAAACTAACAAACTCAACCAAATGCATAACAAACTATATCAACTGAAAGCTAACTAGATATTTTACAAGAGTAAACCTACTGAACTCTAATACTTCCCCACAAGGTCAAGGTGGTGGAAGCATGACCACATTGAGCTTATTCCTTAGGTATTGAAATGTAGTTGTAGCGGTGAGAATCGTGATACCAAGTTATTGATTAACTTGAATCTTAATTCTTAAAATTCACAACCGGACTTCGATTTATCCAAAGGAAAGGTTAAAGAAAGAAAGACCTTTTGCGCGATCTAACAACAACGCTTACAAATCGAGGACCGGGGGTTGGTTATGCTTAGGGTAGATATTTTACATCCTAAACATCTGTAGTACTCTACAGGAACCTTTTGTATGTTTGTATGCTATAAGTGCTAAATGTTTGCTATGGTTTGGAATTGGGTATAAGGTTAGGGTGTAGGTAAAGACCTAAGGATAGTTCTAAGTTTGCTCGCAAAGATATCGCATCCTCGGCCTACGTATCCTAACTAGGATAGAATCAGAGCAACCGTAATTCACCTCACCGAGGGATAAAGAACTCTTGATTATAATCAAGGTTCAAAGGGGAACAAACATAACACTGCTTGTGTAGAGTTTAACAAAACTCTCTAATCTAAATTGTACACTCAAGATAGGGGAGTAAGTAATCATCACCATGATTCTTATATAGAGTTTAATAAACTCTACCTAATTCTATGTTGTAAGACCAATTGGTTCTATCCATACCAAAAGGAGAAAGGAGGCTCTATCTAGGCCTACAAGGATTAAGAACTCTAAACCTAAGTTCTACAGGGTAAATCCAATTGGTCCTATCCAGAGCAAAAGGAGGGGAAGGTTGATCATCAAGATATTGCATCTTGTGCCTACGTATTCTCATTATCCAATGAGAAATCATAGCGTCCGTAGTTTGGGAACGACTAAGGAACGAGGACTAATTGGTTCTATCCAGACCAAAAGGTGGGAGAAGGCTCTTTCCAGGCCTACAAAGGATTAAGAACTCTAAACCTAAGTTATAAAGGGTAAGTCCAATTGGTTCTATCCAGACCAAAAGGAGGAGTGAGGCTTTATCCAGACCTATGGGGGTAATGAGCTATCTAGAACCCAGGGGTCAATAGAGAGACTTTTCTTTGGAAGGGGAAAAATGAGGCAACATGGATGAGAACTAAAAAGTTCCATCACTTGGGGAATAACTTAACAAAGCATAAACATTCAAACATGATGAATATATATGAGGTATGGTTACAACCAAGAGCATGCAAGCATATGACAATATCAAACAAAGATTTCAATCAAGGTAAATGATTACAACCTGTCGCTACTGCGAAAATCGGCGCCGGCTAAACAGAAGAGTCGCCACCGTGCGTTATTTATCCCGAAGGAGGGAAAGGAAACGCTCGAAGTAAACCTACCGCAAAGACGGGAAAGGAATGGTCATCGCAACCAAATCCTGGATTCGGGAGTCGGTTACGCAAGGGGAAGGTATTAGCACCCCTCACGTCCGTCGTACTCGACGGGATCCATGCTTGCTTGGTTTGTCTAAAGGATGCAAAAGCAATCTATCTACGGCTGCTAAATCTAAACGGAAAGAAACTGACTCGATAGAGCGTCGCACTCTATGCCTACGTATTCTCAAGAGAGAAAGTCAGAGTCATCGTAGTTCGGGAAACTACAGGGAATTGGCTCGCCAAGACTTTGCGTCTTGTGCCTACGTACTTCCACACAACGTGAAATATTAGAGCTTACGTAGTTCAGGCTAACTACGGCTAAACAGGGTGTTCTCAATCACACAGGGGTGAGAAATTAAGTTGGCTTTAGAGGTACGGGAACCTACGGAACTTAGAACTACGGTCTGGTCTCGATTGCGCTCGGGCAAGAGAAAGGGAAACATCAGTCGTCAGCGGGAAAGTCTCGATCGCACGACAGCGAGAGAACAGAGAAGTTAGTTGTTAGTGTGCTTGCTAGGATATCGCATCATATGCCTACATATTCTCATTCGCTATGAGAAATCAGAGCAGCTGTAGTTCAGCCAAATACAGCAAAACGGTCTCGATTACACGGAAGCAAGAGAAAAGAACTCGATCGCCAAGATGCGAGAGAAAAAAGGGTCGAAACGGGACGCACACGCAAAGTCCTAAACGTAAGGAGCGAATGCGTCGCACATCACCCAAAGGGTGCTATACTAAACATCCAGGTTACGTGAGGGAAACCCTCCCGTAACCCTTTCCCACGTATCTAACGCTCTCACAACACTCGAAGGTTGCATAAAGGAAAGAAAGAAATGAAATAAAAACAATGCTGTTGAACAGAGATGGTTCCGTTGATCTTTGACTTTTTGCGTGCAAGCTTCATCTTCGTGCTTGTCTTCTTTGATGCTTGATGGTGATCTTCTGAACCATAACCAGTGTGACGCTGACCCGTCAAAATTCTTCTTACAAAAGGAAACTGAAATGAAAAAGGTCCCCTAACAAGTGGACATTTAATTCTACTTCTAAAGGAAAGGAAAAAGTCCCCTAACAAGTGGACATGAAATTCTACTTCTAAAAGTGTAAAATAAACTCCTAATAGAAACTATATCCTAAAAGAAAATTATAAAAAATTGCACATGGAAAATTACAATGTAAAATCCTATACAATATTCTAAACTATACTATAATATTCCTATAATATTCCTAAGAAAAGTATTTAAGAAAAATATTACAAAGGAATTAAAATACAAAAAATTCTTTACAAAGAAAAGAAATTAAAATAATGCTGCCAGGGAGTGTAAACAGTTCAGGGGAGGGTAAACCAGCTAGGAAAGCACAAATATTTGGGCCCAGCCCAACATCACTTGCAGCCAAAAACGGAGGGGGCGCGATAAGGAAAAGAGAGGGTGTAGCAGCCTATGAAGGGCCCAGCCCAACAACTCCAAAAAAAAAGACAACGGATAGTGGCAAAAAACCGGTTGGGCCCTCTGGCCCACTCACTCGGACCTTCCCTCTTCCCCCAGTTCTCACGTTCTCATTCTCTCTTCTCTCTGAAACAGAAACCCTAGATTCAAACTTCTTTCTCTCTATCAGCTTCCGCCGCCATCACTCTTCCCTTTCCTTACTCCGTCTTTCACAACTTTAACTAAACCTCTCCCTCTCCCAACTTTGTTTCCTTCAAACATGATCATCATCTGAACTTAGAAACTCGGATACAGGAGTTAATGGAAAAAAGGAATTCTGTTGAAGATTTGAAGAATTCTTGAAGAATCTATGAATGCTGTGATGAACATATGAGGAATCTCGCTGAAAAATTGTTGAAGATTGGTGAATCTTGACGTTGCTGGAAAACGAGTATGAAAATGATGAGCACAAATTGAAGATCTGGACAAAAGAAGTTATGGTGTTGACGAAGATACGAAGAACACGGACGAAGGTTGATGCGATCTGGACCAAGAGTAGAAGATCTGGATGAACACGGATGGATCTTAGATGAAGACCTTGAAGGTTGATGTATGAAGTTCGTTGTGGATGTTTCGCGTTCGTAAATGGAGATCATCGAAGGTTGAAGATTGTGGAGATCTGTTGAGAAGCTTGAAGAGGCGTCCGAATCTGGAAAACTCAACGACGAACATCATGAAGATCGATGAAGATCTTGAGGATTCTGGAAACTCTGGGAGAAACGATGAACATCGGTGAAGTTCTCTGATGAAGAATTGATGAACATATGAATGTCTTGATGAAGATCTGGATGAAGATCTTGGTGTGTTTTTGCAGTTTCCGGCGAGCCTCCGGCGACGGTTGCGGTGGCCGGAGGTGGTTGCATGGCCGGCGGCAGGGTCTCCGGCGAGGCTTTGGTAGTGGGATACAGCTGGCGAGCATGCATGCAAGGAAGAGTTTGGTGAGGACGTGTGGCGTGAGGGAGAGGGAGAGAGGAGGACGTGTGGCAAGCTGGAAAGGTGGCAGAGAGAGAGAGAGAGTGTGATACGTGGCAGCAATGGGAGAGTGGAAAAAATGAGGTGGCGGGTTCTGAGTGAATGAAAAGTGAGGTGGAAGAGAGAGAAATAGACATGTGGTGGCCTTATATACGGACAAGTGGCATTTTGGACTTGGGCCCACGAATTGGACACCTGGCCCACTAAAATTAATGACTCTGATTAAAACTGATTAACAACTAAGACCCCATTAAAATCAAAATTAAGACTCTAATGATCATTAAAACTCCAATAATACTCATTTAACTCTAAAACGGAAATTAAATGCTAGGTAATTAAAAACACTAATTAATTCTCCTAGTTAATCCTAGTTAAAAAAAGATTAAAACCTAATTAGCCTCTATGAATTAAATCTAAAAACATTAACTTCAATTAACCCTATTAAAAAAAACCAATTGAATATCTAAAAACAAAATCTATTTAAAAGTATTAAAAAAAAGAAATATCTATTTAAAAATCTAAAAAAACTATTAAATTTTATAAGAAAATATTAAAAATACCTATTTAATATCTAGAAAAACTCCAATAAATCTATTAAAATCTATTAAAAATCCAGAAAATAAAAGGGAAAATTCTAAAAATGTCAGGAAGCCAATTAAATCGATTAGAGCACAAATACGCGATTACAGCGAAATAAGCGGTAAAAACCGGGCACCGAGATGGCTTGAAAACATAGGGAACGAGCACCAATTCTAAAAAAAAAATCCTCGTATTGGCCTGAAATGCATGAAACGCCAGGGGAGGCTATAATCCCGATAAAGTCAATCTGACTGAAAAAATGCAATGTATGCGGTATGTGAATGCGAATGCAAAATGCGTCGAAACATAAACCAGATGTGGAAACCGGTTGGTCAAATTTTGGGGTGCAACAGCTGCCCCTATTCAAACGGCTTGGACCCGACTGGGTGAAGAGCGAACGACCTTCAAACATTCGAGGTACGACACGATTGAATATCAAAGAAACCCTAAAATTTGCCAACCATGGAGATAAACTGCAAAATTGCTTGGGGAACGACATCCACCAACTGAACCTGGTTGTTACGGCAACAACTGATTCAACGTCTGATAATAACTCTGATTTCAACTTCAACCACTTATGTAACACCACAGGTACCGAACACCTCCGTCCACAACTGGACTAATCTTGTCAATACAAGAAGAGAAACAAATTTGTCAAATCACAACTAGACACCAATCGGTCCACGTCAGGACTCACATTTCGTCAACCCGAAGAAATCCCGGCGACTTCGCTGGGGAAACATTGCTGTCTAGTCACACGAAACTCCATCCGCCTATCCATACGGGCAGATCATCTGTCTAAACACAGGAAACT
This sequence comes from Lathyrus sativus, assembly GCA_963859935.3. Lineage (NCBI taxonomy): Eukaryota > Viridiplantae > Streptophyta > Magnoliopsida > Fabales > Fabaceae > Lathyrus > Lathyrus sativus. The sequence goes on from OZ012737.1 coordinate 188,151,837, forward strand.
CTGTTTATCTCTGCAGTAGCTAACTACGTTGGTCCCAACCCACAAACGACTTTGAGGAAGACTCTACTGGGGACAGTAATATTTTGTCAACACGAGGAAATCACGGCGACTTCATTGGGGAAAGTACTTTTGTCAAATATCGAAACACAACTCACATACTCTGTCTATCACGGGAGAATCATCTATCTGGATACCGGAAAGTTCATCCGTCTGCTTCCTATAGGAAAAGTCATCCGCCTGATTCATACAGGAAAAGGTCATCCGCCTGCTTCATACAGGAAAAGGTCATCTGCCTGCTTCATACGGGAAACTCCATCTGCCTGATTCATACAGGAAAAGTTCGTCCGCCTGCTTCATACGAGAAAATTCATCTGCCTGATTCATACAGGAAAAGTTCGTCCGCTTGCTTCACACGGGAAAATTCATCTGCCTGATTCATACAGGAAAAGGTCATCCGCCTGCTTCATACGAGAAAGTTCATCTGCCTGATTCTTACAGGAAAAGGTCATCCGCCTGTTTCATATGGGAAAATACATCTTGGATATAGCTTCCTTGCCTATTCTTGGTAGTAGCTAACTCCACTGGGGATATTCTGAAAATAACTGCCCGACACTCGTTACGACAGCAAGTGACCACTTCTGAAATTTTGATTTATGAAACCCTATGACGCTGACGGAACAGCAAACTTGAAGAAAAACACTCCGTTGGTCGGATAAGAGCAACTTCAACCAGTAACTCTGTGGGGGATAATAACAAGAATTGTATCATCACATGTCTCACAGCGAGACTTCGAATATCTGGAAATAGATCCGAGATAGAACCCCATACTCCTGCTGAGAAAACACGCCTGAAAGCAAAAGGTTAACCAACCTGATTTATGTTTCTCAATGCATATGTTTGAAAATGATGCAATGCCCCATACGACATGTAGATGCTATGTATTTGTATGAAAATGCAATGCCCCATACGGCATGGAGATGCTATGTGTTTGTATAGATGCAAACATGATAATATATGCAAATGCAAATGCAGGTTCGAGCTGCCAGAGAACGCCAGGTCTAAAGCCGCTTGGCAAAATAAATGCCGAAGGCAAAGTCAACTCCACTGAGGGGTACCGAGCATCATAGAATCATCTCAGCAAAATAAATGCTGGAAAAGTGAGACCAACATCCATGGGGAAGAAACAATCCTGCTGAGGGATGGCTCGCAAATTCATCGTTACGAACTCTGTAGAGGATGATCAACCTGACAGAGGAATGATAACCTGCCGGAGGAGGGAATGACGACCCTGCACGAGGATTCCCTTTCTAAACCCTTGACAACCTGATTGTACTCTGTGGGGCTTACCCAAACTGAGGTTAATTGTGCACGGCTCACTGCTGAGAATGCCCCTGCCGTCAGGTCTATGCATTCTGACCTGCTGAGGATACTCCTGATCCTATTCTGAGGAGGAATAACTGCGATCTCAACTATTTTGGGGACAATACGTGACTTCTATCTGCCGAGGAGCGTAATCCTGATTTAACATTAATCGGGAAACCGGTATCAATCGAGCTTTGTATCGAGGAACGTGACACCATGCGAGCCACTGGGAATTATCGTGTCGGGTGTTTTTAGGCTTTTTCTAGTTTACGGATGAAAATAGGTTATTAACAAAATGGTTTTAAAGGGAAAATACTAGACGGGGCTAGCATTCAAAGATGGACTACCAGGCGAGAACTGATAGCAAAAATAGGTTAGGTTATCGGACGAGAATGGATTTACGGTTGGAGCATCAGACGAGGCTGACCGGATGATAGGTTAAGGAAAGGATGACCAGACGGGGCTGGTTTGGAAGCTGACATGCACCAGACGAGAACTGATGCAACATATAGGTTAAAAAGACGGTGACCAAATGAGGCTGGTTGAAAACTAACATACACCAGACGAGAACTGATGTTTACGGAAAGGTTGGCCAGACAATAACTGGTTAAAAGATAACAGGTACCAGACGAGAACTAGTATTTACGGAAAGGTAGACCAGACGAGAACTGGTTACCGGTTTGCCAGGCGAGAACTGGGCTTTGGAAATGGCAATGTTACAAGGTTCTTTCAAGTAACATGTTTAAACTGTAGGATAATGATCCAATGACGACAAGGTTTTTTTCGAAGTTTCAGGTTTTTTGATGAGGGTAATGACACGATTCCCCGATACTCAACTCTTGTTGGGGTGATCAAACTTGCTTGAACAACTTGCCCCAGTGCAACTCAACTTGCTCCAATCCAACTCTTGGGAGACTCACTCTGAACAGAAAGCAGCTTGCTACAATACAACCTTGAGATGGCTTGCCCCGGTATCTGTACGACAAAAGGATTCAACCTCAATTAACCAACTCTCAGCATGGTTGGTTTCAATATACTTCTGAAGTGACTTGCCCTTGAACGAGCGTTGAGCGACTTAACCTGCCCTGATCACACACTAGAATGATCTATCCTCAAATCACAGCCTTCTGGATAATTGCCCCTGATTGGCTCTCGAGAAGATTCACTTCTGATCAACTGCTTCTCAAGTAAACTGCCCCATAATCAACTGCTGCTTCGGGACTTGTCCTCAGACCAACTGATTCTGAACTCACTGAAAGTCAATGCCCCAGATTCACAGGATTTCACAACATACACCATTCTGATCTAGACTGCTGAATTATTCAGTCTTGTTCGATTATTCCCTGTTGGAATTTCCTTCCTGTCAACTACTGACCTGCAAATAAAATTGTTTATTCCCGAATGGTAATTTTAATGCAGTGCTCTTGCAGATTTTGAAAAAATTGTGCTGTCACTCATTTACGTGTCATGATAGTGAGTGACAAATGAACCAGAGTTCAAATGTAGTACTGATTTGATTCGTGAAAAAAAATACAACAAGGATATGACTAGCAAATCAAGAAGGAGTCAGGTTACTCAACCTTATCGTAATGCGCTTTCAGAATAATCCCTACCTCAATTAGGTCTTTTAAGGGCTGTATCGTGGTCGGGTTCACGGTTCGTGAAACAAAGGACATTTGGCTCAAATTATGATTTGTACCCACCCCTCCTACGTGATTATCTCCGATCCTAAAGTTCAGTTAACTTGGCTCAAGCGCTCGCCTCTTCGAGAGGTATGTTGAATATTGAGACCAGTGGTTAAAGAATTCACAAGGTTTTCGGAGTGACAGTTACTCCTTTTCGTTTTTGGTGTCTGTATCTACACGAGTTTGTCCTTGTTCGAGGATTTTTATTTTTATATCCTTTCTTTTTCATCCTTTTGATTCCCTAATTTTTGCCTGGACTGACTCCTTTTGAGTTCTTTTCGATTTTTTCTTTTGAAGTCCAGCGGGATGCCCTAATTTTTGCCTAAGTATTAGCTTTCCAGCTTTTTTCCATTTCTTAGCGGGCTTTCTTATTTCTTTCTCTTTTTTTTCTTGGAACAAGTCGTGCGACACTGGTTATCTTGATTGCTCCGAAAGGATTGCAACTGTCTCACTCCTGCTTGGCGAGGTTTAACCATTGTGGTGGACGAGGTATGACCTCTGGGGAAAAACAAGATGTGATTGGTCCTCGAAAGGCAACACTCCTCTATAAGACTTGAACGCTCGATCAAGCTAACTGACAACTACCCTGCCCCGGGTTAAGATGTGAGGGTTTAAAAGTCCGAAAAAACTTCTACTTCTTGGCTCGAAGTGGTTAACAAGGGACTAACTCCTTATATCTCCAGTGTTTAGGGATTTGAAACAATGCCTTGTACGTCATCGGCAAGGTTTTATCTGAAAGCATACGATCATCGGTTATGAGTATTCAGTTTCGTCATCCTCCCTCCAATCTTTGCTAATCATAGTGATAAAGTGGAGTGAATAAAATGCAAGTGTCAGTGCAATGCAATAAATGAGCGACAACGACATGATTAATTCAGAAAAATGCATAGTCACTTTATCAATATTACCATTCGAAACAAACAATGTTTAGCAGCAAGTAGTAACTAACAGAAAAGAAATTACAAATGCTAATGATAAAAGCCTGAGGACTGCCAATGCTGAGGGCGCCTGCCTGCCTGGACCACTGACTTCTTGCAAATAAAACTCTGCATCTACGAGCTTAGGCAGTTGAGAAATTGTCATGCACAACCAAAACTCCTTCTGGAAAGGAAATGCACCCTTTATCGATCAACTGTTGCACTTTTGCCTGAAAAGCTTTACAATCTTCAGTTGAATGCTCTGGAGATCCACCGTGGTATCCACACTGAGCGTGGGGATCGTACCCAGGAGGGTCAGGTTCTGGCACAGGCTTAAGAGCTTTAGGTTCCACCAAAGAATTCTGGATCAAATGTGGCAGAATATGGCTATACGGCATAGGCACTAGGTGAGAAGGAGCATTCCTCTGTTCCAAGTTGTTACGAGGCCTGTTCGGATTTGGGCGCGGATTCTGATAACTTCGGCCACGAGTTCGCTGATTCGCAAAAAAAGCGACATAAAGTTCTGGATATGGTGCCCTGGGCGCAATTGTCTGTCCTGCATAACAAGACACAGAAGATGAAGAACCAACAGATTTCACTGATTCATCTCGAGGATACTCAACATCTGGCATGATTGCATTGATCACAACTCCTTCTTCAGTTTGGTAGCTACAAAGAGATTCAGTTTCACTAGCCTGACCGCCCAAAACAATCTGAATTTTCCCAATTTTTACGGCATGCTCGATGCGTTCTCCTAATCTTACCAATTCAGAGAAATTTGGCGCATTTACAAGCATTATTTCGAAGTGCGGGCTCTCTAGGGAGTCTACAAACATGCCCATCAACTCTCGGTCTAGAAGCGGTGGGTGCACTCTGGCAGCAAATTCTCTCCATCTCTGAACATACTTCCTGAAGGGTTCATTGTTCTCTTGAGACAATTCCTGCAGCTGCATGTGACTAGGAGCCATGTCTAGGTTATAATCATACTGTTTCAGAAAAGCTCTGGCTAAATCCATCCATGATCGAATCTGATTACTCTCTAACTGCATATACCAACTCAGAGATGCCCCAGTCAGACTATTCTGAAAGCAGTGAATCATCAACTTGTCATTTTTCACAAACGAAGTCATTCTTCGGCAGAACATCACCAAATGTTGCTTCGGACAGCTATCTCCTCTGTACTTCTCAAATCTCGGCGCTTTGAACTTAGGAGGCAATACCAGGCCAGGAACCAAACACATGTCTGCAGCATTGAGGTTAACAGCATCTTTAACTTTCAAGGCTTTCACTCCTTCTTCCAACACTTGGAGCCTTCTAGCATACTCAAGAGCTCTTGGGTCTTCAGTCCTAGCTACCGGGATCTCTCTTCGGATATTCGGCCCAGGGAAGACAACACCTTGATTGTTGATAAGAGGAGGGCGTTCATTTCGGACAATAAACTGCTCACATCGATCCTGGTTCCTAGCAGGAGGCTGCACAAACTGGTCTGCAGTAAGGTTGTTCAGTTGCGGAAAGTCTTCCTCGGACGTAGAACCATACAGAGGATTAGTCGTCATAGTGAAACCTAACAAGGTGTTAGCAAAGTGGAAGTTTCTCTCAGACATAGCTACCAATAACCCTCAACTGACTTCACTGCTCGATTCTGCTCAAATCCGTTTCAACCCCTTGGTCATCTTCTAACAATCAATAGTTGCTTAGGCCAAACACCGGATAATCACCTTCAGAATCAAAACAACGGCTGGATCAGACTCTGGCTAGCTGGAGGATGATATACAATATGATGCAAGCAATGTGCATGCAAAGCAATATGCAGCAAACACGGGATCACAGCCCCCACAAATCTCTGAATACTGCTGCGCTGCTGACTGAGTACGTTCGCTCTGAAGAGAAGACCAAAATATCGGGTTGGCTGGAAGTTAAGTTCCCTGCAAAAACCCTCCCACTCACGGGTATGAACCTAATCTGACAAGGTACAGCATCCTATACGGGTATCAACGTCACAGACTTTCAAGAGCAATGATACGATACCCAGAAGGTGTGGCATCATCATCCCTTGAAGCGGCCTCACTTAGTCGAATTCCCAATTGATAGGTTCCCAGAGTCGACAATCCTCGGGTCAAACAACTTTTCGAGCCCTAAGGGCCAGGCAAGAAGCATCAAAGAGAATCTCGTTCGAGCGTAAATTTCGCGGCTAGCTGGTGCGAGCTAAGCAAGCAGGCTAACCACTACTTTCTACTTCTAAGTCTATGTGTGTACTCGAGCCTGGGTTTTGGCTTCTCTCTCAAAGGAACAACCACCCAACAGCACAACAACAACAGATAATAACACAGTGCGGAAATTGTAAATACAGCAAAATACAACATACAATGCACAAAAGTAAACATCCAAAGACAAACAAACAAACGCTAGGATTGACTCGCATAGGGGACGTTGCATCCCCAGCAGAGTCGCCAGCTATCGCTACTGCGAAAATCGGCGCCGGCTAAACAGAAGAGTCGCCACCGTGCGTTATTTATCCCGAAGGAGGGAAAGGAAATGCTCGAAGTAAACCTACCGCAAAGACGGGAAAGGAATGGTCATCGCAACCAAATCCTGGATTCGGGAGTCAGTTACGCAAGGGGAAGGTATTAGCACCCCTCACGTCCGTCGTACTCGACGGGATCCACGCTTGCTTGGTTTGTCTAAAGGATGCAAAAGCAATCTATCTACGGCTGCTAAATCTAAACGGAAAGAAACTGACTCGATAGAGCGTCGCACTCTATGCCTACGTATTCTCAAGAGAGAAAGTCAGAGTCATCATAGTTCGGGAAACTACAGGGAATTGGCTCGCCAAGACTTCGCGTCTTGTGCCTACGTACTTCCACACAGCGTGAAAGATTAGAGCTTACGTAGTTCAGGCTAACTACGGCTAAACAGGGTGTTCTCAATCACACAGGGGTGAGAAATTAAGTTGGCTTTAGAGGTACGGGAAGCTACGGAACTTAGAACTACGGTCTGGTCTCGATTGCGCTCGGGCAAGAGAAAGGGAAACATCAGTCGTCAGCGGGAAAGTCTCGATCGCACGGCAGCGAGAGAACAGAGAAGTTAGTTGTTAGTGTGCTTGCTAGGATATCGCATCCTATGCCTACATATTCTCATTCGCTATGAGAAATCAGAGCAGCTGTAGTTCAGCTAAATACAGCAAAACGGTCTCGATTACACGGAAGCAAGAGAAAAGAACTCGATCGCCAAGATGCGAGAGAAAAAAGGGTCGAAACGGGACGCACACGCAAAGTCCTAAACGTAAGGAGCGAATGCGTCGCACATCACCCAAAGGGTGCTATACTAAACATCCAGGTTACGTGAGGGAAACCCTCCCGTAACCCTTTCCCACGTATCTAACGCTCTCACAACACTCGAAGGTTGCATAAAGGAAAGAAAGAAATGAAATAAAAACAATGCTGTTGAACAGAGATGGTTCCGTTGGTCTTTGACTTTTTGCGTGCAAGCTTCATCTTCGTGCTTGTCTTCTTTGATGCTTGATGGTGATCTTCTGAACCATAACCAGTGTGACGCTGACCCGTCAAAATTCTTCTTACAAAAGGAAACTGAAATGAAAAAGGTCCCCTAACAAGTGGACATTTAATTCTACTTCTAAAGGAAAGGAAAAAGTCCCCTAACAAGTGGACATGAAATTCTACTTCTAAAAGTGTAAAATAAACTCCTAATAGAAACTATATCCTAAAAGAAAATTATAAAAAATTGCACATGGAAAATTACAATGTAAAATCCTATACAATATTCTAAACTATACTATAATATTCCTAAGAAAAGTATTTAAGAAAAATATTACAAAGGAATTAAAATACAAAAAATTCTTTACAAAGAAAAGAAATTAAAATAATGCTGCCAGGGAGTGTAAACAGTTCAGGGGAGGGTAAACCAGCTAGGAAAGCACAAATATTTGGGCCCAGCCCAACATCACTTGCAGCCAAAAACGGAGGGGGCGCGATAAGGAAAAGAGAGGGTGTAGCAGCCTATGAAGGGCCCAGCCCAACAACTCCAAAAAAAAGACAACGGATAGTGGCAAAAAACCGGTTGGGCCCTCTGGCCCACTCACTCGGACCTTCCCTCTTCCCCCAGTTCTCACGTTCTCATTCTCTCTTCTCTCTGAAACAAAAACCCTAGATTCAAACTTCTTTCTCTCTATCAGCTTCCGCCGCCGTCACTCTTCCCTTTCCTTACTCCGTCTTTCACAACTTTAACTAAACCTCTCCCTCTCCCAACTTTGTTTCCTTCAAACATGATCATCATCTGAACTTAGAAACTCGGATACGGGAGTTAATGGAAAAAAGGAATTTTGTTGAAGATTTGAAGAATTCTTGAAGAATCTATGAATGCTGTGATGAACATATGAGGAATCTCGCTGAAAAATTGTTGAAGATTGGTGAATCTTGACGTTGCTGGAAAACGAGTATGAAAATGATGAGCACAAATTGAAGATCTGGACAAAAGAAGTTATGGTGTTGACGAAGATACGAAGAACACGGACGAAGGTTGATGCGATCTGGACCAAGAGTCGAAGATCTGGATGAACACGGATGGATCTTAGATGAAGACCTTGAAGGTTGATGTATGAAGTTCGTTGTGGATGTTTCGCGTTCGTAAATGGAGATCATCGAAGGTTGAAGACTGTGGAGATCTGTTGAGAAGCTTGAAGAGGCGTGCGAATCTGGAAAACTCAACGACGAACATCATGAAGATCGATGAAGATCTTGAGGATTCTGGAAACTCTGGGAGAAACGATGAACATCGGTGAAGTTCTCTGATGAAGAATTGATGAACATATGAATGTCTTGATGAAGATCTGGATGAAGATCTTGGTGTGTTTTTGCAGTTTCCGGCGAGCCTCCGGCGACGGTTGCGGTGGCCGGAGGTGGTTGCATGGCCGACGGCAGGGTCTCCGGCGAGGCTTTGGTAGTGGGATACAGCTGGCGAGCATGCATGCAAGGAAGAGTTTGGTGAGGACGTGTGGCGTGAGGGAGAGGGAGAGAGGAGGACGTGTGGCAAGCTGGAAAGGTGGCAGAGAGAGAGAGAGTGTGATACGTGGCAGCAATGGGAGAGTGGAAAAAATGAGGTGGCGGGTTCTGAGTGAATGAAAAGTGAGGTGGAAGAGAGAGAAATAGACATGTGGTGGCCTTATATACGGACAAGTGGCATTTTGGACTTGGGCCCACGAATTGGACACCTGGCCCACTAAAATTAATGACTCTGATTAAAACTGATTAACAACTAAGACCCTATTAAAATCACAATTAAGACTCTAATGATCATTAAAACTCCAATAATACTCATTTAACTCTAAAACGGAAATTAAATGCTAGGTAATTAAAAACACTAATTAATTCTCCTAGTTAATCCTAGTTAAAAAAAGATTAAAACCTAATTAGCCTCTATGAATTAAATCTAAAAACATTAACTTCAATTAACCCTATTAAAAAAAACCAATTGAATATCTAAAAACAAAATCTATTTAAAAGTATTAAAAAAAAGAAATATCTATTTAAAAATCTAAAAAAACTATTAAAATTTATAAGAAAATATTAAAAATACCTATTTAATATCTAGAAAAACTCCAATAAATCTATTAAAATCTATTAAAAATCCAGAAAATAAAAGGGAAAATTCTAAATATACCAGGAAGCCAATTAAATCGATTAGAGCACAAATACGCGATTACAGCGAAATAAGCGGTAAAAACCGGGCACCGAGATGGCCTGAAACCGGTTGGTCAAATTTTGGGGTGCAACACAACTAAAAATGCACAAAGATATTGCAATATCATGAAGGGGTTCTTACAAGACCAACATAAGAGGTAAAAACCACTTGAAACATCTTGACAAAGATGAAGGGGAATGAGGTAACAACCACATGTTTAAATGCAAACAAGTTTAAATGCAAGCAAGTCACAACTTGAGGCAAGTGTGTCATAGATTTTAAAAGATGTCAAATGTAACAACATGAGACCAATAATCATGCATTGATGACAAACAAGTACAAGTAGGCATACAAGAAGTGTTACAACAAATCAAGTAAGACATTTAAGGTTCCACGGGGAAACACACATAAGTTTATGGTAATAACCAAAACAAAGCAAGACCTAGCATGTTATGGTTCTAGAAAGACACATAAACAAGTAGAATGAAACATGACAGACACATTCAAGAGATTACAACATCAAGAATCATGTTATGAATCACAAATAAGTTTTAAGGTATACCATTTATGTTCAAGCTTTCACAAAGGCAAGAAACAAACCCCAAATATGTTATGGTTCTAACAAGATACATAAACAAGTATAATAAGGCATGTTAAACATATTCAAGAGGTTACAATATCAAAAATCATGGCAAAGTTCACAAATGAAGTTCAACAAGCCATTTTCACATATATGCATTCACAAAAGCAAGTATGAACATGGTAAGAAAATTAATAAAACATATTTGATCATTTAAACATGTTAACAAACATATGTGAATCACACAATATCAATATCACAAGAAAAATCAAGTTATAAGTTTGAAAAAGTTCAAGAACACCAAGGTAAAAACCCTAAAAACACATGTTTTTCAAGTGGATAAAAGTATTTTTAGGATGACAATCCTTGAATTATTTATTCACTCAATTCAATTAGACATGATAAGGAATAATTTGAAAAAGGAATGGCATCAATAGCACAAATATTGAGCAAGTTATGGTCATTTCAAGTTGGTGCACCAAGAGGGCAAAAATTAGGACAAGGCAAGGTTACAACCTAAGGGTCATTTGCGTGAAGGATTGGAACTCAGTTAATTCTTAACCAAATGGAGTAAAACAAAATTGAAAATTGTGTATTTTTGAACAAGGAATTCAATGGTATCATTTTTTTCCATACCATACACTCACAGAAAAATTCGATAGCAACATGGTTTAGGCAAGTTTGGTGACAACAAAAAATGTGAACATGTGAACAGTCATGTGTAGTGGTGTGCTTGGTGAAAAAAGTGTACAAAAATCACATATACATCATATTAAGAGGTTAACACAAAATAAATCAAGATATGTGTTGCGGTGAGAATCGTGATACCAAGCTATTGATTAACTTGAATCTTTAATTCTTAAATTCACAACCGGACTTTAATTTATCCAAAAAAGGAAAGGTTTAAAGAAAGAAAAACCTATAAAAATGCAAAGAAAAAGGCAAGGCCTAAAGTTAAGCAAATAGAAACCTAAAGGTTCAGGGGTTGGTTATGCGTAGGGTAGGTACTTCACATCCTAAACATCTGTAGTACTCTACAGGAACCTCTTGTTAATATTTGTGTTTGCTAAAGTTTGCTTACTAAAGGAAATGTGCTAAGGGTAAAGATATAAAGGTTGAAACAAAGGAAAAAAGAAAAGGTTGGAAAAAAAGAAAAAAGAAAAAGGTTGCTCGCCAAGGATTGGGGCCTTGTGCCTACGTATTCTCAAAAGGTACTTTGAGAAATCAAAGCGTTCGTAGTTCCCCTAACTAAGGGTGAGGATCTCTTGCTTGTGGTCAAGGTTCCAGGGGGAAGTAAATGTCTGTGGAGAGACACCTACATAGAGTGCGGTGACTCCAAACTAAAGGTTATGTTAAACGAGGAAAGAAATGTCCACGGCGGGACGACTAAATAGAGCACGACGACTCCAAACTCTATGGTTAAGGTAAAAAGAGGGAATGTCCGCGGCGGGACGACTACATGGAGCACGGCGACTCCAATCCTAAGTTGAGTTTGTTGGATAGGGAATGTCCACGGCGGGACGCTAAACATGAGCGCGGCGACTCAAATCCTAAGGTTAGGATAAAAGATGGATTGTCCACGGCGGGACGGTAAAAGTGAGTACGAAGACTCAAATCCTAAGGCTAGGATAAAGGATAAATTGTCCACGGCGGGACGGTAAAAGTGAGTACGGCGACTCAAATCCTAAAGCTAGGATAAAGGGGGAAATTGTATCATACGTAAACCAATAATGTCACATAATGTAAACAGAAAAAAAAACCTCAAGGGGAGAATCAACGGTTTAAAAGGTGAACCGTTTAAAAATGCGCATAAGTAAAGTTGAATTTCAAACTTAAATGCACAAGGGATACAACAATCCAAGTCCATGTCATCTTAAAATTAAACTCAAAGAGGAATAAAATAAAAGTTTGAAAATGAGAGATAGGAGGGTGAAAACCCTAAAATGATTTACAATTCTCATACAAATGTAAAGTGTTCTTAAAATGGGAATTTTAGATTTCTTTGAACATTATATAGAAATATGTTACAACACAAGAATTTTGCAAAAAGAACCACTTAAAAATTATTTAAAACGGATAAGTTATGTGGTTTTTAAGTTTGTGAACAAAACATGAAAATCTAAATGATAAAAGGAATAAAATGCACATGGTAAGACAATGAATCAAACAAATTTGATTATTTAAACATGTTAACAAAAATTTAAGAATAATACAAGATCAATCTCACAAGAAAAACCAAGTTACAAGTTGAAAATTTTCAAGAACATCATGGTAAAAAAAAACCTAAAAAACAGTCATGGTAACATGTGGAATGCAAGTGGAAAGTTCACATTTATGAGTTTTAGGTTTACCTCTTGAAGCAAGCTTAAGCAATAAGAAAACCAGAGATCTTGAGAGCTCTTCCAAGATCTTGTTACATAAGTATAGAAGTGACTTGGATAGCTTCAATACATCATACTTTATGTGTTTGAAGTGTTTCTTGAGTTGGAAAAAGTTTGGAAATGGTTTTGAAAGGTGTTTTTCAAAAGAAAATTTTGAGGGATTTTGGAAACTTAATGAGATTTTGTTAGAACTTGTGATTGTGTAAGGAAGGAAGTTATAGCTGGTTTCTAGCATGGAACTTGTGTGTTTGTGATGTAGGAAGTGAGTTCTATTTATAGCCAAAGGCCTTGGATCAAGGTATGGGCAAAAGTGAAACAAATTGTCAATTTTAACCTTCCATCATGAAAATCTTTGAGTTTTTCAATGTAATCTTCACCTTTATCTTTAAGCCACTCTACTAAGATATTCCCCATGCCCTATAGATTTTTTCATCATGCTTCATAGGATAGGAGGTGACTTGTTGAATTAAAGTTGATGATTTGACAATGGTAGGCACCTTTTTTCTCTTTCTTCACTATTCACTTTTGCAACTTGCATTAAATAATGATTTCCTTTGATCTTTGTGCCATTATTGTGGGAATTGATGTAAAAATGTTAATTATCAATATAAACATCATAAATGAGGCTTAGTCTTTAATTAGCATCGATTTGGAGAGGTTTTGGAATCAAAAAAACTCATGCTGACCTGGTTTTTCCAATGTGAGTTTTTGCCAACTTGTGGACCTTGGTTCTCTCTAACCAGGAAGAGTTATGGAACCCACTTGTACTTTTTAAAAAGCCCTAATTAGGTACTACAATATTTATGCTTGTGTTAGGAACTCATTCCTCTTGAAACTAGGTCAAAAACCCTTTTGTGGTTAAGGAGTTATGACTTTGCCCTTTTCAAAACCTTAATTTCCCAACTTTTCGATTACTCCTCAATCCTTAATTAAATGGTCATGAAACTTCATGGATAGGTTTAATATAACATTAGGAACATTTTTCTTCACACTTTGAGGTCAAATTCCTTATGGTTGGATAGTTGACTTTTCGGTCAACGAAACGATCGATCGATCACTACTGAGTCGACTGTTGTTGTTCTGTGTCTCCTGAGATCTTGAAACTTCTTGAGTGGACTTCCCTAAGTCATATGAACTTCATGGACCATGATCCGACCATTAGAACACCTTTTAAATCAAAAGTCAAACCACAATTGACTTTTCCTAATTAGAAACCCTAATCGAGGATCTTAATCTGCATTGTTTTTAATCTTTGGGTGACAACCTCAAATTGGACTCATGTTTGACCCAATGGAGTATCCTTGATGATGTAGAGGCTTGTTTTATGGAGAATCAATCCAATACATTGACTGATTAAACCGTCAAAACCTCGATTTCCGACTGTACGGAACCCTGATTCACCTGTATCTTAACAAAGACAAACTTGAAATAGGTTAAGGTTAGATAAATAAATGAAAATAATCTTAGAATGATGATGAAGATCTAAGGGATCAAAATTTGGGGTGCAACAATATGCACACATGGTTTGGCAGATTGACTGCAAAACGCAAAAAGTGACTAGGTTGGGCCTAGTTTGTGGCCTAGCTTGTTACCAGAATTTGACAGTTCAAAAACTACATGTTTTGATGCAAGTAATGGTTCATACATGACACATAACATATATAAGACATGTTAAAACAATGTACAACACCAAATCATAGCTAAAAGTCATGGTAGCATGTGAAATGCAAGTGAAAATTTCATGTTTTCTTGTGTTTTAGGCTTACCTCTTGAAGCAAGCTTGCACAATAAGAAAACCAGAGACTTTGAGTGCTCCTCCAAGGTATACAAATGCTCCTAGGATGATGAGAAGATGCTCCAAATCAAGCTTAAGCAAGTTGATGGGCAGAATGGCTTGCAAGTGAAGAAAAACCTCCAAAAACCAATGATTTTCAAAGACAACTCCTTCAATCCTTGTTATAGAAGTTTGGATTGGTTATGGACAACTTCTATATGTCAAATATGAAGTGTTAGAGGTCTTAAAGATCAAGGAAAGGTAAGGGACCAGTGGCTGTCCTTTAAAACGCAAAAAGTCAACAAAATAAGGTTTTAAGGGTTGACTTTTGGAATGGATGAGTTCCTGGCCAAGGTGAGGGTTTGGAAAGCTCTAACACATAATTTGTGATGTGTTTGAGGCTTAGTTTGAGTTTGAAAGTGTTTGGAAAAGGTTTAGGGGTGAAAGTGCAAAACAGTTTTTTTATGTTATTTTGGAAATTTAGTGAGATTTTGCAAGAAATTTGCAACCAGAAAGAAGAGAGAGTTATTTCTTGGTTTTATGCTTGATATCTTGTTTGGATTATCATAGAGGAAGCCTTTATTTATAGGCAAAACAAAAGTGAGGACAAATTTACACAAGTGGTTTGCAAGTGGTGGTTTTAGTGAAAAATCTAATCAATCCATGTGATGGTTTTGTTCTGCTGGTTTTGCTTGCTTCCAAGGTACTTAGACCTCTAAAACCAGCTAGAAATGAGCTGTGAGAGTTGATCTTAGAGTGCACAAGGACACCCTCCATGCTGCAGTCACCAATACTCTCTCTCATGGTGTACCTTTTGTACTTTCTTCATTAAACTAATGGATTATGGATGGAACTTTGGTTTTGCTTGGATGCTCTTCTGATCTAGCTCATTTCACCCTCTAACACATCATATAAGAGGTCATTCCATGGTTATAAATGAAGTGTATAGTTGGAAATCAAGTTTATGTTGAGTTTTGACATGATGACAATCAAGTGTTTAGGCCCAACTTGTTTAATTCGAAACTCTCAGCTCACAAGGGCTATGGAGAAGTTCTTGTACTTTTTGGAAAGCCCTCATGGAGCTCTAAAACTTTCATGTTTACTGAATTTCCAAATTTCAAGTGGAACTAGGTCAAAAAACCTCTCAAAGTTGGCTGAAAACATGCCTAAAAATGCCAAAAACTTAGAATTTTTCTAAGTGTTTTCTCCCTCTTGTGATGATTTTGACTATAACTCCAAATCAATGCATTTTTTGCCCATAGGTAAGCTTTACACTTTTGTAGGGCTTGCCAAGACCTTTCCAACAAGCTTTGAACCACCTCATTTAGATGTGTGGTTAGGAAGTTATGGTCTTGCCCCTTTCAAAACCCTAATTCCCGACTTTTTCGATTACTCCTTAATCCTTGATCCAACGGTCATGAAAATTCATGGCTAGGTGTAATATATTATTAGGAACATATTTTCTTCCAACTTTGAGGTCAAATTCTCTTTGGTCAAAGAGTTGACTTTTCAGTCAAACGAACTAATCTATCGATAACCATCGGATCGACTGTTGGTATTCTAGGTCTTTTGAGGTCTTGAAACTTCTTGACTGGACTTCCCTAAGCCATATGAGCTTCATGGACCATGATTCCATCATTGGAGTGCCATTTAAATCAAAAGTAAAACTACAGTTGGCTTTTCCTTATTAGAAACCCTAATCGGGAGTCCTGGACTTTGGGTGACAACCTCAAATTGGATTTATAATTGATCCAATGCAGTATCTTTGATGATGTAGATACTTGTTTCATGGAGAATAAATCCAAGACATTGACTGATCAAAGACGAAACCTCGATTCCTGAATGTATGGAACCCTGATTCATCTGTATCTCTTGACAAAGACAAACTTGAAATAGGTTAAGGTTAGATAACCAAATGAAGATGATCCTAAAATGATGATGAAGATATAAGGGGTCAAAATTTGGGA
Organism: Lathyrus sativus; assembly: GCA_963859935.3. Classification (NCBI taxonomy): domain Eukaryota; kingdom Viridiplantae; phylum Streptophyta; class Magnoliopsida; order Fabales; family Fabaceae; genus Lathyrus; species Lathyrus sativus. The sequence goes on from OZ012737.1 coordinate 188,168,200, forward strand.
TGCAACAGTAGCACTTGAGAGAGGCTTTGTCATGATATCTGCAAGTTGAGCTGAGGCAAGTATATGTTGTATCTTCAGTTTCTGAGCCATAACCCTTTCCCTAACAAAATGCAGATCCAGTTCAATATGTTTTATTCTGGCATGAAGGATGGGATTATGAGATAGCAACACAACACTCAAATTATCACAGAGAAGAATATGAGAGGAATACTTGATCTTGAGTTCAGCCAACAAGGATTCCAACCATAAGAGTTCAGAAGTTGTATGTGCTAGTGCTCTATATTCTTCCTCTACACTAGATCTAGCAACCAAAGTATGTTTCTTAGAACTCCAAGAAATAAGATTAGGGACAATGAAAATGCAAGTGCCAGATGTAGATCTTCTATCATCTAGATCATTTGCCCAGTCACTGTCACTATAGGCCCTTAAAGACAGAACTTGATTTGGATTAGCAGGAGATAACAATAGACCAAATGTAGAGGTACCACTTAAGTACCTAAGGATCCTTTTTACCATGCTCCAATGAGTGTCAAGAGGGTTTTCCATAAACTGGCATGCCTTATTTATAGAGTAGGCTATATCAGGTCTTGTGAGGGTAATGTATTGTAAAGCCCTTACAACAGACCTGTACAAGAAAGGTTCCTGCATAAAATCAGTTCCAAACATGCTAGGTTTACATTGACTCAGCATAGGTGAAGGTACTCCATTAACTTCTTCCATGCTGATCTAAATATCAAGAAAATATTTAGGTTTCCCAAGTTTCTTGAGAGAGAATTGATCATGTAGTTGAGTGATAAGTTTGTGAATAAGAGAAGAAGAAGAACCTGTGATAAGGATGTCATCTACATATACAAGCACATATAGAGTAATACCTTGATAATTGCATGTGAGAAATGAATGATCACATCTACTTGCTATAAAACCAAAATGAAAAAGAGTTTGATGGAGCTTTTCATACCAGGATTTAGGTGCCTGCTTAAGGCCATACAAGGCTTTTTTCAGTTTACATACAAGAGCCTTGTTTTCATTTTCAAAACCTGGTGGCTGCTGCATATATATTTCTTCATGGAGAGAGCCATTGAGAAAGGCATTATTAATGTCAATTTGTTGGACTTCCCATTTATATGTAAGAGCCAAATTAAGAATGACCTTGATAGTAGTTGGCTTTACTACAGGAGAGAATGTTTCATGAAAGTCAAAGCCATATTGTTGGTTGAAGCCTTTGGCCACAAGCTTGGCTTTATGTTTATTCAGGGTACCATTATCATTTTCTTTAAGTTTGAAGACCTATCTACAACTTATGGCTTTTCTGTGAGAGGGAAGGGTTGTGAGTGTCCAAGTATTGTTGTTTATAAGAGTATTATACCTCAAACCATTGAGGTTGAGCTAGAGCCTATTTAACAGTGGTAGGTTCACAATGAGCCAAAAAGGTTGTAGGTGTAAGATGCTCTGTCTTACCTATGGTAAGCATAACATGTCTATTAGAGGCCACAAATGCTGGAGGTTGCTTATCCCGAGAAGGAAGAGATAAGAAGCAACCTGGTTCAAAACTGAGAATACTAGGTTGAGAGGACTCATTTATAAGAGGAAGTGGTGGATCATTCTGTGTGACCTGAGTTGGAGAAGTGGGTGCAGACTCATTGTGTATAGAGGAGTGAATAGGTTGAGACTGATCTTGAGTACTAGTAGGGACTGCCAAAGGTTGAACAGGCCCCTGAGGTGTGTGATGTGAGTTGTCATCAGGAATGTCAGGACTGGTTTGGACATTTTCTGCAGTAGGTTAGACAATAGAAGTAGGCATTATAGGTCGTGCAATAGTGCTGCCATTTGGTAAAAAGTTGTGACTGGTAGAGGTGACATGCTGAGCAGACCTAGAAGGTAAAGTAATAACAAGTGGGAGGGATTTAAGTTGGCCTAATGTACTTGCCTGAACGGGTGGTGGGACCATGCTATGATAAAGGAATTTAGAATAATTGAAAATAACATCTTTTGAGATGTAGATATGGCCATCCTTGCTAAGACACTTATACCCTTTATATTGAGGAGAAATGCCAAGGTACACACACTCAGAACTTCTTAACTACATATTGTTTTTGCTATAGAGTCTTAAATGAGGAAAACAAGAGCATCCAAAGGTTCTAACTATGGTGTATTTAGAGATAGAATTAAAGAGGGCATGAAAGGGAGGTGTGAATTTAGGCAAGGTTGGTGTAGGTAGTTTGTTAATAAGATGGACAACTGCAGTAAAGCTATGATCCCAAAACTCCATAGGAAGATGAACATGAGCAAGAAGGGTTAATCCCATTTCCACAATATTTATGTGCTTTCTCTCTACAGTACCATTTTGGTGAGAGATGTGAGGATAAGTTAGCCTATGTATTATACCCAACTCATTAAGGTACCTAGTGAAAGGCCTAAACTCCCCACCAAAATCAGATTGCACAACTTTAATTTTAGTATCAAGTTGTGTTTGAACATAGTTAGAGAATTGTTTAAACACACCTAATGCTTCAGACTTGTTTTTTCAAAAAATACATTAAAGTATATTTAGTATACACATAAACAAAGGCTAGATAATAAGAGTAACCTTGACTAGACAGATTTAAAGAAGGGCCCCACAAGTCTGTATGTATAAGAGCAAAAGGACTAGTATATATAGTAGATGTTAGTGGTGAAACAGTTCTGTTATATGATGGCACTGATCTAGAAGGGGGGGGGGGGGGTTGAATAGATCCCAATTAAAAAATCACTCGGCGCTACCAATTAAAAATTGGTTTTAAAAAATATTTGATATGCGGAAGCGGCTGTGGAAAAATACCATCTATAACGAACCGTTATTAGAAGACCGGATATGCGTCTAGCCTTATGGAAATGATAATGAGCAAATAGAATCACCACACTAGTCACACTATCAATTGATTAATATCACTAATTAGTAAGACTAGTTCCAATGCTACACAATGCCACCAAAAACTGTAAACAATACACATGAATTTTGGTGTAGACAATTCATCAAACACTTGGCGTGCGTAGCACTCCAAGTGAGTTTTGCCTTGAGTAAGTGACTCTAGCTTCCTTGTACAATACACTATTGTACTAGAGTTAAAAACTGTGTTAAGCACTTACTCAAACCAATGCAACTTTGATAAAATTGCTTATACTAAAATTACTCAATTATCAAGCAAAAATGAAAGTGTTGAAAAAATAAAGGAGACAAAGATTTTTTGAGGCAGTTCCTCCGCCGTCCTCGCTTCGGGGTATGTCTGCCCTCAATTCTAATAATATAATTGAGCTCGATATAATATAGATATCACCTGTTGAGTTGAAGCATTTATATAAGGATAGACAAGTAAAATATACAAACAAAATCTCTGGTTATTGACGATGCTTTCTCTTCTTGTTCCTTGATTCAAGTTGAATCAAGTCATTCGATTATTGTAGATAGACCTCCGATTACAACCCCTTTGTTGAATAACCTTGCGTTCTTCAAACCCCAGCCCGACTGATCTCAAACACCAACAAATCGAACCTGAATCTCTCCTACACAATTCACCAATTGCCGCTACTAGATTGACGAAATCCACCATTCCTCAATCACATTCGCTCAGCTGAATATTATAGAGACGATTTGTACCAAAACCCCCCCAAATTCACCGAATCTTGGCGGACAAAACCCTCAAGGTTTTATTCAAGAAAAACTACCAAGAAACTCAACCCGAACCGGATTCCCAATCGACGACTTCGAACGTTATCACCTTGAACAAACCACAATGCACAACAAGAATTGTTGTGTGTAATTGTTGTGTTATGAAATGTTGAGGATGAAGATGATGAGAACTAGGGCACCTATTTCACTTTTCTTGTTTATGTACAATTGACTTAATGTTTCAATTGTTGTTGAAGAAATGAACAGAAACTTCTATTTATAGTAACCCAAAAACCAACAGACATAACATCTTTTTAAACTAAGTGAAAGTCTTCAACGTATGCATAAAATGCAGCGAGCGATCGACCATAGCAGGACTATGCGTCGATGCATAGCCTGCAGTTTTAGACAGATTCAAAATCTTAACAGCATGCGTCGACCATAGGTCAGCGTGCGCCGACCCGTTGGAATTCACACCTTTCCATGCGCCTACCATGCGTCGACCTCTGGTCAACTCAAAACCTGTAATTTTGCAGAAATGCTTATTTTTGTGGATTCTATGCTTCTAGACACAACCAATTGTCTACCAAATATATTGGACTTAATATGGCAAGTTTGATAGACATGATATGCACACAAGAGAGATATGAGAGGTGTGATATGCATTTTCCTTGTGGAGGTAGAGCCGAAAAACCGATTCTTCCATTATTGCGTTTTGACATCATCAAAACACAAGTATGTATGGTATATGAGGATTTGCACTCACATACTCCCCCTTTTTGATGATGGCAAAACGTTCGAAACCAACTTATGCAATATGAAATATTAGAAACCTCCCCCTTGCTTAATGCCCAATTCACAAAGTCTTCCTTTTGTAATTATACAATTCTTTAAAGTATCTAACTGATGTCTTGGCTTGGCTTGGTACACTCTTCTCCCCCTTTTGACAACATCAAAAAGAAGGAGAGATAGGTTAAGAAATAGATGTTCAAATCAACCAGATTCACAACAGGTAATAACCAACATTAACGAATATTCACACAAAATACCGCCAATGAACAAGATATGAAAGGATAATCAACCCATATATAAATACAACAAAGTATAATAAAGGCTCAAAATGACATAAAACAATTAAAGGCAAAACATTGTCACAAGAGAAACTAAGGAATACAATGCAACAAAACAAAACAATATAAAGGATGAAATGCAAGCATGATTTAATATCCTCGTCCCCTTCCATAGAAGTGTGGGTTGCGGTATGGATTAGCCAAATTGGTAAACTGCTCAACAACACTATTTAGGTGATTGATGCTGTGGGAGATGGCTTGCTCTTGGCGTTCAATTGATGTAGCGAGAGCATCAGACCGTGTATTAAGATCCATTGAAAAAGCATTGAACCTTTCATTTTGTGTCTCGAGGTGGCATTGGATTTGAGCGAACCGCTCGTCCTGAACATCTATAAAAGTGCGTTGCTCAAGTTGCATAGCCCTCATCATGTCGATAATCTCGGAAGATTATGGCTGCGGTGGAGATGGAGGTGCTTCATAACTCCATTGTGGAGGCCGATAAAATTTACCCAGTGTCGTCCATCCGGTGTGCTGCCACTGACCCAACCTTGGTCATTTTCATCTTCTGTTGACGGTGTATGATGGACCCAATCTTAATCAGTTTCCATATGTTGGCGAGTATCTTGTTCCTCTTGTGCTTCATCTTCGTCTTCCTTCTCTTCTTCATCTGTATCTTCGGCACTTTCCTCCTCACTCTCATCGGATGCGACTTCATCCCGACGAGCAGTTGCTTTGCCAAAAAATTTGTACCGCATTTGATCTTGTGACCAGAAGTAACCCATCATTGAAAGAGTTTTCTGACAAAACTCTTGATCGGAAGTGATTGATGTGTACGGAAAATCTGGAAATATAACCTTCGCACTTGTAAGGACCTCTTGGATGAATGAGCCATATGCGAGAGCGGTACCCCGACCGGAATCTCTTAGAGCATACATCCTACTAGCAATATAGTAGGGCCAGTTAATCTTGATTCTATTCTGCAAAAGATACATTAAATGAACTTTTGCTTGCTCCACACGAGAAAATCCTCCTTTCTTGGGCTGCAGAATGCGCGCCACTATCCACCGTAGAATATGATCTCCTGTTTTCAACTTGTCGGTGGTGACTGTTCTTGGAAAAGCGTCACTAGCCACAATATGAGGCAGATATGGCCTTTTCAACATGGAGTTTAAAGTAGTTTTAAAATCATAGCTAGCCATTGTATGTGTATCAGTTACTTCATAAAGAGGTTTGTCCTCATCAATATCCAAGTTGAAATACTTTCTCCAAACAGTGGGTGAAAGACTAACCTTTGTGGAACCGATCTGAGAGTAAAATTGAGAGCCCCAAAATTTTTCGTGAATGCAAGTGTAGAAGATACATACAAGATCTTCACTATATTTCACATTACATTCCAAGAAATTGTTGATGCCTTGAAAATCCAGAAGAGAGATGATATGAGCAAGATGCATGCGCTCAACCGAGAGCCGATAGTATGCATGTTGTTTGACGACAACCCTTTTACTGAAGTTCATGTTGAAACTCTCGGTGAATGGTGGTGGAACTAGCGACACAACTGTAACCGGAATGGAGGCGGATGATGATGCTCTTGAAGTTCTCTTACCAGTTATTCTTCTAGAGGCCATGGATGATGATTTGATGAAGATGATAGGAGAGGTAGGTTGATGGTAATATGCAAGAGTTTTTAGAGGATTTGGAATGAGTGGAGAGAATGAGAGATTTGCCCCTTTATAGATGCTAATTAGGGTTTTGGGAAGAGGAGGAGGACTAGGTTCTAGGCATGAGGTGGATGCAAGTAACAATGCATATGAATTAGTGCATAATTAATGGGTAATGAAGATTTTGAATCATGATAATATTGAACATTTTTGAAAAACAAATTTCAGAATTTTCGCGCGATGCGTCGACTGCTTCTCTGTATGTGTCGACGCATACTGTGTAAAAATTGAGAAATTCAAAAGTTTCCTTGTGTGCATCGACCGTACCCTGTTGCGGTCGACTCATGCAGACAAAGTTTGCACATTTTCATGTTTTTGCACATATAAGCAACAAATGAGACATAAATACATAGCCACATCAACTATCAAGCAATCAAACAGACATGATACATATAATAGGTCATATTGACAGTTTTAACACATAATATGATGCAACTTGTGAACATGAGAAATTAGAGAGAGAGAGAGAGAGAGAGGTAGAGTGAGAGTTAAGGAACAACATCACCTTCATGCCAAAGGTAGATCGATGAATTATACAAGTGTACTTATAATAACTTCAATTTGTTAGTGTCGCTACTGCGAAAATCGGCGCCGACTGACAGAAGAGTCGCCACCGTGCGTTATTTATCCCAACGGAGGGAAAGGAAATGCTCGAAGTAAACCTCGCAAAAAACGGGGAAAAGGTATGGTCATCGCAACCAAAACCTGGGTTCGGGAGTCGGTTACGCAAGGGGAAGGTATTAGCACCCCTCACGTCCGTCGTACTCGACGGGATCCACGCTTGCTTGGGTTGTCTAAAGGATGCAAAAACAATCTATCTACGGCTGCTAAATCTAAACGGAAGGGAATTGACTCGATAGAGCGTCGCACTCTATGCCTACGTATTCTCAAGAGAGAAAGTCAGAGTCAACGTAGTTCGGGACTACGGGGAAATTGGCTCGCCAAGACCTCGCGTCTTGTGCCTACGTACTTCCACACTGCATGGAAGATCAGAGCTTTACGTAGTTCAGGCTAACTACGGCTAAACAGGGTATTCTCACACAGCAGTGAGCAATCAAACTGGTTTTACAGGTTCGGGAACCTATGGGAAAAACTACGGTCTGGTCTCAAATGCACTCGGGCAAGAGAGAAAAAAGGGTAACATCAGTTAGTCGTCAGCGGGAAAGTCTCGATCGCACAGCAGCGAGAGAACAGAAAGTCAGTTATTAGTGTGCTCGCTAGGATATCGCATCCTATGCCTACATATCCTCGTCTGGTACGAGGAATCAGAGCAGCTGTAGTTCGGCTACTTCGGGACCACAGCTCAAATCTCGTTTTATTAACATTCTGAAAAATGATTACAATGATTGCATACTGAAAAATAATCTCCTAGGAAATACTATCCTATTCTATCCTGAAAAATCGAATGGAAAATAGTCCCCTAACAAGTGGACTTCTAAACTACCTCTAAAAAAGGTGAAATAAACTCTATGAAAAAAATACACGCTAAAAAAATATTACATCTAATATTTTTTTCTCTTTTCCCTAACATTTCTTTTTCTTTTTTCAAATATATTCTTTTTCCTCAAAATATTTTTTCCATATTTTTCTATGTATTTTTCATATTTCTTTCACTATTTTTTCCTATTTTTCTCACTATTTTTCCTTTTCTCAAAATATTTCTTTCTCTTTTTTTTTTTTCAATATTTCTTTTTTCATTTCTTTTTTCATAAAACTATATATGAAAAATATAAAAGAAAAGAAAATAAGGGGAGGGGGTACACAGCCCAGCTGGGGGGAGCTGATCAACAAAAAACAACAAAAAAAAATGAATGGGCCCAGCCCAAAGCATTAGTCCAGAAAAAACTGAAAACAGGGGGGGGCGGACGAAAACAGAGGGTGTATGAGCCAGGCAAATCCGTATTGGGCTCAGGCCCAAGATCTCTCACGATCCATCTCCCAATGTGTAACCATAGGTTTCTTTCTCCTTTCTCCCTAACCGCCGTCGTAAACCCTCCGAGCTCCCTCCGTTCAACAAACACCTCTTCTTCCCCCACTCAAACATACCTCTACATCAACAAATTAATATTCAACGCACACAGAAATCTCGCCTAATGATCTCGGAGGAACTCCTCTTTAGGAAGGTGGAAGATCTCTGAAGAACAAGGCTCTTGACGAAGATCCAAGTATGAGACTTGCAAAACTGGAGAAGGTGGATGAACGAACTTGATGTTTGAAGACGTTCTGACGAAGGTTGACGAGGAAAATTCTGGAAATCTTCTGGAGTTCTATGATCTTGATGAAGTTCGTTGAGGCTGAAGAACTGAGATGAAACTCGTTCTTGAAGTTTCATTTACGATTCTTGATGAATATTGAAGGAGGTTCGGTGAACATGTTTGAAGATCGTGTGAAGTTTCCTGGAAAAACTGATGGCGATGATTACGATGAACAACCGGTGGATGAAGGTTCGTATGAACAAACCTGATGAAGTCTGGAGGCGGTTGTGAGATCTTGAATCTTGGTGCGTTTTCTGGATATTTGGATGAATGTTCTTGTTGATGAAGCCTGTTCTGGAAAACGACGATGAAGGAGCATGTTCTTGAAGATCTTCCACGTTCTTACGAAGATGGATTGAAGGTGGCGAATCCCAGGAGCGTCTGGGATTTGGATGAATGTCCGTGTTGTTCTTATGAACGTTGATGGAGATGACGCTGATTCTTGCAAGTAGGTTGAAGGTGATGATGATCGGAAGGTAGATGAGGCTTGTTGATGACCGGAGTGGGAAGTTGATCGGAGGAGATGGAGTTCTGGAGTTTTTTGGGGTTTCCGGTGGGTATGCACGGTGGTCGCCGGCCATGCATGCCGGCCGGTGAAGTTTCCCGGCGAGGACCGGTGGTGCGTACGCGTGGCAATGTGAGTGGAGGGACGGTGTGCATGCTGGCCACGTGTTGTGTGCGTGGCGTGGAGAGAGGGATTGGTGAGTGAGGTGGCGTGGTAGTGGAGTGATATGTGGGGTCCTCCTCAGCTTCACACGTGGCTCAGACTCTTTATACAAGGACTTGGCTTCTGGATCTTTCTGGACTGATCTGGAAATAGACCTGCGAATTTGGGCTTTTTGATGAATAATGAGGCCCACGAAAATTACCTCCCAAAAACTGAAATGAATTAAAAAGATTAACAACCAATTGATTAAAACCAAAGTGATTAATCCTAATTAATTCTAATTAACTCTAACTAAATCTCAATTAAAAAATTCTAGTAAACCCACTACTTAAACTTCTATTTAATCTCTAACAAGCCTATATTAAATTCTATAAAAGAGGAACTATACTAAAAAAAAGAGAATTTACTTATTTATTTATTTAAACTCTTACAAGGAAAAGCCTATCATTCTATGAAAAATAAAATCTATAATATTTCTATATTAAAAGAAAAACTATATATTTCTATCAAAACCATTTAATATCTAATATATTCTAAGAAGATTAAAACTATTAAAAATATATTTTCCTATTAATATTCTATTAAAATCTATTATACTCTAAAAATGATTAAAAAATATTAAAATCCTAATAATATTCTATATGAATCTATTATTCTAAAAAAGATAAAAGAATGATTTAAAGCTATTAAAACTATTAAAATACAAACTATTAATATCCTAAAATGATTAAAATCTATTAAAATATCTATTAATAGCTAATAAAATCCAGAAAAATCACAATAATTCCCGAAGGAACAAAAATAGCACCGAACGACAAGAAACACCACGAGAGCGCAACAAAATAGCCGGTAAAAATAAACGGAGACCGAAATATCCCTAAAAATAACAGCGCGAGCTGAAAACACCGGGAATAACACGATTGCTAAAAAAAACGACTCTACCTATCTGAACTGATTAAAAACACCTGAAACGCGAGACGAGAGCTGTGATCCTGATAAAATCAAAACAAATGAAAGATGCGCTGTATGCGATATGCAGATGCGAATGCAGTCATGCGTCGAAACATAGAGCCAGATACGAGACCCGGTTGGTCAAATTTTAGGGTGCAACAGTTAGATGTACAACAATATACTCATAAATGAATAAAAGATGTGCAAGCAATATTATGAAATACGATCCGAAATATCAAGGATACCAAGTTCTCGTCGGATATGAAAGAAAGGTTCAGTGGCTAGCGGTTTTGTGAAAATATCCGCTAGTTGATTTGTGATATCAACGTGTTCAAAGACAACATCGCCTTTCTCCACATGATCCCTAAGAAAATGGTGTTGAATTTTGATATGCTTGGTGCATGAATGCAACACAAGATTTTTGGTAAGATTAATGGCACTTGTGTTGTCACAAAAAATAGGAATACGTTCCTGTTTGAGGTTAAAATCCAACAATTGTTGCTTAAGCCACAAGACACGAGCACAACAACTGCCGGCGGAAACGTATTCCACTTCAGCGGTTGACAAGGCAACAAAAACTTGTTTCTTGCTATGCCAACTGACCAAAGAATTTGAAAATAGGTGACAAGTACCACTAGTACTTTTCCTATCCGATTTGCACTCGGTAAAATCGGAATCGGAGAAGCCTACCAATGAACAATCATTTCCTTTGGAATACCATAGCCCATACTTCGGAGTACCTGATAGGTAGGGAAGTATACACTTAACAGCTTTTAAGTGGGATTCCTTAGGTGCCGATTGATATCGAGCACACATGCACACACTAAACATAATGTCGGGTCTAGAGGCGGTAAGATAAAGAAGTGAGCCAATCATACCTCGATATCTCTTTACCTCTACGTCCTTACCACTTTCATCTTTATTCAAGTTTGCACATGTCGGCATAGGTGTGTCAATGGCTTTGGAGTTTGCCATGTCAAATCTCTTGAGAAGTTCTAAACAATACTTCGTTTGACTCACGTACGTTCCTTCCTCAAGCTGTTTTTAATTTGTAATCCGAGAAAGTATGTGAGTTCTCCCATCATACTCATCTCGAACTCCCCCTGCATTAGGTTAAAAAACTCTCTCACGAGATTCATGTTAGTTGACCCAAATATAATATCATCAACATAAATTTGTACCAAGATTAAGTGTTTTCCTTGATGCTTAATGAAGAGGGTTGTGTCGACCTTGCCTCTTGAATACCCTTGATCAAGTAAAAATTTGTTTAGTCGCTCATACCAAGCCCTAAGAGCTTGTTTGAGTCCATATAAGGCTCTTTTTAACTTGTAAACATGATCGGGATATTCATGAGACTCAAAACCCGGAGGTTGTGCAACATAAACTTCTTCATTAATATAACCGTTAAGGAATGCACTTTTCACATCCATTTGAAATAGATTAAAGTTTTTCGCACAAGCGAAGGCAAGTAAAAGGCGTATAGCCTCGAGTCGGGAAACCGACGCATAAGTCTCCTCATAGTCGATGCCTTCCTCTTGGTTATACCCTTGCCCGAACAAACACACCTTGTTTCGGGTTATTACCCCATTTTCGTCCAACTTGTTCCTAAACACCCATCGGGTGCCGATTACTCGCTGACCTCGCGGAGGAGGGACAAGGTCCCAAACCTCATTTCTCTTAAACTGATTAAGTTCCTCTTGCATGGATAAAAACCAGTGTTCATCGAGTAAGGTGTCTTTAGGGGTTTTAGGTTCCATTTGTGAAACGAAAGCGAAGTGATAACAAAAATTACTTATCTTAGATCGAGTTGTAACTCCTTTTGAGATATCACCGAGGATGTTGCTGATTGGATGGTATTTGGAAGACTTCCAAGCTTAAGGGAGATCGTATTTTATCGACAGATGAACTCCTTCGGTTTCCTCATGGCGGTCACCTTTCTCCTCCTCAATTTTGGCTTGGTCGGGTTGATCAATTCTCGGCTCGACACCTTTGAGTATGTCTTCTGTAGATGTACCTGCACCATGAACAACACTACCTTTTCTGACGTCTCTCGGATAAGATTCATCAAAAGTTACATTTACAGACTCTTCAACGGTAAGCAATCTCTTATTATAAATTCTATAAGCTTTACTTGAATGAGAGTATCCGAGGAAGATACCTTCGTCAGCCTTGGAATCAAACTTGCCTAAGTTTTCCTTTCCATTATTCAACACAAAACATTTGCAACCGAAACCATGCAAGTGAGATACATTTGGCTTGGGCCCTTTTAAAAGCTCATACGGTGTTTTGTTTAGAATGGGGCGGATGAGCACCCTATTCAAAACATAACATGCCGTACTTATGGCGTCGGCCTAAAAATATTTAGGTAATCCACTTTCATTGATCATTGTTCTCCCCAACTCTTCTAAAATGCGATTTTTGCACTCCACAACCCCATTTTGTTGAGGAGTACGTGGAGCAGAGAAGTTGTGATCAATTCCATGATTACCGCAATATTCTTCAAACAAAAGATTTTCAAACTCACCTCCATGGTCACTTCTAATCGAGACAATGTTTTTGTTTAATTTATTTTGGGAAAGCTTAGCAAATCTTTCAAAGGCGGCAAATGTATCACTCTTGCTAGCCAAAAAGATAGTCCAACAGAATCTAGAGAAGTCGTCAACTATTACAAAACCGTAATAGTTTCCACCTAGGCTTTTAATTCTAGATGGCCCAAATAAGTCCATATGGAGAAGCTCGAGAGGTCTCATAGTTGAAACAATATTTTTGGATTTAAAAGAGATCCTCGTTTGCCTTCCCATTTGGAAAGCATCACAAAGGTGATCCTTGGTAAATTTTATTTTGGGCAGACCTAGGACTAGATCTTTGGAAACTACCTTGTTAAGCAAGTCAAAGTTGACATGTGTTAAACGTCTATGCCATAACCATGAGTCTTCACTTATTGTCATGAGACATTTGTCACTTGTTAACGATACTTCATTTAAGTCTAGCATATAGACATTATTCACTCTTAAGCCATTAAACACACTCTTCATTTCATCATTATGCACAATTTTGCAACATTCTTTTGAAAATGATACATTGTATCCTTTGTCGCATAATTGGCTAATGCTAATGAGATTATGTTTAAGACCCTCGACAAGCAATACATCAGATATAGTAGTGGAAGAAGGGCTACCTACACTACCTTTACCAAGTATTGCACCACAATTGTTATCTCCATAGGTTACATACCCCTTCTTTGCCACGAAGTCGATGAAGAGAGATATGTCTCCTGTCATGTGTCTTGAGCAGCCACTATCAAGAACCCATCTTCTCTCGGTGGTCTCAAGACGTTGTACCTATGAAAAAACAATTAATAAGGGGAGGTACCCAATGGCTTATTGGGTCCTAAGTCGTGAGTAACAAAATGGTCGCATTTAGGCAACCATTGGTAAACGCCTTTAGGAACCAAAAATCTCCTAAAGCGGCACTTAGCAATGGAATGGCCTTTCTTGCAACAATATAGACAAGAAAAATTAACTTTTAAATTTCCTTTGCTATCTTGATCCCTTATAACATATTTGTATTTTTGATATGGATTCATCATACTTTTTCTAAAATCAGATTTATCGATAGCAAAAGTAATTTTGGGCTCAAGAGCCTTGTTAAGTTTGGAATTTAGGGTTCTAACTTCATTTTGTCAAATGTAACAAGTGTCACACCTAAACTTAATTATTCTACTTCTAAGATCCTCACAACCTGCTTTAGTACTTTCCACTATGGAAGCTTTAAGTGCCTCGAGTTTTCTTTCGGACTCATGGATCTTTTGTTCTAAGTGAACAAAAATTTGTTTATTTGAGGCAAGCCTTTTAAAGGCTTCTTTAGCTTCACAATGCAAAGTATTAAATGAAGTTTGTAATTCAAAATGAGACATGTTAGAGGAATTATCATATTTAGCATGTCGTACCTGTTTTTTCTTGTTCTTTTGGTGAGCGGAAAGACACAAATTTAAGGATTCATCTTCATCACTTGAGCTTTCATCCTTGGAGGAATCACTATCGCTTTCCCAAGCTATATATGCTCTCCTCGACTTTGATTGCTTCTTATGTGATTTATTTGATTCTTTTTCTTTTCCCTTTTTGTTTAAGGGACAATCCGGTTTATAATGTCTGGTCTTTCCGCAGGTGTAACATCTCTTGTTTTCTTCCCCTTGGTGTCATCATTTCTAGAGTACCTAGATTGCTTTTGGAAGTTGACAAGGTTCTTCTCAGAGTGTTGGATGCCATTCTTTCTCACGTAGTAGTTGTAACACTTTACGAACAGCCTCATGTCCTCACTCTTGTCATCTTCTTCTTTGTCACTTGACGTGTAATCACTATGCTCCTTAGATTGAGACTTTGAGGAGGAAGTCTTGAGAGCAATAGATTTCTTTTCAACCATCTTTGTTTTGTCCTTGTTTTCTTTATTTTCATGTTGCTCTAGGCTTAGGAGCACTTGTTCATGCTCTTGCAGCTTTCCAAACAATGTTGTTAGATCCAAAATTGTGAGGTCATTTGCTTCCTTGATGGCGGTTACCTTCGGCTGCCATTCCCTGTTAAGACATCTCAGAATTTTGTTAGTAGTAACATCATTGGCCACTGGCCTACCTAATGAATGAAATCTATTTATGAGATGAGTGAATCTCTTTTGCATGTCCGCAATGGTTTCCCCTTGCTCCATGTAAAAGAGATTGAACTCTTGTGTTAGTGTGTTGATTCTAGCTAGCTTAACATCATTAGTCCCCTCATGGGCGACTTGCAATGAGTCCCACATAGATTTTGCCATAAGACAATGAGAAACCCAATAATATTCATCAACTCCTAATGAGGAGATCAAAATATTCTTGGCTTTCCAATCATAATTATATTTCTTTTCATCATCATTAGTCTGTTGCACCCCAAAATTTGCTTAACCTTTTCTTGCCTGATTTATGTTTCATTGCATTTCATTTGCATAGTTACATCATGTACACAGTCTAATCATTTGCATATCCTAGCATATCCAGTCATCCAACAAGGGATCAAGTGCTATTTATGTCAAAATAATCCTATCTAGAGGTATTCTCTGAGCCTGAGAGACCATCCAAGTCATCAGAGAAGGGTTGAAGTCATGAGAAGTTTGAGTGCCCACCGGTGGATTTCTCTCCTAACTTGAGGTGTATTGAAGATCATCAACATGGAATTGTGAATTTGAGGTGTGTATGGATCTCATGGGATGATGTCTATAGGGCCCTATTGATGCTTAGACAAGTCATTGTATCAATTTCAAGAGCCAGGGTTGAGGTGTGTACAAGTAGGGTTTCATCTGGGTAACCCTAGGTCAAGGAGAGCAAAGAAAGGGCATCAAGACCTAGCTCTAGGTCATGGAAGTCATGGATTGATATGTTGAAGCATGTGTGTGGATGAGCCAAGACCAAGTTCAAAATAATCAAGAGTGGTTGGAGGTGTTTGAGACAGGGTTCCTAGGGTAAAATCCCCTGTAAAGCACTGGACTTCCAAGCCATATAAGTCAAAATACAAGTTTCAAATGGATTCTTGGCCGACATGAAACTTGTAGAGCTTCTCAATACCTTTAATTTGAGTACTATAAGTCTTCAAGAAGATTTGTAGAACTCATGTTATGGTTCTTGCAAGTTACAGGGCATCAGAGGACACTGAAATTTATCTGTGAAAGTCACTTGACTTCCAAGCAACTTTTTCCCCTCAAGGAGTTTTCAAATGGATTCTTGGCCAACATAAGAGTTGTAGGTATTGATATTAGCTTTAATTTGAGTACTAGAAGTCCTCAAGAGGATTTGTGGAACTCAAGTTATGATCTTGGCAATCCAGGGGTATTTTGGGAAAGTTGAATTATAGGTCCTTTTTCAACATGTGCCAAAATCTCTATCTTCCACTCCTCAAATGAAAAAGTGTCCAACATGAGATGTGCTTAAAATGGTGTTTCTAGGTCATATATGAAGTCATGGTGAGTTGGATTGGTTTATTTCACAAAGTGCTCCAAAATGGCCTAAAAAGGGAGATTTTTCAAATGATTCAGAAGAGGGAAAAATGATTTTTTGACTTACAAGGCATAAACATGGATATGGGTAGTCATTTTGAATGGAAATTGGATTTCAAACACATTGGAAATGCCACATTTTTAAGATGAGCCATTATTTTATGAGTTGCTTTAAAAAGTGCTTTCTTACATCACAAGTAACATTTGCCAAACACTCATGAGATTAGAACCAAGGCTCTAACCCTTACCAATCAATTCAAAATGTCATTTGGAGAGAAATTGGATCAAAATTAAGCTGCTGAAGCAAGCTAAACCCAACTGTCATGTGCAAGCTTCTCATGAGATTATCAAGTGCAAGAGAAATTCAAATTCTCACATGGAGCATTCCAGATCATTCTAGATCTTTCTAACCTGTTCTATATAAACCTCATAACTGATTCAGTTGCTTTTTTGGCCAAGAACTGTGAAGAATCGAGAGAGAGCATAGTGAGCTTCAACCTTGCAACTCAAAATCGGATTTGGTGATTAGGAGGGATTCAAGGCAATTCAGTGCATACAGAAGCTCCACAAGACTTCATTGATCGTGTCTGGAGAAGATTGAAGGGTGATTTGAAGAATTTCTTGCTCTGTTCACTCAATTTTCACATGTTTGCAAATTTCATCTCATAGCTTAATTTAGGTAGAATTGATAGGATTTAGATGTGTAGATGCATTGTAGACATGGCTAGGGTGGATTCTGGTAGGAAAAATTGGTGAATAGAGACAAAACCTAGGGCGATGCAATTTCTGTTGAGGATTGTTTCTCTGAGTTCTTGATGAGTTAAACATGTTTAGATGGTGAGGATTAATCAGTGTAACGTGTAGATGATGATAGGCTTGTCAATTTTAAGAATGGTGATGATTGAATGTGGAGCATGTTCTGAACTTGGAATCGTGTTTTGAGATAGAGGGGTTTTCAATGAGAATGGAGGGCATGGTTGGATTTAGTGAGAAAAAACGAGCAAGATGATGTACTCATGTTTAAATTTTGGTGAGGTTTTGTGTTGATTGATGTTTGGGGACGACGGTGGCGCCACCTCCGGCCACCGTCTGGTTCACTTTCCCCCCAGAATCTGAAATGAAGAAGATGATGACATAGCCCTTGGATTGGCGTTGACACTTGACTGAAATAACCATCCCACGACCACGATTCACTCTCAGCTTGTGAAGGGAGTCTGAAAACATATCCAAACGCACCATTTCACTTAACGTTTTGTTTTGGGCTTATGACACTAATTGCTAATCACACCCCTGTTTGAGGCCCACCAGCGAAATGCACATAGATCACTTGCTATTTGACAAGGAGTTTTTTCCTTTTTCATCTGATTTTCCATTCTATTTTCTATTTGGTTTGGGCCTAATACACGTGTACTAATGACACCCCCTCCTGGGCCCAGCCTGTTAGAATAACACAATAATCTTGCTATTCATCACGCCATTTTATCATTTATATTTTATTTTCTTTTTATTTTTATGTTTTCATTTAGGATAGTTTATAATTCATAATAAATTGAAAAATGATCCTTTTTTAGTGAGAATTTTTTCCTGGTTTCCTTAGGGTCTCTAGAATTTTATAGGATTAAAAAATATTAATTTCATGCATTTTATATTTTCTGGCATATTTTACAATTTTAATGCTTTTATTTTACTTTTGTGTGATACTTCATCTTTCTGAATTTTGTGTGAGAGTTTGGTGAGGAATTTTTGATTGATTCTTGTAAGGTTGATTGGAATAGGGAAGCATGTACCCTTAGGAATTTTATCATAATTTTGTGAATAAAATTTAGGTTAATTTGAGTGTTGAACATAAGGAGTGTTAGATTAGGGTTTCAAAACAACTAATTGTAGTTTAGTGCATAGTTTGGGGACTTAGTGTTTGATTTAGGTCCTGGGATTTATATGGGGTATTGGGTATAGGGTCAGGTTCCCTTAGAAATTTACTTAGGATTTTATGATGAGTTTTAGCATTTTATTTGATTTTTGCAACTTGTGTGGTGATTGTGGGTTTCTCCCTTGGATGCTTGGTTTATTCAATTTGTGTGGGGCTATTTTGGGTGTGCTTGTGGCTTGGGCTTTGCTTGAATGACTTGAAGGTCAAATGAAGTTGCTTTGGATGGCTTGAAGAAGCTTGGAGTTGAAGATTTCTCATCTGTTGGAGTGCTTGTCAGGAGCTTAGGGATTAGGGCATATAGGAAGAGCAGTAGATTAGTCTTGTTTCTTCTTTCAAACATAGAGAGCTTCTTGTGCCTCTATCCTATCCTATGATTCAAAGTCCTCTTAAGGAAACCCCATCTCTCCCTTGGAGGGATGAGTGGTATGCCTTAAAGAGTAGAACTTTTGAGGATACCCTTCTTTGCAGATGATGGTTTCTAGTGATTTCCTTTGGTTTTCACTGATTTCTATTCATTATAACTTGATCCCAATAACAAATATTTCTTGGTGGAGCTTGCTAGAGCTTGGATATGAAGATATAAGATGTTGAAGATGCCTTTCATGAGGTTTGCTTGAAGATGGAGCTGTCAACTTTGCTATCAGGAGCTTGCTGGAGTATTGAAGCTAGGGTTTACTGTTGCTTTTGAGCTGGAGTTTTCTGTAGTTGTGGAGCTTGACTGTTTAGGTTTGAGGAGCCTTATTTGAAGTGTGCTTTCTCTTCCCTGGAAGTTGGGGATTGAAGCTTATCGAAGATTGAAGATCAAGTGTTGCTGTCAGAGCTGCTGCTTGTGTTGTCAACTGTAGGAGTTTGGTGCTGCTATCTGGGATGCCTCCTTTGCTGTGGTTTTTTGTTTTCTGTATTGTTTGTTGGCTTGTGCTGCTTGACCCCTAGGTTTGAAGTGAATGTTGATTCACTTTGCCTGTTGTTTTCTCAGGTTCGAGGTTGAGTGGGACTCCCTTGCCTCGCTTGTATTGCTGCATTGCATGCATTTTACTGTATTTGCTTGCTTTCTTTTCTGTTTATCCCCTAGGATCTCTGATTTCCTCTGTGCAGGAGGGAATTATGACAAACATTAGGATTCTTATCCATGCATGACAACATTAGGTTAGTTTTTATTCCCTTTTCAACCCTAGGCTTTTTAGAGCTTCTTTCTCTTCTTATCTCAAAACAACTCAAAAATACGGTAATAAGGTTAATCGATGTCGTACGTTACGAGCCTTAAGCTATTCGGGAAAGGGTTGCTGGAGAGTTTCTTTCCAATAGTCTGGCTGCTTAGTATGGTACCCTTTGGATGACACGTGACGTAGTCACTCTCAAATCATAGTCTCTAGTGCGTCAGAGATTGCAAACAAACTAAAAAACACTTCTTTCGTAAAAGATTCAAAACAAACATCAAAGTGTCATTTTTGTCCGCTTGGACTCTTAATCAAGAAAAACCCTTTTTGAAGGTAATAAAAAACAGTCAGACAAGCTTGTGTCTTCCGTAGCCCGAACAACGTTTGCTCTGATCTTTCATACTGTATGAAAGTACGTAGGCATAGGATGCCGTATCCTAGCGAGCAACCTTCCCCCCTTAACCCGTAGTTAGGCGAACTACGTTGACTCTGATTTCTCGTTCCAGACGGGGATACGTAGGCATAAAGTGCGATACTTTGCCGAGTCATTTTCTTTTCTTTAACCCTTGACCTTTAGAGTAGATAGAATATAATCCGTACTAGAAAACAAGCGTGGATCCCGTCGAGTACGGCGGACGTAAGGGGTGCTAATACCTTCCCCTTGCGTAATCGACTCCCGAATCATGGAATTTGGTTGCGACGACCATTCCTTTCCCATTTTGCATTAGGTTTACTCTGAGCGTTTCCTTTCCCTCCTTTGGAATAAATAACGCACGGTGACGACTCTTCTGTCATAGCCGGCGCCGATTTTCGCAATAGCGACAGCTGGCGACTCTGCTGGGGACTCCAACGGTTCCCTACGCGGGTCAGTCCTAGCGCTTGTTTTCCCCGTCGTGGGTTTTATATGGATTTACATTTTTGTCTTTACTTTACGCATTTTATTGTCAGCTTTATATTGTTATTGTTGTTGTGGGGATGGGGTGATCTGTTGAGAGATAAGCCGGACCTGGGCTTGAGTGCACCTAGAATTAGTTGTGGACAGTAGTGGGTGCATGTATGCTTTGCACGTACTAGTGTCCCGCAAAATCCACGCTCGGACGAGGTTCTTCTGGTTGACTTCTTTTTCAACCCTTTGGGTTGAGGGGGTTGTTGGTTAGTTGGATTGTCGACTCCGGGGACCGATCATTTGGAAGTTGGCTAAGTGAGGCCTCTTCAGGACATGATGATGCCACACCTTCTGGGTATCGTATCATCAGTCTTGAAAGTCTGTGACACCGACGACCGCATAGGATGCCGTACCTTGTGTCAGTTGATAGGACACCTAC
Organism: Lathyrus sativus; assembly: GCA_963859935.3. NCBI lineage: Eukaryota > Viridiplantae > Streptophyta > Magnoliopsida > Fabales > Fabaceae > Lathyrus > Lathyrus sativus. The sequence continues at coordinate 188,188,937 of OZ012737.1, forward strand.
CTGTGAGAGGGGTTGGGGCATGCAGGAAACTTGACCTCCAGACTACCCGATTTTCTTGATATTGGATCAGTATGTGTGGATACTTGGGGTTCTTCATCAGGATAGTGTTATGGGTCTGTTGAGACAAGGTTGGAGCTTTGTTATAGGTCTGTTGAGACCAAGTTGGAGCATTGTTATGGGTCTGTTGAGACCAGGTTTGAGCAGTATTGTGGGTCTATTGAGACAGTATTGTGGGTCTATTGAGACAGTATTGTGGGTCTGTTGAGACAGTATTGTGGAGGGATCTCTTCAGCAATATATCACTTGATCCCTGTTGCATGTTTGCATATTGCATTGTTGCATACTCATTTTGCATATCATTAACGTGTGTCTGTGCTGCAGGTGCATTTTGATACCTCTGATTCTAGTTGCCCGGATTTCTGTCTGCTGATATTATGGATACTTTGAAGAAGACTGTAGCATACAAGTTGCCTACCCCAGATGTTTCTCCTCTGCTTGGTTTAATGTCTCTATCTGATGATGATGTGAAGAGAAGCTTCAGGAAGAGTTATGGGAAACTACTCAGGTTGGTTTATAAACCATCCATGTATGAACGGAACGGATTGTACGCGCTGATGTAGTTCTATGATCCCCCGCTGAGGTGTTTTACTTTCCCTGACTTCATTCTGGCTCCGACTATGGAGGAGTATGATGAGATCTTGGAGGTAACCATTCAGAACAGGGTACCCTTCATTCGTATGGGTGTTGAGCCCAAGCTGGAAGATTTGGCTGTTGCTTTGCATTTAGACCCCTCAGAGTTGTTGTTAACCTCGTGGAATGGAGTGTTTGGTTTTTCTCTCAAGTTCTTGGTTGGGAAAGCACAAGAGTATGCCAAGAGTGGATGTTGGATTGTGTTTAATGCTATCCTTGCTTTGTGTATCTATGGCATTGTACTGTTCCCAAATATGCCTGACTTTGTTGATTTGGATGCATTCTATATATTTGCTTCAGGCAATCCTGTGCCTACTCTGATTGGAGACTTCTATCACTCTCTGTATTATAAGAACGAGAATAGGAGGGGCAAGAACGTCTCTTGCTGTGTGCCTTTGTTGTATATGTGGTTTGATAGTCACCTGCCCAAAAAGGGTATTTTTGCTGAGTCTGTAGATACGGTGGATTGGTCTGAGCATCTGATGGGACTTTCTTCAGAAGACGTTGTCTGGTTTGACAGAGATTTACAGGGATCTGAGATTATCTACAGCTGCGCCGGATATCCTAACGTTCCTCTGATTGGGAGGAAAGGGTGCATTAACTACAATCCGTCGTTGTTGATCAGGCAATTCGGTTATGCTTTGAGAAGCCCGCCAAAAGAGGAGGAAGTGCAGGAATCTCTGTACTTCACGGGTGTACTGAGTGGAGAATTATTGTCCAGGCTTCAGCATGCTTGGAAAAACATCAACAAAAGGGGTAAGCCGTTGTTGGGTAAGAATGATTGTCAAGCCTATGCTCAGTGCAAAGTCTGGATCCAAGATAGGGCAAAGCAGGCGCTGATGCCGTTTCCTGCAGTATTACCTCCTACTCCCCCCGTGATTGAGGAGCCAACTACTGTGCCTATTGAGAGATATGAGCAGGTTGTGAAGGAGAAAGAAGAGCTGATGAAAGCCAACGAGAAGTTGGAAGAAGAGCTAGTGCAACTCAAGAGCGAAAGGAATGAAGTTGTATATTCCTTCAAGCAGCAAACAAAGCTGGTGAACCAACTAGGCACAGAACTTACTGAACAACGAAAGAAGCGTGAATGCATGGGGATAGATTTCAAGAGCTCTCATGACATGCTGGAGTCTAAGAAGAAAGCACTTGATATAGCCTACCGGGAGATCTCCGCGTTCAACAAAACTTGGAATGCCATGCTGACCGACAATAAGGAAAAAGACGACAAACTGATGCTGCAGATCTCTGAGCTGGAAAGTCAGTTGAAAGCTAGCCAGAAGAAGTTCGAAGAAGAGGTTATGCGGAGATATGATGTTCAAAATGCCTTGAACAAAGTTATCAAGCGCAAGAAAGAGTCTGAGTCCCAGAAGCGGAAGCTAGAAGATTGCTTTGGAGAAGGTGTTTGGGAGGAATCCATTGGTGATCTCCAGTGTATTATCAGGCAAAGAGACTCGCTCGTCGAAGGGTTGCTTTCTCAACCGAATCATCCCAAGACTAAGAGATTGTTAGAGGAGTATCAGGCATATGGTCGCACTTGATTACCTTATGTACTGTTGTATATGCTTTATTTGCTTTGTGCTGGCCATCACCAGGATTGTTGGTTGAGGTCATGCCTTCTTGTTATTGTACACTCAGTAATATTGTATTTCTGACTTGATGGGCTCTTTGCAGCAATATATGAGATGTTTTTCCATGAATGGATCCAAACTCCTTATCACTATCACTGTCATGGCACTGGCACTTTAGCACTAGAATCAGGGGTTGATCTCCCTAACGCACAGATACATATTGCATATGCATGTTCATTTTGCATCGCCAATTACTTGTTGAATTTGTATCTTATTTCCTGCATCTCACATGTTTTTTAGGATTGACGAACAAAGAGTCCACCACTATTCAACCAGAAACAACTGCAAGAAGGTAATGGATCAAGTTCAGGTCGAGATGCAGGAAATCCGCGAGAAGTTGACTCTGTTCATGCAAGCTATGGAGAGTATGGCCAAGGGCCAGGAGTATCTTCAGACCTTGGTGCAGCTGCTGCTGACGCGGGCAAACGGAAATGGCAATACTGACCACATTTCTGTTGAAACTCCTCGCCGGGAGAATGAGATACCGGCAGTTGTTACTCCACCTGTTGTGACTGTCAATGGAAACACTGGTACTGGTGCAGGTGCTGGCGCTGGTAATGGCAATACTGGGAATGGTGGTGATGGGCATGTTGTTAACAACAAAGGCAACACTATGGATGCTGATCAAGGATTCGTTGACAATGTTGGCTTTGGAAACAATGGGTATGGCAATGTCAATCAGGACGGGAACTTCGGGTTCAACAATCAAGGCTTCGGTAATGACGGTTACGGAAACAATCAGGGGTATGGCTACGGTAATGGTGGATTCGGTAATGTGAATGTGAACGGCGCTGGGGCACTTCCTTTCAACAATGGTTTTGGACCTGCTGGGGTCAATCTGGGGTTCGGCAACCGAGGACAGGGTCCTGTGTTCAATCAGCAAGGATTTGGCCGTAACATGGGTTGCGATGGGTATGGCAATGACTGGAATGTGGATCAACAGGAGGACACTTTTTCAGGAAGAGGTATGGGACCTGAAGGCCCTATTGACCCTGTTCAGAGGATCAGAATGCTAGAAGAGCAGATGAAAGGTGTGGTTGATCAGAACTCCACTGGATTGGATATGACTACTATGGGGTTGGTACCAGGGCTGAGGGTGCCATTGAAATTCAAGGCTCCAACATTTGACAAATACAAAGGAAACACCTGCCCAAAGGTCCATGTACGTTCTTATTATAGAAGGATGTCTGCATATTCCAATGGTGAAAGGATGCTCATGCATTTCTTTCAAGATAGCTTATCGGGACCATCATTGGAGTGGTACATGGGACTGGAGCCCACCCAGATTTGGAGCTGGAAGCAGTTGGCTGATGCTTTCGTTATGCATTACAAATATAACAGCGATTTGGCGCTAAACAAGGTTCAGTTGCAGAGCCTGTCACAGAAAAGTGGTGAAAGTTTCAAAGAGTACGCGCAACGGTGGCGCGATATGGCAGCTCGAGTCCACCTTCCTTTGGTTGAAAGGGAGATGAATGACATGTTTGTGGGGACGTTTACCGGAATGTACTATGACAAGTTACTCAATGTTTCGATGGGTAGCTTCTCCGATATGATCCTTATGAGGGAAAGGATTGAAAATGGAATTAAAATTGGAAAGATTCAGGCAGGCGAATCTACTTCAGCCGGGGGTGCGAGAAAAGCGTTCGGCGGAAGACGACAGGGTGATACTAGCGCTATGTATGGTGGCAGAGGCCGGGGCAGAGGTAGAAATCAGTACATTCAACCTCAACAGATAGCCAGTGTTACTATTCCAATTCCTCAACAACAACAACAACAACAACAACCGCAGCAGTAGCAAAGGCAGAATCAGGGTCAGGGAAGGTTTCAGAATGTAAAGCCGAAGAGGGTATTCGATAAACCTCCGTAGACATATGCAGAGCTTATTCAGACATTGTTGGGGTTGACTTTTGGTCAAGAAAAGAACACTGGAACCACCTACAGGACCGGTACTTCCTAGAGGGTACGACACCAGTAAGCACTGCGAATTCCATTCCGGGGCGCCCGGACATGATATAGAATCTTGTCATGCTTTCAAGCATAAAGTTCAAGACTTGTTGGACAGTAAAGCCATCAACTTTGGCCAAGTGGGGCCCAATATTGTACAACAGCCTATGCCCAATCATGGGGCAAATTCCATCTTAACAGAAGAAAATTTGAACCTGGTGATGGATGTTAATGAGCTGAGGACACCATTGAGTGAAGTGAAAAGCAGATTGCTCATAGGGGGAGTATTTCTGGGTTGTGATGAATACTGTTTAGAATGCTGGACCCAGCCAGAGGGCTGTAATGATTTGAAGCAGGGCATTCAGGCCATGATAGACGAAGGGACCTTGCAATTTGATCGAACTGCGGTTGAGAAGCCTGTGGAGGCATTATGTGATAAGCAGAATGATATTGCGACGGTGATGATCCCGAGGAAGACTATAACGATAGTGGCGCCCGCCAAGCGGCCAACTATTACGATTACCAAAGCAGGGCCTGTTCCCTTTGAGAGTACGAAAGCTGTCCCGTGGACGTACGGTTTAGAAGCGTATTGCAATGGTGAAAAGATTGTGGTGAATAGCCATCCAACTGGGACTGTTGATAATGTTGTTGGTACGGGGGGCATGACCCGTAGCGGAAGGATATTTACCTCACCTGAAGTAGAAGCAGAGAGGTTGGCCAAGGGTAAAGCTAAAGTAAGTGAAAGCGGGCCCTCTCAGTCGAAAGAAAAGGATACGTCGCTCAAGGACATAAAGGAGTTCATGAGACTGATTCGCAAGAGCGACTACAAAATTGTTGAACACCTACAGCAGACACCGTCGAAGATTTCTATCTTGTTGTTGTTATTATGTTCCGAGGCACACCGGAATGCTCTGCTGAAGATACTAGATACGTCATTCGTACCCCAAGAAGTTTCTGTAAATCAGTTAGAGGGGGTAATGGCACATGTCAATGCTGGACATAGCCTGAGTTTCACATATTTTGACCTAACACCCAAGGGTCGAGAGCACAACATGGCCTTGCATATATCGGTGGAGTGTCGGGGCGCCGTAATGTCGCATGTATTGGTGGATACTGGGTCGTCGTTGAATGTACTGCCAAAGAAAGCCATGATGAAATTGGACGTACATGGAGTTATTTGCACGCCCAGCGATTTGGTTGTGAGGGCGTTTGACGGGACGAAAAGATTAGTGTTTAGGTCAATAACATTACCGCTGCAGGTGGGGCCAAAAATTTTTGATACCGAATTCTACACCATGGATATCCATCCAGCTTATAGCTGCCTTCTTGGACGACCATGGATCCACGCTGCAGGGGCCGTAACATCCACACTACATTAGAAGTTGAAGTACATGGTGGGTGATAGTGTTGTTACCGTTTGCGGGGAGGAGGATATTTTGGTCAGCCACCTGTCATCATTCCAATATGTGGAGGTCGACGAAGAAATACACGAGACACCGTGTCAGGCCTTTGAGGGGTTGCGGATTAATGACAAAGCTCAGGGTTCCAGCAAAATATCAGATGTGGCAGTGTCATCTTACAAAGAGGCTCAGGCTTTAGTGCAAACTGGTGAGACTAAAGGTTGGGGGAAGGTATTGGAGATTCCCGTGAAGAATGATAAGTTTGGGCTAGGGTATCGACCGACGTCGTCAGCGTCATTTTCAGGAGCGCCCAGGTTCAAGGGACCAGTCACGATTACGCCAAGCAGGGTATGCTTCGAGACTATCAATGCTATTTCCGATGCTGAAGACGGAGATAGCGACTGCGATATGGACGCGTGGATCAAACCAAGCGTGCCAGGACAAAGTCTCTGCAACTGGTCCATCCGGGAAACTGTCCCAGTGACTTTTAAACAGTAATGATTTGTTTTATCAATTGTTGAATAATCCTATGTCCTACCCGGGGCATAGTCATGTTGCATTAGGACTGCTTGATTATGTATATTGCACTGTTTTAATCATGAAATAAAGGCGTCTTTCATATTCAAATATTGTGATCCCTGTTTTTCTTGTTTTTACTTTAACAATAAATGGCAACGTGGTTATTTGCTTTGTTTGCGTGTTGAAGCGTTTAACCATTTCCTTTGCAGGACTAATATTTCAGATGACATCCCATACGAACCGCCTATGACTCGTTTCGACTTCGAGCACCCGGTATTCCAAGCAGAGGAAGAGGTTGTTGAGGATAGTGACTTGCCAGAGGAGCCGACTCGTTTGTTGAAACAGGAAGAGAGAATTATTCTGCCTCATCAGGAGGAAATTGAGATTATCAACTTGGGGTCGGAAGATGTTGTGAGAAATATCCGTATAGGGGCTGCGCTGCAGAGCGACGTCAAGCAAAGGCTGATTGAAATACTGCGAGAGTATGGTGATATATTTGCTTGGTCGTACGAGGATATGCCTGGGTTAGATACGGACATGGTTGTGCACCGTCTGTCGTTGCGAGAGGAATGTCCGCCTGTTAAACAGAAACTCAGAAGAACCATACCAGACATGGCTGTAAAAATCAAGGAGAAAGTGCAAAAACAGTGGGATGTTGGTTTCCTAGCCGTTACAACTTATCCGTCATGGGTCGCTAATATAGTACCAGTGCTGAAGAAAGACGGTAAAGTGCGAATGTGTGTAGACTACCGTGATTTGAATAAGGCGAGCCCAAAAGACGACTTTCCACTTCCTCACATTGATGTGCTGGTTGATAACACTGCTCAGTTCTCCGTATTCTCCTTCATGGACGGCTTCTCAGGCTATAATCAGATCAAAATGGCATCAAAAGACATGGAGAAGACTTCCTTCATTACTCCCTGGGGAACATTTTGTTACAAAGTGATGCCCTTCGGACTGAAGAATGCTGGGGCAACATATCAACGTGCTATGACGACTCTTTTTCATGACATGATGCATAAAGAGATCGAGGTTTATGTTGATGATATGATTGCCAAATCCTAGACGGAGGAGGAGCATTTGGTTAATCTGCTGAAACTGTTCAAAAGGCTTAGGAAGTTCAGGTTGAGACTGAACCCTAACAAGTGCACCTTCGGGGTGAGATCGGGTAAACTGCTGGGGTTTATTGTGAGCGAAAAAGGAATAGAGGTTGATCCTGCGAAAATAAAAGCAATACAAGAAATGCCGACGCCTAAAACAGAAAAAGAAGTGCGGGGGTTTTTAGGGAGGTTGAACTACATCGCTCGGTTCATATCTCACCTAACTGCGACACGCGAGCCGTTATTCAAGTTGTTGAAAAAAGGATCAGGTGTTGACCTGGAATGAAAATTGTCAAAAGGCGTTCGACAAGATAAAAGAATACTTGCAGGAACCTCCTATTTTGATACCCCCAGTGGCCGGGAGACCTTTGATTATGTATTTGACGGTTCTTAAGGAAAGTATGGGTTGTGTTCTCGGTCAACACGATGAGACCGAACGTAAAGAGCATGCAATCTACTATTTGAGTAAGAAGTTTACCGACTGTGAGTCCAGATACTCAATGCTCGAGAAAACGTGTTGCGCGCTAGCCTGGGCCACCAAACGTTTGAGGCAATACATGCTGAATCATACAACCCTGCTAATTTCAAAGATGGATCCAATCAAATACGTGTTTGAGAAGCAAGCACTCTCCGGAAGAATTGCCCGATGGCAGATGGTGTTAACCGAATACGATATTCAATATGTCTTGCAAAAGGCTATTAAAGGTAGTGTTCTGTCAGAGTACCTTGCGGAGCAGCCTGTTGAGGACTACCAATCGATGAGGTTTGATTTTCCTGACGAGGATATCATGTACCTAAAAATGAAGGATTGTGAAGAACCGTTGCCGGACGAAGAACCAGAATTGGGTTCCAAATGGCAGTTGATATTTGACGGAGCTGTGAATTCCTATGGTAGTGGAATAGGGGCAATTATCACCACTCCTCAGGGGTCGCACATCCCATTTACTGCCCGATTGACCTTTCCCGTTACCAATAATGAGGCTGAATATGAGGCTTGCATCATGGGTCTGGAAGAAGCGATTGATTTGCGAATCAAACATCTGGATGTATACGGAGACTCAGCTCTAGTGGTGAACCAGATTAAAGGAGAATGGGAGACACGTCAGCCCAATTTGATACCATATATGAATTATGCAAGGAGATTGTTGCCTTTCTTTGACAAGGTGGAATTGCATCATGTGCCGCGAGCAGAAAATCAAATGGCTGACGCCCTGGCAACATTGTCTTCAATGTATAAAGTTAACTTTTGGAACGAGGCTCCCCGAATTGTTATCTCCCGGCTTGATAGGCCTGCATTCATATTTGCCATTGATGAGGCTCCCGATGGTCAACCCTGGTACTTTGACATCCAGAATTTCCTGAAGAACAAGGAGTATCCGGCTGGGGCATCCAGTCGAGATCAAAAGACTCTCAGGAGATTGGCCGGCAATTTCTATCTGAATCCTGACGGTGTCCTGTACAAAAGAAACCACAACTTGGTGTTGCTACGCTGTGTAGATGAGAAAGAGGCTAAGTTGCTCATGGAAGAGATACATGAGGGTACATTTGGTACACATGCTGGCGGGCATGCCATGACAAGAAAATTGCTGAGAGCAGGTTATTATTGGCTAACTATGGAAACAGACTGTTTCAAGTTTGCAAAGAGGTGTCATAAATGCCAGATTTACGCGGACAAAATCCGTGTGCCTCCAAGTCCTCTGAATGTGATGTCATCACCGTGGCCTTTCTCGATGTGGGGAATTGATATGATTGGCAATATTGAGCCTACGGCATCAAACGGACACCAGTTCATTTTGGTGGCAATCGATTACTTCACCAAATGGGTGGAAGCGGCATCATATGCTAATGTCACCAAACAAGTGGTAGCCAGATTTATCAAAAGAGATATTATCTGCAGATATGGAATCCCTGAGCGGATTATCACCGACAACGGTTCGAATTTGAATAACAAAATGATGAAAGAGTTGTGCCAGAATTTTAAGATTGAGCATCACAATTCTTCTCCTTACCGACCCAAGATGAATGGCACTGTCGAAGCGGCCAATAAGAACATAAAGAAGATTGTTCAGAAGATGGTTGTGACATATAAGGACTGGCACGAGATGTTACCTTTCGCTTTGCACGGTTATCGTACGACGGTACGCACATCAACCGGGGCAACCCCTTTCTCATTAGTATACGGGATGGAGGCGGTGTTACCGTTGGAGGTCGAGATTCCTTCCCTGAGGGTTTTACGTGATGTCCAACTCGACGAGGCAGAATGGGTGAAAGATAGACTGAATCAGCTCAGTTTAATGGATGAGAAGAGACTGGCTTCTTTAGCATATGGTCGGTTATATCAGAGCCGGATGAAGAAAGCTTACGACAAGAAGGTGCACCCTCGAAGCTTTCAGACGGGAGACCTTGTTTTGAAAATGTTTCTCCCACCACAGACAGATCACAGGAGCAAGTGGACTCCCAATTACGAAGGACCCTACGTTGTCAGAAAAGTCTTCTCTGGAGGAGCCTTGTTACTATCCACCATGGATGGTGAAGACTTTACGTCTCCTGTGAATTCAGACGCAGTTAAAAAATACTTTGCTTGAAAGTGACCAGCTGGACAGTAAAAAGAGAGTCCAGGCAAAAATGGGGCATCTCGGCGAACCATAAAAAATGAATAAAAGGTTCGGGCAAAAATTAGGGATAAAAATGAAAAAATGTGCACCCACGAGGTCGAAAACCTAACCAGGGCGACTTCGGCAAAAAAGGGTATCCCGGTGAATTGAAAACCCGCAAAGGGCGGTTCACGCAAAAATTAGGGATTGAAAAAGCAAATGAATGCGGTCCAGATTTGATACGGCATTGCTTAGTGGTTTGGGAGTACCTGGGGACCGTCTATCCAAAAACAATCTCTTCCGAAGATCGAGTACCGGGAAAGCGCAGAGTCAGGCGAGTCATAGGAGGATCAGCTCATGGTGTTTGTCTGTACCACGTCGCCGACATGTATACAAATATTGTTTTGTATTTTATTTTTGCTCCTTGTACATATATGTATGTGTGTTTGCGCGTAACTTCCTCTTTTCAGGAGTTGCATCCAGTGTACAAAACTTTGCCTATTCAGAGGCCCGTTATCAATAAAACATGTTATTCAGTACTTGATGCTTGTTCTTTACTGTTTTATTTGTGAAAGACGCCGATGTTTTTGATAAACTTGCACTTACATAATCTTGCTGGCCCTTGCCAATAATTGATAAAACTTCGAATTGACTGAAGTAATGTCACGGACGCTAACCCAGATAGATTCTGTTGTATAGGCCTGTTTTGTCTCGTTTGTTTTGCAGGATTCTTACCTTTGGAGAAAACCATTAGGGATTGTTTCCCCAGCCAAAATCTCTTGATGAAGAGCCTGATTTCAGTCAATGTCATTCTCCAGCTAGTCGCAGCTTATTCCCAGAGAGTTGGAATGACGTTATCCCTCGCCGAATAAGGTATTGTTTTCCCCAGAAGAGTATCCTCAAGGAAGTTGTCCACAGGATATCCCCAACAAGTCAAAATCAATGTTCCCAGCAGAGGTTGCGCTCCTTAGCGAATCGAAGGTATGCACGTTCGATCTCCGGCATGGGAGGTTCCCGCAGAGTTTAACCAAGTTGTTGGTTCAGAAGGATTATACCCGGAGGATGGGTTTTCTTGCTCCCCACAGGTCGTCATGCCATTGACAGGATGTTGATCCTCGGCAGAGTCCGAAACTATGGATGTGTAAACTGTGCCCAGACAGTGTGCTTTTCCTAGAAGTGTCGCTTCTTCCCCAGCTAAGTTTGTGCACCAGCAGGGTGTTTGTTCTTTCCTCCCAGTGGAAATTGATGTTTAATCGCTCCTTGGCAGAGTTGGGTGTGTTTCTGGCGTTTATTTCGCCCAGATACTTTATGATACTTATTCTCCCCAGCGGAATTGGCTTTATCCTCAGCATTCATGTTGTTGAGACAACACTACCAGAGTGGCCCTGGCAGCTTGAGCCTGCATTTGCATTTGCATATATCGTCATATTTGCAACTACTCAAACACGTAGCATTTCCGTGCCGTACGGAGCATTACGCCATTGTCAAACATACGCATTTTGAAACATAAGTCAGGTTGGTTACCTCTTTGTTTTCAGGTGTTCTTTCCTGCAGGTAATTAGACTTCTTGTTCAGGATCGCTTTCAGATATTCAGATTTGCGGCATGAGATATGTGATGATAACGTTCGTCTCGCCATATGTTCCCTTATCAGAGGTGTTTGATTAACTTCTCTTCTTCCTCAGCGGAGTGTTCTTTACACGGCTTCATAATTGGACTTTGGAGTTGTTGTCAAAAATTCCCCAGTGGAGTGTTCCCTCGGGTTGCGGTCACGTCAGCCTTTTAAGAAAAAGATTTCAGGGATTAGACATCTGAAGTCATTACTCGTCGTCAAGATGAATGTCTGGCAGTTGACGTCAGAATTTCCCCGGCAGAGTTCTCCCCAGTTTGCTGTTATGGCTTCATAATTAGACTTTGAAGTTTGTTATGTCAGCATTTTACGGCTTCATCATTAGACATTGAAGTTGTTACCATCATGACATGGCTTCATAATTTGACTTTGAATTTATTGTCAGTTCTGAAAGGCTTCATGAATAGACTTTGAAGTGGTTGTAAAAGAGAGATTTCAGCGATTTGACGGTTGAAGTCCTTACTTGTTGTCAAGGCTTCACGATTTGACTTTGGAGTTGTTGTCAGCATTGTAAGAAGAGAGATTTCAGTGATTTGACGGTTGAAATCATTACATGTTGGCAAGGCTTCACGATTTGACTTTGGAGTTGTTGTCAGCATTTTAAAGGAAGATTTCAGCGATTAGACGGTTGAAGTCATTACTTGTTGTTACGGCTTCGTAATTTGACTTTGAAGTTCGTCAGCGTGGGATGCTCCATAATTAGACGGTGGAGACGTTATCACTATTACAATGGCTTCATAATTAGACTTTGGAGTTGTTGTTAGAATTTCCTCGGAAGGAGTCTAGAGGGCTTCAGGATTTGACTTTGAAGTTCAATAGAGTTTTCCTGGAATTGCTGTTACGTCAGCATTGCACGGCTTCATGATTAGACCTTGAAGTTCGTTACATCAGCGCTATAAGGCTTCATGATTTGACTTTGAAGTTTTTGTAGGGGGGGGGATTTCAGCGATCAGACGGCTGAAATCGTTACTTGGTGTCACTGCTTCATAATTAGACTTTGAAGTTGTTAGCAGCAGTGGATGGCTTCATAATTAGACCTTGGAGTTATTATCAGTTTATACGGCTTCATAATTCGACCTTGGAGTTCGTCAGGGTTAAACGGCTTCATAATTAGACTGTGAAGTTTGTTACATCAACGTGTTATCGGTATTTAATGGCTTCATAATTCGACCTTGGAGTTCGTCAGTGTTAAACAACTTCATAACTAGACTTTGGAGTTGTTGTTAGGAATTCCCTAGCGGATTTTCCTCGCGTAGCTGTTATGTCAGCATTGCAGACTTCATGATTTGACTTTGGAGATCGACATAGTTTTCTTCGAGTGGCTGTTACGTCGGCGTTGCACGGCTTCATAATTAGACTTTGAAGTTCAGCGAAGTTTTCAGTAAACGGCTTCATAATTAGACTTTGAAGTTCGTCGGAATTAAATGGCTTCATAATTTGACTTTAAAGTTGTAGCCTCCCTTTACGCTGCTTCATAATTAGACCTTGGAGTTGTTGTCAACATCAAGACTTCGTAATTAGACTTTGGAGTTCTTCAGCGGTACCGCATCTTCATGATTAGATTTTGGAGTTGTCGTCCGAAGGTTTTGTCCGCATGGAATAGCTTCATAAGTAGACTTTGGAGTTGTTGCCAGATTTTCCCCCACAGAGTTGCTTGTTGAAGTTTCTCTTATCCGGCCATCGGAGTATTTTCTTCAAGTTTGCTGTTCCGTCAGCGTCACAGGGTTTCATAATCAAAATTTCAGGGGTTGTCGCCGGTTTTCGAAATAGGTGCCTGACAGTTGATTTCAGAGCATCCCCGATGGGTTTGGCTACCGCAAAGATAAGGCGGAGTTATTGTCCAGTATGATTGACTGAATTGAATTACTATTGGGTGGAAGAATTCGATCCCCAATAAAGTCGCCGTGATTTCTTCGTGTTGACAAAATATTATTATCCCCAGTAGAGTCCTCCTCAAATTCGATTGTGGGTTGGGACCGATGGAGTTAGCTACTGCAGAGATAGGCAGAGAAATTGTATTCAGAGTGATGTTTCCCGTATGGATAGGCGGATGGAGTTTCCTGTGATTAGACAAAAATGTTCCCCAATGAAGTCGACGAATTTTATTGCCTATGATTGATAGGACCTCCTCGTGTTGGTGGGAGGCGACCAACTCATCCCAAGCGGAGTGGCCGGGATTTCTCCGTGTTGACGGAATGTGGAGTCCTAACGTGGACAATATTTCTTCGGGTTGACGAAATGTGAGCCCTGACGTGGACAATATTTCTTCGGGTTGACGAAATGTGAGTCCTGACGTGGACCGATTGGGGTTTAGTTGTGATTTGACGAATTTGTTTCTTTTCTTGTGTTGACAAGATTAGTCCAGTTGTGGACGGAGGTGTTCAGTACCTATGGCGTTACACCGGCGGTTGATGTTGAAATCAGAGTTATTATTAGACGTTGGATTAGTTGTTGCCGTAACAACCAGATTCAGTTGGTGGATGTCGTTCCCCAAGCAGTTGTGCAGTTTATTTCTGCGGTTAGCAAATTTCCGGGTTTCTCGGTATTCAATCGTCTCGTACCTCGATTATTTGAAGGCCGTTCGCTCTTCACCCAGTCGGGTCCAAGCCGTTTGAATAGGGGTAGCTGTTGCACCCCAAAATTTGCTTAACCTTTTCTTGCCTGATTTATGTTTCATTGCATTTCATTTGCATACTTACATCATGTACACAGTCTAATCATTTGCATATCCTAGCATATCCAGTCATCCAACAAGGGATCAAGTGTTATTTATGTCAAAAGAATCCTACCTAGAGGTATTCTCTGAGCCTGAGAGACCATCCAAGTCATCAGAGAAGGGTTGAAGTCATGAGAAGTTTGAGTGCCCACAGGTGGATTTCTCTCCTAACTTGAGGTGTATTGAAGATCATCAACATGGAATTGTGAATTTGAGGTGTGTATGGATCTCATGGGATGTCTATAGGGCCCTATTGATGCTTAGACAAGTCATTGTATCAAGTTCAAGAGCCAGGGTTGAGGTGTGTACAAGTAGGGTTTCATCTGGGTAACCCTAGGTCAAGGAGAGCAAAGAAAGGGCATCAAGACCTAGCTCTAGGTCATGGAAGTCATGGATTGATATGTTGAAGCATGTGCGTGGATGAGCCAAGACCAAGTTCAAAATAATCAAGAGTGGTTGGAGGTGTTTGAGACAGGGTTCCTAGGGTAAAATCCCCTGTAAAGCAGTGGACTTCCAAGCCACATAAGTCAAAATACAAGTTTCAAATGGATTCTTGGCCAACATGAAACTTTTAGAGCTTCTAAATACCTTTAATTTGAGTACTATAAGTCTTCAAGAAGATTTGTAGAACTCAAGTTATGGTTCTTGCAAGTTACAGGGCATCAAAGGACACTGAAATTTATCTGTGAAAGTCACTTGAATTCCAAGCAACTTTTTCCCCTCAAGGAGTTTTCAAATGGATTCTTGGCCAACATAAGAGTTGTAGGTCTTGAGCTTAGCTTTAATTTGAGTACTAGAAGTCCTCAAGAGGATTTGTGGAACTCAAGTTATGATCTTGGCAATCCAGGGGTATTTTGGGAAAGTTGAATTATAGGTCCTTTTTCAACATGTGCCAAAATCTCTATCTTCCACTCCTCAAATGAAAAAGTGTCCAACATGAGATGTGCTTAAAATGGTGTTTCTAGTATAGATATGAAGTCATGGTGTGTTGGATTGGTTTATTTCACAAAGTGCTCCAAAATGGCCTAAAAAGGGAGATTTTTCAAATGATTCAAAAGAGGGAAAAATGATTTTTTGACTTACAAGGCATAAACATGGCATATGGGTAGTCATTTTGAATGGAAATTGGATTTCAAACACATTGGCAATGCCACAATTTTGAGATGAGCCATTATTTTATGAGTTGCTTTGAAAAGTGCTTTCTTACATCACAAGTAACATTTGCCAAACACTCATGAGATCAGAACCAAGGCTCTAACCCTTACCAATCAATTCAAAATGTCATTTGGAGAGAAATTGGATCAAAATTAAGCTGCTGAAGCAAGCTAAACCGAACTGTCATGTGCAAGCTTCTCATGAGATTATCAAGTGCAAGAGAAATTCAAATTCTCACATGGAGCATTCCATATCATTCTAGATCTTTCTAACATGTTCTATATAAACCTCATAACTGATTCAGTTGCTTTTTTGGACAAGAACTGTGAAGAATCGAGAGAGAGCATAGTGAGCTTCAACCTTGCAACTCAAAATCGGATTTGGTGATTGGGAGGGATTCAAGGCAATTCAGTGCATACAGAAGCTCCACAAGACTTCATTGATCGTGTCTGGAGAAGATTGAAGGGTGATTTGAAGAATTTCTTGCTCTGTTCACTCAATTTTCACAGGTTTGCAAATTTCATCTCATAGCTCAATTTAGGTAGAATTGATAGGATTTAGATGTGTAGATGCATTATAGACATGGCTAGGGTGGATTCCGGTAGGAAAAATTGGTGATTAGAGAGAAAACCTAGGGCGATGCAATTTTTGTTGAGGATTGTTTCTCTGAGTTCTTGATGAGTTAAACATGTTTAGATGGTGAGGATTAATCAGTGTAACGTGTAGATGATGATAGGCTTGTCAATTTTAAGAATGGTGATGATTGAATGTGGAGCATGTTCTGAACTTGGAATCGTGTTTTGAGATAGATGGGTTTTCAATGAGAATGGAGGGCATGGTTGGATTCAGTGAGAAAAAACGAGCAAGATGATGTACTCATGTTTAAATTTTGGTGAGGTTTTGTGTTGATTGATGTTTGGGGACGACGGTGGCGCCACCTCCGGCCACCGTCTGGTTCACTTTCCCCACAGAATTTGAAATGAAGAAGATGATGGCATAGCCCTTGGATTGGCGTTGACACTTGACTGAAATAACCATCCCACGGCCACGATTCACTCTCAGCTTGTGAAGGGAGTCTGAAAACATATCCAAACGCACCGTTTCACTTAACGTTTTGTTTTGGGCTTATGACACTAATTGCTAATCACACCCCTGTTTGAGGCCCACTAGCGAAACGCACATAGATCACTTGCTATTTGACACGGAGTTTTTTCCTTTTTCATCTGATTTTCCATTCTATTTTCTATTTGGTTTGGGCCTAATACGCGCGTACTAATGACACCCCCTCCTGGGCCCAGCCTGTTAGAATAACACAATAATCTTGCTATTCATCACGCCATTTTATCATTTACATTTTATTTTCTTTTTATTTTTATGTTTTCATTTAGGATAGTTTATAATTCATAATAAATTGAAAAATGATCCTTTTTTAGTGAGAATTTTTCCCCTGGTTTCCTTAGGGTCTCTAGAATTTTATAGGATTAAAAAATATTAATTTCATGCATTTTATATTTTCTGGCATATTTTACAATTTTAATGCTTTTATTTTACATTTGTGTGATACTTCATCTTTCTGAATTTTGTGTGAGTTTGGTGAGGAATTTTTTATTGATTCTTGTGAGGTTGATTAGAATAGGGAAGCATGTACCCTTAGGAATTTTATCATAATTTTGTGAGTAAAATTTAGGTTAATTTGAGTGTTGAACATAAGGAGTGTTAGATTAGGGTTTCAAAACAACTAGTTGTAGTCTAGTGCATAGTTTGGGGACTTAGTGTTTGATTTAGGTCCTGGGATTTATATGGGGTATTGGGTATAGGGTTAGGTTACCTTAGAAATTTACTTAGGATTTTATGATGATTTTTAGCATTTTATTTGATTTTTGCAACTTGTGTGGTGATTGTGGGTTTCTCCCTTGGATGCTTGGTTTATTCAATTTGTGTGGGGCTATTTTGGGTGTGCTTGTGGCTTGGTCTTTGCTTGGATAACTTGAAGATCAAATGAAGTTGCTTTGGATGGCTTGAAGAAGCTTGGAGTTGAAGATTTCTCATCTGTTGGAGTGCTTGTCAGGAGCTTAGGGATTAGGGCATATAGGAAGAGCAGTAGATTAGTCTTATTTCTTCTTTCAAACATAGAGAGCTTCTTGTGCCTCTATCCTATCCTATGATTCAAAGTCCTCTTAAGGAAACCCCATCTCTCCCTTGGAGGGATGAGTGGTATGCCTTAAAGAGTAGAACTTTTGAGGATACCGTTCTTTGCAGATGATGGTTTCTAGTGATTTCCTTTGGTTTTCACTGATTTCCATTCATTATAACTTGATCCCAATAACAAATCTTTCTTGGTGGAGCTTTCTAGAGCTTGGATATGAATATCTAAGATGTTGAAGATGCCTTTCATGAGGTTTGCTTGAAGATGGAGCTGTCAACTTTGCTGCCAGAAGCTTGCTGGAGTATTGAAGCTAGGGTTTACTGTTGCTTTTGAGCTGGAGTTTTCTGTAGCTGTGGAGCTTGAATGTTTAGGTTTGAGGAGCCTTATTTGAAGTGTGCTTTCTCTTCCCTGGAAGTTGGGGATTGAAGCTTATCGAAGATTGAAGATCAACTGTTGCTGTCAGAGCTGCTGCTTGTGCTGTCAACTGTAGGAGTTTGGTGCTGCTGTCTGGGCTGCCTCCTCTGCTGTGGTTTTTTGTTTTCTGTATTGTTTGTTGGCTTGTGCTGCTTGCCCCCTAGGTTTGAAGTGAATGTTGATTCACTTTGCCTGTTGTTTTTTCAGGTTCGAGGTTGAGTGAGACTCCCTTGCCTCGCTTGTATTGCTGCATTGCATGCATTTTACTATATTTGCTTGCTTTCTTTTCTGTTTATCCCCTAGGATCTCTGATTTCCTCTGTGCAGGAGGGAATTATGACAGACATTAGGATTCTTATCCATGTATGACAACATTAGGTTAGTTTTTATTCCCTTTTCAACCCTAGCCTTTTTAGAGCTTCTTTCTCTTCTTATCTCAAAACAACTCAAAAATACGATAATAAGGTTAATCGATGTCGTACGTTACAAGCCTTAAGCTATTCGAGAAAGGGTTGCTGGAGAGTTTCTTTCCAGTAGTCTGGCTGCTTAGTGTGGTACCCTTTGGGTGACACGTAACGTAGTCACTCTCAAATCATAGTCTCTAGTGCGTCAGAGATTGCAAACAAACTAAAAAACACTTCTTTCGTAAAAGATTCAAAACAAACATCAAAGTGTCATTTTTGTCCGCTTGGACTCTTAATCAAGAAAAACCCTTTTTGAAGGTAATAAAAAACAGTCAGACAAGCTTGTGTCTTCCGTAGCCCGAACTACGTTTGCTCTGATCTTTCATGCTGTATGAAAGTACGTAGGCATAGGATGCCGTATCCTAGCGAGCAACCTTCCCCCCTTAACCCATAGTTAGGCGAACTACGTTGACTCTGATTTCTCGTTCCAGACGGGGATACGTAGGCATAAAGTGCGATACTTTTCCGAGTCATTTTCTTTTCTTTAACCCTTGACCTTTAGAGTAGATAGAATATAATCCGTACTAGAAAACAAGCGTGAATCCCGACGAGTACGACGGACGTGAGGGGTGCTAATACCTTCCCCTTGCGTAATCGACTCCCGAATCCAGGAATTTGGTTGCGACAACCATTCCTTTCCCGTTTTGCGTTAGGTTTACTCTGAGCGTTTCCTTTCCCTCCTTTGGGATAAATAACGCACAGTGGCGACTCTTCTGTCATAGCCGGCGCCGATTTTCGCAGTAGCGACATAGTCCATTGTGCTTCGGGCTTAGGCACAATCTCATTATTTGCATTGGTCATAGTTATATCCATTGGACCATTGAGAATAACATTCCACACTTTTCTATATATGGAATTCATGTGCACCCGCATACAGTCCTTCCAATAGCTGTAATTTTCTCCATTAAAAATGAGAGCTCTATTATAAGCCCCTTTAGGTTCGTTAGCCATGTTCTATCAAAGTTATACTTGAAGCACGAAGTGAACCGGTGCTCCTGATACCACTTATTAGATGATGACACGAATCTAGAAGGGGGGGGGGGGGGGGTTGAAATAGACCCCAATTAAAAAATCAGTCGGCGCTACCAATTAAAAATTGGTTTTAAAAAATATTTGATATGCGGAAGCGGTCGTGGAAAAATACCGTCTATAACAAACCGTTATTAGAAGACCGAATATGTGTCTAGCCTTATGGAAATGATAATGAGCAAATAGAGTCACCACACTAGTCACACTATCAATTGATTAATATCACTAATTAGTAAGACTAGTTCCAATGCTACACAGTGCCACCAAAAACTGTAAATAATACACGTGAATTTTGGTGTAGACAATTTATCAAACACTTGGCGTGCGTAGCACTCCAAGTAACTTTTGCCTTGAGTAAGTGACTCTAGCTTCCTTGTACAATACACTATTGTACTAGAGTTAAAAACAGTGTTAAGCACTTACTCAAACCAATGCAACTTTAATAAAATTGCTTATACTAAAATTACTCAATTATTAAGCAAAAATGAAAGTGTTGAAAAAATAAAGGAGACAAAGATTTGTTGAGGCAGTTCCCTCGCCGTCTACACTTCGGGGTACGTCTGCCCTCAATTCTAATAATATAATTGGGCTCGATATAATGTAGATATCACCTGTTGAGTTGAAACGTTTATACAAGGATAAACAAGCAAAATATACAAACAAAATCTCTGGTTGTTGATGATGCTTTCTCTCCTTGTTCCTTGATTCAAGTTGAATCAAGTCCTTTGATTGTTGTGGATAGACATCCGATTACAACCCCTTTGTTAAATAACCTTGCGTTCTTCAAACCCCAACCCGACTGATCTCAAACACCAACAAATCGAACCCGAATCTCTCCTACACAATTTACCGATTTCCGCTACTAGATTGGCGGAACCCACCGCTCCTCAATCACCTTCGCTAGCTGAATATTATAGAAACGATTCGTACCAAAACCCTCCAAATTCACTGAATCTTGGAGGACAAAACCCTCAAGGTTTTATTCAAGAAAAACCTGCCAAGAAACTCAACCCGAACCGGATTCCCAATCGACGGCTTCAGACGTTGTCACCTTGAACAAACCATAATGCACATCAAGAATTGTTGTGTGTAATTGTTGTGTTATGAAATTTTGAGGATGAAGACGATGAGAACTAGGCACCTATTTCACTTTTCTTGTTTATGTTCAATTGACTTAATGTTTCAATTGTTGTTGAAGAAATTAACAAAATCTTCTATTTATAGTAACCCAAAAACCAACAAACATAACAGCTTTTCAAACTAAGTGAAAGTCTTCAACATATGCAGAAAATGCAGCGAGCGGTCGACCATAGCAGGACTATGCATCGACGCATAGCCTGCAATTTTAGACAGATTCAAAATCTTAACAACATGTGTCGACCATAGGTCAGCGTGCGCCGACCCGTGGGAATTCACACCTTTCCATGCACCTATCATGCGTCGACCTCTGGTCGACTCAAAACCTGTAGTTTTGCATAAATACTTATTTTTATGGATTCTATGCTTCTAGACACAACCAATAGTCTACCAAATATATTGGACTTAATATGGCAAGTTTGATAGACATGATATGAACACAAGGGAGATATGAGAGGTGTGATATGCATTTGCCTTGTGGAGGTAGAGCCGAAACACCGTTTCTTCCATGATTGCATTTTGACATCATCAAAACACAAGTATGTATGGTATATGAGGATTTTCCCTCACAAGTTCTATGTGATTTGCCTAAACAACAAGATGAATAAAAATCAACAGATTCTTTATTGCTAACAAAAACATTACATAATTTGAGCATATTTTCGACAGCCATAACATTGGCATGTCCTAGCCTATTGTAACAAAGAGAAAATTTATTGATACAAGACTTAGAGTTATTATTGACTTGATTAGAAAGAGACATACTAACAGAGTTTGCAGCTAGTTTCAAAGGTGACTCCAAAGATAGACTATGAAAGCAATATAGTCCATTAGTATCAAGGAATCCCTCTAAAAGCACTTCCTTAGATGCTTGAGATTTAACAAAACATCTGTTAGAGTGAAACCTAAAGAAAACATTGTTATCTCTAGCAAACTTGGAAACATAAATAAGATTACGAGTTATGCGAGGTACATGAAGAAGATTGTCTAATGTTAACAAAGAATTAGGCAGATTTTAAGGCTTAATATTTGCTAATCCCACAGATTTAATCTTTAAACCTTGACCATTGCCTACAAGAACTTCATTAGATCCTACATATGGTCATGTATGTTGCAAATTATAATTATGAGAAGTGAGGTGGTGAGATGCCCCTGAGTCAGCAAACCATGCATGTGAATCTAAATTGGCAGGTACATTGAAGTCATCTTGATGAGCCAAAAAGGCTGAGGCTTGTATAGAAATCCCAACTTGATTTTGCTATTCCTCTTTGGATTGAGTAGCCTGAGCAGTTGACTTTGTTGATGCAGGATCAAAGGACTTATCATATCTGTGCCAACAATCTATGACTGAGTGACCATACTTACCACATAATTGGCAAGTGGGCCGATTTCCAGGCGTGTATGTTGCATGAGCTCTACCACGACCCTTCCCCTGGAGCTGTTGCCACAACCTCTTGATTGTTGAGAACCACCTCTGGTGGTCTTGGAGTTTGTAGTTTCATTTGTGTGAGCAAGATTGGATATGGCAGTGGTAAGTGAGAGTTCTTGGCAATACTTGTCTAACTGAGCTTCTTAAACATAAAGAAGAGCCTTAATGTCATAGATTGTAGAGGGTTCTCCTTTGCTGTAGGTTATCATCATGAACAAATTATACTCTTTTGGTAAACCCTGGAGAATTGCATCAACTTGATCTCTTTCAGAAATGGGATCACCAATTGCAAGAAGTGCATCAGCAATGGCGTGAATGCGCAAACCATATTCTAAGATGGATATGTTGCATTTCTTCGTAGTTTTTAGCTTAGATCGAAGCTGATGAACCCTAGTATTTATAACAACATTGAAATGTTTATGAATATAATCCCATATTTGATATGAATGCTTACAAGAAAGAGCCCTAGGAAGCACTGATTTTGAAATTGTAGATAACGTCCAAGAAAAGAGCGCCTGATCTTGCACAATCCAAGATTCATACTTCTCAGAAATGGTGTTGGAAATATGATCTTCACCGATTTTATAGATTGGTGGAATCTGCGGATTGGCAACAAATTTGTGAAGTTTGTGAGAAAGAATGATGCCTTCAACCTGCTGATTCCATGGTAGGAAGTTGTTTTCCTAAAGCTTGATTGAAATTTTATGGCCAAATCCATTGTGATTGGTGGCAGAAAACACAGAGGTCGGATAAAGAGAGACTTGCAAAGTCTCTGCCATGAAAGAAGCACCGAAAAACAATAAAAAACAAAGGAAAGGAAAGATGCAAGATCAAAAAGCTTCAGGAAAATAGATGAAAGAGAAGATGAAACAGATAGTCAGTGCGGAAGAGTGGTTGGACAGAAGGCGATTGAGACCATGTTGAATTGTGAAAGCTCTAAGATTTGACTAAATTATGGTAAAACATGATGTTGAATAAGACGTTCTAAATCTAAGAAGAACAACATATTGGACAATATGTCCCAATACGATGTTAAGACATCGTGTCTGTTACTGATGTGCATGATTTTGATATATCAGGATATTTGCATATCAGTTCCAAGATTTAAGGCATGGATCAAGGAAAGATTGGACAGAGACTTCGAAGCCCATGGACTGCTGAAGGCTATAAAAGGAATACCAAGACCTAGGGCATGTATATAGATCGTAAGAAATAAAAACCTTGTAACGAATTCTTGTAAAGTAATTATAAGGGTTTAAGGTTTTGAGAGTCATGTACTTTCTTGTGTTGTAAGTCACCCTTTGTATTGATTGATACATTGTGGTAGACATGATTTTACATATTCAGAAACCTGTAGGTAATGAATTATATATTGTTTTTGGATGAAGCTTTTAAGCAAATCCATGCATTATTGTTAGTTAAGAGTCTTGACTGAATTTTGTATTAAGAGAGGTGTATTTCAATTGAACAGTTTGATACAATCACTGAAGGTTTTGACTGTTAGATATCATTGAGGTGATTTAGGAATTGAGATGGGTTTCTCTTATCTAGATGGTGATTTCTAGATATAATTGTATTGGGTAGGGATTAAGTGAGAAGTTGTAAACGGGGGAGTTTAGCTCTAAATTAATTCTACTAATAATGGATTCATTCCTGGCTTGGTAGCCCCCAGATGTAGGTGTTCCAGTTCAGCAAACTAGGTCATCATATCTTGGTGTTCTTTATCTTTCTGTTATGTTAAATTCAATTTGCTTTTGAGTTCTGAAACACATGTCTTAACAGATGTTGAAACATCTGTCATGACACTATTATGTATTTTCAGTTTTTTTGGATGTACTTGTTTTTGGCCTCGTTTAGTTTTGCAGAGATCAATACCTCAATATCTCTTGGGACATCTGTGATATGCACACCATAATTTCAATTTGTATCAGAGCAGGCATCCTCTTCTGTTTCTAGATGAGTTCTAGGGAAGATAATTTATGGTCTTTTGAACAAGGAAGGAGATTGTGTGATTAGACCATCCATTACTGTTGTGATTGAGGAAGATTGGAAGCTAGGAGGATAGTTTTTTGAATTTGGCCTGTCAACTACTGATGGTTGACTGAGCGCTCAGTGAAGTTTCGTCCACTGCTGCTGATAATGATGCTATTATTCGCATGGTACTTATAAGATGTTCTGACTTCTTACCTGGTGCATGTTGAATATAGAGTTAGGGTTGCTCTTGTTACCTCTTGCTGGGAGTAATAGATAGGAGAGAGCACTATGATCTGTATTCCTCTGAAGAATCGTCTTATGTTGCTTGGGATACGAGGTCAACCAGGTACCATGAAGGGTAATAGGAGGAAAAAGGTTGAGTTGATACCTTGTATATCAAATTCACGATCTATGGATTTGGTAAACACTCTATTTCATGTTATAGGTAGCCTAAGATACTTGAGTCCTCTCTCAAGTCCACTCATAAAGGCACTGCTGAATGTGTTTAAAAGAGAAGATGGTCCTTTATGGAATATTTATGTCTTGAAGATTTCTCTCTAGGTTGTTGATCGAGTAAGAAGGGGTGTCTTATGACATTTTGTCACTGAAGAATACAGAATTAGGATTTAAAATCAATTGCTATTTGTGGCCTTAACAAGTATTCAATTGATTATTCTTTTTGATTGATGATGTCAAAAGTGTTACTCCTGAAGGTACAACTTCAGACAGTGCAAGAACTCAAGATCCAATGACTTGTTCATGGGAAAAGGACCTGATGTTCAACCAGATGTTGAAAATTTACTTCTGAAGAGTGTGTGCAGAATCTTGCTATTCCAAGGAGTGAACTTCTCGGACAATGAAAAGATGCAACATATGTTATGGAGGATAAACAAATGCGTGTTTATCAATAGTGTTGGGAATCTTCTTCATATTTGTCTTGAAGAGTCTTTTGGTCTGTAATCTAGGAAACCTCTATCCAAGAGTTTTGTCTTGTACATGTATGCTGGTGAAGATGAAGACCAATACACCATTAGCTGTGGTGAGTTGTCTTTAGGTCAGTTTATTTATGATCTGGAGATAGGCTCCTGGTGTCATACCTCACAAAATACAATCCTCGCAATGGACGCAGAAAAACGTTCGAACAGAATTGCCACTGAACTTTACTCATTCCAAGGATGGAACAGGAGAGTATCAATAAAACCTTTAAATGATAAGAAAATGGTCATCGCAACCAAATTTTAGGTTCAGGAGTCGATTACGCAAGAGGTAAGGTATTAGCACCCTCTATGTCCATTGTACTCAACGGGAACCTCTTGATTCGATTCGTGAGAAAAGTTAGCTAGGTTTGTTTGTTTTCTTCTAAGGTAAAAGGATTTACAAGGGGAAAATGAGTGGTTTTTTATTAGGGTGCTCGCCGAGGATTGGGGCCCTTGTGCCTATGTATTCCCTCGTGCAATGGGAAAGTCAGAGTGTTCGTAGTTCGGAACTATGGGTAAAGGTTTGAGGTAAAAGAAAAAAGGTAGCTCGCTAGAATCTCGTAATCATATGCCTACGTATTCTCATAGTGAAATAAGGAAGTCAGAGGAATCATATTTTGGAAGACTATGGTTGGTTGGTTTGTGTTTTAAACGAACAAGTGTTTACGTCGCATTCTAACTGCTAAACGTTGGCTTGTCTTCTCACTAGGGGAGGTTGAAGCACTAGTTTATTTGCACGGAAGAAGGAACTAAACAATGTTCTTTGCAAAAAGTTATGTGAATAGATTAAAGTGTATTGGGATTTGATTGAGAAAAGAGTTTTGATTTGAATGTTTTAAGGGTTTTGATCGCACGAGGGCGAGAAGTTGAGGTTTGATTGGTTGAGTATTTTGAGAGAGAACGAAGATTATTCGATAAATGAGACGCCGACCTCGTAACCAATTAATCGGGGCATTATTGGAATGCTAGATCCCAACGATATCTTTTTCACTCAATTAATTATAAAATCATGTTTGTTGAACAATGAACTTCTGTGTCCAAATAATTAAGGCAAGTATTTTAGGAACGAAAGATTGAACAACCCACAATCCAAGGTGTGCGCCCTAAGAGTGGTCACTCAAGAATCCAAGGAATGCGAGACTCCAAGAACTCAGTTCTTTCGTAATTTAGTTAAGAAAAGGTTTTGATTCAATTAGGGTATTCTAATTAGAAGTGTTAGGTATTTTAAACATACTGAGTGTTTCAGAAATGAAAGATCGAAATCATCACAACCCAAGGCGTGCGCCCCAAGAGCGATCTTTCAAGAACCCAAGAAGTGTTAGACCTCAAGAATTCAATATCTCCATTATTAATTAAGAAAATAACTTTACATAGTCATATTTGAGGGGTGATTTATTTAGGTTAAACGTTTTAATCGAATTAGGGTTGGAATGGATTAAAGGTTTTAAAAATGATTAAGTTCTTTGATTATTTATTTGAGGGAGAGAAGAGAGAAACGCACATAAGGTCTAAGGGAAACTGAATCCTACATGTTATCATGCATTGTGACCCTAAGGTCAGGATTAGAAGGGAGCTAACCTAATGTTGCCATGCTTAGATTGGGAGCTTAATATCTATCCTACTCCAAACTTAATTAGAAATTAAGTCGGACTAGGAATCCCTAAGGGAGCATGTGAATATAAAGCATAAGTAAACAAGAGACAACTCAATCACAAAGAGAAATCAAACACTAAACAAGGCTCAAGTACAAGGAAGAACTCTCGTCAAAGTATCGGGCTTGAGATATGCATCAAGAATTGATAATGAAAAAGGCATCAAGAAATAATCACGACGTATATCAAGGATCAGAATCAACAATTAATCAGGAACTAATCGAGACAAAGTAAAAGAAACTCCTAAAATACAACCAAAACAATTAGCAAGCATCTAAAACAAAAATAAAAAATGATTATCAACCATCTAAAAATTCCAATTAATCTAATGAAAATTATACAAAAAAACTAATTACAATTAATATCAAAATTATGATTAATTTTAAAGTCAAAACTAGGATTAGAAGTTAATAAAAAATTAATCAAAACTAAACTCAAAATTCAAGCTAAAATCAAAGTCTCATAATAAACTCCAATTAAATCATAATATACTTAAAATCTCAATATTCATAATTCAAAACCTAATTAAACTAAAATCTAAAAAAACTAATAAAACTAAAGTAAAGGGGTGTATTAGTGCATTTGGGAGTGTTGGTAGTGGCCAGGCGTATGGGCTAACACCTTAGGCCCAAGAACATGAACCAGGAAGCCATGGGGTGAGTGGATGATCCAAAGGTGTGACAAAATAAAATAAAATGAGCCGAAGCCCAAACCAACTTGTTACACGGTTAACCTAAAAGAAAAAGTTTCCCCAAATTAAACTTCAGCAAACACTCCAACTTCCTCCTCCTCCTTCATCTCTCATTCATGTTATCTTCCCCAGCATCATCGCAGCCTTCTCCTTGCAACATTCTCCTTTAACATTCTTTGTTCTTAATCAACCATCACAATAACCTCTCTGTCCCGATATCCTTCCGCTGGCATACAAAACATCACAACGTCATCTTTGCGTCACTGCTCCCAACTCCTTTCCATCACTTTCTCTCTGTTCGCTCGTCACCCTAATTCAACTCTCCGGAAAAGCTGCGACGCAAAACTCCTCAGACCATAACACGGAGCACAATACAACACTCAGAGATTACACAACAAGAACGCTAAAACAAAATTGGAATATGCAAGAACCATAAATCCAAGATCAGAAACAACAATATGAATGAAGTAATAGCATAAACAAGTTGAATAAGAGCAATTGACATATCTGGACGCGTGGTTTGAGCGACGATGACGACGAACATGCAATGCTTCAAGTATGGTTCTTCAATTCATCCTTTCGAATCCACTGTACCCCGCAGTAACTAATTGTGTCGCGTATTCCTCATCTCCTACTCGCTCCTTCTTCTTCGATCTGAAGTCGTTGTTGTTGTGTTGAACTGAATTCCATTGCAGGTTATTGAATCATGGTGCTGTGAATATGCATAATTGATGAAGAGTTTGGTTGTACTGAATTTTGGTTTTGTAGGTGAAGAATGACATGAGGTGATCGATTTGAAGGTTGATGTAGGTGATGAGAGTGACATTTTTAAAGATGAAGAACGAATCCCCTCATTTTTTCAATTGTTGTAGCTTCTTTATACAGTGAATGAGGAGGGTAGGATAGGTATTTTGGGTGAAATTCTCTTGGGAAAGTTGTGTGGGGTCCTTCATGGTTTTGCAAAGGGTGGTATCGTAGCATAACACGACTTGTATTAATTTCGTATTAGCTGTAACTATTTTTTCATCTGTGACTTTTTTCCTTTACTGATATGCAGCTTTTCTTTGTAATGAATGCTGCTGTAAGAACTTTTCCATGTAGTTAGTTTTCTGTCGCTGTATAATTTCCTTCGATGAACATTTCTTGTCGTGCTATTATTTCCTTCACCCTCTACAGAACAAATGTGAAGCTGAGAACCACTTCCTTGAACCCAACACACATCAATAGATGATTCACTTGGAGGCTTTACATGGAGGAGTTTTTTACTGCAGTGCCATTATTTGAAATTAAAAATACCAATATGCCACTACTTGGAAAAAAATGTCAAAAATGAGACGTTTTTAGTTTGGGTTCGTCCTTTCAATGGAAGACTCATTGAAGAGAAAAAAAGATAGTCGGGGTTCGGCCAATGGATGACCGACCCTATGCTAAGACTTTTTTGTTTTTTGTTTTTTTATTATTTTAAAAAGGAATTGTAGTATAGGGTCGGCCATCCATTAACCGAACCCCAACTTTCTTTTTTTCTTCAATGGGTCATCCATTGGAAGGACAAACCCAAACAAAAAATGTGGCATTTTGGACATTTGTTTCCAAATAGTGGCATATTGGTATTTTTAATTTCAAATAGTGGCACTGCAGTAAAAAAACTCTACATGGAGTCTTCTTTTCATTAAACTTTGTAATATCTTTTTCTTGACCTTAGTTCAATTCAGGTTTTAGCTGGAATTTAGGACTTGAATGATGAATGGATATTTGAAATTTGATTTTTGAAAATGATGAATGGATTGATTTAAATAAGTGGACTTGAAGAATGGTTTAATGGCGTGGACCTCCTGAATATGGGCTAGAAAAATGGATTTACAAGATGGATATCGAATATGGACAAAAAGAAAGTGATATGGATAATGACATAGAAATGGATATGGGTAGAGATTTGGATATCGTTTAATGGACTTGTATCTTAGCTTTCAAGAAATCCATATATCAATTCTTGACAAATCAAACGCTTAAGAATTTAGATGCTAATCCTTTTGAATAAATCGAGCACAAAAACCTCAAATAACCACTTGAATGAACACTCCACTAAAACCCTCAATTCTCCATAAAAATCACCTTTCATTGTCCATGAAAATACCCACTTGAACATTCCAAACACATGTGACTTATATAAGTAACGAACACTTGGAAGAATAGTAATGTATGAAGCACAATATGAATTCACAACTTGATCTTTTGCACCATACCCAATGCTTTGCAACTCAGTCCACATATACATTGCCTTTATGACCAATGATCTCCACACATCAACAATTCCTTGAAGAAAACTTGAAGATGAAGACAAGGCATGAAGTAGAAAGAACATGACCAACCAGAGGTCTTTGACATGAAAATCATAATTCTCTTTGAGATACACTGATATTGATGAAATGACTTGAACTGAGAAGGAATCAAAACCCTGATTCACCAATGAAATCCTGACTCAATGCTTTTGATGAATCCTTTGAATAGGAAGATATTCATGACAATGTGAATTTAACCTTGAGGGAAGATGAGAATCTCACATCAAAAGAGAATTTCAAGCTTGCACATAATACTCTAATTCCACGCCTTAGGATCTCAATGACATGCTGTTTCCCTTGAAAATCAGAAAATACCACTGATCTTCCAAATCTAACTTTGGTGACTCACAGGATTGATCAGATTGATCCTAGGACATGTGCTAAAAGGTTTTCTTTGAACATTTATCTAAGTTTTACACTTTTGACAATATTTGGGAGAAGGTTCTTAAAGGTTACCTATTCGACTATAGGAGAAAAAGTACATAAAGTTCTAGCAAAGAAAAGATACAAGTTTTTAAAAGAAAGAAGTTTAAAATGAGGACGAAGTAAAGAGGGCATAGAAAGGGGAGAAGATTGCAAGAAAGATAAAGAAAACTTTGTAAAATTTAAACAAGTAAAATACACTTCATTGGAAAATAAAAGGTGGTGTGTTTACATCACGTACATTCTCTTTGATACTCTCTTTCTCTACACTCGGATACTTGGAGTAAGTTTAAGAGTGACTTGTACAACAGTAAAATACCCACACCATTCTACGTCTAAGATTTCCTATTTATAATAGCAAGAAATAACTACCAATAACTTCCTACATCACCATCTTTTGCCACTTGTCATAATGCATGGATCTGTCGCTCATAGGGCGCCATGTGCCCTGGCGAACGGAACCATTCCCTCTAAATTAATTGAATTTCAAATCCTTGAAATAACTACTAAACAACGTCGTGATTTTTCTTTAAGTCTGGTATGTGTTTCGACTACTCCCCCTTAGATGTCTCACATCCTTCGACCAACTCCCGCCTCCAGCAGGCTTTTAATGCTTCTCCTTAGATCTCTTATTTTGCAAGAGGTTTCGAATTTAGGAGCTAACAAATTGCCCCCCCAAAAATGTCTTTTCGACCCCCTATGTATAAAAGCACATTTTTTTGACAGCATCTGATTTCGACGCCGTTTACTTTTCCTTACACGTGTCAACCAATATCCTTTTAGAAAACGAATGTCTGGGAAGATGAAAGGGGAAGAAAGAGAAAAAGGAAACAGGAAAGAGCACGCAAGAAACTGCTCCGTCACCTTGGGACACGTTCTTGACGTCATGGTCATCATGGCGATTTTCTCGGGATCACCAAAATCGCAAATCATCATCACTTTTTAGAGCCTAGGGGATGTAGGTTACAACTGCTACCCCTATCACTCCACCTTAGACACACACGTGGCCCACTAACTCCAGCCACTCATTATGAAACTCTTGGTCTTCAATACTTTATATAAATGACTTCCCCAGGCATTATCATTTTTCCCAACATTTTCAACTCTCAGAAAAAAACTCTTGCGTTCTTCTTTCCCAAATTTTCCCTTCTTCTTAAAAGCTCCTTTTCTAACTTCAACAATGACCGATCACCAGAAGAAGAAGATACAGCGCAAAGGGCAATCTTCTACATTAGTTCTCCCACCTTTTGCCAACATGAGTGGTCCTAAAGTAGTGAAGAATTAACAGTTTGTTCGCGAACCTTTATTGGAAAAAAAGCGCCACATCTATGAATCACAGGTAATCATCCCTGTTATTGTTGCAGGTAAACCCTTAGCAATGTCTGGCCCGTTACCTCCTTTAGGTCTTGATTACTCTAGTATTAGCGACTTCTTCCCTTCCTACAGACTCACCAAACCTTTAGGGCAAAAGGATTCTGGCAGGGTTCCTGCTAATGGCCCTGATAATCTAGCTGTCTTCGAGTAGACCTTAGGTATCTCCATGATGGAGCCAAATTGTTTAGAGCCACCCCTTATTTCAAGGATTCTGAACTTTACCTCAACTGGTTAGAGAAAGTAGAAAAAGTGAAAGCCCAGGACTGGAAGGAAACTGGTATCTATGACCTTATAATGATGTCGAAGGTCGGCCCCAATTTTTGTCCTCTTATGCTGGCTTCTTCTTTGTTTTTCTAGGACAGCACCCATAACACTTTCCACCTTCCTTGTGGGATGATGACACCCACACTGTTTGATGTAGCCGCCATTTTGGGCCTAAAACCCCACAGACTAGTTTATGACCCTAAAGTCGATAGTCAAGACACCATAGGATTTGCAAACACAAAACATACCTATACGGCCTTCGTCCAACATCGTCACAACAAAAACACTACTTCTGTCGAAAATGAGGAACATATAGCCTTCTTGGCCATGCGGTTGTCTCGCTGCGTGTTTTGTACTAAATATCTGCAGGTGGTACGCAAATATTTTGTTTTGGCGAACCAACTACACTTGAAAAGAGGTATCTTCCTGAGCGAGATGATTTTGGCCAGCCTCTATGAAGCCTTGGGCGAAGGTGATGCCAAACTGAAGGACACTGAAAGTCATGGCAACTTGTTGTTTCCAGGCCCTTTCTGTCTACTCCAGTTGTGGCTCAATGCTACTTTTGAAAATAGCGTACCCAACAAAGGAGAAGTCGACGAGGGTTCATCTTTGGTTTCTGAGAGACGGGTCGAATGACCCCGCTTGGCCCAGCTCACTCCAAGCGAAGAAGGACATACTCTTCGAGCCAACCTATCCAACTTCATCCATATGTTCTCCAAACGACACGAGTTTACTTCGAAAATGGCTCCCTTTGCAGAAAGAAAATGTGGCCCTGAGTGGTTCACCAGGTCCTTCCCTGCTCCACTAAAGAAATAAGAAGATGAATTAAAGCTGATTTGGGATCGATTCCTCACACCTCGATTGTTGGTTCATAAATTAAACCTTTTCAAGGGAGGGAAAGGAAACGCTCAGAAAAAAACCTAACGAAAAGAGGGATAAGATCGGTCATCGCAACCAAATCTCGGGTTCGGGAGTCGGTTATGCAAGGGGAAGGTATTAGCACCCCTCACGTCTGTCGTACTCGACGGGATCCACGCTTGTTGTCTAGTCTAAGAGGGTGTAAATCTATCTAACTACATGCTTGAGGACAAAAGAAAAAGAAATGACTCGGAAAAGCAACGACACTTTGTGCCTACGTATCTCATCTGGAATGAGAAGTCAGAGTCAACGTAGTTCGGCTAACTACGGGTGAAAAATAAAGGGGGGAAGGTTGCTCGCCAAGACATCGCGTCTTGTGCCTACGTACTTTCATCTGGTATGAAATATCAGAGCAAACGTAGTTCGGGCTAACGAGGGAACACAGGTTTGTTCAACTGTTTTTTAGGCCCGAGTAGGGTTAACAAGTAGTTCTTGCAGTTGGTGTATGCAGCTCGACCATTGGAGACTTAGGCGTTACCGTTTGCGGTAGAACTAAAAGTTAACGACACTCTTTTTATCTGAAAACATTTTCTTGATTAAGATCCCGAAGGATGAAAAAGGTTTGAAGTATTTTTTGTGTGTTTTTTAGAGAAGAAATGTTTTGAATTGGAGTGTTTATAATACATGTTGTACCAAATTCTAGAACCCAGGATTGAATGCGTTGCATATCGCCCTAAGGACGTATACTAAGCACTCTAGACAATTGAGAGGTGGCCCCTCAATCATCATTTCCCAAGTATAAGGCTTATGGCACAACATCCATTATCTTTATTAAGTGTTTTATGGTTGTTTTGAGATGAGAAGAGAAAGGACACTAAAAGGGGGACTAAATCCAAACCTAAAGTTGTCATGCAATGGTGGTCCTAAGATTGAGATAAAGGAAATTCTACCTAATGTTATCATACATGGTTAAGATCCTAATGTCTAACATAATCCTTCTTGAGAGATTAAAGGTCTTAAGGGAAAGGAGACAAAGAAACAACAAGGAAACAACCTAAACATGCAAGGACACAAACAAGGAATGCAACTGAGGGAGGAAATTGTGTGGGGTAAAGACAACCACAAGCTCATCTCAATCTTAAGCAACAATATGATAAATGCAAGAGATAAAGGGAACAAGAAATACATCAATAGAAACACACAAGAGCATCAAAAGTGGGATGAAATGGCCTAAACCAAACAACATCAACCACAATGCCACAAAGCAAAACAACATGAAAAGGGAAAGGAAAAGAACCCTAAATCAAAGAGGGGTTGGGACAAGATAAGAAAACAACAAGGCATTCCCCAAACATCATTCAACCAAGGCCTCATCATGATATGTGCAAAAGATGCAACAAAAGTGTCCTCATGGCTCACCATTCAATCCATGTTTCAAAATACCTACAAAGGAGGGAACTTAGACAATCCTAAATGGTGTTCCATAGTCCTTGGACAGCAAGGGGAATGAAATAAAAGTTCTCAAAAGAAAAAGAAGGTAAACCACAAGGAAATGCAAGCAAATTCCCAAAGGAAAGCAAGCTTGTCTCACAATGAAACCCTAGTTGGAAACTCAAAAGTTACCAAGCAAATGAACAAGCAAAACCAAATGTTATGACCTAAAAATGAGCAAGCACCATCCTTAGCATGTTAAAAACATGAATTAATAGGCATTGAGAGCTCAAGGGATCCAAAAATGTCATATCCAAGTCAAACTAGGTCAAGATGTATGTATGAACCTTCTTTTAGGGTAACTTGAATGGCAAGCTACTCTAAATATAGGAAAATGATTTAAAAATTATCAAATAAAATGAAAGAAGCTCATAAATGTGTTGGCAACCAGAGGCCAAAAGATTGCAATCAAAATCACTTCACAACATCACCATAGAAATTGATTCACAAGGGTGCTCCATTGTGAAGGAGGATTGTTTAGGGTCAAATGAAAGGCAACAAAAATCAACTCAAAAGTCAACCAATCAGGGGCAAAATGGTCCTAAAAAATTCTTCAACTCAACATTGATATGAGGATTAAATTTCATTCATTGGATCAAAATGAAATGAGATAAAAAAAATGAAGAACAAAGCATGTCAAGATTTAAGTTACGTAAAACACTTCCAAAGTTAAATCCCATTTTTAATTGAAAAATAAATCATAAAATAAAATAAAAATTTCTAAAAATAAGAGGACATCTGAAAGATTCTAAAACATATTTTTTGGGGATTTTATGACCTTTGGAAGTATTTTAAAATAATTAAAATCTATACAGAAATAAAATAAAACAAAAAGAAAATGAAATAAAATAACAAAGGGCTGAGGGGTGCAGGCAGCAACCCAGAAGCGTTGCAAAACCAAAAGGCCCACAAGAGGGGGGCGCCAATAGAAACACAACCCATCATAAAAAACTAAAAAGAAATAAAAATGTGTGATTCAGTGTGGCAAGTCAACCAAGGCATATGGTGTGAAGCAACCAGGCGCGTTTGATCAAATGGTAATCAGATCAAGAGGCTCACATGATGCCAACTCATTTAATGAATTTTCAGCCTGATTCAGTGTGTTTGGTCAATGCAAGCCCACTGTAGGTCTTAATCTGGGACGTTAAAACAAAAAGTAAGCAAATCATGAGGCTAGCAATGAGATACGTGGCTTGGCTGGGTTTTAAAAAAGGGAGGGAGAACCAGACACCGGAACCACTGTTCCGGTCGTCTTCTCTGGCGTGCCCTCACATACCCTTCACGGTCAAAAACCCAAAACCCTTAAAACTTAACCAAAATCAACAAATAAATAGTGAAAACTCATCTACTCTTCAAGAGGATCATGAATACATGGTTGGTTTTCAAAGAAAGCACTTAAATAAAACAAAACGAAGAAAAATAGAAAACATGCTCAAATGAAAAAGTTTGCAAACAGCTACCAAACCAATCCAAAATCCATCTATGATGTTCAAAGATTAAAATGACATGAAAATGGCATGTTAAAACAGCTTGAACAGAGAGATAACTTGAAAGAAAGAAACCTAGAAAATAAGCTTCCTCAGAGCTCAATGTGTTATCAAAGCTTGCAATAAGTTATCCAGAAACGTTCAGTGAATCTCAATAAGTGTTTTGGGATGTTTTGTTTTGATTCAAACTCAATAAAACTTGGAAAACGATTTTCACTTTTGTATCTCTTTTTCTCAATATGTTCTCTCTCCAACTCACACCAAATCCAGTTCTGAAGGCATGGGAAGAATCCTAGGATTAAATATGTTGGATTCAGATGAAGAATAAGCCCAATTCTGTTTCCTTTGGCCCAATTTGATTTTCACTTTTTTTCACTCCATGGTCATTTGAATAGTGCACGAATTTCCCCTTGATTAGCTGTAAAAATGGTACGTTTAGCTTGCATCTGAAGTAGGTTAATCAAAGGGCTGAAAATGATCCCTTGATTTCATCTTATGGTATGTTTTTGATATGTAACTTAATCTTGAAGAAACCATGAAAATGGCCACCAAAATGCACTCAAATTCCAAATCCAAAGATGGAATTGTGTTCCAAATGTGTTTGGCACTCAAAATATGCACAAGGTTGGTACATAATGTTTTCAAATGAATTAATTTTGATTTTTCCCTTTTAATCCCTTTTTCATGAAAATTTCATTAGGGATTCTTCAATCTAGGCCAAACCTTTGATGCCTTGATGTTTGGTTGAGCAAATGACCCCATTTGGAGCAAGTTTGATGTTGGAAGGATTTCCATTTGAAGTGTGCAAAGTGGTGAAAATGACCTATAATGAAAATGACCTGTAATCCTGCCTTCCCAAAATACCCCTGCCTCGCAAGTGTCATAACTTGAGTTATACAAATCAGATGAAGGACTTCTAGTACTCTTTGGAAAGCTAAGATCATGAGGAACAACGTTCATGTTCATCAAAAGTTGACGAGAAACATCCTTCTAGGTCAAAAATGCCTTGGAAGTTGGTTGAGTTTTGTTGACCAAAATCACATTCATCTGAGGACCTGTAACTTGTCTGCATCATAACTTCAGTTCTATAAATCCAATAAAGGACTTCTAGTACTCAAAAGAAAGCTAAGAACATGCTCTACAAGTTTCATGTTGACCAAAAGTTGAGGTGAGACTTTTATCTTGAGATAGGTGGTCTTGAAGTTAGGCACTGAACAAGGGATTTTACACTGAGAACCCTAATTCAGTCACTCCTCACAATCTTGATTCTTGATGAATTTATCTTGGAATGATATCCCATGTATCTTAACACAACATTACATGACCTTAAAGACTTGGAATTGAGTCTTAATCTCCTTCAATTTCACAGTTGACTCAAGGTTGACCAGATGAAAACCCTAATTGCACCATCTTCAACTGTAGCTCTTCACACTTGGTATAAACACTTGAATGAACTCCACAATGACACTCAAGGCCTCAAATGAGATTAAATGACCATATCGCTTTATAACCATGGGCTTGTGTGTAACAGCCCAAATTTCATTAAATAATTAATTGTAGTAACTAATTTATCTAGTGGGATTTTATTAATGTTGGAAATTAATTTTTATTAATTGGGATTAATAGAGAATTGAGAAGGAAATTGGAAGGAAGGAAAATGAAGGAAATATATATAAGAGAGAAAAGAAAAGAAAAGAAAGATAGAAAAACATTTGGAAAGAAAGAGGAAAGAAGAAGAAAGGAGAGAAAGAGAAGAGAAGAAGAGGGAAAGTGGAAATCATCAAGAACCAACATCAAAGCTCCGATTAATCGAGGTAAGGGTGAGAAATGTTTCTATTTGATCATTGTATGATGTTATGTATGTTGGGTTAGGGTTTTGGTAGAGTTTCCATCACTTTCCATTTAGGGCAAAATGTTGGATAATCGGTAGATTGAGGATTTAATCGGTTGAAAATGAGTAATAATGCCGTAGAATAGTCGGGTAACATGTATTGATGCTGTTTATACTGATTTGGATGTGTAAGAGAAGGTTGATGATGGATTGGTGAAGGAGAAGACAAAATAGGGTTCTGTTCTGCGCAGGTTCGCTGGCTCTCGCCAGGCGAGCGAAGGCGAAGCTTCGCCCGGCGAAGCCTAGCGAATGTTGGCGAATAATTATATTTAAGTCCCAGTAGACTTCGCTGGTGGGCTCGCCAGGCGAAGTTGGATAGCGAAGGTTCGCCCAGCGAAGGTGCTGGCGAATGGTGGCGAATGAAGTCAGTAGCTACTGACTTGGGCTCGCTGGGAAGTCTCGCCAGGCGAAGCCTAGCGAGTGTTCGCTGAGAGAGTTCGCCAGGCGAAGGCCAGGCAAAGGTTCGCTGCGAGGGTTCGCCAGGCGAATGAAGGCGAATGTGGCAGTATATTTTCTTTGCTGTGTTATCCAAATGGTGATTGTTTGGTTGATTCGCATATGTTTATACTTCTATGTTATGAATGAGTATGTGAACTATTACGATAACATGTGCTGTGGGTAGCCTTCGGGCGTGAATCCTAGAGTTGTGGATGTTTGATTGTTGTGTACAATTATGTAATGAGTATGCATGAGAACATTTTGAATATGTGTGCATAACTTATAATTGTATGATTGGTATTGTAATGAGAATACCTTGATTGTTGTGATAATTAGAGACACATGGGAATACAATGAGAAATGTATGTGTATCGTCTAATAAATTGCGAGTGCATATATGTATGCGATTGTGGTGTGAATGCATGGGAACATATGTGATATGTGTGCATTGTTGTTGAATATGATGATGTGTGAAATGAATACATTGATAAATGTTTGATATATGTTGTATGTACAATCATTGTGTAATTCTTGAAGTGATGAATTATGTAAATGCATGAGATTAAGATGTCGGTCTTAAGTGCATTTGTTGTGGTTGATTGTACACGCATCATTTAGTCAAGAGGCAATGTCTGTTAGTTTCGTGGAAACTAGTGGCTTGTCCCAAACCTAGAAGTGTGGGTTTGAAGGCTTAGAGGACGGGCCTTTGTGGTTATCGGTCTAGAAGTGTGGACCCGGTTTAATGTAAAAACCGAAAAAAGATAACGGGTTATCGGTCTAGAAGTGTGGACCCGGTTTAATGTAAAAACCGAAAAAAGATAACGAGAGTCGGTACCGCATTGCATGAGTTGCATTGAGTTGTTGAGTCACATTGATATATGACATATGCATGAAGTGATGCTTATGTGTGGATGATGAGATTGTGGAAAT
The DNA here is from genome assembly GCA_963859935.3 of Lathyrus sativus. Taxonomy (NCBI): domain Eukaryota; kingdom Viridiplantae; phylum Streptophyta; class Magnoliopsida; order Fabales; family Fabaceae; genus Lathyrus; species Lathyrus sativus. The sequence continues at coordinate 188,227,716 of OZ012737.1, forward strand.
TGTAAGTGTATACATAATGTGGGAAGGCTTGTGGATATCCATGTTTGTATATATACATGTGTGGTAATATATATGACTAAGAGAATGAAGTGTGGTGAGAAATGTGAATATGTGTTATATGATTACCTATATATATATATAATCTTATGCTTTGATTATTATGGTTATATTTCTCACCCTTCTGCTGTTTTATAATGCTCTATGAGGCATTGCAGATTAGGATGCTGGAGTCCTTTTGTGAAGAATAGTCTTCATTCTTTTGAGTCTACTGCTCTGATATGTAACACCGGGTAGTTAGACTAGTATAGTCATTCTTTTGTGATACATTGCGGTGTATCAGCTGATGTGGTTTTGTAATCTAACTGATATGATATATATTAAATTGGATAGTTTATGTGTACGTGAATTAATATTTGGAACTGATTAAATGATTTTATCTTCCGCTTAAATTGAAAATGTTACATATTTTATGGAGCAAATTGTGAAAGTGTTTTATTGGTGAAATTGTGGCATTCTTCTTTTATACCTGATTATAAAACCTTTTTACTCTGATAACTTGTATGTGCTTAATTGTTTTATATGCAATTATTTGGGGTATAGAAGGGGGTGTTACAATAGTGGTATCAGAGCAGGTCGGTCCGTCCGGCCAAGTTGTTAGAGTGTTTTTCCCTATGTGTTATTGATATGCGTGTGATGCATTATCAATATTGGTTGTTCTTACGTGGTTCTGTTGTTGGAATTAGTAAGATGGTTGCAGGGAGGAACGACGAAGCGATTGCGGAGGCATTGACGAGATTGGCGGGGGCAATTGGGCAGAATCCTCCGGCCAATGTGAATGTGAGGAATCATGCTGATGATGGATTCCGTGCTTTGGGGAAATTCCAAAAGAATAACCCTCCGGTCTTCAAGGGAACTCATGAACCGGACAAGGCACAAATTTGGTTGAAAGCTGTGGAAAAGATTTTTCGAGTTATGAATTGCTCGGATGCACAGAAGGTGCAGTTTGGGACTCATATGCTCGAAGAAGAAGCTGAAGATTGGTGGGGTAATACTCGCCAAAGATTTGAGGAAGATGATATTGTGATTACGTGGGATTTGTTTAGAGAAACTTTTCTAGAGAAGTATTTTCTAGAGGATGTGCGGGGGAAGAAAGAGATCGAATTTCTTGAGTTGAAGCAAGGTAATTCGACGGTTGCTGAGTATGCGGCGAAATTTGAGGAGTTGATCAAATTTTGTCCTCACTATAATACTGGTAATGCTGAGAGGTCTAAGTGCCTCAAGTTTGTGGACGGTTTGAGACCTGAGATTAGACAAGCTATTGGATACCAGGAAATCAGGCGGTTTTCTGAGTTGGTTAACAAGAGCAGAATTTATGACGAAGACAGTAGGGCTAGGTCTAGCCACTACAAGAGCCTAAGTGATAAGAAAGGAAAAGGTCAATTCAGAGGAAAACCTTGTGTGACTCCTGCGGACAAAGGGAAGCAGAGAATGGGTTATGGCAAGAGGCCAAGTGGGGGAGTTTCTACTCCGGTGAGATGTTATAGGTGCGGTGAAGAGGGACATCGTGCTCCTGAATGCAAAAGTGTTGAGAAGACGTGTTTTAAGTGTGGCAAGCCAGGCCACAAGGCTCTGGAATGCAGAAGTGGTGCGGGCGTGACTTGCTACAATTGTGGTGAGCAAGGGCACATTAGTACGAAATGTGATAAGCCGAAGAAGAATCAAGGGAGCGGGAAAGTGTTCGCTCTTTCTGGATCTGAGACTGCTAGCGACGATCGATTGATCCGAGGTACGTGTTTTATTAATGGTATACCTTTGATCGCTATACTTGATACCGGAGCTACGCATTCTTTTATTTCTTTGGATTGTGTTAGAAGGTTGAATCTTGAGTTGTCTGTGATTGGTGGCGGTATGGTTATTGATACTCCTGCTATGGGTTCAGTAACTACACCGTATGTTTGCTTGAATTGCCCGTTGAGTATTTTCGGTAGAGATTTTGGGATAGATTTAGTGTGTCTTCATTTGGATCAACTTGATGTCATTCTTGGAATGAATTGGTTAAAATTCAATCGTGTGTATATTAACTGTTTTGACAAAACGGTTATTTTTCCCGATTCGGATGTTGAAAGAGATTTGTTTATGACGAAGAAACAAGTGAAAGAATCGGTGCAAGATGGGGCTAAGGTATTTATGCTTATGTCAACTTTGAGGACTAGTGAGAGTGAAGAGATTGAGGCTTTGCCCATTGTTAGAGATTTCCCGGAAGTATTCCCTGAAGAGATAAAGGATTTACCGCCGGAGCGAGAAGTGGAGTTTTCGGTAGATTTGATTCCTGGAACTAGTCCGATATCGATGGCTCCATATCGTATGTCGGCCTCGGAGTTAAAAGAGTTGAAGATTCAACTTGAGGATTTGCTTGAAAAGAGGTTTATTCGTCCGAGCGTGTCACCGTGGGGTGCACCGGTCTTGTTGGTTAAGAAGAAAGAGGGTTCTATGAGGCTCTGTGTGGATTACAGACAGTTGAACAAGGTGACTATTAAGAATAAGTATCCACTTCCAAGGATTGATGATCTGATGGATCAGTTGGTTGGTGCAAGCGTGTTCAGCAAAATTGATTTGAGATCTGGGTATCATCAGATCCGTGTGAAAGCTGAGGATATTCAGAAAACGGCCTTTCGGACGAGGTATGGACACTATGAGTATTCCGTGATGCCATTTGGTGTGACTAATGCACCAGGTGTATTTATGGAGTACATGAATAGGATTTTCCATCCTTATTTGGATAAGTTTGTGGTGGTGTTTATCGACGACATCTTGGTTTATTCGAAGAGCGAGGGAGAGCATGCCGAGCATCTGAGGATTGTGTTATCTGTGCTGAGAGAGAAGCAGTTGTTCGCGAAGCTTTCTAAGTGTGAATTTTGGTTGAAGGAAGTTAGTTTCCTTGGTCATGTGATCTCGAGTAATGGTGTTGCGGTTGATCCGTCGAAAGTTGAAGCGGTGTCGCAATGGGAGACTCCGAAGTCAGTTTTTGAGATCAGAAGTTTTCTTGGTTTAGCCGGTTATTATCGGAAGTTTATTGAAGGATTCGCTAAGTTATCGTTGCCGTTGACGCAGTTGACTAGGAAAGGTCAAGCCTTTGTTTGGGACGCCAAGTGTGAAACGAGTTTTCAAGAACTTAAGCGAAGGTTGACGACAGCCCCTGTTTTGATTCTGCCAAATCCGGAAGAACCATTCGTTGTGTATTGTGATGCTTCTTTGATGGGTTTAGGAGGTGTGTTGATGCAGAATAACCAAGTTGTGGCTTATGCTTCGAGGCAACTCAAAGTGCATGAGAAGAATTATCCGACGCATGACTTAGAGTTGGCCGCCGTTGTGTTCGTGTTGAAACTTTGGAGGCATTATTTATTTGGCGCAAGATTTGAAGTGTTTAGTGATCACAAGAGTTTGAGATATCTTTTTGATCAAAAGGAATTGAATGCAAGACAAAGAAGATGGCTTGAACTTTTGAAGGATTATGATTTTGGCTTGAACTACCATCCGGGTAAAGCGAATGTAGTAGCGGATGCATTGAGTCGGAAATCATTGCATATGTCAGCATTGATGGTGAAAGAGTTAGAATTGGTCGAGCAATTTCGGGATTTGAGTTTGGTATGTGAGAAGACTTCTTTTGGATTTAAGTTGGGTATGTTAAAGCTTACAAGTGGAATTTTGGACGAAATTCGAGAAGGACAAAAATCGGATTTGAGCTTAGTTGATCGGTTGACTTTAATCAACCAAGGCCAAGGTGGTGATTTTCGGATTGATGAGAATGGGATTATGAGATGTCGGGATCGAGTTTGTGTTCCAAATGTTGTTGAGCTGAAAAAGAGTATCCTTGAGGAAGGACATCGTAGCGGATTGAGTATTCATCCGGGTGCTACTAAGATGTATCAGGATTTGAGGAAAGTATTTTGGTGGCCTAGTATGAAGAAGGATATTGCGGAATTTGTGTATTCTTGTTTGACTTGCCAGAAGTCAAAGATTGAGCATCAGAAGCCATCGGGTTTGATGAAGCCGTTGTTTATTCCTGAGTGGAAATGGGATAGTATCTCCATGGATTTTGTATCGGGTTTGCCGAGGACGCCGAGTAATTTTGAGGCTATTTGGGTTATCGTGGACAGGTTGACTAAATCTGCTCACTTTATTCCTATGCGTATGGATTACCCTTTGGAGAAGTTGGCTAAGTTGTATATTGAGAGGATTGTGTGTCTGCATGGTATTCCGTTAAGTATTGTTTCGGATAGAGATCCGCGGTTTACTTCGAGATTTTGGGAGAGCCTGCAGAGTGCTTTGGGTACTAAGTTGCGTTTGAGTTCAGCGTATCATCCTCAGACTGATGGTCAGACGGAGAGGACGATTCAGTCGCTTGAAGATCTTTTGAGAGCTTGTGTATTGGAAAAAGGAGGAGCTTGGGATAGCTACTTGCCTTTGATTGAGTTTACCTACAACAACAGTTTCCATTCGAGTATTGGTATGGCACCATTTGAGGCGTTGTATGGTAGGCGGTGTAGGACACCATTATGTTGGTTCGAGTCCGGAGAGAGTTCGGTTGTTGGACCCGAGTTAGTTCAACAGACTACTGATAAGATCAAGATGATTCAAGAGAAGATGAGAGTTGCTCAGAGTCGTCAGAAGAGTTATTATGACAAGAGGAGGAAGGCACTTGAATTTCAAGAGGGAGATCATGTGTTTCTTCGAGTCACTCCGATGACAGGTGTTGGTAGGGCACTGAAGTCGCGCAAGTTGTCGCCGCGTTTCATTGGTCCTTATCAGATTTTGCAAAGGATAGGAGAAGTCGCCTATCGTGTGGCTTTACCACCGTCGCTTGCTAATCTTCATGACGTATTCCATGTATCTCAGTTGAGGAAATACATTGCGGATCCGTCTCATGTAGTCCAAGTAGATGATGTGCAGGTGAGAGATAACCTGACTGTTGAGACATCACCTATGCGGATAGAGGATCGGAATTTGAAGCAGCTTCGAGGTAAAGAGATCGCTTTAGTGAAGGTCGCGTGGGGAGGATCGGCTGGTGGAAATGTTACTTGGGAGCTTGAGAGTCGGATGAAAGAGTCTTATCCAGAACTGTTTGAATCAGGTAACATTTTCGAGGACGAAAATTCCTAAAGTGGGGGAGGGTTGTAACAGCCCAAATTTCATTAAATAATTAATTGTAGTAACTAATTTATCTAGTGGGATTTTATTAATGTTGGAAATTAATTTTTATTAATTGGGATTAATAGAGAATTGAGAAGGAAATTGGAAGGAAGGAAAATGAAGGAAATATATATAAGAGAGAAAAGAAAAGAAAAGAAAGATAGAAAAACATTTGGAAAGAAAGAGGAAAGAAGAAGAAAGGAGAGAAAGAGAAGAGAAGAAGAGGGAAAGTGGAAATCATCAAGAACCAACATCAAAGCTCCGATTAATCGAGGTAAGGGTGAGAAATGTTTCTATTTGATCATTGTATGATGTTATGTATGTTGGGTTAGGGTTTTGGTAGAGTTTCCATCACTTTCCATTTAGGGCAAAATGTTGGATAATCAGTAGATTGAGGATTTAATCGGTTGAAAATGAGTAATAATGCCGTAGAATAGTCGGGTAACATGTATTGATGCTGTTTATACTGATTTGGATGTGTAAGAGAAGGTTGATGATGGATTGGTGAAGGAGAAGACAGAATAGGGTTCTGTTCTGCGCAGGTTCGCTGGCTCTCGCCAGGCGAGCGAAGGCGAAGCTTCGCCCGGCGAAGCCTAGCGAATGTTGGCGAATAATTATATTTAAGTCCCAGTAGACTTCGCTGGTGGGCTCGCCAGGCGAAGTTGGATAGCGAAGGTTCGCCCAGCGAAGGTGCTGGCGAATGGTGGCGAATGAAGTCAGTAGCTACTGACTTGGGCTCGCTGGGAAGTCTCGCCAGGCGAAGCCTAGCGAGTGTTCGCTGAGAGAGTTCGCCAGGCGAAGGCCAGGCGAAGGTTCGCTGCGAGGGTTCGCCAGGCGAATGAAGGCGAATGTGGCAGTATATTTTCTTTGCTGTGTTATCCAAATGGTGATTGTTTGGTTGATTCGCATATGTTTATACTTCTATGTTATGAATGAGTATGTGAACTATTACGATAACATGTGCTGTGGGTAGCCTTCGGGCGTGAATCCTAGAGTTGTGGATGTTTGATTGTTGTGTACAATTATGTAATGAGTATGCATGAGAACATTTTGAATATGTGTGCATAACTTATAATTGTATGATTGGTATTGTAATGAGAATACCTTGATTGTTGTGATAATTAGAGACACATGGGAATACAATGAGAAATGTATGTGTATCGTCTAATAAATTGCGAGTGCATATATGTATGCGATTGTGGTGTGAATGCATGGGAACATATGTGATATGTGTGCATTGTTGTTGAATATGATGATGTGTGAAATGAATACATTGATAAATGTTTGATATATGTTGTATGTACAATCATTGTGTAATTCTTGAAGTGATGAATTATGTAAATGCATGAGATTAAGATGTCGGTCTTAAGTGCATTTGTTGTGGTTGATTGTACACGCATCATTTAGTCAAGAGGCAATGTCTGTTAGTTTCGTGGAAACTAGTGGCTTGTCCCAAACCTAGAAGTGTGGGTTTGAAGGCTTAGAGGACGGGCCTTTGTGGTTATCGGTCTAGAAGTGTGGACCCGGTTTAATGTAAAAACCGAAAAAAGATAACGGGTTATCGGTCTAGAAGTGTGGACCCGGTTTAATGTAAAAACCGAAAAAAGATAACGAGAGTCGGTACCGCATTGCATGAGTTGCATTGAGTTGTTGAGTCACATTGATATATGACATATGCATGAAGTGATGCTTATGTGTGGATGATGAGATTGTGGAAATTGTAAGTGTATACATAATGTGGGAAGGCTTGTGGATATCCATGTTTGTATATATACATGTGTGGTAATATATATGACTAAGAGAATGAAGTGTGGTGAGAAATGTGAATATGTGTTATATGATTACCTATATATATATAATCTTATGCTTTGATTATTATGGTTATATTTCTCACCCTTCTGCTGTTTTATAATGCTCTATGAGGCATTGCAGATTAGGATGCTGGAGTCCTTTTGTGAAGAATAGTCTTCATTCTTTTGAGTCTACTGCTCTGATATGTAACACCGGGTAGTTAGACTAGTATAGTCATTCTTTTGTGATACATTGCGGTGTATCAGCTGATGTGGTTTTGTAATCTAACTGATATGATATATATTAAATTGGATAGTTTATGTGTACGTGAATTAATATTTGGAACTGATTAAATGATTTTATCTTCCGCTTAAATTGAAAATGTTACATATTTTATGGAGCAAATTGTGAAAGTGTTTTATTGGTGAAATTGTGGCATTCTTCTTTTATACCTGATTATAAAACCTTTTTACTCTGATAACTTGTATGTGCTTAATTGTTTTATATGCAATTATTTGGGGTATAGAAGGGGGTGTTACATTGTGATCCTCAGATTGTCTTCAAATGGCCTCCAAGACAGGAGGTGAACCACATACACTTATCTGCCTATCCAAAGTTCTTTGACTTATCTCTGATGATGATAACCCCCCTGTTGACTTGAATACAACCTCTTGATTAGGCTTAGAACCATTGGCACATTCCTCTTGTTGCACACATCTCTTGATCCCCTGTAAAAATGCAAAATTCTATGCAATATGCTAGAACAATGAAATGAAACATAAACCAAGTAAAGAAAAGGTTGGGCAAATTTTAGGGTACAACTGCTACCCCTATTCAAGCGACTTGGACCTGAAGGGATGAAAAAGCGAACGACTTTCAGACATTCAAGGTAAAATACGGTTGAATACCAATGAACCCGGAAATTTGCCAACCGCAGAATGAAACCTCTAACATCGCCGTCAAGCGCCTATCAACCATAAATATCTGACCTCGTCGTCAGTCATCAATCAAGTAAACATCTGACCTCGCCGTCAATCATCAATCAAGTAAACATCTGACCTCACCGTCAGTCATCAAAATAATCTGACCTCGCCGTCAAAACTCCATATTAAATCTGTAGAACCCTTGACTTCGCCGTTAGAACTCAAAATCATCTAACTTCGCTGTCAAAACTCCACATAAAATTGGTAAAACACCTGACCTCGCCGTCAGTCCTCAAAATCATATGACTTCGCCGTCAGTCATCAAATCATCTCAATAATAATCTGACTTCGCCGTCAACCCTCAATAATAATCTGACTTCGTCATCCGTCATCAAATCATCTGACCTCGCCGTCAGTCATCAGAATCCTCTGACTTCGCCATCAATTCTCAATAATAATCTGACTTCACCGTCAATTCTTAAAATCATCTGACTTCACCGTCAACATTCAATAATAATCCATAAAAGCATCACCGTCAGGCCTCGACATCAAGTCGGTAAAAGCATCTGACCTTGCCGTCAGGGTGAAGAAATCCATTGGGGAAATATGAACTTGAATAAATAGACTCTTTTGCAGAGAATGATAAGATGAACACATCTGTCAATGATCTTGCTGGAGGCCTGGATACTACACAGGCTTGAGAAATATACTGATGATTGTTGGGAATAAACTTGAAAATAAAGAGGTAACAACCTGGCTTATGTTTCACATACACATGTTTGAATATGGCGTAATGCTCCATACGAAATGGAAATGCTACGCGTTTGGGAGGACGCTATGCACGATGCAAATGCAAAGGAACCACTTCAACAAAATAAATGCTGAAAAGAGGAAAGCAACTTTGCTGGGGAAAGACTAGGTACGCCTAGTGCCAACAGACTCATGCTGGGGAATACAAGCCCTGGATGGCCTCCGAGATAACTTCCAGGTAAAGTTGCTCTGCTAAGCACAAATCCACTCTGATGGGAATCAAAATCAAACTCTGCTGAGGAAAGCGCCCTGGATGGCCTATCAGAATATAACTCTTCTGGGAAACAAACAACTCAGCTAGAGACAACGACTCCACTCTACCGGGGAAATCAACCATGAATGGTTTGCTAGAATATAACATTCTGGGGAACAGACAACTCTGCTGGGAATCAAGGCAGATTGCTGAAGAATGGCTTTATTCTGTCAGAGATTCTGCTCTGTTGAAGACTTAATCCACTATCTGTTAGGGATTATGAATAAGATCTACTGGGGAATCATCCTAAGCTCTCTCTCTACTGAGGATGGAGAATAAACAATCTCAGGGAAGAAAGCCACTCCACTGACTTGGCTGGGGATTAGGTATGGAGGGAATCAACATCGACCTCTGCTTGGGAAAAATGAGCACAATACTCAACAATATCGACCTCTGCTTAGGGAAATGAAACAATGACCCAGACTCTGAGGGGAAAGGAGCCAGTCATTCAGACTCCGTGGGGAAAATGAAATTCTGCATTCATTCCACTGTTGGGGATAAACCCACATCTACCTGTTGGAAATGATCCTACTCTGCTGGAGACATCAATCTCGACCTGTTGAGGATAACCTTAACTGTATGAAGTTTCAAACTGCTGGGGATGTGAACACGCTTAGCTTGCGCATTTCCTTTAGATGAGGGACTCCTGGAAAAGTTTCGAGGATGGGTGTCCTGCAAGTAACAAACAAGCAAATATGTTTTGTGTAGCAAACGTCATCTTACTTATCACCCGTGACATTATTAAAGCAAAAGCATTGTTTCGATTATGGTTGGAAGAGCCCACAAAATTATGTATGCAAAGTTTTATCAAAAACATCAGGTGTCTTTTGCAAACAAAACGGTAAAAGCTGAATCAAAAACAAAAGTTTGCTGAATAGTATGTATTATTTATAAATAGCCTATATGTAGGCAAATTTACAAGGGACGCAACTCCTGAAATGAGAAAGTTTCGTAGGCAAAATACATAAATGCATAGGAATATACAAAAATGTCGACAATGTGGCACAAACAACCACCATAGAACGACTCAACTATGACTCGCGTGACTTCGACGCCTTTCCGATGCTTCGTCTTCTGAAGAGATTGATTTGGACGAATGACTCTCGAGTTCTCCCATAACCCACTATGCTTTGAAGATCTATGTGCAGACCGCAGTCGTTTGCTTTTCAAATCCATAACTTTTTCCTGAATCCCCCTTGCGGGTTTTCGATTCACCGAGATACCCATTTTTGCCAAAGTCGCCCTTTCAGGTTTTCAACTTTGCGGGTTTACATTTTTTTTCTTTTTATCCCTAATTTTTTCCTGAACCTATATTTTTATGGTTCGCCGGGATGCCCCATTCTTGCCTGGATTTTCTTTTTCTCTTTTCAGCGGGTCTATTTTAAGCAAAGTATCTTTTGACTGCGTCCGCGTTTACGGGGGACGTAAAATCTTCACCATCCATGGTTGAAAGTAGCAAGGCTCCTCCGGAGAAGACTTTCCTTACAACATACGGACCTTCATAATTGGGAGTCCATTTGCCCCTGTGATCGTTCTGTGGTGGGAGAATCCGCTTCAACACCAAATCACCTGCCTGAAAGCTTCGAGGACGCATCTTCTTATCATAAGCTTTCTTCATCCTGCTTTGGTACAGACGTCCATACGCAAGAGATACTAGTCTCTTCTCATCCATCAAACTGAGTTGATTTAGCCTATTCTTCACCCATTCCGCTTCATCTAGCTTGACGTCAGTCAAAACTCTCAAAGATGGGATCTCGACCTCCAATGGCAGGAGAGCTTCCATGCCATATACCAACGAGAAAGGCGTTGCCCCAGTTGAAGTACCCACCGAGGTACGATATCCATGTAGAGAAAAAGGCAACATCTCATGCCAATCCTTATAGGTCACCACCATCTTCTGCATTATCTTCTTTATGTTTTTGTTGGCCGCTTCCACAACGCCATTCATCTTCGGACGATGAGGAGACGAATTGTGATGCTCAATCTTAAAGTTCTAGCACAACTCCTTCATCATCTTGTTATTCAGATTGGAACCATTATCAGCAATGATCCTCTCAGGTATCCCATAGCGGCAGATGATGTCCCTTTTGATGAACCGGGCTACAACTTGCTTAGTGACATTAGCATATGAGGCTGTTTCGACCCATTTGGTGAAATAGTCAATAGCCACTAAGATGAAACGATGCCCATTGGATGCAGTTGGCTCGATCTTGCCGATCATATCAATCCCCCACATGGAGAAAGGCCACGGAGATGACATGACATTCAAAGGACACGGCGGCACATGAATCTTATTGGCATAAATCTGACATTTGTGGCATTTCTTGGCATAGTTAATCAATAATACCTTGCCCTCAACAGCTTTCGAGACATGGCATGCCCCCCTGCATGTGTTCCAAAGGCTCCTTCATGGACCTCTTCCATAAGCAAATTCGCTTCTTTTTCGTCCACACATCTTAGCAGCACTAAGTCAAAGTTCCTTCGATAGAGTACATCGTCTGGATTCAGGTAGAAGTTACCAGATAACCTCCTCAAGGTTTTCTTATCCCGGGCCGATGCCCTAGGCAGATTCTCTTGATTCTTGAGAAAGTTCTGGATGTCGTAATACCATGGCTTGCCATCAGAGGCTTCTTCTATTGCAAAAACGAATGCCTGCCTATCGAGGCGCGAGATAAAAATTCTTGGGGCATCGTTCCAGAAGTTCACTTTGTACATTGAAGATAAAGTATCCAAGGCATCTGCCATCTGATTTTCTACTCTCGGCACATGGTAAAACTCTACACAATCGAAGAAAGGTAGCAATCTTCTTGCATAGTTCATATAAGGGACCAGATTTGTTTGGCGCATCTCCCACTCTCTTTTGATCTGGTTGACCACTAAAGCTGAATCACCGTAGACATCAAGGTTCTTGATTCTCAAATCGATTGCTTCCTCGATACCCATGATATATGCTTCATATTCGGCCTTGTTGTTTGTACAGGGAAATGTCAACCTGGCAGTGAAGGGTATATGCGTCCCATGGGGGGTTGTAATGATTTCCCCAATTCCACTGCCGTAGGAATTAACAGCACCATCAAATATCAATTTCCACTGGGAACCCAAGTCAGGACCTTCGTCCGGCAACGGCTCATCACAATCTTTCATCTTCAAGTACATAATGCCTTTGTCAGGAAAATCAAACTTCATTGGCTGATAGTCGTCAATTGGTTGCTCTGCGAGATACTCTGACAGAACACTCCCTTTAATAGCTTTCTGAGACACATACTGAACGTCGTATTCTATTAGAACCATCTGCCATCTAGAAATCCTTCCTGACAGTGCTTGATTTTCAAATACGTACTTAATTAGATCCATCTATGAAATTAACATGGTTGTATGGTTTAGCATATACTGCCTTAGGCATTTGGCGGCCCAAGCCAGTGTGCAACAGGTTTTTTCCAACATTGAGTATCTGGACTCATAGTCTGTGAACTTTTTACTCAAGTAATAAACTGCATGCTCTTTTCTTCCAGTCTCGTCATGCTGACCGAGAACACAACCCATGGAATTCTCAAGAACCGTTAGGTATATTATCAACGGTCTTCCAGCCACCGGGGGCATCACTATTGGAGGTTCCTGCAGATACTCTTTTATTTTCTCAAACGCTTTCTGACAATTCTCATTCCAAACGACCGCCCGATCTTTCTTTAATAACTTAAATAATGGCTCAAAAGTGGTTGTAAGGTGAGATATGAACCGAGCGATGTAGTTCAATCTACCTAAGAAACCACGAACTTGTTTCTCGGTCTTTGGTGCTGGCATTTCTTGAATTGTTTTGATCTTTGCAGGATCAACCGCTATACCTTTCTCACTGACAATGAACCCCAACAACTTTCCTGACCGCACGCCGAAAGTACACTTGTTTGGATTCAGCCGAAGTTTGAACTTCCTCAATCTTTCAAACAGCTTTAGAAGATTCACCAGATGCCCCTCCTCTATTTGGGACTTCACAATCATATCATCAACATATACTTCAATCTCATGATGAATCATATCATGAAAGAGAGTCACCATGGCTCATTGATAAGTTGCCCCTGCATTCTTCAAACTAAAAGGCATTACTTTATAGCAGAACGTCCCTCATGGTGTGATGAAAGTCATTTTCTCCATGTCCTCCGGTGTCATTTTCTCCTCTTGTCTTAACAATCTGGCAACTTCTTCGGGCAGGTCTTCGTCTTCTTCGATCTCTTCTTTCGCTTGAAAGATCGGATTGTCAAAGTCACACCGAGTCATAGACGAGTCTGAGTCGATGGTATCTGAAATGTGTAACCTGCAATGATGATGATTTTATGCTTAAATGATATGCAAACAAACAAACACAAACCACATTGCCATTTTATTGTTAGAAAACAAAAACAAGAAAAACAAGGATCGCAAAATTTTGAATGAAAAGACGCCTTTTTGATTGATAATGATAAAAGATTGTTCGCACACATAATAGATAGGGCCCTACAAATAAAGACCACTATACTCCGGGCAGAGCATAGGGCAATACATTCATCAAAACAAAGCAATTACTCTTCATAGGTCACAGAGATAACTTCTTCCACGGTCCAATTCTTTAAATCCTGGCCAGGGATACATGGCTTGATCCACGCATCCATTTCGCAGTCGCTGTCTCCTTCCTTGTCAGATACGGCATTGATTCTCTCGAATATCACCCCACCACTGGTGAACTGAACAGGTCCTTTGTAACGCGGAGCGTTTTGTGAAAAAGACGCATATGGGCTGTATCCCAATCCAAACTTATCTTGTTTATTGGGGACGCTTACCACTTGCCCCCATCCTTGTGCTGATCCAGATTCCACTACATCTTGGGCTTCCTTGTATGACGACATGGCAACTTCTGGAGCTTTAACCTCGACCGACGCCTTTTCCTTGATTTGGACAATCTCAAAGGCCTGACACAGTGTTTCATGAATTTCACGATCGACCTCCACATATTTGAATGAAGACAGATGGCTCACCATTATGTCTTCCTCCCCACAAACAGTCACAATATTTCCATCCACCATGTACTTCAATTTCTGGTGCAAAGTTGACATCATAGCTCCCGCTGAGTGTATCCAAGGCCATCCCAAAAGGCAACTATATGTCGGCTGGATATCCATTATATAGAACACTGTATCAAAAATCTCAGAACCAACCTGAATGGGTAAAGTCAACTCCCTAAAAACGGACCTCCTTGTCCCATCAAATGCTCTGACCACCAAGTCGCTCGGAGTGCATACTATCCCTCGCGTGTCTAGCTTCATGAGGGCCTTCTTGGGTAGAACATTTAGTGATGACCCAGTATCTACGAGTACATGTGACATAACAACACCTCTACATTCCATCGAGATATGCAAAGCCAGATAATGATTCCTTCCTTTCGGTGTCAAATCATGATCAGTGAATCCCAACCCGTTACCTGCATTGACGTGGGCCACCACCCCTTCCAACTGATTCACAGATATCTCTTGAGGTACATAAGAATTATTCAAAACCCTGAGCAAAGCATTCATGTGAGCTTCAGAACATAACAGCAACGACAAGATGGAAATCTTTGAAGGAGTCTGTTGTAAGTGATCCATAATTTTGTAGTCACTCTTTCTTATCAAACGCATGAATTCTTCTGCGTCCTTCAACAAAGTTTCCTTTTTTCTAGTCTTGGAATTTTCTTCAGCCACCACCTTCCCCTTACCTTTGTTGGTCCTTTCTGCATTTACTTCGGGAGGTGCAAACTCTCTCCCACTTCGAGTCATTCCTCCAGTTCCTACCAAATTGTCAATTGAGTCCAAGGGCGAATTCTTTAATTCCTGTTTCTGCCCGTTGCAATAGACCTCGACCCCATAGTTCCAAGGGATCTCCTTAGAGCTCTCATAGAGTATAGGTCCTGCCTTTGTGAATATAATAGTTGGCCTCGCTGGAGGCGCATAAATTGTAATCGTTTTGTACGGGATGGAAATGGTGGCCACCTCGTCCTTATCTTCAATGACTACCTCTTAAACATTCTTCTCACAGATTCTATCAAATTGCAATAGACCGTCATCCATCATGCATTGTACATGGTTCTTCAGATTGCGACATCCTTCGGGACAAGTCACACATTCTTCACAATCCTTCCCACAGCCAGGGAACACCCCACCTTATAAAAACTTGCTCTTCACAAAGCCTAACGGCGTCTTCAGATCCTCCACATTGGACACCAAGTTCAGGCCTTCCTCACTGACAATAGCATTCACACCACCACCCCTACCATGGTTAGGCATGGGATTTTGATCCATGTTTGGCGCATTCTGATTGAAGTTGATTGCCTTACTATCAACAAGGTCTTGTACCTTGTGTTTGAAGGTTTTGCAATTGTCGATATGGTGGCCGGGGGCGCCAGAGTGGAAGTCACACCTAGATTTGGCGTCATACCCAGGAGGTGGTGGGCCAGTTAGAGTTGCCATTGTTCTTTTCTAGACCAACTGCAGCTGAATTAAGTGTTGTAATAACTGAGCGTAGGGAATCGGTGGTGTGTCAAAGTGCCTATCCATCATCCTCCTCCGATCTTGGAACTTCCTTGGTGCATAATTCTGTTGTTGAGGTCGTTGTTGTTGTTGCTGACGTGGTTGTTGTTGCTGAGGCTGTACCGCCGAGATGGAAATACTAGCTACTTGTGGTGGTTGCTGATAATACGATCGTTGTTGACGTTGATTCAGATTTCTATTTCGATTGTTAAAGTTGGATACTGCATTTGTCTCGTTATCTCTCTTCCTCGCACCAAAAATCTTTCTTCCACCTTCAGACGAGGTCCCTTCCCCCGCTTGTATCTTTCCCATCTTAATACCGTTTTCGATCCTCTCGCCGGTAATAATCAAATCCGAGAAACTCCCAGACATGCTACCCACTAACTTCTCATAGTAAATTCCTGGTAATGTGGCCACAAATAGATCAATTAGTTCTCTCTCCACCATGGGAGGTTGAACTCTAGCGGCCAGCTCTCGCCATCTCTGTGCGTATTCCTTAAAACATTCGTTACTCCTCTGTGATAACTTCTGAAGCTGCACTCGGTTTGGCACCAAGTCACTGTTGTATTGTTAGTGCTTAACGAAAGCTTCCGCCAAATCCCTCCAGCTTCTGACATTAACTGGCTCTAAGCCCATATACCATTCGAGGGATGGTCCCGACAAACTATCTTGAAAGAAGTGTATCAGTAACTTCTCATCATCGGAGTACGCATACATCTTTCAAAAATAGGAGCGAAGATGCACCCTTGGACATGTTGTTCCTTTGTATTTATCGAAATCTGGAACTTTGAATTTCGAGGGAATCCTTAGTCCCGGAATCAATCCTAGGTTCGACATATCCAGACCCATAGCATTTTGGTTTTCAAGGCTTCTCATCTTTTCCTCTATTGCCTTGAATCTTCTATCAGCGTCTAATTGCAATCCTGCCCCAAGATCCCCCAGGGAGAATATGTCCTCTTGATCATCTTGTTCCCACTGGGGATCGTTTTTACCTTGTACATCGCCCATTGGAACTGGGATAGGAATTCCAGTCTGGTTTCCTCCGCCCGGAGGGACAACCATTGTTGGGATAGCATCTGCCCGTGGCGTACTGTTTTCCGCTGGAGGAGGTACAGTAGCGACTCTACCATGTAGAACCCCACTACCATCAACACTTTACACCAAAGGTTGTACCAATGTCCTCAATTGTTCTTGGCCGTTGGCTACGCCCTGCATCATGTCCATGAATTGCGCCATCCTTTCGCGAAATTCCTGAAGCTCGAGCTGAACTTGCTCCATAATTCTTTGTTGATTCCCCCTCGTAGAATACCTGTGGAATGTCGGGTCTGCTATCCTGTAAACTAGAAGAAAACCACATAGAGATAAGATTAATGGTCCCAAGAACACCTGCTATGCAAAATGATAAATGATGCAAAAAATGCAAAAAATGCAAAATGCAAACATGTAAATATGTTTCAGGGAAATTTCCCCTCGATTCTAGTTCCCAAAAGAAGAAGCGACCATGAAAAATCCCACAGACAAGTGAACAGAATAACAACTCCTCGTATAATAACAAACCAACCAACAGTGTGCATACATCAGCTGAGTACAAAATAGAGATGACCTCAATCAACAAGCCTGATGATGGTCGATACATAAGAGAAACAACAACATACAAAGAAAGATAATCAAGCTGAGTTTCGAGACCGGAAATCCTCTAGCAGCTTCCGCGTCTCAGGATGATCTGGTCTGGCGAGTAGGCCCTGTATGAGTTGCTCTCGCCGGCTAATGGTGCGCTGTAGACTATCAACATGGTCGTCCCAGGCTCCTTCCCTAAAGCATGCTTCAAGTCTGCTTTTCTTGGTGTCTGCCCTCAACCTACAATCTTTCAGGTATGCAATAGCTTGGCTCAATCTATGCTCACTGTGATATCTGAAAGATTCTTCCGCTGAGATCTTCTCGTCTTTTGCTTTGAGTTGACTCTTCAACTTGGCGATCTGTTGTTTCAGCTTGTCCTCGCGCTCTTTATTGTTTGTGAGCGTGACGTTCCATACTGATTCAAACTTAGAGATCTCTAAGTAAGCCTTGTCCAGACCCTTCTTTTTGGTAGCAAGCACACTATGGACAACGTTCAAATCTCGGCCTGTACGTTCTCGGTCGCTAGTCTCCTTTGTCAAATTCGTACCTAGTTTGTTGATAAGCTCAGTCTATCTCTTAAAAGAATTGACAACATCAATCTTCTCACTTCGGAGTTGAATGATTTCTTTCTCCAACTCTTCATTTGCTTTTCTCAGCTCTTCCTTCTCCAACAACACCTAATTGTATTTCTGAATGTCTACGGTAGTGGGTTCTTCTATCATGAGCGGATACAGAGGTGCAACTGAAGGAAATGGTATCAAGAACTTCGCAACTCTATTATGAATCCAAGTAAGGTACGAGTCGTAAGCTCGGCTGTTACTCTTCCCCAATAAAGGCTTCCCCTTCCTGTGGATGTTATTCCATGCATGTTCAAGTCTTCCTAAAGTCTTACCCTCCAATAAACCAGTGAGATACAGAGATTCCTGTATCTCCTCTTCCCTAGGAGGCTCCCTCAGTGCATACCCAAACTGTCTTACCAATAAAGAAGGGTTATAGTTGATGCAACCTTTCCTTCCGGCCAAAGGGACGTTAGGAAATCCACCGCAACTATAAATAATATTCGTACCAAGCATGCCTCGGTCAAACCAAATAATGTTCTCTGCAGATAGACCCATCAACCTCTCCGACCACTCTGAAGTACTAGCAGTGACAACAAATGGACCCGTCTTGGGCATATGACTGACAAACCAAGCATACAACAGAGGAACACAACAAGCTACATTCTTTCCTCTTCGTTTCTCATTCTTGTAGTGAACAGAATCATAAACATCGCCAAGAAGAGTAGGCACTGGATTTTCTGAAGCCAAGATATGGAACGCATCTACATCCACGAAGTCCGGAAGGTTAGGAAACAAGACAATGCCATATATACAAAGAGCCCGGATGGCGCTAAACACAATCCAATAACCATCCTTAGCGCACTGCTGAGCTTTCTCAATCAAGCAAGGCAAAGGAAAACCATATATCCCAAGTCTCTGGATCATCTTCCCATTTAGCTCTAAAGCCTCAAGATACAAAATAGTGGCGAGCTCAGCCAGATCAGGCTCAGTATCAACATGGACAAACGGCATCTGATTCCGAATGGGTACCCCTAACAACTTAGAATATTCCTCTAGGGTAGGAGCTAGGACATTGTCAGGAAAGACAAAGCATCTCAACTGGGCATCATAGAACTGTAGGAGAGCATAGACACCACTTATCTCATATGCAGAGGGCTTACAGACATATCTCAATAACCTCCCATAAGACTTCTTGAAATCTTCCATCACTTCTTTTTCACCCAAGGCAATCAAACTCAACAAAGTACTAACGTCCGGAGCGGGAAACTTGTAGGCCACTGTACTCTTCAAGGGATCCATAGCAAGGTTACCAGAATCGGGTGGGAAATATGCACCTGCGACATAAATACATGTTAATGAAATGCAGATGAAAGTGAAAATGCAAATGCAAACAAGGGATCAAGATTGTTGTGCTGTTGGTCAAGAAAAACCAGAGCTTCGCCTTACAAGAATAAAGTACCGACAGTAGGACCCACTGATATCAGGAACACAGATTCACACTTGCAAACCGGGTATTCTGGAAGCCAAGGTTTCCTGCACAACCCAACCCCTCTCACAGGTATGGACCTATCCACTAGCAAGGTTTGGCATCCTATGCGTTCATCAGTGTCACAGACTTTCTAGAAATGATGATACGTTCACCATTTCTGGTTTGGCATCATTATCTCCTGAAGAGGCCTCACTTAGCTGACTCACAAATGATCGGTTCCCAGAGTCGACAATTCTCAAATCCAAAATCCCAACTGATTCTAAGGATCTGAAGGAAAATCATCAAAGAGAATCTCGTCCGAGTGTGAATTTCATGGGAACTGTATCTGCTAAGCAAACAGGCTCCCCACTAATCTCCACTACTAAAGCTAGGTTCATACTCCAGCCTGGGTCTGGCTTATCACTCATCGGAACTTCCCTCCCACAACACAACAATAATGATATATGATGCAGAAAATAAAATGCGGAAAGCAAATAAAGATAAAGCACATATGTACACACTCAAAAAGATAAACAAACAAGCGCTAGGATTGACTCGCATAGGGGATATTATTGTCCCCAACAGAGTCACCAGCTGTCGCTACTGCGAAAATCGAGGCCGGCAATGACAGAAGAGTCGTCACCGTGCGTTATTTATCCCAAGAGAGGGAAAGGAAATGCTCAGAAAAAACCTAACGAAAAGAGGGATAAGATCGGTCATCGCAACCAAATCTCGGGTTCGGGAGTCGGTAACGCAAGGGGAAAGTATTAGCACCCCTCACGTCTGTCGTACTCGACGGGATCCATGCTTGTTGTCTAGTCTAAGAGGGTGTAAATTTATCTAACTACAGGCTTGAGGACAAAAGAAAAAGAAATGACTCGGCAAAGCAACGGCGCTTTGTGCCTACGTATCTCATCTGGAATGAAAAGTCAGAGTCAACGTAGTTCGGCTAACTACGGGCGAAAAAAAAGGGGGGAAGGTTGCTCGCCAATACATCGTGTCTTGTGCTTATTTCATCTAGTATGAAAGATCAGAGCAAACGTAGTTCGGGCTAACGAGGGAACACAGGTTGGTTCAAAAGTTTTTTAGGCCCGGGTAGGGTTAACAAGTAGTTCTAGCAGTTGGTGTATGCATCTCGACCATTGGAGACTTAGGCATTACCGTTTGCGGTAGAACTAAAAGTTAACGACACTCTTTTTATCTGAAAAGATTTTCCTGATTAAGATCCCAAAGGATGAAAAAGGTTTGAAGTATTTTTTGTGTTTTTTAGAGAAGAAATGTTTTGAATCGGAGTGTTTATAATACATGTTGTACCAAAGTCTAGAACCTAGGATCGAATGCGTCGCATAGCGCCCTAAGGAAGTACACTAAACACTCTAGACAATTGAGAGGTGGCCCCTCAATCATCATTTCCCAAGTATAAGGCTTATGGCACAACATCCATTATCTTTATTAAGTGTTTTATGGTTGTTTTGAGATGATAAGAGAAAGGACACTAAAAGGGGGACTAAATCCAAACCTAAAGTTGTCATGCAATGGTGGTCCTAAGATTGAGATAAAGGAAATGCTACCTAATGTTATCATGCATGGTTAAGATCCTAATGTCTAACATAATCCTTCTTGAGAGATTAAAGGTCCTAAGGAAAAGGAGACAAAGAAACAACAAGGAAACAACATAAACATGCAAGGATACAAACATGGAATGCAAATGAGGGAGGAAATTGTGTGGTGTAAAGACCACCACAAGCTTATCTCAACCTTAAGCAACAATATGATAAATGCAAGAAATAAAGGGAACAAGAAATACATCAATAGAGACACACAAGAGCATCAAAAGTGGGATGAAATGGCCTAAACCAAACAACATCAACCACAATGCCACAAAGCAAAACAACATGAAAAGGGAAAGGAAAAGAACCCTAACTCAAAGAGGGGTTGGGACAAGAGAAGAAAACAGAAAGGCATTCCCCAAACATCATTCAACCAAGGCATCATCATGATTTGTGCAAAAGATGCAACAAAAGTGTCCTCATGGCTCACCATTCAATCCATGTTTCAAAATACCTCCAAAGGAGGGAACTTAGACAATCCTAAATGGTGTTCCAAAGTCCTTGGACAGCAAGGGGAATGAAATAAAAGTTCTCAAAAGAAAAAGAAGGTAAACCACAAGGAAATGCAAGCATATTCCCAAAGGAAAGCAAGCTTGTCTCACAATGAAACCCTAGTTGGAAACTCAAAAGTTACCAAGCAAATGAATAAGCAAAACCAAATGTTATGACCTAAAAATGAGCAAGCACCATCCTTAGCATGTTAACAGCATGAATCAATAGGCATTGAGAGCTCAAGGGATCCAAAAAAGTCATATCCAAGTCAAACTAGGTCAAGATGTATGTATGAACCTTCCTTTAGGGTAACTTGAATGGTAAGCTACTCTAAATATAGGAAAATGATTTAAAAATTATCAAATAAAATGCAAGAAGCTCATAAATGTGTTGGCAACCAGAGGCCAAAATATTGCAATCAAAATCACTTCACAACATCACCATAGCAATTGATTCACAAGGGTGCTCCGTTGTGAAGGAGGATTGTTTAGGGTCAAATGAAAGGCAACAAAAGTCAACTCAAAAGTCAACCTATCAGGGGCAAAATGGTCCTAAAAAATTCTTCAACTCAACATTGATATGAGGATTGAATTTCATTCATTGGATCAAAATGAAATGAGAGAAATAAAATGAAGAACAAAGCATGTCAAGATTTAAGTTACATAAAACACTTCCAAAGTTAAATCCCATATTTAATTGAAAAATAAATCATAAAATAAAATAAAAATTTCTAAAAATAAGAGGACATCTCAAAGATTCTAAAACATATTTTTTTTTGGATTTTATGACCTTTGGAAGTATTTTAAAATAATTAAAATCTAAACAGAAATAAAATAAAACAAAAAGAAAATGAAATAAAATAACAAAGGGCTCGGGGGTGCAGGCAGCAACCCAGAAGCGTTGCAAAACCAAAAGGCCCATAAGAGGGGGGCGCCGATAGTAACCCAGCCCATCAGAAAAAACAAAAAAGAAATAAAAATGTGTGATTCAGTGTGGCAAGTCAACCAAGGCATATGGTGTGAAGCAACCAAGCGCGTTTGATCAAATGGTAATCAGATCAAGAGGCTCACATGATGCCAACTCATTTAATGAATTTTCAGCCTGATTCAGTGTGTTTGATCAACGCAAGCCCACCGTAGGTCTTAATCTGGGACGTTAAAACAAAAAGTAAGTAAATCATGAGGCTAGGAATGAGACACGTTGCTTGGCTGGGTTTTAAAAAAGGGAGGGAGAACCAGATGCCGAACCACTGTTCCGGTCGTCTTCACCGGCGTGCCCTCACATACCCTTCACGGTCAAAAACCCAAAACCCTGAAAACTTAACCAAAATCAACAAATAAATAGTGAAAACTCATCTAATCTTCAAGAGGATCATGAATACATGGTTGGTTTTCAAAGAAAGCACTTAAATAAAACAAAACGAAGAAAAATAGAAAACATGCTCAAATGAAAAAGTTTGCAAACAGCTACCAAACCAATCCAAAATCCATCTATGATGTTCAAAGATTAAAATGACATGAAAATGGCATGTTAAAACAGCTTGAACAGAGAGATAACTTGAAAGAAAGAAACCTAGAAAATAAGCTTCCTCAGAGCTCAATGTGTTATCAAAGCTTGCAATAAGTTATCCAGAAACGTTCAGTGAATCTCAATGAGTGTTTTGGGATGTTTTATTTTGATTCAAACTCAATAAAACTTGGAAAACGATTTTCACTTTTGTATCTCTTTTTCTCAATATGTTCTCTCTCCAACTCACACCAAATCCAGTTCTGAAGGCATGGGAAGAATCCTAGGATTAAATATGTTGGATTCAGATGAAGAATAAGCCCAATTCTGTTTCCATTGGCCCAATTTGATTTTCACTTTCTTTCACTCCATGGTCATTTGAATAGTGCACGAATTTCCCCTTGATTAGTTGTAAAAATGGTACGTTTAGCTTGCATCTGAATTAGGTTAATCAAAGGGCTGAAAATGATCCCTTGATTTCATCTTATGGTATGTTTTTGATATGTAACTTAATCTTGAAGAAACCATGAAAATGGCCACCAAAATGCACTCAAATTCCAAATCCAAAGATGGAATTGTGTTCCAAATGTGTTTGGCACTCAAAATATGCACAAGGTTGGTACATAATGTTTTCAAATGAATTAATTTTGATTTTTCCCTTTTAAGCCCTTTTTCATGAAAATTTCATTAGGGATTCTTCAATCTAGGCCAAACCTTTGATGCCTTGATGTTTGGTTGAGAAAATGACCCCATTTGGAGCAAGTTTGATGTTGGAAAGATTTCCATTTGAAGTGTGCAAAGTGGTGAAAATGACCTATAATGAAAATGACCTGTAATCATGCCTTCCCAAAATACCCCTGCCTTGCAAGCCTCATAACTTGAGTTCTACAAATCAGATGAAGGACTTCTAGTACTCTTTGGAAAGCTAAGATCATGAGGAACACTTTCATGTTCATCAAAAGTTGAGGAGAAACATCCTTCTAGGTCAAAAATGGCTTGGAAGTTGGTTGACTTTTGTTGACCAAAATCACATTCATTTGAGGACCTGTAACTTGTCTGCATCATAACTTGAGTTCTATAAATCCAATCAAGGACTTCTAGTACTCAAAAGAAAGCTACGAACATGCTCTACAAGTTTTATGTTAAACAAAAGTTGAGGTGAGACTCTTATCTTGAGATAGGTGGTCTTGAAGTTAGGCACTGAATAGGGGATTTTACACTGAGAACCCTAATTCAGTCACTCCTCACACTTTTGATTCTTGATGAATTTATCTTGAAATGATATCCCATGTAACTAACACAACATTCCATGCCTTAAAGACTTGGAATTGAGTCTTAATCTCCTTCAATTTCACAGTTGACCCAGGGTTGACCAGATGAAAACCCTAATTGCACCATCTTCAACTGTAGCTCTTCACACTTGGTATAAACACTTGAGTGAACTCTACAATGACCCTCAAGGCCTCCAATGACCTTAAATGACAATCTCTCTTTATAACCATGGGCTTGTGATCCTCAGATGGTCTTCAAATAGCCTCCAAGACAGGAGGTGAACCACATACACTTATCTACCTATCCAAAGGGCTTTGACTTATCTCTGATGATGATAACCCCCCTGTTGACTTGAATACAACCTCTTGATTAGGCTTATAACCATTGGCACATTCCTCTTGTTGCAAACATCTCTTGATCCCCTGTAAAAATGCGAAATGTTATGCAATGCAATATGCTAGAACAATGAAATGAAACATAAACCAAGTAAAGAAAAGGTTGGGCAAATTTTGGGGTACAACACAAGCCACCTTGGTAGCCTACCAGCCAAACTTGGTATCTAGGCAATTTGGCTTAATACAAACTTTACCCAAATGCTTGTATGATAAGAAATCACATATCATACTTCCACTTACGGTGCTTACTCCCCTCTGTCGCAACTGCGAAAAACACATGGCGGAAAACAGAAGAGTCGCCACCTTTCGTCATTTATCCCAAAGAGAGGGAAAGGAAACGATCGAAAAAAACCTTACGAAAAAGGGAAAAGATGAGGTCATCGCAACCAAGTCCTGGATTCTGGAGTGGGTTACGCAAGGGGAAGGTATTAGCACCCCTCACGTTCGTCGTACTCGACGGGATCCACGCTTTGTTGTATATCTAAAAGGGTGTGTTGAAACTATCTATGCTAAAGGTCAAGGGACAAAAGAAGAAAAAGAAAAAATGACTCGGCAGGGCATCGCCGCTCTGTGCCTACGTATTCCCTCGTGCAATGGGAAAGTCAGTGTCAACGTAGTTCGACTAACTACGGGTGAAAGGGGGAAAGGTTGCTCGCCAAGACATTGCGTCTTGTGCCTACGTGCTTTCATTTGGTATGAAAGATCAGTGCAAACGTAGTTCAGGCTAAAAAAGACCACAGGTTGGTTCAAAAGTGTTTTAGGCCCGAGTAGGGTTAACAAGTAGTTCTAGTAGTTGGTGTATGCAGCTCGACCATTGGAGACTTAGGCGTTACCGTTTGCGGTAGAACTAAGAGTTACCGACACTTCTTATCTGGAAATATTTTCCTTGATTAAGATCCCAAAGGATGAAAAAGGTTTGAAGTGTTTTTGTGTTTTTTAGAGAAGAAGTGTTTTGCATTTGATTTGTAATTCATGTCGCACTAGAGACTATGACCTAGGAGCGAATGCGTTGCATATCACCCAAAGGGTGTACACTAAACACTCTAGGCCATTGAGAAGAAGCCCCCTAATCACCATTTCCCAAGTAGGTTAAGGCTCGTAAGGTACAACACTTGTGATTCTTTATTACTTATTTTATGAGTGTTTGAAGATGAGGAGAGAAAGGACACACTAATGGGAGACTAACTTAACCTCAAGCATGCATATAAGAATGCAAAAGAAGAAGAGAGAAAGGAATGCACAGAGTGAAATCAAACAACAAGAAGAAACCACACAAAAATGCACCAAAAGTGGGATGAAATGACCTAAGTCAAACAACATCAACCACAAGTGCCAAAAGCCAAATCAAATGAAAGGAAAGTAAACTCAAAACAAAAGTGAGGATGGAAGGCTATATGAGGACAGCAAGGAACTCATAATATTCACTCAACCATAAGAATCACAAACAAAGTGCAAAAGAAAGCACAAAGGAGTCCTCATGGATTCATTATTTTAGGTATGCTTCAAATACCTCCAAAGGAGGGACCAAGCCACCTTAAATGAGACTCCAAGGTCATGCGACAGAAGAGGGGATGAGAGAAAAGAGTTCAAAAGCAAAGGTAATCAAACCAAAATAAGATGCAAGCATACACACCAAAGAATGCAAACATGCTACACAAGGAAACCCTAAATGGAAACTCAAAAAGAATCACAAGTTTGAACAAGAAAAACACAATATCATGACCTAAAATTGAGCAACCAGCAACCTTAACATGTTAGCAACATGAATCAAAATTAATTAAGGGCTCAAAGGATCCATCAAAGTCATATCCAAGACAAACTAGGTCAATGTGTATGTATGAACCTCCCTTTGGGGTAACTTGACTTGCAAGTTACCTCAAAATTAGGAAAATGATTCAAAAAGGACCAAATAAAATATCACAAGCTCATAAACATGTTGGCAAACATAGGCCAAGAAATCATAACCAAAGTCATCTCAAATCATCATCAAAGAAATTGATTCACATGGATGCACCAATTTGAGAAAGGGTTATCGAGGGTCAACAAAAACAAGATCAAAGTCAAACCAAAAGTCAACCACACAGGGGCAAAATGGTCCTCAAAAATCAATCAACTCATCATGGATATGCAGATTGATTTTCAGTCATTGGATCAAAAGGAAAAAGGAGAAACAAATCAAGAACAAAAACATGTCAAGAATTAGGTCAAATAAAACACTTCCAATTGATTAATTCTTTTTTAAATGAAAAATAATTCAAAAAATAAAATAAAAATTTCATAAAATAAAAGACATCTCAAACTATCCAGAAAATATTTTTTGTGAATTTTATCAATGTTGGAAGCATTTTAAAATGAATTAATTCAAAATAGATCAAAGCAAAAATAAAAAAGAAAAGAAAATAAAAATGGAAAAACAAGTGGTGCAGATAGTAGTCAATACACGTTGAAATCAATGGGCCTCACACTAGGGGGGTTCAGAAAGCAAAAACAAAGCCAGTCCACAAGCGTTTAATGAAACGCTACGTTTTGATGGGGATCCAGTGAGGTGAGTCAAGTGAGGTACACGATGCATCATGTTTTAAGCTGTTAGATCAAAAGGTCATAAAATCCAAGGGCTCAGGACAAAGCACATGGCCAAGGCAATGTTTGAAAATGGAAAATGGAGGGAGAAACCAGGTGGCCAGAGCACGGTGGCTCCGATCATCTTCTATGGCATGAACAAAACGCAGGTGAACATCAACTTCACCAAAATATGCAAACAAGCAGTCTAAAATCATCTATAAGTTACATAGATCTCAAATCCACAATCCATTTTCATTTTCAGTTCATAAATAAGCTAAATCGAAGCCAAACAGTTTGGAGCTCCAATCACAAATCAACACAAACAAGAACAAATACTATCCAGAAACGATCTACACAACTCATAAGTCACAATTATGCAAAAATGGCATTCAATTACATCATATTCAGGGAGAATTGTTGAATTGAAGCTTACCTAGTGGAGTGCTTCCACTGAGCCTTCAATTCTTGATGAAGCTTGAAGGAAAACGCCCAGAAACGATCCTTGATCTTCACTGAAGCCTTAGATGTGCTTGATTTGGCTTGAAATTGGTTGAATTTGGAAATTCGTATTTCACTTTTCTTTAAGCTTTAGCAACTGAACTCTTGAGCAATTCTTCACCAATTTCGCCTCTGAGGATTTGTACACAATGCTGAAGTTATATACAATGGATTTGGAAGGAAATGAGGCCCAATCAAAGTGGTTTTAGATCCAATTGAAATCCAATTTTTTTCACATGAAACCTCCAAAATGCACACGAAAATAGAGCTATTATGACTTGGTTTTTGGCTCAGGTAACTTGCAAATACTCCATTCTGATCCAATGGATAGGAATTGTCCCTTAATTTCATCTTGTGGTATGATTTGCATTTGTTACTTCATGGTGAAGCAAGCATGAAAGTGGCCATGAAAATGAACTCAAATCTCAAATCCAAAATTGGCATTGTGTTTAGAATGACTTTGACACTCAAAAAATGCACACACTTGATAAAAAATGATTCCAAATGAATTTAATTGGATTTTCTCCTTTCAATGCCTTTTTCATGAAATTTCTTCCATCAATCCTTCAATCCAAGCTTCAACCATGACATGAGATGGTTTGTTAATGAAATTGACCCCATTTGGAGCAAGTTTGATGTTGGAAAGATTTTCATTTGAAAGGTGCAAAGTGGTGAAATGGACCTATAATGAAAATGACCTGTAATCTTACTTTCCCAAAATACCCTTGTCTTGCAAGCTTCATAACTTGAGCTCTACAAATCAGATGAAAGACCTCTAGTACTTTTTTGAAAGCTAAAATCATGAGGAACAACTTTCATGTTTGGGTCAAAGTGAGGAGAAACATCCTTCTAGGTCAAAAGTGGGTTGGAAGTTGGTTGACTTTTGTTGACCAAAATCACATTCATTTGATGACTTGTAACTTGTCAGCATCATAACTTGAGTTCTAGAAATTATATGAAGGACTTCTAGTACTTAAAAGAAAGCTAGAAACATTCTATACAAGTTTCATGTTGGCGTCAAGATGAGACGAAACTTGTATCTTGAGATATGTGGTCTTGAAGTTGGACACTAAACAGGGGATTTCACACTGAGAACCCTAATTTAGTAACTTCTCACACTCTTGATTCTTCTTGATTTGATCTTGAAATGATATATTATACATCTCAACACAACATTCCATGATAACAAAGACTTGGAATTGAGTATTAATCTCCTTCAATTTCACAATTGACTGAGGGTTGACCAGATGAAAACCCTAGGTGCACCACTCTTGATTGTGGCTTCTTACACGTGACAAAACAACTTGAATAATCTCCAACATGGATCTCAAAGCCTTCAATGAGCTTCCTCAACATCCCATATCCAAAATCATGAATTCACAATCCTCTGATGATCTTCAACTGGTCCCCAAGTTAGGAGATATTCCACATACATCCATCAAATCTTTCAAGGAGCGTTGACCACCTCTTGATGACTTGATGACGATTCGTGCTTGAGTAAACCCCTTGCTTAGGCTCAACACTCTTTGTGACCTTCTCTTGCTATGAACAACCTCTTGATCCCCTGCTAAATGAATAATGTTATGCAATGCAAATGCTAGAAGAAAATGAGATGAAACACAAGCTAAGTTAAGAAAAGGTTAGGCAAATTTTGGGGTACAACACCCTCGACTGTTCAACACAATTGGCGCGTCATGCCCATAAATCTCTTCTTACACCTGTCTATTTTGAACCCTCCTACTTCTGCTCCCCATATTTTTACGACTGGTGGTCAAAACATTATGCCTCAGAGTTTCTTGACGCTTCGAGCTTTACTCGCTTGATTGACCAAGCTTTCGTTAATGTGCAGGAGAAGATCAAGAAAGGTACGTCTACCCATATCAAAGAGATTCAAGCCTTCCAGAAGTACTTCGAAACTTCCTATCGACCGGACGATGTTAGTCGGACCATCCGTGAGGCTGCTGTTACTTTAAAGGAAACGTTTTCTAAAAAAAATGGAAAATTTAAAGATTCCCTCATCTGTTCCTCGTGAGAAACGGTATGAGGTTGCCTTTAAACTCTTTCCTCCAAAAATCCCTTGATTACCAACTGCTGGTTTTGGCGTGGCTCTTGCCCCATTCATTTCCAAATTGGTTCATCTGTGGAGATCCTATAAAAATCCTTCGACAGCAGTCGAAACGCAAAGCGCCACGGGTGGTTCCGACTAAACATACACTCGATACTTTTAAAGGGCACCTTCATGTTAGTATCGAAGATGTTCGCATCGAATCCGACATTCTTGAAGGTCACCCCCCTTCAATTTGGACTTTCTAAACTGAGCTTTATTGTTACTGACTGGTATTGGCATGATTTACTTTTTGCAGTTGCTCCTAAAAGGACTGCCCCAACACCAAAGACTGAAGGCAAGGTCAAAGACCAAAAGGTAGTCTCCCGCAAGCCTTTGTTACCTCGCCTTCCTTAATCACCCCTAACAACTTATGTTGTTTTCAAGTTAGCCGAAAACCACCTACTTCATAAAAGAGGCTCAAAAGGGCTTCTGCTCAGATTATCATTGATTCAGACGACGAAGACAGATCTCCTCGCGAGAATGCACAAATAAAGAGAAGGCAAAAAGTCATCCATGGCCTAGATACTCATGATGCTCCATCTGCTCCCTCTACAACCAACATTCCCAAATTAAACACTCCCCCTCAAGATCTTGCTAAAACTTCCACAGAGGATGCCTCGATCCCACCTATTGTTCCTATTGAGAGTGACAACTCCAGTCCTGCTGACGAAAGTGCTAAGGTATATTACGCATCTAACTATTTTTTCCTGAAACTTGCACTATTTTTGTCTTTCTCTCTCTGATGTCTGTTTTTTTAGGCTAATGCTGGGGGTCTGAAAACTGCTCCAACCAAGTTTCCTTTGTCAATCTATCCCTTGAACAGCCAAGGTGAGCCCAATTACCATCCCACCTCTGATTTGGGTTCTGGTATGAGTTCTCTTGGCGAGATTAATAAACCTGATTTTGTCACAGTTCCTCCTTCACCTGTGAAGACAACGACCCAATAGTCTCAAACTGATGGATCTGACCATGAAGAGGATAATGCTTCGGCTAATCCTGTTGTAGCAGATGATGAAGAAATTCCTATAGAGGGGGACACAAACTTGGTTGACACGAATAGTTCTCCTTTGGATCAAACGATGGTCGTAGATGAAAAGGACGCAGGGGAAGATAATGTCGTTGAAGACCAAACCATGTGTCAGTCAGAGTTGAACGAGTCTAGCAACGGGGATATTGGAGATGAAATGGAAGAGGATGCCGCAGAGGAGGACAAAAACGAAGAAGCAAAACCTGAGGAAACTCCTGTCGAGGAAACTACCCCTATTGAGGTGGTTAAAACCCCCACTGTTTCTACTCCCAAGGAAAATGAAGCAGTGCCCCTCAAAGGTGAGGCCCAACTTACCACAGCAGAACTTGATGCATTGAAGGTCTCTAACCCTCGACAATACATCAGACTCCTCTTGAGTAGGCGAAGTAATTCCTCTGGCAAGACCCCTAGCACTTCGAACTCTGAAGGCTAAATCTCGAGTTAGCCAACTGACAGCATTCTTGAAAAGATCAAGAGAAAGATCTTCAAAGGGGATCTTTTCTCTCTTCTGTAAATGGGCCCAGTCAACCACCTTTCCTTGAAAGCTCTTCTACAACAAGCGGATCTCAAATTGATTTCTCCTGAGGCCGCGAGCGTCATCCAAGAAGTTGGTATCTTAATTGATCAAGTTCACAAAGACTTTCAACTATTGCCCCAGATTGAGAATGATATTTCGACGAAAACAGGCAGTGAAGCCGCTGCTTGGACCGCTGTCGTCGAATTTGAAGAAAAGATTGCAGAATTGGAGGAGAGGAAAGAGAAGAATGAACAGGATATCACTGCTAATGAGGTGAACATTGCTTGTTGGGAGCACAAGATCAAAAAGCTTCGCAACAAAATAGCGAAAGCTAAGAAGAAGAATGCTGAATTATCTTCTTTTGATGATTCCTCCCTATCAACTGAGCTTGAACACGGCGTTAATTTCGCCGAGGAAGCTCATCGCTTGGAAGATGAGGTTGCTCGATTAAGAACAGGCAAGGCCCTATGCCAGAACCGCCTCTAGCTTCAAAAGTCGAACTACCTCAAGATGAAGGCAAATCTCCCTTTTTAGTTTATTAGAACTTTTGTAATAATGCATCTTTTGCTGGCCTTTGTAAGCCATGCTTTTAATTTTATGTTGTAAGACACTGGGCCATTTTGGCGTATTTTGTTAATCACCATTTATGGCTTCGCTTTATATTCAGTTGTTACTCCGTTGATATTTTTACCTCTTGAAGCGCAGGCTTATATTTTTTCAAATATTTGCCATTCACTTTTAATATTCTCTTATCTTTACTCAATTCTGCCACTTCGTATGCCCTATTGAAGAAGACCTTCGAAACCTGGAATGGTCCTTCCCATTTTGGGGACCATTTGCCTAAAGACCTAACCTTTCGATCCATAGGCAGGATTACTCTCCATACCAAATCTCCAACCAAGAAGGCCTTCGCTTTAACCTTCTTGTTATATGACTTCTCCACTCTTTTCTTTTGTCTTCTCAAGAGTTCCAAAGCTTTAAGTCTTTCCTCATCAAGATCTACTAACTCATCGAGCATCATATCCCAATAGATTTCTCGAGGGATTTCGTGATGTCTCTAAACTCTAACTGACTGTATATAGATCTCGACCGGCAATACTGCATCGTGGCCAAAGGTCAGACGATATGGGGAAGTGTTGGTTGCTTCTTTAGGGGACGTTCGACATGACCATAGAACTTGGTCCAACACTTTATGCCAGTTTTTGGGCTTACTCCCAATTTTCTTTTTTATTATACCAATTATCACCTTATTTGCTGCTTCGACTTGGCCATTGGCTTGGGCGCAATAAGGCGTCGAGGTAAGAAGTTTAAATCCCATTTCTCTGGCGAACCTCTGCATTTTCGTACCTGTAAACACTAACCTTTGATATGTCGTTATTGTTTCTGGAAACCTAAATCTATAGATGATATATTTCTGAATGAACTTGATGACATTCTCTTGGTCTACTTTTGGCAAAGGTATTGCTTCCATCCACTTGGTGAAGTAGTCTATCCCCACCAGAATATACTTTTGCTTTTTGGAAGATGCAGGTTGAATCTCTCCTATCAAGTCTAAAGCCCATCCTCTGAATGGCCATGGCTTGACTATGGAGTGTAACTCGCTTGCTAGAACATGTTGTATGCCAGCGTGAACTTGGCACTCCTGGCAACCTTTGGCGAACTCAATGCAATCTTTCAGCATTGTAGGCCAGTACATCCCTTGGAGAAACAATAGCCATTTCATCGTGTGGCATACCTGGTGTGCCCCACATGTCCCACCGTGGATTGATGACAATGCCAAGTACGCCTCAGATTCACTAAGGCATTTCAGCAAAACTCCCTAGAGGTTTTCTTAAATAACTCATCCCCTAAAAGAACATAGCTTAGTACTCGATACTTTACTTTTCGTTTTGTGGCTGCTGAAGGGTTCTAAAGGTACTACACCAAAGGTTTCCTCCAATCTTTGTTTATCAGCCCTTCGACTGTAAAAATTTCGAAAGTTTCTTCATCAGCGTAGCCAAGCTTTGTCACTTCAAGGTCCGACGGTCGCAGGCCTACGATGTAACACCCCACTTCCAAAAATTAAATAAAATACAAATATTTCAATTAAACATCAGAGTTTCCTTTCAAAAGTGGGATATCACATCCAAATAATTCAACATACTCATCATTAGATGGTTTTCAAAATAAAACACCGGAAATTATCCTTAGTCAACATTCACGGCCATCCACCAAATTACACAAAAACATTCATTAAAAGGTTCACCAAACTTGATACGTCACAGGAAATAAAACAATTCTACATAAAGCAATTAAACGCCCAAGTCCCATGTTACGTATCAGAGCATTCTACGACTCGACTCGCACACCACTATCCAAGCTAGCTAAGTACCTGGATTATCTCTACCTCCGAAGAAGCACAGACCACAACAACAACAAAGGGGTGAGAAAACATGATCAAAAGTATCGATAATACAGTACATGCAATAAAGATAGAAATCATATAATCCATCACCTAACATTCATCAAACACGACCTACTGTCCAACATCAACACAACACACCATAATGCAATTATGCAACTCAACACCATGCATGCGGTACCGACTCACTGGTTCATTCAATCGAACCCCGAATAGATCACATACACCCGTCCTTCGCCATGATCTTTCCCCACCATTCTCCACAAAGGAGTACGGATGATCGCATACACTCCTCCTGAGCAACGATTTCATCCCACAAAAACACCATGATATGCATAACACCAAATGCACAACAAATGAACTCAAGCACACAAGGTGCACACGATCCCCTGATCACATCACCATACATCATACATACGTATTGTTCATCAGTTAATTATTTTAATTAAAGTCACACGATCCCCCTGATCATATCACCATACATCATACATACGTATTGTTCATCAATTAATTATTTTAATTAAAGTCACACGACCCCCCTGATCATATCACCATACATCATATATATATATATATATATATATATATATATATATATATATATATATATATATATATATATATATATATATATATATATATATATATATATATATATATATATATATATATATATATATATATATATATATATATATATATATATATATATATATATATATATATATATATATATATATATATATATATATATATATATATATATATATATATATATATATATATATATATATATATATATATATATATATATATATATATATATATATATATATATATATATATATATATATATATATGTATGTATGTATATTACACGCCAATAAATTATGTTAATCAAATTAAATAATCGGGAAATTTACATTTGAACACTGAGTACACACGATCCTCCCGATCACCTCACTATGCAACATATATATACATATATATGTCTTACCCACCAATTAATTATGTCAATTAAATTCAATAATTCATAATTTCACCTTTCAACACCAAGTATACACCATCTCTCTACCTATCACAACCCAAGGAATCCTACAAAACGAATCACAAAGCAAAATAGCACAAAATAGCATTTCTGTCATGCTCGCTGGCTCATTCGCCTAGCGAAGCCTCAGCGAACGTTCACTATCCACTCGCCTAGCGAACATCCTAGCGAAGGCAGACAGTAGCTACTGGAAGGCTTCTCTACCTCACTCGCCTAGTGAACCTGCTAGTGAATGCTCGCTACTAGATCGCCTAGCGAAGGTGCTAGCGAGCGTCTGCGATCTCTCAAAATCCTCACTGTCCAACAATGTCATCTTGCTCAATTCCAAGCCTATCACTTCACTCCCATATCCCATCCTATCATCACTACAACCAGTACACACTACTCTAGTCATTATTCTATCAATTTATCACCAGAATCCACACTTATGTCCATCAACAGAACTACAGAAGTTACTCAGAACCTCACCAAAATCACACCATATGTGCACCCATTCATCAATGGTAGCAACAATCATAATCAACAACAATCAAAGACATATCAACCTAACAAACATATTCATCAAATCCCTACGGGGTTAAGGAATCCCCTCTATCCAATTTCATGTAAACATCAATCCCAATCAGTTTCTCCCTCCTTACCTCGATTAATGCTCCGATTGATGAAGAATCCCCAAAAATCTGACATCCCTAGCCTTCTTCTCTTCCCTTGTTCTTCCTCTTTGTTCTTTCTCTTCAATCTTTTTCCTTAATTGTGGTTATGAGCAGTTTATCGTGTTTTTCGTCTTTTCCCCCAAAACCCCCTTTTATATACTTACTCTAAAAATAATAATAATAATAATAATAATAATAATAACAATAATAATAATAATTCTATTAATTATTAAATTATCACCAATATTAATTATATTATATTAATATTAAACTACATAGTTATTAAATAATTCTTACAGTCTAAGGGCACCCACCAACGCACTCAGAGACACCCCCACATAAGGACACACCAACATAAAATAACACCAAAAAGCCTAAATAATTAAAATGGGTGTTACAACTCTCCCCCACTTTAATTATTTTCGTCCTCGAAAATTACCTGATGGAAACAATTCCGGATACGCTTCCCGCATCCTGCTTTCCAATTCCCAGGTCACACTGCCTCCTACAGCACCTCCCCAAGCCACTTTCACCAAAGATATCTCCTTCCCTCGGAGTTGTTTCTCGTTCATCAATTCGCACTAGAAGTACTTCAACGATCAAATTATCTCTCACTGGCATGCCCTCCAATTGAATCAGTGTACCTCCTCGGCTTAGACACATAAACACATCATGCAAATTCTACAAGCGACAGCGGTCAAACAGTCAAACATGCTATTCTCCCCACGCTTCCGCTGTGCTACTCTGATACGGATAAACAAAACATAATGTGTGCTTCCGAGACTTCAAAGCTCTACCAACCCCAGTTACCATCGTAACTCTCAAAACACGTCTTTTCTTGGATCCTTTTTGATCTTTTTTAGTGGCCCCGTGCACAATCTCCGCTCCTAGTACAACATTCTCGCCGGACACACATCAGCACAAAGGAGTCATACACCTCCTACCATACAAAACCTCATACGATGTCATTCCGATACTAGAATGATAGCGGTAATCGTAGGTAGACTCAATCAACGATAATTAACTACCCCCTTGATCCATCTTGATCCAACCCACAAGCTCTCAACAAATCTTCTATAGGCTGAATAGTTCTCTCTCTCTGTCCATCCGTCTACAGATGACAGGCAGAACTCAACCTCAGACTAGTACATAAAGCGTCTGCAACTCTCCCAAAATCTCAACATAACTCTCAAATTTCCATCGGACACAATATTCGACAGTATCTCATACAACTTCACAACTTCATCAATATACCTCTCATATATCATCAACATAGAATAGTTAATCCATCCACAATAACCCAAATTAAAATCATATCCCTCAAATTCTTCAGAAAACTCAACACCAAATTCATGAAAATACTACCCGATTTCCCCT
Source organism: Lathyrus sativus (assembly GCA_963859935.3). Lineage (NCBI taxonomy): Eukaryota > Viridiplantae > Streptophyta > Magnoliopsida > Fabales > Fabaceae > Lathyrus > Lathyrus sativus. The sequence continues at coordinate 188,264,326 of OZ012737.1, forward strand.
CTGGAATATTCAACAGCCGCATCAGACTCAACGGTCTCTGATGTTCAATCTTCGACTTTCGACAATTCTAACCAGCATATTCAATCTCAACCACTTCTCTCTTTATCTATGGTCACTAAAACAATTTCCTCAAGTCCGATTACCTCTTCATAGCACCTGGATGGATGCTCCATCTACCTCAATGTACTTCTTCAAGAGTACTCTTACTTCGCTCAATAATATCTGAAACACAAACTCCATCACGACATATCATGGTACTATTTCCACTAATCCGAAAATCAACTCTTCGACTTTTGATTCATCAAATCCAACTAATCTACCAACTCAACCCATATTTCTGACCTTCTCGAATCTCCTCAAGAATACCACTAGTAAGGTCTAACATACAAAGCTTAACTCCATAAGAAGTCTCTTCACCGACCAAACTCATATCACAAAATTGCTCAATCAGTTCTAACTCTTTTCACCATCATCATCGGTATATGCAAAGATTTCCAAATCAATGCATCAGCTACCACGTCCACTTTACCCAAATGGTAATTCAACCCAAAGCCGTAATCCTTTAGAAATCCCAATTATTTCCTCTGCCTCATTTCAACTCTCTCAAATCAAACAAACACCTTCAGCTCTTAAGATCACCAAACACCTCAAATCCCAGACTAAACGATTGCATCCTCCATCCTCTGGCACAACCACAACAACAGCCAACTCTAAATCACTTGTCAGATGATTCCTCTTATGTACCTCAAGTTGCCTTAAAGCATAACTAAAACTCGCTGAAGTTGCACTTAACATATCTCCCAATCATATCAACAAAGCATCACAGAACACAACAAATAGTCCTGTCGGGTTCGGCAAAACCAACACACGAACTGTTGACAGCTCTCCCAAACTCCTTGAACTTTCTTCACCGAGGCATATCACTACTTCTTCTCCATACGGATGACTCAAGTTCCCGATGTTCAGCATAATCCTCTATACTCTTCGAATATACCAAAGTATCATCGGTTAACATAACCATTAAATCTCTTATTTAAGTATGGAAGATCCTATGCCAAACAGACACTCAATTTGTGAGCTATGGCAGAAACACGAACCACACCTTTCGCACTTACCACAACATCCAAACACATTCCATCAATAAATATCTTAATCCCATGCCGCTATTTCTCCATCACCTATAGCATTGTAAAAACTTCCAACGCTTCGAACCGTGCATCATTCCGGGTTACGGTTCTCTCGTTACGTCAAAAATACGACAACAACATTTCCTCACTTGAACGGCCCTTCAACACACCTTCAACTCTTGAAATGTTTAAAGGTCTAATTATATCAATATCGTATTCCACATTCTTACTTTCTTTAATATTCACCAGGAGTCACTAACCACCCTTTACATACTCGACCTCAGAATCTGTTACCGTAGCACATCCACCAGACACGAGTCTCAAAACTACTCACTCAAATTAATTCCTTGACCACCCAAACAGACATACAATACAGAGCTCTCAATATCGGGCTAGTTTCTGCAAATAAGTCGATCACAACTCCACTTCACGTCCGGACTGTATATCACTGTCTTGTCAGGATAACTTTCAGACGGCCACACTTAATCGGCAACCCGCCAAATTCTCTACTTTCATCAACACTCAAAATTCCCTTCAAAATTAAACATCTCAACACTGTCCTGCGCCGACTCGCCAAAGCAACTCTTAAGCATTTGGCTTAACTCCAAACAATTCACTGTACACACCATCTAAGCTCTCAAGACACATTTATTCCCTCCAACACGATCCCGTCAAACTATAATAGCGTTTAACAACACATTGAGCCATCACTCCACACTTGAAGCATCTTGGAGAAGCACAACCTTCTCCCCCACTTATTTCCATTCCACCCCTGCAATCTCCAGTCTTTGGCGACTGTTGTCCCACCAAGCCTCAGTTTCTCCTTCCAGTATGTGAGTACCAAACCTCACTATTTGTTCGTCACTATAACCCATTGTCCTGAAAATTTTCTCAATTGCCTTCAGCCACTTTTGTGCAGCTTCAGGATCCAGAATTCCTCCTTCAAATGCTGGTGGCTTGTTATTCCGAAACTGTGCCAAATCGCTAAATTGCACACCCGCAGCTTGGTTCTGATTAGTAACCACCTACGCCATTGCTTGCTTAGCGGCAGCCAAAGCAGCATCATTCCTTCCTGCCATACTCCTCGACAATAACAACACCAGGTTAAAAGGTACACAACCTCTATCCTAAGGATAGACTCAACTACTACACTGGCCGGACGGACCGACCTGCTCTGATACCAATTGTAACACCCCACTTCCCAAAATTAAATAAAATACAAATATTTCAATTAAACATCAGAGTTTCCTTTCAAAAGTGGGATATCACATCCAAATAATTCAACATACTCATCATTAGATGGTTTTCAAAATAAAACAGCGGAAATTATTCTTAGTCAACATTCACGGCCATCCGCCAAATTACACAAAAACATTCATTAAAAGGTTCACCAAACTTGATACGTCACAGGAAATAAAACAATTCAACATAAAGCAATTAAATGCCCAAGTCCCGTGTTACGTATCAGAGCATCCTACGACTCGACTCGCACACCACTATCCAAGCTAGCTAAGTACCTAGATTATCTCTACCTCCGATGAAGCACAGACCACAACAACAACAAAGGGGTGAGAAAACATGATCAAAATTATCAGTATTACAGTACATAAAATAAAGATAGAAATCATATAATTCATCACCTAACATTCATCAAACACGACCTACAGTCCAACATCAACACAACACACCATAATGCAATTATGCAACTCAACACCATGCATGCGGTACCGACTCACTGGTTCATTCAATCGAACCCCGGATAGATCACATACACCCTTCCTTGGCCATGATCTGTCCCCACCATTCTCCACAAAGGAGTACGGATGATCGCATACACTCCTCCTGAGCAACGATTTCATCCCACCAAAACACCATGATATGCATAACACGAAATGCACAACAAATGAACTCAAGCACACAAGGTGCACACGATCCCCTGATCACATCACCCTACATCATACATACGTATTGTTCATCAATTAATTATTTTAATTAAAGTCACACGATCCCCCTGATCATATCATCATACATCATACATACGTATTGTTCATCAATTAATTAATTTAGTTAAAGTCACACGATCCCCCTAATCATATCACCATACATCATATATATATTACACGCCAATCAATTATGTTAATCAAATTAAATAATAGGGAAATTTACATTTGAACACTGAGTACACACGATCCTCCTGATCACCTCACTATGCATCATATATATACATATACATGTCTTACCCACCAATTAATTATGTCAATTAAATTCAATAATTCATAATTTCACCTTTCAACACCAAGTATACACTTTTCACCACTGAACACCATCTCTCTACCTATCACAACACAAGGAATCCTACAAAATGAATCACAAATCAAAATAGCACAAAATCACATTTCTGTCACACTCGCTGGCTCATTCGCCTAGAGAAGCCTCAGCGAACGTTCGCTATCCACTCGCCTAGCGAACTCCCTAGCGAAGGCAGACAGTAGCTACTGGAAGGGTTCTCTACCTCAATCGCCTAGCGAACCTGCTAGCGAATGCTCGCTACTAGCTCGCCTAGCGAAGGTGCTAGTGAATGTCTGTGATCTCTCAAAACCCTCACTGTCCAACAACGTCATCTTGCTCAATTCCAAGCCTATCACTTCACTTCCATCTCCCATCCTATCATTACTACAACCAGTACACACTACTCTAGTTATTATTATATCAATTTATCTCTAGAATCCACACCTATGTCCATCAACAGAACTACAGAAGTTACTCAGAACCTCACCAAAATTACACCATATGTGCACCCATTCATCAATGGCAGCAACAATCATAATCAACAACAATCAAAGACATATCAACCTAACAAACATATTCATCAAATCCCTACGGGGTTAAGGAATCCCCTCTATCCAATTTCATGTAAACACCAATCCCAATCAGTTTCTCCCCCTTACCTCGATTAATGCTCCGATTGACGAAGAATCCCTAAAAATATGACAGCCCTAGCCTTCTTCTCTTCCCTTGTTCTTCCTCCTTGTTCTTTCTCTTCAATCTTTTTCCTTAATTTTGGTTCTGAGCAGTTTATTGTGTTTTTCCTCTTTTCCCCTAAAACCCCCTTTTATATACTTACTCCAATAATAATAATAATAATAATAATAATAATAATAATAATAATAATAATAATAATAATAATAATAATAATAATAATAACAATAATAATAATAATAATACTTAAATTATCATCAATATTAATTATATTATATTAATATTAAACTCCATAGTTATTAAATAATTCTTACAGTCTAAGGGCACCCACCAACGCACTCAGACACACCCCCACATAAGGACACACCAACATAAAATAACACCAAAAAGACTAAATAATTAAAATGGGTGTTACAACTACGGACACGACCTTACCCGTGGCCTCGATTACTTCTTGGAAATCTTCCTTCGAAACCCTATATCCTGATGCAATTTGTGCCAAGTCGCTGGTCACCTGATTGTGTAATCGTGTTATATGTCGAATAGTGCAGACTTCGAACTTTTTGAGTAGCCTATTGGCTATCACGAAGTACATAATGAGATTTTCTTTGACACACTTGTACTCTTTTGTTAATTGCTTTACAACCAACTCCGAATCTCCCATTATTTCGACTTGGGTTACCCTAAATTCTAACAAAATTTCAAGTCCGACTATCAAAGCTTCATACTCAACCTCATTATTGGAACATAGACCCTCGACTTTACACTTGAATTTTGTTGGAATTTTGTCAGGCGAAATAATCAACAGGCCTATGCCAGTCCCGTTCTTGTGGCTAGAACCGTCGAAGTACAACTTCCAGGGTTCTAGTTTGACAACGTTCAGGGTATTTTCATTTATGGAGTGATCAACAATAAAGTCTGCCACTATTTGCCCTTTAACCGCTTTTAGCGGTCTATACGTCAGAGGGTATTCAGTTAATGCTAATGCCCATTTACCGATTTGACTATGCAAAATAGGCTTGGATAACATATGTTTGATAATATCAAAATGCGACGAGACATACACATCAACTGGTTTTATATATTGCTTCAACTTTATACATGAGACATACAAACATAATCATAGTTTTTCTATCTCGCTATATCTAGTTTTTGCATCATTCAAAACCCTGCTAAGGTAGTAAATGGCTCTTTCGACGGCATTCTCATCCTCTTGAGCAAGCATGCTCCCTAGAGTTTTGTCTGATGCTGCTATGTACAATCTCATGCTCTTGCTTTGACATGGAGGCGAAAGGACTAGAGGACGAGTCAAGTAGTCTTTGATCTTGTCGAAAGCTTCTTGCTGACCTTTCCCCCATTCGGACCTTTCTTTAGTGACTCGAAGCAATGGTGAGAAGGCATGCGTTTTGCCACTTAGGTTTGATATAAATCTTCTTAGGAAGTTTATTTTACCCAGCAAGGATTGCAGTTCCTTCTTGTTCGATGGCGCTTTCGCTTCCATAATGGCCTTTGTCTTGTTCTGGTTGATTTCGATCCCCTTCTTGTGGACCACGAAAACTAAGAAATCTCACGCTTGAACATAAAATGCGCACTTCAGGGGGTTCATCTTAAGGCCTAACTTCCTCATCCTTATGAAGAACTTGTGCAGATGATCTACATGATCTTTTCCTGACACGGACTTCACCATAATGTCATTAATATATATCTGCATAAAAGACTCAATGTAATCATGAAAAATTGAATTCATCGCTTGCTGGTATGTTGCCCCAGCATTCTTCAAGCCAAAAGGCATCACTACCCACTCGTAAGTGCCTAAGGCCCCTGGACAATGAAATGTTGTTTTGGGAACGTCATCCTCAACGATGAAAATCTGATTGTAACCAGAGTATCCATCCAACATGCTAAGGTACTCATGGCCAGTAGCTGAATCGACTAGCATTTTTGCCACTGGCATCGAATAGTCATCTTTAGGGGTTGCTGAATTTAAATCCCTAAAGTCTATGCATACTCTTAAAGACACATTTTTCTTAATGACTGGTACAATATTGGCTAGCCATTCAACATACCTGGTCGTACGGATGAACTTACATCGAAGGAGTCTTTCGATTTCTTCCTTTATTTTTGAGAAGATTTCAGGAGCAAAACGTCTTAGGCTCTGTTTGATTGGCTTTTTGCCAGGTTTGATTGGCAATCTATGTTCAACCAAATCTCTCTTTAAACCGGGCATCTCATCGTAATCCCAGGTAAAATAGTCCTTGTATTCTCGTAGCAATTGGATAGTCTCGACTTTGAGTTGGGGGTCGAGGTTGGCACTGATATACGTTGGTCTCTTGATTATTCCATCTTCGGGGTCTTCTTCCTCTAATGGGCCTTGCGCCAGCATCTTAGGATTGTTCGCCAATGGATCTTTCTCGAAACCTAGAGGCTCATCGTCATAAATAGTGTCGAGCCTTTGATCTTCATACTGAATCTTGTCAGGTGGTTCAGGGTTGAAACGTCCACCAGAGCCCATTCGCTCAGGTTCTTCATTGGCTTTCTCAACCATTCTGTTGTTGGCAGCCTCCAGGGCCGCTTGTAGTTTAGTTTCAGCCATGTAGGCCGAAATCCTTTGAAGCGCTATGGCTTCAGTCATCATTGCTAAACTCACTTCCCCATCCAGTGGGGTCTACTGGAAGTGTGCCAAGGTATGGGAGTCTCTCACCTGGTACTTCCTTATCCCAGCGTAAACCATCGACGGGATGTAGATAAAGTGAGCAATACACTTCATCGTTTGGTACAAATTCGAAATCTGCAGGCACGCAGGGGCATATGCTGGCCAAATGTTTGTCAAATTGTCTTCGATCAACGTGGTTTATGGGAGGCTTAAAATATCCTTGGTCTGCTTCGATATTTTCCAAAATGCCATCTGGTCTCCATATGACAATCCTTTGATGCATTGAAGATGGCACCGCCCTAATTCCATGGATCCATTCCCTTCCAAGTAACAGATTATAATTGGCTATTGTTTCTACCACCATGAAGACAGTTGGGCGAGTAATGGTTCCGACTGTAACGTTCATTTGTATGACTCCCATGGTCGAGCCTACTTTGCCTTTGTAGTTTGAAAAAACCATGTTGTATGATTTTGTATCAGTATCATACTTGCCAATCTTATTCAACAGGAAATGTGGCATCAGGTTCACTTTTGCGCCACAATCCACCAGAATTTTATTAACTGGGACATTTTCCACTTTTGCCGTGATATAACGAGGTTTCAAATGGTTCTTCATCGCCTCAGTGGGCCGTTCGAAGAATGCATTTTGCTCTTCGACACAACCATTATTCATCACATAGTAGCACACAGGTTTGTGTGCCGCCGTCCCCCAATCCGTGTAAGCATCCAGATTTTCGACCACGGATACTCTGTCAAATTCCCTTGGCATTACTGATACTACATTAACCAATAACTTCATGGAATCGTCAGAGTCTGAATTAAAATTATCAGTCATTTCATCATCGACCCCAACCGATTTTCTCTAATCTTCGACCTGGACAAGAAACAATCTACGTCCTATAGGTGCTTTCCCAAATGCTTTTGTCCGTCCTTCTTCATTTTCGACAGGGGAGTTGGTACTGGATTCTGCCTGGTTCCTTTGTGAGCTTTCCCTGAGTGCTTTCCTCTTACGCTGTTCCCGTCTCCACTGTGATCGAGACATAGGATTCTTTCCTTTGTAGTTCTCAGATACATGGGCAGTTTTTGAAGACTGGAACTCCTTTCGATAACTCATTGAAGATCCTCGTTTCACCTCAAAGTTCTTCCACCTCTGTTGTCCATGCTGTATAGTCTCATTAGGTTTTATCCACTTACCATCAGCAGCTTCAGCATTGGGTTTGAAACTGGTGGGTTTGGTTGTCGGGGGCCTAGTGCGAGTGTTACGGTGAGAATCGTGATATCAAGCTATTGATTAACTTGAATCTTTAATTCTTAAATTCACAACCGGACTTTAATTTATCCAAAGGAAAGGTCTAAAGAAAGAAAAAACCTTTTCGCGATGTAACAACAACGCTAAGAGATTCGGGGATCGGGGGTTGGTTATGCCTAGGGTAGGTATTTCACATCCTAAACATTTGTAGTACTCTACAGGAACCTTTTGTTTGTTTGCATGCTAAGTTTGGTAAATGTTTGCTAAGGTTTGGGATTGGGTAAAGGGTGTAGGTTAAAACCTAAAGATAGTTTCTAAGTTTTCTCACAAAGACGTCGCGTCCTCTGCCTACGTATCCTAACTAGGATAGAATCAGAGCCATCGTAGTTCATCTCACCTGGGTTGAAGAACACTTGATTATGATCAAGGTTCAAAAGGGAACAAACATAACAATGTTTGTATAGAGTTTAACAAAACTCTCTAGATCTATGTTGTAACACTCAAGAGGGAAGTAAGTAATCATCATTATGATTCTTACATAGAGTTTACAAACTCTATCCTAGGGTTCTAGTTGAAGAACACTCCTAGTGTAGGTAAGGCTTTCTAGACTTTAAGGAAAGTCTAATGGCTCATATGTTCTAACTTAACTAAGCTAGGGTTTAAGATGACTTCACAAAGTCAAGGGAGGGTAATGAACTATCCAATGACACAAGGGTCAATGGAGAGGCTTTTCCTTTGGAAGGAGAAATATGAGGCAACATGGATGAGAACTAAAAAGTTCCATCACTTGGGGAAGAAATACTTAACAAAGCAAATAATCATTCACACATGATGAATATAAGAGACATGGTTACAACCAAGAATAAACAAGCATATTACAATAAGGAAGTACTTCAAATAGGATGAATGGTTACAACCCAAAGCATGCAAGTATATTACAATAGGCAAGCAAAGATGAGTTCTTACAAGACTTAAAGAAAAGGTAAAGACCTAGGCATATCTTGACAAAGATGAAGGTATATCTTGACAAAGATGAAAGCATATCTTAAAAAAGGTATATTTTGACAAAGATTGAAGGTATATTTTGACAAAGATTGAAGGTAACAACCATGTAAGACAAGTTACAACTTGAAGGTAAACATGCCATAACTCAAGGTGCATCAAAGGTAACAACAATATGTATTGCTGACAATCAAATATAAGCAAGAATGTCATAACAGTTTAAACTCAAATTTAGGAGGAAAATAATATGAGATCATGGTGACAACCAAGGGAGAACAAGCCCTAACATGTTAACTAACATATGGGAAATAATCACAAGCAAAATCTTACAAGACAATTCAAGCGTGGTTTAAAAGAATTTGACAATATGCGAGATAACGATCTTAACAAAGAACCAAAATTTCACATAGACAAAAGGTATCATAATTATGAACAATTAGGAATATTTTTGCATCACATGAAATTAGACATTAAATTAAACATGTTGCAAAAAGAATGAGTTAAAAAAGGTGAAGGATGAACAAGTTATGATTTTTTGGAAGTTTGAAGTTTTTTATGAAAATAAAATCACACAAACACATAAAAAAGTGGCATGGGTGGGGATTGAACCTATGCCCTTGTGTTTACAAACACAACAAACAAACCAACAAGCCACAAGGCACGCACGCATTAAGAAAGGGAAAGAATGAAGAAAATAAATTCAATTACAATTGGAAAATAAAATACCAAAAAGGGTTGATCCCAAGGATCGAACCCAGGACTGGCAAGTGAAAGAGGTACTTAAGGCACATGCTTCTACCACTGGGGTGGCTATACATCCGTTGATTATGCCACCCCTAAAAATATATAACCCTCACAAGGCAAACATTTCTGGGCCAAAATCAAAGCAAACATGGTGGAAACGGATTGGTTCATAACTCTATCAAATCAGCACCAAATTCAACAAAATTTGATTCTAACTTGTGTGAAATTTAATGAAGAATAAGGTGGTGTCAATGGATTCTTGAAATAATGCCTTGAAATTGAAACACGATAGAAGATGCATAATGATAACATGAGTTGCATTTTGAAAACTACTACCAAATATGTGTTCATATTCATGTAAATGGCACTGCATACAAATCATATATGTCATAACAAAAGTGTTGCACACTTAAGGCTCAAGCAAAGATCAACAAAAATGGAATTGGCACATGAATTGCAAATAATGACATGAAAGTAAGGGCAAGCTGTCAAGGCAGCACATTGGCAAATGAAAATATTCAGTTTGTACACATTGTTTGAGTCCTAATCATGTTAATGATGAAAACAAATCAATTCAAATGCTCAACCAGAAACAAGAGGATAGCATGGCAAGATTACACACCAAAGCACAACTGTTATGCCAAGTAAAGTTGGAAATGAAAGATGCCAATTTGAAAATCAAAATCAAGGAAGGAGCATAATCTGTTTGAATCAACCCTACACACAATCTTCAATCATAGTATAAAGTGTGTCTATGCTTTAAAATTAGCTTCAAACATCATAGAAATGAAATTCATCTATTAACTGCTCACTTAACACATAAAAATGCAACATTTGAAACCAAACAAGATTGGAACAACTTTGAGATTCAAGGGATACCACTTACAACTCTCAAATATGATCATAAATGAGCCTAGCACTTAAGATTATCATGAAATGCACATAACAAGAAAATGGATATCAAGTTGCAATTTGTACCAAACATGGTAGTAAGTTGTCATGACAAAGAAATAAGGCATACACAAAGCCCTTGATTCATGCATATACAAGTCCTAAATACTATTAGAAGTCTAATGTTTCATGAACTGACCTAAAACAAATCAAGCAAAACAAAGTGAAGTGTGTGGCAGTTGGTTTCAAAACAGTGTGACAGCAAAATGGTACAAACATGGTCTAGCTGTGAATAAGGGGTCTTATGTTGACAAACACAGCACACACATATCATAAATGTAGAAGTGAATGAGTTACAACTCAGGAAATAAGCATATTGCAAGTAGCAAAGAATTTAGCATATTCATGGCAAATTTTAGTTTGGAAGTGTAGTTGGAAGTGAAATGGTGAAAAAGGTAAGAACAGATTAAACAAACAATGTGCACACATCATTATCATGAGGGTAGATGAGTTTCAACTCAAAAAATAAGGATACGATAGTTGGATCAAAAAATGGCATGTTGTTGTAGGAAGTATGAAAAACTGTCTTGGCATAAACTTAGCACAACATGACATTTTGGCAAGCAAAGAATTTTTGTGATGAAACCAAAGTTATGCACATACCATAATGATGCTAACAGATGAGGACATGCTATAGAAATAGATTAAAACAGTACCAAACAGAATATCACATTTGAAGCTTATGAATATGCATAGAACCAATCTCAATTATGCAGCAGGTACATTCAAGGAAGTTGGGATGATTTGGTAGCACATACAAGTTTCAAATAAGTATAACAATGATTCCATGCACATAGATAAAGTAGAAATCAGTTTGAAACAGAATATGGTAGGTTGGTGGTATCAATGAGGTTTTGAAATGCAAGTGAAGAATAACAAAACAGTTTTGAGCACATAATGGAGATTTGAGCATATAGGTACAACATACATCTTCAAAACATATTAACAAATGATTCTCCAATCTTAAAATCAAACAAAATTGCTCCAAACCAGAACTGGTATGTTAATCCAAATTTGACAACAAAACAAACAAAGAATTCACAGCAGGCCCTAATGGCTAAGTTTCATGTTTCTCAGATTCAACCAATTCAAACAGGCAAGTAAGATCATATAAACATTAACCAATGATTTAGAACATTTTAGATACAATCATGGCAAGCACAAACAGTCCAATGGTAATGATAGAGTAGAATGACACAAAAATAGCATAAGTGTGAAACAAGTGCCACAATAGATTCAAACATGATCTAGGGCAGGGGGATCTCATGAAATAACTTACAAGATATTCAAATCTCACTAATGAACCAAGGCTAAAGTATCTAGGGCAAGCACATCAACATTTCCATGTTGGATTCTAAAAAAAACACCACATAACCAAAATCTTCAAAGATAAGTCAAACATGATATCTCAGTGCAATACTTGTAACACATCATCAACATGTCATTTACAAATGAAAATACATTAACAAAAACAAGTAACATAGCTATAAAACCTAAGTTCTTGATTAAGGACTAGTATGGGACAGCAATGGTTATATCTTACAACAAGCATCTCAAAATGATAAAACATGTCAATTTGTGATCAATAAGGAGTTTGAACATCACATACCTCTTGTACACAAGTCTTGAGCAAGATAAGAAGCTGACAAACCCAGAGATCCTCTTCTTTGGCAAGGATTTAAAGCTTGCTTCCTCTTGAAGCAATAAACCACTTTTCAAGACAGTTAGAGCTATGTACCTCCCAGCTGGTTTTTGTGAGTTTGGGCAGTTGAGATATGATGTATATGAGGTGTTGATAGTGTTGGAATGATAGGAAATGCCTCAAGTGAAGATTTGGCTTTCAAAGTGCAAGAAAGTCAAACTACTTAAGGTGTGAAGGTTGACTTTTGGGAAAATAAGGTTTTTGAGTGGTTTGAATGTATGGACACCTTCTACACAATGTTTATGGATTGTGTAGATGGTTTTGAGTGACTTAGAAATGGTAGAACTGAGCTTGAGCAGAGTTTTGCTCAAGACAGCTTTTTAGTGAAAAATGAGATTCTTGAGGAAATGAAAGAGAATTGAGAGCTATTGTTTCTTTTGGTTTTGGAGATTGCTCTGGTGTATCTAACATCAATGAGGGTGCCTCTTATTTATAGTGGAAACTAGAGTGAGGGCAGCTTTGTATTTTACCACTTTTGGAGGGAGTTTCATGAGGTTTTCAAATGAATCTTGCCAAGATCTCTTCCTATCAGTTCCATCGCCCAAAGAAGATCAGAAAATTAAATGGAATGATGGACATGAAGTGACTGAGGTGAGCTTAGAGTGTAGAGTGAGCAGCTGCAACAGTTCTTGGAGGAAAAGTTTCTCTTTCCTCTTACACATTTGAAAATTGTAATATACAATGCTTGCAACTTGCCTCTCTCTTCAAATATCTCATTTCTATGCATTTTCCTTCCTCCACACATCTAATTATCAGATTGGATCATGATCCAAGGGTTGAGGATATCTCAATTTATGAAAATCTGAATTTTTAGAAGTCTTGACATAGTGGTTTCAAGTGTTGACAGCCCTAACTTCCATGGTTCATAACTCCCTGCTCACACATGATATTGAGGAGTTCTACCATAATTTAGAAAGCCCTTAAGTAGCTCTATAACGTTAATGTTTTGGATATTTTCAAATTCTAGATGGAACTAGGTTGAAAAACCCTTCCAAGTTGTTGAAAAAATCACTTAAAAAGGCTAAATAACTTAGAATTTTTCTAGGTTATTTCCCATGAGACTTTTGTAGGACTTGTTAAGAGCTTTCCAATGAGCGTTGAACCACTTCATTTGAATGTGTGGTTGAGGAGTTATGGTATTGCCCCTTTTGAAACCCTAATTCTTGATTTTTGCAATTACTTCTTAACCCTTGATCCAATGGTCATGAAATTTTATGGGGAGGTGTAATATGACATAAGGAAAATTTTTGATTCACATCTTGAAGTCAAATTCCTTATTGTTGAAGAGTTGACTTTTCGGTCAATCGTTCGATCAATCGGTGACTACCGAGTCGACTGTTGGTGCTCCGGGTATTCTGAGGACTTGAAACTCTTTGGATAGACTTTACTAAGCCATAGGAGCTTAATGGACCTTGATCCCACCATTGAAACACTCTTTAAACCAAAGTCAAACTACAGTTGACTTTTCCTAATCGAAAACCCTAATCGGGTATCTTGAACTGCACTGTTCTCAATTCCCGGGTGATCACCCCAAATTGAATTCATACTTGACCCAATGTTGTATTCTTATTCTTGTTTGAAGTTGAATCAATCCAAAACATTGATTGGTCAAACCATCGAAGCCTCGATTTTGACGGTACGAAACCCTGATTCATCTTCATCTTGACAAAAGATAAACTTGAAGTGGGTTAAGGTTAGTTAATCAAATGAATATGATCTTAAAATGATGCCATGAATCTAAATGGTGTTATAATGCTTGAATTCAAGACAGATTCAGACACACGAGCAAATATAAAAGAACAGGAATACAACGAGTAACCACTCACGAGGACCCAACACACTGGGGAAAGATTCCAAATGAAGTAAGCAAGATAGTTCAAACATGACTAAAGATGTTTGTTCAAGGAAATCTTTCACGCAGGGGACACAAATTCCACCAGGGAAGACACATCTTCATCGGGGAAAGGAGATATGAACCTCACTGGGGATAACTAGATGAGGAAGTCCACCGGGGGAGATGACAATTCTTCACTGGGGAAACGAAAGAAAAGAAAATGCAAACCACACTGGGGAAGAAACCCATTAGGGAAAACTTGTTGGGGAACAAAAAATCCACTGGGGAAGAAAAGCTTCACCGGGGAAAAGACGAAACGAAGACACGAATCTCACTGGGGATAACCAGATGAGAAAATTTCCTATAACGAAGAGTTCAAACGGGATCTTCAGGAAAAAGGTTAGAAACAAGACCGGACGTGCCGGGGAAACTAGTATCCACTAGTTCTCCGAGACCTGACTGGAAAAGCAAAAACTTCAATTGGGGAGACTGGTGACGACCAAAATAACAAATAGCTTCAAACAGTGCTAGTTTCCACTAGACTTACTGGGGAGGATGGTGATGACCAATCCAAAGTTCGGTCTCCAAGAAGCGCTAAATACCACTAGACTTCCTGGGGACATGGTGACAACCAAATTGAAGTTCCAATTTCAATTGGGAATTTCCAAACAACACTGATAAAATACAGGATTTCGGCTAGTGGAATTGGTAACAACCGACTAATAATGATCAGCTTTCAAGCAATTCCAGTAACTACTGGACTTAGAGGGGACCGGTGATGACCAAATCAGGATATACCAATAACAATTGGTTCTAGATAATGCTAGTAACCACTAGATTTAACTGGAGAGATTGGTAACGACCGAGTCCAAGGAGATCAATGACCATTGGATTTTCAAAGAGTTTGGTAACGATCAGACCAAAGTGGTGATAACAATATGATTTAAGCGATGCCAATAATCATTGGACTTAGGCCAATTGGTGACGACCAAACCAGGGGTATACCAATAACAACTGGTACTGGATACTGCTAGTGAAAACTAGAATTTCCAAATGATGCTAGTGACCACTAGACTTAGAAAGATTGGTAATAACCGAATCAAGAGGTACCAATAACAATTGGATCTGAAGGTAATACTAGTAACTACTAGATTCAAGAATACTGGTAATAATCGAATCAAAAGGCACCATTAACAATTGGATCCAGGCGATGCCAATAATTATTGGACTTTTAGGGCATTTTGGTGACGACCAACTCAAGTACCAATGACCATTGGTTTTAAGAGGCAAATACTAGTGACCACTAGATTTTTAGCCAAGATTGGTGAAAACCGGATCAAAAGGACTCCAATAACGATTGGTTGGCTTTATAACAGAATTAGTGACGACTGGGTTTGGAAAATTGTTGGTGACGACCAAATCAAGATACCGAACATAAATGGTTCTGAACAGGTGCTAGTGACTACTAGTCTTTCAAAGATTATTAGTGACAACCAGATCAAATATGAATATTGGTAACAACCGCCCATTTGTGTAAACTGGATATTGCTAGTCACCACTAGCTTTTCAGAGAAGGTAGGAAACCCCAGGATGTCAACTTTGAAGCGAAACTTGATGTACAGGATCAAAGATAAAGGTAACGACCAAAAGATCTGAAAGGCAACAGCCAGACACACAAGACCAAAACCAAAATGCAAACGAATGCGTATGCTGGTATGATGCTGTATGCAAAATGCAGACCGATCCGCAGGAACAAAGGAAAGCAAAACAAGGAAAACACAGAGAGGACTCGTCACGCTGAGTCTCAATGCTTCAGGTCAGGCGAAACTTCCTTTTTTAGCGTAGATAACGATCTTTCCGGATAAAATCTTCGTAATCCTATAGTGGAGAAGTCTTGGCTTAAGAGCCGGAATTGCTGTCGGACGCATCTAGTTTGGTCAAAGGTTACAACAAACTTTCACAACTTTGAGAACTGTGTAATGTTATCAGATTACCTCTAGAACTCTTCAATTGTTTTGTCAAATTGTGTTTTCTTTTTAAAATAAGACTCAAGTTTTTAAAAACACTTTGCTTTCAAGAAAATTCTTATTAACGAATAAGTGAAATTGCATAACAAAAACAGAAGATCATAACACTGATTGGCCAAAATCTGATTTTATTGATAGACAAGAACTTTACAAAGGGAAAATCCTCGGGAATTTTATATATTTGAAAAAATGGAAAACATAAAAGGTTACAGAATCCCATAATAATTCGGTCCTTTTAACTGTTAATTCACTTGCTTCGCTGCTTCTGACGAGAATGACAGACGTTGATCTTTCTTCTAACACCTTCCACAAGACTTTGCCCCGGCGTTTGTCAGCTTTTGATTCTTGAACTTCCGTCTCGTTGAAGCACTGGGATCTCCTTTCTAAGTCTTCTGCTTTAGGCATAGTACTTTCTCATTGCATCTGAGTTGATGGGATACTTGAGTTGTTCGCCATCCATAGTCTCAAGAATTAGAGATCCTCCGGAGAAGACAGTTTTTACAACGAATGGGCCATTGTAGTTGGGCATCCACTTGCCGCACATATCTTTTTTAGTTGGTAGGATTTTTCTAAGCACAAGCTCTCCTTCCCTATACTCTTTAGGAAGAACCTTCTTGTTAAACGCTCTTATCATTCTTCGTTGATAGATTTGACTGTGACACATGGCCGTCATTCTTTTCTCATCAATGAGGTTCAATGAGTCGAACCTTTATTTTATCCATTCGTCTTCATCGAGCTTTGCTTCTGACAAGATCTTTAAAGAAGGTATTTTGACTTCAATGGGCAGCACAACGTCCATCCCATATACTAAGGAAAAGGGAGTTGCCCCTGTCGAAGTTCGCATTGATGTTCGATATCCATGCAAAGCAAATGGTAACATCTCGTGCCAATCCTTGTAGGTTATTGTTGCACCCTAAAATTTGCCCAACCTTATTCACTTGGTTTATGTTTCAATGTCATTAGCATTTGCATATAGAGTCATGTGCATAGTCTAATCATCTGCATAGCATAAGCATAGCAAGTCATACAACAGGGGGACCAATCATTATTCTCATCTCTAGAAGCCTATCAAGAGGTTATTATCCCAATTCAATCTCATTCAAGTCATCAGGAAAGAATTTGAAAGCAAAGAGTTCAGCAGATCAAGCCTTGAGTCCATCTCCTAGCTGAGGGTATCTGAGGGTCAACAAGAGGGTTGTGAGCTGTGAGTTGAAGGCATGGAGAGTATCTAGACATTATGAGAGAATTAGAAATTCATTTAAAGAAGGAGACAAGTCATTGATGAGAGCACAAGAGCTATAGCTGAAGGCAGTCAACTAGGGTTTCACCTGGGTCAACCCTAGGTCAATCCTAGGTCAATTGACTGATTTAAGGGGCATTCAAGTCTAGTGGAGAGATGTGGGGTTCATCATTGGACATATAAAGAAGGATATGGAGATATGCCAAGAAGAATTCAAGAGAAATCAAGGAGAAGAGGAGCTTCTAAATTAGGGTTTCTGTGTAAAATCCCCTTGTTTAGGTCAAATTTCCAAGCAAGATAAGTCAAAATGCTAGCTTCAAATGGATCCTTGGCCAACATGAAACTTGTAGAGGATCTCAAGACCTTTAATTTGAGTGGTGGAAGACATCAAGGAGATTTATAGAACTCAAGTTATGGTCCTTGCAAGTTACAGGTCATCTGAGGTATCTGAAATTTTGTCTGTGAAAGTGACTTGACTTCCAAGCTAGTTTTACCCCTCAAGGAGATTTCAAATGAATTTCTGGTCAACATAGGAATTGTTCCTCATTGTCTTAGCTTTCTATAATGGTGTGGCATGCCTTCATATGATGTGTGGAACTCAACTTATGGTCTTGGCAAGCAAAGGGTATTTTGGTCATTTGTGAATTACAGGTCATTTTAACCTATGTCCAAAACTCATACAAGGATGCCTCAAATGGAAAAACTTACAACATCAAACTTGCTCCAAATGACATTTTGAGTCTATAAAAGTGACCATGAGAGATTGGAGAAGTTCATAGCACAAGGTTTCAAAATTGGTGAATTTAATGAAGAAAAATGGCTTAAAAAATGAGATTTTTCATATCTTGGTCAAATGATGCAAAATTATAGGTCATTTTGAATGGAAAAGACATTTAAAAGACAATGGTTCAAGCACTTTTTTGAGTTTAGAAGGAAAAAGAAAAGTTATTTATGGTTACTTGCATTTGAAGAAACATAACCAAAATGGATTCAATTTGGAATGCAAGGGAAGTTGCAAGATGGTTCTAGAAGATTCATTTGAGCACTATATATTCATGAAATCAGAATTGAGCAAGGGTTGAATCCTCATTTGTGCAAAAATCTCACAAATTCTCTCTATTCTTTCTCATTGCAATTTCATCCAAATTTCTCAAAATCTTCATCAATCATCACCAATATTGATTCTACCATATTCAATCATCATCTTGGACTAAAGATCAACAAAGATCTGATTGAAATTGATCCATTTTCGAGCACCATAATCATCAATATCCAAATTGCAATTTCAAGTGGATAGCAAGATCCAAGGCAAGAATCATCAAGGTTTTGCAAACAGAATCAAGCACTGAGTTAGTTGATCAAGATCCAAGCATTAGAAGCCTCAGATCCACGAGTTCAACATCCATTTCCAAGCTTTCGCATCAGGTTCAATTTCTCTCCCATAGCTTGATTTAGTTAGTTTAGCATTAGTTTGTTAGTATAATAATGATGTAGGATGTTAGTGGAACATTTCTGGTTAATTAGGAGTAGTTTAGTGATAATTCATAGCAGGTTGTTAGAACTGGTTTGACTTAGAACTCTTAGGATAGGCCATAATAATCTTAGGTTGTTAGTGCAGAATGATCTACGTGAAGTGTAGTTTAGATTAGTATAGGTTTGATTAAGAATCTTGAGGATGAGTTGCAGAGTATTTTAATGGAACCAAGAATGTCATGCGCTCGGGTTGAGTGATTTACTGAGTTTCAGCGCAAGCTACCACCATAGCCTTGTAGAGGAAGGAAATTGGAGCATTTTTGTTTTTTACATCGTGTTGATTCATGGCTTGATGAGAGAGTACTGAGAGGAGGAAGCTGGCACGTTGAATGCATGGTTATGGAAGTTGAAACCCTAGCATAGATCCAAGGTAGGAGATGTAATCATGATCGTCCATTGCTTGTTGGACCATGGACCAAAGAGCCAATCGTGTGGCTGGAGTTCAATTCTGAGTTTTGGAGGGAGTTGAGAGAGGTGCCCTAAACGCACCGTTTCATTTAATGAAACGGGCGGGCCTAGGTGTTTTAATGATATCCCCACCCCCCAGTACTGAGCCCATTATGAATTGCACGTGAAAACCCTACTGAATACACCCCCTGCTTCCTTTTTTTTTATTTTATTTTATTTTCATTAATTCTGACTTGTTCTGGGCCTAATACAAACTCGCTAGTCACACCCCCGTTTGCTGGCCCACTGGAATATGAACTGGAGCGAATTGCTATTCTTACCCCTCCCATCGTTTTAATTCAATTTAGTTTTTTTTAATTCACTTTAATTTTTACCAACTTTAAAAAACCATATAAAATAGGAAATTAACTCTTTTTTAGTGGTTGTTTTTTCTATATTTTCTTGGTTCTGTGTAGAAAATTGTCATTAAATAAAATTGCATTTTTATTTTTATTTGATATTTTTCCCATATTTTCTAAATAAATGACATTTTAAATAGTTTCATTTCATGCATGATTTTATTAATTTTTGTTCTATTAGATACTTTCATATTTTTTGTTCATTCTTTTTAGGTTGCTTAGATGAGGTATTGAACTTGTAGAAACAATTTAGTTCCCATTTTTAGAAATTAATTTTAGGTGCTTAATGTAGGCTTGAACAACATGAACAAACTAGGGTTTTAGGTGATGACTTAGGAGAATCAATTCATTTCCCTTAGGACTTAGGGTTTAACTAGATTAGTTATGGGACTATAGGGGCTATGGGTAGTTATTAGATCCCTTAGAGAAAAGTCAGGACTCCCCTACTGCTATTAATACTCTGTGTGTGTCTGATTGACTGGTGTGGTGTGCCCTCTGGGGATTATTGCTTGCTTGCTTGGGTATTGGGATTGTCTGGGAACTTGGGAGAGCTGAAGACTTGAGGAGATGAAGACCATTGGGGATCCAGAGATTGAAGATCAACTGCCAGAGTTGGAGAGGAGGTTCTTGCTAGCAGCTGCTGAGGAGACTAGGGTTTAGGAGCTAGGCAGAGCTCTAGATTAGAAAGCTTGTTTCTCAAACATGGAATGCCTTGTCTGCATCCATCCTTTCTCTATGATTCAAAGTCTCTTTCAAATATCCACCTCCTTCCTTTGGAAGGATCAGTGAATATATTTGAAAGATAGAACTTTTGAGAGGAAACTTTCTGTTTAATGTTAACAGTTGATGAACCACCATTGGTAGGTAATTAACTGTCTAACATTCATTCACTTCACTCTTGTGACTGATTCCTCATCTTGGAGGTTTGAACTTGAAGAAAAGCCATTGCTTATAGAAGACTGATGATCAAAGCCCTTGCCTGAAGGCCATGAAGATGGAGATTGATGCTTGTTGAAGCCTGTAGCTGATTGGAGGTTACTTGAGGCTAGATGTTGAGTCAGAGCTGCTGATGCTGTTTCTTTTGCTGTTGTATTGTTTGGATTTCCTGGTTGTATTGTTTGCTGGTTACCCTGTTAGGTTGAAAGTGAAGCCTGTTCACTTTCGCCTATTGTTTTCTAGGTTCGAGGTTGAGTGGGACTCCCTTGCCTCGCTTGTACTGTTGCATCCATGCATTTTACTGTTTTACTGTATATATCTGATATTGTTTCTGTTTCTGCCTATCCCGTAGGATCTCTGTTT
This sequence comes from Lathyrus sativus, assembly GCA_963859935.3. NCBI lineage: Eukaryota > Viridiplantae > Streptophyta > Magnoliopsida > Fabales > Fabaceae > Lathyrus > Lathyrus sativus. Next base: position 188,285,472 of record OZ012737.1, read on the forward strand.
CTCTCTGTGCAAGAGAGGAACATGATAGACACTAGGTCTTAACCCATGCATGATAACATTAGGTTAGTTTGATTCCCTTCGCAACCGTAGGTTAGAGTTCTGTCTCTTCTCTCTCAAAACAAACAGAAAAACACATAAAGATTTCAAACACAATAAAAGACACTTCTTCCGTAAAAGAATGGGAACTCATCAAGACGTCATTTTTGTCCTCTTGGACTGTTAATCAGAAAAACCTTTTTCAGAAGGAATAAAAGTAACCAAGACAAGCTTGTGTCTTCCGTGGCCCGAACTACGTTTGCTCTGATCTTCCATGCTGTGTGGAAGTACGTAGGCATAGGATGCGATATCCTAGCGAGCAACCTTCCCCTCCTTTCCCGTAGGTAGGCGAACTACGTTGACTCTGATTTCTCGTTCCAGACGGGAATACGTAGGCATAAAGTGAGATACTTTGCCGAGTCACTTTTATTTTTCTTTTAACCCTTGACCTATAGAGTAGATAGAATAACAATCCATACCCGAAAACAAGCGTGGATCCCGTCGAGTACGACGGACGTGAGGGGTGCTAATACCTTCCCCTTGCGTAACCGACTCCCGAATCCAGGTTTTGGTTGCGATGACCATACCTTTCCCGTATTGTGCGAGGTTTACTCTGAGCGTTTCCTTTCCCTCCCGTGGGATAAATAACGCATGGTGGCGACTCTTCTGTTCAGCCGGCGCCGATTTTCGCAGTAGCGACAGCTGGCGACTCTGCTGGGGACCGCGATAGTTCCCTATGCATTTGGGATCCAACGTCCCTTAAGAGAGTCAATCCTAACGTTTGTTTTCCCGTTGAGGATTTTGTATGGATCTATATTTCTGACCTTTTATTTTCAGCATTATATATTGATTATTATTGCTGTATCTTGGGGTGTGACGGGTGTTCTGATATTGAGTGAGAAGCCGGACCTGGGCTTGAGTGCACCTAGAATTAGAGTAGAAAGTAGTGGGCGCGTGCCGGCTTTGCTTGCATTAGTGTCTCATGAAATCTACACTCGGACGAGGTTCTTCTGGTTGGCTTCTTTTTCTACCCTTTGGGTCGAAGGGGTTGTTGGTCAGCTGAATTGTCGACTCCGGGAACCGATCATTTGGAAGTTGGCTAAGTGAGGCCTCTTCAGGATTTGATGATGTCACTCCTTCTGGGAATCGTATCATCAACCCTGAAAGTCTGTGACGCCGACGACCGCATAGGATGCCGTACCATTGCCAGTTATAGGGCCACCCACCTGTGAGGGGATTTGGGGTTATGCAGGTAACCAGACCTTCAGATACCGGTTTGTTCTCGATCAGAGATCCTGGGTATTTATGGAGAGTTATGAGGTCTGTCAAAGACCATTTGGAGATGTGTTCTGAGGTCTGTCAGAGACCAATTAGAGATGTGATTGGAGGTCTACCAGAGACCAGTGGGAGTTATGGTTTGAGGTCCATCAGAGACCAGTAATGGAGCTTTGTTTTAGGTCTATCTGAGACCAGGGTTTGATGACTTCTGGATGGTCTATCTGAGACCTTTCTTGATTGGGTTCAGGCTATTCAGCTACAGCTTTGGTCCCTGTTGCATGTTACTTGCATTGCATTGCCTGCATATCCATTACCATTTGCATTTCACTAACGTGTGTCTGTGCTGCAGGTGCATTTGCATTTCCCTAGTTCTAGTGCCCAGACTTCTGAGTATTGATTATGGCTGGTTTGAGGAAAACAGTTGCGTATAAGCTGCCTTCACCTGATATTACTTCTTTGCTTGGTCTGATATCTCTTGCCGATGAGGAGGTTAGGAGAAGCTTCAGAATGAGCCATGGGAGATTACTGAGATTAGTCTGCAAGCCCACTGCTGATGAGATGAATGGGCTATACACCTTGATGCAGTTCTATGATCCCGCATTGAGATGTTTTACGTTTGCTGACTTTATTCTAGGGCCTACCATTGAGGAGTATGTGGAGTTTACTGAGCTTCCCGTGCAGAACAAGGTTCCCTTTATTCACTCTGCTGCTGAGCCCAAGCTGGAGGACTTAGCCAAAGCCTTACATATGGACGCTGCAGAACTGTTATTGACTTCTTGGCTTGGGGTTTCAGGTTTCTCTCTTGATTTCTTAGTTGTCAAAGCTCAAGAGTACGCCAAGAACGGTTGTTGGGTGGTTTTCAATGCTATTTTGGCTTTATGCATTTATGGAATTGTGCTGTTTCCTAACTTGCCCAACTTTGTGGACTTGGATGCTTTCTATCTGTTCGCTGCCGGCAATCCAGTGCCAACGTTGATCGGAGACTTCTACCACTCATTGCACTACAAGAACGAAAACCGAAGGGGAAAAGTTGTTTACTGCTGTACTCCTCTGTTGAATATGTGGTTCAAAAGTCATCTCCCTATGAAGGGACCCTTTGCAGATAGTGCAACCTCAGCCAGTTGGTCAGAGCGCCTGATGAGGCTATATTCCGAAGACATTGTGTGGTTTGATCGAGACCTGTTGGGATCTGAGCTCATCTTCAGTTGTTCTGGGTACCCTAATGTACCGCTGATAGGAAGAAAAGGGTGTATCAATTACAACCCTTCTCTATTCATTCGTCAGTTCGGATATGCGCTGAAGAATCCACCTCAGGAGGAAGAAGTACAGGAATCTCTGTACTTCACAGGTGATGTGAAGGGGGAGTTATTGGCCAAGCTGCAACATGCCTGGACGCGTATTAACCGCAGAGGGAAGCCTTTGTTAGGAAAGAATGACTGTCAGGCCTATGCACCTTATAGAGTTTGGATCCAGGAGAGGGCTAGTCAGTTATTAATGCCATTTCCAGATGCACCAATCCTCGTTCTTATTCCGGCAGAAGAGCCAACTACTGTTTCTAGGGAGGCGTACGAGCAAATTGTGAGAGGAAAAGAAGCCTTGATGAAGATTAATGAAGGGTTAGAGCAAGAGTTAGCCCAGGCACGCAGCGAGAAGAACAAGGCTGTATATGCTTTCCAACAACAAATCGAGCTGCTAAACAGGTTAGGGGCTGAGTTGACTGAGGAAAAGAAAAAGCGTGAACGTCTGGGGCAAGAGTTCAGAAGCTCCCATGACATGCTGGAAGCCAAAAAGAAGGCGCTCGACGCAGCACACCGAGAGATATCTTCTTGCAATAAGACTTGGAATGCTACACTCACCAACAATAAGAAGAGGGAAGATAAGCTGAAGCAGCAAATTTCCGACCTCGAAGAGAAGTTGAGGTCTAGCATTAAGAAGTGTGAGGAAGAAGTGATGACCCGGTATAGTGTCCAGCATGCACTGAACAAGGCAATCAAATCCAGAGATGAAGCAGTGTCTCAGAAGCGAAAGTTAGAAGATTGCTTCGGAGAAGCAACATGGGAAGAAACTGCTGAAGACGTACGACGTGTCCTTAAGAGGAGAAACCAGCTTGTTGAAGGGCTGCTTGATCGACCAAGCCATCCGGAGACCAAGAAGTTGATAGAGGAGTACCAGACTTTTGGGAGGATTTGATCATTTCATGTAGTAACTTGTATGCTTTATTTGCATAAATGCTGACCATCACCAGGATTGTTGGTTGAGGTCATGCCTTCTTTGTACTCTCAGTGATATTGTACCCTGGGCTTATTGATTTTCCCTGCAATATATGAGGCTTTCTATGATTCAGCTCCGATATTCCTATTGTCAACACTGTCACTGCACCGGCACCTTCGCACTAGAACTGGGGGAATGAACTTCCCTAAGGCACAGACACACATTGCATTGCATTCATATTCCTATTGCATTACAGGTATCTTTGGATGGTGTCTTATTTCCTGCTCTGTATCAGGTACTTAACAGGATTGCAGATCAGCATCCGCACCGCTATTCTACCCGCTCCAATTGTCGAAAAATCATGGACCAAATGCAGAACGAGATGCAAGATGTGCGCGAGAAGCTCGCTCTCTTCATGCAGACCATGGAAGCTATAGCAAAAGGGCAGGAGAATTTGCAGGCCATGGTCCAGCCTCTTCTGGCCCGAAATGCTGGTCATGGTAATGAAGATCATCAGTCTGTACGGGTCGATACTGTTCATGGAGACGGCACTCCCACGCCAGTGGCTCCGCCTGTAGTCAATACACCTGCTGCTAATATCAACAACGCTACCGCTGCTGTGAATGGTAACGTCGGAGTGGGGAATGAGACCGCTGTCCATAATGTTGGGCTGGGTGATGTCAATTTGGGAGATAATCTAGGAGGCAATGGCTTTGTCAATACTGGGTTCGGATTCAACGATCAGGGATTCGATAACACTGGGAAGTATGGCTTTAATGCTCAAGGCTTTGGGCAAGATGGTTATGGTATGGTCAATCAGGGTTACGGAGGCTTTGGAAACGGAAACGGTACTGGATTTATGGCTTTTGGTCCTGCTGGAGGTGTTCAAGGGTACGGCAACAGAGGCCGAGGTCCGGGGATGAATCAGATCAGAGCTGGACGTAATAATGGATATGATGGGTACGGAGTTGGAAACGGTATGTGGCAAGAAGATCAGCAGGAAGACGCCTTCTCCGGAGGAGGTTTTGAAGGGCCGATGGATGATTCCCAAAAGATTAGGATGCTGGAAGAGCAGATGAAGGGAGTCCTAAATCAAAGTGCTGTGGGATTGGACATGGCAACCATGGGTCTGGTACCTGGTTTGAGGGTGCCAATTAAATTCAAAGCTCCTGCGTTTGATAAGTATAAAGGAGACACATGTCCGAAAGTGCATGTACGAGCTTATTACAGAAAGATGTCTGCATACTCAACTGATGAAAGAATGCTAATGCATTTCTTTCAGGATAGTCTATCGGGCCCTTCCCTAGAGTGGTACATGGGGTTGGAGCCAACTGATATCAAGACATGGAAGCAATTGGCGGAGGCGTTCGTAGCTCACTACAAGTATAACAGCGACTTGGCGCCCAATCGAGTCCAATTGGCGGGACTGTCGCAGAAGAAGGGGGAGAGCTTTAAAGAGTACGCGCAAAGGTGGCGCGATATGGCTGCCAGGGTCCGTCCTCCTGTAGAAGATAAGGAAATGAATGACATGTTTGTCGGCACATTCACAGGGCTGTTTCATGATATGCTGTTTCATACGTCTCTGGCCAGTTTTTCAGACCTGATTCTGATGGGAGAAAAGATTGAACGTAATATTAAGCAAGGAAAGTTCCAAGTCGAGGAATCAACTGCATCTGGCAGTAATAGGAAAGCTTATGGTGGGCGCCGTCAGGGCGAAGCCAGCGCAGTATTTGGAGGCCGAGGCCGAGGCCGAGGCAGGGGACGAGGTCAATATCGTCAGCCGCAGCAGGTGGCGAGTGTTACTATCCCATATCAACAACAACCACTCCAGCAACAACAACCGGTTCAGCAACAGCCAATGCCACAGCAGCAGCAGCCTCAGCAGGGGGCACAGCAGGCTCAGCGAAGATTCCAGGGTAGTAAACCGAGAAGAGTGTTTAAGAAGCCTCCCTCAACCTATGCTGATTTATTGCAGACATTGTTGGGATTGAATCTGGTAGAGAAAAGAACTCTGGCACCAATAACGGGAGCTCCCCCGTTCGGCTACGATGCAAACAGACACTGCGAGTTTCATTCTGGAGCCCCGGGTCACGATATAGAAGGTTGCCATGCTTTTAAGCACGTTGTGCAGGATCTTTTGGACAACAAGACTATCAATTTCGGAACGGCTGGTCCGAATATAGTCCAGAAACCCATGCCTAATCATGGGGCAAACGCCGTTCTGACTGAGGAAGGTCTGAATCTTATTATGAATGTTGAAGATTTAAAGACGCCGCTGAGCGAGATAAAGAGCCGACTGTTACAAGGAGGTGTCTACCCAGGATGTAACGAGTATTGCTTAGACTGTTGGACCCTAGCTGGGGGGTGTGAGGATTTGAAGAAAGGCATTCAGGCTTTAATTAATGAGGGCATATTGCAGTTTGATCGAGCGGCAACTGAAGAGCCTGCAGGGGCAGTAGTGGATAATCGGAGTGATGTGGCCACAGTAACGATTCCTCGGAAGACGATCACTATTGCAGCACCAGCTCAGCGACCACCGATCACCATAACTAAGGCCGGGCCAATCCCGTACGAGAACACGAAAGCAGTCCCATGGTCATATGGGTTAGAGGTGTATTGTGATGGGATAAAGATTGATGTTAACAAACAGCCAGCGGAGATTGTGGATAATGTTGTTGGCTCAGGAGGCATGACAAGGAGTGGCAAGATCTTTATATCTCCTGAAGTGGAGGCTGAAAGACTAGCGAAAGGAAAAGGGAAAGTGGTTGAAAATGTTCCGGTACAAGCAAGTGAAAAAGAAGCAGCATCAAAGGATGTAGAAGAGTTCATGCGCTTAATTCGAAAAAGTGATTATAAGATTGTGGAGCATTTGCAGCAGACACCGTCCAAAATATCTATCTTGTCATTGCTCTTATGTTCGGAAGCTCACAGAAATGCTTTGCTGAAAGTCCTGGACACTTCTTTTGTACCCCAAGACGTCTCCGTGAATCAGCTGGAAGGAGTGCTGGCACATGTGAATGCAGGCCACAGTTTGGGCTTTACCGATTTCGACTTGACTCCGAAAGGGAGAGATCATAATATGGCATTACACGTATCTGTCGAGTGTAGAGGATCAGTAATGTCGCACGTATTGGTTGACACCGGATCATCTTTGAATGTGTTGCCCAAGAAGGCGATGATGAAGCTGGATGTTCGAGGGATTTTGTGTACACCCAGTGATTTGGTAGTCAGAGCATTTGACGGCACGCGGAGAACAATCTTCGGATCGATTACCTTGCCTCTGCAAGTGGGGCCGGAAGTGTTTGCAACGGAGTTTTATATCATGGATATACAGCCTGCGTACAGCTGCTTGCTTGGAAGACCCTGGATTCATGGAGCAGGGGCAGTCACGTCCACCCTGCATCAGAAGTTAAAATATATGGTCGGAGACAGCGTAGTCACCGTGTGCGGAGAAGAGGACATCCTGGTCAGCCATTTATCTTCATTTAAATATGTGGAAGTCGACGGGGAGATCCACGAGACGCCCTGCCAGGCATTCGAAGGTTTGCGCATCAAGGACAAGGGTCCCGGGCCGAGCAAAGTGCCAGAAATAGCCGTCTCATCGTATAAGGAAGCTCAAGCTCTAGTGGAAGCAGGAGAAGCCAAGGGCTGGGGCAAAGTGCTGGACATTCCTGTGAAGATGGACCGGTTCGGACTGGGCTACCAACCGTCGTCATCAACTCCTTCCGTGGGGGCCCCCCGTTTCAGAAAGTCAATTACCATCTCTGCCAGTGGAGTATGTCATGAAACTGTCAATGCTGCTTCGGAGTCTGATGAAGGAGACAGCGACTGTGATATGGATGCCTGGATTCAGCCAAGCACGCCAGGACAAGGACTGTGCAACTGGTCTATTCAGGAGCTTGTTCCTGTGACTTTTAAACAGTAATGCTTTGCTTTATTAATTGTTGAATGATCTGATGTCTTGCCCGGGGCATCAGGATTTGCTTAGGGCTGTGTTGTTATAAACATTGCGTGTTAATCATTAAATAAATGGCGTTTTTTCATGTGCAAATACCGTAATCCCTGTCTTTCTCGTTTTATATTTTTCAATAAAATGGCAACATGGTTATTCGCTTTATACGCATTTTGAAGCACTTAACCATTCCTTTTGCAGGATAACATTTTCAGATGACATCCTTGAACCACCTATGACTCGTCCCGACTTTGAGCACCCGGTGTTTCAGGCTGAAGAAGAGGTTGTCGAAGATAGCGACGTTCCTGAAGAACTGTCTTGGTTAGTAAAGCAAGAGGAAAGAGCCATTCTGCCTCACGACGAGGTCATCGAAATTATCAATTTGGGGTCGGAAGGGGTTGAGAAAAACATTCGTATCGGAGCCGCGCTGCAGGATGATATCAAGCGGAGACTGGTTGAAATGCTCCAAGAGTATAGTGATGTATTCGCTTGGTCGTATGAGGATATGCCCGGGCTCGATACAGATATGGTCGTGCATCGCCTGCCATTGAAAGAAGATTGCCCGCCGGTCAAACAAAAGCTTCGCAGAACGCGACCAGATATGGCAATGAAGATCAAAGAGGAGGTGCAGAAACAGTGGGACGCTGGTTTCCTGGCTGTGACGAAGTATCCTTCATGGGTTGCCAACATCGTACCAGTGCCAAAGAAAGATGGCAAGGTTCGAATGTGCGTGGATTATAGAGATTTGAATAAAGCAAGCCCAAAAGACGATTTTCCACTTCCTCACATTGACGTGTTAGTTGATAATACTGCCCAGTACTCCGTATTCTCCTTCATGGATGGCTTTTCAGGCTACAATCAAATTAAAATGGCGCCAGAGGATATGGAGAAGACTACTTTCATAACGCCATGGGGAACATTTTGCTACAAAGTGATGCCCTTTGGTTTGAAAAATGCTGGGGCAACATATCAGCGTGCGATGACGACTCTTTTCCATGACATGATGCATAAAGAGATCGAAGTTTATGTTGACGATATGATTGCCAAATCCCAGACGGAGGAAGAGCATCTGGTGAATCTGCTGAAGTTATTTAAAAGGCTTAGGAAGTTCAGGCTGAGGCTGAACCCTAATAAATGCACCTTCGGGGTGAGATCGGGTAAACTGCTGGGGTTTATCGTAAGCGAAAGAGGAATAGAGGTCGATCCTGCTAAAATAAAAGCGATTCAAGAAATGCCGACGCCTAAAACAGAGAAAGAGGTGCGCGGGTTTTTAGGGAGGTTGAACTACATCGCTCGGTTCATATCTCACCTAACGGCCACGTGTGAACCATTATTCAAGCTGTTGAAGAAAGATCAAGCTGTAACGTGGAACGAAAATTGTCAAAAGGCGTTCGATAAAATAAAGAAGTATCTGCAGGAGCCTCCTATTTTGCTACCCCCAGTGGCAGGTAGACCCTTGATAATGTATTTGACGGTTCTTGAGGGAAGCATGGGTTGTGTTCTCGGTCAACACGACGAGACGGGGAGGAAAGAGCATGCGATCTATTACCTGAGTAAGAAATTTACAGACTGTGAATCTCGATACTCAATGCTGGAGAAAATTTGTTGCGCGCTAGCCTGGGCCGCCAAGCGTTTGAGGCAGTACATGCTGAATCATACAACCATGCTCATCTCGAAGATGGATCCTATCAAATATGTATTCGAAAAGCAGGCGTTGTCAGGTAGAATTGCCCGTTGGCAGATGGTCTTGACTGAATATGATATCCAATACGTCTCGCAAAAGGCTATAAAGGGGAGTGTGCTGTCTGAGTATCTGGCGGAGCAGCCTATTGAAGAGTACCAATCAATGAGGGTTGATTTTCCTGACGAGGATATCATGTACCTAAAGATGAAGGATTGTGAAGAGCCGTTGCCAGACGAAGGACCAGAGTGGGGGTCCAAATGGAAGATGATATTTGACGGAGCCGTGAATGCTTACGGTAGCGGAATAGGAGCAATCATCATCACGCCACACGGGTCGCACATCCCGTTTACTGCCCGATTGACCTTTGCCGTTACCAATAATGAGGCCGAATACGAAGCTTGTATAATGGGGCTCGAAGAAGCCATTGATTTGCGAATCAAACATCTAGACGTATACGGAGACTCAGCCCTGGTGGTGAATCAGATAAAAGGGGAATGGGAGACACGGCAGCCTAATTTGATACATTACATGAATTATGCAAGGAGATTGTTGCCTTTCTTCGACAAGGTTGAATTGCATCATGTACCGCGGGCAGAGAATCAAATGGCTGACGCTCTCGCCACTTTGTCTTCCATGTACAAGGTCAACTTCTGGAACGAAGCTCCCCGAATCATTATCTCTCGGCTAGACAGGCCAGCTTATGTATTTGCTATCGATGAAGCATCTGACGACAAACCGTGGTATTTTGATATCCTTAATTTCCTGAAGAATAAAGAGTATCCGGCTGGGGCATCCAGTCAAGATCAGAAGACTCTCAGGAGATTAGCGGGTAATTTCTACTTGAATCCGGATGGCGTCTTGTACAGAAGAAACCACGATTTAGTGTTGTTGCGTTGTGTAGACGAGAAAGAGGCAAAGCTTCTCATGGAGGAAATTCACGAAGGTACCTTTGGTACGCATGCTGGTGGGCATGCTATGACGAGAAAGCTGCTGAGGGCAGGTTACTTTTGGCTGACGATGGAAACTGATTGTTTCAAGTTCGCGAGGAAGTGCCACAAGTGCCAAATCTATGCTGACAAGATACACGTGCCTCCGAGTCCTCTAAATGTGATGTCATCTCCATGGCCATTCTCGATGTGGGGAATCGATATGATTGGAAAGATCGAGCCGACAGCTTCTAACGGGCATCGGTTCATCCTAGTAGCAATCGATTATTTCACCAAGTGGGTGGAAGCGGCGTCTTACGCAAATGTAACGAAGCAAGTGGTGGCCAGATTCATCAAGAGAGATATCATTTGCCGATATGGGATTCCCGAGCGGATAATCACGGATAATGGTTCAAATCTGAACAACAAAATGATGAAGGAGCTATGTCAGAATTTCAAGATCGAACATCACAACTCCTCCCCTTACCGACCCAAGATGAATGGCGCTGTCGAAGCGGCCAATAAGAATATCAAGAAAATCGTTCAGAAAATGGTGGTGACCTATAAGGATTGGCATGAAATGCTACCTTTCGCTTTGCACGGTTATCGTACGACGGTACGCACATCAACCGGGGCAACTCCGTTCTCGTTGGTATACGGAATGGAAGCGGTATTACCATTGGAAGTTGAGATCCCTTCTCTGAGGGTATTGCGAGACGTTCAGCTGGACGAGGAAGAATGGGTAACGAATAGATTGAACCAAATGAGCTTGATGGATGAGAAGAGGCTAGCTTCTCTAGCATACGGTCGTTTGTACCAGAGCCGAATGAAGAAAGCGTACGACAAGAAGATACATCCGCGAAGCTTTCAGACGGGCGACCTTGTGCTGAAAAGGATTCTCCCGCCGCAAGCAGATCACAGGGGCAAGTGGACCCCCAACTACGAAGGGCCATACGTTGTTAGTAAAGTCTTCTCAGGAGGAGCGTTGTTGTTGTCCACCATGGACGGAGAAGACTTTGTGTCACCTGTGAATTCGGACGCAGTTAAAAAATACTTTGCTTAAAATAGACCCGCTGGACAGAAAAAGAGAGTCCAGGCAAAAATGGGGCATCCTGGCGAACCAAAAACAGAATGAAAGGTTCGGGCAAAAGTTAGGGATAAAATTGAAAAAATGTACACCCGCGAAGTTGAAAACCTACACTGGGCGGCTTCGGCAAAAAAGGGTATCCCGGTGAACTGAAAACCCGCAAAGGGCGGTTCATGCAAAAGTTAGGGATTTGAAAAGCAAATGACTGCGGTCCGAATTCAATGAGCATCAATGCGGGAGAATATATTTGAGGAGCCAGTTATCGGATACAATCTCTTCAGAAGTGGGGATACCGGGAAAGCATTAGAGTCGGGCGAGTCATGGGAGGATCAGTTCGTGGTGTTCATCCGCATCCCGTTGCCGACATGTGTACAAATTTAAGTTGTCAATATTCATGCTTCTTGTGCATACTTGCATACTTGTATATTTGCTTTGCGTAGCTTCCTCTTTTCAGGAGTTACATCCCGTGTACAAAAACTCCGCCCATTCAGGGGCCCAATCAATGAAAATATGTTATTCAGTACTTGATGCTGATTCTTTACTGTTTGTGCATGATAAATCGCCTAAGTTTACTGAAACTAGCACGTGTATAACATCACTGGCCCTTGCCGACAATTGCTAAAGCTTTGAATTAACCGAAAAGGATGTCACTAACCTGAATAGATTTGGTTGCATAGGCTTGTCTTGCCTTGTTTGTGTTGTTGCAGGTTTCATAGCCCTATGAGGAATACAATCAAAAGATCGCGATAACGAAAGACTTAGGAAGGATAGAATTCCCCAGCTAGCCGTAGCTTATCCAAAGGACGTGCTCCAGAAAAGTTATTCGTCCTCAATAGAGTTTGGCGATTCCAAGATCGTAAGGCTGTATTCAGACAGGTTCATCTTTCCCCGCAGGGTCATGCACTCTCCCCCAGCGGAGTCAGTGGATTTTCCCCGAGAGAATCATCCTATCCCCAGCGGAGTTCTCTGTTCAGCAAGTGTTCTATCCTCCCCGCGGAACTCGAAGACCAAGACTCTCCAAAGCAGAGTTGATGGTGGGTCCTGTCATTTATTTTGTCAGGGATACTGTGTAATATCAATTCACTCTCCAGCAGAAAGTCCGATCATACTATGCACATCTGCTATTCCCCAGCAAGGTTATATTCCCCAGCAGGGGGTTACCTCAACAAGGCGTTTGGTTGGAGCTCCCAATTTCCCAGCAGGGTTGACTTCACCCCTTCAGCATTTATTTTGCTGAAATAGTTCCTGTATTTTAGCAATTCATGTAGAGGGAGTTCTTGCTCAAATGAATTACCAAACATTCAAGATCTCGGGACATCCAATGGTAATGTCAGTTTCGGCAGTATTCCCCACAGAGTTACCAGGATAAGTTTCTCTTTATTCCCAGGCAGAATTAGTTGTCATCAGGGGTTCCATGAATCAGAATTTCAGAGGCCACCGCCGGTTATCAGAGCAGGCGTCCGATAGTTGGTTTCCAGACATCCCCAGTAGAGTCCGCCTCAAAGTCGCTGTCACGTTGGTGCTAAGAAGTTTGTGGGTTGGGATCAATGGAGAACTAAGTCCTGACATGGACAATTTATTCCTATATTGACAGGATTTCTTCAGAAGTGGGCGTCCTAACGTGGACAGGTTTATTTCCCCGGATTGGTGAGGTGTGTTAGTCCTAACGTGGGCAGATTCGGGTTCTCGAAATTAGTGGAATGGGAGGTCATGACGTTGACAAAAGTGATTACTCTTTGTGTTGGTGCCCTGACATGGACAGATCAGACAAGGGTGTGAGTCCTTACATGGACAAGATCTATTCTCTCAGCAGAAAAGATGTAGTCCTTACGTGGACAAATCAAGACGAGATCAGTGTCCTGACATGGACAAATCAAAGAGATTATTATTCCTAACGTGGAGAAGTGGGTCCTAACATGGACGATGTAGTCCTTACGCGGACATATCAAGTTGGATTCCTGACGTGGAAAGAGATGATTCCTTACGTGGAAAAAGATAGTTTCCTTACGTGGAAATGACAGCATTCCTGACGTGGAAAGAGGGGAGTCTTTACGTGGACAGATTAAGATGGCATTCCTTACGTGGAAAAATGTAGTCCTGACGCGGACAAATCGGGAGGAATTGGTTGCCTTATGTGGAAAAGTTATGTTTCCTTGCGTGGAAAACGGATAGCATTCCTTACGTGGAAAGAGGTTTGTATTCCTGACGTGGAAAGAAAGAGTGTATTCCTGACGTGGAAGGGGTTTAGTTCTGATGTGGACAGACTCAAAAGAAGATTTATTCCTTACGTGGAAAAATTGGGGTCCTTACGTGGACAGATTCAAGAAAAGTTGATTCCTGACGTGGAAGAATGATGTACTCCTTACGTGGAAAGTTGAGTCCTGACGTGGACAGGTTCAGAACCAAAGTTGAATTCCTTACGTGGAAAGATTGGAGTCCTGACGCGGACATGTCAAGTGGTATTGGAGTCCTTACGTGGCTAGATTGATATAGTTCTCCTTATGTGGAAAGAAGATTGCTTCCTGACGTGGAAAGATGAAAGGGTTAGTCCTGACGTGGACAGATACAGAAGAAATGATTCCTAACGTGGACAAGTGTTACTCCTAACTTGGAAGAATTTTATTCCTAACGTGGACGATTCAGTTTATGGAAATATAGACGAATTATCCCCAGCGGCGTTGCCGAGACTTTTCTGGGTTAACAGCAAGTGGAGTCCTAACGTGGACCAGTTTTAGTTGAGATTTCTTCGTATTGATGACAGACAGAGTCCTAACTTGGACAAGCAAGCAATCTGTTATGACAGAATCCTCTTCAGAACGATGAAGACAATCCCCAGCACGGTCGCACGAGATCAGTGGGTTGCCGTAACAGTTAAATTCAGCTGATGAATGTCGTTCCCCAAGCAGTGGCGCAGTTTATTTCTGCGGTTGGCAAATTTCTGGGTTCCTAGTATTCAACCGTCTCGTACCGCGAATGTCTGAAGGCTCCGGGCTCTTCACCCAATCGGGTCCAAGCCGCTTGAATAGGGGCAGCTGTTGCACCCTAAAATTTGCCCAACCTTATTCACTTGGTTTATGTTTCAATGTCATTAGCATTTGCATATAGAGTCATGTGCATAGTCTAATCATCTGCATAGCATAAGCATAGCAAGTCATACAACAGGGGGACCAATCATTATTCTCATCTCTAGAAGCCTATCAAGAGGTTATTATCCCAATTCAATCTCATTCAAGTCATCAGGAAAGAATTTGAAAGCAAAGAGTTCAGCAGATCAAGCCTTGAGTCCATCTCCTAGCTGAGGGTATCTGAGGGTCAACAAGAGGGTTGTGAGCTGTGAGTTGAAGGCATGGAGAGTATCTAGACATTATGAGAGACTTAGAAAGTCATTTAAAGAAGGAGACAAGTCATTGATGAGAGCACAAGAGCTATAGCTGAAGGCAGTCAACTAGGGTTTCACCTGGGTCAACCCTAGGTCAATCCTAGGTCAATTGACTGATTTAAGGGGCATTCAAGTCTAGTGGAGAGATGTGGGGTTCATCATTGGACATATAAAGAAGGATATGGAGATATGCCAAGAATAATTCAAGAGAAATCAAGGAGAAGAGGAGCTTCTAAATTAGGGTTTCTGTGTAAAATCCCCTAGTTTAGGTCAAATTTCCAAGCAAGATAAGTCAAAATGCTAGCTTCAAATGGATCCTTGGCCAACATGAAACTTGTAGAGGATCTCAAGACCTTTAATTTTAGTGGTGGAAGACATCAAGGAGATTTATAGAACTCAAGTTATGGTCCTTGCAAGTTACAGGTCATCTGAGGTATCTGAAATTTTGTCTGTGAAAGTGACTTGACTTCCAAGCTAGTTTTACCCCTCAAGGAGATTTCAAATGAATTTCTGGTCAACATAGGAATTGTTCCTCATTGTCTTAGCTTTCTAGAATGGTGTGGCATGCCTTCATATGATGTGTGGAACTCAACTTATGGTCTTGGCAAGCAAAGGGTATTTTGGTCATTTGTGAATTACAGGTCATTTTAACCTATGTCCAAAACTCATACAAGGAGGCCTCAAATGGAAAAACTTACAACATCAAACTTTCTCCAAATGACATTTTGAGTCTAGAAAAGTGACCATGAGAGATTGGAGAAGTTCATAGCACAAGGTTTCAAAATTGGTGAATTTAATGAAGAAAAATGGCTTAAAAAATGAGATTTTTCATATCTTGGTCAAATGATGCAAAATTATAGGTCATTTTGAATGGAAAAGACATTTCAAAGACAATGGTTCAAGCACTTTTTTGAGTTTAGAAGGAAAAAGAAAAGTTATTTATGGTTACTTGCATTTGAAGAAACATAACCAAAATGGATTCAATTTGGAATGCAAGGGAAGTTGCAAGATGGTTCTAGAAGATTCATTTGAGCACTATATATTCATGAAATCAGAATTGAGCAAGGGTTGAATCCTCATTTGTGCAAAAATCTCACAAATTCTCTCTATTCTTTCTCATTGCAATTTCATCCAAATTTCTCAAAATCTTCATCAATCATCACCAATATTGATTCTACCATATTCAATCATCATCATGGACTAAAGATCAACAAAGATCTGATTGAAATTGATCCATTTTCGAGCACCATAATCATCAATATCCAAATTGCAATTTCAAGTGGATAGCAAGATCCAAGGCAAGAATCATCAAGGTTTTGCAAACAGAATCAAGCACTGAGTTAGTTGATCAAGATCCAAGCATTAGAAGCCTCAGATCCACGAGTTCAACATCCATTTCCAAGCTTTCGCATCAGGTTCAATTTCTCTCCCATAGCTTGATTTAGTTAGTTTAGCATTAGTTTGTTAGTATAATAATGATGTAGGATGTTAGTGGAACATTTCTGGTTAATTAGGAGTAGTTTAGTGATAATTCATAGCAGGTTGTTAGAACTGGTTTGACTTAGAACTCTTAGGATAGGCCATAATAATCTTAGGTTGTTAGTGCAGAATGATCTACGTGAAGTGTAGTTTAGATTAGTATAGGTTTGATTAAGAATCTTGAGGATGAGTTGCAGAGTATTTTAATGGAACCAAGAATGTCATGCGCTCGGGTTGAGTGATTTACTGAGTTTCAGCGCAAGCTACCACCATAGCCTTGTAGAGGAAGGAAATTGGAGCATTTTTGTTTTTTACATCGTGTTGATTCATGGCTTGATGAGAGAGTACTGAGAGGAGGAAGTTGGCACGTTGAATGCATGGTTATGGAAGTTGAAACCCTAGCATAGATCCAAGGTAGGAGATGTAATCATGATCGTCCATTGCTTGTTGGACCATGGACCAAAGAGCCAATCGTGTGGCTGGAGTTCAATTCTGAGTTTTGGAGGGAGTTGAGAGAGGTGCCCTAAACGCACCGTTTCATTTAATGAAACGGGCGGGCCTAGGTGTTTTAATGATATCCCCACCCCCCAGTACTGAGCCCATTATGAATTGCACGTGAAAACCCTACTGAATACACCCCCTGCTTCCTTTTTTTTTTTTTTTTATTTTCATTAATTCTGACTTGTTCTGGGCCTAATACAAACTCGCTAGTCACACCCCCGTTTGCTGGCCCACTGGAATATGAACTGGAGCGAATTGCTATTCTTACCCCTCCCATCGTTTTAATTCAATTTAGTTTTTTTTAATTCACTTTAATTTTTACCAACTTTAAAAAACCATATAAAATAGGAAATTAACTCTTTTTTAGTGGTTGTTTTTTCTATATTTTCTTGGTTCTGTGTAGAAAATTGTCATTAAATAAAATTGCATTTTTATTTTTATTTGATATTTTTCCCATATTTTCTAAATAAATGACATTTTAAATAGTTTCATTTCATGCATGATTTTATTAATTTTTGTTCTATTAGATACTTTCATATTTTTTGTTCATTCTTTTTAGGTTGCTTAGATGAGGTATTGAACTTGTAGAAACAATTTAGTTCCCATTTTTAGAAATTAATTTTAGGTGCTTAATGTAGGCTTGAACAACATGAACAAACTAGGGTTTTAGGTGATGACTTAGGAGAATCAATTCATTTCCCTTAGGACTTAGGGTTTAACTAGATTAGTTATGGGACTATAGGGGCTATGGGTAGTTATTAGATCCCTTAGAGAAAAGTCAGGACTCCCCTACTGCTATTAATACTCTGTGTATGTCTGATTGACTGGTGTGGTGTGCCCTCTGGGGATTATTGCTTGCTTGCTTGGGTATTGGGATTGTCTGGGAACTTGGGAGAGCTGAAGACTTGAGGAGATGAAGACCATTGGGGATCCAGAGATTGAAGATCAACTGCCAGAGTTGGAGAGGAGGTTCTTGCTAGCAGCTGCTGAGGAGACTAGGGTTTAGGAGCTAGGCAGAGCTCTAGATTAGAAAGCTTGTTTCTCAAACATGGAATGCCTTGTCTGCATCCATCCTTTCTCTATGATTCAAAGTCTCTTTCAAATATCCACCTCCTTCCTTTGGAAGGATCAGTGAATATATTTGAAAGATAGAACTTTTGAGAGGAAACTTTCTGTTTAATGTTAACAGTTGTTGAACCACCATTGGTAGGTAATTAACTGTCTAACATTCATTCACTTCACTCTTGTGACTGATTCCTCATCTTGGAGGTTTGAACTTGAAGAAAAGCCATTGCTTATAGAAGACTGATGATCAAAGCCCTTGCCTGAAGGCCATGAAGATGGAGATTGATGCTTGTTGAAGCCTGTAGCTGATTGGAGGTTACTTGAGGCTAGATGTTGAGTCAGAGCTGCTGATGCTGTTTCTTTTGCTGTTGTATTGTTTGGATTTCCTGGTTGTATTGTTTGCTGGTTACCCTGTTAGGTTGAAAGTGAAGCCTGTTCACTTTCGCCTATTGTTTTCTAGGTTCGAGGTTGAGTGGGACTCCCTTGCCTCGCTTGTACTGTTGCATCCATGCATTTTACTGTTTTACTGTATATATCTGATATTGTTTCTGTTTCTGCCTATCCCGTAGGATCTCTGTTTCTCTCTGTGCAAGAGAGGAACATGATAGACACTAGGTCTTAACCCATGCATGATAACATTAGGTTAGTTTGATTCCCTTCGCAACCGTAGGTTAGAGTTCTGTCTCTTCTCTCTCAAAACAAACAGAAAAACACATAAAGATTTCAAACACAATAAAAGACACTTCTTCCGTAAAAGAATGGGAACTCATCAAGACGTCATTTTTGTCCTCTTGGACTGTTAATCAGAAAAACCTTTTTCAGAAGGAATAAAAGTAACCAAGACAAGCTTGTGTCTTCCGTGGCCCGAACTACGTTTGCTCTGATCTTCCATGCTGTGTGGAAGTACGTAGGCATAGGATGCGATATCCTAGCGAGCAACCTTCCCCTCCTTTCCCGTAGGTAGGCGAACTACGTTGACTCTGATTTCTCGTTCCAGACGGGAATACGTAGGCATAAAGTGCGATACTTTGCCGAGTCACTTTTATTTTTCTTTTAACCCTTGACCTATAGAGTAGATAGAATAACAATCCATACCCGAAAACAAGCGTGGATCCCGTCGAGTACGACGGACGTGAGGGGTGCTAATACCTTCCCCTTGCGTAACCGACTCCCGAATCCAGGTTTTGGTTGCGATGACCATACCTTTCCCGTATTGTGCGAGGTTTACTCTGAGCGTTTCCTTTCCCTCCCGTGGGATAAATAACGCATGGTGGCGACTCTTCTGTTCAGCCGGCGCCGATTTTCGCAGTAGCGACAGTTATGACCATCTTCTGCACTATTTTCTTGATATTTTTGTTTGCAGCTTCAACTGCACCATTCATCTTGGGTCTGTAAGGAGATGAATTGTGATGTTTGATCTTGAAATTGTCACAGAGTTCCTTCATCTTTTTGTTGTTTAGATTCGACCCATTGTCAGTAATGATCTGGTTAGGAATACCATATCGACAGATGATTTCCTTTTTGATGAAGCGAACAACCACTTGCTTTGTCACGTTCGCATATGACGCTGCTTCCACCCATTTGGTGAAGTAATCAATTGCAACCAGGATGAAGCGATGGTCGTTGGAAGCTTTTGGCTCTATTGCCCCAATCATATATATGCCCCACATTGCAAAAGGCCATGGTGAGGTCATCACATTGAGAAGATGTGGAGGGACATGCACTTTGTCGGTATAGACTTGACATTTATGACACTTTCGAGCAAAGAGTATGCAGTTCGTCTCCAAAGTTAACCAGAAGTAGCCTGCCCTTAAGATTTTCTTAGCCATAGCGTGGCCGTTGGCGTGGGTGCCGAAGGTTCCCTTATGTACTTCAGTCATTATGAGATTCGCCTCTCTTTCATTGACACATCGGAGTAGAACCATGTCATGGTTTCTTTTGTACAAGGTACCATTGCTGATGAAGAATTTGGCCGACAATCTGCGTATGGCTCTTTTGTCAATTCTGGATGCGTCAGCTGGATATTCTTGATTTTGAAGAAAGTTCTTGATGTCGTGGAACCACGGTTTCTCATCAGTTTCTTCATCTATTGTCATGACATATGCAGGTATTGTCCTTCTTTCAATGCGAATCAGAGGCGCCTCATTAACAAACTGGACCTTCCACATCGATGCCATCATAGCCAGTGCATCAACAATGTGATTTTCCACTCTCGGTACATGCTTGAAGGTAATTTCATCAAAATATTCAGCCATCTCCAAGATATGAGTTTTGTAAGGGATCAATTTTTCATCCCTGGTTTCCCATTCTTCTTTGAGTTGGTAGATCACTAAAGCAGAATCACCGATCACTTCCAAGATTTTGATGCGAAGATCGATAGCAGCTTCCAGCCCTAGGATGCAGGCTTCATACTCGGCTATATTGTTTGTACACGAGAAACAAAGTCGGGCTGTGACGGCAATATACCCTCCAGTTGGATTTTTTAGAACAGCTCCAACACCATGTCCATTCTTGTTTGATGCTCCATCGAACATCATTTCCCAGCGGGATCCAGGCTCAGAACCTTCTTCCGGACCAGGCTCTGGTTTTGTGCGTTGAATATACATCACATCTTCATCGGGAAAATCAAACTTGAGTGGTTGATAATCTTCCATAGGATGCTCTGCGAGGTGTTTTGACTAGACACTTCCTTTGATAGATTTTTGAGCAACATACTGAATATCGTACTCTGATAAGAGCATATGCCATCTGGCTAATCTTCCTGTTTGAGCTGGCTTTTTAAAGATGTACTTGATGGGGTCCATCTTAGAAATCAGCATTGTGGTGTGACAAATCATGTACTGTCTCAGATGCTTGGCGGCCCATGCTAAGGCACAACAGACTATTTCCAGGGGAGAGTAATGACTCTCGCAATCGGTGAACTTCTTGCTCAGGTAGTAGATTGCGTGTTCTTTCTTTCCTGACTCATCAGTCTGACCTAAGACACAACCCATTGAATCTTCTAGTATTGTCATATACATGAACAAAGGTCTTCCCGGTACAGGAGGAATCAACACGGGAGGTTCTTGTAAGTACTGTTTGATTTTCTCAAATGCGGCCTGGCAGTTTTCATTCCATACTACTGTCTGATCCTTCCGTAACAACTTGAAGATCGGCGTGCAAGTAGGAGTCAGATTGGAGATGAACCTGGAGATATAATTCAGACGTCCGAGGAAGCCTCTGACTTGTTTCTCTATTTTAGGAGCAGGCATCTCCTAGATTGCTTTAACTTTATCGGGGTCTACTTCAATTCCTCGTTGACTAACGATGAAGCCAAATAATTTCCCTGAGCGAACTCCGAAGGTGCATTTTGCTGGATTTAACCTCAGTTGATACTTTCGGAGTCTCTCAAATAGCTTCAACAGATGATCCAAGTGGTCTTCTTCACTTTGGGATTTTGCGATCATATCATCCACGTATACTTCGATTTCTTTGTGCATCATATCATGAAAGAGTGTGACCATGGCTCTCTGATACGTTGCCCCTGCGTTCTTCAAACCGAAAGGCATAACCTTATAACAATAGGTGCCCCAGGGTGTGATGAAGGTTGTCTTCTCCATGTCGGTTGGATCCATTTTTATCTGGTTATAACCAGAAAATCCGTCCATGAATGAGAATACTGCGAAGCTGGCTGTATTATCCACCAAAGTGTCAATATGTGGTAGAGGGAAGTCGTCCTTCGGACTTGCTTTGTTTAAATCCCTGTAATCGACACACATCCTGACCTTTCCATCCTTCTTTGGGACTGGTACGATGTTTACCACCCATTCTGGATATTTAGATACCGCTAAAAAGCCTGCATCAATTTGTTTCTTGACTTCGTCTCGGATTTTAAGAGCTATGTCTGGTCTTGACCTGCGAAGTTTTTGTTTGACCGGAGGACACTCTTGCTTTAGGGGGAGCTTGTGCATAACAATGTCGGTATCCAACCCTGGCATGTCCTGATAAGACCAAGCAAATATGTTAACATAATCTCTGAGGATCGCTATCAGCTTGCTTTTTATTTCTGGCCTCAATGATGCCCCAATCTTGACTTCTCTTTTTTCTTCTTCTGATCCCAAATTGACGATCTCAGTCTGCTCTTTGTATGGCTGGAGATACACATCTTCATACTCAGTCATTCTCTTCAACTCTTCTGGGACTTCTAATTCTTCATCATTTTCTTCATCCGCTTGAAAGACAGATGAACCACTAGTAGAAGCAGCCGAAGGATCATAGGATTCTGTGGTGGATGGAGGTATTCTGCATGTTTTATTTTGGGAACAATTAGACACACACACACAGACATGCAGATGAAGGGTTGTTTTTATTTTTTCAAAAAAGATTGCCATTTTTCCTTTTAATGAAAAGAGTGAAAATGATGCGCAAAATAATAAACAAGAGTTTTAACAAAAACACTTTTTCATTAATGATTTTCAAATTGCAAAGTGGCCCAATACAAAATAATTCGCAGGCCTTGGGCAAGACCAGGAATTTTAAAGAAAACACAAAGCTAACAAGTAGAGTGAATTACTCTAAAGGTAAAAAGACGGGAATTTCCACAGCCTCCCAGTTGCGCAAAGCTGTTCCTCCCCTAGTTATTAGATGATCTAGATTACCATCCTCATCTTCAGCAATGATGGCGTTGATTTGCATTCCGCCACTGGTAAATATCTCCTTCAAAGACTTCTTCTTCATGGTGCTTTCCTCTGGCTCGCCTTCTAGAGTTGGTTTATAACCCAACCCTTATCTATCGTTTTTTGCCCGAGCGTTGACTTCAATGATCTCCCCCCATCCCAATGGGATTCCAGCTTTCAGTGCCGCCTTGATACTCTGAACAGAGGTGAATGATGGCCTGCGAGTTATGTCCGATTCGTCGACCAGAACAGCGTGAGCTATTTCTAGTGCTTGAAAGGCTGTCTCAAGGGAATCTTCTTCAGCTTCAATATACCAGAATGAGGACAGGTTTCTTACTATTAAATCCTCTTCCCCATGAACAATCACCAACTGGTCATCCACGACAAACTTCATCTTCTAGTGGAGAGTAGAAGTAACAGCGCCAGCTACGTGGATCCATGGTCTTCCCAATAAACAACTATAGACCGGATTAATATCCATCACTTGAAAGGTGACTTCAAAGATTTGTGGTCCGATCATGATAGGAAGATCAACCTCCCCTATCACGGATCTCCTAGATCCATCAAATGCCTTCACTATGAGAGAAGTTGGCCTCATGGTAGCACCTTGATAAGCCAGCTTGGCTAGCGTCCTTTTCGGCATTACATTGAGCGTCGATCCTGTGTCAACAAGAATTCTGGACATTGTATCTTCTTCACATTTGATCGACACATGTAGAGCACGATTGTGATTACGTTTCTCAGTTGTCAGATCGTTGTCGTTAAAGCTTAGCGTGTTGCAGGCAGTGATGTTTGCTATAATGGAGTCAAATTGCCCCACTGTAATATCTTTGGTAACATGGGCTTGTGTAAGATTTTGAGCAAAGCCTGGCGATGAGCCGGAGGGCTTAAGAGTAAAGCCATGACCAAGATCTTAGATGGTGTTTGATTTAGTTGGTCTACCACCCTATAATCACTTCGTCTGATGATTCTCTGGAACTCTTCTTCATCATTTTTGACGCTTTCTTTTCCTTTGACTAAAGGCTCTTTAGTGACAACTACCTCTGGAACGGGTTTCGGAGGAACAACAACTTTTGGAACGAGAATTATTGGCGGAGGAGCCACATTGTATGTCCGCGGCTGGTATATGCGACCACTCCGGGTCATCTTGCTCCCACTGGCAATATTAGCTACATTTGCTAGCTTCCTTTCTTTGAAGATTTCTTCGCACCATGAATGGTCCTGCTTCGGTGTTACAGCCCTTGGGTGAGGTTTGGATTCTCCCCTTGGTTCAAACCTGGCTTGTCCCCTCCCAAATATCGGGGGTGCATCATCGCGGAATACCGGCCGGACGTTCTTGTAGTTGTTGTTGTTGTTACTATTTCTGAACACAACTCTTTTGTTGGGCTCTTCTGGCATGTTAAACACAGGTTCAATGACTGCCACATCTTCCCCTTTCTTCCTGCGAGCAATTTCTATCATCCCTTGTTCGATCATTGCTCGAATGTATTTTTTCACAGCGTCACAACCCTCTGGGTTCAGCATGCATTGTTCGTAGTCTTCATGAGATGTCTTAAGCGCCCATGCCTGAGCAAGGCGTTTGTGTAGGTCCGCCAATGGCACCTTGATCTCATCGATAGTGGTGATTGTCTTATCCTCTGACCCTTCACCTTCTTCAGTAATGGCATTGACTCCACCATGATTTGGCAGAGGGTTGTTCTTTACGTTTGGATGATTATCTTCAAAGGACAAAATTCTTTTTTCAATTAATTCACGAACGAGGTGCTGAAGTGCGAAGCAACCTTCAAGATCATGGCCTGGAGCATTCTCATGAAATAGACAACGGGCATTGGCATTGTAGTACAACGGAAGTGGATTAGGTGGAGCACCCAATTTCCTTGTATTTACTAAACCTCTTTCTATCAATATGGGGAACAGATCGGTGTAGCTCATCGGAATAGGCTGTATTTTGGGTCGATTCGCCTGATAATTCTCCCTTGGAGCCCTGTTTTGAGGCTGTTGACCCTGCGGCTGATGATATTATTATTGATTATTGGAGTGATATTGTTGCTGATTTCCAGAATGATACTGGTGTTGATTGCTGGATGCCCCAGGCTGAGGACCCTGCTGTGATGATGGTTGAAAAACTGGAGTCACAGCAGCTATATACGATTATGGATGGTACTGCTGGCGATGGCTCCTGTAACAGCCCAAATTTCATTAAATAATTAATTATAGTAATTAATTGATTTAGTGGGATTTTATTAATGTTGGAAATTAATTTTATTAATTGGGATTAATAGAGAATTGAGAAGGAAATTGGAAGGAAGGAAAATGAAGGAAATATATATAAGAGAGAAAGAAAAGAAAAGAAAGTTAGAAAACATTTGGAAAGAAAGAGGAAAGAAGAAGAAAGGAGAGAAAGAGAAGAGAAGAAGAGGAAAAGTGGAAATCATCAAGAACCAACATCAAAGCTCCGATTAATCGAGGTAAGGGTGAGAAATGTTTCTATTTGATCATGGTATGATGTTATGTATGTTGGGTTAGGGTTTTAGTAGAGTTTCCATCACTTTCTATTTAGGGCAAAATGTTGGATAATCGGTAGATTGAGGATTTAATCGGTTGAAACTGAGCAATAATGCCGTAGAGTAGTCGGGTAACATGTATTGATGTTGTTTGTACTGATTTGGATGTGTAAGAGAGGGTTGATGATGGATTGGTGAAGGAGGAACAGAATGGGGTTCTGTTCTGCGCAGGTTCGCTGGCTCTCGCCAGGCGAGCAAAGGCGAAGCTTCGCCAGGCGAAGCTTAGCGAATGTTGGCGAATAATTATAATTAAGTCCCAGTAGACTTCGCTGGTGGGTTCGCCAGGCGAATTTGAGTAGCGAGGGTTCGCCCAGCGAAGGTGCTGGCGAATGGTGGCGAATGAAGTCAGTAGCTACTGACTTGGGCTCGCTGGGGAGTTTCGCCAGGCGAAGCCTAGCGAGTGTTCGCTGAGAGAGTTCGCCAGGCGAAGGCCAGGCGAAGGTTCGCTGCGAGGGTTCGCCAGGCGAATGAAGGCGAATGTGGCAGTATATTTTCTTTGCTGTGTTATCCAAATGGGGATTGTTTGGTTGATTCGTATATGTTTATACTTCTATGTTATGAATGAGTATGTGAACTATTATGATAACATTTGCTGTGGGTAGCCTTCGGGCGTGAATCCTAGAGTTGTGATATGAATGATTAATTGTAATCAGTTAAAATACATGAGAACATAATGATGATTATGTGTGTATTAATTGATGAGTTGTGAATGTTTGATTGTTGTGTACAATTATGTAATGAGTATGCATGAGAACATTTTGAATATGTGTGCGTATCTTATAATTGTATGATTGGTATTGCGATGTGAATACCTTGATTGTTGTGATAATTAGAGATACATGGGAATACAATGAGGAATGTATGTGTATCGTCTAATGAATTGTGAGTGCATATATGTATGCGATTGTTGTGTGAATGCATGGGAACATATGTGATATGTGTGCATTGTTGTTAAATATGATGATGTGTGAAATGAATACATTGATAAATGTTGATATATGTTGTATGTGCAATCATGATGAAATTCTCGAAGGGGTGAATTATTCGAATGCATGGGATTAAGACGCGGGAACGGTCTTAAGTGCATTTATTGTGATTGGTTGATTGTACATGCATCATTCAGTCAAGAGGCAATGTCTGTTAGTTTCGTGGAAACTAGTGGCTTGTCCCAAACCTAGAAGGGTGGGTTTGAAGCCTAGGGGACGGGCTTGGATGTTATCGGTCTAGAAGGGTGGACCCGGTTTAAAGTAAAAACCGAAAAATGATAACGAGTTATCGGTCTAGAAGGGTGGACCCGGTTTAACGTAAAAACCGAGAAAAGATAACGAGAGTCGGTACCGCATTGCATGAGTTGCATTGGATATGTTGAGTCACATTGCATAATATTGTTGTGGTACATATGTGCTTGTGAATGATTGTGAAGTCAAGCATGAAGGGATGTGCTTGTGGTTATTCACAATGTTGATATATGTGAACGTGATATGATTATGATTGTGAGAATGAAGTGTGGTGAGAAATGTGAATATGTGTTATATGATACCTATATATACGTAATCTTATGCTTTGATTATTATGGTTATATTTCTCACCCTTCTGCTGTTTTATAATGCTCTATGAGGCATTGCAGATTAGGATGCTGGAGTCCTTTTGTGAAGATTAGTCTTCATTCTTTTGAGTCTGCTGCTCTGATATGTAACACCGGGTAGTTAGACTAGTATAGTCATTCTTTTGTGATACATTGCGATGTATCAGCTGATGTGGTTTTGTAATCTAACTGATATGATGTATTAATATGGATGACTTATGTGCATTTGAATTAATATTTTGGAACTGCTTAAATGATTTGATCTTCCGCTTACTTTTGAAAATGTTACATATTTTATAGAGCAAAATGTTAAAGTGTTTTATTGGTGAAGTTGTGACATTCTTCTTTTATACCTTATTCTAAAACTTTTACTCTGATGAATTTGTATATGCTTAAATGTTTTATATGCATTTATTTGGGGTATAGAAGAGGGTGTTACAATAGTGGTATCAGAGCAGGTCGGTCCGTCCGGCCAAGTTGTTAGAGTGTTTTTCCCTGTGTGTTATTGATATGCGTGTGATGCATTATCAATATTGGTTGTTCTTACGTGGTTCTGTTGTTGGAATTAGTAAGATGGTTGCAGGGAGGAATGACGAAGCAATTGCAGAGGCATTGACGAGATTGGCGGAGGCAATTGGGCAGAATCCTCCGGCCAATGTGAATGTGAGGGATCATGCTGATGATGGATTCCGTGCTTTGGGGAAATTCCAAAAGAATAACCCTCCGGTCTTCAAGGGAACTCATGAACCGGACAAGGCACAAATTTGGTTGAGAGCTGTGGAAAAGATTTTTCGAGTTATGAATTGCTCGGATGCACAGAAGGTGCAGTTTGGGACTCATATGCTCGAAGAAGAAGCTGAAGATTGGTGGGGTAATACTCGCCAAAGATTTGAGGAAGATGATATTGTGATTACGTGGGATTTGTTTAGAGAAACCTTTCTGGAGAAGTATTTTCCAGAGGATGTGCGGGGGAAGAAAGAGATCGAATTTCTTGAGTTGAAGCAAGGTAATTCGACGGTTGCTGAGTATGCGGCGAAATTTGAGGAGTTGATCAAATTTTGTCCTCACTATAATACTGGTAATGCTGAGAGGTCTAAGTGCCTCAAGTTTGTAAACGGTTTGAGACCCGAGATTAGACAAGCTATTGGATACCAGGAAATCAGGCGGTTTTCTGAGTTGGTTAACAAGAGCAGAATTTATGATGAAGACAGTAGGGCTAGGTCTAGCCACTACAAGAGCCTAAGTGATAAGAAAGGAAAAGGTCAATTCAGAGGAAAACCTTATGTGACTCCTGCGGACAAAGGGAAGCAGAGAATGGGTTATGGCAAGAGGCCAAGTGGGGGAGTTTCTACTCCGGTGAGATGTTATAGGTGCGGTGAAGCGGGACATCGTGCTCCCGAATGCAAAAGTGTTGAGAAGGCGTGTTTTAAGTGTGGCAAGCCAGGCCACAAGGCGCTTGAGTGCAGAAGCGGTACGGGTGTTACTTGCTATAACTGTGGTGAGCAAGGACACATTAGTACGAAATGTGATAAGCCGAAGAAGAATCAAGGGAGCGGGAAAGTGTTCGCTCTTTCTGGATCTGAGACTGCTAGCGACGATCGATTGATCTGAGGTACGTGTTTTATTAATGGTATACCTTTGATCGCTATAATTGATACCGGAGCTACGCATTCTTTTATTTCTTTGGATTGTGTTAGAAGGTTGAATCTTGAGTTGTCTGTGATTGGTGGCGGTATGGTTATTGATACTCCTGCTATGGGTTCGGTAACTACACCGTATGTTTGCTTGAATTGCCCGTTGAGTATTTTCGGTAGAGATTTTGGGATTGATTTAGTGTGTCTTCATTTAGATCAACTGGATGTCATTCTTGGAATGAATTGGTTAAAATTCAATCGTGTGTATATTAACTGTTTTGACAAAACGGTTATTTTTCCCGATTCGGATGTTGAAAGAGATTTGTTTATGACGAAGAAACAAGTGAAAGAATCGGTGCAAGATGCGGCTAAGGTATTTATGCTTATGGCAACTTTGAGGACTGGTGAGAGTGAAGAGATTGATGGTTTGCCCATTGTTAGAGATTTTCTGGAAGTATTCCCTGATGAGATAAAGGATTTACCGCCGGAGCGAGAAGTAGAGTTTTCGATAGATTTGATTCCTGGAACTAGTCCGATATCGATGGCTCCATATCGTATGTCGGCCTCGGAGTTAAAAGAGTTGAAGATTCAACTTGAGGATTTGCTTGAAAAGAGGTTTATTCGTCCGAGCGTGTCACCGTGGGGTGCACCGGTCTTGTTGGTTAAGAAGAAAGAGGGTTCTATGAGGCTCTGTGTGGATTACAGACAGTTGAACAAGGTGACTATTAAGAATAAGTATCCACTTCCAAGGATTGATGATCTGATGGATCAGTTGGTTGGTGCGAGCGTGTTCAGCAAAATTGATTTGAGATCTGGGTATCATCAGATCCGTGTGAAAGCTGAGGATATTCAGAAGACGGCCTTTCGGACGAGGTATGGACACTATGAGTATTCCGTGATGCCATTTGGTGTGACTAATGCACCAGGTGTATTTATGGAGTACATGAATAGGATTTTCCATCCTTATTTGGATAAGTTTGTGGTGGTGTTTATTGACGACATCTTGGTTTATTCGAAGAGCGAAGGAGAGCATGCCGAGCATCTGAAGATTGTGTTAACTGTGTTGAGAGAGAAGCAATTGTTTGCGAAGCTTTCTAAGTGTGAATTTTGGTTGAAGGAAGTTAGTTTCCTTGGTCATGTGATTTCTAGTAGTGGTGTTGCGGTTGATCCGTCGAAGGTTGAAGCGGTGTCGCAATGGGAGACTCCGAAGTCAGTTTTTGAGATCAGAAGTTTTCTTGGTTTAGCCGGTTATTATCGGAAGTTTATTGAGGGATTTGCTAAGTTATCGTTGCCATTGACGCAGTTGACTAGGAAAGGTCAAGCCTTTGTTTGGGACGCCAAGTGTGAAGCGAGTTTTCAAGAACTTAAGCGAAGGTTGACGACAGCTCCTGTTTTGATTCTGCCAAATCCAGAAGAACCATTCGTTGTGTATTGTGATGCTTCTTTGATGGGTTTAGGAGGTGTGTTGATGCAGAATAACCAAGTTGTGGCTTATGCTTCGAGGCAACTCAAAGTGCATGAGAAGAATTATCCGACGCATGACTTAGAGTTGGCCGCCGTTGTGTTCGTGTTGAAGCTTTGGAGGCATTATTTGTTTGGTGCGAGGTTTGAAGTGTTTAGTGACCACAAGAGTTTGAGGTATCTTTTTGATCAAAAGGAATTGAATGCGAGACAAATAAGATGGCTTGAACTTTTGAAGGATTTTGATTTTGGCTTGAACTACCATCCGGGTAAAGCGAATGTAGTAGCGGATGCATTGAGTCGGAAATCATTGCATATGTCGGCGTTGATGGTGAAAGAGTTAGAATTGGTTGAGCAATTTCGGGATTTGAGTTTGGTATGTGAGAGAACTCCTTTTGGATTTAATTTGGGTATGTTAAAGCTTACAAGTGGTGTTTTGGACGAAATTCGAGAAGGACAGAAATCGGATTTGAGCCTAGTTGATCGGTTGACTTTAATCAACCAAGGCCAAGGTGGTGATTTTTGGATTGATGAGAATGGTATTATGAGATGTCGGGATCGAGTTTGTGTTCCGAACATGGTTGAGCTTAAGAAGAACATCCTTGAGGAAGGACATCGTAGCGGATTGAGTATTCATCCGGGTGCTACTAAGATGTATCAGGATTTGAGGAAAGTATTTTGGTGGCCTAGTATGAAGAAGGATATTGCGGAATTTGTGTA
This sequence comes from Lathyrus sativus, assembly GCA_963859935.3. Classification (NCBI taxonomy): domain Eukaryota; kingdom Viridiplantae; phylum Streptophyta; class Magnoliopsida; order Fabales; family Fabaceae; genus Lathyrus; species Lathyrus sativus. The sequence continues at coordinate 188,315,689 of OZ012737.1, forward strand.
TTCTTGTTTGACTTGCCAGAAGTCGAAGATTGAGCATCAGAAGCCATCGGGTTTGATGAAGCCGTTGTTTATTCCTGAGTGGAAATGGGATAGTATCTCCATGGATTTTGTATCGGGTTTGCCGAGGACGCCGAGTAATTTTGAGGCTGTTTGGGTTATCGTGGATAGGTTGACTAAATCTGCTCATTTTATTCCTATGCGTATGGATTACCCTTTGGAGAAGTTGGCTAAGTTGTATATTGAGAGGATTGTGTGTCTGCATGGTATTTCGTTAAGTATTGTTTCGGATAGAGATCCGCGGTTTACTTCGAGATTTTGGGAGAGCCTGCAGAGTGCTTTGGGTACTAAGTTGCGTTTGAGTTCAGCGTATCATCCTCAGACTGATGGTCAGACGGAGAGGACGATTCAGTCGCTTGAAGATCTTTTGAGAGCTTGTGTATTGGAAAAAGGAGGAGCTTGGGATAGCTACTTGCCTTTGATTGAGTTTACCTACAACAACAGTTTCCATTCGAGTATTGGTATGGCACCATTTGAGGCGTTGTATGGTAGACGGTGTAGGACACCATTGTGTTGGTTCGAGTCCGGAGAAAGTTCTGTTGTTGGACCCGAGTTAGTTCAACAGACTACTGATAAGATCAAGATGATTCAAGAGAAGATGAGAGTTGCTCAAAGTCGTCAGAAGAGTTATTATGACAAGAGGAGGAAGGCACTTGAATTTCAAGAGGGAGATCATGTGTTTCTTCGAGTCACTCCGATGACAGGTGTTGGTAGGGCACTGAAGTCGCGCAAGTTGTCGCCGCGTTTCATTGGTCCTTATCAGATTTTGCAAAGGATAGGAGAAGTGGCCTATCGTGTGGCTTTACCACCGTCGCTTGCTAATCTTCACGACGTATTCCATGTATCTCAGTTGAGGAAATACATTGCGGATCCGTCTCATGTAGTCCAGATAGATGATGTGCAGGTGAGAGATAACCTGACTGTTGAGGCATCACCTATGCGGATAGAGGATCGGAAATTGAAGCAGCTTCGAGGTAAAGAGATTGCTTTAGTGAAGGTCGCTTGGGGAGGACCGGCTGGTGGAAATGTTACGTGGGAGCTTGAGAGCCAGATGAAGGAGTCTTATCCAGAACTGTTTGAACCAGGTAACATTTTCGAGGACGAAAATTCCTAAAGTGGGGGAGGGTTGTAACAGCCCAAATTTCATTAAATAATTAATTATAGTAATTAATTGATTTAGTGGGATTTTATTAATGTTGGAAATTAATTTTATTAATTAGGATTAATAGAGAATTGAGAAGGAAATTGGAAGGAAGGAAAATGAAGGAAATATATATAAGAGAGAAAGAAAAGAAAAGAAAGTTAGAAAACATTTGGAAAGAAAGAGGAAAGAAGAAGAAAGGAGAGAAAGAGAAGAGAAGAAGAGGAAAAGTGGAAATCATCAAGAACCAACATCAAAGCTCCGATTAATCGAGGTAAGGGTGAGAAATGTTTCTATTTGATCATGGTATGATGTTATGTATGTTGGGTTAGGGTTTTAGTAGAGTTTCCATCACTTTCTATTTAGGGCAAAATGTTGGATAATCGGTAGATTGAGGATTTAATCGGTTGAAACTGAGCAATAATGCCGTAGAGTAGTCGGGTAACATGTATTGATGTTGTTTGTACTGATTTGGATGTGTAAGAGAGGGTTGATGATGGATTGGTGAAGGAGGAACAGAATGGGGTTCTGTTCTGCGCAGGTTCGCTGGCTCTCGCCAGGCGAGCAAAGGCGAAGCTTCGCCAGGCGAAGCTTAGCGAATGTTGGCGAATAATTATAATTAAGTCCCAGTAGACTTCGCTGGTGGGTTCGCCAGGCGAAGTTGAGTAGCGAGGGTTCGCCCAGCGAAGGTGCTGGCGAATGGTGGCGAATGAAGTCAGTAGCTACTGACTTGGGCTCGCTGGGGAGTTTCGCCAGGCGAAGCCTAGCGAGTGTTCGCTGAGAGAGTTCGCCAGGCGAAGGCCAGGCGAAGGTTCGCTGCGAGGGTTCGCCAGGCGAATGAAGGCGAATGTGGCAGTATATTTTCTTTGCTGTGTTATCCAAATGGGGATTGTTTGGTTGATTCGTATATGTTTATACTTCTATGTTATGAATGAGTATGTGAACTATTATGATAACATTTGCTGTGGGTAGCCTTCGGGCGTGAATCCTAGAGTTGTGATATGAATGATTAATTGTAATCAGTTAAAATACATGAGAACATAATGATGATTATGTGTGTATTAATTGATGAGTTGTGAATGTTTGATTGTTGTGTACAATTATGTAATGAGTATGCATGAGAACATTTTGAATATGTGTGCGTATCTTATAATTGTATGATTGGTATTGCGATGTGAATACCTTGATTGTTGTGATAATTAGAGATACATGGGAATACAATGAGGAATGTATGTGTATCGTCTAATGAATTGTGAGTGCATATATGTATGCGATTGTTGTGTGAATGCATGGGAACATATGTGATATGTGTGCATTGTTGTTAAATATGATGATGTGTGAAATGAATACATTGATAAATGTTGATATATGTTGTATGTGCAATCATGATGAAATTCTCGAAGGGGTGAATTATTCGAATGCATGGGATTAAGACGCGGGAACGGTCTTAAGTGCATTTATTGTGATTGGTTGATTGTACATGCATCATTCAGTCAAGAGGCAATGTCTGTTAGTTTCGTGGAAACTAGTGGCTTGTCCCAAACCTAGAAGGGTGGGTTTGAAGCCTAGGGGACGGGCTTGGATGTTATCGGTCTAGAAGGGTGGACCCGGTTTAAAGTAAAAACCGAAAAATGATAACGAGTTATCGGTCTAGAAGGGTGGACCCGGTTTAACGTAAAAACCGAGAAAAGATAACGAGAGTCGGTACCGCATTGCATGAGTTGCATTGGATATGTTGAGTCACATTGCATAATATTGTTGTGGTACATATGTGCTTGTGAATGATTGTGAAGTCAAGCATGAAGGGATGTGCTTGTGGTTATTCACAATGTTGATATATGTGAACGTGATATGATTATGATTGTGAGAATGAAGTGTGGTGAGAAATGTGAATATGTGTTATATGATACCTATATATACGTAATCTTATGCTTTGATTATTATGGTTATATTTCTCACCCTTCTGCTGTTTTATAATGCTCTATGAGGCATTGCAGATTAGGATGCTGGAGTCCTTTTGTGAAGATTAGTCTTCATTCTTTTGAGTCTGCTGCTCTGATATGTAACACCGGGTAGTTAGACTAGTATAGTCATTCTTTTGTGATACATTGCGATGTATCAGCTGATGTGGTTTTGTAATCTAACTGATATGATGTATTAATCTGGATGACTTATGTGCATTTGAATTAATATTTTGGAACTGCTTAAATGATTTGATCTTCCGCTTACTTTTGAAAATGTTACATATTTTATAGAGCAAAATGTTAAAGTGTTTTATTGGTGAAGTTGTGACATTCTTCTTTTATACCTTACTCTAAAACTTTTACTCTGATGAATTTGTATATGCTTAAATGTTTTATATGCATTTATTTGGGGTATAGAAGAGGGTGTTACAGCTCCTGGAATTTTGTGCCTTCTTTCTGTATGTTATCGCACTTACATCCCCCTCTTTCTTTTTATGAAAACTGCTGACCGGCTTCTTTGTCGCACTGGAGCTTGAGTTAGTATTTGGGGTAGCCACTTTTCCACTCTTTAAACCAGCTTCCACTTTGACCCCCACTGCCACAATATCAGAGAAATTGGTTGTGACACTGCTGATTAGTCGTTCGTAGAATTCTGGCCGAACTGTGTCTACAAACCAGTCTGCCAATTCCTTTTCAGTAAGGGGCGGCTCCACTTGAGCTGCAGTTCCGCGCCATCTTTGCGCGTATTCCTTAAAGGTTTCAGTGCTCTTTTGCGTCATGCTGAGGAGCTGACGACGGTCTGGAGCTAAGTCCATGTTGTATTTGTACTGTTGAATAAAGGCATCTGAAAGGTCTTGGAAACCGTGGATTTTTGCTTGATCCAAGCTGAGATACCATTTAGCTGACGCTCCTTTAAGACTGTCTTGGAAACAGTGTACCAACAACTTGTTATTTTTAATATGCGGAGCCATCCGCCTGCAGTACATGACTAGGTGCACTTTGGGACAAGTAGTCCCCTCATATTTGTCGAATACTGGCATCTTAAATTTATGAGGAAATACCAAACCAGACACAAGACACAGGTCTTTGGCGTCAGACCCAAAAACATGGCTTCCTTCGATGGCTCTCATCCTCTTAGCCATAATGTCCATCTCTACCCTTAATTTTTCGTGCTTTTCATCCTCGGCTTCAGAACCGTTAGGTATGTCAAAGATTGGTTGTTGATTGTTGAAAACAGGTCGCACTGTAGTGGGTCCACCCGCCTGACTGAAAATAGAATTTCTGATTGTTGAATCAAACAGTGGGTTAAGACTTGAAGATTGCATATTGTTGAATGGTGGCACAAAATCCCGAGACATGCCATAGGGAAATTCTGTAGTGGTAACCGGAGCTATCGTGACATTGGCCGCTGCCGTGGCGACTTCGGAAATTACCGTAGACTGTGTGTCCATTTTTGCCTTGATTATATTGAGAACTTCCATAATATAGCTGACGTCACCCTTGATTCCTTCAATGTCGTTGTCCATCTGATCGAACCTCTGTTCATTATCTGCCATATTCTTTTGAGCTCTGGATCGAGTGTTGTATCTGTGAGTATTCAGCGTGACTCCTTCTCTCTTTTCTGAACAAGAACAAAGGATGAGTTGCAGAACCTAAATGCAAGACTAATGCAGGATGAAATGCGAATGCAAATGCAAATGCAGATGCATAAACCATTCAAGGAAAAACAAATTTATGTTTACAAACAAAAAGTTGAAACAACATGTAACGACATGCTTAAAAAGCATTTTTTCATTGATAGATGGAAGTTTATTACAATAGGCGGCTCTTGCTAAAAAGCAAGACCTTTCTTACAAGAAGTGAAAGTAAATGCAACATTAGGATTACAATCCTTTTAGGGAAAGCAGGGAAATGGTGAAACAACGATCATTCTAACAAGATGATCCTTCTCCTTCTTGGACTTCAACATGAGCTTGGTCCTGGCGGATGATTTCCCACAGGTCTTCGTTCTCTTGTTGCGCTTTGATCAAAGCGTATTTCAGCTCTTCCCTAGTCGTGGGGACCTCAGGTTCCATAGTTATCTCATAATCATGAGTATAGAACATGGTCAAGGCAATTTCTTTCGACCATAGCAAGTACCCTCTGGAAGTTAAACAACATGCATTCTCCATTGGAGTTATACCCAAGAGGTGAGGATCTCTTTGAGCGTATTGAGCACGGGCTTCTAGTTCAGGGTTGCGACCAGTTTCGCAGAAGCAGGGTCTCAACAAATCCAGTTCGGGCTCTGGCCCGGTGGGATACCCATATTGACGCCGGGCAAGAACAGGATTGTAGGTGATAACCCCCTTCGTCCCAACGAGAGGCACATTGGGGAACTCTCCATAACTAGGGATCATGACTAGATCACCAAGGCTGATTTCATACCATGTGATGTCATAGTGCCTGAGAGTGATGAGTTTAGAAATCCATGCGCTTTTGTTAGGAAGCCTCCAAAGGATATGAGTCCTGGGCAGATGAGAAGTAAACCACCGGTCAAGTAGTGCAAGGTAGCACGAGAACTGCCCTAGATCGTACAAGATGAAGCGGTGGATGACCACATAAGTATCAGCTAGTATCTCGTTTACCGGATTTTTGATGATAAAGAGACGGATCGCCTCCTCACTGATGAAGTCATAACGGCTTGGGAAGAGATACAACCCATATATTAGAAATGCCAGAATTGCTTCAAAGATTCCCAGATTTCTATTTTCATAATGATATTCGGCCATCTCCATTAGAGGTCCTGCCTCCATTCCGTACCATCCTCCTTTCACTTTCATTGGTGGTAAATCCTCTTGCTTGATATGTAGGGCTTTAGCCAAATCCCTCCTTTTCGGTTTTCCATAAGGAAGTGTGAAAGTCCATGGAATTTTTAAATAGTCGGTGTACTCCTCTATGGTTGGGAGTAGCTGAAAGTTTGGGAATATGAAGCAATGGTAGGTTGTAGAGTAAAACTCAACCAAAGCCTGCAGCATGGGCTCGTTGACCTGAGCACTTATTAGTGGTAGGAGGTCTCCATATTTGGCAATGAAAGCAGCGGGGTTTCTGACAAGTCTTGCCAACATCCTTAGACGGCCCAATCTCAAATCCGGGAACGGAAGCACGTCTCTTCTCACCATGTTGTTGTCTGCAAAAAGAAAAGTTTGAATTTCCTTGAATGGTTAGAAGAAATGCAAATGCAAATGCAAATGGTGTCATGGAACTCAGATATTTACGAACATCAGAAGTCGCCATTTCATTGATCAACAAAATAGGTTTACAAAATATTCTTTCCTCTTACAAGAGTTTTAAACTTAAACAACAGCTAGATGAATCCTAACAAGGTTCCCCTAGCAGCCTCAAGTTGAGCTTCTCGATCTTTCTTTCCATCTGAGCCTTCTCAAAAATGAGATTGTCCACAATTAACTTCCACGGAGTAGACTGGGGCTCATAAGTTTCTTCTTGTGCTTTCCTCTTCTTACAAGAGAGTACTTCTTCGTCTTTCAACTAGAGTTGCTTCTGGAGCTCCGCATTCTCTTCGACGACTACTTGATACTTGTGCTTCCAAGCTTCTTCAGTTTGTTGTGCTTTGACTAAAGTAATCTTCAACTTTTCTTCTTCAGACATGAAGACCAAAGGGCGTTCTTCCTTCAAAGCCATAGGTTGTTGCTTAGGATAAGGCATCCTTAGTCTGATGGCTCTCTTTCGAACCCATTGAAGGTAAGGTTCTAAAGAGACACAGTTGAGTCTTCCAAGATCCTTTTTCCCTTTCTTGTGTAGATGCTTCCAAGCCTCTAGAATCTTTCCTTTTAGTCCTTGACTATCTTTTTCTTCTTTGAAGAAAATGTTTTCCACTTGAACACTATTGGGCTTATCCTTTAGAGGGTATCCCAATTGTCGGTGGGCGAGGATTGGATTATAATTGATTCCTCCATTAGCACTGAGAAGAGGTACATTGCCAAAATCCCCACAATTGTCGATGATAATTGTCCCATCATAGTCACAATTATACCAATCAATATCGGAGTGGGTGAGAGCCATGATCTTTTGCGACCACCATCCTTTCTTTGGATCCCAAAAAGCGTTAGCTTTGGGTAAGTGTGAAGTGAACAATTTGTATAACAAAGGAGCGCAACAAGTGATCATTCCTCCATTGTGAAAGTTCCTCTGATGAACAGAATGATATGTCTCGGCTAACAAGGTAGGCACAGGATTCTTCTTCAAGAAAATTTTAATGGCATTGAGGTCCACAAAATTCTCAAAGCTAGGGAACAAAAAGATGCCATAGATGAGTAAGGCAAGGATAGCCTCGAATGCATCCATGCTTAAATGATCCGCATAATACTGAGCTTTCCCAACCAAGAACTCTGCTTTTAGCCCAAAAACTCCCCCTTTTGTAATCAGATTCTTCTTAATATCAACCAATCCCAAACGTGTGACCTTGGCAATATCTTGTTCTTTAGGGTCCTCCTCCATGATCGGAAAAGGAGACTTTTCAATAATGGGCAATCCAACCAACTGGGAATACTCTTCTAGTGTGGGCACTAGCTGATAATCGGGAAATGTGAAATAGTGGTAGAGCGGATCATAAAACTGGAGAAGAGTAGAAAGGAGTCCACCATCCATCTTTATCTTCAAGAGTAACAACGGCTTCCCATACCTGCTTTGAAATTCTTCTGGATCTGTCACTAAGGTGCTCAACCTTCTCAAATCATCTAGGTTAAAACCCTTGTAAGTGTACTTCAAAGTTTTCTTTCTTTCACTGTTCATAACGACCTCTGATGTTTACAAACAAAAAAGTTTGAGTTCCATGAAACCATATGATGATATGATGTTATGAATGCAAAATGCACAAACACAGGCAAATGCATATGCACACAACACAAGCTTAGGTTTAAGGACGAGCGTGGATTCAAGGTCTACCCATCCCCAAGGATTTGTACTATGGATTGATTGTACCTGCCGAACAGGTTCTACAGAGTTCCCAGAGTCATCAACCCATCTTTCGGATATTATCAATTTCCCAAATCACTTGGTAATCGATAATATTCTCAAACGAATCTCGTTTGAGTGTAGTATCGCGTATCAACTATTTCGGAAATACTTCCTTATAGTCATCGCACTACGTCCTAATAAGGCCAAAGTCGGGTAAAATGTATTCTAAAAGTCCACAGTGTCATGGGCTCCTTCCTTGAAAGTAGTATTGTTTTCACAAATACTCGATCAACAACACTAAACTTTCAAGAGGGCCTACACTGAGCGGTGGTTTCTCAAGTTAGCTTGGTCGGGAATCAACTCCCTATAAGCCTTCTTGAATATACCACCATCCTATCATAAATGCACTCGAGTCCGGGTATAGGACCATCTCACCCCTCAAAGTACCCAATATCCAACAATTAAACAAATATATTGACAAATATACATGTTAAGAAAATATTTACAAATATAGCATGCAATTTAAACAAATTAGGCTAAACCCTCAAGTTAAGTAAACTCCCCAGTGAAGTCGTCATTTCTGTTGCGGTGAGAATCGTGATATCAAGCTATTGATTAACTTGAATCTTTAATTCTTAAATTCACAACCGGACTTTAATTTATCCAAAGGAAGTGTCTAAAGAGAGAAAAAACCTTTTGCGCGATGTAACAACAACGCTAAGAGATTCAGGGATCGGGGGTTGGTTATGCCTAGGGTAGGTATTTCACATCCTAAACATCTGTAGTACTCTACAGGAACCTTTTGTTTGTTTGCATGCTAAGTTTGGTAAATGTTTGCTAAGGTTTGGGATTGGGTAAAGGGTGTAGGTTAAAACCTAAATATAGTTTCTAAGTTTGCTCGCAAAGACGTCGCGTCCTCTGCCTACGTATCCTAACTAGGATAGAATCAGAGCAATCGTAGTTCACCTCACCAGGGTTGAAGAACACTTGATTATGATCAAGGTTCAAAGGGGAACAAACATAAAAATGTTTGTATAGAGTTTAACAAAACTCTCTAGATCTATGTTGTAACACTCAAGAGGGGAGTAAGTAATCATTATTATGATTCTTCCATAGAGTTTACAAACTCTATCCTAGGGTTCTAGTTGAAGAACACTCCTAGTGTAGGTAAGGCTTTCTAGACTTTAAGCAAAGTCTAATGGCTCATATGTTCTAACTTAACTAAGCTAGGGTTTAAGATGACTTCACAAAGTCAATGGAGGGTAATGAACTATCCAATGACACAAGGGTCAATGGAGAGGATTTTCCTTTGGAAGGAGAAATATGAGGCAACATGGATGAAAACTAAAAAGTTCCATCACTTGGGGAAGAAATACTTAACAAAGCAAATAATCATTCACACATGATGAATATAAGAGACATGGTTACAACCAAGAATAAACAAGCATATTACAATACACAAGTACTTCAAATAAGATGAATGGTTACAATCCAAAGCATGCAAGTATATTACAATAGGCAAGCAAAGATGAATTCTTACAAGACTTAAAGAAAAGGTAAAGACCTAGGCATATCTTGACAAAGATGAAGGTATATCTTGACAAAGATGAAAGCATATCTTAACAAAGGTATATTTTGACAAAGATTGAAGGTATATCTTAACAAAGGTATATTTTGACAAAGATTGAAGGTAACAACCATGTAAGATAAGTTACAACTTGAAGGTAAACATGCCATAACTTAAGGTGCATCAAAGGTAACAACAATATGTATTGATGACAATCAAATATAAGCAAGCATGTCATAACAATTTAAACTCAAATTTAAGAGGAAAATAATATGAGATCATGGTGACAACCAAGGGAGAACAAGCCCTAACATGTTAACTAACATATGGGAAATAATCACAAGCAAAATCTTACAAGACAAATCAAGCGTGGTTTAAAGGAATTTGACAATATGCGAGATAACGATCTTAACAAAGAACCAAAATTTCACATAGACAAAAGGTATAATAATTATGAACAATTAGGAATATTTTGCATCACTTGAAATTATACATTAAATTAAACATGTTGCAAAAAGAATGAGTTAAAAAAGATGAAGGATGAACAAGTTATTATTTTTTGGAAGTTTGAAGTTTTTTATGAAAATAAAATCACACAAACACATAAAAAGTGGCATGGGTGGGGATTGAACCCATGCCCTTGTGTTTACAAACACAACAAACAAACCAACAAGCCACAAGGCACGCGCGCATTAAGAAATAGAAAGAATGAAGAAAATAAATTCAATTACAATTGGAAAATAAAATACCAAAAAGGGTTGATCCCAAGGATCAAACCCAGAACTGGCAAGTGAAAGAGGTACTTAAGGCGCATGCTTCTACCACTGGGGTGGCTATACATCCGTTGATTATGCCACCCCTAAAAATATATAACCCTCACAAGGCAAACATTTCTGGGCCAAAATCAAAGCAAACATGGTGGAAACGGATTGGTTCATAACTCTATCAAATCAGCACCAAATTCAACAAAATTTGATTCTAACTTGTGTGAAATTTAATGAAGAACAAGGTGGTGTCGATGGATTCTTGAAATAATGCCTTGAAATTGAAACACGATAGAAGATGCATAATGATAACATGAGTTGCATTTTGAAAACTACTACCAAATCTGTGTTCATATTCATGTAAATGGCACTGCATACAAATCATATATGTCATAACAAAAGTGTGGCACACTTAAGGCTCAAGCAAAGATCAACAAAAATGGAATTGGCACATGAATTGCAAATAATGACATGAAAGTAAGGGCAAGCTGTCAAGGCAGCACATTGGCAAATGAAAATATTCAGTTTGTACACATTGTCTATGAGTCCTAATCATGTTAATGATGAAAACAAATCAATCCAAATGCTCAACCAGAAACAAGAGGATAGCATGGCAAGATTACACACCAAAGCACAACTGTTATGCCAAGTAAAGTTAGAAATGAAAGATGCCAATTTGAAAATCAAAATCAAGGAAGGAGCATAATCTGTTTGAATCAACCCCACACACAATCTTCAATCATAGTATAAAGTGTGTCTATGCTTTAAAATTAGCTTCAAACATCATAGAAATGAAATTCATCTATTAACTGCTCACTTAACACATAAAAATGCAACATTTGAAACCAAACAAGATTGGAACAACTTTGAGATTCAAGGGATACCACATACAACTCTCAAATATGATCATAAATGAGCCTAGCACTTAAGGTTATCATGAAATGCACATAACAAGAAAATTGATATCAAGTTGCAATTTGTACCAAACATGGTAGTAAGCTGTCATGACAAAGAAATAAGGCATACACAAAGCTCTTGATTCATGCACATACAAGTCCTAAATACTATTATAAGTCTAATGTTTCATGATCTGACCTAAAATAAATCAAGCAAAACAAAGTGAAGTGTGTGGCAGTTGGTTTCAAAACAGTGTGACAGCAAAATGGTACAAACATGGTCTAGCTGTGAATAAGGGGTCTTATGTTAACAAACACAGCACGCACATATCATAAATGTAGAAGTGAATGAGGTACAACTCAGGAAATAAGCATATTGCAAGTAGGAAAGAATTTGGCATATTCATGGCAAATTTTAGTGTGGAAGTGCAGTTGGAGGTGAAATGGTGAAAAAGGTAAGAACATATCAAACAAACAATGTGCACACATCATTATCATGAGGGTAGATGAGTTTCAACTCAAAAAATAAGCATATGATAGTTAGATCAAAAAATGGAATGTTATTGTAGGAAGTATGAAAAACTGTCTTGGCATAAACTTAGCACAGCATGGCATTTTGGCAAGCAAAGAATTTTTGTGATGAAACCCAAGTTATGCACATACCATAATGATGCTAACAGATGAGGACATGCCGTAGAAATAGATTAAAACAGTACCAAACAGAATATGACATTTGAATCTTATGAATATGCACAGAACCAATCTCAATTATGCAGCAGGTAAATTCAAGGCAGTTGGGATGATTTGGTAGCACATACAAGTTTCAGATAAGTATAACAATGATTCTATGCACATAGATAAAGTAGAAATCAATTTGAAACAAAATATGGTAGGTCGGTGGTATCAATGAGGTTTTGAAATGCAAGTGAAGAATAACAAAACAGTTTTGAGCACATAATGGAGATTTGAGCATATAGGTACATCATACATCTTAAAAAAATATTAAAAAATGATTCTACAATCTTAAAATCAAACAAAATTGCTCCAAACCAGAACTGGCATGTTAATCCAAATTTGACAGCAAAACAAACAAAGAATTCACAGCAGGCCTTAATGGCTAAGTTTCATGTTTATCATATTCAGCCAATTCAAACAGGCAAGTAAGATCATATAAACATTAACTAATGATTTAGAACATTTGAGATACAATCATGGCAAGCACAAACAGTCCAAGGGTAATGGTGGAGTAGAATGACACAAAAATAGCATAAGTGTGAAACAAGTGCCACAATAGATTCAAACATGATCTAGGGCAGGGGGATCTCATGAAATAACTTACAAGTCATTCAAATCTCACTAATGAACCAAGGCTAAAGTATCTAGGGCAAACACATCAACATTTCCATGTTGGATTCTAAAAAAAACACCACATAACCAAAATCTTCAAAGTTAAGTCAAACATGATATCTCAGTGCAATACTTGTAACACATCATCAACATGTCATTTACAAATGAAAATACATTAAAAAACAAGTAACATAGCTATAAAACCTAAGTTCTTGATTAAGGACTAGTATGGGACAACAATGGTTATTTCTTACAACAAGCATCTCAAAATGATAAAACATGAAAATTTGTGATCAATAAGGAGTTTGAACATCACATACCTCTTATAAACAAGTCTTGAGCAAGATAAAAAGCTGAGAAACCCAGAGATCCTCTTCTTTGGCAAGGATTTGAAGCTTGCTTCCTCTTGAAGCAATAAACCACTTTTCAAGACAGTTAGAGCTATGTACCTCCCAGGTGGTTTTTGTGAGTTTGGACAGTTGAGATATGATGTATATGAGGTGTTGATAATGTTGGAATGATATGAAATTCCTCAAGTGAAAATTTGGCTTTCAAAGTGCAAGAAAGTCAAACTACTTAAGGTGTGAAGGTTGACTTTTGGGAAAATAAGGTTTTTGAGTGGTTTGAATGTATGGACACCTTCTACACAATGTTTATGGATTGTGTAGATGGTTTTGAGTGACATAGAAATGGTAGAACTGAGCTTGAGCAGAGTTTTGCTCAAGACAACTTTTTAGTGAAAAATGGAAGTTTTGAAAAATGAGATTCTTGAGGAAATGAAAGAGAATTGAGAGCTATTGTTTCTCTTGGTTTTGGAGATTGCTCCGGTGTATCTAACATCAATGAGGATGCCTCTTATTTATAGTGGAAACAAGAGTGAGGGCAGCTTTGTATTTTACCACTTTTGGAGGGAGTTTCATGAGGTTTTCAAATGAATCTTGCCAAGATCTCTTCGTATCAGTTCCATGGCCCAAAGAAGATCAGAAAATTAAATGGAATGATGGACATGAAGTGACTGAGGTGAGCTTAGAGTGTAGAGTGAGCAGCTGCAACAGTTCTTGGAGGAAAAGTTTCTCTTTCCTCTTACACATTTGAATATTTTAATATACAATGCTTGCAACTTGCCTCTCTCTCTTCAAATCTCTCATTTCTCTACATTTTCCTTCCTCCACACATCTAATTATCAGATTGAATCATGATCCAAGGGTTGAGGATATCTCAAATTGTGAAAATCTAAATTTTGAGAAGTCTTGACATAGTGGTTTCAAGTGTTGACAGCCCTAACTTCCATGGTTCATAACTCCCTGCTCACACATGCTATTGAGGAGGTCTACCACAATTTAGAAAGCCCTTAAGTAGATCTATAACTTTCATGTTTTGGATATTTCCATATTCTAGATGGAACTAGGTTAAAAAACCCTTCCAAGTTGCTGAAAAAATCACTTAAAAAGGCTAAATAACTTAGAATTTTTCTGAGTTATTTCCCTTCTTAAAATGAATCTTGTCATAACTCCAAATCTATGCATTTTTTATCATGATCCACTTTGAGACTTTTGTAGGACTTATCAAGAGCTTTCCAATGAGCGTTGAACCACTTCATTTGGATGTGTGGTTGAGGAGTTATGGTCTTGCCCCTTTTGAAACCCTAATTCTTGATTTTTGCAATTACTTCTTAACCCTTGATCCAATGGTCATAAAATTTTATGGGGAGGTGTAATATGACATAAGGAAAATTTTTGATTCACATCTTGAAGTCAAATTCCTTATTGTTGAAGAGTTGACTTTTCGGTCAACCGTTCGATCAATCGGTGACTACCGAGTCGACTGTTGGTGCTCCGGGTATTCTGAGGACTTGAAACTCTTTGGATAGACTTTACTAAGCCATAGGAGCTTAATGGACCTTGATCCCACCATTGAAACACTCTTTAAACCAAAAGTCAAACTACAGTTGACTTTTCCTGATCGAAAACCCTAATCGGGTATCTTGAACTGCACTATTCGCAATTCCCGGGTGATCACCCCAAATTGAATTCATACTTGACCCAATTTTGTATTCTTGATCTTGTTTGAAGTTGAATCAATCCAAAACATTGATTAGTCAAACCATTGAAGCCTCGATTTTGACGGTACGGAACCCTGATTCATTTGCATCTTGACAAAAGATAAACTTGAAGTGGGTTAAGGTTAGTTAATCAAATGAATATTGTAACGCCCCCATATTGCTTTTAGGATTACCGACTGACCCCACAAACCAACACGGGTCTTTTTCAGCATGCTTTATCCTCAATCACACGCTTTCCAGGAAACTTCCCAGAAGGTCACCCATCCCAGAATTGCTCCAAGTCAAGCACGCTTAACTGTGGAGTTCTTATGAACGGGCTACCAAAAAGAAGATGCATCTTGTTGGTATAGGTAGTACCAATTAATCCTTATAAGCCTTCATTCAACCATGTAGTCTCATACCTGCATAGCCTCAGGATCCCTCTCATTCGGATGTGAATTCGGTTTTCCCCTAGAAGCTGCTAGGAGTGTCTCATTGTTATGCCTCATGACGCCGACAACCACTCCCTCGCCCACGGGTGTTACATGTAACCACCGTCCTCTTTCACCTCAGGTGTTACAAATATGATCTTAAAATGATGATGAGAATCTAAGGGGTCAAAATTTGGGGTGCAACAGCGAGGTTCGGATCTTCTTTGGAGATTACCTCGAGTGTCGAATCTGGGCCTTTCCTTATTTTGTTTCAACCTCCGTGTTCCTTCCAGTTTCTGTGCAGCCTTTTTGTCGAAAATGGCGCTGCATCGAGGGCATAGCATCACACTGGATCCTTTCTCCTGGAAACGGTGGAGGAAAGCAAGAATCGATTCTTCTTGCTCTGGGTAAGCTTCCCTAGTGAGTTCCTCCTAGTAGTTTGATTCGCTATCCCCTACAGCTTCATGTTGAGTGATCTCTACCATATTGATTTCGACCCCTTCGACCAGATTAAGCTTCCTCAAGCCTAGCTCCAAACCTTCAAAGGCCTGGTCCATTTTGATGAAGTGGTCAGCAGTTTCCTTTATCACTATTACCCAACCTAGATTGCCCTTGTCATTTGACCTTACATCCTTATCAACCTGGTCGAGGTCATCAACGACCATCTTCACACAATCCTCTTGTCTGAAACCCATGGTGACTTTTGCCATTACAGCCTCATCTATGAGATTATCATTAACCTCTACCATGTCGATTGAAAAATCGTAGCCATCAGTAGCTTCGACCATGTTGGCTTCCACTTGTTCTGTATAATGTTTATCCGCCATCTGCAAGGGGTATGTGTCGACCTTCATCTGGCTATTGGCCTTCTCACCAAATTTCAAACGTCCCTCCTGAATTGCATTTTGAACGAGATCCCTGAAAAGAAAACATTGAGACGTTTTATGACCCCAAAAATTATGGTATTTACAAAACCCTCTTTTCTTCCTTTGTTCTACAGACGACATTTTAGCACCAGGTGGCACTATCATTTGTCCGTCTTTTCACTCACAAATCGAAGATTTCATCACATTTTGTGATGTCAAAAGTATATGTTTTCTTTGGGAACCTATCATTCTTTTCAGATTCGACACAACTCTTCCCCTGTGGGGGAGCTAGTACTTTACAAGAGTAAGGTGGACCTTGTTTAAGTTCAGCAAGATCCACTTTGCTTTTGTCGAAGTATAAGGGATCATCGCACATCCCTTCGACATTCTCATTGAATTCGACAAAAGTTACCTTCTTATTTTTATTGAACTTAGCCTTTTCGTCTTTAAACCGTTCCAATTGTCGAACTCGATCACCCAGTTGGGCCATGTCCCTTAGATACTGGGTGTCCAACTTCTTCCTAATAGAATAGTCGAGACCTCCAGCGGCCATCTCGACCAACTCGTGTTCAGGGACCTGTGTGAAACACTTGGCCTTAAGTAATTGGAACCTATTAAGGTATTCTTCGATTGGCTCAGAAAACTTACGCTTCACACTAGCATGTTCTTTTAGGCTAATCTTGGTCTAGCCCATATAGAACTGTTCATGGAATAAACGCTCTAACTGGGTCCAATTGCACACCGTATTGGGGGGTAGCATTGTGAACCAAGTGAAGGCATTTTTAGTGAGAGAACTTGGGAAGTATTTTATTCTAAGGCTCTCATCATTTGCTATCTCTCCAGCCTCGATTAGATAACGGGCCACATGTTCGACAGTGGATTCCGTCGTATCTCCTGAGAACTTAGTAAATTTGGGAACTTTCGTTCTAGGAGGCAACTCCGCCTGAAGGATATAATCTACTATTGGAGAGGTGTAGTTTGGTCGGGTGAAACCAGTGTTCAACCCATTTCGAACCATAATTCTCTCAACCATGGCTGCTAAATTATTGTTAACACCCAAATTATTGCGTCGAACCTGCTGGACGACATTATCTGCGTCCTGGTTTTGATTCACCATAATTACTTCTGGGTCCCTTTTCCCTGGAACACGAACCCGCTCTCTCAACGGTTCGACCCTAGGTAGTTCGACTATGGGATGACCCATCCTTTCCTGGATTTCCACTGTTGGTTGATGTCCCAAGTCTTGTCGTGGAATGTTTGCTTCCGGGGCTTGATTCTTGGATAGGGGAGGTACCCCCATGAATTCAGCCAATTGTGTCAACTGTATTGCTAACTGTTGATTAGTATGAGTTGTGTTTTGGATAAATGGTTGAAAGATTTCCCCCATGGTTTGGGACAGAGTCTGAACCATTTGCAAGTTGCTTTCATCTATTTGCTATCTTAATCATGCAACAGAGGTATTGGTTAAGTTAGGGCCCTGTGTCGAATATCCTAGGCTTGAACCTTGGGGATTTCGATCGATGTTCACGCCAGATCCTGATCCTTGTAATGGCGAAGCCATTGTATGATCTGAGAATATGGGGGGGCGCATTTTGGAACCCTTGCATTACAATTGTGGGCATCCCATATGGGGGGTTTCTTGGTGACTGTGAAAACCCGAAAGGAGCAAACTGTCTAGAAGTCGAACTTCCTCCCAACAGTATGTGAGGATTCGACATCTGAGGCCCAATATATTCCAACACCGGTTGACTATAAGGTCTTATCATAGTCGACCCAGTCCCAAGTACTAAGGGTGTTGGTTCTGGCCTCACAAGATGCGATGTTTGTTCACCTTTTGACGGTATCGAAGGAGGGACTACGCCGTTCCCTATTCTTTCACTAGAACCGTCTCCTTGGGGGTTAGGATTGTTTGGCTGATTTGCATCTGTCGCCATATTCTTAATGTTTCATCTTATCAGTCTTTCTTCGTTTACAGCGGTAATTCTACCACTTCTCAGTAACATAAAATGAACTTTTCACGAACAGACCAATAAGACTATAATTTCTACAAGTTTTAATTATATGAAGGAATTTCTTTTTAGCACTGTCCCACTGGGCATGCCATTTTGTTTCCCTTGAAAATCAGAAAACAACTGCTGATCTTCCAAATCTAACTTTGGTGACTCACAGGATCGATCAGATTGATCCTAGGACATGTGCTAAAAGGTTTTCTTTGAACCTTTATCCAAGTTTTACACTTTTGACAATATTTGGGAGAAGGTTCTTAAAGGTTACCTATTCGACTATAGGAGAAAAAGTACATAAAGTTCTAGCAAAGAAAAGATACAAGTTTTTAAAAGAAAGAAGTTTAAAATGAGGACGAAGTAAAGAGGGCATAGAAAGGGGAGACGATTGCAAGAAAGATATAGAAAACTTTGTAAAATTTAAACAAGTAAAATAAACTTCATTGGAAAATAAAAGGTGGTGTGTTTACATCACGTACATTCTCTTTGATACTCTCTTTCTCTACACTCGGATACTTGGAGTAATTTTAAGAGTGACTTGTACAACAGTAAAATTCCCACACCATTATACGTCTAAGACTTCCTATTTATAATAGCAAGAAATAACTACCAATAACTTCCTACATCACCATCTTTTTCCACTTGTCGTAATGCATGGATCTGTCGCTCATAGGGCGCCATGTGTCCTGGCGAACAAAACCATTCCCTCCAAATTATTTGAATTCCAAATCCTTGAAATAACTACCAAACAACGTAGCGGTCGAAGCCCTTGTGATTTTTCATTAAGTCTGGTATGTGTTTCGACTACTCCCCCTTAGATGTCTCACATCCTTCGACCAACTCTCGCCTCCAGCAGGCTTTTAATGCTTCTCCTTAGATCTCTTATTTTGCAAGAGGTGTCGAATTTAGGAGCTAACACATGCATGATTATGAATTTATGACCTAATGAAAGATTCAGATGATCGCGAGGTGAAAGCCGGTCAAGGTTAGAAAAAGGTGGGACAAATTTGGGGTATGACAGATGCCCCTATCTAATTGTCTTGAACCCGGGAAAATGAACTGCTGCATGGCGTTCATTTTTAGGACAGAAGTCAATTAGATACAAGAAGACCCCAAAATTTTTCTGACAAGAAATACAATGAGAGATATCAGAATGTGATATCAAGATGCACACTAAATATGATGACTTGAGGTTCTCTGGGTGGTCGAAGCAACACCGTATAAACTAAGGCTCTTCCGGTGCCAAAGCAATAACTCAACCAAAGCAACTTCTCTGCATAAATGAGATTCTTCAGGTGGCCGAAAAAGCACCTTATCCATTAAGGTTCTTTGATGATACCAAAGTGATATCTCTGAACAAATGAGATTCTTCAGGTGGTCAAAGCAGTACCTTATCAATTAAGGTTCTCTGATGATACCACAGCAGTATCTCAAGCGATAAATTTGATGGGGGAAATAGTTGAGCAAGATTCTCGTCGGAGGAAATATAGCATCTCAGTTCTGCAGGGGGAAAGCTTGCATGAAACTTTTTAAGATAACCTCTTCTTGGGGAGCAATAAGAGCAACAACTGCTGGGGATTATCATTATCAACTGCATGGTTGAGGAATGACTGGCTGGAGAATAGAATTTCATGAACACGTGCTGGGTATCAACTTATTTTCAAAGGAATACTACCGACTTTGTCAGAAGGTTGACCAAGATACTTGTGATGAACCCTGGATCCTGATTACCTCATGTATGATTTGGATGTTCCATCGGGTGGAAATGTATGGATATACATGTATGGATGCAGCTGTTAGGATATTTAAGTGCATATAGGAATGCAAATGAATTGGTTTATTTTGAATGAAATTTTAAT
Organism: Lathyrus sativus; assembly: GCA_963859935.3. NCBI lineage: Eukaryota > Viridiplantae > Streptophyta > Magnoliopsida > Fabales > Fabaceae > Lathyrus > Lathyrus sativus. Next base: position 188,335,578 of record OZ012737.1, read on the forward strand.
GGGAATGCTATGCATAGGTATGATTATGATTGATATATGATGCATATGGTAATGCAATTAGGTAATCAGATTTTGGTCAAGCTTTATTTTGGCTGTTAATGAAATATTTTTTTGGGTTTAGATGAAGCAAGATGAAAAGATTCATTGGGTATATTGGTATATCAACTCAGGGATTGAGAAAAATAATCACATTATCGACTCGGGGGTCGAAAACAAACTAAAACAACAAGTCAACTTGGGGGTTGAAGAAACATTAAGATAACTATCATCAATTCGGGGGTTGAAAAAAGGGTAAAAGAAACAACATCAACTCAGGGTCGAGAGAAGCAAATATAATATATCAACCCGGGGGTTGAAGAAGATATAAAGCAAATATTTACTCGGGGGTCGAGAATTATAGCAAGATATCAACACGGGGGTTAAAGAAAATAAAGATGAAAATGACTCGGGGGTAAATATTTGTAATAAGATGTCAACTTGGGGGTTGAAGAGGTAAAGGAAAATATTTACTCGGGTGTCGAGAAAATGAAGACAATATCGATGCGGGGGTCGAGAAAATAAAGACAATATCGACTCAGGGGTTGAAGGAAATTTGAAATATCAACTCGGGGGTTGAGAAATGAAAATGATTATGTTATGCATACGGTGCATGTCAATTGTATGTGGTGCATATGTGAATACAAGCAGATGATTGATTTTATTAAGATGCCAACAGGGTGGACTTTTTGTAGTTGCCAATTTGGATTGGACTTTGGTGATGCCAAGCAGGGTTGGACTTTATTTGGTGAAGGGATTTGAATTCTTGAACTCGGTATCTGACGATGCTATGATTAGTGGACAAATATGAATGCTCTTGGTGCCCCAAGTTGGACCCTTTGCAGAAGTTGTGTACTGATTCCTGTAAGAACCTCGAATTCTGGCTGACGTGCCATGATGGATTGCAAATGATAATCATAGTGATGTAACCAATTCATGTTGGTTATGCTTTTGCTCGGCCCGAAGGGTGTTTGACACATGTTGAATTCAATGGTTACTAGTGTCTGACATGGTCTGCTTGACCAACTTGATAATATAGAGGGAATTGCCCCCTTTCAACTAGTCTGCTCCAGTCTGTAGGGTATTTGAATGATTTCATATTTTAATTTTTATGAAATGACATAGTTTGAGATGATTTTCCCCAATTTGGATTTTGCAGCGGTCTGCCCCTATTTGAACCTCGGTAGGACTTGCCTCAGATTCACAAGTGTCGCAACTGCGAAAAAAAACAACTGGCGGAAACAAAAAGAAGAGACGCCACCGAACATTATTTATCTCAACTAGGGAAAATAAATGATTGAAGAAAACCTAAAATAAAGGAGAAGACAAGGTCATCGCAACCAAATCTTGGGTTTGGGAGTCGGTTACGCAAGGGGAAGGTATTAGCACCCCCTCACGTTCGTTGTACTCAACGGGATCCATGCTTGTTGTATAATCAAAAGGTGAGTTATCTAAAAGCTACTTCTAAATGAAAACGAGAAAGGGAAAAGAAAAAGGAGACTCGATAGGACATCACCGCCCTATGCCTACATATTTCCTCGTGCAATGGAAAAGTCAGAGTCAACGTAGTTCAGAAAACTACAGGTGAAGGGGGGATGGGAGGTTGCTCGCCAAGACATCTCCGTCTTGTGCCTACATATCCTCATTTGGTATGAGAAATCAGAGAAAATGTAATTTGGCTAACTACAGATAAAAAGGGAAAAAGGTGCTCGCCAAGACATCGCAGTCTTATGCCTACGTATCCTCATCTGGTATGAGAAATCAGAGCAAACTTAGTTTGGCTAACTAAACCACAGATTAGTTAAGTGTTTTTTATGTGCAACGTTAAGCTCTCATTCCAACAGTTAGGGTCGACGTCTGTTTGCGGTAGAACGGAAAAATAACGTACTCTTTTTTGAAAATGAGTTTGAAACAACAATCCCGAATGATAAAAAGGTTTGAAATTTGTTTGTGAGTTTTAGAGAAGTGAATTCATTGGATTTGAAATTCACATGTCAAACCATATCCAAAGATTTGAAATCAAAACCCAATGGCAAAACAAAGTGCCCACACACATACAAATGACTTAAAATCTTACAAGAAGCATTATCAATCACAAAGCAAAGTGAAATGAAGTCAAATGATGTAAAAAACAAGGACGGGCAGTAGCAACATCACATCATATCCAATTCATGTCATTGATCAAAGAAAGAGCATAAAGAGTTAAGTCATGTACTACATTCATAAACAAATCAATGGCTATACAAAACAAGCATTGCAAGACATGACCTAAAGAAGTAGACATGGGATTAGGGAATGAAACCAAGTGTGGGCAGAAACATCAACATGGGTGTCAAGTTAAAACTCCATTTATGAACACACAAAAGAAGAAATAAGGATTGAATCCAAAACATGCATCAAGAAACAGGTTCATACACCAAGGCCATTCTCAAAAGAAAGGAGATATTCAACAAGGACACAAATGATCAAGTATCAAACCAACAAGGTCAGAAACATGTTCATATGACACACATCAAGTTCAAATCCAAATCAACAATCAAGCTCAAGAAGAGACAATCTCAAGTTGAAGCACAAAAGGTTAGGCAAACGTCTCTCAAGTTACTCATAAGAAAAACAAATGATCATGTGAAGTAAATGAGTCAAAGTGAGCATACAATGAACCTTTAAACATGAAAATGAGAACCTAAAACATGTTATCCAAAGCATATAAGAGTCATCAAACATCCATTGAATCAACCAAGAAACAAACTCAAGAAAGTAGGTCAAGACATACACAAAATCAAGGTCAAAGCAACAACAACTTGATGCACCATTCAAAAATAGAAACAAGGTCAAATAAAATCCAATTAGGCACTCAAAATCAAGTCATGTCTATTAAGAACTAATGTACAAAGAAACACAAAAACAATTGCATGAATGCATCATCAAAAGGAATTCACAAGTTCAAATATATAACTAATCGAGCATATCTTGAGTATCAAACAAAACCAAATGGGAAACAACCAAGAAATGATCATCAAGGCATCAAATGAATACTTAAAAACCTTACATATATGTGTCTAAGTGTGTACAAAAACATGGGTCAAAAGTCACAAGGAGAGGTCATGAAACAAGATCAAGTTTCAAAACTAGGTCAAGTAAACACCTCAAAAAATTAAACCAAAATAAAATATTAAAAATAAAAGAAAATAAAAACTAGAATAGTCAAAAATATCCCAACACATCAAACAAGTTTAAACATATTTTTATGGATTTTTAAAATGGTTTTATCAATTATAAATAAAATAGAAGTAAAAAAAAAACTAAAAAGTGGAAATGATAAGAAGGGAGGTGTGCTAGAAAAATCAAAACACATGGAACCAATACACACGCGCTTGGGCCTGAAAACTGGGAGGTACAAATACTAAAACGCCAGGCCCACCAACCAATCCATATACCAATCAACCTAAAAAAAGAAATAAGAATAACGCGGTACAAAAAACATGTCAGATGGTATCAACCGGTCACCCCAAACTTAAGTCACAAAAGGACAAAAAAGAACTCGCAGCCTGACATGTCGTCCTCTTCCTCATGCAATCCTAAGCAAAATGCAGCAACCCCTAGCATGTATAGAAAATAGTGGTTTTCTACTCACATCATCAATCACTTTCACCATTAAAACATCATCAAATCAAGCCAAATAAGATACTAAAATGAAGCCCTAAATGAGTAGAACAACACTGCAACATTAGTTTTTCAAAATACAAACTCAAACACAAGAATAAATGGATGTAAAGTCATAGAATCAAAAAGGAACACAAACATTTAAAAATGTCAACAAGCTCAGATTCAAAGATTCATGGCGTGCCATTTTTTCAGGACTCCTAGATGCAATGTATGAGCTTAGCACATGATTCTAAGATGGCCAAAATGAAGTTAGAGAAGCTTACCAAGTGGGGGAAGTCCTCTGCTTCTTTAACCTTGTACAAGAAAAACTTTAATAAATGCTTCTATTAGCTTCCTTGTGTCTCAACGAACGTCTAATGTGCAAGAAAAAGAGAGGAAAAATTGAAGAAGAGGTAGGTTCGAAGAGAGAAACAAGCTTGGAAAAAGAGAGAGAGAATTTTTTATTCTGGTTGCTGAGAACTTCTGATGATGCTTGCTAGGTTTCTTGAGTATTTATGTGAGGTTAGGGTATGGTGAAAAAAATGATTCACTGTGGTTAAAGCTTAATTAATCTTTTGGGATAAAATTTTAAATGAGAGAGTGGCTCAGGTTTGGGCATCAGATGAGGTAGTATTCTTATGCATCTGAGTAAAAAGAGGGTACCAAGTAGTGGCAGAGTGGAGACCTTACCTTGTTGTGCTGGTTTTTTAGAAGTTTTGGCATTTTGCTTCATTTGGAAAAATTTGTACATGAAGGATCATAATGGTACAAGGGTGGATTGACCATTTATGGAAATATTTGGAATGTAAATTTAGGGTGATTTATGCGCACGGAAGAGAGCAAACCAAGTTTCTGCATGAAGAAATGGAAATGGCACATGAAACAAACCAAAAACCATGCATGGTCATCATCCATATAGATCACTTTGAATGGCTCTATCTTGATGAATTTGGCTCTTCTTGATGAGTTTACTTGAAAGATAGGTATTATGAGTGGCAACTGAGGTAGCCATTTTGCATGTAGAACATCCCATTGTTTCTTGTTTGTTTGCAGGATGATACGATCCTATCCCTAGTAGAGCTTTTCTCTCCAACTGTGAAGTTCTAACAGTAGCAATGGGTGAATCATTCCTCCCCTGGAAGGAGTCCAGAAGATTATGTATTCCTCAGCCAAGTTTTATTTGTACTCCTCAGCGAGTGTTCAAGGGTGGACTACTTCAGGCAAAATGGTGTTGATATGCAGTCAGACATTTATTCAGCGGGGACTTGCTCTCTATCTTCCCACAACAAAGATTTTGTCTCTCCCCATAGAATTTTGTTATCAGATCAGAGTATTGCCACTAGTAGAGGTGTGTATGTAACACCCCATTTCTATACTCCCAAATAAACAATTAAATCATTTAGGCACAATAATAAAAATTTTACATCAGAGTATGAATTAACAGGTAGTATAAAATAGGTACGTCACATTATCCAAGAAATTCAAAACACATACAACACCTGCTCATAAAGATATGCAACAAAGGGTAAATCACTACAAAGGAACTAGTCCTTCAAACCCACACATCAATATTTAGAATAAAAGCATAAACATCTAAACATTGAACCACTTCATTCATATAAACATTGTACACATAAACAGTTCAATTCAAGTCATAAATCATGTTTACAAAACATTCCAGCAGATACATACACAGATGTATCACAAAAGAACCCAAAAGAATTCCTAACTACCCGGTGCTACATATCAGAGCCAACCGACCAAAAAGAATGAAGCCACGCCTCACTAAAGACCTCCAGCCAACCTACTCTGCAATGCCTCATAGAGCATCATAAAACAGTAGAAGGGTGAGAAACATTATCATAACAAACAATGCATATAATATATATGTATATACATACACCAACATAGAATACACATACTACATTTCTAACTGCAATACATCACAATTCAATCATATACATATCTCAACACATATATAATTCACCAATCGTTCACATATTTCACATAACATACACAATTATGTTCATTACACCAATACATCACATGAAGATAATGATGCACTCATAGAGACCAATTCACGACTCTATGCAGATGCAAATGCGGTACCGACTCATTCAGCAGGTTCAATTGAAGAACCAAAGGAACCATCACTTGTTACCGAAGTAACTCCCCGTCGGGCCTACGATGTTCACCCATCGCTCACGCCCCACATGGGCACACGATGTTTTAGAATTGCTCACACATCACAAGGGCACACAATCGTTCTGCAGATTCTCCACGGAATCAAAATAAACTATCGCTCACACCCCACAAGGGCACACGATGTTTCTGCAGATCCTCCTAGGGATCAAAGACAAACCATCGCTCACACCCCACAAGGGCACACGAGGTTTTTGCAGATCCTACGCGGGATCAGACACACAAAATGCAATCATGATGCTTCACAAACAAAATGACTCCATACATTCTTGATATGCATATATATGCACCATATATAGTCATGCATTTTCACTCAATTCAAACAATTGCACAAAATTGCCAAACGGCCACATTTCACACTCCACGATTCACAGTCTAGGATTCATGCCATACGACTACCCACAGCATTCCATATCGCACACACAACCATGCATAATAAGAAGAACTAATCACACTTGAATCGGAGAATCAATCATGGAAGTGAAAACACAATAAAATAACATCCTGCTACGCTCGCTACCCTGTTCGCCTAGCGAACTCCTAGCGAGTGCTCGCTACCTGTTCGCCTAGCGAACAAGCTCACGAGAGCAAACAGAAGCCTCTGACTTGGTTCGCTACCACACTCGCTCAGCGAAAGCCTAGCGAGTCGCTCGCTACCCCTTTCTCTACCAGCGAAGAACTCCAAAAAACATTATGCCCAAGTCTGGGACCGTTCGCTACTGGCTCGCCACAATGAATGCCCAGCGAATGCTCGCGACTTGCTCGCCTAGCGAACGTGCTAGCGAGGGTCTGCGAACACAGAATCCTCACTGTCAAAAACTCTAAAACTCACCGAAATCTACCCGATTCAATCCCTACTCGTCTCAGCAGCTTAGTCCAACGTCCCTCAACTAAATTCTACCACTTATTCTCACTCTTAACCATGAAAACTCGGTTTCTAACGATTTACTCAAATTCGACCTAAAACGGAAAATGAGCAAAACTCTCCCCAATCCAAAAGCAAACCAATAGAAACTTACATAATCATATACATCGAAAGAATAATAAGGTTTCAGACCCTTACCCTATTAATCGAAGCTTAGAAGTTGATTCTTGACGGTTCTAGGTTTTCTCCTCTCCCTCTTCTTTTCTCTTCTCTCTTCTCTCTATTTCCACTTATACACTTTCTGTTCTATCTCTCTCAAATAACAACTAATTAAGGATTATCTAAAACACCCTCTAATTAATTCCCAAAACTCTCCGAAAAATAAAATAACATAATAAGCACACATAACATATTAATGTTCAAATTCCACAATGAAAGAATAATCAATTAAAATAAATTAAAAGACTCAACAAAAATGGGAAATTTAGAATCGGGGCGTTACAGTGCACATATCCCCACTCATGCAATAACCTGATACAGACCTATAAAACGAGAAGTCAACTTCTTCGACTTCAAGGCACGACCCACACCCGTAACCGATGTAACTCTCAAAACACATGGCCTCCCTCTTGAAACTCAAGATCCTTCCTTCTCTTGTCATAATAACTCTTCTGCCTACTCTAAAAAGCTTTCATCTTGTCTCGAATAAACTTTACCTTCTCCGTTGTTTGTTGTACCATCTCTGGCCCAACAACCGACTTCTCACCTGTTTCATGCCAACACAAAGGTGTTCGACATCTCCGACCATACAAAGCCTCAAATGGTGCCATACCAATACTTGAGTGAAAACTGTTATTATAGGTGAACTCAATCAACGCTAAATAACTATCCCAAGCACCACCTTGTTCTAGTACACAAGCACGCAACAAATCTTCCAACGACTGAATCATTCTCTCGGTTTGACCATCTGATTGCGGATGATAAGCCGAACTCAATCTCAGCTTAGAACCCAAAGCCTTTTGCAAACTCTCCCAAAACCTTGAAGTAAATCTAGGATCTCTGTCCGATACAATACTCTGAGGAACTCCATGCAACTTCACAATCACACGAACATAAATCTCGGCTAACTGCTCCAAAGGATAACTAATATCAATCGGAATGAAATGAGCAGATTTAGTAAGCCTATCAACAATGACTCAAATAGCATTATGACCTCTTTGCGTATTCGGCAACCCCGTAATAAAATCCATTGATATACTATCCCATTTCCACTCTGGAATATCCAATGGTTGCATCAACCCACTAGGCTTCTGATGTTCTACTTTAGACTTCTGACAAGTCCAACACGCATACACAAACTAAGCTACATCCCTCTTTAATCTGGACCACCAAAAGATTTTCTTCAAATCTTGATACATCTTATTCGCTCCCGGATGAATACTCAAGTTACTCCGGTGTCCTTCCTCCAATATCATCCTTTTCAATTCCGCATCGCCAGGAATACAAATACGACCATGAAATCTTAAAACTCCAAAATCGTCAACCTTGAAATCCTCATTCTCACTCGTCATCAAGTCAACGAACTTCAAGTCCAACTTTTGCCTTTCACAAACGGTAGCAAGAAAATCATTCGTAATACGAAGCATACCAAGCCTCACACTTCTCGGCGTCATTTCACAAACCAAACTCAAATCTCTAAAGTTCTCCAAAAGTTCCCATTCTTTCATCACCGATGTAGACATGTGCAACAACTTCCGACTTAAGGCATCGGCCACCACATTTGCCTTACCCGGGTGGTAATTCAAACCAAAATCATAGTCTTTCAAAAGCCCTAACCACCTCCTTTGCCTCATATTCAATTCCTTTTGGTCAAATAAATACCTCAAACTCTTGTGATCACTAAAAACTTCAAATCTCGCACCATAAAGATAGTGCCTCCAAATTTTCAAAACAAACACCACGGCCGCTAATTCTAAATCATGCGTAGGGTAATTCTTCTCATGCACTCTCAACTGTCTCGAAGCATAAGCCACAACTATTCCCTCTTGCATCAACACACCACCCAAACATGACAAAGAAGCATCACAATAAGCCACAAAAGGTTCCGTAGAATTCGGCAAAATCAAGACTGGCGCTGTTGTCAATCTTCTCTTTAACTCCATGAAACTATCCTCACACCCAACATCCCAAATGAAAGCCTTTCCTTTACAAGTCAACTGCGTTAACGGAAGTGCCAATTTCGAAAATCCTTCAATAAACCTCCGATAATAGCCTGCCAAGCCCAAAAAGCTTCGAACCTCCATAACTGATTTAGGAGTTTCCCATTGCATTACCGCATCAATCTTGGATGGATCCACACTAATACCACTACCAGAAATAATATGCCCGAGAAAACTCACTTCCGACAACCAAAATTCACACTTTGACAACTTGGCATACAATTTCTTCTCCTTCAAAATCTGTAACACAATCCTTAAATGTTCTTCATGCTCTTCTTGAGACTTAGAGTAAATCAAAATGTCGTCAATGAACACAACCATAAAACGATCCAACTGCTCATGAAAAATACGATTCATGTATTCCATGAACACACCCGGCGCATTAAAAACTCCAAATGGCATCACAGAATATTCGTAATGACCATATCGTGTCCTAAAAGCCGTCTTTGGAATATCCTCCTCCTTAACCCGAATCTGGTGATAACCTGATCTCAAATCGATCTTGCTAAATACACGCGCTCCAACCAATTGGTCCATCAAATCATCAATTCTTGGAAGCGGATACTTATTCTTAATTGTTACCTTATTCAGCTGCCGATAGTCAATGCATAACCGCATACTTCCATCCTTCTTCTTTACTAACAATACCGACGCACCCCACGGAGTAACACTTGGCCTTACAAACCTCTTATCCAACAATTCATTCAACTGCTCCTTCAGTTTTACCAATTCTGATGCTGACATGCGATACGGTGCCATCGAAATCGGTCTAGTACCAGGAACTAGATCAATAGAAAACTCGAATTCCCTTTCCGGCGGTACATCCGTAATCTCCTTCAGAAATACTTCTGGAAAATCACATACCACTGGAAACACATCAAGATCCACTTCGCTCTCCACAGACAACGATGCAAACAAGCCGAACAATTGAGCTTCATCCGCTAAAAGCTTCTTCAACTCTTTAGTGGATAGAAAACTCTCACCTTCATCATCCTCCAAAGAAGGAAACCTTACTAACTTGTGATAGCAATCTAAATGAACTCTATTAAATTGCAACCAGTTTATACCTAAGATCACGTCTAAACCTTCCAACGGCAAACACACCAAATCCATAATGAAGTCTTTACCATACATGGTCAAAGAACAACTTACACACACCAAGGAAGTAGTTACCGACCCCGAAGCGGGAGTCTCAATAACCATGTCTCCACTCAAAGAAACCATGCACAGACCCAAACGCTTAGCACACTCAAGAGAAATGAACGAATGAGTCGCTCCGGTATCAATAATAGCAACTAAAGACATATTATTAATAAAGCATGTACCTTTAATCAAGCGATCTGCATTAGTAGTGTCTGAATCGGCTAATGCAAATACTTTTCCATCCGACTGAGCTTGCTTTGGTTTGGTACACTTAGTGCTAATATGACCAACTTCCCCACAAGTAAAACACTTTACCACATTCCTTCTACAACCAGAAGTGGCATGTCCAAGACTTCCACAATTAGCACACTTATCCACAGACTTCCCACATTCAAAATATTTGTGGCCCATTACACCACACTTGTAACATTTGACCGCACCAGAACTTCCTCCCCCGAGTCTCCTATCAAAGTTTCCCTTATACTTTTCTTTATCAACAAGCGTCATATAAAGTCCACTCCTTACTTGTTGCTTGCCTTTCTTCTCACTCAAACTCTTATAATGAGTAGATCGAGCCCTACTGTCTTCTTCAAAAAATCCTACAACATTCGGTCAAGTCCGAAAATCTTCGTATTCTTTGGTATCCTACCGCTTGCTTTATCTCAGGACGCAAGCCATTCTCATACTTAATGCACTTAGAGAATTCCGTCGTAACTGCCGCATAATGTGGATGAAACTGAACTAATTCCACAAACTTAGCCGTGTAGTCCACCACTGACATATTGCCTTGCTTCAGCTCAAGAAATTCCATTTCCTTTTTCCCCTTTACACTCTCAGGATAATACTTTCTCAAGAATTCGGTGCGAAATAAATCCCAGGTTATTTCCTCGTCATCTACCTCAAGAACTTGTCTCATACCGACCCACCAGTCATCGGCCTCTTCTCTCAACATGTGAGTTCCAAGCCTCACCTTTTTTCCTTCAGCACACCCCATAACTCTAAATATTCTCTCAACTTCCTTCAACCAGATCTGAGCACCGTCCGGATCAAACCTCCCCTTGAATAATGGCGGCTGATTCTCTCTAAACTCATCATTAGCATTCGAATTCGGTGCACCTTGCACCGCCCTAGCCATAGTCTCCAACGCCGCAACCATAGCAGTGTCATTACGACCAGCCATATTCTGATGATTCCCAAAAATAACAACAAGGTTAAACAACCGTTCAACCAACACAACAACAAGACAGACGCAACTGACTCAACACTGACTCTGATACCACTTAATGTAACACCCCCTTTCTATACTCCCAAATAAACAATTAAATCATTTAGGCACAATAATAAAAATTTTACATCAGAGTATGAATTAACACGTAGTATAAAAGAGGTACGCCATATTATCCAGGAAATTCAAAACACATACAACACCTGCTCATAAAGATATGCAACAAAGGGTAAATCACTATAAAGGAATTAGTCCTTAAAACCCACACATCAATATTTAGAATAAAAGCAGAAACATCTAAACATTGAACCACTTCATTCATATAAACATTGTACACATAAACAGTTCAATTCAAGTCATAAATCATGTTTACAAAACATTCCAGCAGATACATACACAGATGTATCACAAAAGAACCCAAAAGAATTCCTAACTACCCGGTGCTACATATCAGAGCCAATCGACCAAAAAGAATGAAGCCATGCCTCACTAAAGACCTCCAGCCAACCTACTCTGCAATGCCTCATAGAGCATCATAAAATAGCAGAAGGGTGAGAAACATTATCATAACAAACAATGCATATAATATATATGTATATACATACGCCAATATAGAATACACATACTACATTTCTCACCGCAATACATCACAATTCAATCATATACATATCGCAACACATATATAATTCACCAATCATTCACATATTTCACATAACATACACAATTATGTTCATTACACCAATACATCACATGACGATAATGATGCACTCATAGAGACTGACTCGCGACTCTATGCAGATGCAAATATGGTATCGACTCATTCAGCAGGTTCAATTGAAGAACCAAAGGAACCATCGCTCGTTACCGAAGTAACTCCCTGTCGGGCCTACGATATTCACCCATCGCTCACACCCCACATGGGCACACGATGTTTTAGAATTTCTCACACCCCACAAGGGCACACAATCGTTCTACAGATTCTCCACGGAATCAAAATAAACTATCGCTCACACCCCACAAGGGCACACGATGTTTCTGCAGATCCTTCTAGGGATCAAAGACAAACCATCGCTCACACCCCACAACGGCACACGAGGTTTCTGCAGATCCTACACGGGATCAGACACACAAAATGCAATCATGATGCTTCACAAACAAAACGACTCCATACATTCTTGATATGCATACATATACACCATATATAGTCATACATTTTCACTCAATTCAAACAATTGCACGAAATTGCCAAACTGCCACATTTCTCACTCCACGATTCACAGTCTAGGATTCACGCCATACGGCTACCCACAGCATTCCATATCACACACACAACCATGCATAATAAGAAGAACTAATCACACTTGAATCGGAGAATCAATCATGGAAGTGAAAACACAATAAAATAACATCCTGCTACGCTCGCTACCCTGTTCGCCTAGCGAACTCCTAGCGAGTGCTCGCTACCTGTTCGCCTAGCGAACAAGCTCACGAGAGCAAACAGAAGCCTCTGACTTGGTTCGCTACCACACTCGCTCAACGAAGGCCTAGCGAGTCGCTCGCTACCCCTTTCGCTACCAGCGAAGAACTCCAAAAACCATTATGCCCAAGTCTGGGACCGTTCGCTACTGGCTCGCCACAACGAATGCTCGCGACTTGCTACGTGCTATCTAGGGTCTGCGAACTCAGAATCCTCACTGTTAAAAACTCTGAAATAGTGAAACTCACCGAAATCTACCCGATTCAATCCCAACTCGTCTCAGCAGCTTAGTCCAACGTCCCTCAACTAAATTCTACCACTTATTCTCACTTTTAACCGTGAAAACTCGGTTTTTAACGATTTACTCAAATTCGACCTAAAACGGAAAATGAGCAAAACTCTCCCTAATCCAAAAGCAAACCAATAGAAACATACATAATCATATACATCGAAAGAATAATAAGGTTTCATACCCTTACCCGATTAATCGAAGCTTAGAAGTTGATTCTTGACGGTTCTAGGTTTTCTCCTCTCCCTCTTATTTTCTCTTCTCTCTTCTCTCTATTTCCACTTATACATTTTCTATTCTATCTCTCTCAAATAACAACTAATTAAGGATTATCTAAAACACCCTCTAATTAATTCCCAAAACTCTCCGAAAAATAAAATAACATAATAAGCACACATAACATATTAATGTTCAAATTCCATAATTAAAGAATAATCAATTAAAATAAATTAAAAGACTCAACAAAAATGGGAAATTCAGAATCGGGGCGTTACAGTGCACATATCCCCAATAGGGTAAGGATGAAGGATATTCCCTCAGCGATAGGGTAAACTCAGCAAGATCGACACCTGTGACATCTTTCCCCAGCAAGGTCGGTATTCTTGACTTCTCTCCCTGAGAAGAATGCGGTGCTAATTCCCTCGATAGGTAAATCAATGACAGATTGATATCTCCAGCAAAGTCTAATGATCATTGGCATCTATCAGAATCAGGCTTTCGGAACGATCTCCCAGCGGATGTTACTTCCATTTCCCCTCAGAATAGGATCCTCAGCAGAGTCCATCACATCCCTAGCAGGGTGGATTTTCAACAGGTGTTACTATCATATTCCCAGCAGAGTGGAATTCTCAGCAGGAGTTTGCTATCCCCAACAGGGTGGATTTCTCAGATGGGGTTACTCATAATTTCCCACTGAGTGAAGTTTTGTTTTTCCCCTCTCAGAGTGGAATTTTTCCCAAGAGAGTCTCAGTCAGGAAGGTCGTTCAAGGCGTTTTCCTCAGTAGAGTTAGTTTGCTGATCTTCTCAACACTTCTCTGGGTGGTGTTCTTTTTCATTTTCATTTTGCATAGCATTTCCATTTCGCATGGAGCATTATGCCATATTCAAACATATGCATCTGATGTAACACCCCAAATTTAATTGGAATATTTTAATTAATTATTTAATTAAGAATATTCGTACTTTGGTGGTTTTCGGTGATTTTGTGGATTATTGGGAATTATGCATTTTTGGACTATCTATTTAATTAATAGTATACTATATGAGAATATTAGTATTATTATTGATTAAAATCAATATAAGTGAAATAAGGGTAAAGTGGGCATTATGAGGAGTTAGTAAGGGTGTTATGGGAAAAGCCCAATTGTGTGGCCCAAGTCTAAGTTTGACAAAATAGAATTCTGAAGGTTTAGGATTCATTTTGTTAATCGTGAAAAGAATAGAGGCCAGAGCTCTGAGGAGGGAGAAGTGGAGGCAAAAGCTTCAGAAGATCCCAGAGATAATCGTGAAAGCTTTGAATCGGCTAAGGTATGAGGAGTATAGCTTTTCATGATTTTCCATGTATGCCTTTCGATGTGTTTATGGTTGAGTTAAGATTTAAGGTATTTTGGGTTGATTGTGGAAAAATTAGGGGAATTGATGATAAGACTCTGAGGTTATGGCTAGTGGTATGTACCACTAAATATTTGATATGAGAATTAGGAAACTTTAGGCCTTGTGGCCGAAACCTTGGATTGTTATATGTCTGACCATAAGGGATAGGGATATGTGATATGAGAAATTATGATGCCTTCAGGGCAATTGTAGGGAAATTGTAATTTAGGACTGAATATGTTCTGGGATTGGCCTAATAAATCGTAGGTTTTGTGCCTTTATCGCTGTAGGACCTTAGGGATGATTTAGGGATGTTTTGGGGGCATTGAGTAAGTGAATTGTATGAGTATTTGAGTGAAAATCAGTTCTGGTGCATAGCAGATTTTGCTGTCATCGAGCTGTTCGCCTAGCGAAGAAAGCTTCGCCTAGCGAACAATGTTGTTCCCAGACTCTCCTAGCGAAGGAACTCGCCCCATACTCGCCTAGCGAACATGCCAAAAAACGTAGCAGAGTTTTGCGAATGTTGATTGTGTGCAGCGATGTCGTGATGTTTGCTTCTATGATTCCTGTGATGAGTTAACATGATTAGGACAGGGAAGTTATGTGATTAATAGGTGATACTATGAGGATTACCGCGAGTATAGTTTGATGGATTAATATGAGATAATATTATGAATTAATATGTGATAATATATGATAACATGATGGGTTAATATGAGTGTGAATATGAGCTCTATGTGATTTGTACATGATTATGATTTCTATGACGTATGATGATTATTATTATGACGAATTATATGATGATATGATGTGTGATGATTATTATTATGACGAATTATATGATGACATGATGTGTGATGATGATTATTATGATGAATTATATGATGGCATGATGTGTGATGATGATTATTATGATGTGCTCTGATGATGTGATGTATGATGATGATTATGACGATGAGCTATGATGTTTGATGATGATGAATATGATGAATGATGATGCACCTATGATGTTATTATGAGGATGATTTGTGACGTGTGCATCATAAATTCATGTGCATCCGGACTTTGGTTCAGGATCTCGATTACTATGGCTTCAATCCCACTGTGCGGATCTGAAGTATTTTGATGTGCTCCGGTTCTCAAGTAGAATCGATCCTATTGATGGGGATCTATGAAAGGTTGATGGCCCAGTGTCCATCGCGCTGTGATGATTGGTACCACATGCATTGAGTCTATGTTGCATTTGCATTTGTGAGCCTTTTTGTATAAATTATGATGTTGTGGCCTTCGAGGCCTATTGTAGGATATGAATGTGTTGAATATGATTATGATGTCGTTTATGCATTAATTCTTATACATTGATTATTATGAATTGTTTTACTCACCCTGCCTGTTTGAATGTTACCTCCACGTGGGTAACGTGCAAATGACCAGGTTTAGTTGTGGATGTCACCGAGGAGCTATTTTTGAAGTCTTAGAGTCGTTAGCCTTTGTGGTTAACTTAGAGGGTCTTGCTCTGATATGTAACATCGGGTTGAGTTCCTCGGGTTAAACTTTACACCGTTGAGTTATTTTGCTAACTTTCCCTTATGAGGAAAAACCTTGATTTATGCTTTGAGTTTCGCTGTTTTATGTTGTTTGATGTATTTTGGGGAAAACCTGTAGTTACGCAGTATTGACCTATTTTGATGACATTGAGAAATGTACACCCTTTTGGTGGCTTTTATTGAGATTTATTTATTTACTCTGAAATCTGTGTAATTTTGCCATGATAATTGTGGGGTAGAAAAGGGTGTTATGTAACACCCCACTTCCCAAATTAAATAAAATATAAACATCAGAGTTTTCACAAAAACAGTGGGATATCACATCACCAATAGTTATCAAAAATACTTTATTCATTATTTTCAAAATAATACGGCGGAAATTATTATTCCAACATTCTCGGCCATCCGCCAGATTTACATAAAATCCTTATTATTATAATTCACCAAAATGTGATACGTCACAGGTGTTAGAACACAGATTGGTTCTTAATAATATCTCTTTGTTTTGATGATAACTATTAGGAAATTTTATATTTAAGAATTATATACTCTAAAATTTGCTTGAGAGTTTTACTGTAGATTGAAATGAAATTAACACTCCAGAAGCAAATCTGAATGGTATACAAGAAAGTAACTGACTCTGAAGCGCCAGATGCATTCATTAGAAGATTCTGATTGCTGTTTACAGAAGATCCTGAGCGTAGTCTCCAGAAGGATCTGAAGCAAGAAGCTCCAGAAGATTCTGAAGCAGAAGCATCTGAAGCTAGTCAGAAGCATTTGAAGCTAAGAAGAATATTGTATGAAGAGTTTCTCAAAGCATAGTTTCTACATAAGTTTTTGAAAGTACTAAAGCTGCCAAGTACTGAAGTTCTGTGTCAAATATGCTCTGATGATCAACACGCTGAAAGCACACATGCTGCAGAAGACTCTGATACAACAAAGTTCTGAACATCATTAGAAGACTCTGACTCAATCAGATTCTGATGAACTTGCTGAAAACTGAAGAAGAAATATTCAAAGAATATATCCGTTGGAGTAAATCAAACGTCTCTTTCCTCATTTGTGCTAGACACAAGAACACAAACAAAAAGGATTTTTCTGTGCTTTCTACTTCTAAGAAAGGTCACTTGATGTGAAGACAAAAAGGCTCAGACCTTTTTGGGACACTCTTCTCAAAGTTCAGCTTCCTTGGATCAGCTGCCTATAAAAGGAAGACTCCACCAAATTCTTCAGTGAGACATTTTGCTGAAAAGAAATCATAACGTTCAAAGCTCTTATTCTTTCATATTCTTCTTAAAATTATTTGTACTTAAATTTAAGAGAAATATCACTGTTGTGATAAAAGCTTTTTAGAAGCATTCATACTCTTGTATTTAATTTACATTGATTGTAAAGGTTTTCCTTAAGAGGATTCAGTTGGAATCAGTAGCTCTTGAGAAGACTAAGAATAATTGTTCTTAGGTGTTACTATTGTAATCTGTTTGATTAAATAGTGGATTAAGTCCTTGTTGAGAAAGGCAAATCACTCTAGGAAGGGTGGACTGGAGTAGTTGAGTTCAACGAACCAGGATAAAAATAATTGTGTTTTTATTTCTAAGTTTTAATCTTTCATACTTATTCAACCCCCCTTCTAAGTATTATCTCACCTTCAGTTGGCATCAGACCTCCGGTTCTGTGTGTGCTACCACTTAACAGTGTCAGTAAAGATCCAGAGAGAAATACTTTGATATATATTTATTTGTTACAATGGCTGATAATACAATATCCAACATTAACAATAAATATGAAGAAAGGGACAGGATCAGCACCAAACCCCCTATGTTTGATGGGGAGAAATTTGATTACTGGAAAGACAGAATTGAGAGTTTTTTCCTAGGATACGATGCTGATCTATGGGATCTAGTCATAGATGGATATGTCCATCCCACAGATGGGAATGGCAAGAAGATAGACAGAAAATCTATGTCAGATGCTCAGAAGAAAGATTTTAGAAATCATCACAAAGCCAGGACTATATTATTGAATGCAATTTCCCATACGGAGTATGAAAAAATTACAAACAGGGAAACTGCTTTTGATATGTTTGAATCCCTAAAAATGACTCATGAGGGAAATTCTCAAGTTAAGGAGACAAAAGCTCTGGCTCTGATCCAGAAGTATGAGGCCTTCAAGATGGAAGACTCTGAATCTGTTGAAGCCATGTTCTCCAGATTTCAGATCCTCACAGCTGGGCTGAAGGTTCTGGACAAGGGATACTCTACATCAGATCATGTAAAGAAAATCATCAGAAGTCTGCCTACCAGATGGAGACCAATGGTGACTGCCTTGAAGATGGCTAAAGATCTGAACAAGATCTCTCTAGAAGAACTCATCAGCTCACTGAGGAGCCATGAAATTGAGCTTGAGGAAGATGAACCTCAGAAGAAAGAAAAAGGTAAATCTGTTGCCTTAAAATCTAACAAATTTGCTAAAGCTTTGCAGGTTATTGAAGAAAGCTCTGAAGAATATTCTTCTGAAGAAGAAGATGAATTATCCATGCTGTCCAGAAGGATCAACAGACTCTGGAAGCACAAGGGAAAGAAGTTCAACAACTTCAGAAGATCTGATAATAGAAAGGAATCTTCTGGGCACAGAAGATCTGGCAAGAAAGAAGTTGTGTGCTATGAGTGCAAAGAACCTGGGCATTACAAGAATGATTGCCCCAAACTTCAAAAAGAAAAACCCAAGAAAAAGTTTAACAAAAAGAAGAAGGTTCTGATGGCAACATGGGATGACTCAGATGAATCTGAATCATCTTCTGAATCAGAAGAAGAATGTGCTAACGTTGCACTGATGGCCAGCACAGAGGATCAAGAGGAAGGTACCTCAGGATATGAATCAGATTCTGAATCTGATGATGACGCAGAAGAGGTAATGGCTAAACTTACCAAAGAAGAACTTATAAAAGTTTTAACAGAAGTTCTTAAAAGTTATAACAATATCAAACTCAAATACAAGAAGTTGAAAAGCAATCTTGAATCTGAGATTGATCTTCTGAAGACAGAACTTGTTGAGCAAAAAGAAATTAATCTGAAAATCAAAAATGACTTTGAAATAACTCAACAAGAATCTGAATCTGAGACTAAGTCATGTGAAAACATTTTAGAAAAATATGACTCTAGCTTTCAGAGATTTCTTACTAAGAGCATAGACAGAAGCAAGATGGCTTCTATGATCTATGGTGTTAGTGGGAACAACAGAAGAGGTATTGGATATAAATCTTCATCTGGAAGTAATCCAAAATCTGTTGACAAACTTTTCATCAAGAAGACACCTCTGTATTCTCAATTTAAATTTGGTCACTTAAATGACATTAAACACACAAGCTCTGAGAAGAATACTTATGTGTTTAAACCCAAGGCAAGTCAGAATAAACATTATGTTGAAAACAGAAGTTTAGACAAACCTACAAACCAACTAACCCCAAAGGACCCAAGAAGATCTGGGTACCTAAAAACAAAATAATTCTTGTTGCAGATGTTCTTAGCAGCAAGGTCAGGACGCCAATCATGGTACCTGGACTCTGGATGCTCACGACACATGACAGGAGAAAAGTCTATGTTCCAAATCCTGGAACTTAGATCTGGAGGTGACGTGAAGTTTGGAGGGAACCAGAAGGGCAAGATCATTGGATCTGGAACTATTGGAAATGGTAAACTTCCCTCTATTACTAATGTTTTACTTGTTGAAGGGTTAAAGCATAACTTATTGTCCATAAGTCAATTAAGTGACAATGGTTATGATATTACCTTTAATCAAAAATGTTGTAAAGCTATTAGTCAAAAGGATGGCTCTATCCTATTTAATGGTAAGAGGAAAAACAACATTTATAAAATAAATCTTTCAGAACTTAAAGTTCAAAATGTTAAATGCCTCCTGTCTGTTAATGAAGAGCAATGGGTCTGGCACAGAAGATTGGGCCATATTAATATGAGACGTATATCTCAGATTAATAAACTTAATCTTGTCAGAGGACTCCCTAATCTGAAGTTCACTTCAGATGCTCTTTGTGAAGCATGCCAGAAAGGGAAGTTTTCAAAAACATCTTTTAAATCAAAAAATGTTGTTTCTACTTCTAAACCACTAGAATTACTTCATATTGATCTGTTTGGACCAGTGAAAACTGCATCCATCAGAGGCAAGAAGTATGGATTAGTCATTATTGATGACTTTAGTAGATGGACATGGGTAAAGTTCTTAAAACATAAGGATGAGTCACATTCTGTGTTCTTTGACTTCTGCAAGCAAGTCCAGAATGAAAAGAATTTCAAAATTATAAAAATCAGAAGTGATCATGGTGGTGAATTTGAAAATAAATATTTTGAAAAATATTTTTCTGAAAATGGCATTGCTCATGATTTTTCCTATCCTAGAACTCCACAACAGAATGGGGTTGTAGAGAGGAAAAACAGAACTCTGCAAGAAATGGCCAGAACCATGATCAATGAGACAAATCTAGCAAAACACTTTTATGCAGAAGCAATCAACACAGCCTGTTACATTCAGAACAGAGTGTCTGTTAGACCTCTTCTGAAGAAGACTCCTTATGAACTGTGGAAGAATAAAAAGCCCAACATTTCATATTTTCATCCTTTTGGATGTACTTGCTATATGTTAAACACTAAGGAAAATCTGAGCAAGTTTGATTCCAAAGCACAGAAGTGTTTCATGCTTGGATATTCTGAACACTCTAAAGGCTACATAGTATACAACACTGAGACACAGATTGTGGAAGAATCCATTCATGTCAGATTTGATGATAAGCTTGGCTTTGAAAAGCCAAAGCAGTTTGATAACTCTGCAGATAGGGAAGTAGTCTTCATTGACTCTGAAGTTCCAGAAGCAGACAAAATTCAAGTGAAGGAACTAGAAGCAACTCCAGATGCTACTCCTTTAACTTCTCAAATGAATAATCTAAACATTTCTGAAGAGTCAACTATTAGAGGATCATCATCCATAATTAAAGCTTCTCATCCAGAGGATGTTACTATTGGAAAGAAAGATGATCCCATCAGAACAAGATCCTTTCTAAGATCATCTGAAGCATCACTATTTGGACTAGTGTCAGAAATTGAACCATCTTCTGTAGATGAAGCTCTGCAAGACAATGATTGGATTATTGCCATGCAAGAAGAGCTAAATCAATTCAGCAGAAATGATGTATGGGATCTAGTTCAAAGACCTCAAGGATTCAATATAATTGGTACAAAATGGGTCTTCAGAAATAAGTTAAATGAGAAAGGAGAAGTTGAAAGGAATAAGGCAAGGCTGGTTGCTCAAGGGTACAGTCAGCAAGAAGGTATTGATTACACTGAGACATATGCTCTAGTGGCAAGGTTAGAATCTATACGCCTTCTTATTTCCTTTGCTGCACAAAATAACATCACTCTGTATCAGATGGATGTTAAAAGTGCCTTTCTTAATGGTATTATAGAAGAAGAAGTTTATGTCCACCAACCTCCTGGTTTTGAAAATGAAAAATTTCCAGATCATGTTTTCAAATTAAAGAAATCTCTATATGGATTAAAACAAGCTCCCAGAGCTTGGTATGAGAGATTGAGCAATTTTCTTCTGGAGAAGAATTTCATCAGAGGCAAAGTGGATACAACACTCTTTTGTAAATCAATTAAGAAAGATCTTCTAATTTGCCAAATTTATGTAGATGATATTATTTTTGGATCAACAAATATTATGCTTGGAAAGGAGTTTGCTACATGTATGCAGGCAGAATTTGAAATGAGCATGATGGGAGAACTCAGATTCTTTCTAGGAATCCAAGTTAATCAAACTCTAGAGTGAACCTACATACATCAGACAAAATATATTAAAGAACTTCTGAAGAAATTTAACATGTCTGATAGTAAGCTGGCAAAGACTCCAATGCATCCTACTAGCTCTCTTGGCAAGGAAGAGGTAAGTAAGAAAGTAGACCAGAAGCTCTACAGAGGTATGATTGGCTCTCTTCTTTATCTTACTGCTTCTAGACCTGACATATTGTTCATTGTTTGCCTGTGTGCTAGATTCCAATCAGATCCTAGAGAATCACACTTGACAGCTGTCAAGAGGATTCTAAGGTATCTGAAAGGTACTTCTAATGTGGGTTTGTGTTACAGAAAATCTGATGATTTCAAATTAGTTGGATTCTGTGATGCTGACTACGCTGGAGACAGAGTGGAAAGAAAAAGTACTTCTGGAAGTTGTCAATTTCTAGGAAGAAATCTAATCTCCTGGTACAGCAAGAAGCAACCCACAATTGCACTTTCAACCACAGAGGCTGAATACATTGCTGCTGCTGGATGTAGCACGCAGATGCTCTGGATGAAGAGTCAACTAGAAGATTATCAAATTTTTGAAAGTAACATTTCTATCTTTTCTGACAATACTTCTGCTATATGTTTGTCCAAGAATCCCATTTTACATTCTAAGGCAAAACATATAGAAATTAAGCATCATTTCATCAGAGACTATGTTCAGAAGGGAATCATAAATTTAGCCTTTGTTGATACAGATCATCAATGGGCAGATATTTTTACAAAACCCCTTGTTGAAGATAGATTCAATTTTATTCTGAAAAATATTGGTATGGATTTTTGTCCAGAATGATATTTATCAGAAGCAAATTCTTACAGATGCAAAAATGCTTAATGCTCTGAAGTATTTCTTCTGATTGCTTATTTTATTCTAATCAATATTTCTTTTGTGAAACTCTGAACTAACTTTAGAAGATCTGAACGTTGGCTAACGTTTCATTTCTTAAGACAATTCAGAACACATGCAAGCAAACACGTGTCACACCAAATCTAAAGAGGTGGCGTGTACATAACTGAAGAGACGTTTGAGGTGAAGTTTGAATAGTGAAAATCTTGATTTTCCCCCCAAATTGTCAGAAGCAATTAATGTTTTGAAATGATTATTATTCTCTTCATTTAATGCTTGTTAAAACGTGCAATTTCTGACTGTTGATATGCCTAAGTGTTTTAGTATAAATACATGACTTGTATTCACTTTCACACTTTTCACACTCTCAGAAATTACATGCGTTTTCAACAACAACAAGAATCTCAACCAGAAAAAGCCTCTGACAATCCACCATCAAATAATCCACCATCTGAGCCCATTGCACCTGTTACTTCTGAAACTACAAAAGTAACTTCTGCTCCCATTTCATCAGAACCAATAACTATTCCTTCTGATTCACCCATCTCAGAACAACCATCCAAACCATCTGAAATTCCTTCAGAACAAACCAATACTTCTGAACCTCACATCCCAGAGACAGAAGTTCTTGATGTCACACCCTTAAAAACGGTGTTTCAAGTATCTTCTACCTCTTGTACACCAACCACATCTTCTAACTCCTCAGAATCAGAAATCCATCCAGATTTTCTTATCTCTCCTTCTGAAAAATACTCTGAGATAAACCAACCTGAACCTACCATACCTTGAAAAACTCCCATTCCAGATCCTATTCCTCCACCTGCACCATCATCTGAGATTTTAATTCCCAATCCAAATCCAAGATCTTCTATATCTTGTGCCCAAGTATCTTCTCTATTTCATAATCTGTCTTATGGTTTCAAACTGAAAGACTTTTATGACAGAGTTGAACCGTTTGACCCCATCAACCCTCTGAAACCAAAACTCACAATGATCCTTCCATTTGTGATTCTTGATTACATTAAATCTATGTCAGATGTAGGATCTTTAGCAACCATATAATGTTCTGCAAAATCTGATAAAGCTGTTGTTTCAGCTCTGCCAATTGCATCTGATAACACTGTTGCATCTGATGCACCACCAAAATCTGCCTTCCATCCCTACTCAAATGAACCTTTTGATGTAGTTACCCTTCACACCAGAGCAAAACCTCATTTGCTTAATGCTTTAATCAGATCTAAAGAAAAAGCTCCTGAGATACCTTTCATTCCATACTATCCCCCTCCTCTGATTTCCATCCAAAAATCACTTTTTCCACCAACTCCCCAACCTAAACCTGTAACTCTAGAAACTTTGTTACGACCAAAGCCTAGACTTAATGTTGATCGTTTATTTCAAACATTTTTGCAAGAAATACATATGTATTTAGGTACTGTTCAGAAGAAATGCTCAGCAACAATGGATGCCAAAGAATCTGACATTATCTGGAATTGATTCATCAACAGATTCAACTCTGTAGCTTCAAATCTGAAGAACGTCTGTTCTGATGATGCAAAGCTCAGATTTGCTGAGGCTGCAAGGACTCTATTCTGGACTGCCAACAAATCTGAACCTCTGCTTCTTTTAGATGCTCCTCCACCATCAACAGAATCTACTGAGAATGCATCTGAAGAAAATCAATTGGCTATGACTCTGGTAGACCCTCCATCTACCTCCAATGCTCCAGACTCTACAGAACCAATGGAAATTGACTCTGTTCAGGCTACAGAACCTAATCATACTTCTTCATCTGAGATAAAGAAAGAACACCCAGATTTTGAAGATAAGATTGCTGCTCTGGAAGCTGGACAGTCAGAGATCAAATCCTGGATGGCTAAGCAGGATAAGAAGTCTGAGGATATGACAGAATGGATGTCAAAGCAAGATGAAAAGAATGAAACTATGGCTAAGTGGATGTCCAAGCAAGAGCAATCATCCTCTGAGATTACAGATCTATTGAAGATGCTTTTGTCCAAACACTCTTAGATTTTTTTTTCATTTTAATGTTTTTGCATCTGTTGTTTGCATCTGTACTTTATTGCCATATCTTCTGATGTTTACCTATGTACTCTTGATCTGATCTTTTGAATGAATCAAAGTTTTCTCCATTGAATTATCTTATTTACTGTTTCCTTTTATTTGTCTTTTTAAAGTTTTTACTTTTTGCTTATGACAAAAAAGGGGGAGAAAATATAGATCTGAACTGTTTAATATAACTTCACCAGAATGAAACTTCAGACATATCTATTCTATCTAACATTTAATCTGACTATTTCAGAACATTTGATAAGTAAATTCTATAAAAGAAACTCTGAGTCTCTCAGATCATTTGTCTATTATCAAACTCTGAATCTTAAATCTGCAAGACATTCTGACCTTCAAATGTTATAAGAATAAACAAGATCTAACTCTGAAGATTACACAAGACAAAAGGGAAGTTTCTATTCCTTATTTGTATTTAACTCAGGGGGAGATTCATCATCTCAGGGGGAGTTATAATTCTAATATGTTCAGTTAAACAAAATTTCTGATACTTTTTGTCATCATCAAAAAGGGGGAGATTGTTAGAACACATATTGGTTCTTAATAATATCTCTTTGTTTTGATGATAAATGTTAGGAAATTTTATATTTAAGAATTATATACTCTAAAATTTGCTTGAGAGTTTTACTGCAGATTGAAATGAAATTAACACTCCAGAAGCAAATCTGAATGGTATACAAGAAAGTAACTGACTCTGAAGCGCCAGATGCATTCATTAGAAGATTCTGATTGCTGTTTACAGAAGATCCTGAGCGTAGTCTCCAGAAGGATCTGAAGCAAGAAGCTCCAGAAGATTCTGAAGCAGAAGCATCTGAAGCTAGTCAGAAGCATCTGAAGCTAAGAAGAATATTGTATGAAGAGTTTCTCAAAGCATAGTTTCTACAGAAGTTTCTGAAAGTACTAAAGCTGCCAAGTACTGAAGTTCTGTGTCAAATATGCTCTGATGATCAACACGCTGAAAGCACACATGCTGCAGAAGACTCTGATACAGCAAAGTTCTGAACATCATTAGAAGACTCTGACTCAATCAGATTCTGATGAACTTGCTGAAAACTGAAGAAGAAATATTCAAAGAATATATCCGTTGGAGTAAATCAAACGTCTCTTTCCTCATTTGTGCTAGACACAAGAACACAGACAAAAAGGATTTTTCTGTGCTTTCTACTTCTAGGAAAGGTCACTTGATGTGAAGACAAAAAGGCTCAGACCTTTTTGGGACACTCTTCTCAAAGTTCAGCTTCCTTGGATCAGTTGCCTATAAAAGGAAGACTCCATCAAATTCTTCAGTGAAACATTTTGCTGAAAAGAAATCATAACGTTCAAAGCTCTTATTCTTTCATATTCTTCTTAGAATTATTTGTACTTAAATTTAAGAGAAATATCACTGTTGTGATAAAAGCTTTTTAGAAGCATTCATACTCTTGTATTTAATTTACATTGATTGTAAAGGTTTTCCTTAAAAGGATTCAGTTGGAATCAGTAGCTCTTGAGAAGACTAAGAACAGTTGTTCTTAGGTGTTACTATTGTAATCTGTTTGATTAAATAGTGGATTAAGTCCTTGTTGAGAAAGAAAAATCACTCTAGGAAGGGTGGACTGGAGTAGTTGAGTTCAACGAACCAGGATAAAAATAATTGTGTTTTTATTTCTAAGTTTTAATCTTTCATACTTATTCAACCCCCCTTCTAAGTATTATCTCACCTTCAACAGGATTTTCAACAAGTTTAACATAAACAAATAAAACACCCATATCCCGTGTTACGTATCAGAGCATCCTAAGACTCGACTTGCACACCGCTATCCAAGCTATTTATGTACCTGGATTATCTGTACTTCCGAGGAAGCACAGACCACAACAACAACAAAGGGGTGAGAAAACATGATCAAAATATATCGGTAATTTAATACATGCAATAAAGGTAGTAAAACACACCAATATTCACCCCATCAACACCAATCACGAACCTACTGTTCAAACATCCATATAACATATAATAATGCAATATGCCACACAACACCATGCATGCGGTACCGACTCATTGGTTCATTCAATCGAACCTTGGACAGATCACTTACGCTCCTGCTGAGATATGATCTATCCCCCCCCCCCCATTCTCCACGAAGGAGTACGGATGAATCACTTACGCTCCTCCTGAGATATGATTCATCCCACCAAAACACCATGATATGCACAACACCAATGCACAACTATTATATTCAGACACACAAAGTGCACACGATCCTCCTGATCACATCACCACATATTATATATATTACACCACCAATAAACACAAGCACACTAAGTGCACAACAATTAAACTCAAGTAAATAATCAATAAATCATTTCAATCGATCCATGGTTTAGTTACTATTTAATTAAACAATGACTCCCCAAAAATATTGGATATAAAAATATTGGGCAAGTAACTATATTATTTATACCATGTTATAGATCTATTCAAGAGATTTCCAACGCTTCGAACGGGGACTAAATCCGACTTACGGATCAAAAGTTATGGCCAAAATCGTCAAAACAGAAAATTCACCAATATACAGCTTTGAGTCGACGCAAACAACGCAGAATGCAGAAAATTCTGTGTTTTCCACCGTTTGAGGCCTTCCGGACCTCCGATTTCAATTCCGTAAAAAGCCCCAGTTTCAGAATTCGAAATCCTACCATAATATGACAATTATAACAGCCAACGACATATTTTTAAAGATCATATCATCATATATAATATAACCATACTTTTCAACACCATGGAATTTAGGGGTTTCTATCCTAAATGTGATCCTACCCATCATACACTATCACACAATCCCCATGATCATACGAAAACCCACCCTTACTGCCCGGAACTATCATCTTGCTCAAATTCAAGCCTATTTCTCCACTTCTATCTCTTGTCCTCTCAGAACCTATTTCATACTCATCGCTATTACTACGGAAATTATACCTGATTTCACCAATCTCATAACAGCAAATACACCACTCTATCAGTATCAGCAACAATCATCACACTCTACTCTAATCAATTGTTCCTTAAACTATATCTCAGAACCTATATCATGGTCATTACCCAAGCCACAGAGGTTACACAAAATCTCACCAATACTCATGGTCATTATCCAAACCACAGAGGTTGTCGCTTGCGCGAAAATAAGGTGCCAGCACAACAGAAGAGTCGCCACCTTTCGTTATTTATCCCTCAGAGCGGGAAAGGAAACGATCAGAAAAACTTGACGAAAAAGGGTAAGACAAGGTCGTCGCAACCATTGTCTGGGTTTGAGAGTCGGTTACGCAAGGGGAAGGTATTAGCACCCCTCTCGTCCGTCGTACTCGACGGGATCCACGCCTGTTGTGTTTACTTGGACGGGTTGGTTTTATCTATCTACCTATCAAGGCTGGCTTAAACAGAAAAGAAAATGACTCGGCAAAGCGTCGCGCTTTATGCCTACGTATTCTCATCAGAGAATGAGAAATCAGAGTCAATGTAGTTCGGCCTACAACGGGTTATGGGGAAGGTAGCTCGCCAAGACATCGCCATCTTGTGCCTACGTACTCTCAACAGGTATGATAGATCAGAGCTTACGTAGTTCGGGAAACTACGGTTTATTTCCTGTCTTTTACGAAAGAAGTGTTTTTTATTGTGTTTGCGATTTCAATCGCACTAGAGACTATGACCTGAGAGTGAATGCGTCGCATGTCACCCAAAGGGTACCATACTAAACATCCAGACCGTGGAAAAGAAACTCTCACATAATCCTTTCTCAGATAGCTTAAGGCTCGTAACGTACGAAAGAAATCATTCATGATTACTGTATCTTAAACTGTTTTGAGATGAGAAGAGAACATGCCCAAATAGGAGGGAGACTATCAAGTCATACTGTTGTCATGCCATGGATTCATCCTATGGTCAAGGTTTGAACAGGGAACTCCTAGAAGTTGTCATGCATAGGTTTCAACCTAAAGTTCTATCATCAATTCCTTATCAAAGGAAATGAGAGTCCTAAGGGATCATGTCAATGATACACCAAAACAGACAAAGCATCAGCTTAACAGTAAAATGCATGCAATGCAAGTGAGGGAGGAAATGTGTGTGGGGCTTCAGCCTCCACAAGCTCATCTCAACCTCAAGCCAGAATGGATAACAGTAATCATACTGAAATATAAAACATCATGCTATCAAGCAATAACAGTAAACTGCAATCATACAGAAAGAAATGAAAATAAAGTGCCATCAGGCAAACAAACCACATGGGCAAGGGAGCTGGGCTCTACCGAATACCCGCAAGCAAAGCCACACTGTGACAATACAAGCAGAGGGAGCAACTCAACCTCTAGTGCAATCATGCTCCTAGATTCTACCTATTCTAGATATGGACTTATTCTAATGCATCAAGCAAGTCAAACAAAACACATCAATACAGAAAAGAAAAAGATGAGAAAGCTTCAGCTCTTCCAACATCAATTCAGTCTTCAGACTTCAATCACTCTTGACAAATATCAATTTGCTTTTCCAGGTTTCAACCCTTCAACATAAGTTTCAACTTATCTTCTCTGAGCTTCAGCTCCTTGATCAGCTCCACCTTCAGGCTTCACCTAATCTTCAGGGGTCTTCAAGTATCAACTTGCTCTTGTTGCTCTTCAAGCTTCAGCTGGAATGGCAATACTCAAGGATTCGTCCTCTTTTACACTCTTCAATGAAGTATTCATCTTCAAACTCAAGCTCAACATCTCTCAAGACATCCAAACCGGAGGAAATCACTTACTGGATAAGCTGGGGATATTGAACTGCTTATTGACCACCAAAGGTGACCTATGAGGGTTCAACATCAAAGGAATGGTTCCCTCAAAAGTTCTACTCCCTAGGTACATCAATTATCCCTCCAAAGGAGAGAGGTGTATACCATGGAAGGACTTTGAATCATAGGGAGGAATGGAGGTGAAAGATACCATCCATGTTTAAGAAAGAAGTTAACTAAGTCTAAACTCTTCCTAATCCCTAACCCTAAAACAATAACAAAACAAACAAGACCAAGCTCTCAAGCTCCTCAATGCTCCTACTATGCTCCTCAATGATCCTTAGAACAAAACCAAGCTCTCCAAGCCCACAAAGCAAAGCAAACAAACATACAAGCCCACAAGGGCAACACAAACAATCATCAACTACAAAAATCATCCAAAAATAGTATACCACTATATTAAATGCTAATATAATTTCTAAGGGATTCTACATACCTACCCTTAATACCCTTATATGCCCCAATAGCTATCTTGACCTAGAAACCCAAAATTCTAATGTTATTGTGGACCTATGTTAAGGATTAACCTAATTCTACACAACCTAATGTCATCTAATCAAAGCTAACCTAAAATTCATCACAAAATTATGGAATAAATCCAGGGGGAAGCTAAAGCTTATATCTAACTATCCTAAAGAGAATGGCCTAAAAATATTAAGGGAACTACCTAAACCAAATTCTACAAATTCATGTATCAACATAAAAGAATTAAAATGCAATAAAAGTAGAAAATATACAAAAAATATCAAAAATGCATGAAATGAAAATATTTTTATTTGATAATTTTTTAGACATCAATATGAAATGGGAGCAAAAATTCCCATTAAAAAATCTTTAATTTTCAAATTGATATGATTTTTCCAATATTGAAATAAAATGGAAGAAAATAAAATGAAATATGAAGGGAGGTGGTGCAGATAGTAAGGCAATGCAGTGTAAATCATTCATGGGCTAAAAATGGGGGGTTCAGATAGTCATGCGCCAGGCCCATTCATTAATCAGAAAAACAATTAGAAAATGAAAAGAAAAATGGGAAAGTAGACGGTGCAGGAAGTAACCAAATATAGTGCATTATCCAATTTGGCTCGCGTGTGGGGTGTGGGTATCAAAAGATCACTTAAGCCCATGACCAAACTTAAATGAAACGCCTGCGTTTCAAGCTTCTCAGAATTTCCCTCCAAGTTGAAATTAAATCATGTCCGTTGGATCGTTTCTCAGTCAACCAGTCTTGCTTGATCTAATGGCATGGAACTCATCTTCTTCCTCCAGCTAGGGTTCTTGGAACCTCCATGAAAACGCAGAGCTTCAAACACTCATCTTCCTCAACTCGGATTCCATTAATACCTCACCAAATGCAACAATTAAAAACCCTAGATTGCTCCAAATTTCACCAGGAATCTAGCCATGGCATCAGAACTCATTGAAACTCTCTCAAACCTAAAACCCGATCGCAACTTCAAATAACTGATCAAGAACCAATCTTAGCAATTCTCAAAATTAAAGGTCCTAATCTCATCCTCATGTTTCCCTAAACACTTCTTGCTATCAAACTAAGATTATCCCCCAATATTCAGTGAGTTCTTGGTCCATAAAGAAATGGTGTCAACAACAAAACCATCACCAATTCTCTTCAAACTTTCCAGAAAGCTTCCCCTAATGATCCTTAACCATTCTAACCTATTAATTCTATCTAATAGCACTTAAATTAGAGTGTAGAGAGAAAGTTACAAACCTGGTAAAATCGAGTGAACAGATGAAGAAATCCCTCAATTCAGACCTTCAATCTTTCCCAATTCCTTCACTGAGTAGTATTCTTGCTTCTGTATGCAAAAAGAAGGGTTGAAACTGCTTGATTCTTGGAAACCGATCTTGAGTTGTAGAGGTGAAAATCCAAAAGCTCATACACGATTCATCAATGGAATTGCCCCCAATTTGATCTGCACACCCTCACTATGATCTATGGAATGTGTTTGTGTAGAAAAAAGGAATGGAAATGAAGAAGAATGTGAAATTGAAACTTGACTTGCAATGGAAGCAACAAGATAGCACTCTCTCTTCTCTGCACCAACTCTCACCAACCTTTGCTTTGAGCAAGTTCTAATCATCTTATAGAACTTGTAGGAACTGTCCAGAACCTTCTAGAACCCTCAAATGATAATTTGAACTTCTCATCTCATGATATTTGATTTCACTTCTCACCATATGCTATATCATGCCCTAGTCCTTGTAACCTTTGTAACTGACTTCAAATTCTCCCCATATGAGATTTAGGATGTGTTACAATGCATAACCAACTTGTTTATTGAGTTTTCTTGAGTTTTGCTTTGGTACCTTAAGATGCAAGTAAGCCATTTCCAAAGCAGCCCTAAGATCTAGGCCTCAAATCAAAATTGTGGCTGAACCATTGTTCTTAGAATGACTTTTAGAGTCAAAATGACCTATTATATGACATGGTTTGGATGTATAACTTGTGATTTCCAATTTTCAATTTCAACTTATTTAACTTATGCCTCCATTTTAGGCCATTTTCATCACTTTTTGATACAAGCCTTTTCAACATCTCATGACCTCCCTAATAGCCTTAAAACATCATTCTAAGCAAGTTTGATGTTGAAGATTTTTCCATTTGAAGCTTGGAACTAGGAGATATGGCATTATGCTTGAAATGACCTATAACCTCCAAATGACCAAAATGCCCTTGACTTGCCAAAGCCATAAGTTGAGTTCTACAAATCCTATCAAGGACTTCTAGTACTCTCTAGAAATCTAAGAAGATGCTATACAACATTCATGTTGACCAAGAGTTCATAGGAATCATCATACTAGGGCAAAAGTTGGATGCAAGTTGGGTGACTTTCAAGGACCCAGATTCACATACCTCAGATGACCTGTAATTTGTCAAAGCCATAACTTGAGCTCTACAAATCCTATCAAGGACTTCTAGTACTCAAATTAAAGCTAAGAACAAGCTCTACAACATTCATGTTATGGGGAAGATGAGATGACAATCACATATTGAGATAAACTGCCTTGAAGATAGGGATCAAACTAGGGGATTTTACACTGTCAAGCCTTAGAAACCCTAGCTTAAAACTTTTCAAACTCCTCAATCATGATGAGTTGGTCTAGGAATCATCCTTATAGCATCTAAATTCATCAATCCATGATCACATGGCTCTTGGATTAGGTCTCAACCCTCTCCAAATCATCAGTTGACCTAGGGTTGACCCAGTCAAACCCTAATTCCACCACTCATGGCTGAATCTTCTGAATTCTTGTACAATGACCTCTCTAGGCTTCATGATGGCTTTCAATACATCTCATAAGCTTTCTCAAAGCTTCAAGTCCATCCTCATAGTCTCAGAATCATCTGAGGATCTCCCACAACTCTCAAGTTATGAGACACACAACCTTGGTTTCAACCAATCTCTCTGAGGATCTCTTGAGTTTTCTGACAAAGGTATCAATCTTTGAACTTTTGAATAACCTTCAAAGCCTCATATAACTCTTGCTGGGTAAATAAATGTTGGTCAAATTTTGGGGTGCAACAGAGGTTATACAGGAACTCACCAACATCGTAACAATGTACGAATTTCATCACCACCAACAACAACAGCAACAGGCATAATGTCATAAATTCGTGTTCATCACTAATATTACAGGAATTACACAGAATCCCACAATCATCATAAAATGTATGCACAAAACTCTTCAATCACAACAACATTCATAAACACAGACATAATATCATATATCAATCATAATCATCAAATTCCTACGGGGTTAAGGAATCCCCTCTACCCAATTTCATGCATTATACCAATCCCAATCAGTTTCTCCCCCCTTACCTGGATAATTGTTCTGATCGGTGACAAATTCCTCCAAGATTGGCCAATTCTGACATTTCCTCTTCTTCTCCGTTCATCGCTCCTTTCTTCGCTCTTCTCTCAATTTCCTCTTCTCACATTCTATCTATCGTGACTTATCAACTTACTTCCTTCCTATTCCTAATAACCCCTTCCACTTCTATTTTCTTTTAATTCTAATCCCAATAATAATAATAAAAATAATATTACTAATAGTAATAATTATAATAATCATTATAATAATAATAATACACATAGCAATATTAATAATATTATTTCACCCATAATAATAATATTAATAATAATAGTAATAATACTCCACCAATAATATTATTAATAATAATAATAATAATCATAATAATATTCTCCCACTAATAGTTATAATAATAGTAATAATAATAATAATAATAATAATATTCTCCAATATTAATAATATTACTACAATTAATAATAATAATAATAATAATAATAATAATAATAATACCACCATATTACTACTATTTATTTTATTATTATATTCACACCAATTCACCACCAATAATCCTCCCATTTCAGGGACACCCACCAATCATCATCAAACACACCCCCACCAAAGGGCACACCAACATATAATAATTAAAATAGTAATAAAATGACTAAATATTTAAAATGGGTGTTACAACTCTCCCCCACTTTAATTATTTTCGTCCTCGAAAATTACCTGATGGAAATAGTTCCGGATACGCTTCCCGCATCCTTCATTCTAATTCTCAGGTCACACTGCCTTCTGCAGCACCCCCCTCAAGCCACTTTCATGAAAGCTATCTCCTCCCCTCGGAGTTGTTTCTCGTTCGTCAAACGAACTAGCAATGCCTCCACAATCAAATTATTTTTCACTGGTACATCATCCACCTGATTCAATGTAATTCCTCAACGAAGACATATGATACACGTCATGTCAATTCACAGCGACAGCGGCAAAACGACCTAACATGTTACTCCTCCCATGCCTCCGCTGCGCTGCTCTGATACAACCACAGAACCCGGTGCGAACTTCTGAGATTTCGAAGCCCGACCAGCACCAGTCACCGACGTGACTCTCAAAACAGATATTTCCTTATATCCTCTTGATCTTCTCAGCCATTTCAAGCATAATTCTCGGTCTGAGCACAACACTCCCACTCGACTTATTCCAACATAGAAGAGTCCTACACTCCCTATCTCACCAAGTCATATATAGTGCCATTCCGAAACTAGGATGGTAATCATTATTATAGGTAACTCAATCAACGGTAATTACTCATCCCACGATCCACCTTGATCCAACACCCAAGCTCTCACCAATTCTCTACAGACTCAATAGTCCTCTCTGACTGACCATCACTTTGCGGATGGTAAGCCGAACTCAACTTCAACTTAGTACCTGAAGCTTCCTGTAAGCCCCTCCAACATCTCAATATAAACCTCAAATTTCAATCTAACACAACATTCGACAATATCTCATCCAACTTCACTACTTCCTCAATATGTATCTCATATATCCTTAACATGGAATAGTTCATCCACTCATAACAACTCAAATTAAAATTATGTCTTTCCAATTCTTTGGAAATCTCAACACCAAATCCGTGAAAATACTACCTGATTTCCACTCTAGAATATTCAACGGCTGCATCATACTCAACAGTCTCTGATGTTCACTCTTCGAATTCCAACAATTCTAACCAGTATATTCAACCTCAACCACTCCTCTTCTCATCTATGGTCACCAAAGCAATCTACTCAAATTTGGTTACTTCTTCATAGCACTGGGATGGACACTCCATCTACCTCAATGTATTTCTTCACGAGTACTCCTACTCCCCTCAACAACATCCGGTCCACATACCCCATCACAACATATCATGGTACTATTTCCACAAACCCGACAATCCACTCTTCGACTCTTATTTATCAATTTCAACTAATTCACCAATTCAACCCAGATTTCTGACCTCCTCGAATCTCCTCAAGAATACTACTAGTACGGTCTAACATACAAGGCTTAACTCCATAAGAAGTCTCTTCACAGACCAGGCTCGCATCACAAAATTTCCCAACCGGTTCCAACTCTTTTCGCCATTTTCCTCGGTACAAGAAAGGTTTCCAAATCGAAGCATCAGCTACCACGGTATATACCGAAAACATACAGTAAGATAACACATCAAACGCACCCGATCACGACGGTAAAAGTTGACCAAATTACACGTTTTGAATATTCTGCTATAATTGGATCATCCACTAACATAAAAACCATTTTCCCGGAAAGAGCATCTTGTTAGCTCTCCAACGCTTCAAACGGGGGTCAAAACGGACATACGGTTCAAGAGTTATGAATTTTCGAAGTTTTCTGAAAAACCAGAATTTTGCCGAAAAATTGCTACGGGATTTTGCATTCTTGTCCGAAAATTCGACCGATTCAATTCCTTTCTTCGAAACAAACACATACTCATACTCACCTAACATATAGCCTCGAATTAGAACCATTAAACATGATTTCTACGACGTCCAATTTCGATTCCGTAAAAAACTACGATCTCGGAATTCAGCGTACAACAACAATTTCATACCTAGGAGACCATCCAACACACTTTCAATCTTTAAATATTTTAAAACCCAATTACTCCCAATCTCAACAGCAGATCTTGGAGCCTCCCATTGCGATACAACTTCGACCTTTGATACCACAACCACAATAGCTCTACCCGAGCTCACGCGACCAAGGAAAACTCACATCCTTCAGCCCGTTGATCCATCAACTCATCAACTCTTGGAAGCGAACGCTTATCCTTGATAGTCACCTTGTTCACTTATCCATAGTTCACCCAAAGCTTCACAAAACCTTCCGTCTGTCTAACCAACAAAATTGGTGCACCTTATGGTAACACACTCAAACAAAAGAACCTCTCTTCCAGCAGGTCTTCAAGTTGACTCTTTAACTTTCTCAAACCCAATGCAAACACACAATATGGAGTCACCCATATCGGACTGGTTCCAAGAACGAAGTCAATGTGTAAGCTTTACTTCACATTCCGATAGTAAACCATTTACCTCCTCAGGAAAACTTCAGGACAATCACAATTAAGTGATAAACCCCAATTTCTCACTTTCCTTAACATTCAAAGTTTCCGTCAAAATACACACCTCAACACCGTCTTACGCCAACTCCTCAAAATAATCCCTTAAGCACTTAGCTTAACTCAAGACAGTTCATTGCTCACACCACCTAAGCTTTCAAGACACGTCTATCCCATCCAACACAATCCCGTCTACTATTAACAAGAGATTGAGGGTGATCAGTTCCTCAATTTTTCAATAGACAGTCGAAAATCATGATGGGGTATAAATCATCTTTACCAAACTATAAGAGCGTAACACACTAAGCCACAACACTGCAGCATTCCGGAGAAATACCAACTTCTCCCCCACTGGAATCATTTCACTTCTACCGACAAAGTTTAAACAACAACATGTACCGACAGTGTTTTTACACACATGTCGCATACCAGGGAACAACAACACTAGACAACATTGGCCGGACGGACCGACCTGCTCTGATACTAATTGTAACACCCCACTTCCCAAATTAAATAAAATATACACATCAGAGTTTTCACAAAAACAGTGGGATATCACATCACCAATAGTTATTAAAAATACTTTATTCATTATTTTCAAAATAATACAGCGGAAATTATTATTCCAACATTCTCGGCCATCCGCCAGATTTACATAAAATCCTTATTATTATAATTCACCAAAATGTGATACGTCACAGGATTTTCAACAAGTTTAACATAAACAAATAAAACACCCATATCCTGTGTTACGTATCAGAGCATCCTAAGACTCGACTTGCACACCGCTATCAAAGCTATTTATGTACCTGGATTATCTGTACTTCCGAGGAAGCACAGACCACAACAACAACAAAGGGGTGAGAAAACATGATCAAAATATATCGGTAATTTAATACATGCAATAAAGGTAGTAAAACATACCAATATCCACCCCATCAACACCAATCACGAACCTACTGTTCAAACATCCATATAACATATAATAATGCAATATGCCACACAACACCATGCATGCGGTACCGACTCATTGGTTCATTCAATCGAACCTTGGACAGATCACTTACGCTCCTGCTGAGATATGATCTATCCCCCGCCATTCTCCACGAAGGAGTACGGATGAATCACTTACGCTCCTCCTGAGATATGATTCATCCCACCAAAACACCATGATATGCACAACACCAATGCACAACTATTATATTCAGGCACACAAAGTGCACACGATCCTCCTGATCACATCACCATACATTATATATATTACACCACCAATAAACACAAGCACACTAAGTGCACAACAATTAAACTCAAGTAAATAATCAATAAATCATTTCAATCGATCCATGGTTTAGTTACAATTTAATTAAACAATGACTCCCCAAAAATATTGGATATAAAAATATTTGGCAAGTAACTATATTATTTATACCATGTTATAGATCTATTCAAGAGCTTTCCAACGCTTCGAACGGGGACTAAATCCGACTTACGGATCAAAAGTTATGGCCAAAATCGTCAAAACAGAAAATTCACCAATATACAGCTTTGAGTCGATGCAAACAACGCAGAATGCAGAAAATTCTGTGTTTTCTACCGTTGGAGGCCTTCCGGACCTCCGATTTCAATTCCGTAAAAAGCCCCGGTTTCAGAATTCGAAATCCTACCATAATATGACAATTATAACAGCCAACGACATATTTTTAAAGATCATATCATCATATATCATATAACCATACTTTTCAACACCATGGAATTTAGGGGTTTCTATCCTAAATGTGATCCTACCCATCATACACTATCACATAATCCCCATGATCATACGAAAACCCACCCTTACTGCCCGGAACTATTATCTTGCTCAAATTCAAGCCTATTTCTCCACTTCTATCTCTTGTCCTCTCGGAACCTATTTCATACTCATCGTTATTACTACGGAAATTATATCGGATTTCACCAATCTCATAACAGCAAATACACCACTCTATCAGTATCAGCAATAATCATCACACTCTACTCTAATCAATTGTTCCTTAAACTATATCTCAGAACCTATATCATGGTCATTACCCAAGCCACAGAGGTTACACAAAATCTCACCAATACTCATGGTCATTATCCAAACCACAGAGGTTATACAGGACCTCACCAACATTGTAACAATGTACGAATTTCATCACCATCAACAACAACAGCAACAGGCATAATGTCATAAATTCGTGTTCATCACTAATATTACGGGAATTACACAGAATCCCACAATCATCATAAAATGTATGCACAAAACTCTTCAATCACAGCAACATTCATAAACACAGACATAATATCATATATCAATCATAATCATCAAATTCCTACGGGGTTAAGGAATCCCCTCTACCCAATTTCATGCATTATACCAATCTCAATCAGTTTCTCCCCCCTTACTTGAATAATTGTTCTGATCGGTGACAAATTCCTCCAAGATTGGCCAATTCTGACCTTTCCTCTTCTTCTCCGTTCATCGCTCATTTCTTCGCTCTTCTCTCAATTTCCTCTTCTCACGTTCTATCTATCGTGACTTATCAACTTACTTCCTTCCTATCCCTAATAACCCCTTCCACTTCTATTTTCTTTTAATTCTAATCCCAATAATAATAATAAAAATAATATTACTAATAGTAATAATTATAATAATCATTATAATAATAATAATACACATAGCAATATTAATAATATTATTTTACCCATAATAATAATATTAATAATAATAGTAATAATACTCCACCAATAATATTATTATTAATAATAATAATAATCATAATAATATTCTCCCACTAATAGTTATAATAATAGGAATAATATTAATAATAATAATAATATTCTCCAATATTAATAATATTACTACAATTAATAATAATAATAATAATAATAATAATAATAATAATAATAATAATAATAATAATAATAATAATAATAATAATAATAATAATAATAATAATACCACCATATTACTACTATTTATTTTATTATTATATTCACACCAATTCACCACCAATAATCCTCCCATTTCAGGGACACCCACCAATCATCATCAAACACACCCCCACCAAAGGGCACACCAACATATAATAATTAAAATAGTAATAAAATGACTAAATAGTTAAAATGGGTGTTACATGTTACATCTGAAGCATAAGCCAGGTTTGGTATCTTTGTTGCCATTTGTTTCTCTAGCAGATGATGGCATTATTCAGGAGATTTTGTTTTATCCTTAATGGAAATCATTGACAGATGTGTTCATTTCATTTGATTCTCCCCGACAGAGTCGTTTGTTTAAACCTCTCTTTTCCCATCAGAGTTTTCTTTCCAGGTTGTGAGTTAGTTGATTTTGTCCCTGTTTATCTTGGATGTTATCCCAACTTTTGGTTGGTAGTCCTGTTTATCTTGGATGTTATCCCAACTTTTGGTAGGTAGTTCTATTTATCTTGGATGTTATCCCAACTTTTGGTTGGTAATTTTGTTTATCTTGGATGTTATCCCAACTTTTGGTTGGTAGTCCTTTGGTTATTCCAACTTTTCGTTGGTAATCCCCAGCTTCGTTCCAACTTTTGGTTGGTACCTTTCGGATGTAATCCCAACTTTTGGTTGGTAGTCCTTCGTTCATTCCAACTTTTGGTTGGTACCTCTTGGATGTTATCCTAACTTTTAGTTAATAGTCCTTCGGTTATTCTAACTTTTGGTTAGTACCCTTTTTTGTTGATCATTCCAACTTTTGGTTGGTAGTCTCCAGTTTTATTCCAACTTTTAGTTGGGTTTTTCCCCTGCAAAGTCGTTATCCTAACTTTTAGTTTGTAGTCTTCGTTTTCGTAAGTTTGCCTTCGGTTGGCGTTCCGACGGGCCTAAATTTTGGTTAGTAGCCATGTATTCCAACTTTTGGCTGGTATTTCTTTGTTGATGATCCCAAATTTTGGTTGGTAGTCTTTATTCGGCGTTCTGGCGATCCTAACTTTTGGTTAGTAGCCTTGTATTCCAACTTTTGGTTGGTATTTCTTGTTGACCATTCCAACTTTTGGTTGATAGTCTTCTTTTGTGGGTTCAATTGTTGTGGTTGGTTTCTTTCCCCGCAGAGTTTGCCTTCGGTCGGCGTTCTGGCGATCCTAACTTTTGGTTAGTAGCCTTGTATCCCAGCTCTTGGGTGGTATTTCTTGTGGACCATTCTAATTTTTGGTTGGTAGTCTTCGTTTGTGGATCTGGTTTGTTTGGTGTTTCGGTGATTCTAACATTTGGTTGGTAGTCTTTGCCTTTATTCCAACTTTTGGTTGGTAGTTTGTGGGTGATTCCAAATTTTGGTTGGTAGCCTTTGCTTTTATTCCAACTTTAAGTTGGTAATCTCCCCAGTGGAGTCACCATTTCTTAGAAATGGTTCCTCTATTCCAACTTTTAGTTGGTATTTTTTCCCCACAGGTCGTTTTTGGTTAGCGTTCTGGAAATCCTAACTTTTGGTTGGTAGCCGGTATCCCAACTTTTGGTTGGTATCCTTGGTTGATATTTTATCCCCTTAGGGTCACCTTCGATCGGTGCTCCGATGATTTCAACTTTTGGTTGTATTCTTGGTTGTTTGTTCCCCATGGAGTAACCTTTATCCTAACTTTTGGTCGGTATCTTGTTTGTTATTCCAACTCTTGGTTGGTACTTGTTGTTGTTATCCTAACTCTTAGTTGATGTCTTTGGTTGATGTTTATCCCCCGCAGAGTTGTCTGTTTAGGCTTATCTTCTTCCTCGGCGGAGTCATCTTCTCTTCAGGTTGTAAGTCCGTTGATTTTACTTCCTATATATTTCAGGTATCTTGATTTGATTTTGTCCCTAGAGGGTCGCCTTTGGTTGACATTCCCGTAATCCCAACTCTTGGTTGGTATTCGGTGGTTTTTATTCCAACTCTTGGTCGGTATTCTTAGTTCGTCTTGGAGTTTTTATCCTCTGCGAGTTGCATCCTAATTTTTGGGTTGGTATCAGCTTTTGTTCATCCCCGCAGGTTGCAAATTTCTGAATTCTCTTGGTATTCAATCTCTGTGTACCTTGAATGTGTGAAGTCGTTGCTATCATCCTTTTAGGTTCAAGTAGATTGAATAGGGGCAGTTGTAGCACCCTAAAATTTGCCTTATCTTTTATCTCTAGATGGCTTATGTTTCTCTGCATTTTCGCATTTCTGCGCATCATGGCATTGGCTCTCGAGACATGGGATCAAGTTATTTCTATGGCTCCGGGTTCCCTTTTATTACAAGAGTTTAAACATCGAACGTCAGAGGTTTTAGCATTTATTTTGCCCAGTAATCGAATGGTTGATTTTATTTTATTTAGCAGGTTATTTTTAGCACGGGAGATAGGTTACAGGTTATCTCAGTTATTTTCATAGTTATAATGTCAAAGGACAAGTTTCAGAGGCTTAACAAAGCTCAGAACAAGTGAAAACGGGTGAATGTGCAAGTTTCCCTCCAAATGGCGCATTTTCAAATTTTGTGAGTGGTTAACCGATTAACCAATTTGCACTAGCAAATGGTTAATCGATTACCCAAAGGGAAATTTCTACAGATACGTGCATTTTCAATGCTGCCACTTTTGGGGTCCATTTTGATCACTTGTGAATTGATTTTTACACCAGAAGGAGGATCTAGAATCACTCTAAATTTTGATTAACTTTCAAAACCAATCCAATTTCCCTCCAATTTTCCAATCCTAATCCCATTTCAGTTTTTAAAACCTCACTCCAAACCATAATTCTACTCCAAACCAAGATCCTATTTAAGTAAATTGGCTCCAAACCTCAAGGGAGAACTGTCGTGGTGAGAGTCGAATATCAAGCTATTGAATTAACTTGAATCAAAAATCATAATTCACCACCGATCTTTAATTTATCCAAAGGAAGGGAAAAAGAGCGAATAACTCATAAATATGCAATGCAATGCAAAGCAAAAGAGAATCTAAGATTCGGGGGTTGATTATACCTAGGGAAGGTGCTAGCATCCTAAGTATCTGTAGTACTCTACAGGAACCGCTTATTTTATTCGTGTTATTGTTGTTTGCTAAGGGTAAGAGACCTAGGGGTTTATTTCTAAGTATGCTCGCCAAGAAGTCGCATCTTGTGCCTACGTATCCTGACGGGAATGGAATCAGAGCATTCGTAGTTCCCTTCAATAAGGATGAGTAACTCTTGACTATGGTCAAGGTTCTAGAGGGGAGAGGTAAGTGTCTATGGAAGAACACCTACATAGAGTTAAGAAACGCTAAACTTAAGGTTAGGTTGAAAGGGAGTTAAGTGTTTTTAGTAAGGTTTCCGAAACATATTAGAAATATGATTAAAGTATTTTTGTATTTTTGAGAAAAGAAAGAGATTTTAGTTTTAAGGAAAAAAGTACTCGATAAAAGATCGAGGTTTGAACTTGCGTGATGGCGATTATAAAACGCAACCAACTTATGAGGGAAGTAACCACTTGACATTGGATCAAAGGTTTGAGAAAAAGTTAGGTCGATTCCTAGTCCTTAAGGATGCTCCTAGTAAACAAAACCACAACCAAAGAAAAAGTGTAAGTGTGTGCATAAGGTTGATGGCGATGCTAAAAAGCAGTCGACTTACAAGTTAGGGTATGACTTAATATATGAATCAAGAATATTTTGGGTTTGGTTAATGGCGATCGTAGAAACAATCGACTTACAAAGGTGTTTTGAAAAAAGGCTCAATATTGAATCGAGAATTAGTATGAAAATGGTTTGAGTGTGTAAGTGAGAGATTTAT
Source organism: Lathyrus sativus (assembly GCA_963859935.3). Lineage (NCBI taxonomy): Eukaryota > Viridiplantae > Streptophyta > Magnoliopsida > Fabales > Fabaceae > Lathyrus > Lathyrus sativus. The sequence goes on from OZ012737.1 coordinate 188,379,132, forward strand.
AAAAGATTAAAATACAATCAAGATGAAAGCGATAAAATTAATACACTTAATGGGAACGAGGTACATTTTGTCGGATGGAGATGAAATGAAAATATTATAAGTAAACCCAATTAAAGAAATAAGCGCAAGCACGAAAATAAAATGAGCTCGTTGACGTTGGATATAGTATTTATTATTTTTTTAAAGAGTTGATTTTATATTTTTTTTTGTTTTATTTTATCTATTATTCAATTAATTATCTTTTCTAGCGAATGGAAAATGAAAGCAATAATGATAATTAAATAGTCACAAACAAAACAAATAAATAATAAAATTAAACAATCCACATAAATCTATATAAACAAAGTAAAAGAAAATCAATCACAAACATTAAGACAAAATGGTTGTTATATTTATTTTTATAAAATTTTATCATTTTTATTTTATTTTAAAAAGGTTCTGTTTTGATAAAAAGACCAAAAATAGATTTCTAAAACACCTAACATATTAATAAAAATATTTCTTAAGACTAAAACAAACAAAATCAATAAAAAGTTTTTATGAACATAAAACGAAAGGGATAAGAGAAAGCTACCACAAACATAGGTTGAACAGTGCCGAATACGTGCATGATTGCGGATGTTTCGATTTGTTATTTAGAGACTTTCATGGTGCTTTGCATATTTGTTATGAGCTTGAAAGAAAACGGATTTGTTGTTGTTATTCATGGGCTTGTGTGAAGATGAAGTATGACCTTTCTTTTATTTATTTATTTATTTTTAACGAGAGAGAGAGAGAGAGAGAGAGAGAGAGAGAGAGAGAGAGAGAGAGAGAGAGAGAGAGAGAGAGAGAGAGAGAGAGAGAGAGAGAGAGAGAGAGAGAGCAATGAGGGGACAAAGGTTTTTTTTCTTCTCTTTTTTGTGTGTCATTTCTTGTTTTTTCTAATGCATATATATAGCACTAGAAAATAGAAAAGAATGATAATAACAATTAACACAATATTTTTTTTATTTTATTTTTAAAATAAGACAAGAATAAAATGAATTAAAAATCATGTATTTGTGTTTTTTTATGATAAGACAAGAATGAAAAGAAATAAAAATCACTATTTTGTGTTTTTTATGATAAGACAAAAATAAAAAGAATTAAAAATTATGTTTTTGTGTTTTTTATAATAAGACAAGAATAAAAAGAATTAAAAATCATACTTTTGTGTTTTTTTATTACTAGACAAGAATAAAAAGAATTAAAAATTATGTTTTTGTGTTTTTTTATTACAAGACAAGAATAAAAAGAATTAATAATTATGTTTTTGTGTTTTCTAAAAAGAAAATATTAATAAATAAATTAAAAATTAAATTAAGTAATAAAAATAAAAAATTACATTAAATATCTAATTAAATCTAAATAAATTAAATGATTATTTAAATAAAAATGATTTAAAAACGAAATAAAAAGTCGGGCAAAAAAGTGCTCGAAAAAATAAAATGAACTCACCAAAATAATGAGCGCGAAATAAACGACTCGAAAAAATACAGCGCTTGGTCAGATTTTGAAATAAAATTTACCCGCTAAAAAGGCTTAAACTAACCAAAAAAGGTCCAAAAGATGATCGAAAAATTTAAATGAGCACGCCAGGTTAAACTACATGAAACTTAGATTAATATCACTGACGTTTGCAGGCTCGATCTTGAAATTTTTCGTCCACCGATTTTACACACGGTTAATTTTTATTCGATCAATTCGGCTGTAATTCTAACAAGTTTATTCCATCTGAAAATTGGATATTATGCAAGATAAAATGTGTGATATGCTATGCAAACGATGCAAAATGAAAAATAGAATCTCATGGTCAAAAATTAGGGTATGACAGATGCTCTTATTTAAGTTTATTCTATCTGTAGATATGGAGATTGAAATCTTCGTATCGACGAGATAGGAGAGACGTAAATACAAACATGCACAATTTTTGGCCCTAAGGTGCCATAAGATGCACATGATATGATATAAAATGATATGAATGCAAGACAGGGATCTGTGATGGAAAAGATGCTACAGGAGATAACTGTATACAGATAATGCTAAAACACAATTAAAGAATGGAAGACCCAATGAGGAACAAGTTAGCAAAGCAAGACTCCAGGGGAAAAGATCCAACTCCACCGGGAATGAGACTCAAATCCACTAGGGAAGAGACTACTGTAACACCCCTTTCTATACCCCCAAATAAACAATAAATCACATAAGCACATAATAAATTTCATCAGAGTAAATTTGAAACATGGTATAAAAGAAGTATGCCACATCATTCACCAACATAACATACAACACCTGTGTTGCGGTGGAAATAGGACTACAAACTATTAATTAGTTTGAATCGCAATTCAATTCACAACCGCTCTTTGATTTATCCGAAGGAAAAGGCCAAAAAGGGAAAACCTATTTTGCATCGTAAACACAATGCGGTGAAAGATCTAGGGTTCGGGGGTTGATTAAATTTAGGGAAGGTATTAGCATCCTAAACTTCTGTAGTACTCTACAGGAACCTTTTGTTCAGATGTTTACTATTTTACTTTATTCATTTGCTTAAGGTATATGTACAAAGGATTAAAAGCGAGAAAAGAGACCTAAGGGGTTAATTCTAAGTTTACTCGGCAAGACATCACATCTTGTGCCTACGTATCCTTACGGGAATGGAATCAGAGTAATCGTAGTTCCCCTTAAAAGGGAGGTTAGAGACTTCTTGACTGTGGTCAGGGTCTCAAGGGGAATAAACATGTCTTAAGGACACGCTTACGTGGAGTGTAGGAACTCCAAATCTCTACGTTGAAATGTTAAGTTGTGTTAGGGTTAGGTTAGGTTAGGGATTCCGCGGCGGGAAACCCTAAAATGAGCGCGGCGGCTCTTTGACCTAATGCTAGGGGTAAAATTGTAATCTTGCCTGCGGCGAGGCATTTGTGAAAATTAGGGTTTGTAAGAGTTGTAAGGGTTTGAAGTTGAGGACTATTGGTGCGGCGACCAAAAGCTAGACCTAACTTTCGGATGTGTGTGATGTGACAGAATATTGATGAATGTGTGAGAAATTCTAAATCATACATCAGCAGAATTTTAAATGCGGAAACGTAAGCGCGATTATTAGGTTCGCGAGGTTACAATGGAGGGACAGTTACAATAATGTAATACAAATCAATTTTAAGAACGCAAATATAAGGAAATAACATAGTAAGCTGCACAGTGAACGAACTAGGTTAATATACAAAATTATGAAAACAGAAGCATGAAGCTAAGGGACCTCTTTTGTGGTTTTTTTATTTTTAGGAGAACTTTAAAACATGAATCTAAGCTTAATTGTTTAACTTGATAATACATAAAAAAAAAGGAAGATTTTAATTTTTAAAAAAAATATTTTCTCTTGGTTTAAAAAAAATAATTGATTCTAATTATTAAAAAAAATGTTTTAATTTTAATATTTTAAAATGTTTAATTTTAATATTTTAAAATGTTTAATTTTAATATTTTAAAAATATTTTTAATTTTAATATTTTAAAATGTTTAATTTTAATATTTTAAAAATGTTTTTAATTTTAATATTTTAAAAAAAATGTTTAATTTTAATATTTTAAAAATGTTTTTAATTTTACTATTAAAGAAACAACTTAAATATCTTTTTAAAAACATTTGATAATTTAATTAAAAAAAGAAAAAGAAAGTAAAAAATAAAAGGGTTGGGCCGGTCATTACCTCCGGACCCAACCCGGTTGAGGAGTCATGAGAAACAAAACGTAAGTGTAGGGTTTCAGAACCCTAATGCCATTCGCGGCGCCGTTTACACTTCATTCTTCTTCTCTCTCGCCGCGATTCTCTCCGATCTTCTTCATTCTTCTCATTAACCTGAAATAAAACATGAATATTGTAATGAAGATGTCCCATGGCTTACATTTACGGTAAAACGGCCGATGATGAAGATATTCTGAGGCTGAGGCGGTTGATTGCCCGTCGTTTGGTTAAACGGCGCCGACGGTCTTTCGTGTGAACGAGTTGAAGTCTTGTGATGGTTTTGGTGGAAAACTTCTTCTTCTTCTGATGTCGCGGCCGTTAGGGTTTGCTCGCGATGGTGGTTTCGCCGTTCTGTCTCTAGGGTTTCGCGATTTTCGTTTTTTTTTTCTCACAGGTGAAATTGTTCCTCTTTTTATAGTCTCTGATTCTCTTTTTTTTGGGCCTTGGATACCATATCTGATTTGTGCTTCGTATGATTTGATTTTATCTGATTTGATTTAGTTATTGATTTTCAGATACTGATTGGATTCACCTGATACTGATTGAACCTTGTTTCTTCTTTAGGATCTGATTGGGGTTTTCATTTTTCTGCTGATATTCAGATTCCCGATTTCCAGCTGATACAGATTTTTCTGATTTGATTCGGAGCTTTCTATTTTCAGAATTCCTTGATTGAACGTTACTTGACCCTATTCGATTTGTTTGATAATCTGAACTGATTTGTTTTGATTTCATTTGGACATTGCTTTGGATTCTGATATCTGAACTGGTTTGGTTTTGATGGACTTGTTTCGTTCAGTTTGGTTATCGGCTGGAATTCACTTATTTTCCTCTTCTTTTTCCAGGATAGGTACTACGCTTTGGTTGAGTTAAACGCCGCCGAGGATGGTATGCGGCGATGATGACAGCTTGTCTGAGCCTGATGAGGGAACCTCTTCGATGAGGCCGCGGTTGCCTTCGAGATTGGTTGATTTCGATGCTTGGTTGGGTTCAGAACACGAGTTCTGGGCTGCTATTGATTATTGGCTTTCAGATTGATTGTGAGGCCATGATGTGCGATAACTGATGCCCTGAGCTTCTGTGCCTCGATTTTCCTACGCGACCCAGGGATTATGGTGATTGATATGAACTAGTTCTGCTGTTTGCACTTGTTCTCCTCTTTTCCAGGTTGAACTGTTTTTACTGCTATGGTTTTGTGAACTTATTTATCTTCTGAACTGATGTGATTGCGTGAGCTTATCCTTGCTCGTTCTGGTACAATTCGTGCCATGATTTAGTGCTGTGATTTTGGTGCTGTGATTTTGTGTGGTCGCTCACATTATTCGTGACTTGCCATTTAAACTTGCCTTCTGATACGTTGTTTGATGCCATTCAATGCAGTTTGGTTTGTATTTTTCTATTCTGTTTGGACTTGGTTTTCATGAACTTACCTATGTGTTGTAGAACTGATGCTGCTTTTGGTTGTGCATTTTCAATTTGAATTTCCATTTACTTATGGCAGCTTATGAACTGTCTTGTTTTGAGTTCTGAATTTTGAACCTGGTACTGATGCTGTTGTGGATTTTCAGGTGTTGGAAATTTCGAAAACAAAACGACTCAGACCTGCCGGCATCCGGGTCTGAGTCCAAATTTGCCTTTGTATCAGTTTGGAAATCCAAGTCCCGCTTCTTTTATCACTTCTATCTCTCGAATGTCCCTCATGATAAGAACAGATGACCACTTGATTCTGACGCCAACGGCTCGGATTGGTAACGAGGGTAGGACGCAGCTTCGGTTGTGCCACTCCCGGCACTCGATGATGACACTGTTCTGAGAGTGTCAAAAATAATTTCTAACCCCTTCTATTCTGTTTGTGTTCTGTTTTCGTTTCTTTTTGTGCAGGTTAATCGGAGTAACATGGAATACTGTCCAATAGATGAACCTCATGAAGACTCCAATGAATCTTTAGGACTTAGGATTTTAGGATAGATGTACCATTTGTATTTTTAATTTTACAGCAATTCAGAATGTAAAATGATTCAACTCTTTTTTGTACAATGACATTCTTATGAAATAAAATTCCCAAAAGTTTCCATGATCATTCAACTTTGAAATTGTTTATGTTTACTTCTAGTTATAAATTGCAAACATTTGTGAATAAATCCACAAATATTTAAATTCATTATTCTAGTCATAAATCATAACTATTCGCGAATGATATTCTTGTTCATGCACGTGTCTCATTTGTAGTCATAATCTCATCAATTGATTAAATTCCATTGCCTTCCAACTTAAATGCTAACCAACAATTTTATAACCAAAACACGGGTGCGCCGTAATCACAACAGATTCAGTATCAACAATAACATTGCCCGTAATTGAATTCCACTGATCAAATGCTAAGAGCGACAATCCAATAATACCCAATTAAATTGTGCCCTTTTAACAGAAACGAACGTGTGTCGGAAATAAGCCATGGGCGATAAAATAGGTCTTAAATCCAGTTGGGCCTTGACAAATTTCAATACCGAACACATCGAATTGGCGCCTTGATATAGCCAAACCCGGTGATAAATAAATGCCTCAGAAATAGTGCCTCCAATGCCTCAAAACTTAGTAACAGCCCGTGTTCAAGGAATTAGCAGAATTCGCGTAAAATGACCAAAATACCTCTTGAACCAAATCTGCAAAACAAACACCTCTATGACTTGATAGTGGTTAGCAAATGCACAGATGAGATGCTATGCGAAATGAATGACTAAATATAAGGGTAAAATTTGGGGTATTACAGTTGCCTACACCAGACGATTTGAGTGACAGAGACTCGAGGAATCGTGGTAGAGAAATTTAAATATAGATAACCGAAAATTTTGCCCTTATATGCGGCGATATGCAAGGCTATGGACAAAACGAGAACAGATTAATGCATGATAACATGATGCGTATGATGAAATTGCGAAAATGCTGACGAATACGACGTCACAAGGACGGACGCTACGAGAGGAAACACACTGGGGAAAACGACACGCTGGGACACAGTACAACACTGGGGAATTCTAAAGATGATGGTCAACTGGTGCGAACACGACCAATTTTCATCTTTAACGGGGACGAGATTCTCAAATGGAGATGGCACCTATGAGACGGCCTCCACTAGGGAATCTAAAAATAAAACTAGATCACGCACGATTGCAAAATCGATTACAGAATGCTGGAGCATTGAGCAAAGAATAACATCCAAGCTTCTGTAAACTATCTCTCGTGACAGGATCAAACAGACTTTTCGGGAATCCGTATCGAATATACAGGGTAAAGACCGGCTGTATGCCAAAGTAAATGGACTTTAATAGGAAATGTCCTGATAAGCTTCTCGAGGGAGAACTGTCACTTATCGTTGGAAGGGACTTATGTGCCAAAATGAATAAGCACTCAAATAAAGAGGCTGCTGCTTATCTGATCAATTTTCTCATATTTAAGGTCGGCGCCTGGAATACGATTCTGATTTTTCTCAAAGGGTAAACTGAACTTCCTCATATTTCAAGATCGTGCTCTCCTGAATATGATTCCGCTCCTTCTTTTACTAAAGGGTAAATGAACTTCTTCATACTTCAAGATCGTGCTCTCCTGAATATGATTCCGCTCCTTCTTTTACTAAAGGGTAAATGAACTTCCTCATACTTCAAGATCGTGCTCTCCTGAATATGATTCCGCTCCTTCTTTTACTAAAGGGTAAATGAACTTCTTCATACTTCAAGATCGTGCTCTCCTGAATATGGTTCCGCTCCTTCTTTTACTAAAGGGTAAATGAACTTCTGCATAATTCAAGATCGTGCTCTCCTGAATATGATTCCGCTCAAACCTCCCCGTATTTCAAGATCGTGCTCTCTTGAATACGATTTGGTTCAAACCTCCCTATACTTCAAGACAACAGGGAAAATGGAAGCCCAACTGCTCCATGGAGATGGCCATTTGCTGCAAGTCATAACGAAGATAGGATCGGCTTCTTAGGTGAGAAATGTTGCATACCGATGTTGTAAGATGTAAAGTGTTGTGCCGATAGATTTTCCAGGCGTGAACTGGCGTGTATCTGTAAAGGATTGTGGTTGAAAGATCCTTAGATGGTGCAAAATAAATGCACGTCCGGTTGGGCTCGACGACCGACAAGACTGAGATTCAATCTAGGATCGAGCTAGAAAGAAGACTGGTAATCAAGACTCCGTCGAGGGAATGATCTCGAAGGGTAGATATCTTATCCTAGTGAGGAAAGATAACTGAAGTAACCGTCATCCACGAGGATCGAGCTCTGTGGGGAAACTGGAAACACATATGTATTTTATGCTTAGGGCTGACAATCTATTTGGAGAGAATGGACGAACCCAGTTACTCGGCGGTAACAACCAATGATGGTGAAACATAATGAACCTGTGAATGCTAACGCATATGTTAATGCATATGTTAATGTGAATGTATGTTAATGTCTATGTATGTTAATGTTTATGTATTAAGATGTTATGAAATGAGTATGTAATGAGTATGTAATGAATATGTAATGAATATGTAATGAATATGTAATGAATATGTAATGAAATAGGCATGTGATGCTTATGCCCTCGCGTATGCTGACGAAACAGACTAGAGACGGGACAAGAGATGAAATAAACATCTCGGCGGAGATACCCTGCGCTCTCTGCAACCAATACGTCAATCATGGGAAGGAATGGTAGGACCAAATCTGGTTTCAAAATTCTGAATTCTCTGGGGAGAAAGTAATTTGCTTGGGTGCACAGTATCACGTCTTCTCATGGGGAGAGGAAAACCTGAAGGACACTTTCGAGTTACCCAAGAAAAGGTTGTCAGCTTATAGTCTCTCTGGGGACTGTGTTAGAGCAATGATTTGAAAGTGTTTCTGCGACAATGAGATTTTTCGAGGAGTGAAGAGATCCTTCCGAAATTTCCACTAGTCAAAGTAATTTCTTATATTTCGATTGCGTTTTTGAAGAACAGTTTTTAAAAATTTTCAATGCACCTTTCATTTTCAAAATTTTAAGAATAAATGCATTTCGCATAACAATAGAAAACAAGAGTAATGCACCAAGGAATGTAAGTAACAAAATGGTATCTTTTATTAAAGGGTGGAAGCTTGCTGAAGGCATAGCTCCACAGATGATTATGTTTTGAAATTGGCAACATGGGAAAAGGTTACATTGAATCCAACGACACCTACTGACACTAATAACCAAGACTAATCCAGAATCTTGCTTCGGACGAGGATGAAAGAACTGAAAAATGGCTCTCATGTGGAAAGTGTGTTTGCAATGATCGGTGTTTTCTGATGCAATGAAATGCCTTTGTCCCTAACTTTTGCCTGGACCGCCCTTTCGGGTTTTCAATCCACCGGGACGCTCTTTTTTGCCTAAGCCGCCCTTTCGGGTTTTCAACTTAGCGAGCTTTTCATTATTATATTTTTTTTTCAACCCTTACTTTTGCCTAAGTCGCCTTTTGCAGGTTTTCGACTTAGCGGGTTTTTAGGCATAATATTTTTGGACTGCATCAGAATTCACGGGATGTGCCAGCTCTTCACCATCCATTGTCGTAAGTATCAGAGACCCTCCAGAGAAAACAGTCTTTACAACAAATGGGCCTTCATAATTGGGCATCCACTTTCCACGCATATCTTTATGCACTGGCAAGATCTTTTTGAGTACGAGCTCTCCTTGACGGAACTCACGGATACGAATCTTCTTATCAAACGCTCTTTTCATCAGTTTCTGATATAATTGCCCATGGCACATAGCGGTCATGCGTTTCTCGTCAATGAGATTCAACTGATCCAGTCTGTCTTGAACCCACTCAGCTTCTTCAAGTTCAGCTTCCATCAACACCCTTAAAGAAGGTATCTCTACTTCAATGGGGAGTACGGCGTCCATTCCATACACCAATGAGAAAGGTGTTGCCCTTGTCGAAGTTCGCACTGAGGTCCTGTATCCATGCAAAGCAAACGGTAACATCTCATGCCAATCTTTGTAAGTCACGACCATCTTTTGCAGGATTTTCTTGATATTCTTATTCGCAGCTTCAACGGCCCCATTCATCTTAGGACGGTACGGAGAAGAATTGTGATGAGTGATCTTGAAACTGTCACACAGCTCTTTCATAGTCTTATTATTCAGATTGGTGCCATTGTCAGTTATTATCCGACTTGGAATTCCATAACGACAGATAATTTCTTTCCTGATGAAGCGGGCAACCACTTGCTTGGTCACGTTGGCGTAGGAGGCAGCCTCTACCCACTTGGTGAAATAATCAATAGCAACAAGGATAAAACGATGACCATTAGAAGCCTTCGGCTCGATTGCCCCAATCATGTCAATGCCCCACATAGAGAACGGCCATGGTGAAGACAAAACATTCAACGGCGAGGGAGGTACATGCATTTTATCAGCGTAAATTTGGCACTTATGGCATTTTCTGGCGTATTGGATGCAGTCAGCTTCCATGGTTAACCAATAACATCCAGCCCTTAACATCTTCTTAGACATAGCATAACCATTGGCATGAGTTCCGAAGGTCCCCTCATGAATTTCCTGCAGTAACATGTCCGCTTCCCGTTTATCAACACATCTGAGCAGAACCATGTCGTGATTTCTCTTGTATAACACACCATTACTGATGAAGAATTTAGAAGCCAGTCTTCTCAACGTTTTCTTGTCCAGACCAGTAGCACCATCGGGATACTCTTGCTTGGCTAGATAGTTCCTGATGTCGTGAAACCAAGGCTTTTCATCCACCTCAACTTCTTCAACTACCTGACAATACGCGGGCTCAACTTTGCGTTCAATATGGATAAAAGGTGCTTCATTAACGAATTTAACTTTCCACATAGAGGCTAACATGGCTAAAGCATCAGCAACGTGATTCTCAGATCTAGGAACATGCTCGAACTCTATCTCGTCGAAATATTTAATCAGCTCAACAATGTAGTCCTTATAAGGGATTAACTTCTCATTCTTCGTTTCCCATTTGCCTTGTACCTGGTAAATAACTAAGGCTGAGTCACCACTTACTTTAAGAAGTTTGATCCGGAGGTGAATTGCTGCCTCGAGGCCAAGAATACATGCTTCATACTCTGCGACGTTATTAGTACACTCAAAGTCCAACCTGGCTGTAAACGGAGTGAATCCACCCTTTGGGTTCATCAAAACGGCGCCTATACCATGCCCATTGAAATTCGAGGAACCATCAAACATCATCTTCCACCAAAGACCTGGTTCTGGACCTTCGCTCGGATCTGGCTCTTCACAATCTCTCTTAATCAACAAAATATCCTCATCAGGAAAATCAAACTTAAGAGGTTCATAATCTTCAACTGGCTGATCTGCAAGATAATCTGATAAAATACTACCCTTAATTGCCTTCTGGGGTACATACTGGATGTCATATTCGGATAACAACATGTGCCAACGGGCTAGCCTCCCGGTTTGAGCAGGTTTTTCAAAAATATACTTGATCGGATCCATTTTAGAAATCAACAATGTTGTATGACAGACCATGTATTGTCGGAGGCGCCTAGTGGCCCATGCCAACGCACAACAAGTTTTCTCCAATGGTGAGTATCTGTTTTCACAATCGGTAAACTTTTTGCTCAGATAATAAATCGCATGTTCTTTTCTTCCAGTCTCATCATGTTGCCCAAGTACACAACCCATAGACTTCTCAAGAACAGTAAGGTACATAAACAACGGTCTTCCAGGTACGGGAGGAATCAGAATAGGGGGGTCTTGCAAATAACTCTTAATTTTCTCAAACGCTTTCTGACAATCGGGGTTCCACTCAACTGTCTGCCCCTTACAAAGCAATTTGAATATCGGCTCACAAGTAGCGGTCATGTTAGAGATAAACCTGGAAATATAATTCAGACGCCCAAGAAAACCTCTAACTTATGTCTCGGTTTGTGGAGCTGGCATGTCTTGAATGGCTCGAACTTTGTCAGGATCTACCTCAATCCCTCGTTGACTGACAATAAAACCAAGCAATTTTCCAGATCTGACACCGAAGGTACATTTAGCGGGATTCAACTTCAACTGATATTTCCTGAGTCGTTCAAACAACTTCACCAAATGGTCTAGATGTTCCTCTTCACTCTGAGATTTGGCTATCATATCGTCCACATACACCTCGATCTCCTTGTGCATCATATCATGAAAAAGAGTGGTCATAGCGCGTTGATAAGTTGCCCCTGCGTTCTTCAAACCGAAGGGCATGACTTTGTAGCAAAAGGTCCCCCAAGGAGTAATGAAAGTAGTCTTCTCTCGATCATCGGGATCCATTTTGATCTGATTATAGCCAGAGAAACCATCCATAAATGAAAACAACGCAAAACTGGCTGTATTGTCTACAAGTGTATCAATATGTGGCAGAGGGAAGTCATCTTTCGGACTTGCTTTGTTCAGATCCCTGTAATCCACACACATCCTAACTTTACCATCTTTCTTGGGCACTGGCACAATGTTGGCAACCCAATCTGGATATTTTGCAACTGCCAAGAAACCTGCATCTAACTGTTTTTTAACCTCATCTCGAATTTTCAAAGCCATGTCGGGTCTCGTTCTTCGAAGCTTTTGTTTGATAGGTGGACAATCTGGCTTTAGTGGCAACTTGTGAACAACAATATCCGTGTCTAGGCCAGGCATATCTTGATACGACCACGCAAACACATCAATATATTCTTTTAGCAACTCAATCAGCCTCCGCTTAACCTCTGTCCCAAGCATTGCACCAATCTTGACCTCCTTCTTGTTCTCATCTGTACTAAGATTAATTAAGTCCACCTGCTCTTTATGCGGCTGAAGCTCTGTGTACTCGTACTCAATCAATCTTGTCAGTTCAGCGGGTACTTCAAAATCTTCTTCACCCTCGTCTTCAGCTTGATTGATGGGTGCATCCCAGTTAAGAGTGTCAATAAAGTCATTGGATCCAACAAGGTTTACGATGTCTCTGCATGATGGAAGGCTTACTTAATTAAAATGCTCAAAGATATGTAAGATAAGAAATGAAATGCTATTTTTTTGTTTTATTTTTGAAGAAGGTTACCAACTTCATTTTTTAAAGGTGAAAACGAAAAACGCAAATGAACCAAAATGGATTTGAACAAAATGCCTTTATTAATATCCTTTTAAAAATGAAAGGTGGCCCAACAAAAACGACCCTATAACCTTGGGCAGGGCTACGGACTTTTATTTGAAAACGTAAATGAAAATGCTAAAGATTACTTTGACAATGGAAAAATAACAGGGATCTCTACGGCCTCCCAGTTGTTCAAAGCTGCATCACCCTTAAACACCAGGTTGCTCAAATCTTCATTTTCCTCACAGTCACTGATGACATTGACTTGGAAACCTCCGCTGACAAATACCTCTTGGATAACCTTCGGACGCCCTTCGACAGTTGTGGCAGCTCCATTCTGAGTTGGTTTGTAACCCAACCCAAAGCGATCAGTCTTGGTCTTGACATCAATCACCTCTCCCCAACCTTCAGGAATACCCCTGTCAATTGCTGATTCGGTACTCTGCAGAGATGCAAAAGATGGATTACCCTGGCCCACTATCTCTTCGACTTCTAATAGAACGGCATTGGCGATCTCGAGTGCTTGAAAGGAGATTTCCAAAGCATTCTCATCGGCCTCGATGTAGCGGAAAGAAGACAGGTTACTGACCATCAGATCTTCCTCACCGTGTATAATAACTAACTTTTCGTCGATCACGAACTTCATCTTTTGATGTAACGTTGAGGTTACTGCCCCAGCGGCATGAATCCACGGCCTTCCAAGTAAGCAGCTATAATTGGGATTAATGTCCATGACTTGAAATGTGATATTAAAAACTTGCGGACCAATCAGGATAGGAAGCTCAACCTCCCCCATTACCGACCGGCGAGAACCATCGAAAGCCTTGACGATCAAAGGAGTAGGTTTCAACACAGACTCCTTGAAAACCAACTTATCAAGAACCCTCTTGGGTAGAACATTCAAAGAAGAACCGGTGTCCACTAGCACTCTTGCTAAATTGTCCTCCTGACATTTCACTGATATATGTAAGGCACGATTATGATTCGGACCCTCCTTTGGTAACTCTTCGTTGCTGAAACTGAGGGTGTTACATGCGGTCAAATTGGCAATCACACTATCAAACCGGCTGGTGCTGATATCTTGATCCACATGTGCTTGAGTCAAAACTTTCTGCAAGGCCATCCTATGAGCGGGTGAACTCATCAACAGAGATAGAATCGAAATCTTGGAAGGGGTCTGATGAAGTTGATCGATAACTTTATAGTCACTCTTCTTGATAATCCTCAAAAACTCAGCCTCTTCATCATTCGTAACGGCTCCCTTACCTTTGTCTTTGGCAGGCACTGGGATATTAGTGGTTTCCGTAGGTGGGTCCTCATTGATACGGGGAGTATACACACGGCCACTGCGAGTCATCCTGCTTACCTCTGCGATATTGGTCACAGTATCCTTAACCTCTTCATTTGGAATAGTCTTCCCAGACTCCTTGTCAATCACCGTCATGTCATATTTCCAAGGCACAGCTTTAGGATCACTGAAAGGAAACGGACTTGGTCTTCGAATAACTATAGGCCTAGGCTGATTCTCCTCAGGGATAGATGTCTTTGGTATATCGAACACGGGATTGGCAGAACTTGCCCCTGACAGATTAAACACTGGTACCTTACCCTTGGATTCAGGCTGATGGAAGACAGGCTCAATCACAGCGACTTCATCCCTCTTGGCTCGGCTTGTCACTTGTAAAACACCCTCGTCAATCAACCTCTGAACATCATTCTGAACCAACACACAACCCTTAATACTGGCTTCACAACTTACACATGCAGCATGGGACGTATCTACCAGACCGGCTTCAAACAACTTCGAATGGAATATCTTAAGGGGAGTCTTAACCTGAACAACATCAAGGACATAACCTTCCTCAGAATCGGCACTGATGGCGTTAACACTTTCATGGTTGGGAAAAGGGTTCTTCTTAACATTCGGTTGAGGATCTTCAAACGACAAAATCTTCTTTTCCAATAAATCCCTGACGAGATTTTTGAGAGCATAACAGTTCTCCAGATCATGACCAGGCGCACCCTCATGAAATAAACAATGAGCAGCGGCGTTGTAATTGGCGGGTAGAGGATTAGGAGGCGGACCCAAAGCTCGAGTAGTGATTAGACCTTGCTTGACCAATGAGGGATACAGCTCGGTGAAAGTCATTGGAATCGGCGGACAAGGTTTATACGTTCTCTTGTTCGGAACATTCTGGCGAGGAGCCGGACTCTTTTGCTGTTGAGGAGCAGGAGCGTTGGGCGCTTGTTGGTAGCTGACAGGAGGCGGATAAACAGGAGGTTGTTGCATAGGTTGATACATAGGAACCTGTTGATTGAAAGAAGGTGCAATAGCTGCCACATAGGGTTGTTGAGCGTACTGGATTGGGTACCCTTGAGGATGAGCATAACCTTGCGGATATTGATAAAATTGGTCCCTTCGTCTACCAGAGGATATAGCATTAGTCTCACCTTCTTTCTTCTTCTGGGAGTTATACGGAGGTTTCTTCGGCTGATCCTTTGAAACACCATGATTACTTGTCATTTTACCGCTTCTCATACCCAATTCAATCTTGACACCCACAGCAACGATGTCAGAGAAATTTGAAGTCACACTACCCACCATTCTCTCGTAAAATTCTGGACGGACCGTGTCGACAAACCAATCAGCTAACTCTTTCTCGGTCAAAGGAGGTTCTACTTGCGAAGCAATCTCTCTCCACCTTTGAGCGTACTCTTTGAATGACTCAGAGCTCTTTTGTGACATACTCAGCAACTGTCTTCTGTCAGGAGCCAGATCCATATTGTACTTGTAGTGCTTGATAAAAGCGTCAGATAAATCTTGGAAACTCTTAACGCGAGACTGGTCCAAAGTTAAATACCACTTGGAAGAAGCACCCTTCAAACTATCTTGGAAGCAATGAATCATCAGTTTGTCATTCTCGACATGGGCAGCCATTTTGCGATAGTACATGATCAGATGGCTCTTAGGACAAGTGGCACCTTCATAGCGATCGAAGTTCGGAGTTTTGAACTTCGGGGGAATAACCAATCCTGAGACCAAACAAACGTCCCTTACAGCAGTCCCAAAAATTTGATCGCCCTCTACCTTTTTCAATCTCTGGGCGATAGTGTCTACTTCCTCACGAAGCTTGTCATGTTTCTCACAACCTTCAACATTCTCATCAAGATTATCAAAAACTGTCTCATTGAAATGCGGTTGCGCACGGGTGTGTACAACAGGTGGTGCAAAGATAGGAGCCCCCTAGAAACTTCAGAAAACAAAGGAACGGCTTGCTGAACAGGCTGATTAATCGGAACAGTGGCGTGAGGAGGCACAAAACCTGGAGCAAGACCATAAGGTGGGTCCCTTGCTACGGTCACATTCGGTGGAGGGTCCGCAGTAACGCCAGTAATCTCTGAAACAACAGTGGGCTGGGTATCCATCTTAGCATTCATGACATGTAACAATTCCATCATACGCCTCATACCCCCTCGCAGGTCTTCAAGTTCATTGCTAAGGCGATCAATCTCCTTTGTCTGATCCTCCATTCTCTTCCGAGTTTGAGCTCTGGTGTTGTACTGGTGCCGAGGACTCAGGGTGACGAAACTGGAAGGCGAGAGAACCGAACATGAGAAAACGGAAGACACATGCAATGCAAGAAAGTAAATGATGCTATGATGCAAATGCGAATGAAGATTTCATGGAATTCAAACATTTACGAATGTCGTGGGGTACCAAAAAAAAATCCTTGTTTTTTCATTTTTATTTTATCCCGCGATATAAACGATGTTTGAATTCCATGAAATACAATGCAATGGGATGCTTTATGGATGCCATGCACATGAATACACAAAACCCTAGGTTAAAAGTCATGCGTGGAGTTAAGGTCTACCCATCCCCAAAAGGAGTGTACTATAGGTTAGTTGTACCCGCCGAACAAGGTTCTAAAAAGTGCCCAAAGTCATCAGCCCATCTTTCGGATATTATCAACCTTCCGACTGACTCGGGGGTTAATAATATTCTCAAGAGAACCTCTTTTGAGTGTAGTATCGCGTAGCAACCGTTGTAGGATTACTCCCACATAGCTCCCGCACTACGTCCTAAATAAGGCCAAAGTGGTGTAAAGGTACTACGGTTCCCAATATCACAGACTCCAATCGACCATGGAAAAAGTTTTCGCGATTACTCGTTCAACCGAACCATTTTCGAAAGGGTCTCAACTGAGCGGTGATTCTCGAATCAGCTTGGTCGGGATTCACTCCCTATAAGCCTCATCGAATATATCCCCATCCTATAATAATGTCACTAGTCCGGGCGTAGGACTTATCTCACAACACAAGGAACAGTCCCACCATCAAAGCACAAATATATACATGTAAATGAATAATAACACAGATAGTAATAAATATGAACAAGTTAGGGATAACCCTCAAAAATTAAGACACTCCCCAGTGAAGTCGCCATTTTCTGTTGCGGTGGAAATAGGACTACAAACTATTAATTAGTTTGAATTGCAATTCAATTCACAACCGCTCTTTGATTTATCCGAAGGAAAAGGCCAAAAAGGGAAAACCTATTTTGCATCGTAAACACAATGCGGGGAAAGATCTAGGGTTCGGGGGTTGATTAAATTTAGGGAAGGTATTAGCATCCTAAACTTCTGTAGTACTCTACAGGAACCTTTTGTTCAGATGTTTACTATTTTGCTTTATTCATTTGCTTAAGGTATATGTACAAAGGATTAAAAGCGAGAAAAGAGACCTAAGGGGTTAATTCTAAGTTTACTCGGCAAGACATCGCATCTTGTGCCTATGTATCCTTATGGGAATGGAATCAGAGTAATCGTAGTTCCCCTTAAAAGGGAGGTTAGAGACTTCTTGACTATGGTCAGGGTCTCAAGGGGAATAAACATGTCTTAAGGACACGCTTACGTGGAGTGTAGGAACTCCAAATCTCTACGTTGAAATGTTAAGTTGTGTTAGGGTTAGGTTAGGTTAGGGATTCCGCGGCGGGAAACCCTAAAATGAGCGCGACGGCTCTTTGACCTAATGCTAGGGGTAAAATTGTAATCTTGCCTGCGGCGAGGCATTTGTGAAAATTAGGGTTTGTAAGAGTTGTAAGGGTTTGAAGTTGAGGACTATTGGTGCGGCGACCAAAAGCTAGACCTAACTTTCGGATGTGTGTGATGTGACAGAATATTGATGAATGTGTGAGGAATTCTAAATCATACATCAGCAGAATTTTAAATGCGGAAACGTAAGCGCGATTATTAGGTTCGCGAGGTTACAATGGAGGGACAGTTACAATAATGTAATACAAATCAATTTTAAGAACGCAAATATAAGGAAATAACATAGTAAGCTGCACAGTGAACGAACTAGGTTAATATACAAAATTATGAAAACAGAAGCATGAAGCTAAGGGACCTCTTTTGTGGTTTTATTATTTTTAGGAGAACTTTAAAACATGAATCTAAGCTTAATTGTTTAACTTGATAATACATAAAAAAAAAGGAAGATTTTAATTTTTAAAAAAAATATTTTCTCTTGGTTTAAAAAAAATAATTGATTCTAATTATTAAAAAAAATGTTTTAATTTTAATATTTTAAAATGTTTAATTTTAATATTTTAAAATGTTTAATTTTAATATTTTAAAATGTTTAATTTTAATATTTTAAAAATGTTTTTAATTTTAATATTTTAAAATGTTTAATTTTAATATTTTAAAAATGTTTTTAATTTTAATATTTTAAAAAAAATGTTTAATTTTAATATTTTAAAAATGTTTTTAATTTTACTATTAAAGAAACAACTTAAATATCTTTTTAAAAACATTTGATAATTTAATTAAAAAAAGAAAAAGAAAGTAAAAAATAAAAGGGTTGGGCCGGTCATTACCTCCGGACCCAACCCGGTTGAGGAGTCATGAGAAACAAAACGTAAGTGTAGGGTTTCAGAACCCTAATGCCATTCGCGGCGCCGTTTACACTTCATTCTTCTTCTCTCTCGCCGCGATTCTCTCCGATCTTCTTCATTCTTCTCATTAACCTGAAATAAAACATGAATATTGTAATGAAGATGTCCCATGGCTTACATTTACGGTAAAACGGCCGATGATGAAGATATTCTGAGGCTGAGGCGGTTGATTGCCCGTCGTTTGGTTAAACGGCGCCGACGATCTTTCGTGTGAACGAGTTGAAGTCTTGTGATGGTTTTGGTGGAAAACTTCTTCTTCTTCTGATGTCGCGGCCGTTAGGGTTTGCTCGCGATGGTGGTTTCGCCGTTCTGTCTCTAGGGTTTCGCGATTTTCGTTTTTTTTTTCTCACAGGTGAAATTGTTCCTCTTTTTATAGTCTCTGATTCTCTTTTTTTTGGGCCTTGGATACCATATCTGATTTGTGCTTCGTATGATTTGATTTTATCTGATTTGATTTAGTTATTGATTTTCAGATACTGATTGGATTCACCTGATACTGATTGAACCTTGTTTCTTCTTTAGGATCTGATTGGGGTTTTCATTTTTCTGCTGATATTCAGATTCCCGATTTCCAGCTGATACAGATTTTTCTGATTTGATTCGGAGCTTTCTATTTTCAGAATTCCTTGATTGAACGTTACTTGACCCTATTCGATTTGTTTGATAATCTGAACTGATTTGTTTTGATTTCATTTGGACATTGCTTTGGATTCTGATATCTGAACTGGTTTGGTTTTGATGGACTTGTTTCGTTCAGTTTGGTTATCGGCTGGAATTCACTTATTTTCCTCTTCTTTTTCCAGGATAGGTACTACGCTTTGGTTGAGTTAAACGCCGCCGAGGATGGTATGCGGCGATGATGACAGCTTGTCTGAGCCTGATGAGGGAACCTCTTCGATGAGGCCGCGGTTGCCTTCGAGATTGGTTGATTTCGATGCTTGGTTGGGTTCAGAACACGAGTTCTGGGCTGCTATTGATTATTGGCTTTCAGATTGATTGTGAGGCCATGATGTGCGATAACTGATGCCCTGAGCTTCTGTGCCTCGATTTTCCTACGCGACCCAGGGATTATGGTGACTGATATGAACTAGTTCTGCTGTTTGCACTTGTTCTCCTCTTTTCCAGGTTGAACTGTTTTTACTGCTATGGTTTTGTGAACTTATTTATCTTCTGAACTGATGTGATTGCGTGAGCTTATCCTTGCTCGTTCTGGTACAATTCGTGCCATGATTTAGTGCTGTGATTTTGGTGCTGTGATTTTGTGTGGTCGCTCACATTATTCGTGACTTGCCATTTAAACTTGCCTTCTGATACGTTGTTTGATGCCATTCAATGCAGTTTGGTTTGTATTTTTCTATTCTGTTTGGACTTGGTTTTCATGAACTTACCTATGTGTTGCAGAACTGATGCTGCTTTTGGTTGTGCATTTTCAATTTGAATTTCCATTTACTTATGGCAGCTTATGAACTGTCTTGTTTTGAGTTCTGAATTTTGAACCTGGTACTGATGCTGTTGTGGATTTTCAGGTGTTGGAAATTTCGAAAACAAAACGACTCAGACCTGCCGGCATCCGGGTCTGAGTCCAAATTTGCCTTTGTATCAGTTTGGAAATCCAAGTCCCGCTTCTTTTATCACTTCTATCTCTCGAATGTCCCTCATGATAAGAACAGATGACCACTTGATTCTGACGCCAACGGCTCGGATTGGTAACGAGGGTAGGACGCAGCTTCGGTTGTGCCACTCCCGGCACTCGATGATGACACTGTTCTGAGAGTGTCAAAAATAATTTCTAACCCCTTCTATTCTGTTTGTGTTCTGTTTTCGTTTCTTTTTGTGCAGGTTAATCGGAGTAACATGGAATACTGTCCAATAGATGAACCTCATGAAGACTCCAATGAATCTTTAGGACTTAGGATTTTAGGATAGATGTACCATTTGTATTTTTAATTTTACAGCAATTCAGAATGTAAAATGATTCAACTCTTTTTTGTACAATGACATTCTTATGAAATAAAATTCCCAAAAGTTTCCATGATCATTCAACTTTGAAATTGTTTATGTTTACTTCTAGTTATAAATTGCAAACATTTGTGAATAAATCCACAAATATTTAAATTCATTATTCTAGTCATAAATCATAACTATTCGCGAATGATATTCTTGTTCATGCACGTGTCTCATTTGTAGTCATAATCTCATCAATTGATTAAATTCCATTGCCTTCCAACTTAAATGCTAACCAACAATTTTATAACCAAAACGCGGGTGCGCCGTAATCACAACGGATTCAGTATCAACAATAACATTGCCCGTAATTGAATTCCACTGATCAAATGCTAAGAGCGACAATCCAATAATACCCAATTAAATTGTGCCCTTTTAACAGAAACGAACGTGTGCCGGAAATAAGCCATGGGTGATAAAATAGGTCTTAAATCCAGTTGAGCCTTGACAGATTTCAATACCGAACACATCGAATTGGCGCCTTGATATAGCCAAACCCGGTGATAAATAAATGCCTCAGAAATAGTGCCTCCAATGCCTCAAAACTTAGTAACAGCCCGTCTTCAAGGAATTAGCAGAATTCGCGTAAAATGACCAAAATACCTCTGGAACCAAATCTGCAAAACAAACACCTCTATGACTTGATAGTGGTTAGCAAATGCACAGATGAGATGCTATGCGAAATGACTGACTAAATATAAGGGTAAAATTTGGGGTATTACAACCTGCTCTATAAAAGACATGCAACAGTGGGGTAGTTCAACAGAGGAACTTAGTCCTTACACCCACATCTCAATATTTTAAAATTAAAGCGGAAGATTAAAACATTTGAATCATTTAAAACATGTTATCATATAAATACATAATTCAGTTTGGTTCACAATATCATTCATGTTTTACAAAACATTTACCCTCAAATACATATACAAAATGTATCCCAAAAGAATACTATACAAGACTAACTACCCGGTGCTACATATCAGAGCATAACCGACCAAAAGAATGAAGCTATACTTCACAAAAGACCTCCAGCAAAGCTATGTTAGAACACAAATTGATTCTTAATAATATCTCTATGTTTTGATGATAACTCTTATGAAATTTTGTATTAAAGAATTATATACTCTAAAAATTTGTTTAAGAATGTTTGTTGCAGATATTAAAGTGAATATTATTCTGAAAGAAAATTAGATCTGAACATGAAAATTATGCAAGGCTCTGAAGCGTCAGAAGCATCTTCTAGAAGATTCTGAACGTTGCCTCCAGAAGATTCTGAATGTTGTCTACAGAAGGATCTAAAGCAGAAGCTACAGAAGAATCTGAAGCAGAAGCCAGAAGCATCTGAAGAATTGAAGAATTCTGTATGAAGAGTTTCAAGCACAATTATTTCAGAAGACTCTGATAGTACTAACGCTGCCAGTAGTGAGGATCTGATTGCAAAGTCTACTCTGAACAATTACACGCTGAAAGCACACCTACTGCAAAGACTCTGATTCAACAAACTCTGATGAACATCAGAAGGCTCTGATCAATCTAGACTCTGATGATACTTGCTGAAACTTGTTGAAGAAGAATTCAAAGTTATGTCCGTTGGAATGACCAAACGACTATTTCCTCATTTATGCTAAACACAAGAACACAGACAAAAAGGATTTTTCTGTGTATTCTACTTCTAGGAAAGGTCATGTGATGTGAAGAGAAAAAGGCTCAGAACTTTTTAGTACACAGCCTTCAACGTGAAAAGCTACTTGGACCTCTGTGCCTATAAAAGCTAGACTCCATTCATCTTTTTCAGTTGACGAAATACTTGAAAGAATTCATTACAAGATCTCATACAACTTATACTCATTTGCTGAATTTATTTCATTGTTCTTAAACTTAAGTGAAAAATCACAGTTGTGATAAAGCTTTATTAGAAGCAAATCAAACACTTGTATTATTATTACATTTGATTGTAAAAGAAGCTTAAGAAGATCCAGTTAGGATCAGTAGTTCTTAAGATGACTTTGAACAGTTGTTCTTAGTGCTTACTATTATAATCAGTTGATTTAATAGTGGATTAAGTCCTTGTTTGAGAAAGGCAAATCACTCTTGATAGGGTGGACTAGAGCAGTTGAGTTCAACGAACCAGGATAAAAATCTTTGAGTTTTTATTTCTAAGTTTCTCTACATACTTATTCAACCCCCCCCCCCCCCCCCCTTCTAAGTATTTTCTCACCTTCAGTTGGCATCAAAGCTTCGGTTCTGTGTGTGCTACCACTTCACAGTGACAGAAAAGATCCAGTGAGAAAAACTTTGATATATATTTGGTTGTTATTATGGCTGAAACTTCAACATTTAACAGTAACAACAGATATGAAGAAAGGGACAGAATCAACACTAAACCCCCTATGTTTGATGGGGAGAAATTTGATTATTGGAAGGACAGGATAGAAAGTTTTTTCCTTGGTTATGATGCTGATTTATGGGACTTGGTCATAAATGGGTATGTTCATCCCACTGATGGGAATGGCAAGAAAGTAGACAGAAAATATATGACTGAAGCCCAAAAGAAGGAGTTTAGAAATCACCACAAGGCTAGAACAATCTTGTTAAATGAAATATCTCACACTGAGTATGAAAAGATCACAAATAGAGAAACTGCATTTGACATGTTTGAGTCCTTGAAGATGACTCATGAAGGAAACCTTCAAGTGAAAGAGACCAAGGCTCTGGCGTTAATACAGAAGTATGAAGCGTTCAAGATGGAAGAATCTGAGTCTATAGAAACTATGTTCTCTAGATTCCAGATCCTTACAGCTGGTCTAAAAGTTCTGGACAAAGGCTACTTAACTGCTGATCATGTGAAGAAGATCATCAGAAGCCTGCCTATCAGATGGAGACCTATGGTCACTGCTCTGAAGCTTGCCAAGGATCTGAAGAAGATCACTCTAGAGGAGCTAGTCAGCTCTCTAAGGAGCCATGAAATTGAACTTGAGGAAGATGAGCCTCAAAAGAAAGGTAAGTCTATTG
Source organism: Lathyrus sativus (assembly GCA_963859935.3). NCBI lineage: Eukaryota > Viridiplantae > Streptophyta > Magnoliopsida > Fabales > Fabaceae > Lathyrus > Lathyrus sativus. The sequence continues at coordinate 188,402,965 of OZ012737.1, forward strand.
CCTTAAAATCTAACAAATCTGTGAAAGCTTTGCAGGTGTTAGAAGAAAGCTCTGAAGAATCTTCTTCTGAAGAAGAAGAAGATGAACTATCCTTGTTGTCCAGAAGAATCAATAGACTCTGGAAGCACAAGTAGAGGAAGTTCAAGAACTTCAAAAAGCCAGATCAGCGCAAGGAGTCCTCTGGACCAAAAAGATCTGGAAAGAAGGAAGTTATTTGTTTTGAATACAAACAACCTGGTCATTACAAAAATGAATGTCCAAAGCTTCAGAAAGAAAAGCCCTGAAGAAAGCCTGAGCACAAGAAGAAAGTTCTAATGGCTACATGGGATGACTCTGATGAATCTGGATCCTCATCAGAATCTGAAGATGAATGCGCCAATATGGCTCTGATGGCAGGCATTGAAGATCAGAATGAAGAATCATCTGGATTTGAGTCTGATTCTGAATCTGACTCAGAAGAGGTACTTTTTGATCTCACTAGGGAAGAGCTTATTAAAGTCTTATCAGAAATCCTGAAAAATTATAATTAGATTAAGCTGAAATGTAAGAAGCTTAAGTGCAATCTTGGCTCTGAGAATAATCTGTTAAGATCATAAAATGCTGAGCTAAAAGAAAATAATTTGAAAATGAAAGCCAATTTTGAAATAGCTCAACAAAACTCCGAATCTGAAAGTAAGTCTAAATGCAAAAACATTTTAGAAGAATATGACTTTAGCTTTCAGAAATTTCTTGTTAATAGCATAGACAGAAGCAAGATGGCTTCTATGATCTTTGGGGTTAGCAGAAATAACAGGAAAGGAATTGGATATGAATCTTCCTCTAGAAAGGATTTAAGTCCAATGCATGTTGATAAACTTGTTATTAAGAAAACACACACGTTCTGAATGACATTAAACACACACGTTCTGATCAGAATGTTCCTGTGTTTAAGCCAAAATTAAGTCAGAACAAAACTGTTGTAAAAAGACAGAAGTTCAGACCAACTTTCAAGGAAACTAACCAAAAAGGACCCAAAAAGATCTGGGTACCTAAGGATAAGATTATCCCTGTTGCAGATGTTTTTAGCAGAAAAGTCAAGACGCCAGTCATGGTACCTGGACTCTGGCTGCTCACGTCACATGACGGGAGAAAGGTTTATGTTCCATAGCCTGGAGCTTAAATCTGGAGGAGAAGTGAAGTTTGGAGGGAATCAGAAGGGCAAGATCATTGGCTCTGGTACTATTGGTAATGATAACCTTCCCTCTATATCTAATGTTCTTCTTGTAGATGGATTAAAGCATAATCTATTGTCCATAAGTCAATGAAGTGACAATGGTTATGATATAATCTTTAATCAACAATGTTATCAAGTTGTTAGTCAGAAGGATGACTCAATCCTATTTAATGGGAAGAGGAAGAACAACATTTACAAAATAAATCTTTCAGAACTTAAAGTTCAAAATGTTAAATGCCTCTTGTCTGTTAATGATGAGCAATGGGTCTGGCACAGAAGATTGGGGCATATTAATATGGGATGTATATCTCAGATTAATAAACTCAATCTGGTCAGAGGACATTCTAAGCTGAAGTTCAAATCAGATGCTCTTTGTGAAGCATGTCAAAAAGGAAAGTTTTCAAAATCTTCTTTTAAATCTAAAAATGTTGTTTCAACCTCAAGACCATTAGAATTACTTCACATTGATCTGTTTGGACCAGTGAAAACTGCATCCATCAGAGGCAAGAAGTATGGATTAGTCATTGTTGATGACTACAGCAGATGGACATGGGTAAAGTTCTTAAAACACAAGGATGAGTCACATTCTGTGTTCTTTGACTTCTGCAAACAAGTCCAGAATGAAAAAGATTTCAAAATTATTAAAGTCAGAAGTGATCATGGTGGTGAATTTGAAAACAAATATTTTGAAAAATATTTTAATAAAAATGGCATTGCTCATGATTTTTCCTGTCCTAGAACTCCACAACAGAATGGGGTTGTAGAAAGGAAAAATAGAACTCTGCAAGAAATGGCCAGAACCATGATCAACGAGACTAATCTGGCAAAGCATTTTTGGGCATAAGCAATTAACACATCATGTTACATTCAGAACAGAGTCTCTGTAAGACCTCTTCTGGAAAAGACTCCTTATGAATTGTGGAGGAACAGAAAGCCCAACATTTCATATTTCCATCCTTTTGGATGTATTTGCTATATGTTGAATACTAAAGAGAATCTTAACAAGTTTGATTCTAAAGCACAAAAGTGTTTCATGCTTGGGTATTCTGAACGCTCTAAAGGCTACAGAGTATACAATACTGAAACACAGATTGTGGAGGAATCTATACATGTTAGATTTGATGATAAGCTTGGCATTGAAAAGCCAAAGCAGTTTGAAAGTTCTGCAGATAGAGAAGTAATTCTCACAGACTCTGAAGGCTCAGAGGCAGACAAAGCTTAAGTGAAGGAACCTGAAGCAACGCCAGATACAATTCCTTTAGCTTCTCAAATGAACAACTTGAACATTTCCGAAGAATCAACTGTTAGAGGATCATCTTCCAGAATCAATGCCTCTCACCCAGAGGATGTGATCATTGGAAAGAAGGATGACCCCATTAGAACAAGATCCTTCCTCAGATATTCTGAAGCATCATTATTTGGGTTGGTGTCAGTTATTGAACCAACTTCTGTGGATGAAGCTCTGCAAGACAATGATTGGATTATTGCCATGCAAGAAGAGCTCAATCAATTCACAAGAAATGATGTGTGGGATTTGGTTCCAAGACCAAAAGGATTCAACATAATTGGAACTAAATGGGTCTTCAGAAACAAGCTAAATGAGAAAGGAGAAGTTGAAAGAAATAAGGCAAGGCTTGTTGCTCAAGGTTATAGTCAGCAAGAAGGAATTGATTATACAGAGACTTATGCTCCTGTAGCAAGGTTAGAGTCTATTCGTTTACTCATTTCTTTTGCTGCACATAATAACATCACTCTATATCAGATGGATGTTAAAAGTGCCTTTCTAAATGGTATTATAGAGGAAGAAGTTTATGTTCACCAACCTCCTGGTTTTGAAAGTGAAAAATTTCCAGAACATGTTTTCAAACTAAAGAAATCTCTTTATGGTTTAAAACAAGCTCCCAGAGCTTGGTATGAGAGATTAAGCAATTTTCTTCTGGAGAAAAATTTCATCAGAGGCAAAGTGGACACAACACTCTTTTGTAAAACATTTAAGAAAGATCTTTTAATTTGTCAAATATATGTGGATGATATTATATTTGGATCTACCAATGTTATGCTGGGAAAGGAGTTTACTCAATGTATGCAGGCAGAATTTGAGATGAGCATGATGGGAGAATTGAGATTCTTTCTGGGAATTCAAGTCAACCAAACTCTAGAGTGCACTTACATTCATCAGACCAAATATGTTAAAGAGCTTCTGAAGAAGTTTAACATGACTGATAGTAAGATGGCAAAGACTCTCATGCATCCAACAAGTACACTTGGTAAGGAAAAGGTAAGTAAGAAAGTAGATCAGAAACTCTACAGAGGTATGATAGGATCTCTTCTCTACTTAACTGCTTCTAGACCTGACATTTTGTTCAGTGTATGCTTGTGTGCAAGATTCCAATCAGGTCCTAGAGAATCACACTTAACAGCTGTTAAGAGGATTCTAAGGTATCTGAAAGGTACTTCTAATGTGGGTTTGTGTTACAGAAAATATGATGATTTCAAATTAGTTGGATTCTGTGATGCTGATTATGCTGGAGACATAGTGGAAAGAAAAAGTACTTCTGGAAGTTGTCAATTTCTAGGAAGAAATCTAATCTCTTGGTACAGCAAGAAGCAACCCATAATTGCACTATCAACTACAGAGGCAGAATATATTGTTGCTGCTGGATGTAGCACGCAGATGCTCTGGATGAAAAGTCAGCTAGAAGACTATCAGATATTTGAAAGTAATATTTCTATATTCTGTGATAATACTTCTGCTATATGTTTGTCTAAAAACCCTATTTTACACTCTAAGGCAAAACATATAGAAATTAAACATCATTTCATCAGAGACTATGTTCAGAAGGGTATTATAAACTTAGCCTTTGTTGATACAGATCATCAATGGGCAAATATTTTCACAAAACCCCTTGTTGAAGATAGGTTCAAATTTATTCTGAAAAATATTGGTATGGATTTTTGTCCAGAATGATATTTATCAGAAGCAAATTTCTCAGATGCAAAATGTTTAAAACTATGAAGTATTTCATTTGTAATTTATTTGATTTATTGATTTATTATTATTTGTGTGTATCTGAACTAACCAATCTTAGAGGATCTGAACGTTGGCTAACGTTTCATTTCTCAAGAGAATTCAAAAGCGCATGCAAGCAAACACGTGTCACTCTGAATCTGAAAAGATGGCGTGTACACTACTGAAGAGACATTTGAGGTATGGTTTGAATAGTGAAAATCTTGATTTTCCCCCCAATTTGTCAGAATCAATTAATGTTTTGAAATGATTTTTATTCTTTTCATTAATTGTCATTTATTGCTGTGTGAAAACGTGCTATTTGTGTCTGTTTGATTGCCCTAATTGTGTTCTCTATGAATACCACATTTCACACCATATTCACACTTTTCACTTCACAAACAATTTTATGCATTTCTGCCTTCTCTTTGCTCTTCACAAAAACCCTAAACCTTCGTCCAAATCATCTTCATCTTCTTCAATGGCAACCTCATCCTCTACAACAGCTCAATTTCAATCAACTATGGCTGCAGTTACGTCAGCAAATTTGGGTGTGACTCCATTTAAGTTACCCAAGAGAACATTGTTAACCCCTGTGGACAAACTTGAAGTTCTCTGTGAATCCATGGTGGAATTTGACTCTCTAGCTGAAAATGGGTTTGAGTTACGTTCTATAATTGATGCACAAGGCTGGGTTAAGTATTTTGACAGGCTGTTTGGACCAGTATAACCACATCTGGTGAAGGAATTTTGGATCCATGCTTCTGTTTATCCAAAATTTATCCTTTCTTCTGTTCTGGGAAAGGAGATCATCATCACTGAAGATCTCATTAGGAAACTCATAGGGTATGAGGAGACTGATGGAGTATATCATCTGCCAGCTGGGCGTGTGGATATGGAAGAAGTCTATGAGGAAGTCATTACATCTGGATAGGCCTCTAACAAATTTAAGGATCAGAAGCCTGACTATAAGATCTGGGCAAAGATTTTTCTGGGATGCATCCATCACAGAAAATCCACCAATTCTCCAGATTACGTGAATAATGAACAACTCTACTTTATGTATTGTTTAAGTCAGAGTACAAAGGTAGATCTTCCACACATTCTCTTCATGAATTTGTGGAATCATATCAATGCATCAAGAGAATCTGTAAAGGATAAGGGATAGAAGATCATGACATGGATTCCTTTTGGAAGGTTGATTTCAGACATTCTGACAGAGAATGGTCTGGTAACTGCTCTGTATGAAGCTGGAGTTAAAGATGAGCTTGAATCAATTGTTGGAAAACCACTAAGTGCAAAGAGTCTTTAGAGGCTAAAGATTGTGGATGAACTCACAGCTGCACCTAAGAAGCTAAATATTTCTGAAGTTAGTCAGAAGAGGATTCCAGTTGAAGATTTTCCACTTTTTGGTGCTGAAGAACCAAGGGATATCATTGTTAGGTATATTGATGCATGCAAAGCAGATGGAACGCCTATTCCTACAGATATTCTGATTCGTGCCAGAGAACCTATGCCAGATGTGTATAATGAGAATATGAGGAAAAGAAATCAATTAGAGGCAGAAGAAGCTGCTGCTCAGAAGAAGCCAAAAGTTGCTGACAAGCCACAAAAGCAGATCAAGAGAAAAGCTTCTTGAGAAGTTCCCTCTGTTCCCACCAAGTGTATAAAGACTAAAGGTACTAAATCATATGTATCTTCTTTCTCTAAAATTGTTATAAATGAATCAACATTTAGTTCTATTCCTAAACCTTCTCCCACTCAAAATCAATCTATTCCTGCTCCATCTCAAAAATCTGAACCATCAAAAATTCCTTCCCCTCTAAAATCTTCTGATATTCCTCAATCTGAACCAACAACAACAACACCTGCAGACCATATTCCAACACCTCAAACAAAACCAACAGAACAACCTACAACACAACAACAACCAGAAATACAACAACCAGCTGCTTCTGAACCCATACAATCTGACCCAGTTGCATCTGACCAAGTTGCATCTGAAACAGTTGCATCTAAAACTGTTGCATCTGATCATGTTGCATCTGACCCAGTTGTGTCTGAACCACCTTTATCCAAACCTTCTGAGATTCAACCAAAATTGTTCAATCCTCCTAAATCAGATATACATGACTCTGAGGTTCTGGATGTTCAACCTCTCAAAACTATGTTTGTTGTATCCTCTACATCCTGCACCCCAACCACATCATCTGATTCATCTGAATCTGATATCCATCCAGATTTCATCTCACCCCCTTCCCTCAGAACATTTGAATCTAACCAACCAGATCTACCCATTTCTTCTGACACTACCAATCCTGAACCCACTCCTGAAACAAGAACATCTGAATTTGTTTCAGTTGCTTATGCTAAACCATTTCCATCTGATCCTCTTCCATCTGGACTTGAAATAGAATTTTTTTTTGATCAACCACCTCAATCAGCTTGTGTTCCTTTTCTTGTTCAGCAAAAACAATTTGCGTTTGTTCCCTATTTTGACAATCCAAAAGTTGACATACCTTCCATTCGCAGAATCAAACCATTCTTTCGTATTATGCAAACTCAGAAGAAACCAGCATATCCTAGCCCTCTAATCATTATTCCTGAGTTCACCATTCCACCTCCACCTCAACCCAAGCCTTTCACTTTGGAAACCCTTCTGAAACCAAAATCTAGGCTGAATGTTGATAATCTATTTGCAAGTTTTCTGAAAGAAATAAAGATGCATTTAGGCTCTGGTCAGAAGAGATGTTTGTCAACAATGGATGCAAATGAATCTGATGCTATCTGGAATAGCTTCATCAACAGATTCAATACTGTAGCCTCAAATCTGAAGAATGTATGTTCTGATGATGCGAAGCTCAGATTTGCTGAAACTGCTAGAAGCATGATCTGGACTGTAAAAAGATCTGAACCATTGCTTCTTGAAGATGTTCCTTCATCTTCTGAAGTATTTGATACAGAAGTGATTGCTGAATCTGCTTCTGAAGAAAATCCTCTGGCTATGACTATTGTGGAACATCCCTCTGGATCTGTTGCTCATGACTCTGCATCTCCCATGGAAATTGACTTTGTTCCTGCTTCAGACTCTGCCCCACCCTCTTCGTCTGAGATCAAGAAAGAGAATCCAGATCTTGAGGATAAGATTACAGTTCTGGAAGCTGGACAATCTGAGATTAAGTCATGGATGGCCAAGCAAGACTAGAAGACTGAAGACATGGCACAATGGATGTCCAAGCATGATCAGAAAAATGACAACATGGCTAAGTGGTTGACAAAGCAAGAAGAGTCTTCATCTGAGATCACTAACCTGTTAAAGAGGATTATGTCCAAGCAAACCTAGTTTATGTTTTTTTTTGTATCTGATGTTTGTGCACATGTACTTGAATTTATCTGATGTTTTGTATATTTTTCTCTGAATGAATGAATGACTCAGTGTTTTCTCTACATGATTTATCTTTTCTGTACTTCCTTTTATTTGTCTTTTAAAAGTTTTACTTTTTGATTATGACAAAAAAGGGGGAGAAAATGGATCTGACTGTTCAAATAAACTCTACCTAAATGAAAATTCAGACATATAAATTTATATAAATTTTAACTAACGTGAACTCTTAGTATTTCAGAACATTTGAAAACTCTGACAAGTTCTTTAAGAGTAACTCCGAGATCCCTAGATCTAGTTTTAACCTATCAGGCTCTGATTCTGAAACATGCATCCAAAGTCAAGATCTAATTTTTGGAACAATCAGGCACTGATTCTGAAAAGAATACTCATGCAAAAAGGGAAGTTTTTTATTCCTTCTAAGTATTCAATTCAGGGGGAGATTCATCATCTCAGGGGGAGTTATAATTATATTGTTTATTGAACAAAATTTCCTATGTTTTTGTCATCATCAAAAAGGGGGAGATTGTTAGAACACAGATTGGTTCTTAACAATATCTCTATGTTTTGATGATAACTCTTATGAAATTTTGTATTAAAGAATTATATACTCTAAAAATTTGTTTAAGAATGTTTGTTGCAGATATTAATGTGAATATTATTCTGAAAGCAAATTAGATCTGAACATGAAAATTATGCAAGGCTCTGAAGCGTCAGAAGCATCTTCTAGAAGATTCTGAACGTTGCCTCCAGAAGATTCTGAATGTTGTCTACAGAAGGATCTGAAGCAGAAGCTACAGAAGAATCTGAAGCAGAAGCCAGAAGCATCTGAAGCATTGAAGAATTTTGTATGAAGAGTTTCAAGCACAGTTATTTCAGAAGACTCTGATAGTACTAACATTGCCAGTACTTAGGATCTGATCCCAAACTCTGCTCTGAACAATTACACGCTGAAAGCACACCTGCTGCAAAGACTCTGATTCAACAAACTCTGATGAACATCAGAAGGCTCTGATCAATCTAGACTCTGATGATACTTGCTGAAACTTGTTGAAGAAGAATTCAAATTTATGTCCGTTGGAATGACCAAACGACTCTTTCCTCATTAATGCTAGACACAAGAACACAGACAAAAAAGATTTTTCTGTGCATTCTACTTCTAGGAAAGGTCACGTGATGTGAATACAAAAAGGCTCAGACCTTTTTAGTACACAACCTTCAACATGAAAAGCTACTTGGACCTCTGTGCCTATAAAAGCAAGACTCCATTCATCTTCTTCAGTTGACGAAATACTTGAAAGAATTCATTACAAGCTCTCATAAAACTTATACTCATTTGCTGAATTTATTTCATTGTTCTTAATCTTAAGTGAAAAATCACAGTTGTGATAAAGCTTTATTAGAAGCAAATCAAACACTTGTATTATTATTACATTTGATTGTAAAAGAACCTTAAGAAGATCCAGTTAGGATCAGTAGTTCTTGAGAAGACTTTGAACAGTTGTTCTTAGTGCTTACTATTGTAATCAGTTGATTTAATAGTGGATTAAGTCCTTGTTTGAGAAAGGCAAATCACTCTTGATAGGGTGGACTGGAGTAGTTGAGTTCAACGAACAAGGATAAAAATCTTTGAGTTTTTATTTCTAAGTTTCTCTACATACTTATTCAACCCCCCTTCTAAGTATTTTCTCACCTTCAAGCTAATCTGCAATGCCTCATAGAGCATTATAAAATAGCAGAAGGGTGAGAAACATTATCATAATAATCAATGCATATAACTATATATACATACACAAGTATAGAACACATACATTTCACATTTCTCACTACAATTCATTTTAATCATCATAGACATCACAACATATGTATAGACAAATATGGATAATTACCAAGCGCATTTCATCATGCATACATCCATAATTCTCAATTCAATACTTCACATACGAGTATACTTTCATACAACAATACACATTAATCTCTCACCTGCACATCATCTACTTGGACTACATGAGACAGATACGCAATGTATTTCCTCAACTGAGATACATGGAACACATGATGAAGATTAGCAAGCGACGGCTGTAACACCCTATTTAAATTATTCAGTCGCTTTGGTATTTTCTGTGAGGTGTAGTTGTGTGGTGTCCTTAATTAAGGGTATGAGGTTAGGAGTAAGGGAGAGAGGTGACCTTAGGTTGGGTACTATGGACCTAGATAAAGGAGTAAGTTAATTATGATATCGAGAGCATTATAGTGATTCATATTATTCCAACTATTATTAATAATAATGTTAATGAGATTATTATTATTATTATTATTATTATTATTATTATTATTATTATTATTATTATTATTATTATAGGATTTAAATAATAAAATAAGAAATAAGGGATTAAAGGAAATAGAGAAGTTTTTTTGGGGAAAGAGAATTAGAACACGATAAACTTCCAGAGAAAGGTTTTGGGAGAAAAAGTGAGAAGAAGAACAAGGAGGAAGAGAAGGAGGCTAGGGCTGTCAATCCTTCAAGATTCTTCAACGATTGAGCAATTAATCGAGGTAAGGGGGGAGAATGGATTTCAATATGGGTGAATTAACATGAGAGGGTAGTGAGAGGTCCTTTCTCTCATAGGAATTATGTGTTCTTGAGGATTCTTGATCTAATTTTCGTAGCATGATAAATTCCATAAAATTGTTGTTGTTCTTGAATGATTATTGTATGGGGAGTATTGCTATTCATAGTTTTCTATGTATACCTTTCGGTATGTTATGGTGATGTAAGGTTTAGGGATTTGGGTAAATATGTAGAAATGAATGTGCTATATCGTTATTAGTACGATGCTCTAAGGTTTCCCTAAGGTTTAAAGATTTGGGTTAATTGTGGGAAATAGGGAAGTCACCGTAAGAATCTGAGCTTATGACCAAATGGCCAAATGATATGTATCGTTGAATATTAATATAGGTAAAACTTATAGGAAATTGAACCTTCGTGAACCTTCGTGACCAGAACCTTGACATTGTTATATGTCTGACCCTGAAGGGATTGAGTAATTTTAATGTCGTAGAGTGTAATTGAAGGAAAAATTGTAATATGTTGTCCCTATAGGAATAGGAATATTCAAATGTGAGTAACTCTGAAGTACTCAGAGCAATTGCAGGAAATAATGTTTTAGGCGTTGCAAATGTTGTCAGATGAGCCTAATAAACCATAGAAGTTGTGTCGTTATTGCCGTATAACCTTAAGAATGTTTTAGGGATGTTTTGGGTGCTTTGAGTAAGTGATTCGCAAGAATAATTGAGCAAAAATCAGTTCCGGAGCGTAACAGCGTCTTTCTGTCCGTCACGACTGTTCATGTTTTCGGTCGAAATTGTTTTGGACGTAACTTTGGATCCGTAAGTCCGTTTTGACCTCCGTTCGAAGCGTTGGAAAGCTAATGAACAGAGCTATAACATAGGATAGATAATGGAATTGTTTTCCCAATATTTGTATATCTAATTATGTTTGAGAAGTCAATTGTGTATATGTTTTAGTAACGAATCATGTTCTGGTTCAATGATGCCTTGGTGTTTTGATAGATGTGGGCCAAGATGGTCGAATGTCGACAATCTTGTGCGATTGTGGTAATTCCCGAGAGGATTACGGTGAGCGGATGTCTCACGTGGATCAAGATTAATCGTGAATTATGTATGATGTATTACATTGCATAATTGTGTTGACATTCATTTCATATCATGTGTCTTGTGGAGATGGCTAGGTGGGAATCCATGATGGGTGCCTAGTTTCATCCGGACTTCATTGTGGAAGTTGTTGTGGAGATAAGTTGTAGTTCAGAGGAACGTATATACGACTTATCCGGATTCCGACGGGAATCAGGTTCTAGTGTGAACCGTATGAGATTGTGTCGGTACCACATGCATTGTGTTGAGTCAGTGTGTCACATTGCATTATTGTAATTGAATGTGGGCTATGAATGCCAAGTGATTGAGGTGGCACGTGTATGTGCGTTAATTGTGCTTATTTTATGTGTGGTGTGTAACTACTCCTTAGCATGTGTATTTCACCGTTTATTTATTGAATGTAGTTCTCACCCTTTTTTGTTGTTGTGTTTGTGCTCTCTTGGGAGTACAAGTGACCAGGTACCTGAGTAGTGCTTGGAGTGTGTTGCTATTTGATCGAGTCTTAGGAGTTGCTCTGATACGTAACATGGGATGACGGGATTACGTTGTTATTTGACTACTTTATTTGTTTATTGTTACGTATCTTCATTTATTAGACTTATGTTGTATGACCTCGTGTCGAGGAGAATTATATTGGAGAATTGATTTGTATTCCGCTGCTTACTTGAAAACTAAATAATATTGATTATTTTAATGAAATGAAGTGACTTAGTGTGATATCCCACTGTTTTGGAGAACTCTGATGAATTTCATGAATTATTCCTGTATATTTATTATATTCCGCGTACGGGGTAAAGTGGGGTGTTACAACGGAGGCAAAGCGACACGATAGGCTACCTCCCCTATCTTCTGCAAAATCTGATAAGGACCAATAAAACACGGCGTCAACTTACACGACTTCAATGCCCTACCAACGCTAGTCATAGGAGTAACTCGAAGAAACACGTGATCTCCCTCTTGAAATTCAAGTGCCTTCCTCCTCTTGTCATGATAACTCTTCTGACGGCTCTGAGAAATCTTCATCTTCTATGGAATCATCTTAATCTTATCGGTAATCTGCTAGACTATCTCAGGTCCAACCACAGAACTCTCTCCAGATTCATACCAACACAATGGCTTCCTACACCGTCTACCATACAATGCCTCGAACGGTGTCATACCAATACTCGAATGAAAACTGTTGTTGTAAGTAAATTCAATCAAAGGTAAGTAGCTATCCCAAGCTCCTCCCTTCTCCAACACACAAGCTCTCAAAAGATCTTCAAGTGACTGAATCGTCCTCTCAGTCTGACCATTAGTCTGTGGATGATAAGCTAAACTCAAACGCAACTTCGTACCTAAAGCACTTTGCAAACTCTCCCAAAATCTCGAAGTAAACCTCAGATCTCTATCTGACACAATGCTAGACGGAATACCATGCAAACTGACAATCCTCTCAAAGTACAGCTTTGCCAACCTCTCCAATGGGTAATCCATTCGCATAGGAATGAAGTGTGCAGATTTGATCAATCTATCCACAAAAACCCAAATAGCTTCAAAGTTACTCGACGTCCTCGGTAAACCAGATACAAAATCCATAGAAATGTTATCCCATTTCCACTCAGGAATAAACACAGGTTTCATCAAACCCGACGGTTTCTGATGCTCAATCTTCGACTTCTGACAAGTCAAACAAGAATACACAAACTCGGAAATATCCTTCTTCATGCAAGGCTACCAAAATATTTTCCTCAAATCTTGATACATCTTAGCAGCACCTGGATGAATACTCAATCCACTATGATGTCCTTCCTCAAGAATACTCTTCTTCAGCTCAACAACATCAGGAACACAAACTCGATCATGACACCTCATGATACCATTTTCATCAATCTGAAAATCACCACCTCGACCTTGATTGATCAAAGTCAACCGATCAACTAAACTCAAATCAGATTTCTGTCCTTCTCGAATCTCGTCCAGAATACCACTAGTAAGCTTTAACATACCCATCTTAACTCCGTAAGAAGTCTTCTCACACCCCAAACTCAAATCACGAAATTGCTCAATCAATTCCAGCTCTTTTACCATCATCATCGACATATGCAACGATTTCCTACTCAATGCATCAGCTACCATATTTGCTTTACCCGGATGGTAATTCAAACCAAAATCAAAATCTTTCAGAAGTTCCAACATTCTCCTTTGCCTTTCATTCAATTCTTTCTGATCAAATAGATACTTCAAACTCTTATTATCACTAAACACCTCAAATCTCAAACCAAACAAATAATGCCTCCAAAGTTTCAGCACAAATACAACAACGACCAACTCTAAATCATGCGTCGGATAATTCTTCTCATGAACTATGAGTTGCCTCGAAGCATAAGCTACAACTTGTTTATCTTGCATCAAGACACCTCCTAAACCCATCAAAAAAGCATCACAGTACACAACGAACGGTTCTGTCGGATTTGGCAAAATCAAAACAGGAGCTATCGTCAATCTTCGCTTAAGCTCTTGGAAACTTCCTTCAAACTTTGCATCCCACACAAAAGCTTGACTTTTCCTAGTCAACTGCGTCAACGGCAATGATAACTTGGCAAATCCCTCAATAAATTTCCGATAATATCCCGCCAAACCAAGAAAACTTCTAATCTCAAAAACTGATTTCGGAGTCTCCCATTGCGACACCGCTTCAACCTTCGACGGATCAACTGCAATACCTCTACTCGAAATCACATGACCAAGGAAACTCACTTCCTTCAACCAAAATTCACACTTAGATAGCTTAGCATACAACCGCTTCTCTTTCAATACAGATAACACAATCCTCAGATGCTCGACATGTTCTTCTTCACTCTTTGAATAAATCAAAATATCATCAATGAACACCACCACAAACTTGTCCAAATAAGGATGGAAAATTCTATTCATGTACTCCATAAATACACCTGGTGCATTAGTCACACCAAATGGCATCACAGAATACTCATAGTGTCCATACCTCGTTCTAAAAGCAGTCTTCTGAATATCCTCAGCCTTCACACGAATCTGATGATACCCAGATCTTAAATCTATCTTACTGAACACACTCGCACCAACCAACTGATCAATCAAATCATCAATCCTCGGAAGTGGATACTTATTCTTGATAGTCACCTTGTTCAATTGTCTGTAATCCATACAGAGTCTAATAGAACCTTCTTTCTTCTTAACCAACAACACCGGTGCACCCCACGGTGACACACTCGGACGAATAAACCTCTTCTCAAGTAGATCTTCAAGTTGACTCTTCAACTCTTTCAATTCCGATGCGGACATACGATATGGAGCCATCGATATCGGACTAGTTCTAGGAATTAAGTCGATCATAAACTCCATTTCTCGTTCCGGCGGTAAATCTATTATCTTCTCAGGAAAAACTTCCGGAAAGTCACGGACAATTGGTAAAGCATCAATCGTTCCACTTTCACCAATGCTCACCGTTGCCATTAACAAGAATACCTTAGCACCATCTTGCAGTGATTCCTTCACTTGCTTAGCAGTCATAAACAAATCTTCTTCATCCTCAGATTCAGGAAAAATAATCGTTTTGTCAAAACAGTTAAGATAAACACGATTGAATTCCAACCAATTCATCCCAAGAATAACATCAAGTTGATCTAAGTGAAGACACACTAAATCAACTCCAAGGTCTTTACCAAAAATACTCAACGGACAATTCAAACACACATACGGGGTAGTTACCGAACCCACAGCAGGAGTATCAATAACCATACCTCCACTCATAACAGACAACTCAAGACTTTTAATCTCTTAACATAATCAAAGGAAATAAAATAATGTGTAGCTTCAATATCAATTATAGCGATCAAAGGTATACCATTAATGAAGCACGTACCTTGGATCAATCGATCATCATTAGCAGTCTCCGATTCTGATAGAGCAAACACTTTCCCACTCCCTTGAGTCTTCTTTGGCTTGTCACACTTGGTACTAATGTTCCCTTGCTCACCACATTTGTAGCAAGTCACATTCATACCGCTTCTGCACTCAAGAGCTTTGTGGCCTGGCTTCCCACACTTAAAACATTTATGCTCAACA
Source organism: Lathyrus sativus (assembly GCA_963859935.3). Lineage (NCBI taxonomy): Eukaryota > Viridiplantae > Streptophyta > Magnoliopsida > Fabales > Fabaceae > Lathyrus > Lathyrus sativus. The sequence goes on from OZ012737.1 coordinate 188,418,328, forward strand.
CTTTTGCACTCGGGAGCACGATGTCCCTCTTCACCACATCTAAAACATCTCACCGGAGTGGAAACTCCTCCCCCACTAGGCTTCTTGCCGTAACCAGCTTTCTGTTTCCCTTTCTCTGCAGGAGTCACATACGGATTTCCTCTAAATTGACCTTTTCCTTTCTTGTCACTTAAACTCTTGTAGTGGCTAGACCGAGCCCTACTATCTTCATCATAAATTCTACTCTTGTTCACCAACTCAGAAAATTGCCTAATCTCCTGATAACCAACAACTTGCTTAATTTCCTGCCTCAAACCATTCACAAACTTACACTTGGATCTCTCAGCATTAGCAGTGTTATAATGAGGACAAAACTTAATCAATTCCTCAAACCTTGGGGCATACTCGGCCACAGTTGAGTTACCCTGCTTCAGCTCAAGGAATTCAATTTCCTTCTTACCACGCACATCTTCTAGAAAGTACTTCTCTAGAAATGTCTCGCTAAAAAGATCCCAAGTAACCACAATCTCATTCTCTTCAAACCTTTGGCGAGTATTACCCCACCAGTCATCAGCTTCCTTTCCCAGCATATGAGTGCCAAACTGCACCCTCTGCGCATCCGAATAATTCATGACCCGAAAGATCTTCTCAATCGCTTTCAGCCAAACTTGTGCTTTGTCAGGTTCATGAGTTCCCTTGAAAATCGGTGGATTGTTCCTTTGGAACCTTCCCAAATAAACAATAAATCACATAAGCACATAATAAATTTCATCAGAGTAAATTTGAAACATGGTATAAAAGAAGTATGCCACATCATTCACCAACATAACATACAACACCTGCTCTATAAAAGACATGCAACAGTGGGGTAGTTCAACAAAGGAACTTAGTCCTTACACCCACATCTCAATATTTTAAAATTAAAGCGGAAGATTAAAACATTTGAATCATTTAAAACATGTTATCATATAAATACATAATTCAGTTTGGTTCACAATATCATTCATGTTTTACAAAACATTTACCCTCGAATACATATACAAAATGTATCCCAACAGAATACTATACAAGGCTAATTACCCGGTGCTACATATCAGAGCATAACCGACCAAAAGAATGAAGCTAACTTCACAAAAGACCTCCAGCAAAGCTAATCTGCAATGCCTCATAGAGCATTATAAAACAGCAAAAAGGTGAGAAACATTATCATAACAATCAATGCATATAACTATATATACATACACAAGTATAGAACACATACATTCCACATTTCTCACCACAATTCATTTTAATCATCATATACATCACAACATATGTACATACAAATATGATAATTACCAAGCGCATTTCATCATGCATACATCCATAATTCTCAATTCAATACTTCACATACAAGTATACTTTCATAAAACAATACACATTAATCACGCAACTCAATGTAACTCATGCCATGTGGTACCAACACTTGTTATCATTTTTCGGTTTTTACACTTAAACCGAGTCCACCCTTCTAGACCGATAACAACAAAAGCCCGTTCCCTAAGCTTTCAAACCCACCCTTCTAGGTTTGGGACAAGTCACTAGTCTCCACGAAACTAGCAAACATTGCCTCTTGACTAAATGATGCATATGCAATCAACCACCAAATGCACTTAAGACCATTCTCACATCTTAATCTCATGCATTCAAATAATTCATCACTCAAGAATTATAACATGATTGCACACACAACATATTCATATTTAATATCATCAACATATACCAAGCAATGCACACATATCCACAATATGTTCCCATGCATTCTCAAACACAACACCACATACCAACAACATGCATCCACCACATAGTGCTCACGGCAACAAATTCAATAACATTAATCATGCATTTTAATCAATTAAGACAACGCATTATATTTGTCAAAAGACCACATTTCATAATCAATTCCACAATCTAGGATTCACGCCATACGGCTACCCACAACATATATTTCACAGTATACAATTACTCATTTCCAACAAGGATCAAACACAATCGAACAAAGAAATCAACATGGAATGGAATCACAAGAAAACCAAATGCTGTCACGCTCGCTGGCTTGCTCGCCTAGCGAGTCCCTAGCGAATACTCGATATCTGTTCGCCTAGCGAACAAGCTCGCGAAGGCAAACAGAAGCAACTGACTTCGCTCGCCACCTACTCGCTGCAGCGAGGCCCTAGTGAATCCTTCGCCACCTCACTCGCTACCAGCGAACCAGATCAAATGCTTTCTGCCCAAGTCTGGGACCTCTCGCTAACTTGTTCGCCCAACGAGGTTCTAGCGAATGTTCGCGACCTGTTCGCCTAGCGAAGGTGCTAGCGAACGTCTGCAAACTCAGAATTCCTCACTGTCATCAAGTCCTCAACTCTTCACAAAACCGACCGATTCTCACCAAACCAGTTCCATAGCCTTAGTCTAACCTCCCTAGACTAAATTATACCACTTATTCTCATTTTCGACCGTTAAAACTCGGTTTCTATCGATTAAATCCACTTTGCCCTAAAATGGAAGTTGTAAAAAACATCCAACAATCTCACCCAAGCATAGATAATCATATACATTGATATAATAACAACATTTCATACCCTTACCTCGATTAAATCGATGCTTGAGAGTTGTTCTTGAGTTTTTCCAACTTTTCCTTCTTCTCCTTCTCTTTTCTCCTCTTTCTCCTTCTTTCTCTATTCTTTCTCTTATGTTTCCTTTTCTTTTCACTTTTCCTTTATAAGTCTTTCCATTCTATTTCCTTCCGTAAATTCTCCTCTCAAATATCTACCAATAATTCCAATAATTAAAATCATCCAAATAAATCAATTAATTAACATGAATAATTAATTATTGAAAAATTGGGCTGTTACAACTACTGTTGTACCCCAAAATTTAACCAACCTTTTTTCTTTACTTGGCTTATGTTTCTTTTCATTTTAGCATTTGTATTTGCATAGCATTATCCTTTACTAGGGATCAAGAGAGGTGTTCCATTTAAGAGAAGAGTATCAAAGGTTGCAAGCTCAAGCAAGAGTGTTTATTCATGTCATCAAGTGCTTAAAATCATCAGGAAGTGGTCATGGCTCTTTGAGAGAGAAGATGGATGTATGTTGCTTATCTCCTGCCTTGGAGGTCAATTGGGGATCATCAGGGGTTCATAAGATCATGGTTATGGATAAGAGGTGTTTGAGAAGCTCATTGAGTGCTCTGGAGGCTATTTTGGAGCTCATCTAAACATTTATTTCACTTGCAAGAGGTCACAGTCAAAAGTTGTGCACATAGGGTTTCATCTGGTCAACTCAAGGTCAACTGTGGACTTGAGGGAGTTTGAGACTTGGTTTTAAGTCATTGGAGCTATGGGGAGTTATGTTAAGACATCTAGGATATCATTTCAAGTTCAAATAAAGAAGAATCAAGAGTTCAAGAAGTTACTAAATTAGGGTTTCAGTGTAAAATCCCCTTCTTTAATGCTCAATTTCAAGGACAATTTACTTCATGATGCAAGTTCAATCTCACTTTCATGCAAACATGAAACTTGTAGGGCATGTTCTTAGATTTCTTTTGAGTACTAGAACTCATCCATTGGGTTTGTGGAGCTCAAGGTATGATGCCAACAAGTTAGAGGTCTCAGATGAACATAGTTTTGGTCAACCAAAAGTCAACTCACTTCCAAGGCACTTTTGACCTAGAATCATGTTTCTCCTCAACTTGAAGTTAACATGAAAGTTTTTCCTCATGATCTTAGCTTTCCAAAAAGTCCTAGAAGTCCTTGATATCGATTGTGGAACTCAAGTTATGAACCTTACAAGGCAAGGGTATTTTGGGAAAGTTTGATTATAGGTCATTTGATACATAGGTCATTTTCATGCACTTGTGTACTTCATGACCTATGTGAGTTCAGCTTTAACTTGGTATAATTTTTGTGAGGTTTAGTTGAGATCTGATGACCTGAGCTCCGGCCACCTTGCCGGAGAAGACAACCGGAGCTAGGGCTCTGGCGTCTAGTTATTTGACCTCAGATCTGAGGTGGCGAGGGTTTGAAACTTTGACCGTGCGTGTGTTAGCTTCTCACTGGCTTGACCTTGCGTGTATGGCAGTTTGACTCCACCTGGATTAAATGAAACGCTGTGTTTCATTTAATTAGAGGTGTCTTGTGGATTGGGCCTCTTTTGCTGTTGGCACCTCCCATATTTTGATCCCATAGCATGCTGAACTGATTTGCTTTGTTTCTGGAATTACTTTCACACCTACCTTGGTTTTCCATGCTATTTTTTTTCTTTTTTTCTTTTTAATTATTAAAAATGCTTCCAAATATCATAAAATTCAACAAAAAATATTTTCAAAGTCTTTAAAGTCTTAATTAATTTTTCATATTTTTTAATTTTGATTTTCTTTTATTTTTCAACTTAATTTGAATTTTGTGATTGGAAGTGTTTTTAATATGGTTCTTCTTTGATCATGCTTGCTTTGTAAACCATTTGCAATCACCAACGAGTGAGGTTTCTTCTCCACTTTGATGATGGATTGAGGTACCTTTGAGGATGATTTTGGTCAAGGTTTTGTTTGACTTTGTGTTGCTTTTGTTTGACCCTCGATAATAATTCCATAAGGTGGAACACCCTAGTTGATCAAATCATTTGGTGATGCCTTGAACAGAATTTGGTTTAGATGTTTTGGCCTCTGGTTGCCAACATGCTTGAGAGCTTTTGGTATTTTATTTGAGATTTATTGAACACTTCTCCTATTTTTGGTGAACCTTGCAAGTCAAGTCATCCTAGTTGAGGTTCATACAAACTAGTTGACCTAGTTCCTTTGGGAGATGACCTTTGTGGATCCCATTTGCATCCTATGATTCTTGATTCACATTCTTGACATGTTTAGGATGTTGGTTTCAATTTTATAGGTCACACACTTGTTTGGTTTGTGTTACAAGTCACTTGAAAGTTGGGTTTTCCATTCATGTTTGAATGTTGAAAGTGGTTTGAGCTTTGTTTCTTTCCCTTGCCTTAGCTTGTGATTTGTCTTAGCTTTGTTTCTTCTTTCATTTGTGAGCTTTCTCCTCTTGTTCTCACTGCTGCCCCTTGGACTTTGGAACTCATTCAAAGTGATTTGGTTTGATTGATCATACTTTGAGTTTACTTTGAATGGTGGGCGACTTTGAGAACTTGTTTGTATTTTCTTTTTTGCAATGATCAATGTGATGCTTTTGGCTGAGATACTTCTCGTGTTGCTTGCTGCTCAAGCCTATTCTCCCATCCTCATCTTGATCATGGCTTCTTATTTTTCTTATTTGCATCCTTTTGAGTTTAGTGATTGATGCATGAATGGTTGTAGGAGTTGTAACTTCTCCCATTGCATCTCATTTTCTCTTTGACTTGTTTAAGTCATTTTTGTTCTTCTCTTTTGTTTGCTTTGCATCTCTTGCACCTTGCATATTATGTTTGCATATTCTCTTGACTTGTTTAAGTCATCTTCATCTCTTTCTTTCATCTTTCTTGTGATTGATTTTATCTTATGTTTACTTGGTTTTCTTTGCCATGATCCCTTAGGATTCCTAGTCCCATTTGCTTAAGGTGGGAGTATGAGAGACATTAAATGTTCAATCCAAGCATGATAACATTAGGATAGTTCTTTCCCCTTTTAATCTCAATCATAGGAGCACCTTGCATGATAACATTAGGGTTGAGTTAGTTTCCCCTTAGTTGTGTCTTCTCTCTTCTCATCTCAAAACTTCTTCAAAACATGTAATAAAGGATAATGAATGTTGTACGCTACGAGCCTTAAGCATTTGGGGAATGATGATTGGGGGGCCTCCTCTCAATTGTCTAGAGTGTTTAGGGTATTCCCTTTGGGCGATACACGGCGCATTCGCTCTCAATTCATAGTCTTTAGTGCAATATGAATTACAAACACAATTCAATTCACTTCTTCTTATAAAAGACTCTAAAACAAATATCAAATCCTTTTTATCCTTCGGAATTATTTGGAAAATCATTTTCATAAAAAGAGTGTTGTTAACTCTTGGTTCTACCGCAAACAGGTAACGCCTAAGTCTCCAATGGTCGGGCAACAATACACCTAACTGTTAGAACTAAGGTTTAACCCTACTCGGGTAAAACACTTGAACCAATCCGTAGTTGTGTTAGCCCGAACTATGTTTTCTCTGATTTCTCGTACCAGATGAGGATACGTAGGCACAAGACGATGATGTCTTGGCGAGCAACCTTCCCCACTTTCACTCGTATTCTTCCGAACTACGTTGACTCTGACTTTCCCATTGCACGAGGGAGTACGTAGGCATAGAGCGACGGTGCTCTATCGAGTCTCTTTTCTTTTCTTTCGTCCTTATGGCCAACCCTATAGTTTAACACCCTTTAGATAGATAACAAGTGTGGATCCCGTTGAGTACAACGGACGTGAGGGGTCCTCATACCTTCCCCTTGCGCAACCGACTCCCGAACCCAAGATTTGGTTGCGATGACCTGTCTTTTCCCTTTTTCATAAGTTTTCTCTGATCGTTTCCTTTCCCTCATTTTGGGATAAATAACGAACAATGGCGACTCTTCTGTCTTCCGCCGGCTCCTTTTTCGCAGTAGCGACAGCCGACGACTCTGCTGGGGACATTTCCCACCCCCTATGCGAGTCAATTCTAGCGCTTGTGTGTTTTATCTTTGGGGTGTGTACATATGTGTATATGTGTTCTACTTTACTGCATTTTCATTTTACTTTCCGCATTTATATTATCATATTGTTATGCTGTTGGGTGGGAATGTTCCACTATGTGATAAGCCAAAACCCAAGCTTGAGTATAACCATAACATTAGAAGTGGAAGGTGTCGCTACTGCGAAAATCGGCGCCGGCTGACAGAAGAGTCGCCACTGTGCGTTATTTATCCCAACAGAGGGAAAGGAAACGCTCGAAGTAAACCTCACAAAAAACGGGGAAAGGTATGGTCCTCGCAACCAAAACCTGGGTTCGGGAGTCGGTTACGCAAGGGGAAGGTATTAGCACCCCTCACGTATGTCGTACTCGACGGGATCCACGCTTGCTTGGGTTGTCTAAAGGATGCAAAACAATCTATCTACGGCTGCTAAATCTAAACGGAAGGGAATTGACTCGATAGAGCGTCGCACTCTATGCCTACGTATTCTCAAGAGAGAAAGTCAGAGTCAACGTGGTTCGGGACTACAGGGAAATTGGCTCGCCAAGACCTCGCGTCTTGTGCCTACGTACTTCCACACTGCATGGAAGATCAGAGCTTACGTAGTTCAGGCTAACTACGGCTAAACAGGGTGTCCTCACACAGCAGTGAGAAATTAATCTGGTTTTGAAGGTACGGGAACCTATGGGAAAAACTACGGTCTGGTCTCAGATGCACTCGGGCAAGAGAAAGGGGTAACATCAGTCGTCAGTGGGAAAGTCTCGATCGCACAGCAGCGAGAGAACAAAAGGTTAATTGTTAGTGTGCTCGCTAGGATATCGCATCCTATGCCTACATATTCTCGTCTGGTACGAGAAATCAGAGCAGCTGTAGTTCGGCTACTTTCGGGACCACAACTCAAATCTCGTTTTATTAACATTCTGAAAAATGGTTACAATGATTGAATACTGAAAATAAACCCCTAGGAAATACTATCCTATCCATCTATAATGGAAAAATCAAATGAAAAAGTCCCCTAACAAGTGGACTTCTAAACTATCCCTAAAATTGTAAAATAATCTCTATGAAAAAATTATATCCTAAGAGAAAATTACAAGAATTTGCAATGAGAAGAATATAGCCTAAAGTCCTATACAAAATGTAGACTAAAGTATTCATGAAAAATATGAGCTAATATTTTTATCCTTCTTTTTTCTCAATATTTCTTTTCCATTTTCTTTTTTCTTTTTATTTCATAATATTTTTCATATATTCTTTCTATATTTTTTCTACATTTTTTCCTCTATTTTCTCTTTCTTTCTCTTTTTACTTTCTTCAATATCTTTTCTTAATATTTTTCTCGTTTTTTTTCACTCTTTTCAATATATTTCTTTTCACAAAGAAAGTCACTAAAATGAAAATGGAAAAGTACAATGGGAGGGGGGTACAACAGTTACAAGGGAGTTACAAGCAGAAGAATAAAAGCTAAGGGCCCAGCCCACTAACCAAACATACACACGGGGAGGGGGGAAAGAATAAAAAACGGAGGTATGCATGTAGAAAGTCTGCCAGCCAAGCCCAGTCCAAACTTAACAAACACACACGCAGGGGGGGAAGAAAGTAATCAGGAGCTTAGCAAGAAAAACGCTGGGCCTAGGGCCCAAGTCCACTAATCTCTCAGCATCATAAAACCCTAACCTCTTCTCCAAAAATGCCTTACTGTTCACTACCTCTCACTGAAACCCTAAACGGCGCCTTCATTTTCCCAAAGCTCTCTCACAAACTTCAAACCAACTCTTCGTTCATCTCTCAGTCCAAACTCCTTCGCAGATCCACCTCTCACCAATTCTTCTGCTCAAATAATCTCCACTTGATCGTACCATAAACCTTATCACCTTAGCAATATCAGCGCAATCAAGACCTATTGGGTGGATCTGGAGATTCAAGCTCCTTGAAGATCTTGAGCTTCGTTGAAGGCGCATGAAGAAACTCACGAGGATCTCCGAAGAACAATGTTCTTGAAGATGATACTCAAAAAACTGGAGAGTCATGAAGGTCGTGAGGTTACCGGCCAGATGAAGATCCTTGGAATTTTTGGATCTGGAAGATCTTCACACAAATCTGTGGATTTCTGGACAAACGGAGGAAGAAACAAGATGAAGACGATGAATGTTGAACAGATTCTTCGATAAAGAGCTGGAGGTCGTATGAGGCTTGATGTTGACCCTGATGAGGATTGAAGATTGGTTGTTCTTGTTGTTCTTCGAGACGATATCTCTGGCCAACGGATGCAGATCGTATGAAGATTACGGATGTTGATGAAAGTGTATAAGATTTCCTGGAGAAAACTGATGAAACTATGACGATGATTTGAAGAAATCTAGGAAGCTGAATCATGATGTTCTTGATGAAGTTGTGACGGACAAGATGGATCTAGTGACGAACAGACGAAGATCTTGGCAAGAACACAGGATGAAGATGGGTGAACGGAGGAAGAACATTGAAGGAGGTTGAGGATTGTTGATGATCGGAGGAGATTGCAGTGATAGACGGGGAAAGATCAAAGGAAAACGATGAAAATGATGGATTTGGAAGTTTCCGGTGAGGTGGGCGGTGGCCGGAGTAAGTTAGGGTGACCGGAAGTTGTTGGCGGCGGTGGTTGCATGGCCGCCGGTCATGCAACCGGTGAAGGTTCAGGGCTGGACAGGTGGCAAGGGTGGTGGAGCAGTCTGGTGCATGTGTGCCACGTGTGTGTGGCGTGGCAGAGTGAGAGAGAATGGAGAATGAAGTGGCAGCGTGTGGGTTATGATATGTGTCCTCCTTCCTCCTCATACACGTGGCTGCTGACTTATATAAGGCACTGATCTGGGCTCTGCAGAACTGGGCCTCCACATACCATACTGGGCCCACGAAATGGATTAACAAAACCAAAAAAAACTGAATGAAACGGATTAATGATGGATTAAAATGACTAATGAAAATGATTAAATGGAAATAATATGGATTAGTAAGAAAAAAACGTGATTAATGGAAATGGACTAAATGAATTAAAGCTAATGACCTGATTAATTCTGATTAAATGGATTAATATGGAAACTAAAGAATGATGTGATTAATGAATCTGATGGACCTAATAAAATCCTAATCAAAATTAAAACAACCAATTAATATTCTAAACCTTATTAACACCTATATTAATCTGAAATCCTATTAAAAATAAAAGCAAATTAAGCCCTATTTTATATTTAGATTAAAACCTAATATTCTAAAATCTATTAATTCTCTATTAAGAAAATCTATTTAATAATAAAAGAAACTATTTAATTCTATTAAAAGAAAAACCTATATTCTATAAAACTATATTCTATTAAAAGACTATTAAAATCTATAAAATACTAAAAAATGATTTAAAGCTATTAAAACTATTAAAAAAAACTATTAATATTCTATATTATTCTAAAATGATTTAAAAAACTATTAAAAATATAAAGAAAATCTATTTAAATTCTAAAAAACTCTATAAAGCCTATTTAAAATCTACGAGCAGCTATTAAATTCTAAAAAATGCAGACAAAGGCAAATAACCAAAAATAAAAGAGAGCGCGAGACCAGATCGAAGCAAAACAATAACCAGATACCAAAAAATCACTGCATAAACTGAAAACACCCAGGAAGCGCGCGACTTCTCAAAATAACCTCCGATTATCCGAACCGGTCTGAGATACCCGAAAAGCGACGGCAGGGCTGTAATCCCGATGAACTCACCATGATTGAGAAAATGCACTATATGCAGTATGTAAATGCGGATGCGAAATGCGTCGAAACATCGAGCCAGATAGGGGACCCGGTTGGTCAAATTTTAGGGTGCAACAGAAGGTAGTGGTGAACCTGTATGTTTGGCATGCACTAGTTCCCACGAAACTCGCGCTCAGACGAGATTCTCTTTGATGACTACCTTTCTAGTCTGTTTCGGACAATTGAGAGGATGTTGGATCTGACGATTGTCGACTCTAGGGACCGATCATTTGGAAGTCAGCTAAGTGAGGCCGCTTCGTTAGACTATGATGCCAAACCAGAAATGGTGAATGTATCATCGTTTCTCGAAAGTCTGTCATGTTGATGACCGCATAGGATGCCAGACCTTATCAGAGATAGGTTCTAACTTGTAAGTGGGGAGGGTTATGCAGGAAACTTTGGCCTTGAACCTACCTGGTTTTCTCGTCAGTGTGAGCTTTTGGTCCTTCATACAGTGATTCCTTATATCAATGCTGTGTTATGTTCTCGCCGAAGCGAAGCGCTGGTTCTTCTCAGTCAATAACACATCAATCTTGATCCCTTGTTACATTTGCATTTAACATTGACATGTATTTATGTTGCAGGTGTATATTTTCCTCTTAATTCTAGTGAGCTTATTCCACTTCTGACATGGAGCCCAGTTTGAAGAAGATTGTTGTCTACAAGTTTCCTACTCCTAACATAGCACTCTACTCAGTTTGATTTCTGTTGCTGATTGCAATGTGATGGAAGATTTCAAGAAGTCATATGGGAAGTTCTTGGGTTGTGTCTACAAAGCTTCAGTATTTGAGTTGGGAGGTCTTCACACCTTGCTTCAGTTCTATGATCCATAGTTGAGGTGTTTCACTTTCCTGGGTTATGTGCGGATGCCTACTTTGGAGGAGTTCTCTATGCTGCTAGGAGTTTCTATTCTGGATCAGATGCCTTTTTATCACACTAAAGCTTAACCTAATTTGACTAAGCTTGCTAATGCTCTTCATCTAGATGCTTTAGAGTTAGAAGGGAAGTTGGTTAGAAGAAATGGGATGTTGGATTTCCATTACCTTTCTTGGTTGGTAAAACTCAACACTTTGCGAAAGAGGGTTGTTGGATTGTCTTTAATGCCATCTTAGCTCTGTGCATATATGGTGTAGTTTTGTTTCCGAATATTCCTGACTTTGTGGATTTGGATGCTTTCCACATTTTCATCTCAGGAAATCCCGTGCCTACACTTCTGGGAGATGTTTATCATTATGTGCATGACAAGAATGAAAATCAGAGGGGAAGCAATGTGTCTTGTTGTGTACCTCTTTTATACAGATGGTTTGTGAGTCACCTTCCCAAGGTTGGTCCTTTTGTTAACACTGCAGGTATCTCTGAGTGGTTAGAGAGACTTATGGGCTTGACTTCTGAGAACATCGTATGGTTTGACAGAGATCAGTTGGGTTCAAAGATTATCTTTAGCTGTGGTGGTTTTCCTAACGTCCCTTTGATTAGAAGGAAAGGAGATATTAATTACAACCCAGCTCTTGCAGTGAGGCAGTTTGGGTATGCTCTGAGGGAACCTCCGAAGGAAGAGGAAATATAGGAATCTCTGTATTTCACTGGCTTGCTTGAAAATGAGACCCTGATCAGAGTGGAGAAAGCTTGGAATAAGATTCACCGTAGAGGGAAGGTTTCTTTGGGTAAGAGCAACAGTAGAGCTTATGAGCCTTATATGGTTTGGATTCAGAAGAGAGCTAGGAGATTATTGATGCCATTTCCGGCTTGTGAGCCTTTATATCTTTTGATGATTGAGGAGTCGACTACTGTTGATATCCAAAGATATAATCAGATATGGTTCGAGAAGGAGGAATCGCGTAAGGTAAACGAGGAATTGGAAAAAGAGATTATTCAGCTCCGAAGTGAGAGAAATCAAGCCACTTTTTCATCTAAGAAGCAAACTGAATTGGTGAACAACCTGGGTAGAGAGCTAACTGCTGAGATTCGCGCTCGAGAGCGTGTGTGCTTCAATCTGAAGAGCGTCAGTAATGTTCTTAGTTCCAAGAAGAAAGAGCTGGACAGAGCATATGTAGAGATCTCCAAGTTTAATGACCAATGGAATGCCATTCTAACTAACAACAAAGAGCGAGAAGACGGACTGCGGCAACAGGTTGCTAAGTTGAAGGGTCAAATCCAGGTGAGAGATGAGAAGGTTATAGCTGAATCCTCGCGCCGACTCGAAAGTGACTGCTGACTGAATGAAGCTCTTGCAACCTTGGAGGACTATAAGTCAAGATCTGATTTGAAGAGGCCCAAGCTTAAGGAAGCATTTGGTGAAGGCGCTTGGGAGGATTATGCTCAGAGGTTGTAGAGCATCATTAGCTAGAGAGAGTTTCTCATCCAGGGGTTGGTAGCCAGGCCAGATCATGCAGATACGAGAGAGTTGTTGGATAATTTCCAGGTTCACCATCGTATTTGATGTTTTTCTCTCTTTGTAGTTTATTGTTATGATGTATCTTGACCATCACCAAATTTGTTGGCTGAGGTCATTTTGATTCCGTTGTATTCAGTGTTGTGCTGTACATTGACTCTTGGCTCTCATCTTATTCATGAGGAGTTTGCTATGCTTATCTGTTGGCTTCCCATTGTCTTGATGTTCTCGCGGAACTAGAATCGAGGGGAAATTTTCCCTAACGCATATTTACATGTCTGCATATTGCATCATTTCTCATTTAGCATCGCAGGTGCTCCAGAACCGTTAACATTATCTCTGTGGTTTGTTCAGCTTGTTTCAGGATTGACAACCAAGCGACTCATCACTATGCTACTAGGGGAAATTAATGCAGGATTATGGATCAGATTCAGGCTGAGCTTCAGCAATTCCGTGACAGGATGGCCCAGTTCATGGATATGATGCAAGGGATCGCCAATGGCCAAAAACAGCTGAGAACTTTGCTGCAACCGTTAATTTCTAGGGTTGACGGGAGTGGAGTGCTTCATGGTGGAACTGTTGTTGTTCCTCCTCAAAATGACAATGGTATTCCACATGCTAATATTGTTCCTACAGTTGTTATCCCTCTGGGCGGAGGAAATCAGACTGGAGTTTATATTCCTGGACCTATGTGTGTTGTGCATGGGAATACCGCCCCTCAGTGGGAGGAGGATGATCAAGAGGATGTGTTCTCTATGAGGGATGTTGGTGCTGGTCTGCTATCTGACGCAGACAGGAGGTTTAAGCTGCTCGAGGAAAATATGAAGAGTTATGAGAATCAAAATTCTATGGGGTTGGATATGGCAAATTTGGGGCTGATCCCAGATTTGAAGGTTCCTCTGAAGTTCAAAGTCCCGAACTTTGATAAGTATAAGGGGACAACCTGTCCGAGGGTTTATCTTTGTTCCTACTACCGCAAAATGTCCGCCTATTTTGACGATGAGAAGCTGCTTATGCACTTTTTCCAGGACAGTCTTTCTGGTCCATCTCTAGAGTGGTACATGGGGCTAGAGCCAGTTAACATCCGAAGCTAGAGGGATTTAGATGAGGAATTTGTTAAGAATTACCAGTACAACAGTGATCAGGCGCCAAACAGGGTCCATTTACAAAACTTATCTCAGAGAAATAATGAAGGTTTCAAAGAGTACGCCCAGAGATTGCGTGAATTGGCAGCTACAGTGCAACCACCTATGGTGGAGAGAGAGCTGATAGACATGTTTATTGCTACACTACCGTGGGTGTATTACGAGAAGCTGATCGGCAACATGTCGGGGATATTTTCAGATCTAATCATCACAGGAGAAAGAGTTGAGAACAGAATTAAATTTGGTAAAATTCAAGCCGGTGAAGGATCCTCACCTGGAGGTGTTAAGAAAAGTTTTGGCAATAAGAGGAGAGAGGGGGAAACCAATGCAGTCTCGGGTTTCCGAAACAGAAACAAGGGTAGAGGTTAGCAATACCGTCAACAGCAACCTCAGGTTGCAAGCATTACAATTCCTGCAGTACCATAACCACAGCAGCAACAACAAAGTTATGTTCCTCGCAGATTTTAGGATCGGGGCAGAGCAGTAAACAGGCTGTTTGATGCGCCACCGATGCCATACTCGCAGTTTCTTCAACACTTGATGCAATTACAATTGATTCAGAAAAGGACTATGGTTCCTTTGATTGGTGCACCACCACCCGGATATGATGCTAATGCTAGGTGTGATTTTCATTCCGGTGCTCCCGGCCATAATACCGACAATTGTAAAGCATTTAAACATAAGGTGCAAGACCTTATAGACAGCAAAGCCATCAACTTCTCTCATGATGCGCCCAATGTCGTGCAGAATCCCATGTTTAATCATGGGGCAGCTGGGGTTAATGCCACTATTGAGGATGAGGGTTTGAACTTGGTAGCTGATGTTGAAGATTTGAAGACTCCGTTGAGTTTTGTAAAAGACAAACTGTTCAGTGGAGGGGTATTTCCTGGTTGTGACAGAGCTTATGCAGAGTGTTTGATCCATCCTGAGGGATGCGAGAAGTTGAAGAGTCATGTTCAAAAGCTGATGAATGAAAGTATTCTACAATTTGACAGAGTGTCAGAGAGGAAAGATGAGAATAGTCGATGAAGAGAAGAATGAAGTTGCGACAATTTCGATTCCTTACAAGACAATCACTATTTCTGCGCCTCCAAGGCCGCCCGCTATCATAATTACTAAAGCTGAACCCGTACCCTATGAGAGTACTAAGGTTATTTCGTGGAATCACGGAGCCGAGGTCTATTGTAATGGTCAGAAGCAGGAACTAAAAGGTTCATCATTGGATTCTGTTGACAATCTGGTAGGTGTCGAGGGGGATAACCCGAAGCGGAAGAGTATTTTCACCTCCCGAAGTGAGTGCTGAGAAATATGATAAGGGTAAAGGAAAAGCGGTGGTCGAAGAGAGTTCTCAGTCTGGTGAGGAAGAGTCCTTGTTGAAGGATATGGAGGAGTTTATGCGGCTGATCAGGAAGAGTGACTACAAGATCGTAGATCACTTACAGCAACCATCGTCAAAGATCTCCATTCTGTCATTGTTGTTGTGTTCTGAGGCACACAGAAATGCCATCTTAAGAATCTTGAATACAACATACATGCCACAGGAGATATCTGTGAACCAGCTCGAAGGAGTGGTGGCACATGTTAATGCGGGTAACGGGAGGGGCTTTACTGATCTGGATTTGACGCCCAAAGGAAAGAATCATAATCTGGCGCTGCATATATCCATCAAATGTAGAAGGGCGGTGTTGTCACACGTGCTGGTAGACACTGGGTCATCACTGAATGTGTTACCCAAGAAAGCTTTAATGAAGCTAGACACCCGAGGGATAATGTGCACCCCAAGTGACTTGGTGGTTCGAGCTTTTGATGGGACCAGAAGGTCCGTGTTTGGGGAATTGACCCTTCCAATCTAGGTTGGTCCAAAAATTTTTGATTTTGTGTTTTACATTATGGACATTCAGCCATCATATAGCTGTCTGTTGGGACGACCCTGAATCCATTCGGCAGGCGCTGTTACGTCAACTCTGCACCAGAAGTTGAAATATATGGTGGGTGGTAGTGTTGTTACTGTTTGTGGGGAAGAAGATATTATGATAAGTTATTTGTCTTTGTTCAAATATGTTGAAGTTGATGGTGAGATCCACGAGACGTTATGTCAGGCTTTCGAGACTGTGCAGATTAAGGAGAAAACACCAGTTGTAGACAAAGTACCTGAGGTTGCCATGTCATCTTTTAAAGAAGCACAGGCAGTGGTGAAATCCGGAGCATCTCAGGGTTGGGGCCAAGTTCTGATCATCCCCAATAAATAAGATAAGTTCGGATTGGAGTACATCCCATCCTCCTCTTCACAGATCACGCCGCGCTACAAGGGACCCGTCCAATTCACCAACGGTGGGGTGATCTTTGAGCAGATCAATGTCGTGTCCGACGAAGAAGGGAATAGCAATTACGACATGGAGTCATGGACTCGGCCATGTATTTCGAGTCAGAGCCTAAGCAACTGGACTATCAAGGAAGTCATCCAAGTGACTAAAGAAGAATAATGATTTGTTTTCTTGATTATGTGTAGCCCTATGTTCTACCCGGAGCATATTGGTCTTTGTCTGCAGGGCCTAATCTTTTATGTTTGAACAATCGTTTTATCAATTAATCAAAGGGCGTTTTTTCTTGCATTCAAATATTGTGATCTCTGTTTTTCTTGTTTTATTTTTAACAATAAAATGGCAATGTGGTTTGTGCTTGTTTGCATATCATTTTAAGCATTAAATCATCATCATTGCAGGTTTCGCGTTGCAGATGACACCGCTTCAGAATCGTCTATGACTCGCTTTGACTTTGATAATCCGATCTTTCAAGCCGAAGAAGAGATTGAGGAAGATGAATACCTACCTGAAGAGTTAGCCAGGCTACTGAAACAGGAAGAGAAAATCATTCTGCCTCATCAGGAGGAAATTGAGGTCATCAACTTGGGTCCTGAGGAAGCCAGAAAGGAAGTCAGGATAGGGGCCGCATTGCAGGTGATGTCAAGCAAAGATTGGTTGAAATGCTCCGAGAGTATAAGGATATTTTTTCTTGGTCATACGAAGATATGTCTGGTCTTGATACGGATATCGTGGTTCATCGCTTGCCTCTCCGTGAAGAATGTCCACCTGTCAAGCAGAAGCTCAAGAGAACCAGACCGGATATGACGCTAAAAATCAAAGAAGAGGTCCAGAAACAATTGGATGCAATTTTTTTCTCACCGTGACAAACTACCCTCTGTGGGTCGCTAACATCGTACCTACGCCTAAGAAGGATGGTAAGGTAAGGATGTGTGTTGATTATTGTAAGTGCTCTTGATTGGCTGCATTTTGTGGCAAAACATTAGAGTTTGCATGTATGTCATACTGAATGTTAAGACATACATAATGATGTGTGTGCTGAGTAAATTAACTATAAGTTAAGTTGAATGTCATACAGAATGTCATGACACTGACCGTATGACATCTGTTGCAGCCCAGAATTTGCCTAACCTTTTTTCTTACTTGGTTTATGTTTCCATTGCATTAGCATACCGTTGGTCTAGCATTTGCATAACATAGCATTATTCATTTAGCAGGGGATCAAGTGTGATATATATCAAGAGGAGCCTATCCATAGGTCTTATTCAAGCTTGAGAGGTCACCAAAGTCATCAGGAAATGGTTCGTGTTCTTGGGATGTTTGGATGCTTGTATGGGGTTCATCTCCCAATTTGGGGGCCAATTGAAGACCATCAATGGGTTGTGAAGCCTTGGTTATGGATAGAGTATGTGGATAGAGCTCATGGAGTTCCTTGAGGGTCATGGTGGAGCTCAGTCAAGTCATTATGCTAGGTGGGAAGAGCCACAGTTGAAGGTGTTGCAATTAGAGTTTTCATCTGGTCAACCCTAAGTCAACTGTGCAATTAAAGAAGCTCAAAGCTTATTTCTAAGTCATGGTGATCATGGAAGGTTGTGTTGAGATACATTAGATGTTATTCCAAGATCAATCAGAAGAATCCAAGGTGTGAGGAGTTGCTAAATTAGGGTTCTCAGGGTAAAATCCCTTATTCAGTGCCTGACTTCAAGACCACTTATCTTAAGACACAAGTTTCATATCAACTTTTGTCCAACATGGAACTTGTAGAGAATGTTCTTAGCTTTAATTTGAGTACTAGAAGTCCTCCATTGGATTTATAGAACTCAAGTTATGATCCAGACAAGTTACAGGTCATCAGATGAATGTGAAATTTGTCTGCAAAAGTCAACCAGCTTCCAAGGAACTTTTGACCTAGAAGTATGTTTCTCCTAAACTTTTTGCCAACATGAAAGTTGTAGGTTTTGATCTTAGATTTCCAAATTGTACTAGAAGTCTTTAGTATGATTTGTAGAGCTCAAGTTACCAGCTTTGCAAGATAGGGGTATTTTGGGAAACTTTGATTACAGCTCATAAAATTATAGGTCAAGTTCACCACTTTGCATAACTCAAATGGAATTTTTCCAACATGAAATTTGCTCCAAATGGGGTAATTTGGTCAACTAAACCTCAAGTTATCAATGGGCTAGCTCATGGTTGAAGATTGGAGAAGGAGATTTTGGTAAAAGCATGTGAAAAGCCAAGTTTGTGATCTTGCCAAAATTAAATCAAATATGGTCATATTTGTACTCATTTTGAATGGAAAACACATTTTAAGAACATTGGCATTATTAAAATTTCATGTTGATACATTTTTCATGGGGTATTTCAAGCTTCCTTCATGGTTAAGCAACACTTTGGATCTTGGCCATTGAGATTGAAACAAGGGGAGATTATGAGCCATTGATCTTCCTTACATTGCAAGTAACTGAATTGAATCAAAAACAAGGAGAATTGGTCATGTATTCATCCACTTCCATAGGATTCCAACTTCATAAAATGTGAAAATCCAATTTGATAATCTAGCCACAATTGGGCCCCCAACTCATTGCAAACATGTTCTATATAAACTCAGGAGCAATTCCATCATTTTTTTGGCTAAAATTGGGTGAGAAACAGAGCTATAGCAATTTGAAAAAGAGAGTGAAAGAGTGATTTTCGATTTCCGAATTCCACATCAAATAAAAGCATTTCAAGGATTCAAACACCTTCATCCATCATCTTGGAGTGATTCTGCACCAATTTCTTGAAGAATCATTGGCTGGTTGAAGCTCTCCATCTCCATTTTCAGAGGTATAGGAAAATCAAGATTACTCATTAATTATGCATCTTTCTTGCACCATTTTTGCACCACTACATTCCCATGGATATGAATTTGGATTCTGGTATCTTTTTGGGCAATTTCGTGAAGATTTCATGTTCTTGGCGTTTCTTGGTTTGAGCACAGGTTTGGGGTTTGAGGAGGTATTAGCTCAATTCATTACCATGGTTGTGTTCTACGTGAAAAAAGAAGTGAGTTTGATTCAAGAATCATCACGTTTCATGCATTTTTGAGGGAGATAGGTTGTGGAGTAGTTATCGTCGTATTTCTGGCCGCCATAGCTCACCGGACTGCACTTTCCCACTCTTTCCAAGTTCAAACGAAGAAGACACATGGTAGCCGTCAGATTGTGTGTGATTTCTTGATTTTGTACGTGTATCCAACGAACATCAGCGCGCCACATCCCCCTCCCATCAAAACGCAGCGCATCAATTAGTAGTTCAGCATGGGCTTAAGTGATTTCCTTTTCCCACCCCCATTCTGCCAGGCCCAATGGGTTATAACTAAACTGCCTTGCTATTTACCACGTGGTCTTAGTTAATTTCTCATGTTTTCCTTATTTCCTCATATATTGCATGCTTGCTTTTATTTCATAAAAAGTAGCAATAAGCCTTATTACTTCATGATATTTTTACCTGTTATTCTTGGATATGTTAGGGATTTTTAGAAATTGAAATGGAATTTTTAGGATTTATTTTCATTTAGTTGTGATTTTTCTTATTTTAATTGCCATTAAAATCGTGAAATTGTACCTCTATTTTTGTAGATTTTCATTGAGGTATCAAAACCAAATATGTTTGCCTAATATTTTGTAGGATCTTGGTACACATCTTGAGGGATTCAAATATATATTTCTCCGGATTTTATACTACCATTTGTATAGGTTTTGAACACCATTTTTGTACATGCTCTAGATAGCCTTGGTTTGAGATATCTTTGGAAGTTTACTCTCTGTTTGAACACTTCCTTTTGGATTCTTCCTCTATCCTTTGGACCTCTAATTGTTGACACATTTTAGGTGTTTGGAGAATTTATTTGGCATTTTTAGATGCATTTTACTATTTTTTCCTTATTTTGCAAGTTGACTCATAATTTGGCACTCCCACTTGGACACTTGTATTGTTTTGGCTCCAAAAGCCTTATATTGTTTGTGTGATGGACATTATAGTGTTTGCTTCTTATTGTGGACATATTACAGGTCTTGTGGACCATTTGGTGGCTGTTTATATTGTACATAGCTTGCCCATTTGATGTTATACTTTCATGGTTGTGCATTGTGATTCCATACAGTGGTTTATGTACTTTCATTGTAGGTCTCTCTTGATGCCTTACTATTTTTTCCTTGATATTCATTTGTGGTATAGGTTGTATGATTAGAATATGCTACCCTCTGTCCCATAACCTTGGTGTTCCACTTAAGGAAGTTTTAGGTATCTCCTTTGGAGGTCTCTAAGGCATGCCTAAAGTGGTGAATCCTTGAGGACTTCCTTTGTATTGTTTTTTATGACTTGCTCTTGTTGCATTTCCTTCCCCTATTACCTTTGCATTTATTCATGATTGGCTTGAGGTTGAGATGGGCTTGTCGAGGCTCCTGCCCCACACATATCTCCACCCTCACTTGCATTGCATCCTTACCTTCCATGTTTGCATTTCATGTATGCATTCTTATGATTGTTTCTTCTTTTTCTTTTGTCTTCCATCCCTTAGGATCTCCATTCCGTCTTGTTCAAGTTGGAATGTGATAGATATTAGGGTCCTAGCCATGCATGATAACACTAGATAGTTCCCCCCTAACCTCAACCATAGGATGAACTTTGCATGACAACTTTAGGATTGGATTAGTTCCCCTTTAGTGCGTCCTTTCTCTTCTCATCTTCGAACATCATTAAAACATTTAATAAAGATTAACGCGTGTTGTATGCTACGAGCCTTAAGCACTTAAGAAAGGGTTGTTGGAGAGTTTCTTTTCAACAGCTTGAGTGTTTAGTATGGTACCCTTTGGGTGACATGCGACGCATTCACTCTCAAGTCCAAGTCTTTAGTGCGACATGAGTTACAAACAAAACTCAAAACACTTCTTTAAAAGACTTCAAAACAAAGATCAAACTCTTTTTTTCCTCTTGGACCTTTAATCCTTGGAAACCCTTTTCTTAAGGAGAGTTTTGTTAACTCTCGGTTCTACCGCAAACGGTAAACGCCTAAGTCTCCGACGAGCGAGCTGCATACACCAACTACTGGAACCGTTTGTTAACCCTACTCGGGTAAAACCTTTGAACCAAACCTGTGCTCTTGTTAGCCCGAACTACGTTTGCTCTGATCTTTCACGTCGTGTGAAAGTATGTAGGCACGAGATGCGATATCTCGGCGAGCAACCTTCCCTTTTTTTTTCCCCGTAGTTAGTCGAACTACGTTGACTCTGATTTCTCGTTCCACACGGGAATACGTAGGCATAGAACTGTTGTGTTCTACCGAGTCATTTTCTTTTCTTTTCAGACCAGACTTTTAGCGTAGATAGATGTAATCAACCCGTCAGATAAACACAACAAGCGTGGATCCCATCGAGTACAATGGACGTGAGGGGTGCTAATACCTTCTCTTTGCATAACCGACTCCCGAATCCAGACATTGGTTGCGATAACCTTATCTTATACCTTTTCGTCAGGTTTTTCCGATCGTTTCCTTTCCCTTTCTGTGGGATATATAACAAAAGGTGGCGACTCTTATGTTTTGCCGGCACCTTATTTTCGCGGTAGCGACAACTGGCGACTCTGCTTAAATTCAACGTCCCCGGTGCGGGTCAATCCTAGCGCTTGCGTGTTTACCTGTTGGGTTGGTGTTTATTCATCGCATTTTACTTTCCGCACTTTATTTTTAGTATGATATTATTACTGTTGTGATGTGGGAGGGGTTTCACTTTGAGAGATAAGCCGGACCTGGGCTTGAGTATAGACTTAGACTTAGAAGTGGAGATTAATGGTGAGCCTGTATGCTTTGCAAGCACCAGCTAGCCCTGAAATCCGCGCTCAGACGAGATTCTCTTTGATGATTTTCCTCCTGGCCCTTTGGGCTCGAAGGGATTTTGGATCTGAGGGTTGTCGACTCTGGGATCCGATCATTTGGGATTCAGCTAAGTGAGGCCGCTTCAAGAGATGATGATGCCACACCTTCTGGGTATCGTATTATCGTTTCTTGAAAGTCTGTGACGCTGATGAACGCATAGGATGCCATACCTCGTCGGCGAATTAAGTCCATACCTGTGAGTGGGCTGGGGTTATGCAGGAAACTCTAGACTTCAGAAAACCAGGTTCTTCTTTATCAGTGTGAATTTGATCCAAGGGTTCCTATTGTGGTTGGTTATTATCAAGGCGAAGCGCTGATTTTTCTCAAGCTACATCAGCAAATTTCTGATTATTCTCAAGCTACAGCAGCAAGCTTGATCCCTTGCTTTTGCATATGCATTCTCATTTTCATGTGAGCATTTCATTAACATGTACTTATGCTGCAGGTGTGCTTTTCCCCTCGGATTCTAGTGTTCTTATTGCCTGACATGGAGCCTCTGAAGAAGACTATTGCTTACAAGCTTCCTTCTCCCGACGTCAGTTCTTTATTGAAGTTAGTTGCCTTAGCTGACCAGAAAGTGAGTGCTGAGTTCAGAGAATCGTACGGGAAACTACTCAGTTTTGTACGTAAGCCATCTGTGTTCGAGTTGAACGGGTTATATGCTCTGATGCAATTTGATGACCCTCAGCTGAGATGCTTTCTATTTCCTGATTATGTCTTGGCGCCAACTTTGGAGGAATTCTCTGCTTTATTAGGAGTCCGGGTGTTAGATCAGATGTCGTATATTCATGATGATGTTGAGCCTAATCTGGCTAAGCTTGTTGGAGTTGTTTGTCTGGATGCTTCTGAGTTCTCAGGGAGTTTGGTTAAGCTAAACGGAGCGTATGGGTTTCACTTATCTTTCTTGGTTGACAAGGCTGCGCAATGTGCAAAGGACGGGTGTTGGATCGTATTCAGTGCTATTCTGGCTGTGTGCATTTATGGTATCATCTTATTTCCCAACCAGCCTGGTTTTGTGGATTCAGATGCTTTCTTCATTCTCGCTTCAAAGAATCTGGTGCCTACACTATTAGGAGACGTTTATCATTCTATCCACTATAAGAATGAGAAGTGAAAGGGTAAGAATGTTTCCTGCTGTGTACCCATGTTGTACAAATGTTTCCATAGTCACCTTCCGAAGACAGGTCCCTTTATTGCTACTACCAGTACTTTATAGTGGTCTTCCAGGTTGATGGGTTTATCTGCGGAGAATATTGTATGGTTTGATTGGAATATGCTTGGAGCTGATATCGTATATAGTTGCAGTGGCTTTCCGAATATCCCGGTGATTGGTCGGAAAGGCTGTATTAACTACAACCCTTCCTTACTTGTAAGACAATTTGGATACGCTCTGAAGAGTCCTCCTAATGAAGACGAGATACAGGAATCTCTGTATCTCACGGGCTTATTGGAAGCCAATACCCTACTCAGATTGGAGCATGCATGGGGTAACATCCATAGAAGAGGTAACGCATTGCTTGGAAAGAGCAATAGTCGAGCCTATGATCCTTATTTGGTCTAGATCCGTGAGAGAGCTAGGAAGTTTCTGATGCCATTTCCTGCAGCAGAACCATTATACCCTCCCGTGATTGAGGAACCTACTACCGTGGAGATTGAAAAGTACAATAAGCTATTGGCCGAAAAGGAAGAGTTGCGAAAGGCAAATGAAGAACTAGAGAAGGAGATCTTTCAACTTCGACGTGAGAAGACTAAAGCGACCTATGCTTTGAAGAAGCAAACTGAGGTGGTAAACAGAATGAGTACAGAGTTGAATGAGGAGATTGACAAAAGAAAGCGATTGGGTATGGATATGAAGGTCGTTAGTAGTGTGCTTGCTACTAAAAAGGATAATCTAGACAGAGCCTATTTGCAAATCTCTAAGTGGGAATCATTGTGGAATGCCACGCTTACTAGCCGCAAGGAGCGTGAGGACAAGCTGAAGCTACGGATTTCCAAGTTGAAGATGCAACTTAACCCCAAGGAAGCGAAGATTGCAGAGGAGTCATCACTTAGGCAGGATGCTGAGTTCAGATTGAGCGATACTGTTAAAGAGCTGAAGAGTTGTAATCTGCAGGCTGATTTCAAGAGGTGTAAGCTCGACGCATGTTTCGGTGAGGGAACTTGTGAAGAGGATGCTAGGAGTTTGTAGTCCACTATTGTCCAGCAGGAGTCGCTTATACAGGGACTACTCTCCAGACCAGGCCACCCTGAGACGTTGAGATTTCTAGAGGATTTCCGGGCACGTCACCCTTCTTGACCGACTTTGTTATTTTCCTTTGTACTTTGCTATCTTGCTTGTACTTGACAATCACCAGGCTTGTTGGCCGAGGTCTTCTCTATTTTCACTCAGTTGTAGTTTGTACACTGCCTGTTGGCTCACGCTTATATACGAGGATTTCTGATTCTATGCTTGTCTATATGGGCTCCATTGTCTTTATGGCTTCTTTCCGGAACTAGAATCGGGGGGAATTTCCTTGTCGCATATTTACATGTTAGCATTTTGCATATTCATTTTGCATAATAGGTACCTTGAGTTGTTTTCCTAACCCTCTATTGATGCAGGTTTCAGGATAGCCGATTAGCGAATTCACCGATACTCCACAAGAGGTAACTGCAAGAAAGTTATGGATCAAATGCAAGTTGAGATGCAGGAGATTCGCGACAGGATGGCGCAGTTCATGCAGGTTATGGAAACTGTGGCCAAGGGCCAAGAGCAGCTTCAGACTCTGGTGCAGCCTCTGATTGCACGGGTTGACGGTCATGGTGTGCTACATGGCGGGGTGCTACTAATCCTTCTCAATTCGGGACTCCTCGAGCGGGTGATGTTGTACCGGTGGTCGTTCTCAATACTGCTGAGAACGGTAATGGGGCTGGGAATGGGAACGTAACTGGTAATGGTAACGGACATGTGGAAACCAACGGAAATGTTGGAGCTGGAAATGCTGGTTTTAATGTTGGAGCTGGAAATGCTGGTTTTAATGTTGGAACTGGAAATGCTGGTTTTGGTGTTGGTGCTGGAAACACTGGTGTAGGTTTTGGTGGTGCCAATGCAGGCTATGGCAATCAGGGCTTTGGCAACGCAGGTTTTGGCAACGCAAGCAACAACGGTTTCGGAATGGGTGCTTACAACGTTGGCTTTGGTCCAGGTGTTGCTAATCATGGCTTTGGTAATGTGGGGTGTGGTCCCAGGTTTAATCAGACTGGATTTGGTCCTAATGCCGTTTACGCTGGGTATGATAATGAGGATTCTCATTGGGGCGAGGATCATCAAGAAGATGCTTTCCCTCCGCAGGGCAGGGGTCTCGAGATGCCCACAGAAAATGACCGAAGGTTCAAGCTGTTGGAGGAACAAGTGAGAGGTCTTGCCAATCAGAATTCCATGGGGTTGGACATGGCTAATATGGGGTTGGTTCCTGGCTTGAGGGTGCCGGTCAAGTTCAATGCACCTACTTTTGACAAGTATAAAGGAGATACCTGCCCGAGAGTTAATGTACGGTCTTATTATCGGAGAATGTCTGCTTATTCGAGTGATGAAAAGATGCTGATGCATTTTTTCCAAGATAGCTTGTCTAGACCGTCACTCAAGTGGTATATGGGGTTAGAGCCCACTCAGATTGGTAGATGGAAAGAGTTGGCGGAGGCCTTTTTAAGGCATTACCAGTATAACAGCGACCTTGCTCCAAACAGGGTCCAACTTCAGAATCTTTCTCAAAGGAACGACGAGAGTTTTAAAGAGTACGCCTAGAGGTGGCGTGCGCTTGCAGCTAGGGTGCAGCCACCCATGGTAGAGCGTGAGTTGATGG
The DNA here is from genome assembly GCA_963859935.3 of Lathyrus sativus. Lineage (NCBI taxonomy): Eukaryota > Viridiplantae > Streptophyta > Magnoliopsida > Fabales > Fabaceae > Lathyrus > Lathyrus sativus. The sequence continues at coordinate 188,444,381 of OZ012737.1, forward strand.
ATCTCTTTGTGGGTACTTTCTCTGGTTTGTATTATGATAAGCTTCTCGGTAGTTCGATGAGTAGTTTTTCGAATATGATACTCTTGGTAGAACGTATAGAGAACGATGTCAAGATTGGTAAGATTCAAGCAGGAGAATCAACCTCAGCTGGAGGTGGTAAAAAGGTTTTTGGGAATAAGAAGCAGGGGGATAATAATTCAGTATACAACTCCCGAGGAAGAGGTAAAGGTCGGAACCAATACCATCAGCAACAGATTGCTAGTGTGACAATTCCCGTACCTCAACAACCGCAACAACAACAACAACATCCTGCTCAGCGAAGAATTCAGGATAGAGATAGGGTCGTGCGAAGAGTATTTGATACGCCTCCAATGCCGTATGCGCAGCTTCTTCCTACTTTATTGCAACTGCAGCTCGTTGAGAAAAGGACGTTAGCTCCGCCGAAGGGCACGCCTCTTTTTGGTTATGATGCCAATGCACATTGTGAATTCCACTCCGGGGCACCCGGTCACATCATAGAGAATTGTCATGCATTCAAGCACAAGACTTGATTGATAGCAAGGCAATCAACTTCTCCGATGATGTTCCCAACGTGGTACAGAATCCTCTGCCAAACCACGGACAAGCTGGAAGCGGCTGAGTTGCCAACAAGTCAAGATACAAGGGGCCCAGTTCCCAGAAGCTGGCAATCTGCACTTTTTCATGACATTTCGTTACATTTGTAGTTTCTTTCTTGTTTAATTGCAAATTTCGTTTGTAAAGCTTGTTGTTTTCAATTGATATTGATAATGAAATAAATATGCATGTTTTGAACTAATCCATTCGTGTTCACTTTATTGCTTTCTTTTATTTCAAACGCTTGTTTAAGTGGAATCCGGGGAGGATGACGAAATCCAATGATGTGTAAGCCTCCGATGTATGCTTTTGAATAAAAACCTGTTGATGATGTACAGGCATTGTTTCAATCCACAAACACCAGAGATATAAGGAAGATAATCCCTTATTAACCCCTTTGAGCCTAGTTGTAGGAGTTTCTTTCTGAAAATGAAAAACCCTCAATCTTAACTCGGGGCAGGGTAGGTGTTAGTTAATTTGACCAAGTGTTCAAATTACAAAAGGAGTGTCCGTTCGAGGATAGATCACACCTATGTAGGTCGTACCTAAAAAAAACCACAATGGTTAAGCCTGGTCGATCAGGAGTGAAACAGTCACAATCTCTTTAACAAGTCATGCGAGCCGATGCCATACGATTTGTTCCAAAAAAAAAGAGAAAGAAAAGAATCGAAAGAACAGCCCGCTAAGTCGAATCTTGAAAGCAAGCGACTTAGGCAAAAATTAGGGTACTCCGCTGGACTTCAAAATTGAAGAAACTCTAAAGAGTTAGTCCAGGAAAAAGTTAGGGGAAAACGAAAAACGAAAAGCGAAAAGGGATTGCGAAAGAAAAATCCTCAAACAAGAACGAAATCTTGTGGCTCCGGACGCCAAAAGACGAAAAGGGAGGGACTGTCACTTCGAAAAGTGTAATTTCTTGAACTGTCACTCAACTTTTGAAAGGAGAACGCTAAGGTCGAATTAGCTGAACGTAGGATTGGAGAACATCACGGAGAAGGGGCGGGTTAAAACGAATTTTGAGCCTTTATCTTTTCTTTCATAAACCGTGAACCTGACCACATTACAACCTTTAAAAGTCCTAATTGAAATAGGTTTGTTTCGAAAGCATACTTCGGTAAAGATCGCATCGGAACTGACTCCTAGAAAGGATTCCCTTTACAGCATTGTATTAAGATTGACATGTTGATGAATGATTTCATACACTTTATGTCACAAAATTTTTTCCAGTGAACAGGAATGGATTTTGAAAACTGCCATATACATTGCATTTGATATGTCTTTTATGCAGAACAGTTTGTTTTACTAGCGAGTAAGCGCTTGATATCGGGAAAGTTTCCATGATAGAAAGACTTGGTTAGGACAGAATGCAGGACGCTAGAACATCTCGGCGAATCGGGGCAAGCTATGTCAAATGATCGCGGCATGAGAGTCAGCCATCCAAAAATCAGGTAATCCAGGGAAATCAGGTCGAGATTTGACGAATCTCTCGCAGCCAAAGGTACTACTCCCCACAGATCAGCCCATGAGGGGCAAAGTCATGACAAGACTGAGGCAGGTCACCCCGAGAGCGCCAAAGCTATCCTTATCCTGAAGGCGATTAACTTGAAGCACCTCTGTGAGGTTCAAAGTGCTGAAGCCATTCGTATCAAACCACCAGAGTACATAGATCTCATGTTTCCTTTTGAAAGGGTATGACGAAGATCCCTCAGGCTGGGGCAAAAGCTGAAAGCAAAGGATCCGTTCCTCTCCATATCCGCATAGTTTGTCAAAAGTTGTTATAGATCCTGGGGCAAGCCATTTCGAGTTCGTTTCATGGCGTGTTTTTCCAAGCGGGATGACTCCTTCTTCCTCAGCAGGTTCGGTCGTGTTTCCCCACAGAATCTGAACATGGGATTGTGAGCATTGATGTGTCTCCTCGAACAGAGATAGATTCTCTCCGACCAGATGCATCCTAGGCAAAGATCATGTTTCCCCAGCCGGAATCCCTTAACGTAGGAGCATGTTCTATGTGAAACTTATTCCTCCCCAGCAGATGGAATTCACATTTTTATCCCCGAGAGAGTTAGATGTAGGCTAGTAAGCAGTCAGGCAGGTATGTGCATCCCTTTCTGAAAATGAAAAACCCTCAATCTTAACCCGGGGCAGGGTAGGTGTCAGTTAATTTGACCAAGTGTTCAAATTACAAAAGGAGTGTTCGTTCGAGGATAGATCACGCCTATGTAGGTCGTACCTAAAAAAAACCACAATGGTTAAGCCTGGTCGATCAGGAGTGAAACAGTCACAATCTCTTTAACAAGTCATGCGAGCCGATGCCATACGATTTGTTCCAAAAAAAAAGAGAAAGAAAAGAATCGAAAGAACAGCCCGCTAAGTCGAATCTTGAAAGCAAGCGACTTAGGCAAAAATTAGGGTACTCCGCTGGACTTCAAAATTGAAGAAACTCTAAAGAGTTAGTCCAGGCAAAAGTTAGGGGGAAACGAAAAACGAAAAGCGAAAAGGGATTGCGAAAGAAAAATCCTCAAACAAGAATGAAATCTTGTGGCTCCGGACGCCAAAAGACGAAAAGGGAGCGACTCTCACTTCGAAAAGTGTAATTTCTTGAACTGTCACTCAACTTTTGAAAGGAGAACGCTAAGGTCGAATTAGCTGAACGTAGGATTGGAGAACATCACGGAGAAGGGGTGGGTTAAAACGAATTTTGAGCCTTTATCTTTTCTTTCATAAACCGTGAACCTGACCACGTTACAACCTTTAAAAGACCTAATTGAAATAGGTTTGTTTCGAAAGCATACTTCGGTAAAGATCGCATCGGAACTGACTCCTAGAAAGGATTCCCTTTACAGCATTGTATTAATATTGACATGTTGATGAATGATTTCATACACTTTATGTCACAAAATTTTTTCCAGTGAACAGGAATGGATTTTGAAAACTGCCATATGCATTGCATTTGATATGTCTTTTATGCAGAACAGTTTGTTTTACTAGCGACTAAGCGCTTGACATCGGGAAAGTTTCCATGATAGAAAGACTTGGTTAGGGCAGAATGCAGGATGCTAGAACATCCCGGCGAATCGGGGCAAGCTATGTCAAATGATCGCGGCATGAGAGTCAGCCATCCAGAAATCAGGTAATCCGGGGCAATCAGGTCGAGATTTGATGAATCTCTCGCAGCCAAAGGTACTACTCCCCACAGATCAGCCCATGAGGGGCAAAGTCATGACAAGATTGAGGCAGGTCACCCCGAGAGCGCCAAAGCTATCCTTATCCTGAAGGCGATTAACTTGAAGCACCTCTGTGAGGTTCAAAGTGCTGAAGTCGTTCGTATCGAACCACCAGAGTACAGAGATCTCATGTTTCCTTTTGAAAGGGTATGACGAAGATCCCGCAGGCTGGGGCAAAAGCTGAAAGCGAAGGAGCCGTTCCTCTCCATATCCGCATAGTTTGTCAAAAGTTGTTATAGATCCTGGGGCAAGCCATTTCGAGTTCGTTTCATGACGTGTTTTTCCAAGCGGGATGACTCCTTCTTCCTCAGCAGGTTCGGTCGTGTTTCCCCACAGAATCTGAACATGGGATTGTGAGCATTGATGTGTCTCCTCGAACAGAGATAGATTCTCCCCGACCAAATGCATCCTAGGCAAAGATCATGTTTCCCCAGCCGGAGTCCCTTAACATAGGAGCAGGTTCTATGTGAAACTTATTCCTCCCCAGCAGATGGAATTCACATTTTTATCCCCGGGAGAGTTAGATGTAGGCTAGTAAGCAGTCAGGCAGGTATGTGCATCCCTAGCAGTTGGTCGTGTGTACATTTAATCCCCAGTGAAGTCCTCCCAGAGTACAACCAGGTTGTCGGTGTTTTGAAAGGATCATCCCCACGCAGGAATGTTCTTTCTGTTTTCCAGTAGGTTGACTTTCCTCCAATAGGTTGATCATCCTCTGCAGAGTTTGTAACTCCGGATTTGTTAAGCTATCCCCAACAGGATTGTTTCTTCCCCCAGCGGAAGTTTAGTTTCGTTCCGTCAACATTTATTTTGCGGGAACACCTCTTTGCATTTGCATCGTGCATAACATCTACCTCAAACGCGTAGCATTTCCATTCCGTATGGAGCATTACGCCATTTTCAAACATATGCATTTTGAAACATAAGCCAGGTTGGTTACCTCTTTGTTTTCAGGTGTTTTTCCCTGCAGGTAATTGGAATTCTTGTTCAGGATGGTTTTCGAATATTCAAATTTTTGGCATGAGCTATGTGATGATAACGTTCGTCTTATCAGGTGTCCCTCATCAGAGTTATTTGATTAAGTTTCCCTTCTCCCCCAGCGGAGTGTTCCTCAGATTGTTGTTACGTCAGCATTAAAAGATTTCAGGGATTAGACCTTTGAAGTCGTTACTTGTTGTCAAAGTAAGTGTCTGGCAGTTGACGTCAGAATTTCCCCAATAAAGTTTTCCTCGGATTATTGTGACGTCATGTCGCTACCGCGAAAATAAGGTGCCGGCAAAACAGAAGAGTCGCCATCTTTTGTTATTTATCCCTCAAAACGGGAAAGGAAACGATCAGAAAAACCTGACGAAAAGGTATAAGACAAGGTCATCGCAACCATTGTCTGGGTTTGGGAGTCGGTTACGCAAGGGGAAGGTATTAGCACCCCTCACGTCCACCGTACTCGATGGGATCCATGCTTGTTGTGTTTATCTGACGGGTTGGTTTTATCTATCTACCTATCAAGGCTGGTCTGAAAACAAAAGAAAATGACTCGGCAAACCGTCGCACTTTATGCCTACGTATTCTCATCAGAGAATGAGAAATCAGAGTCAACGTAGTTCGACTAACTACGGGTTACGGGGAAGGTGGCTTGCCAATACATCAGTATTGTGCCTACGTACTCTCAACAGGTATGAGAGATCAGAGCTTACGTAGTTCGGGATACTACGGCTTACAGGGATTCAGATTCATCTGTTTTATCGAGTAGGGTTAACAAACAGTTCCAGCAGTTTGGTGTACGCAGCTCGACCCTTGGAGACTTAGGCGTTACCGTTTGTGGTAGAACTGGGAGTTAACGACACTCTTTTCTTCAGAAAAGCTTCCTTTGGATTACGGGCCCACGGGGCAAAAAGATTTGAAGTTTGTTTTCTGTCTTTTATGGAAGAACTGTTTTTTAGTTGTCTGTAGTTTGCACAGCACTAGAGACTATGACCTGGGAACGAATGTGTCGCATATCGTCCAAAGGACGTATACTAAACATTCTAGACGATTGAGAGGAGGCCGCTCAATTATCATTACCCAAATAGCTTAAGGCTCGTAACGCGCTTGTACTAACTTGCCTTTATTACGTTTTTTACTGTTGTTTTGAGATGAGAAGAGAGAGGGACAACTACGGGGAGACTATCAAGTCCTACTGTTGTCATGCCAAGGATTCATCCTATGGTTGAAGTTTGAAACAGGGAACTCCTAGAAGTTATCATGCATAGGTTTCAACCTAAAGTTCTAATCGTCACTTCCTTATCAAAGGAAGTGAGATTCCTAAGGGATCATGCCAGGGTAAACAGAGACAGATAAAGCATCAGCTAAACAGTAAACAGTAAACAACTGTAAAATGCATGCAATGCAAGTGAGGGAGGAAATGTGTGTGGGGCATCAGCCTCCACAAGCTCGTCTGGACCTCAAGCCAGATATGAATAACTGCAATCATACAGAAAAAATAAAATGCCATCAAGCAAATCACAAACCACATAGGCAAGGGAGCAGAGCTCTACTGAATACCCGCAAGCAAAGCCATATAGTAAAAATACAAGCAGAGGGAACAACTCAACCTCTAGTGCAATCATGCTCCTAGCTTAACACATTCTAAACATGAACTTATTCTAATGCATCAAGCAAATCACACAAGTCACATCAATACAGTTTCACAGAAAGCAAACAGACAGGAAAGAAAGCAGATCAACAGCTTCCACAACTTCACAGCAAAGCAATCTTCTGACAGCAACTCAGTCCTCAGTCTGTAACTGTTCTTCAAGGCTTTCATCTTCAATAGCAAGTATCAAATTGCTTCTTCAAGCTTTCAATGCATCAAGCACAAGTATCAACTTGTTCTTCATCTTCTTCAAGCTTCAGCTCTTAATTTCAATTTGAATCCTCTTCATACAAGTGTCAACTTGTTCTTCCTGATCTTCAAGCTTCAGCTCCAATGGCAGTCTTCAAACAAAGGGAAGTGAAACCTCTAGCATCTTCAATCTTCTAGAAAGGAACTCCATCCTCTAGCAAGGGAGAAATATTCATCTATCAAGAGTAAGGTGGGGATAGGGAGAAGCAAAGTGAAGACCAAAGGTCACCTCTAAGCACTCCACCATCAAAGAAAGGAACCCTCAAAGGTTCTACCAAATTGTGAGGAGCCACACATCCTACCAAAGGAGGGATGGGGCCTTCACAATGGGACCTTACATCATAGGGAGGAATGGAAATGATCAACACCTTCCAGGTTTCATGAAGGAAGAAAATCTATTCTAAGAGATCTCCCTAAAAACCCTAATTCTTAACCCTAAACAAACTACCCCAAAGGGAGAGCAATCTTCAAGTACAAGCTCCACCATGCATTCCACAGCAGCCCACACAAGTGTTCATCATCATCCAATAGCAAGAGAAGCAAAACCCTATTCTAAGGGAACTAAGGAAATCAATCTAGTTGAATTAACAAGTTAGGATCACCTAAAACCTAGTATTAAAGTTAATTCTAACTAAAATACTAAAATCAATTATAAAATCCTACAAAAATAACTATGGGAACCTATGTCAATCATGACTCTACCATGTTAATTCCAGAGATCAAATCCTCAAATAAGACCTAGAAATAAATTCTACACTACAAGGTACTAAACTTAAACCCTAAAAGGAAGCACCTAAAGTTTCAACCTAAAAACAACACCTAATTTCATCACAAAAATGTGATAAAAATAATATGGGAGCATACATGTCTAAGCTAATCACACACAAAAAATCAAGCCAAAACTCATCACCAAGTGATCACACTAAAATCATCAAACAGAGGTATCAACCATGGCAATTTTATTATCGAATAAAATGTAAAAAATGCACAAAAACTGAAAATGCATGGTTTTCCTAATAATTTTATCAATAAAATTCTAGATTCAATCATGAATCAGGGGGAAACAACCTGGAATTAATTGACCTATTTTTCTATTTTTCATGAATTATTTTCAAACTAACATGAAATGATGAAATTAAAAGAAAAACAAAAGAATTAATAAAAGTTGCGTAGCAAATAGCAAATAACATCAATTCAAATCCTGGGTTGGGCCAAATGGGGGGTATGGATATCAATCCAAGCACTAGGCCTATTCACTTTAGTTAAGTGAAACGATGCGTATTGATGAAGAAGTCCAAGTCTGACTTTCAGAACCAATCGTGGCCGTGCGTTGCTTTTACTGAGTCAATATCCAAGACTGATCCAACGCTTCTTGTGCATCGTCCTTGTTCAAACATTCAGATGGAGGGAAATTGCAGACGGTGGCCTGAACTGTGGCGCCACTGTCTTCTCTGGTGAAGACCAACACACAGTTCATCAAAAATTACAAAATGATACATCATCTTGTCCAGTTTTTCATGCTAATCATGAATCCAGCCTTAGAATCATCTAAATCTCCATGGATTTTCAAACCCGATAGCTATTCCAAGATACACCTCAATCTTGAATCTCATCAGAACTTCAATTAAATGCACAGAAATGATCCTTATCCCATGGTGATCAATTTCCCCTATCTAATCTTGATTATTAATCCAAGAATTGCAAGAGTTCAGCTTCAACAGAAAATGATCCACATCCTAACTTGTCTCTAATTCCCAAATTGATCATCTCTAATCCATCTATACATCATCCAGATCCTAACCACCTATAGATTTCTATCTATCTCCTCCTAGATTATGCACAAAAACGAGATGTACCAACCTGTGTTCAGAGGTGTAACAGAAGGGGTTCTTGATCACTTCAGCCTCCAAGATGATGCAGATACAGTCCAAAACTCCTTCCAAAGCTAATGCAATCTTCAATTTCCCCTGAATTGGCCTTGAACTCAGAATTCGATTTCAACTTGCAGCTATGAAATTTCAACTTCACTCTCTGCTTCAGGCTTCAATCTCTTCCAAAAAATGAACTGAATACACTTACCAACTTATATAGAGCTCATTAGAATCATCTAGAACTCTCTCAAAGCTTCAGAATGAGAAATTGGATTTTCAAATTCTCTCCAAAATCTCACTTACACCAGTCATGATTCCCACTCTGTTTTGGCCTTAGCAAGCTTGCATTCAACTTCTCATGAGATTTTGAACATGAATGGTGATGTTTCCCTCCTTGTTTTCATCCAAAGGCTTATGTATGTCATGTTACTTCATCATGAAGAAACAAAGAAAAAGGGCATGATATTGGACTCAAACCAAAATTTTAACATTGCCAAAGTTTCTAAAATGCTTTTTCCATTCAAAAAATGATATTACTTTGCTCCATTTGCACACAAAATGATTTATTTGAATTTTTGGTCATTTAATCCATTTTAATCCTTCCTTTTTCACCACTTCTTGAACCAATTCTTTCCTTGAGCCATTTCAATGTCTCCTTGATACATGGTCAAGGTTAAAACCCCATTTTGAGCAACTTTCAAGTTGAACAAAATTTCATTTGAGGTGTCTAAGTTGGTGAAAATGACCTATAACCAAGAATGACCCATAATCACAACTTCCCAAAATACCCTTGACTTGTCAAAGCCATAACTTGAGTTCTACAAATCCTATCAAGGACTTCTAGTACTCTATAGAAAGCTAAGAGAATGAGGAACAACATTCATGTTGACCAAAAGTTCATAGGAACCATCCTTCTTGGGTAAAAGCTTCATGCAAGTTGGGTAACTTTCAAGCTCCAAATTCACACACCTCAGATAACTTGCAACTTGTCTGGCTCATAACATGAGTTCTATAAACCCTATCAAGGACTTCTAGTACTCAAATTAAAGCTAAGGTCATGCCCTACAACAATCATGTTAGGGTCAAGATGAGATGACAATCATATCTTGAGCTACATTGCCTTGAAGACATGGGTCAAACTAGGGGATTTTACACTGTCAAGTCTTAGAAACCCTAGCCTGAAACTTCTCAAACTCTTCAATCATGATGAGTTAACCTTGTAATCATCCTTAGAACATCTCAATGTATCAATTCATGTTCACATGGCTCTTGGATTAGGTATCAACCTTCTTTAAATCATCAATTGACTTAGGATTGACCCAGTCAAACCCTAACTGCACCACTCATGGCCGAGCCTCCTTAATCTTGCATAATGACCTGTCTAGGCCTCAAAGTGATCTTCAACACTTCTCATGAGCTCTCTCAAGACCTCAAGTCTAACCTCATGGCTTCAGAATCATCTGATGGCTTTCCATAACTCTCAAGTTAGGAGACACACCCTCTTGGCTTCAATCACTCTCTCTGAGGATCTTCTACCTTCTCTGACAAGGATATCAACCCTTGAGCACCTGAATAAGCCTCCCAGCTAGCTTCAAAGTCTTGTATAGCTCTTGATTGTTAATCATACCTCTTGATCTCCTGCATACATGTCATTGAAATGCAAATGATAATGCTAATGTGCATGAAATGAAACATAAGCTAGGTGAAGAAAAGTTGGGCAAATTTTGGGGTGCAACAGCTGCCCCTATTCAAACGGCTTGGACCTGACTGGGTGAGAAACGAACGGCTCTCAAACAATCAAGGTAAAAGACGGTTGAATAACAACAAACCCGGAAATTTGCCAACTGCACAAGTACACGGTACTCTGATGGGGACAAATATTCGGAAACTGAAATAATAGCTGCACGACAACTAGCTGGAGAAATACTGATCTGAATCTCCGTCAGGATGATTCTCTAATTTATCTGATATCATTGCATCCTCAAATCATTGAGGGATCACTGGTTACACGGTAACGGGTGATTTGCCAACCGCACAGGTAAACAATACTCGGTTTGGTAGGAACATCTTCAAAACTGAGCATGACAATTGCACGACAACTCTGCTGGGGAATTGGTCACACGGTAACCGGTGAAAGGTCTAATCTCAAATCTCCGTCAGGATGATCATCTGATTTTGCTGTAGATCTTCGTCCTCAAGTCATCAAGGGATCACCAGTTGCACGGTAACTGGTAACGAATGGTCGATTATATCGTCAGGCATTCTGCATCATAGCAGAAGAATTCCTTATCGTCACCTATGGACTTATCATGCCGCTAGGAACGTCGACAACATCTTCGTCGGAATTCATCAGTAAGTCAATAAGGGATCACCGGTTACTTGGTAACTGGTGAAGGGCTACTCTCAAATCTCCGTCGGGATGATTATCAGATTTCGCTGCAGCTTCTTCCTCAAGTCATCAAGGGATCACGGGTCATTCAGTAACCAGTGATACATAGCTGATATTGCCGTCAGGCATTCTGCGGCATTGCAGCAGAAGAATTCCTCGGGACTCATCAGGTCCTTAGGAACTTTTTAACAATCAAGTTAATCATGCCATCGGGAATTCACAGAAATTTTTGGGCGTTAGCCGGACTTCGTCAGTAAGTCGGGAATGGAACCCTCGGTCAATCAGGAACCAAATAGGGATATCCAAACTTCCGCCATCAGGCAATCTGCATCAGCTGAGAGAACTGCGTCAACATCACAGTTGGACTTCGTCAGTAAGTCTCCCAATGGAATCCTTAATCAATCAGGAACCACTAAGGATACACAATCTTTTGCCTTCAGGCACCCTGCATCAGCTAGGCAAACTGCTTCGACATTTAGACTTCATCAGTAAGTCAGGGGTTTTGGCATCGCTGCCGGACTTCAATCATCAAGTCTTCAAGGAAATTTCAATTTCTCTATTTAGAACCTGCTGGGGATGACACATCTCCGCTGGGGATTCTGGAGAACTATCAAGTAACTCCGCTTCGGGGATCTAGAAATCATTCTGGGTGAATCAACTCTGCTGAGGACTTCAAGAATCATCTTGGACAAATTACTCCGCCGGAGACTTCAAGAATCATCCTGAACCAATAACTCTGCTGGAGATTTCAGGAATCATCCTGAGCAAACACTCTGTCGGGGACTCTAAGCATCAACTTGAGCAACCCTCTCTGGCAACTTCATTGGGGATTTTAAGAATCATCTTAAGCAACCAACTTCGCTGGGGAATTCAAGAATCATCTTGAGCAAACCATTCTGTAGAGGAACACCTGCAAAACAAGAACGCTAACGACCTAGCTCATGTTTCATATGCATATGCTTTGACAATGGCGTAATGCTCCACACGGTGGAAATGCTACGCGTTTTAGGGTAAATGTTATGCAATCATGCAAAATGCTACGACCCCATCAGCAAAATAAATGCTGAAGGGAAAAGCCTCCTGTCAAGGAGAAAGAACCACTCTGGTGGGGGAAGGAATCATCCTGCCGAGGAGAAGAAGTAACGCCAATCTCAATTGGATTCCGCCTGGGGAAATGAACTTCAGACGACTGCTACAGGGAACAAAGTTCTACAAGAACCTGAACCCGCTCAACCAGGTATTCAAACCACAACTGCTGAGGAAAATGATGTCAATCGCAGAAATAAACTGCAAGGCCTTCGCGGCAAAACTTCCCTGGAGATAACGACTCCGATGGGGAAATACAGCATCAGCTGTTCAACATTCTACTGGGGAAAACCAATCATGGCCCGCACGGCTTCCAAGGACTCGGTTCTCTTGGGGATTTGCAAACTTGGCTGGGGAAGAAGGAATCATCCTGCTTGCTAGGGAGAATACAACTCTGTGGGGAATCTCAATTCCGCTGGAGACTTCAGTCTTGAACTATCGAGTGCTGCATACTTGCGGATAGTTTCCTATGAGAATCTGCATATTGACCCAGTGCTGGGGACGAACATACACTTTAGTGTATTGCTCAGCTGGGGAGATGATGGTCCTGCAGGATACCTCTGATTGGGGAGAATCTTCTCTGCTAGGGGAGACATATCAACGTTCACCATCCTATGTTCCGGCTCCGTGGGGAGATGCTGCTAAACTCGCTGGGGTAGAAGGAATCATCCTGCTTGGGAAACATACAACGTACTTCCTGAAATATGTTATTCCTGCAACAACACAAACAAACAGACAAGATACCCTTCTCAAAGGGACCTATCAAGGTTATCATCTTGTGACAATGTTCAAGTAATTCATTGTTTCAACAATCAGTGGCCTAGGCCAGTAAGTTTATGTATGCGCATTTTATCAAAAACATCGGCGTTCTTTTTCGCAAACAAAACAGATAAATGCTAAACAAGCAAACAGAATTGTTGAATAGTATACTTCTCATTGATAACGAACCCCTGAATGGGAAAAAATGTTTTACAACAGATGCAAGCTCCTGGAATGAGGTAGTTGCGTAAGCATAAAAACATAAATATCAGTATATACATAAATGTCGGCAATGCAGCGTAGACGAACACCATGAGTTGATCCCTCTATGACCCACTCGACTTCAATACTTCTCCAACGCTTCAGCTTCAGAAGAGATTGATTCAGATAAACGGCCCTCAGATCTTCCAAACCACTAAAGAATGAAAGTCCACACGCGGAACGCAGTCATTTGCTTTTTCAAATCCCTAACTTTTGCCTGAATCGCCCTTTCGGGTTTTCGATTCACCGGGATACCCTTTTTTGCCAAAGTCACCCTTCCGGGTTTTCGACTTTGCGGGTGTACATTTTTCCATTTATATCCCTAATTTTTTCCCGGACCTTTTTCCTTTTTTATGGTTCGCCGGGATGCCCCATTTTTGCCTGGATATTCTTTTTCTTTCCAACGGGTCATTTTTTAAGCAAAGTATTTTTTAACTGCGTCCGCGTTCACTGGGGATGCAAAATCTTCGCCGTCCATCGTAGATAACAACAAGGCTCCTCCCGAGAAGACCTTGCTGACGATGTACGGACCTTCGTAATTGGGAGTCCACTTGCCCCGGTGATCGGAGTGTGGAGGAAGAATCTTCTTCACGACAAGATCACCCGTCTGAAAGCTTCTAGGACACACCTTCTTGTCACATGCTTTCTTCATTCGGCTTTGGTACAGACGACCATATGCAATCGATGCTAACCTCTTCTCGTCCATCAGGCTGAGTTGGTTTAGTCGGTTCCTAATCCATTCTGCCTCATCGAGTTTCACATCAACCAAAACTCGTAAAGAAGGGATCTCAACTTCTAACGGTAGGACAACTTCCATACCGTACACCAGTGAGAAAGGAGTTGCCCCGGTTGATGTACGTACCGTTGTACGATAACCGTGCAGTGCAAACGGCAACATCTCGTGCCAATCCTTATAGGTCACAACCATCTTCTGTACAATCTTCTTGATGTTTTTATTGGCCGCTTCAATGACGCCATTCATCTTCGGCCGGTAAGGAGACGAGTTGTGGTGTTCAATCTTGAAACTCTGGCATAGCTCCTTCATCATCTTGTTATTCAGATTCTAACCATTATCAGTAATGATCCGCTCGGGAATTCCGTATCGACAGATGATGTCCCTCTTTATGAATTTATCCACTACCTGCTTGGTCACGTTAGTATACGAGGCTGCCTCCACCCACTTGGTGAAGTAGTCGATGGCTACTAGAATGAAGCGATGACCGTTAGATGCAGTGGGCTCGATCTTACCTATCATGTCGATGCCCTACATGGAGAACGGCCACGGGGAGGACATGACATTTAACGGGCACGGCGCCACATGAACTTTATCAGCATAAATCTGGCATTTATGACATCTCTTCGCGAATTTAAAGCAATCCAATTCCATCGTCAGCCAGTAATATCCTGCTCTAAGGATCTTCCTTATCATAGCATGCCCGCCGGCGTGCGTACCAAATGTTCCTTCATGGAATTCTTCCATGAGCATACTCGCTTCTTTCTCATCTACACATTTGAGTAGCACGAGATCGTGGTTTCTTTTATACAAAACTCCATCAGGATTGAGATAGAAATTTCCAGATAGCCTCCTCAGAGTCTTCTTGTCCTGGGTTGACGCTCCCGCAGGATACTCTTTAGTCATAAGGAAAGTCTGGATGTCATGGAACCATGGCTTCCCGTCGGAGGCTTCCTCGATCGCAAAGACGAATGCAGGTCTATCAAGACGAGAAAGGACAATCCTTGGAGCTTCATTCCAAAAATTGACTTTATACATCGAAGCCAACGTGGATAAGGCATCAGCCATCTAGTTTTCAGCTCTGGGCACATGATGGAGTTCCACTCGATCAAAGAACGGAAGCAGCCTACTGGCATAATTCATGTACGACACCAAATTCGATTGTCGAGTCTCCCACTCGCCTTTAATCTGGTTGATCACAAGTGTCGAGTCACCATATACATCTAGGTTCTTGATTCTCAAATCAATCGCTTCTTCTAGACCCATGATGCATGCTTCGTACTGTGCTTCGTTATTGGTGACCGGAAACGTCAGCCTTGCAGTGAACGAGATGTGGGATCCATGGGGAGTCGTGATGATTGCCCCAATGCCACTTCCGTAAGAATTAACCGCCCCGTCAAATATCAATTTCCATTGGGATTTCCTATCTGGACCCTCGTCGGGCAACGGTTCATCGCAATCTTTCACCTTGAGAAACATGATATCCTCATCAGGGAATTCAAATTTCATCGGCTGATAATCTTCGATCAGCTGTTCGGCAAGGTAATCAGACAATACGCTTCCCTTGATGGCCTTCTGGGCAACGTACTGAATGTCATATTCTGTCAACACTATTTGCCATCTGGCAATCCTGCCTGAAAGCGCTTGCTTCTCGAAGACGTACTTGATCGGATCCATCTTCGAAATTAGCATGGTTGTGTGGTTGAGCATGTACTGTCGTAAACGTTCAGCAGCCCAGGCTAGTGCACAACACGTCTTCTCCAGCATCGAGTAACGAGATTCACAATCTGTGAACTTTTTACTCAAATAGTAAATGGCATGCTCCTTTCTGCCCGTCTCGTCGTGCTGACCGAGGACACACCCCATACTATTCTCAAGAACTATCAAGTACATGATTAGGGGTCTTCCGGCCATTGGGGGTATCAAGATTGGAGGTTCCTGTAGATACTGTTTTATCTTATCAAATGCCTTCTGGCCATCCTCGTTCCAGATAATCGCCTGATCTTTCTTTAGCAGTTTGAACATCAGTTCACACATGGCCGTGAGCTGAGAAATAAACCTTGCAATGTAGTTTATTCTGCCCAGGAAACCACGAACTTCTTTTACGGTTTTTGGCGCTGACATTTCTTGTATTGCTTTTATCTTCGTAGGATCAACCTCGATGCCTCTTTCACTCACGATAGACCCCAGTAGTTTTCCAGACCGTACTCCAAAAGTACACTTGTTAGGATTCAGCCTCAACCTGAACTTCCTAAGCCTCTCAAAAAGCTTCAGCAAATTGACCAGATGTTCCTCCTCCGTTTGGGACTTCGCAATCATGTCATCAACATAGACTTCAATCTCATGATGAATCATGTCATGAAACAAAGTAACCATCGCTCTTTGGTAAGTGGCCTATGAGTTCTTCAGACCGAAAGGCATTACCTTGTAGAAAAATGTTCCCCAAGGTGTAATAAACGTAGTTTTCTCCATGTCTTCCGGCGCCATCTTGATCTGATTGTAGCTGGAGAAGCCATCCATGAACGAAAACACGAAGAACTGAGCTGTATTGTCGACCAACACATCAATATGAGGGAGCGAGAAATCATCTTTAAGGCTCGCCCTATTCAAATCCCGATAATCGACGCACATTCGTACCTTACCGTCCTTCTTCGGTACAAGCACTATGTTGGCGACCCACGGAGGGTAAGTAGTGACCGCTAAGAATCCAACATCAAGATGTTTCTGCACTTCTTCTTTGATCTTAACAGCCATATCTGGTCGCGTCCTCCTAAGCTTCTGCTTAACGGGAGGACAATCTTCTCGCAGCGGCAAGTGATGGACCACGATGTCAGTGTCAAGTTCGAGCATATCTTCGTATGACCAAGCAAAGATGTCACTATACTCTCGAAGCATCTCGACCAATCTCTGCTTGACATCACTCTGCAATGCAGCCCCTATCCTGACGTTCCTGACCAGTTCTTCAGAACCCAAATTCACAATCTCAATCTCTTCCTCGTGAGGCAGAATAACTTTCTCTTGTTTCAACAAGCGGGCCAACTCTTTGGGAAGGTCTTCGTCTTCATCAATCTCTTCTTCGGCTTGATAGATCGGGCAATCAAAGTCGAAGTGAGTCGTAGAAGGTCCAGAGTCGATGTCATCTGCTACGTGGATCCTGCAAAATCAAGGGTTAAGCTTAAAACAAGGATATGCAGGTTAGCACAAACCCTATTGCCATTTTGTTGTTTTTCAAAACAAATGTAAAACAGGAATAACAAAGATCACAACATTTGAATGCGAAGAAAAAACGCCTTTTGATTTATTGGTAAAATGCATGTACATAATCAAACAAGGCCCTGACAATAAAACCATTATGCCCTAGGTAAGACATAGGGTTGTACAATAATTGGAGAAAGTAAATCATTACTTTTTGCTTGTCACTTGGATGGTATCCCTGATGGACCAGTTGTTGAGGCTCTGGCCTGGTTTGCTTGGCTGGATCCAAGAGTCTAGGTCGTAATCGCTGTCTCCGCCGTCTTCAGACACTGCGTTGGCACTTTCAAATATCACCCCGCCACTGGTAAACTGGATCGACCCTTTACCTCGCGACGCACTGTGAGAAGAGGAGGCTTCAGCCGTAGGAGAGTATCCTAACCCAAACTTGTCCTGTTTGTTAGGTATTTCTAGAACTTGCCCCCTGTCGCTACTGTGAAAATCGAGGGTCGACAATGACAGAAGAGTCGCCACTGTGCGTTATTTATCCCAAAGGAGGGAAAGGAAACGCTCGAAGTAAACCTACCGCAAAGACGGGAAAGGAATGATCATCGCAACCAAATCCTGGATTCGGGAGTCGGTTACACAAGGGGAAGGTATTAGCACCCCTCACATCCATCGTACTCGATGGGATCCATGCTTGTTGTCTAGTCTATGGGTGAAAAACAAACTATCTACGACTGCTAAAGCTAAACAGAAAGAACTGACTCGATAGGGCATCGCCGCTCTATGCCTACGTATTCCCTTGTGCAATGGGAAAGTCAGAGTCAACGTAGTTCGGGAAACTACGGGGGGATTGCTCGCCAAGACATCGCATCTTGTGCCTACATATTCTCATCTGGTACGAGAAATCAGAGCAAAACGTAGTTCAGGCTAACTACGGGTAAACAAGGGTGTTCTCGATCACACAGGGGTGAGAGAAGAGATTGACGATACTAGCGTACGCATTCTAGCAGTTAGGTGTATGCTGCTCGGTCATTGGAGACTTAGGTGTTACCTGTTTGCGGTAGAACGGACGTAGTATGTCGGGGTTTAAAGATATGGGAACCTACGGGTTCTAGAACTACAGTCTGGTCTCAATTGCGCTAGGGCAAGAGAAAGGGAAAAATTAGTCGTCAGCGGGATAGTCTCGATCGCACGGCAGCGAGAGAATAGAGAAGTTAGTTGTTAGTGTGCTTGTTAGGATATCGCATCCTATGCCTACATACTCTCAACAGGTATGAGAGATCAGAGCAGCCGTAGTTCGGCTAACTACAGAAAACGGTCTCGATCGCACAAAAGCGAGAGAAAAGGGAGTCTCGATTGCACGGAGGCAAGAGGGGGGGATCTCAATCGCCAGGACGCGAGAGAAAGGAGTTTCAATCGCACAAGGGTGAGGAAAAACGAGGAAGCAGGCCGAACACTCCTAAACAGGAAGGAACTCGGGACACACACGCAAGAACCTAAGGCGTAGGAGTGAATGCGTCGCATATCACCCAAAGGGTGCTATACTAAACACTCTAGGCCATTAAAGGGAAACCCCTCAATCACCATTTCCTACGTATCTATTGCTTAAAACTCACAGCGCTCGACGGTTGATTAAAAGACTTAAATTAGAAAAATGTTACCGAACGGAGTGGTTCCATTGACCCTTGACATTGTGCGCAAGCTCCATTCCAATCTTCTCCTCTTTTGGTCCTTGATGATGCTTTGAATCGGAACCAATGTGACGCTGGACCATCGTAACTCGACTTATAAGGAAATCAAGCTATAGGAGGTCGCGTATTAATTTTCGTGCTATGGACAAGATAGAGAGACGATACTGAGGATCGTTCTCCAATTGAATCATGTCGCACGGACCAAAAACAGTGGGATCTCGTCTTACAAGACTTCATCGATCACCAAAAGTCAAAATAAAATCGAAAGATGAAAAGAAATGAGGAGAGAAAAAAGGTGGTCTCGGATCCAACATTATTCATCAATAATTTGACTGGTAATGAATTACGGAAATGTCGTCATCGACCAAAACAGAAAATGGGACAAAATGCCCAATAACAAAAGAGAAATGAAATTCAACTCTAAAAATAAAATGTAAGCTTCTAAAAGAAATAAAATATAAAAAAACTTCTAAATATAATATACATATATATACACAAAGTTCTAAAAAATATAATATATAAAATATATATTTTTTAAAATGAAAACAGAGGGTGGGAGTAAAAAAAAAGGTTTGAATGAAATGGGCCTCCAACCCACAACCAGCAAACAAAGTTCACAGAAGACAAACACACGACCAAAAGTTAGGTTAGTTAAAACAAGTGTGTTCAGAATTAGAGCCCACATAACCACGTCTCTCTCTCCTCGTGCATAACAATAACACCATTAAAGAAGAAAAAAGAAAGAGCTGAAGGAGATACAAGGTCAAGCGGATACAGTTTTCAGCTCGCTATCACAAATCTGAAGGAAAGAGAAGCAAATCACGGCTCAATTTTCAAACACGACAATCGCGTATTCTTTTGATTGAAAACGAACTCAGTTTCAATCTCTGACTCCCCTCTCGAACTCGCATAACTTGAACAGGTTTATGAGTTCCAATTTGTGATTTTATTCAGTTTTCCTCTTCTTATTTCTATTCTCTGTTCACGTCTGGGGTTTCGATGAATTTGAATTGGTTGTCGTTTGACATTGAAGAAATTTGAAGGTGTAAAAAAAAAGGGTAAGGTTTTGGGGTTTTGATGAAGATTGAAGAAGAGGTTAAGTGTTGTTGAACACTTTTTACAAAAGAGTGGAAGACGGGTCGGTTTTCACGAGATCGAAGGATTTTGTCTGGGTTTCTGAAATGAGGGTTTGGGTTTGGTTTCAAACGGAGAGCTGAAATGATGATTAAGTTGGGCGAATGGGTGATGGTTTGGTGAGATGAAATTGGGTATGTGTTTGAAGGTTAATGGAGGGTTTTTTTTCTGAAATTGGTTTGGGATTTTGTGGTTGCTGAAATCGAGTTATGTTGCTGTCAAAAATGAAACCTGTAATGTCGAAACAAATAGACTTGACGTTGCTGATCTGCGTCTGTTGTTTTAATGTTTCCACAAAGGCCAGAGCAAACAGGGAGCTTCGCCGGAGTATGCTCTCGCGGTGATTCTGAAATGGTTCTTGTCGTCTTCAGTGGTACAACAACTAACACCTCATTCTTTCCCGGAGGAACAACCATCTTGTGCGTTTTTGTTGACCTGGAAGCTTCAAAAGAGTGTTGTTTTGGTGGTGGGTTGAAGGTGAAGGTTCTGGGTCTTAACGAAGGCGCTTGTGGATTTTCCGGCAAGGTTTTCTTCTAGTTTTCACGGTAGGTTGATGGAAGTTGAAAAGTGGTTTTGGTTTGTGGTTAGAGAAGCTGAAGATGAGTTTCTTGCTGGATTTCTGGGCGTTTGTTCATTGTTTGAAGTTTCTGAAAGTAAGTTTGAACGAGTTTGAAGTCAGTGAAATGGTTTCGCGAAAAGGGGCTTCGTATGTGAATCTGAGTTTGGAGAAAGAGGGTGGAAGGTTGTTGATGGGTGGTAGTTTTACGGCAGCATTGATGTTCTTGGGATGGAAACATATGAAGTGTTTTTTCTGGGTCTGATGAATTATAACCACAAAAGCTTTTTCCTGTTGATATCTTCTGTGCAACTCGTGAAGTGTCTTGTGTTAATGCTTCATCCCATTGAGCTTTGATACCGAAAGTAAGTATCTCATTGAGGTAATCAAGAATATCACTTTGGCAACTGGGTTCAGAATCAGAAACAGAGTGATGTGAAGATTTCTGTTGGGTTTAACGGTTGATAGGATGAGGTTGTTGAACGTATTGGTGAAGAGATGGATGGTGTTTCGAAGAAAAAAATGACGGTTCTGAAGCAGGTTTAATGGAGAATTAAGGTGAAGAGTTTGTAGAGATTTCTGGTGTATGTCTGAATGGTTTTTGAGGTGACTGAAGGATGTGCATCGTTGCTATTGTGGTGCTATCTTTTTTGGAGTTTTGTGGCATGTTGTGTAGTTCCTTACAAGTGCAGGTTTTGCAAGTGATAGCAGGATGTACATAATGTGAAGTAATGGCAGTAGGGTATGTTTGTTGGTCTGGTGTGGGTTTGCAATTTGTACGGTTTGCAGCAGGTTGTCTGGTGTGGTAAATTGGAGATTGGATTGGTGTGGATTTGTGCTAGCTGTAAGTTTTGTCTGAGTTTGTACGAAGGCTGGAGTGGTGTGGGTTATGGGGTAGCTAGTGCACCAAGGAATAGACAAAATGGTTTTATGTGTGTGAATCATGTTCTTTTGTATCTTTTTTGATTAATCAAAAATTCTGGACTAATTATACTCCTAATTGTAACTAACACTTAATTAATTCTAAATTCTAACAAACTAACTTAATAAAAATAAATAACATATATACTAAACTAAATATAATCTTAAAAAAATAATAAATAAAATCTATATTAAATTATCTAAATTCTAAAATAAAAACCTATTTAAGAAAAAGAAATAAAATCTATACTAAAAATTAATAAAATAAGTAAAATAAATCAGCAAATAAAAATGGAAAGATCGGGTGAGCACCGAAATGTCACCGAAAATACTAGCACGAACTGGACCACCAGAAAGAGCAATCTCCGCTCGATTCCGAAATAAATCTCTTTTCCTTGAATCGGTTTAAATTGCCTAAAACGCGAGAAAAGGGGTTGTAATCCCGCTAAATTACTCCGACCAAAAAAATGCACCGTATGCGAGAAAAGATATGCAAATGCAAATGAAATGAAACATAAGCCAAATTACTGAAAAAAAAGGTTGGTCAAATTTTGGGGTGCAACAGCTGCCCCTATTCAAACGGCTTGGACCTGAATGGGGGAAAAGCGATCGCTTTCAAACATTCGAGGTAAAAGACGGTTT
This sequence comes from Lathyrus sativus, assembly GCA_963859935.3. Lineage (NCBI taxonomy): Eukaryota > Viridiplantae > Streptophyta > Magnoliopsida > Fabales > Fabaceae > Lathyrus > Lathyrus sativus. Next base: position 188,466,336 of record OZ012737.1, read on the forward strand.
AATACCAAAGAACCCGGAAATTTGCCAACCGCAAAAACAGAACTACAAACTTTGATATATTGGAACAAAATCTACGGAAGATAGTTGAACTGATCATGACCTTGCCGTCAGTCATCCACACTAAATTCCTCTGACATTGTCGTCAGGCCTCTACCTCCAGTTGGTAAAGTAGCTAACATCGTCGTTACACCTCTGTTAAATAAAACAAAACATCGAATCCAGAGATACGATCCTCTGACATCGTCGCCAGTCATTCAAAACAATCAATCGGTAAATCACACCTGACATCCCCGCCAGTCATTCACAAAAATAAAGCGTCTGACATCACCGCCGGACAACCAAAACACCCAACATCGCCGCTGGAAAACTAAATCACCTGACATCGCCGCCAGAAACAAACATCCAACATCGCCACTGGGAAAACAAAGATATTTGACATCATCGCCAGAAAAACATCCAACCTCGCTGCTGGGAAAATAAATCATCTGACATCGCCGCCAGTAACAAACATCCAACCTCGCCACTGGGAAAACAAAGATATTTGACATCATCGCCAGAAAAACATCCAACCTCGCCGCTGGGAAAATAAATCATCTGACATCGCCGCCAGTAACAAACATCCAACCTCGCCGCTGGGAAAACAAATCATCTGACATCGCCGCCAGTAACAAACATAAATCTGATAAGCATCTAACATCACCGTCAGACCACCATATCTCTGAGAGACTTCTGACATCGCCGCCAGACCTTCGCTAAATAAAAGCGAGCATCAAAATCCACATGAAGTTAAGATCATCCACTGATAATAATCACAGAGAAACTTCTGACATCGAAGGGATGAAAAGCAACCGCTTTCAGACGTTCAAGGTAAAAGACGGTTGAATACCAAAGAAATCGGAAATTTGCCAACCGTAAACGAAACCTCTGACATCGCCGTCAGTCATCAACCAAGTAAAACATCTGACTTCGCCGTCAGAACTCCACATAAAATTGGTAAAACACCTAACCTCGCCGTCAGTTCTCAAAATAATCTGACTTCACCATCAAATTCTCAAAAATAATCTGACTTCACCATCAAATTCTCAAAAATAATCTGACTTCGCCGTCAACTCTCAACATCGTCTGACTTCGCCGTCACTTCTCACAATAAACGGACTTCGCCGTCAACTCCCAAAACAATCTAACTTCGCCGTCAACCCTCAACATCCTCTGACTTCGTCGTCATTTCTCAAAATCATCTAACTTCACCGTCAGGCCTCGACATCAAGTCGGTAAAAGCATATGACATCACCGTCAGGCTGGTAAAATCCGTTGGGGAAATATGAACCTAAATAAATAGACTCTGTTGGAGAGAATGATAAGATGAGCACATCTGTCAATGATCTTGTTGGAGGGAATGATAAGATGAGCACATCTGTCAATGATCTTGTTGGAGGCCTGGATACCACACAGGCTTGAGAAATATATCGATAATTGCTGGAGATACACTTGAAACCAAAGAGGTAACAACCTGGCTTATGTTTCACATGCATATGTTTGAATATGGCGTAATGCTCCATAGAAAATGGAAATGCTACGCGTTTGGGAGGATGCTATGCATGATGCAAATGCAAAGGAACCACTTCAGCAAAATAAATGTTGAAGAGAGGAATACAACTCCGCTGGAGAAAGACTAGGCACGCCTAGTGCAAATGGACTCATGCTGGGGAGTACAAGCCTTGGATGGCCTCCGAGAAAACTTCTGAGTAAAACTGCTCTACTAAGCACAAATTTACTCCGCTGGGAATCAAAACCAAACTCTGCTGAGGAAAACGCCCTGGATGGCCTGCCATAATATAACACTCTGGGGAACAGACAACTCTGCTGGGAATCAAGGCAGACTGCTGAAGATTTAATCCACTATCCGTTAGGGATTAGGCAATGGGGGAATCAGCATCGACCTCTGCTTGGGGGAAAATGAGCACAAAAACTCAACAATATCAACCTCTGCTTAGGGAATGAGTCAAAGACCTAGGCTCTAAGGGGAAAGGAGTCAAAGACTTAGACTCTGTGGGGAAAACGAAATTCTGCATTCATTCCACTGCTGGGGAAATAAACCAAAATCTGCTTGTAGGAGAAAACTTCAACCTCAACCTACCGGGGATGGTTGCACACAATCCATCTGCTGGGGGTGGTTCTACTTCACCAGGGATATCGATCTCGACCTGCTGAGGAGAAACTAGTCATAATCTGCTGGGGAGAAATTAGTCCCTGCCTGTTGTGGAAATAATATGATCTGATATCAACATCTGGTGGGCATATAAAACCTCTACTATGGAGAAGTGAGATCACTCAAGCCTCGCGTCGGGGAGCCACTGGGAATAATTGTGCCAGATATGGTTAGGCTTTTCGGTATGGGATAAGACCAGGTTTATGGCGATAAGGATTTATTTCTAGTTACCAACAAAAGTGGATTTAAAGGGGAATTACTAGACGAGAACTAGTATTCAAGGGTAGGCTACCAGACGAGAACTGGTGGCAAAAGGGTTAAGTTGTCAGACGAGAACTGACTTATGGGTTTGATGTTAGACGGGAACTGATTTCTGGTTTGGATATCAGACGAGAACTGATTTTTTAAAGCTGTGTTTGCCAGACAAGAACTGATTAAACAGTAGGCTACATAAAGGGTGACCAGACGGGAACTGGTTTGAAGGTTCGGTTACAAGGTTCTGACAAGTAACAGGTTTAGGTTATGGGATAACAATCCAATGACAACAAGGCCTTTCTTAGGAGATTAATTGATGAGGTAATGACACGATTCCCCGACACTCAACTCTTGCTGAGGAGAAATAAACTCGCTTGAGTAACTTGCCCCAGTGTGGTTTAACTTGCCCCAGTCCGATTCTTGGGAAAGTTCACCTTGAACAGAAAATATCTTGCCATGAGATAACCTCGAGATGGCTTGCCCCAGAATCTGTACCATAAAAGGATTCATCCTTGATTATCCCAATCTCAGAATGGCTGGCCTCGATGCACTCTTAAAGTGGCTTGCCCCTGCATGAGCGTTGAGGCGACTTAACTCGTCTTGAATGAACACTGGAGGAACTTCCCTCAAATCAACGGAATCTCCAGGTGATTGCCTCTGATTGGTAGTCTGGAGATGATTCACTTCTGATCAACTATTTCTCGAATGATTTGCCCCATAATCAACTGATGCTTCGGGACTTGCTTCAGACTGACTGATTTCAAACTCACTGGATGTCAATGCCCCAGATTCACAGGGCTTCCAAGTATACACAATTCTGATCCAGACTGCTTAATGATCCAATCCTATTCGATCATTCCCTGATGGAATTTCCTCCATGTCAACTACTGACCTGCAATTAAAATTGTTTGCTCATGAATGGTAATTTTAATACGGTGTTCATGCAGATTCTGAGAGAGATGTCACTTATTAAGTGTCGTGATAGTGAGACGAATGGATTGAAAGTCCAAGCGTAGTGCTGATTTGATTAACAAAGCAAGGATATGATTAGCAAATCATGTAGGAGTCAGGTTACTCAACCTCACTGAAGTACGCCTTCAGAATAAACCCCGCCTCAATTAGGTCTTTTAAGGGTTGTATCGTGGTAGGGTTCACGATTATTGAAACAAAGGATATTAGGCTCAAAGTATGATTTGTACCCACCCCTTCTCCGTGATGATCTCCAATCCTAATGTTCAGTTAACTTGGCACAAGCGCTCACCTCTCAAAAGGTTTAATGAGTGGTAGGAGTGATGGTTACGGAACTCACAAGGTTTTCGGAATGACAGTTACCCCTTTTCGTCTTCTGTGTCTGTAATCACACGACTTCGTCCTTGTTTGAGGATTTTTCTCTCGAGATTCTTTCTCTTATTCTTTTGTTCCCTAATTTTTGCCTGGACTGACTCTTTCGAATTTTCTGATTTCGAAGTCCAGCGGGATGCCCCAATTTTGCCTAAGTATTGCTTTCCAGCTTTTCAAACATAGCGGGCTTTCTTTTTTCTTTCATATTTTCGAAACAAGTCGCGTGACACTGGTTGTCTTGATTTCTCCGAAAGGGTTGTAACTGTCTCACTTCTGATTGGTGAGGTTTAACCATTGTGGTTGATGAGGTATGACCTCTCGAGAGGGATTGATGTAATTGGTCCTCGAACGGGGACACTCCTCTATAAAATTTGACCGCTCGGTCATGCTAACTGAATATAATCTTAAAAAAAATAAATAAAATATATACTAAACTAAATATAATCTTAAAAAAATAATAAATAAAATCTATATTAAATTATCTAAATTCTAAAATAAAAACCTATTTAAGAAAAAGAAATAAAATCTATACTAAAAATTAATAAAATAAGTAAAATAAAACAGCAAATAAAAATGGAAAGATCGGGTGAGCACTGAAATGTCACCGAAAATACTAGCACGAACTGGACCACCAGAAAGAGCAATCTCCGCTCGATTCCGAAATAAATCTCTTTTCCTTGAACCGGTTTAAATCGCCTAAAACGCGAGAAAAGGGGTTGTAATCCCGCTAAATTACTCCGACCGACAAAATGCACCGTATGCGAGAAAAGATATGCAAATGCAAATGAAATGAAACATAAGCCAAATTACTGAAAAAAAAGGTTGGTCAAATTTTTGGGTGCAACACCCCCAGCCTGGGGTAGATCCGGCTTGAACAACGGCCCGAGCTTCCTTGAAGGAAGAGAGAGTCATCTCTGGTTTCTCAGTCATTACTGGAGTCACGTCCTTGACCTTAACAGCTTCGAACGCCTGACATAGGGTTTCGTGGATTTCCCCATCCATCTCGACATATTTGAAGGACGACAAATGGCTCACCATTATGTCTTCCTCGCCACATACAGTTACAATGCTGCCCCCTACAGCATACTTGAGTTTTTGGTGCAACGTGGAGGTTACGGCACCAGGAGAATGGATCCATGGCCGGCCTAAGAGACAGCTGTAGGCTGGCATGATATCCATGATGTAAAATACTGCGTCGAAAGTTTCCGGCCCAACTTGGATTGGCAGAGTTACCTCCCCAAAGACATGACGCTTGCTTCCATCGAACGCCTTCACGACCAGATCACTGGGTGTGCAGATCAATCCTCGAGTATTTAACTTCATCAATGCTTTCTTCAGAAGAACATTGAGCGATGACCCAGTGTCCACCAACACGTGAGCCATAACTGTCCCCCTACACTCTATCGAGATGTGTAGGGCGCTATTGTGGTTTCTTCCCTTCGGCGTCAGCTCCAGGTCAGTGAACCCTAACCCGTTTCCAACATTCACGTGGGCTACTACCCCTTCCAACTGGTTGACCAAGATTTCCTACGGCACATACGTGGCATTCAAAACCTTTAACAGCGCGTTGCGATGTGACTCTGAACACAGCAACAAATTTAGGATGGAAATTTTCGAGGGTGTTTGATGGAGATGGTCAACGATCTTGTAATCACTCTTCTTGATCAACCTCATGAACTCTTCAGCGTCCTTTACGAGTAAGTCCTTCTCTACCCCACGAGGGGTTTCCTCAATGACTTTACACTTTCCCTTATCAGTTTCGTCAGCTTTGTCTGCTTTGTCCACCATAATCTCAGGTGGAGCAAATACTCTTCCGCTGCGCGTGATTCCGCCAATTCCCACTAGGTTATCCACAGACTGCCCAGATGGTTCTAGTTCCAATTTATGTCCGTTACAGTAGACGTCTGCCCCATAATGCCATGGGACAACATTGGTGCTTTCAAAAGGTATCGGCCCATCTTTGGTGATGGTAATTGTGGGCGGCCTGAGTGCAGAAATGGTTATCGTCTGGCGAGGGATGGTGATGGTGGCAACCTCATCATCTTGCTGCAGCATTACCTCTTCAATCCACATTCGACCCTTCGGCTAAACTGCAAGATTCCTTCGGTCATCAGACTCTGAATCCCCTCTATCAACTGTTCACATCCATCAGGACAAGTCGCACAACCCATACACAATTCTCCACAGCCTGGAAAGAAGTCTCTCTTCATCAGCTTGGCGTTAACGAAGCTAAGCGGTGTCTTCAGATCCTTGACATCAGTCAATAAATCGAAGTTCTCTTCTTCAATAATGGCATTCACCCCACCTCCCCTATGATTCGGCATATGGTTCTTTGTGACATTCGGCATATTATCTGAGAAATCGATGATCTTAGCATCCACCATATCTTGCACCTTGTGCTTGAAGGCTTTGCAGTTTTATATCGTGTGGCTGGGTGCCCCTGAGTGAAAATCACACGTTGCATTCGCATCATAACCCTGTGGAGGTGCCCCTGTCAAGGGAGCAAGGGTTCTTTTCTGGACTAGCTGTAACTGAAGCAGAGTTTGTAATAGCTGGGCATAAGACATGGGCGGTGTCTTGAGGTGACGACTCGACAGAGGTGCCCTGTTTTGATACCTTCTGTACCCTTGCTGATTTGGCTGCTGCTGCTGCGGCTGGGGTTGCTGGACAGCAGGGATGGTTATGCTAGCCACCTGCTGGCGCTGGCTTTTACCCTTCCTTCGAGCGTTGGACACGGCGATCTTCTCTCCTTCACGCCTCTTGTTACCATATGGTTTCTTTCCTCCTCCAGCTGAGGATAGATCACCACCTTGAATTTTCCCCAATTTGATCCTGTTTTCAACGTGCTCGCTAGTAATGATGAGATCTGAGAAACTCCCTGACATACCGCTGACCAAGTTCTCGTAATAGACCCCCGGGAGAGTGGCTACAAACATCTCAACAAGCTCTCGTTCAACCATCGGCGGCTGAACTCTAGCTGCTAATTCACGCAATCGCTGGGCGTATTCTTTGAATCCCTCGTTGTTCCTCTGTGACAAGTTCTGCAGTTGAACCCGGTTCGGAGCCATGTCACTGTTATACTGATAAAGGTGTACAAATGCCTCAGCTAGTTCCTTCCAAGTGCACACACTGGTGGGTTCCAAACCCATGTACCACTCTAGGGATGACCCGGACAAGCTATCCTGAAAGAAGTGCATCAGCAGCTTCTCGTCTTCAGAGTGAGCAGACATCTTTCGGTAGTATGACCTTAAGTGGACACGAGGGCAAGTGGTGCCCTTGTATTTCTCAAAGTCGGGTACCATGAATTTAGCAGGCACCTTGAAATCAGAAATCAATCCCAATTTAGTCATGTCGACCCCCATAGTGTTCAGGTTCTCGAAATTCCTCATTTTGTCCTCGAGTGCCTTAAACCTCAGACGTGCTTCAGCAGTCAGTTCTCCTTCAGCACTCCTCTGTGAGAACAAATCTTCTTGACGATCTTCTAGCCATGGCTGAGGCCCATACAGATTTCCAGCGCCTGTGTTTCCATTGCCTAGTCCAGCGTTGCCAGTAGCTTCAAAATTTCCATTGCTGACGCCAGTCGTATTACCATTGAGCCCGATGTTAGTGACCACATTGCCATTACCACTGCCATTCCCCCCGGTCACGGGGACGCCACCCTGAGGAGTTTCAACAGGAGGAGGAGTTGGAACACTCCCATCGTGAAGTACACCGTTGCTGTCAACCCTTGACATCAGAGGCTGGACCAATGTTCTGAGCTGGTCTTGGCCGTTGGCAACCACTTGCATGAGCTCCATGAAGCGGTCCATCCTCTCTCGGAGTTCCTGGACGTCAGTTTGCACTTGTTCCATTGCTCTAGCTTGATTTGCTCTGGTCGGATAGCGGTGGATCGGTCTTCGATCAATCCTGGAACAACCTGCATACACAAAGGGTTAGAAGAAAAAAACGACAAGGTGCTCGTCATGCAAATGCTTCATGCAAATGCAAATGTGTGTCTGTGCCTTGGGGAGATCCCCCCCCCCCCCGATCCTAGCTTGCGAGACAAATAAAGTCTATGATCCAATCATGGAAAAGAAATCCTCATATATTCATCTGAAAAGCCCGCTCGGGTAGCGTACAACTGTAATCACATACAACTGAAGCAATAAGGCATGACCCCAACCAACAGACCTGGCGGTGGACAGCATATCAATGCGTAAAATCTACAAAAAAATACAAAAAGATCAGTTGCGGCCACGGGCACGGGCATCTTCTATCAACTTCTTTGTAGCGGGATGATCTGACTGAGTAGGCAGACCATGGGCCAGCAGGTCCCTCTGCCTGATGGACTCTGGGAGGTTATCGGTAACGCTCCTAGAAACACCTTCTTCAGTATGGTTCTCGACTCTTCTCCTTTTAGCATCAGCTCGGAGTTGAGAATCTTGCAAATCTGCCTCGGCCTCAGCCAATCTATATTGGACGTCTCGTTGCAGCGAGGCTTCAGCCTCTGTCTTCTCGTCTTTCACCATAATCTGAGCTTCCAGCTCGGCTACTCGTTGCTTCAGTTTTTCCTCCCGCTCTTTGTACTTGGCATGGTGCTGCTCCAGACCCTTTCGTATTGGGTTAGCTTCCGGTACACTCTGTCCAGATCCTGTTTCTTGGTTGTCAACACGCCATGCACTGACTTCAGATCCAACCCTAGACGTTCCCTAGCATCAGTTTCTTTGGTCAGGTTGGAGCCTAGACGGTTGATCATCTCAGTCTGCTTCTTGCAGGTATAAACGGCTTCACTTTTCTCTTTCCGAAGTTGAGCGATCTCTTTCTCCAACTCTTCGTTGGCCTTTCGTAGCTCTTCCTTCTCTTGGAGTACCTGGTTGAATTTCTGAATATCAACTGTAGTAGGCTCTTTGTACACGGGAGTACACAATGGTTCTACGGCAGGAAACGACATTAGAAACTTGGCGGCTCTTTCTCGAATCCAAGTCACATACGGATCAAAGGCCTTGTTGTTGCTCTTTCCCAGCAAGAGTTTCCCCTTTCGGTGAATTTTGCTCCAAGCATTCTGTACCTTGACCAAAGCGTGGCCTTCAAGCAACCCTGTGAAATACAGAGATTCCTTTATCTCTTCCTCTTCAGGAGGACCTCGTAGTGCATACCCAAATTGTCTTACCAACAGAGATGGATTGTAGTTGATACATCCATTCCTTCCGACCAGGGGGACGTTCGGAAAGCCACAACAACTATACATGATATCTTTGCCCAACAGATCTCTATCAAACCAGATAATATTGTCAGCAGTCAAACCCATCAAACGCGCAGACCAAGGTGAAGACTCAGCAGAATCAATTAACGGCCCCGACTTAGGAAGATGGCTAGCAAACCATTAATACAGTAAAGGAGCACAACATGCCACGTTCTTCCCCTTTCTGTTTTCGTTCTTGCTGTGAACTGAATGGTAGACGTCTCCGAGGAGAGTGGGCACTGGATTCCCAGAGGCAAATATATGGCAAGCATCCATGCTTATGAAGTCTAGATGACTTGGGAATAGCACGATCCCATAAATGCAAAGGGCTAAGAAGGCATTGAATACATCCCAGTGACCCTTCTCGGCAAACTTTCGGGATTTTTCCATCAGGAAATGCAAAAGGAAACCATGAACTCCAATCTTTCTGGATACCATCCCTTTCAACTCAGACTCATCTACATGAAGAGCGTCAGTCAGCTTACTCAATTTGGGTTCACCCTCAACACGGTAGTAAGGCATTTGATTCAACAAAGGCACCCCCAACAGGTCAGAGTACTCTTCCAAGGTCGGGGCTAGGACATAGTCTGGAAACACAAAGCATCTGAGCTGGGGGTCGTAAAACTACAGAAGAGCATAGAGGCCATTCAACTCGTACGTAGGAAGCTTATACACAATACCCAGAAGTCTCCCATAACTCTTTCTGAAACTCTCCATTACTGTCTTGTCAGCCAGAGAAATCAAAGCTCGCAACTCTCGGATGTCAGGTGTTGGTAGCTTGTAAGCCACAGTCTTCTTCAGAGATGCCATATCTGCCGTGAGGATCAAGATCACTAGAACCAGGGGAGAAATATGCACCTGCAACACAGACACACGTTAATGACATGCAAATGAGGATGCAAGCAATGCAAAATGCAATCATGCAGCAGGAGATCAAGATGAATGTGTTGTTGAGGAGATGAAGGCTTTGTATCAACAAAACCACAATACTGCTCTGTCAAGAACAACCATATTTCTGATGAGAAGAAACCCCTGATACCAGATCATAAATTTGCTCTATTAAGAACACACATGTATCTGATGATGGGAACCTCAGATACCAACTAAACTGATTCACTATCAAGAAAACCAGGTAGTCTAGGGGTTAAGGTTTCCTGCATCACACCCGACCCTGCTCACAGGTATGGACCTAATCACGGAAAAGGTTCGGCATCCTATGCGGTCATCAGCGTCACAGACTTTCAAGAAACGATGATACGATACCCAGGAGGTGTGGCATCATCATCTCTTGAAGCGGCCTCACTTACCTGAATTCCAAATGATCGGTTCCCAGAGTCGACAATCCTCAGATCCAACAACCCCTCGAGTCCAAAGGATCAATAGGAAGCCATCAAAGAGAACCTCGTCTAAGTGCGGATTACATGGGAACAGATGCAAGCAAAGCAAGCACGTCCTCCACTAACCCACTCTAATATTATGTAGCTCTCAAGCCTGGGTCTGGCTTCTCACTCATCAGAATGCCCCTCCCACAATAATGCAGATAATCATATCATATGAAAATAAAGTGTGGGAAATAAAATGCGATAAATAAACACAACCCAACAAGTAATCATACAAGCGCTAGGATTGACTCTCGCAGGGGACGTTGGATCCCCAAATTGACTCGCATAAAGGACGTTGGATCCCAGGAAACTATCAAGTCCCCAGCAGAGTCGCCAGCTGTCGCTACCGCGAAAATAAGGTGCCGGAAAAACAGAAGAGTCGCCACCTTTCGTTATTTATCCCTCATAACGGGAAAGGAAACGATCGGAAAAACCTGACGAAAAGGTATAAGACAAGGTCATCGCAACCATTGTCTGGGTTCGGGAGTCAGTTATGCAAGGGGAAGGTATTAGCACCCCTCACGTCCATCGTACTCGATGGGATCCACGCCTGTTGTGTTTATCTGACGGGTTGGTTTTATCTATCTACCTATCAAGGCTGGTCTAAAAACAAAAGAAAATGACTCGGCAAAGCGTCGCACTTTATGCCTACGTATTCTCATCAGAGAATGAGAAATCAGAGTCAACGTAGTTCGACTAACTACGGGTTACGGGGAAGGTGGCTTGCCAATACATCAGTATTGTGCCTACGTACTCTTAACAGGTATGAGAGATCAGAGCTTATGTAGTTCGGGATACTACGGCTTACGGGGATTCAGATTCATCTGTTTTATTGAGTAGGGTTAACAAACAGTTCCAGCAGTTTGGTGTACACAGCTCGACCCTTGGAGACTTAGGTGTTACCGTTTGTGGTAGAACTGGGAGTTAACGACACTCTTTCCTTCAGAAAAGCTTCCTTTGGATTACGGGCCCACGGGGCAAAAAGATTTGAAGTTTGTTTTCTGTCTTTTACGGAAGAACTGTTTTTTAGTTGTCTGTAGTTTGCACAGCACTAGAGACTATGACCTGGGAACGAATGCGTCACATATCGTCCAAAGGACGTATACTAAACATTCTAGACGATTGAGAGGAGGCCGATCAATTATCATTACCCAAGTAGCTTAAGGCTCGTAACGCGCTTGTACTAACTTGCCTTTATTACGTTTTTTACTGTTGTTTTGAGATGAGAAGAGAGAGGGACAACTACGGGGAGACTATCAAGTCCTACTGTTGTCATGCCAAGGATTCATCCTATGGTTGAAGTTTGAAACCGGGAACTCCTAGAAGTTATCATGCATAGGTTTCAACATAAATTTCTAATCGTCACTTCCTTATCAAAGGAAGTGAGATTCCTAGGGGATCATGCCAGGGTAAACAGAGACAGATAAAGCATCAGCTAAACAGTAAACAGTAAACAACTGTAAAATGCATGCAATGCAAGTGAGGGAGGAAATGTGTGTGGGGCATCAGCCTCCACAAGCTCGTCTCGACCTCAAGCCAGATATGAATAACTGCAATCATACAGAAAAAATAAAATGCCATCAAGCAAATCACAAACCATATAGGCAAGGGAGCAGAGCTCTACCGAATACCCGCAAGCAAAGCCATACAGTAAAAATACAAGCAGAGGGAGCAACTAAACCTCTAGTGCAATCATGCTCCTAGCTTAACACAATCTAAACATGAACTTATTCTAATGCATCAAGCAAATCACACAAGTCACATCAATACAGTTGCACAGAAAGCAAACAGACAGGAAAGAAAGCAGATCAATAGCTTCCACAACTTCACCACAATGCAATCTTCTGACAGCAACTCAGTCCTCAGTCTGTAACTGTTCTTCAAGGCTTTCATCTTCAATAGCAAGTATCAACTTGCTTCTTCAAGCTTTCAATGCATCAAACACAAGTATCAACTTGTTCTTTATCTTCTTCAAGCTTCAGCTCTCAATTTCAATTTGAATCCTCTTCATACAAGTGTCAACTTGTTCTTCCTGATCTTCAAGCTTCAGCTCCAATGGCAGTCTTCAAACAAAGGGAAGTGAAACCTCTAGCATCTTCAATCTTCTAGCAAGTAACTCCATCCTATAGCAAGGGAGAAAGAATCATCTATCAAGAGTAAGGTGGGGATAGGGAGAAGCAAAGTGAAGACCAAAGGTCACCTCTAAGCACTCCACCATCAAAGAAAGGAACCCTCAAAGGTTCTACCAAATTGTGAGGAGCCACACATCCTACCGAAGGAGGGATGGGGCCTTCACAATGGGACCTTACATCATAGGGAGGAATGGAAGTGATCAACACCTTCCATGTTTCATGAAGGAAGAAAATCTATTCTAAGAGATCTCCCTAAAAACCCTAATTCTTAACCCTAAACAAACTACCCCAAAGGGAGAGCAATCTTCAAGTCCAAGCTCTACCATGCATTCCACAACATCCCACACAAGTCTTCATCATCATCCAAGAGCAAGAGAAGAAAAACCCTATTCTAATGGAACTAAGGAAATCAATCTAGTTGAATTAACAAGTTAGGATCACCTAAAACCTAGTATTAAAGTTAATTCTAACTAAAATACTAAAATCAATTATAAAATCCTACAAAAATAACTATGGGAAACTATGTCAATCATGACTCTACCATGTTAATTCCAGAGATCAAATCCTCAAATAAGACCTAGAAATAAATTCTACACTACAAGGTACTAAACTTAAGCCCTAAAAGGAAGCACCTAAAGTTTCAACCTAAAAACAACACCTAATTTCATCACAAAAATGTGAGTAAAATACTATGGGAGCATACATGTCTAAGCTAATCACACGCAAAAAATCAAGCCAAAACTCATCACCAAGTGATCACACTAAAATCATCAAACAGAGGTATCAACCATGACAATTTTATTATCAAATAAAATGTAAAAAATGCACAAAAATTGAAAATGCATGATTTTCCTAATATTTTTATTCAATAAAATTCTAGATTCAATCATGAATCAGGGGGAAAGAACCTGGAATTAATTGACCTATTTTTCTATTTTTCATGAATTATTTTCAAACTAACATGAAATGATGAAATTAAAAGAAAAACAAAAGAATTAATAAAAGTTGCGTAGCAAATAGCAAATAACATCAGTTCAAATCCTGGGTTGGGTCAGATGGGGGGTGTGGATATCAATCCAAGCGCTAGGCCCATTCACTTCAGTTAAGTGAAACAGTGCGTATTGATGAAGAAGTCCAAGTCTGACTTTCAGAACCAATCGTGGTTGTGCGTTGCTTTTACTGAGTCAATATCCAAGACTGATCCAACGCTTCTTGTGCATCGTCCTCGTTCAAACATTCAGATGGAGGGAAATTGCAGACGGTGGCCTGAAAAGTGGCGCCACTGTCTTCTCCGGTGAAGACCAACATACAGTTCATCAAAAATTACAAAATGATACATCATCTTGTCCAGTTCTTCATGCTGATCATGAATCCAGCCTTAGAATCATCTAAATCTCCATGGATTTTCAAACCCGATAGCTATTCCAAAATACACCTCAATCTTGAATCTCATTAGAACTTCAATTAAATGCACATAAATGATCCTTATCTCATGGTGATCAATTTCCCCTATCTAATCTTGATTATCAATCCAAGAATTGCAAAAGTTCAGCTTCAACAGAAAATGATCCACATCCTAACTTGTCTCTAATTCCCAAATATATCATCTCTAATCCATCTATACATCATCCAGATCCTAAACACCTATAGATTTCTATCTATCTCCTCCTAGATTATGCACAAAAATGAAATGTACCAACCTGTGTTCAGAGGTGTAACAGAAGGGATACTTGATCACTTCAGCCTCCAAGATGATGCAGATACACTCCAAAACTCCTTCCAAAGCTAATGCAATCTTCAATTTCCCCTGAATTGGCCTTGAACTCAGAATTCGATTTCAATTTGCAGCTATGAAATTTCAACTTCACTCTCTGCTTCAGGCTTCAATCTCTTCCAAAAAATGAACTGAATACACTTACCAACTTATATAGAGCTCATTAGAATCATCTAGAACTCTCTCAAAGCTTCAGAATGAGAAATTGGATTTTCAAATTCTCTCCAAAATCTCACTTACACCAGTCACGATTCCCACTCTGTTTTGGCCTTAGCAAGCTTGCATTCAACTTCTCATGAGATTTTGAACATGAATGGTGATGTTTCCCTCCTTGTTTTCATCCAAAGGCTTATGTATGTCATGTTACTTCATCATGAAGAAACAAAGAAAAAGGGCATGATATTGGACTCAAAACAAAATTCTAACATTGCCAAAGTTTCTAAGATGCTCTTTCCATTCAAAAAATGATATTACTTTGCTCCATTTTCACACAAAATGATTTATTTGAATTTTTGGTCATTTAATCCATTTTAATCCTTCCTTTTTCACCACTTCTTGAACCAAGTATTTCCTTGAGCCATTTTAATGTCTCCTTGATACATGGTCAAGGTTAAAACCCCATTTTGAGCAACTTTCAAGTTGAACAAAATTTCATTTGAGGTGTCTAAGTTGGTGAAAAAGACCTATAACCAAGAATGACCCATAATCACAACTTCCCAAAATACCCTTGACTTGTCAACGCCATAACTTGAGTTCTACAAATCCTATCAAGGACTTCTAGTACTATCTTGAAAGCTAAGAGAATTAGGAACAACATTCATGTTGACCAAAAGTTCATAGGAATCATCCTTCTTAGGTAAAAGCTTCATACAAGTTGGGTAACTTTCAAGCTCCAAATTCACATACCTCAAATGACTTGTAACTTATCTGACTCATAACTTGAGTTCTATAAACCCTATAAAGGACTTCTAGTACTAAAATTAAAGCTAAGGTCATGCCCTACAACAATCATGTTGGGGTCAAGATGATATGACAATCATATCTTGAGCTACATTGCCTTGAAGACATGGGTCAAACTAGGGGATTTTACACTGTCAAGTCTTAGAAACCCTAGCCTGAAACTTCTCAAACTCTTCAATCATGATGATTTAACCTTGGAATCATCCTTAGAACATCTCAACGTATCAATTCATGATCACATGGCTCTTGGATTAGGTCTCAACCTTCTCCAAATCATCAGTTGACTTAGGATTGACCCAGTCAAACCCTAGTTGCACCACTCATGGCTGAGCCTCCTTAATCTTGCATAATGACCTGTCTAGGCCTCAAAGTGATCTTCAACAATTCTCATGAGCTCTCTCAAGACCTCAAGTCCAACCTCATGGCTTCAGAATCATCTGATGGCTTTCCATAACTCTCAAGTTAGGAGACACACCCTCTTGGCTTCAATCACTCTCTCTGAGGATCTTCTACCTTCTCTGACAAGGATATCAACCCTTGAGCACCTGAATAAGCCTCCCAGCTAGCTTCAAAGTCTTGTATAGCTCTTGATTGGTAATCATACCTCTTGATCTCCTGCATACATGTCAATGAAATGCAAATGATAATGCTAATATGCATGAAATGAAACATAAGCTAGGTGAAGAAAAGTTGGGAAAATTTTGGGGTGCAACACGTCAGCGTTAAAAAAATCTCACGGATTAAACCTTTGGGGTTTTTACCCATTTTGACGGAGATTTTTACCCGTGTTGACGGAGATGTTACCCGTGTTGACGGAGATGTTACCCGTGTTGACGGAGATGTTACCCGTGTTGACGGAGATATTACCCGTGTTGACGGAGATGTTACCCGTGTTGACGAAGATGTTACCCGTGTTGACGGAGTTGTTACCCGTGTTGACGGAGATGTTACCCGTGTTGACAGAGATGTTACCCGTGTTGACGGAGTTGTTACCCGTGTTGACGGAGTTGTTACCCGTGTTGACGGAGTTGTTACCCTTGTTGACGGAGTTGTTACCTGCGTTGACAGAGTTGTTACCCGTGTTGACGGAGATGTTACCCGTGTTGACGGAGATGTTACCCGTGTTGACAGAGTTGTTACCCGTGTTGACGGAGTTGTTACCCGTGTTGATGGATTTGTTACCCGTGTTGACGGAGTTGTTGCCTGTGTTGACAGAGTTGTTACCCGTGTTAACGGAGTTGGTCCCGTGGAGTTGTTCGTTCAAGTCTTCGGATGCCAGATTCTCACTTTTATTTAGTGCTTTGCTCGTTTCTTCGGAAATGGAAGATCCAGGATAGTACATGGATGAAGCGCTTTTATTTAGTGCTTTGCTCGTTTCTTCGGAAATGGAAGATTAAGGATAATACATTGACGGTTCGCGCTATACATAGTGCTTTGCTCGTTTCTTCAGGAATGGATGCCCGCTTCTCCGGAAATGGAAGATCAAGGATAATATTTTGATATAGTCCTATGACTCGGTGCCAGCTTATTGTAGCGTATGTTTGAAGATTGATTGTTGATTCAACGCCTGTGGCGTCACACAGGTGATTGATGTTGAAATCAACTATTCTTTATCAGATGATTGATCAGTTTGTTGCCGTGACAACCGGATTCAATTTTTTGGATATTTTCCCCAAGCAGTTTTCGCAGTTTATTTTTGTGGTTAGCAAACTTCCGGGTTCTTTGGTATTCATCCAGTCAGGTCCAAGCCGCCTGAATAGGGGCAGCTGTTGCACCCCAAAATTTGCCTAAACTTTTTCCTTACCTGGTTTATGATTCCATTGCATTAGCATACCGTTGGTCTAGCATTTGCATAACATATCATTATTCATTTAGCAGGGGATCAAGTGTGATATATATCAAGAGGAGCCTATCCAGAGGTCTTATTCAAGCTTGAGAGGTCACCAAAGTCATCAGGAAATGGTTTGTGTTCTTGGGAAGTTTGGATGCTTGTATGGTGTTCATCTCCCAATTTAGGGGCCAATTGAAGACCATCAATGGGCTGTGAAGCCTTGGTTATGGATAGAGTATGTGGATAGACCTCATGGAGTGCCTTGAGGGTCATGGTGGAGCTCAGTCAAGTCATTATGCTAGGTGGGAAGAGCCACAGTTGAAGGTGTTGCAATTAGAGTTTTCATCTAGTCAACCCTAAGTCAACTGTGCAATTAAAGAAGCTCAAAGCTTATTTCTAAGTCATGGTGATCATGGAAGGTTGTGTTGAGATACATGAGATGTTATTCCAAGATCAATCAGAAGAATCCAAGGTGTGAGGAGTTGCTAAATTAGGGTTCTTAGGATAAAATCCCCTATTTAGTGCCTGACTTCAAGACCACTTATCTTAAGACACAATTTTCATATCAACTTTTGGCCAACATGGAACTTGTAGAGAATGTTTTTAGATTTAATTTGAGTACTAGAAGTCCTCCATTGTATTTATAGAAATCAAGTTATGATCCAGACAAGTTACAGGTCATCGGATGAATGTGAAATTTGTCTGCAAAAGTCAACCAGCTTCCAAGGAACTTTTGACCTAGAAGGATGTTTGTCCTCAACTTTTGGCCAACATGAAAGTTGTAGGTCTTGATCTTAGATTTCCAAATTGTACTATAAGTCTTTCATTTGATTTGTAGAGCTCAAGTTACCATCTTTGCAAGGCAGGGGTATTTTGGGAAACTTTGATTACAGGTCATAAAATTATAGGTCAACTTCACCACTTTGCATAACTCAAATGGAATTTTTTCCAACATGAAATTTTCTCCAAATGGGGTCATTTGGTCAACTAAACCTCAAGTTATCAATGGGCTAGCTCATGGTTGAAGATTGGTGAAGGAGATTTTGGTAAAGGCCTGTGAAAAGCCAAGTTTGTGATCTTGCCAAAATTAAATCAAATATGGTCATATTTGTACTCATTTTGAAGGGAAAACACATTTTAAGAACATTGGCATTATTAAAATTTCAATTTGAGACATTTTTCATGGGGTATTTCAAGCTTCCTTCATGGTTAAGCAACACTTTGGATCTTGGCCATTGAGATTGAAACAAGGGGAGATTATGAGCCCTTGATCTTCCTTACATTGCAAGTAACTGAATTGAATCAAAAACAATTTGATAAAATGTGAAAATCCAATTTGATAATCTAGCCACAATTGGGCCCCCAACTCATTGCAAACATGTTCTATATAAACTCAGGAGCAATTCCATCATTTTTTTGGCTGAAATTGGGTGAGAAACAGAGCTATAGCAATTTCAAAAAGAGAGTGAAAGAGTGATTTTCGATTTCCCAATTCCACATCAATTCAAAGCATTTCAAGGATTCAAACACCTTCATCCATCATCTTGCAGTGATTATGCACCAATTTCTTGAAGAATCATTGGCTGGTTGAAGCTCTCCATCTCCATTTTCAGAGGTATAGGAAAATCAAGATTACTCATTAATTATGCATCTTTCTTGCACCATTTTTGCACCACTACATTCCCCTGGATGTGAATTTGGATTCTGGTATCTTTTTGGGCACTTTCGTGAAGATTTCATATTCTTGGTGTTTCTTGGTTTGAGCACGAGTTTGGGGTTTGAGGAGGTATTAGCTCAATTCATTACCATGGTTGTGTTCTACGTGAAAAAAGAAGTGAGTTTGATTCAAGAATCATCACATTTCATGCATTTTTGAGGGAGATAGGTTGTGGAGTAGTTACCGTCGTATTTCCGACCGCCATAGCTCACCGGACTGCACTTTCCCACTCTTTCCAAGTTCAAACGAAGAAGACACATGGTAGCTGTTAGATCGTGTGTGATTTCTTGACTTTGTACGCGTATCCAACGAACATCAGCGCGCCACATCCCCCTCCCATCAAAACGCAGCGCATCAATTAGTAGTTTTGCATGGGCTTAAGTGATTTCCTTTTCCCACCCCCATTCTGCCAGGCCCAATGGGTTATAACTGAACTGCCTTGCTATTTACCACGTGGTCTTAGTTAATTTCTCATGTTTTCCTTATTTCCTCATATATTGCTTGCTTGCTTTTATTTCATAAAAAGTAGCAATAAGCCTTATTAATTCATGAGATTTCTACCTGTTATTCTTGGATATGTTAGGGATTTTTAGAAATTGAAATGGAATTTTTAGGATTTGTTTTCATTTAGTTATGATTTTTCTTATTTTAATTGCCATTAAAATCGTGAAATTGTACCTCTATTTTTGTAAATTTTAATTGAGGTATCAAAACCAAATATTTTTGCCTAATCTTTTGTAGGATCTTGGTACACATCTTGAGGGATTCAAATATATTTTTCTCCGGATTTTATACTACCATTTGTATAGGGTCCTAACCATGCTTGATAACACTAGATAGTTCCCCCCTAACCTCAACCATAGGATGAACTTTACATGTTAACTTTAGGATTGGATTAGTTCCCCTTTAGTGCGTCCTTTCTCTTCTCGTCTTCGAACATCTTTAAAACACTTAATAAAGATTAACGCGTATTGTACACTACGAGCCTTAAGCACTTGAGAAAGGGTTGTTGGAGAGTTTCTTTTCAACAGCTTGAGTGTTTAGTATGGCACCTTTTGGGTGACATGCGACGCATTCACTCTCAAGTCCAAGTCTTTAGTGTGACATGAGTTACAAACAAAACTCAAAACACTTCTTTAAAAGACTTCAAAACAAAGATCAAACTCTTTTTGTCCTCTTGGACCTTTAATCCTTGGAAACCCTTTTCTTAAGGAGAGTTTTGTTAACTCTCGGTTCTACCGCAAACGGTAAACGCCTAAGTCTCCGACGAGCGAGCTGCATACACCAACTACTGGAACCGTTTGTTAACCCTAATCGGGTAAAACCTTTGAACCAAACATGTGCTCTTGTTAGCCCGAACTATGTTTGCTCTGATCTTTCACGTCGTGTGAAAGTACGTAGGCACGAGATGCGATATCTCGGCGAGCAACCTTCCCTTTTTTTTCCCCGTAGTTAGGCGAACTACGTTGACTCTGATTTCTTGTTCCAGATGGGAATACGTAGGCATAGAACTGTTGTGTTCTACCGAGTCATTTTCTTTTCTTTTCAGACCAGACTTTTAGCGTAGATAGATGTAATCAACCCGTCAGATAAACACAACAAGCATGGATCCCATCGAGTACGATGGACGTGAGGGGTGCTAATACGTTCCCCTTGCGTAACCGACTCCCGAATCCAGACATTGGTTGCCATAACCTTATCTTATACCTTTTCGTCAGGTTTTTTCGATTGTTTCCTTTCCCTTTTGTGGGATAAATAACGAAAGGTGGCGACTCTTATGTTTCGTCGGCACCTTATTTTCGCGGTAGCGACAGCTGGCGACTCTGCTGGGGAAATTCGACGTCCCCGGTGCGGGTCAATCCTAGCGCTTGCGTGTTTACCTGTTGGGTTGGTGTTTATTTATCGCATTTTACTTTCCGCACTTTATTTTCAGTATGATATTATTACTGTTGTGCTGTGGGAGGGGTTTCACTCTGAGAGATAAGCCAGACCTGGGCTTGAGTATAGACTTAGACTTAGAAGTGGAGATTAGTGGTGAGCCTGTATGCTTTGCATGCACCAGCTAGCTATGAAATTCGCGCTCAGATGAGATTCTCTTTGATGATTTTCCTCCTGGCCCTTTGGGCTCGAAGGGATTTTGGATCTGAAGGTTGTCGACTCTGGGATCTGATCATTTAGGATTCAGCTAAGTGAGGCCGCTTCAAGAGATGATGATGCCACACCTTCTGGGTATCGTATCATCGTTTCTTGAAAGTCTGTGACGCTGATGAACGCATAGGATGCCATACCTCGTCGGCGAATTAAGTCCATACCTGTGAGTGGGCTGGGGTTATGCAGGAAACTCTAGACTTCAGAAAACCAGGTTCTTCTTTATCAGTGTGAATTTGATCCAAGGGTTCCTATTGTGGTTGGTTATTATCGAGGCGAAGCGCTGATTGTTCTCAAGCTACATCAGCAAATTTTGATTATTCTCAAGCTACAGCAGCAAGCTTGATCCCTTGCTTTTGCATATGCATTCTCATTTTCATGTGAGCATTTCATTAACATGTACTTATGCTGCAGGTGTGCTTTTCCCCTCGGATTCTAGTGTTCTTATTGCCTGACATAGAGCCTCTGAAGAAGACTATTGCTTACAAGCTTCCTTCTCCCAACGTCAGTTCTTTGTTGAAGTTAGTTGCCTTAGCTGACCAGAAAGTGAGGGCTGAGTTCAGAGAATCGTACGGGAAACTACTCAGTTTTATACGCAAGCCATCTGTGTTCGAGTTGAACGGATTATATGCTCTGATGCAATTTTATGACCCTCGGCTGAGATGCTTTCTGTTTTCTGATTATGTCTTAGTGCCAACTTTGGAGGAATTCTCTGCTTTATTAGGAGTCCGGGTGTTAGATCAGATGTCGTATGTTCATGATGATGCTGAGCCTAATCTGGCTAATCTTGCTGAAGTTGTTTGTCTGGATGCTTCTGAGTTTTCAGGGAGTTTGGTTAACCTGAACGGAGCGTATGGGTTTCATTTATCTTTCTTGGTTGACAAGGTTGCGCAATGTGCAAAGGACGGGTGTCAGATCGTATTCAGTGCTATTCTGGCTGTGTGCATTTATGGTATCATCTTATTTCCCAACCAGCCTGGTTTTGTGGATTCAGATGCTTTCTTCATTCTCGTTTCAAAGAATCCGGTGCCTACACTATTAGGAGACGTTTATCATTCTATCCACTATAAGAATGAGAAGTGAAAGGGTAAGAACGTTTCCTGCTGTGTACCCATGTTGTACAAATGGTTTCATAGTCACCTTCCAAAGACAGGGCCCTTTATTGCTACTGCCAATACTTTAGAGTGGTCTTCCAGGTTGTTGGGTTTGTCTGCGGAGAATATTGTATGGTTTGATTGGAATATGCTTGGAGCTGATATCGTATATAGTTGCAGTGGCTTTCCGAATATCTCGCTGATTGGTCAGAAAGGCTGTCTTAACTATAACCCTTCCTTGCTTGTAAGACAGTTTGGATACGCTCTGAAGAGTCCTCCTAATGAAGACGAGATACAGGAATCTCTGTATCTCACGGGCTTATTGGAAGCCGATACCCTACTCAGATTGGAGCATGCATGGGGTAACATCCATAGAAGAGGTAAAATATTGCTTGGAAAGAGCAATAGTCGAGCCTATGATCCTTATTTGGTCTAGATCCGTGAGAGAGCTAGGAAGCTTCTGATGCCATTTCCTGCAGCAGAACCATTATACCCTCCCGTGATTGAGGAACCTACTACCGTGGAGATTGAAACGTACAATAAGCTGTTGGCCGAAAAGGAAGAGTTGCGAAAGGCAAATGAAGAACTAGAGAAGGAGATCTTTCAACTTCGACGTGAGAAGACTGAAGCGACCTATGCTTTGAAGAAGCAAACTGAGGTGGTAAACAGAATGAGTACAGAGTTGACTGAGGAGATTGACAAAAGAAAGCGATTGGGTATGGATATGAAGGTCGTTAGTAGTGTGCTTGCTACTAAAAAGGAGAATCTAGACATAGCCTATTTGCAAATCTCTAAGTGGGAATCATTGTGGAATGCCACGCTTACTAGCCGCAAGGAGCGTGAGGACAAGTTGAAGCTACAGATTTCCAAGTTGAAGACGCAACTTAACGCCAAGGAAGCGAAGATTTCAGAGGAGTCATCACTTAGGCGGGATGCTGAGTTCAGATTGAGCGATACTGTTAAAGAGCTGAAGAGTTGTAAGCTGCAGGCTGATTTCAAGAGGTGTAAGCTCGACGCACGTTTCGGTGAGGGAACTTGTGAAGAGGATGCTAGGAGTTTGTAGTCCACTTTTGTCTAGCAGGAGTCACTTATACAGGGACTACTCTCCAGACTAGGCCACCCTGAGACGTTGAGATTGCTAGAGGATTTCCGGGCGCGTCACCCGTCTTGACCGGCTTTGTTGTTTTCCTTTGTACTTTGCTATCTTGCTTGTACTTGACCATCGTCAGGCTTGTTGGCCGAGGTCTTCTCTATTTTCACTCAGTTGTAGTTTGTACACTGCCTGTTGGCTCACGCTTATATATGAGGATTTCTGATTCTATGCTTGTCTATATGGGCTCCATTGTCTTTATGGCTTCTTTCCGGAACTAGAATCGGGGGGAATTTCCCTGTCGCATATTTACATGTTAGCATTTTGCATATTCATTTTGCATAACAGGTACCTTGAGTTTTTTTCCTAACCCTCTGTTGATGCAGGTTTCAGGATAGCCGATCAGCGAATTCACCGATACTCCACAAGAGGTAACTGCAAGAAAGCTATGGATCAAATGCAAGTTGAGATGCAGGAGATTCGCGACAGGATGACGCAGTTCATGCATGTTATGGAAATTGCGGCCAAGGGCCAAGAGCAGCTTCAGACTCTGGTGCAGCCTCTGATTGCACGGGTTGACGATCATGGTGTGCTACATGGCGGGGTTGCTACTAATCCTTCTCAAGTCGGGACTCCTCGAGCGGGTGATGTTGTACCGGTGGTCGTTCTCAATACTGCTGAGAATGGTAATGGGGATGGGAATGGGAACGTAGCTAGTAATGGTAACGAACATGTGGAAACCAACGGAAATGTTGGAGCTGGAAATGCTGGTTCTAATGTTAGAGCTGGAAATGCTGGTTTCAATGTTGGAACTGGAAATGCTGGTTTTGGTGTTGGTGCTGGAAACACTGGTGTAGGTTTTGGTGGTGCCAATGCAGGCTATGGCAATCAGGGCTTTGGAAATGCAGGTTTTGGCAATGCAAGCAACAACGGTTTCGGAATGGGTGCTTACAACGCTGGCTTTGGTCCGGGTGTTGCTAATCAGGGCTTTGGTAATGTGGGGTGTGGTCCCAGGTTTAATCAGACTGGCTTTGGTCCTAATGCCGCTTACGCTGGGTATGATAATGAGGATTCTCATTGGGGCGAGGATCGTCAAGAAGATGCTTTCCCTCCGCAGGGCAGGGGTCTCGAGATGCCCACAGAAAATGACCGAAGGTTCAAGCTGTTGGAGGACCAAGTGAGAGGTCTTGCCAATCAGAATTCCATGGGGTTGGACATGGCTAATATGGGGTTGGTTCCTGGCTTGAGGGTGCCACTCAAGTTCAAAGCGCCTACTTTTGACAAGTATAAAGGAGATACCTGCCCGAGAGTTCATGTACGGTCTTATTATCGGAGAATGTCTGCTTATTCGAGTGATGAAAAGATGCTGATGCATTTTTTCCAAGATAGCTTGTCTGGACCGTCGCTCGAGTGGTATATGGGGTTAGAGCCCACTCAAATTGGTAGCTGGAAAGATTTGGCGGAGGCCTTTGTAAGGCATTACCAGTATAACAGCGACCTTGCTCCAAACAGGGTCCAACTTCATAATCTTTCTCAAAGGAACGGCGAGAGTTTTAAAGAGTACGCCCAGATGTGGCGTGCGCTTGCAGCTAGGGTGCAGCCACCCATGGTAGAGCGTGAGTTGATGGATCTCTTTGTGGGTACTTTCTCTGTTTTGTATTATGATAAGCTTCTCGGTAGTTCGATGAGTAGTTTTTCGAATATGATACTCTTGGGAGAACGTATAGAGAACGGCGTCAAGATTGATAAGATTCAAGTAGGAGAATCAACCTCAGCTGGAGGTGGTAAAAAGGTTTTTGGGAATAAGAAGCAGGGGGATACTAATTCAGTATACAGCTCCCGAGGAAGAGGTAAAGGTCGGAACCAATACCATCAGCAACAGATTGCTAGTGTGACAATTCCCGTACCTCAACAACTGCAACAACAGTAACAACATCCTGCTCAGCGAAGAATTCAGGATAGAGATAGGGTCGTGAGAAGAGTATTTGATGCGCCTCCAATGCCGTATGCGCAGCTTCTTCCAACTTTATTACAACTGCAGCTCGTTGAGAAAAGGACGTTAGCTCCGCCGAAGGGCACGCCTCCTTTTGGTTATGATGCCAATGCATATTGTGAATTCCACTCCGGGGCACCCGGTTACAGCATAGAGAATTGTCATGCATTCAAGCACAATACTTGATCGATAGCAAGGCAATCAACTTCTACAATGATGTTCCCAACGTGGTACAAAATCCTCTGCCAAACCACAGACAAGATGAAAGCGGCTGAGTCGCCAACAAGTCAAGATACAAGGGGCCCAGTTCCCAAAAGCTGGCAATCTGCACTTTTTCATGAAATTTCTTTACATTTGTAGTTTCTTTCCTGTTTAATTGCAAATTTCGTTTGTAAAGCTTGTTGTTTTCAATTGATATTGATAATGAAATAAATATGCATGTTTTGAACTAATCCATTCGTGTTCACTTTATTGCTTTCTTTTATTTCAAACGCTTGTTTAAGTGGAATCCGGGGAGGATGACGAAATCCAATGATGCGTAAGCTTCCGATGTATGCTTTTGAATAAAAACCTGTTGATGATGTACAAGAATTGTTTCAATCCACAAACACCAGAGATATAAGGAAGATAATCCCTTGTTATCTCCTTTGAGCCTAGTTGTAGGAGTTTCTTTCTGAAAATGAAAAACCCTCAATCTTAACCCGGGGCAGGGTAGGTGTCAGTTAATTTGACCAAGCGTTCAAATTACAAAAGGAGTGTCCCATCGAAGATAGATCACACCTATGTAGGTCGTACCTAAAAAAAACCACAATGGTTAAGCCTGGTCGATCAGGAGTGAAACAGTCACAATCTCTTTAACAAGTCATGCGAGCCGATGCCATACGATTTGTTCCACAAAAAAATAGAGAAAGAAAAGAATTGAAAGAAAAGCCCGCTAAGTCGAATCTTGAAAGCAAGCGACTTAGAAAAAAATTAGGGTACCCTGCTGGACTTCAAAATTGAAGAAAATCTAAAGAGTTAGTCCAGGCAAAAGTTAGGGGAAAACGAAAAATGAAAAGACGAAAAACGAAAAGCGAAAAGGGATTGCAAAAGAAAAATCCTCAAACAAGAACGAAATCGTGTGGCTCCGGACGCCAAAAGACGAAAAGGGAGCGACTATCACTTTGAAAAGTGTAATTTCTTGAACTGTCACTCAACCTTTGAAAGGAGAACGCTAAGGTCGAATTAGCTGAACGTAGGATTGGAGAACATCATGGAGAAAGGGTGGGTTAAAACGAATTTTGAGCCTTTATCTTTTCTTTCATAAACCGTGAACCTGACCACGTTACAACCTTTAAAAGTCCTAATTGAAATAGGTTTGTTTCGAAAGCATACTTCGGTAAAGATCGCATCGGAACTGACTCCTAGAAAGGATTCCCTTTACAATATTGTATTAATATTGACATGTTGATGAATGATTTCATACACTTTATGTCACAAATTTTTTTCCAGTGAACAGGAATGGATTTTGAAAACTGCCATATGCATTGCATTTGATATGTTTTTTATGCAGAACAGTTTGTTTTACTAGCGAGTAAGTGCTTGACATCGGGAAAGTTTCCATGATGGAAAGACTTGGTCAGGACAGAATGCAGGACGCCAGAACATCCCGGCGAACCGGGGCAAGCTATGTCAAATGATCGCGGCATGAGAGTCAGCCATCCAGAAATCAGGTAATCTGGGGCAATCAGGTCGAGATTTGATGAATCTCTCGCAGCCAAGGGTACTACTCCCCACAGATCAGCCCATGAGGGGCAAAGTCATGACAAGACTGAGGCAGGTCACCCCGAGAGTGCCAAACCTATCCTTATCCTGAAGGCGATTAACTTGAAGCACCTCTGTAAGGTTCGAAGTGCTGAAGTCGTTCGTATCGAACCACCAGAGTACAGAGATCTCAGGTTTCCTTTTGAAAGGGTATGACGAAGATCCCGCAGGCTGGGGCAAAAGCTGAAAGCGAAGGAGCCGTTCCTCTCCATATCCGCAGAGTTTGTCAAAAGTTGTTATAGATCCTAGGGCAAGCCATTTCGAGTTCGTTTCATGGTGTGTTTCTCCAAGCAGGGTGACTCCTTCTTCCTCAGCAGGTTCGGTCGTGTTTCCCCACAGAATCTGAACATGGGATTGTGAGCATTGATGTGTCTCCCCGAACAGAGATAGATTCTCCCCGACCAGATGCATCCTAGGCAAAGATCATGTTTCCCCAGCCGGAGTCCCTTAACGTAGGAGTAGGTTCTATGTGAAACTTATTCCTCCCCAGCAGATGGAATTCACATTTTTATCCCCGGGAGAGTTAGATGCAGGCTAGTAAGCAGTCAGGCAGGTATGTGCATCCCAAGCAGTTGGTCGTGTGTACATTTAATCCCCAGTGAAGTCCTCCCAGAGTACAACCAGGTTGTCGGTGTTTCGAAAGGATCATCCCCATGCAAGACTGCTCTTTCTGTTTTCCAGTAGGTTGACTTTCCTCTAATAGGTTGATCATCCTCTGCAGAGTTCGTAACTCCAGATTTGTTAAGTTATCCCCAGCAGGATTGTTTCTTCCCCCAGCGGAAGTTTGGTTTCGTTCTGTCAGCATTTATTTTGTGGGAACGCATCTTTGCATTTGAATCGTGCATAGCATCTACCTCAAACGCGTAGCATTTCCATTCCGTATGGAGCATTACGCCATTTTCAAACATATGCATTTTGAAACATAAGCCAGGTTGGTTACCTCTTTGTTTTCAGGTGTTTTTCCCTGCAGGTAATTGGAATTCTTGTTCAGGATGGTTTTCGAATATTCAAATTTTTGGCATGAGATATGTGATGATAACGTTCGTCTTATCAGGTGTCCCTCATCAGAGTTGTTTGATTAAGTTTCCCTTCTCCCCCAATGGAGTGTTCCTCAGATTGCTGTTACGTCAGCATTAAAAGATTTTAGGGATTAGACCTTTGAAGTCGTTACTTGTTGTCAAAGTAAGTGTCTGGCAGTTGACGTCAGAATATCCCCAGTAAAGTTTTCCTCGGATTGTTGTTACGTCAGCGTTAAAAAAATCTCATGGATTAAACCTTTGGAGTTTTTACCCGTGTTGACGGAGATTTTTACCCGTGTTGACGGAGATTGTTACTCGTGTTGACGGAGATGTTACCGGTGTTGACGAAGATGTTACCCGTGTTGACGGAGATGTTACCCGTGTTGACGGAGATGTTACCCGTGTTGACGGAGATGTTACCCGTGTTGACGGAGTTGTTACCTGTGTTGACGGAGATGTTACCCGTGTTGACGGAGATGTAACCCGTGTTGACGGAGATGTTACCCGTGTTGACGGAGTTGTTACCTGCGTTGACAGAGTTGTTACTCGTGTTGACGGAGATGTTACCCGTGTTGACGGAGATGTTACCTATGTTGACGGAGATGTTACCCGTGTTGACGGAGTTGTTACCCGTGTTGATGGAGATGTTACTTGTGTTGACAGAGTTGTTACCCGTGTTGACGGATTTGTTACCCGTGTTGACGGAGTTGTTGCCTGTGTTGACAGAGTTGTTACTCGTGTTGACGGAGTTAGTCCCGTGGAATTGTTCGTTTAAGTCTTCGGATGCCAGATTCACACTTTTATTTAGTGCTTTGCTCGTTTCTTCGGAAATGGAAGATCCATGATAGTACATGGATGACGCGCTTTTATTTAGTGCTTTGCTCGTTTCTTCAGAAATGGAAGATCAAGGATAGTACATTGACGATTCGCGCTTTACATAGTGCTTTGCTCGTTTCTTCAGGAATGGATGCCCGCTTCTCCAGAAATGGAAGATCAAGGATAATATTTTGATATAGTCCTATGACTCGGTGCCTGCTTATTATAGTGTATATTTGAAGATTGATTGTTGATTCAAAGCCTGTCGCGTCACACAGGTGATTGATGTTGAAATCAACTATTCTTTATCAGATGATTGATCAGTTTGTTGTCGTGACAACCGGATTCAATTTTCTGGAAATTTTCTAAGCAGTTTTCGCAGTTTATTTTTGTGGTTAGAAAATTTTCGGGTTCTTCGGTATTCAACTGCCTTCTACCTCGATTGGCTAAAATCCGTTCGCTTTTCATCCAGTCAGGTCCAAGCCGCTTGAATAGGGGCAGTTGTTGCACCCCAAAATTTGCCTAACCTTTTCTCTTACCTGGTTTATGTTTCCATTGCATTAGCATACCGTTGGCCTAGCATTTGCATAACATAGCATTATTCATTTAGCAGGGGATCAAGTGTGATATATATATCAAGAGGAGCCTATCCAGAGGTCTTATTCAAGCTTGAGAGGTCACCAAAGTCATCAGGAAATGGTTTGTGTTCTTGGGAAGTTTGGATGCTTGTATGGTGTTCATCTCCCAATTTAGGGGCCAATTGAAGACCATCAATGGGTTGTGAAGCCTTGGTTATGGATAGAGTATGTGGATAGAGCTCATGGAGTTCCTTGAGGGTCATGGTGGAGCTCAGTCAAGTCATTATGCTAGGTGGGAAGAGCCACAATTGAAGGTGTTGCAATTAGAGTTTTCATCTGGTCAACCCTAAGTCAACTGTGCAATTAAATAAGCTCAAAGCTTATTTCTAAGTCATGGTGATCATGTAAGGTTTTGTTGAGATACATGAGATGTTATTCCAAGATCAATCAGAAGAATCCAAGGTGTGAGGAGT
This sequence comes from Lathyrus sativus, assembly GCA_963859935.3. Lineage (NCBI taxonomy): Eukaryota > Viridiplantae > Streptophyta > Magnoliopsida > Fabales > Fabaceae > Lathyrus > Lathyrus sativus. The sequence goes on from OZ012737.1 coordinate 188,496,172, forward strand.
TGCTAAATTAGGGTTCTTAGGGTAAAATCTCCTATTTAGTGCCTGACTTCAAGACCACTTATCTTAAGACACAAGTTTCATATCAACTTTTGGCCAACATGGAACTTGTAGAGAATGTTCTTAGATTTAATTTAAGTACTAGAAGTCCTCCATTGGATTTATATAACTCAAGTTATGATCCAGACAATTTACAGGTCATCAGATGAATGTGAAATTTGTCTGCAAAAGTCAACCAGCTTCCAAGGAATGTTTGACCTAGAAGGATGTTTGTCCTCAACTTTTGGCCAACATGAAAGTTGTAGTTCTTTATCTTAGCTTTCCAAATTGTACTAGAAGTCTTTCGTCTGATTTGTAGAGCTCAAGTTACCAGCTTTGCAATGCAGGGGTATTTTGGGAAACTTTGATTACAGGTCATAAAATTACAGGTCAAGTTCACCACTTTGCATAACTCAAATGGAATTGTTTCCAACATGAAAGTTGCTCCAAATGGGGCCATTTGGGAAAGTAAACCTCAAGTTATCAATGGGATAGCTCATGGTTGAAGATTGGTGAAGGAGATTTTGGTAAAAGCATGTGAAAAGCCAAGTTTGTGATCTTGCCAAAATTAAATCAAATATGGTCATATTTGTACTCATTTTGAATGGAAAACACATTTTAAGAACATTGGCATTATTACAATTTCATGTTGAGACATTTTTCATGGGGTATTTCAAGCTTCCTTCATGGTTAAGCAATACTTTGGATCTTGGCCATTGAGATTGAAACAAGGGGAGATTATGAGCCCTTGATCTTCCTTACATTGCAAGTAACTGAATTGAATCAAAAACAAGGAGAATTGGTCATGTATTCATCCACTTCCATGGGCTTCCAACTTCATAAAATGTGAAAATCCAATTTGATAATCTAGCCACAATTGGGCCCCCAACTCATTGCAAACATGTTCTATATAAACTCAGGAGCAATTCCATCATTTTTTTGGCTGAAATTGGGTGAGAAACAGAGCTATAGCAATTTGAAAAAGAGAGTGAAAGAGTGATTTTCGATTTCCCAATTCCACATCAATTCAAAGCATTTCAAGGATTCAAACACCTTCATGCATCATCTTTGGAGTGATTCTGCACCAATTTCTTGAAGAATCATTGGTTGGTTGAAGCTCTCCATCTCCATTTTCAGAGGTATAGGAAAATCAAGATTACTCATTAATTATGCATCTTTCTTGCACCATTTTTGCACCACTACATTCCCCTGGATGTGAATTTGGATTCTGGTATCTTTTTGGGCACTTTCGTGAAGATTTCATGTTCTTGGCATTTCTTGGTTTGAGCACGGGTTTGGGGTTTGAGGAGGTATTAACTCAATTCATTACCATGGTTGTGTTCTACGTGAAAAAAGAAGTGAGTTTGATTCAAGAATCATCACGTTTCATGCATTTTTCAGGGAGATAGGTTGTGGATTAGTTACCGTCGTATTTCCGGTTGCCATAGCTCACCGGACTGCACTTTCCCACTCTTTCCAAGTTCAAACGAAGAAGACACATGGTAGCCGTCAGATCGTGTGTGATTTCTTGACTTTGTACGCGTATCCAACGAACATCAGCGCGCCACATCCCCCTCCCATCAAAACACATCGAATCAATTAGTAGTTTAGCACGGGCTTAAGTGATTTCCTTTTCCCACCCCCATTCTGCCAGGCCCAATGGGTTATAATTGAACTGCCTTGCTATTTACCACGTGGTCTTAGTTAATTTCTCATGTTTTCCTTATTTCCTCATATATTGCTTGCTTGCTTTTATTTCATAAAAAGTAGCAATAAGCCTTATTAATTCATGAGATTTTTACCTGTTATTCTTGGATATGTTAGGGATTTTTAGAAATTGAAATGGAATTTTTAGGATTTATTTTCATTTAGTTGTGATTTTTCTTATTTTAATTGCCATTAAAATCGTGAAATTGTACCTCTATTTTTGTAGATTTTCACTGAGGTATCAAAACCATATATTTTTGCCTAATCTTTTGCAGGATCTTGTTAAACATCTTGAAGGATTCAAATATATTTTTCTCCGGATTTTATACTACCATTTGTATAGGTTTTGAACACCATTTTTGTACATGCTCTAGATAGCCTTGGTTTGAGATATCTTTGGAAGTTTACTCTCTGTTTGAACACTTCCTTTTGGATTCTTCCTCTATGCTTTGGACCTCTGATTGTTGACACATTTTAGGTGCTTGGAGAATTGATTTGGCATTTTTAGATGCATTTTACTATTTTTTTCCTTATTTTGCAAGTTGACTCATAATTTGGCACTCCCACTTGGACACTTGTATTGTTTTGGCTCCAAAAGCCTTATATTGTTTGTGTGATGGACATTATAGTGTTTGCTTCTTATTGTGGACATATTATAGATCTTGTGGACCATTTGGTGGCTGTTTATATTGTACATAGCTTGCCCATTTGATGTTATACTTTCATGGTTGTGCATTGTGATTCCATACAGTGGTTTATGTACTTCCACTGTAGGTCTCTCTTGATGCCTTACTATTTTTTCCTTGAAATTCATTTATGGTATAGTTTGTATGATTAGAATATGCTACCCTCTGTCCCATGACCTTGGTGTGCCACTTAAGGAAGTTTTAGGTATCTCCTTTGGAGGTCTCTAAGGCATGCCTAAAGTGGTGAATCCTTGAGAACTTTCTTTGTATTGTTTTTTATGACTTGCTCTTGTTGCATTTCCTTCCCCTCTTCCCTTTGCATTTATTCATGATTGGCTTGAGGTTGAGATGGGCTTTTCGAGGCTCCTTCCCCACACATATTTCCTCCCTCACTTGCATTGCATCCTTACCTTCCATGTTTGCATTTCATGTATGCATTCTTATGATTGTTTCTTCTTCTTCTTTTGTCTTCCATCCCTTAGGATCTCCATTCCGTCTTGTTCAAGTTGGAATTTGATAGACATTAGGGTTCTAGCCATGCATGATAACACTAGGTAGTTACCCCCTAACCTCAACCATAGGATGAACTTTGCATGACAACTTTAGGATTGGATTAGTTCCCCTTTAGTGCGTCCTTTCTCTTCTCGTCTTCGAACATCTTTAAAACACTTAATAAAGATTAACGCGTGTTGTACTCTACGAGCCTTAAGCACTTGAGAAAGGGTTGTTGGAGAGTTTCTTTTCAACAACTTGAGTGTTAAGTAAGGTACCCTTTGGGTGACATGCGACGCATTCACTCTCAGGTCCAAGTCTTTAGTGCGACATGAGTTACAAACAAAACTCAAAACACTTCTTTAAAAGACTTCAAAACAAAGATCAAACTCTTTTTGTCCTCTTGGACCTTTAATCCTTGGAAACCCTTTTCTTAAGGTAAGTTTTGTTAACTCTCGGTTCTACCGCAACTGGTAAACGCCTAAGTCTCCGACGAGCGAGCTCCATACACCAACTGCTGGAACCGTTTGTTAACCCTACTCGGGTAAAACTTTTGAACTAAACATGTGCTCTTGTTAGCCCGAACTACGTTTGCTCTGATCTTTCGCACCGTGTGAAAGTACGTAGGCACGAGATGCAATATCTCGGCGAGCAACCTTCCCTTTTTTTCCCCCCGTAGTTAGGCGAACTACGTTGACTCTGATTTCTCGTTCCAGATGGGAATACGTAGGCATAAATCTGTTGTGTTCTGCCGAGTCATTTTCTTTTCTTTTCAGACCAGACTTTTAGCGTAGATAGATGTAATCAACCCGTCAGATAAACACAACAAGCGTGGATACCATCGAGTAAGATGGACGTGATGGGTGCTAATACCTTCCCTTGCGTAACCGACTCCCGAATCCAGACATTGGTTGCGATGACCTTGTCTTATACCTTTTCGTCAAGTTTTTCTGATCGTTTCCTTTCCCTTTCTATGGGATATAACGAAAGGTGGTGACTCTTCTCTTTTGCCGGCACCTTATTTTCGCGGTAGTGACAACATCCAGCGAGCAGGTTAGTTTTTCTGGTATCTAGAAATCAGGAAACAAATCAGGAGCTCAAGCTGAAAGACAAGAGACATTTGAGAAGCCCTAAAGCAAAACAAATGCTCCTGAAATAAATGGAAAGTTCACAAATGATTATAGAATAGGGTTTGTTATGGATAAACCTAATTTATGCGCAAAGGCCCAAAGAACTGAATGTTACTATAAATATCAGAAGGAGCAATCCTAGAAGAGAAGCTCTTGAATAGAAGACCAGAGAGTGTAGACCAAGAGTCCTTGTGAGTGAAAAATATTTTTCTTCACGTGAGTATTGTGAGTGAAGAAAGTGTATTCTTCACGTGTGTATTGTGCCTTAGGAATACTTGTTCACCAAGCAAGTGTATGCTGCATTGGTTAGGTAGTTTCTAAGTTTTTGTGCCACTCAAAGCTTTTAAGAAAGAGTGTGTGTCACTTGATCAAAGTTGTGAAGCAAGATCAAGGTGTGTATGAAGTGTTTCTTCATATCTGTTTTTTAATTGTGTACCGATGCACTGTGGTGTGATTGAGGGGGAGTGAGTGGGAATACTCAGGTCTAGAATGTCTCTAGGTTGAAGTGTCATTGGGTAGGTTTTAAGTGAAGAGTACAAACTGGGTTGTTTGAATCTGAATTAATTCTGCTGATAGTGAATTTCCTCCCTGGCTTGGTAGCCCCCAGATGTAGGTGTTGTTGACACTAAAATGGGTAAACAGTTGTTGTGTTATTTACTGCTTTTACTTACAGTTTAATTAGTTAGTACAATAGTCAATGTCATAGTGGATGTTATAACTTTGGTAATAACATCCATCGTGTGCTTGCCAGAATTTCAATTGGCATCAGAGCAGGCACCCTTCCTGTTTATTCTGGGTGAGATCTAGGGAAATAAATTCTAGGACTATGGATAAAGATATAAGATTCACTAATAGACCTCAAATTCTGGATGGTTCTAATTATGATTATTGGAAGCTGTTGCACCCCAAAATTTGCCCAACATTTCTTTACCTAGCTTATGTTTCATTTCATTCACATTAGCATTATCATTTGCATTTCATTGACATGTGTGCAGGAGGTCAAGAGGTATGATTACCAATCAAGGGCTACACAAGACTATGAAGCCAGATAAGAAGGTTGTTCATATGATTAAGGGTTGATATCCTTGTCAGAGAAGTTAAAAGATCCTCAGAGAGAGTGGTTGAAACCAAGAGTGTGGGTCTCCTAACTTGAGAGTTATGGGGAAGAACATCAGATGATTCTGAAGCCATGGAGATGGACTTGAGGTATTGAGAGAGCTCATGAGAAGTGTTGAAGATCACTTTGAGGCCTAGACAGGTCATTGTGCAAGATTAAGAAGACTCAGCCATGAGTGGTGCAATTAGGGTTTGACTGAGTCAACCCTAGGTCAACTGATGATTAGAACAAGGTTGAGACCTAATCCAAGAGCCATGTGATCATGGATTGATAGATTGAGGTGTTATAAGGATGATTCCAAGGTCAACTCATCATGATTGAAGAGTTTAAGAAGTTTCAAGCTAGGGTTTCTAAGGCTTGACAGTGTAAAATCCCCTAGTTTGACCCCTACCTTCCAGGCAATTTAACTCAAGATGTGATTGTCATCTCATCTTACCCCCAACATGAATGTTTTAGAGCATGATCTTAGCTTTAATTTGAGTGCTAGAAGTCCTTGATAGGATTTGTAGAACTCAAGTTATGACTTTGACAAGTTACAGGTCATCTGAGGTATGTGAATTTGGGGGCTTGAAAGTTGCCCAACTTGCATGAAACTTTTGCCCTAGAAGGATGATTCCTATGAACTCTTGGTCAAAATGAATGTTGTTCCTCATCCTCGTAGCTTTCTATAGAGTACTAGAAGTCCTTGATAGGATTTGTAGAACTCAAGTTATGGCTTTGACAAGTCAAGGGCATTTTGGTCATATGGAGATTATAGGTCGTTTCAAGCATAAGGCCATAACTCCTATTTCCATGCTTCAAATGGGAAAATGTTCAACATCAAACTTGTTCAAAATGATGTTTTAAGGCTATTCAAGAGGTCATGAGATGTTGTAAATGCTTGTAGCTCAAAGTTGCAAAAATGACCTAAAATGAGGGTATAGGTTAAATGAACCAAAGTTGGAAATTGATACTTTTGATCTACACATCCAAACCAAGGCATGTAATAGGTCATTTTGACTCTAAAAATCATTTTAAGAACATTGGTTTATCCACATTTTTGAATTGAGGTCTAATTGGTGGACTTGCTTTGAAAAGTAGTTACTTACATCTTAAGTAACATGTGCAAAACTCAAATTCAAGGCATGATCAAGATCCCTTGCAAGCCAAACACTTCCAAAATGTCATGAGGGGAGAAATTGGAAGGAATTGAGAATGGTTTCAAGCTGTTAACAGAAGTTGTGCATACCATGGCATATCATGAGAATTCAAGTGAACTTCTCATGTCATGAGAGATTGATTTTCTCATTGGAAGGATCTAGAGGTTTCTAGATCATCCCTACACACTCTATATATGGAATAGAAGTGGTTCAGATCATTTTTTGGTGAGAATTGAGAGGGAAAAGAGAGAGTGAGATTTGAAACTTCCATCTTGCAACTGAATTCGGTTACTCCAATTGAGTTCATTTCAATCCATTCTCTTGATCCCAATAGCTTCCATTTGCATTGTTGAATGATCCCAGAGTGAAATCACAGCAAAAGCATTGAGGATTTGAGTGTTAGCATTTGGATTTTTCAGTCTGCAACTCACCATCGGGTTTCAAGTTCCAGGAGGTTTCAACCAGTTCTATTGCATACAGAAGCAAGGAAATGATCCATTGATCGTGTCTGGAAGGTTTGAGAGCTTGATTTGAAGATTTGGTGCATCTGTTCATCAAGAATTGACAGGTATGTAAACTTCTTCCTCCAGCATAAATTAGGTAGAATTAGCACGGTTTGTTAGGTTAGAATGATTGTAGGTTAGTAGGTGGAGCTTTCTGGTAGCATTTGGTGAGGTTTGGTGACAATTATTGGAGTGACCAAATTTCTGTTCTTGATCATATCTTGGTGGTTCTTGAGAGTTAACCCTAGCTAGATGGTGGAATCAACTCAGGATAACATGGGGATGATGTTAGACACTTTAATTTGGAGAATGGTGATGATTGGATCTTGGTCAGTTTCTGAGCTTTTGATCGTGTTTTGAGAATGGTGATGATTCAATAAGAATGATTGGCATGGTTAGAATCAGGGTGAAAAATGGAGTGGATTAGGGTTTTAGAGTTTGATTTTTAGTGAAGATTTGATGGAACCCGAGTTGGAGAATATGAGTGTTCTTCACCCAGCATCCATGGCGTTTCTCCCTCCATTTTTGGTTCAAATGAAGAAGATGAATGGGACACCGTTGGATTGGCATGAAGACTTTGACTGAGCAATGTATTCCACGGCCAGGATTAATTTGGATTCATAAGAGAGTCTGAGTAAGTGAAACGATGCGTTTCACTTACTAGGTGGTGTTGGGCTTAAGTTCAAGTTGTTACTCACACCCCCCTGATGGCCCAATTGTTATAATGAACTGATCTTCATTACTATCTGCACCGTGGTTTTGTTATTTTATTTTTGATTTTCTTAAATTTTCATTTTATTCATGGTTCATGATTAAATCATAAAAAATGGAAAAATAGCTCAATTAACCCCATTCTTTTTGCATTAGATTCATGATAGGGTCTAGTATTTTTTAGATAAAAAATATTTTTATTTCATGCATTTTCTGATTTTAGGGGAATTTTTACATTTTAATTGATATTAAAATAGTCATGTTTGATACTTGATTTTGTGGAATTTTGTGTGATCATGTGATGATGATTTTAATCTTGATTTTTTGTGTGTGGCTAGAATAGATATGCATGATCCCCATAGATTTTTCTCACATTTTTGTGATGAACATAAGTGGTAGTTTAGGTTGATACCTTTAGAAGCTCCATTTTTAGGGTTTATGGTTGATACCTTTGGATTTAGGACTTAATTTTAGGACTTAATAGATGATTTAGTCCCTGGTTTTTGTATGAGGCATTCTTAATTGAATTAGGATCCCTTAGGAATTTTTGTAGGAATTTATAAGATAGTTTACTATTTTTGATTGATTTTAGTTTAGGTGCTAGTTTTAGATGATTCTAAGGCACTAATTCAACTAGATTAACTTCTTTAGTTCCCTTAGATTAGGGTTTTGTTTCTATTGCTCTTGGATGATGATGAAGGAAAATTGAAGATGCATTGGATGGCTTGAAGAGGCTTGGATTTGAAGATCTTCCCTTCTTTTGGTGTAGTGTTGATTAGGTTAAGATTAGGGTTTTGTAGGCAGAGCTGCTAGATAGTTCTCTTCCTTCATAAACATGGATGATGTTGATCACTTCCATTCTTCCCTATGATGAAAGGTCCCTTTGTAAAGGCCTCATCCCTTCTTTGGTAGGATGTGTGGCTCTTTGAAAATTGGTGGAACCTTTGAGGGTCCCTTTCTCTGATGACAGGATGCTTAGTGGTGACCTTTGGTCTTCACTCTGCTACCAATCATCCAAACTTTGCTCTTGATAGATGCATCTTTCTCCCTTGTTAGAGGATGGAGTCCCTTGCTTGAAGAAGATTGAAGGATGAAGTTGACACTTCTTTGTGTTTGAAGATTACTCTGAGAAGCTGAAGCTGGTAGATGAAGAGGACCAAGTTGATACTGGTAAAGAAGAGAGAGCTGAAGCTTGAAGACCAAGTTGATACTTGTGAAGAAGATCCAATTGAGATTGAGTGAAGAGCTGAGGCTTGAGGAATAAAGGATAAGTTGACACTTACATTGATGCATTGAGAGCCTGAAGGAATCAAGTTGATACTTGCAATGGGGATTGAAGCCTGAAGGTGGGGTCTACTTTAAAGCTGAAGCTTAAGGAAGAGAGAATAAGTTGATACTTATGTTTGATGGGTTGAAACCTTGGAGAAGCAAGTTGATACTTGTTATTGAGGATGATAGTCTTGAAGAGTAGTTGAGGACTGATGATTGGACTGCTGTCAAGTTGGTTTAGTTGTAGGAATCGTTGCTCTGCTTTCTTTCCTGTCTGCTTGCTTTCTGTGCAACTGTATTGATGTGACTTGTGTGATTTGCTTGATGCATTAGAATAAGTTCATATTTAGAATGATTTAAGCTAGGAGCATGATTGCACTAGAGGTTGAGTTGCAGTTATTATTGTACTTTGCTTGATAGCATGTTATTTCTTCTGTATGATTGCAGTTATTCATATCTGGCTTGAGGTTGAGATGAGCTTGTGGAGGCTGACGCCCCACACACATTTCCTCCCTCACTTGCATTGCATGCATTTTACTATATATCTGTTTACCGTTTACTGTTTAAGCTGACACTTTATCTGTTTCTGTCTATCATTGACGTGATCCCCTAGGAATCTCACTTCCTTTGATAAGGAAGTGATGATAGAACTTTAGGTTGAAACCTATGCATGACAACTTCTAGGAGTTCCCTGTTTCAAACTTCAACCATAGGATGAATCCTTGGCATGACAACATTAGGACTTGATAGTCTCCCCGTAGTTGAACCTGTTCGTTCTCTTCTCATCTCAAAACAAATTAAAGTACAGTAATAAAGGTTGACTGACGTCGTACATTATGAGCCTTAAGCTATCTGAGAAAGGATTGTTGAAGAGTTTCTTTTCAACAGTCTGGATGTCTAGTATGGTACCCTTTGGGTGACATACGACGCATTCACTCTCAGGTCATAGTCTCTAGTGCGATACTAGTTGCAAACAACCATAAAAAATAGTTCTTCCGCAAAAGACAGAAAACAAACTTCAAACCTTTTTGCCCCGTGGGCCCATAATTCAAAGGAAGCTTTTCTGAAGAAAAGAGTGTCGTTAACTCCCAGCTCTACCGTAAACGGTAACGCCTAAGTCTCCAAGGGTCGAGCTGCGTACGCCAAACTACAGGAACTGTTTGTTAACCCTACTCGATAAAACAGATGAATCTGAATTCCCGTAATCCGTATTATCCCGAACTATGTAAGCTCTGATCTCTCAAGGCGGTTGAGAGTACGTAGGCACAATACTGATGTATTGGCGAGCCACCTCCCCGTAACCCGTAGTTAGTCGAACTAAGTTGACTCTGATTTCTCATTCTCTGATGAGAATACGTAGGCATAAAGCGCGACGCTTTGCCGAGTCATTTTCTTTTCTATTTAAGCCAGCCTTGATAGGTAGATAGATAAAACCAACCCGTCAGATAAACACAACAAGCGTGGATCCCATCGAGTACGATGGACGTGAGGGGTGCTAATACCTTCCCCTTGCGTAACCGACTCCCGAACCCAGACAACGGTTGCGATGACCTTGTCTTATACCTTTTCGTCAGGTTTTTCCGATCGTTTCCTTTCCCGCTCTGAGGGATAAATAACAAAAGGTGGCAACTCTTCTGTTTTACCGGCACCTTATTTTCGCGGTAGCGACAGAAGCCTAGGATGATTGCATTCCTAAAATTCTTAGACAGCAAGGCTTGGAGAGCTGCAAAATCTGGCTGGGAACATCCTGTGAAGACTGACAAGGATGGAGTATCTGTGTTAATTCCTGAAGAGGAATGGAACAAAGAGAAAGAGGCCTTAGCTCTTGGGAACTCTAAAGCATTGAATGCACTCTTCAATGGTATAGACAAAAACATCTTTAGATTGGTACACCAATGTGAACTGGCAAAGGATGTTTAGGACACTCTCAAAACTACTCATGAGGGAACTTCCAAGGTCAAGATGTCAAGACTTCAAATGCTAACCACCAAGTTTGAAAGTCTAAAGATGAAGGAGGAGGAAACTATTCATGAGTTCTACATGAATGTCCTTGAACTTGCAAACACCTCAGGAACCTTGGGAGAAAAGATGCCTGAAGAGAAGCTTGTGAGGAAGATTCTCAGGTCCTTACCTAGAAGGTTTGCAATAAAGGTCACTGCCATTGAAGAAGCCCAAGACATATGCCACATGAAGGTGGATGAACTCATTGGTTCACTCCAAACCTTTGAGATGGGAATGTGTGATCAGACAATGGAGAAAAAGAACAAAAGCATAGCTCTTATTTCAAACACTGCTGAGGATTCAGAAGAAGAAGATGGTGAAAGTAAAGAAAGTCTGTCAGAAGCAATAGCCTTGCTTGGAAGACAATTTAACAAACTGGTCAAAAGGATAGATGCTAAGTCTAAACCTTATACTAGAAGCATGCTTGCTGATAAAGAAAAATCTGAAGATAAAGTCAGCCAAAGCAGAGGATTTCAATGTCATGAGTGTGAGGGATATGGACACATTAGAAAGGAATATCCAACATACCTCAAAAAGAAGGGAAAAGGCCTAACTGTCACATGGTCTGATGAAGACTCTGAAGGTGGATCAGAAAAGGAGTATGCCAAGCATGTCACTGTTCTAAACAGTGTATGTTCAGCTAATGATGACTCAAGTGAGGATGAACTGACTTTTGATGAGCTTGCAGCTTCATACAAACAGCTGTGTTTTAGAAGTGCAGAGGTATGCCAACAAGGAGAAAATCAGAAAGGGATCATTAAGAAGTTGGAGGCTGAGAAGACGGAACATCTTGCAACAATAGACTCACTCAACAGTGAGGTCAGCCTGTTGAACTGTAAACTTGAGCAGATGACAAGATCAATCAGGATGCTAAACCCTGGGACCGACACTCTTGAAAAAATCCTACAGAGTGGTCAGATAGCAGGAGACATGTCTGGACTGGGGTTTTTTGGTGAACAAAAACCCATCTTGGGGTTCAAGAGACCAGAGTATGAAAATAAGAGGTCAAACCAGATGTCACGACCAATGTCACAACATCAGAGAAACAAGAACATGAAGCAGACAAGAAGAAAGTTCCAAAGGTGGAGGTGTCATTTCTGTGGAAAATTTGGTCACCTAAAACCTTTTGCTTCAAACTGCATGGATATCCTAGTCACACTCATCATAGGGCTCTTGTCAAGAAGCAACAATTGATGACAAAGGAGGTTAGTCTGATAGCTCACACATCTCTAAGAGTGTCAGCTAAAGAAGACTGGTACTTTGATAATGGTTGTTCTAAACACATGACCGACATAAATAATCTGTTGGTGAACATCAAACCTCATTCCACTAGTTATGTGACGTTTGGTGATGGAGCAAAAGGAGAGATCAAAGGGGTTGGGAAACTAGACTGCTCTGGAGTACCTAACCTGGACAATGTATTTCTAGTGAAAGGATTAACTGCCAACTTGATCAACATTAGTCAGCTCTGTGATCAAGGACTAAGTGTGAAATTCACTGAAGAAGAATGTGTGGTCACAAATGGTGATAATGAAGAAGTAATGAAGGGGTCTAGATCTAAAGACAACTGTTACTTATGGGAGCCTAAGGACTCAAGTAGATCCACAACATGCTCTATGGCCAGAGAATAAAAGGAGGTAAAGTTGTGGCATCAAAAACTTGGGCACCTTCATCTAAGAGGAATGAAGAAGATCATCTCCAAGGAGGTTGTGAGAGGAATTCCAAAACTGACTATTGATGAAGGAAAGGTATGTGGTGACTGTCAAGTAGGCAAGCAAACCAAGAAATCTCATCCAAGGGTTGGTCACCTGATTACCTCAAGAGTTTTGGAACTACTGCACATGGACTTGATGGGACCAATGCAAGTAGAAAGTCTTGGTGGTAAAAAGTATGCCTATGTAGTTGTGGATGACTACTCCAGATACACCTGGATAAGCTTCATCGGAGAAAAATCAGATGTATTTGAAGTCTTTAAGGAGCTGTGTATCAGACTCCAAAGAGAAAAGGAATGTGGTGTGGTCAGGATCAGAAGTGATCATGGAAAGGAGTTTGAAAACTCCAAGTTTGCTGAGTTCTGCTCATCTGAAGGGATCAGCCATGAGTTTTCCTCTCCTATTACTCCTCAGCAAAATGGAGTAGTGGAAAGGAAAAATAGGACTATCCAAGAATCTGCCAGAGCCATGATACATGCAAAGAAATTACCTATGCATTTTTGGGCAGAGGCTATGAACACAACTTGCTATGTTCACAATAGAGTGGCCTTGAGAAAAGAAACATCATCTACTTTGTATGAATTGTGGAAAGGAAGGAAACTAACTGTGAAGTACTTCCACGTGTTTGGGAGCAAGTGTTACATCTTGACAGATCGTGAACAAAGGAGGAAAATGGATCCCAAGAGTGATGAAGGCATCTTTCTGGGATACTCTACCAACAGCAGAGCTTATAGAGTGTACAACTCCAGAACAAAAGTCTTGATGGAATCCATTAATGTTATCATTGATGATCAGTATGAAGAAATCAATGTCATAGAGGAGCTTGGAACATTGCTTGAGACATCAGTTGATGGTATCGTGAATATTGAAGATACTCAAGATGTAACTCCAGGTTCTAAACCAGAAACCACCATCAGAGAACCTTCTATCAGAATCCTGAAAGATCATCCCAAAGATCTTATTATTGGAGATCTCAACAGTGGGGTAAGGACCAGAGCTAGAGAAGTAGTCTCAAATTCATGTTTTGTGTCTAAAATTGAACCCAAAAATGTGAAGGAGGCCTTAACTGATGAATACTGGATCAAGGCCATGCAAGATGAATTGGAACAGTTTAAAAGACATGACTTGAAGGAACAAACATCATTGGCACCAAATGGATTTACAAGAACAAATTAGATGAACAAGGTATTGTAGTCAGAAATAAGGCTAGACTGGTGGCACAGGGGTACACTCAAGTAGAAGGAATTGATTTTGATGAAACCTTTGCACCAGTTGCAAGACTTGAGTCCATCAGGCTACTGTTAGGAATTACCTGCATCCTAAAATTCAAACTGTTCCAAGTGGATGTGAAAAGTGCATTTCTGAATGGATATCTAAATGAGGAAGTATATGTGGCACAACCCAAGGGATTTGAGGATCCTAACTTGATAGACCATGTATACAAGTTAAGAAAGGCTCTCTATGGTTTGAAGCAGGCTCCTAGGGCTTGGTATGAAAGATTGACTGAGTTTCTTATTACCCATGGATACAGGAAAGGAGGAATAGACAAGACTCTCTTTGTGAAAAATGAGGATGGAAAACTTATGATTGCAAAAATATATGTGGATGACATAGTCTTTGGTGGAATGTCTGAGAAATTGGTTAAACAATTTGTCTATCGGATGCAATCTGAGTTTGAGATAAGTTTGTGTGGAGAACTAACTTACTTTCTTGGGCTGCAAGTCAAGCAAATGGAGGAGTCTATATTTCTCTCCCAAAGTAAGTATACAAAAAGCATAGTAAAAAATTTTGGATTGGATAATGCCGGTCACAAAAGAACACCTGCACCTACTCATCTAAAGTTGTCAAAAGATGAAAGTGGTACTAGTGTGGATCAAAGCCTGTAAAGAAGCATGATTGGAAGCTTGGTGTATCTAACAGCCAGCAGACCTGATATTGCATTTGCAGTTGGTGTATGTGCCAGATATCAATCAAACCCTGAGGTAAGTCACATAAATCAAGTCAAAAGGATTCTCAAGTATGTGAATGGAACCAGTGATTATGGTATACTGTACACACATGGGTATGATCCTACATTGTCTAGATATTGTGATGCTGACTGGGCTGGAAGTGCTGATGATAGAAAAAGCACCACTGGTGGATGCTTCTTCTTGGGAAATAATCTCATATCATGGTTTAGCAAAAAGCAAAACTGTGTCTCACTGTCCACTGCAGAAGCTGAATATATAGCAGCTGGCAGTAGCTGCTCTCAGCTAGTCTGGATGAAGCAAATGCTGACAGAATACAATGTCACGCAGGATGTCATGACACTATATTATAACAATCTTAGTGCTATCAATATCTCCAAGAACCCAATTCAGCATAGCAAAACTAAGCATATTGATATAAGACATCACTACATAAGAGATCTTGTGGAAAATAAAGTGGTCTCCTTGGAACATGTGCCCACAGAAGTACAGCTGGCTGACATTTTTACTAAGGCCTTTGATTCTGCTCAGTTTGAGAATTTGAGAGGCAAATTAGGTATCTGCATAAATGAAGACTCATAGAAATGATTAGTTTTGGTTCGCCTTCTGTAGGAATTGTTTGACAATCTGTATTTGTGATGCTCTCTATGAGCAGTTTGTATAAATTGCCCCTAACAATTGTAATGTTACAATTTTTGATCTATGCTAAGTTCTTAGTTGGATCTTAATTTGTGGCTAAAAAGGGGGAGAGAAAGATAGAAACAGCAGGTGCAAAACAAGTGGTGTGCATAACAGGTGGATAGCTTGAATAGCATATGTGCTATTGTGTGCACATTGTTGCACCCCCAAAATTTGCCCAACCTTTTTCTGGCCTTGGTTTATGTTTCATTGTTCTAGCATATTGCATTACATTGCTTTTTGCATTTACAGGGGATCAAGAGATGTGTGTATAACTAGAGGAATTTGCCAAAGGGCCCTAAGCCTAATGAAGGGTTTATATTCAAGTCAACAGGGGGGTCATCATCATCAGAGACAAGTCAAACCCTTGGGATAGGCAGATAAGTGTATGTGGTTCATCTCCTATTTTTAGTTTTATTTTATATCTGTTTAGTTTTTAATCATTTTAAAATACTTCCAAGTGTGATAAAATTCCAAAAAAATATGTTTTAGAATCCTTGAGATGTCCTCCGATTTTAGAAAATTTTTATTTTATTTTTTGAATTATTTTTAAATTAAAAAATGGAATTTATCATTAGAAGTGTTTTATTTGACCTAAATCTTGACATGTTTTGTTCTTGAATTTGTTTCTCTCATTTCCTTTTGATCCAGTGAATAAAATTCAATCCTCATATCAATGATGAGTTGATTAATTTTTGAGGACCATTTTGCCCCTGTTTGGTTGACTTTTGATGAACTTCATTTGACCCTAAACAATTCTCCTTCACAATGGAGCACCCTTGTGAATCAATTTCTATGGTGATGTTGTGAAGTGATTTTGATTGCAATCTCTTGGCCTCTGATTTCCAACATGTTTATGAGCTTCTTGCATTTTATTTGATAATTTTTGAATCATTTTCCTTTTTTTAGAGTAACTTGCAAGTCAAGTTACCCAAAGGGAGGTTCATACATACATCTTGACCTAGTTTGACTTGGATATGACATTTTTGGATCCTTTGAGCTCTCAATGCCTATTGATTCATGTTGTTAACATGTTAAGGATGATGTTTGCTCATATTTAGGTCATTATATTGTATTTTGCTTGTTCATTTGATTGCTTGCTTTTAAGTTTCCAATTAGGGTTTCATTGTGAAACATGCTTGCCTTCCTTTGGGAATTTGCTTGCATTCCCTTGTGGATTACTTGCTTTTTTATTTTGAGAACTTTTATTTCATTTCCCTTGCTGTCCAATGACTTTGGAGTCTCAATTGAGGTAGCTTGGTCCCTCCTTTGGAGGTACTTGAAGCATGCTTAAAAATGATGAATCCATGATGATTTCTTTGTGTTTTCTTATGCACCTTTCTTGTGATGCTTATGGTTGAGTGCACATTATGAGTTCCTTGTTGTCTTCATATAGCCTCCCATCCTCACTTTGTTTTAGGTCTTCTTTGCCTTTCACTTGTGTTTATGTTTTGGCATTATGGTTGGTGTTGTTTGGTTTAGGGCATTTTATCCCATTTTTGATGCTCTTATGTGTTTCTTTTGATGCATTTCTTGTTCTTTTCATCTCTTGTTTTTGTCATATTGTTGCTTGAGGTTGAGATGAGCTTTTGGAGGCTACTGCCCCACACCAATTTCCTCCCTCATTTGCATTTCATGTTTGCATTCTTGCATGTTTATGTTGTTTCTTGTTCCTTTGTTGTTTCTTTCCCTTAGGACCTCTAATCTCTCTTGTTCAAGGGAGGTTATGATAGACATTAGGATCTTAACCATGTATGAAAACATTAGGTAGCATTTTCTTATCTCAATCTTAGGATCACCATTGCATGACAACTTTAGGTTTGGATTTAGTCCCCCTTCTAGTGTCCTTTCTCTTCTCATCTCAAAATAATCATAAAACACTTAATAAAGGTTAATGATTATTGTGTGTTACGAGCCTTAAGCACTTAGGAAAGGGTTGTTGAGGATTTTCTCTTCAATGGCTTGAATGTTTAGTATAGCACCCTTTGGGTGATATGCGACACATTCACTCCTAAGTCATAGTCTCTAGTGCGGTATGAGTTGCAAACCATTCAAAAACACTTCTTCTCTAAAAAACACAAAAACAAATCATTCAAACTTCCTTTTGCCCTTTGGGGCCTTTAATCTTGGAAAATCATTTTCATAAGGAGAGTTTTGTTATCTCTTGGTTCTATCGCAAACTGTAACGCCTAAGTCTCCAATGGTCGAGCAACATACACCAAATTGCTAGAACTGATTGTTAACCCTACTCGGGTAAAACAGTTGAACAAACCTGTGTTCCCTCTTAGCCCGAACTACGTTTGCTCTGATCTTTCATACCAGATGAAAGTACGTAGGCACAAGACACGATGTCTTGGCGAGCAACCTTCCCCCCTCTTTCACCCGTAGTTAGCCAAACTACGTTGACTCTGACTTCTTATTTCAAATGAGATACGTAGGCACAAAGCGCCGTTGCTTTGCCGAGTCACTTCTTTTTATTTTGTCCTCAAGCCTGTAGTTAGATAGTTTTAATCACCCTTTTAGATAGACAACAAGTGTGGATCTCGTCGAGTACGACGGACGTGAGGGGTGCTAACACCTTCCCCTTGCGTAATCGACTCCCGAACCCGAGATTTGGTTGCGATGACCGATCTTATCCCTCTTTTCGGTAGGTTTTCTATGAGTGTTTCCTTTCCCTCTCTTGGGATAAATAACGCACGGTGGCAACTCTTCTATCATTGCTGGCCTTGATTTTCGCAGTAGCGACACACATGGTATAATCATGCTTATAGGTGTGACCACAGGTGCTGCTGAGGATATATGTGATAATAGTTGTCTAGTGCTGTTAGTAATGTGCTATGTGTGTGAATTCCTATGGTGTATAGGAATGTTTGTGAGAACTGAATGGTTGATTATGTTTGTTGCTAACTCTGTGTGATCCTAGAAGGTGTTTAGGAGTTATGTGTGTGTCTGTAGGATAGTAGCAGCAGTGTGTTGTGCATCTCTTCAGGGGAGTAGCACAGGTGTGTGTAACTTTAGGATGTCATCCTGAAGGTCATAACATCCAGAGCAGACTGGATGAATATGTGTGACTGCAGAGCTGTTTGCAGGTTATGTGCTCAGCAGAGAGGATATGCATCAGTTGAGGGGGAGTAGTGTGTTACTCAGCAAAGTGTGACATCTGTAGTGGTAACTAACAGATGGTTAACAAGGTGAGTTATAACAGTGAGAGATAACTGTGAGGACTCAGAGAGTGTTGAGCTAGTAACTTTCCTGCATGATAGGACACATCATAAGTCTTCTGCTGTGTGTAAACTATGATATGTTAACAGGGTGTTTTAGCCAAAAATTTGCCAAAGGAGGAGTTTGTAAGTGCTCTTGATTGACTGCATTTTGTGGCAAAACATTAGAGTTTGCATGTATGTCATATTGAATGTTAAGACATACATAATGATGTGTGTGCAGGGTAAGTTAATTATAAGTTAACCTGAATGTCATACAGAATGTCATGACACTGACCATATGACATCCAACGAGCAGGTTAGTTTTTCTGGTATCTAGAAATTAGGAAACAAATCAGGAGCTCAAGCTGAAAGTGTGTTCTTCACGTGTGTATTGTCTCTTAGGAATACTTGTTCACCAAGCAACTGTATGCTACATTGGTTAGGTAGTTTCTAAGTTGCTGTGCCACTCAAAGATTTTAAGCAAGAGTGTGCGTCACTTGATCAAAGATGTGAAGCAAGATCAAGGTGTGTATGAAGTGTTTCTTCATATCTATTTTGTAATTGTGTATTGATATCATTGTGGTGTGATTGAGGGGGAGTGAGTGGGAATACTCAGGTCTAGAGTGTCTCTAGGTTGAAGTGTCATTGGGTAGGTTTTAAGTGAAGAGTGCAAATTGGGTTGTTTGACTCTGAATTAATTCTGTTGATAGTGAATTTCCTCCCTGGCTTGGTAGCCCCCAAATGTAGGTGTTGTTGACACTGAACTGGGTGAAAAATTGTTGTGTTATTTAATGCTTTTACTTACAGTTTAATTAGTTAGTACAATAGTCAATGTCACAGTGGATGTTATAATTTTGGTAATAACATCCATCGTGTGCTTGCCAGAATTTCAATTATAGAGACTTGAACAAGGCGAGCCCGAAGGATGATTTCCCGCTCACCCATATTGACGTACTTGTTGATAATACCGTGCAGTATTCAATGTTTTCCTTCATGGACGGTTTTTCCGGATATAATCAGATTAAAATGGCGTTGGAGGATATGGAGAAAACAACTTTTATCACACCGTGGGGGACTTTCTGTTATAAGGTAATGCCTTTTGGGTTGAAAAATGCAGGGGAAACCTATCAGCGGGCAATGGTGACGCTCTTTCATGATATGATTCATCATGAGATCGAGGTCTATGTTGATGACATGATTGTGAAGTCACAGACGGAGGAGGAACATCTGGTGAACCTTTTGAAACTGTTTGAGAGGTTAAGGAAATTTAGACTGAGGTTGAATCCAAACAAGTGCACTTTTGGTGTATGATCAGGAAAGTTGCTAAGGTTCATTGTCAATGAAAAAGGAATCGAGGTCGATCCTTCAAAAATAAAAGCAATTCAAGAAATTCTAGCGCAAAAAACAGAGAAAGAGGTTCGTGGTTTCTTGGGTAGATTGAACTACATTGCTAGGTTCATATCTCATCTCACGACCACGTTTGAACCCATGTTCAAATTGTTAAAGAAAGATCAGACGATCGTCTGAAATGAAAATTGCCAAAGGGAATTTGAAAAAAATAAAAGAGTATTTGTAGGAACCTCCGATACTAATACCTCCAGTAGCTGGAAGACCATTGATAATGTATCTAATGGTTCTTGAGAACAACATGGGTTGTGTTCTTAGGCAACATGATGAGACTGGAAGAAAAGAGCATGCCATATACTACTTGAGTAAAAAGTTCACTGATTGTGAGTCCAGGTACTCAATGTTGGAAAAGACGTGTTGCGCACTCGCTTGGGCTGCCAAACACCTGAGACAGTATATGCTAAATCACACAACCATGTTGATTTCGAAGATGGATCCGATTAAGTACATCTTTGAAAAGCAAGCACTTTCGGGAAGGATTTCCAGGTGGCAGATGGTCTTGACAGAATACGACATTCAGTACGTTTCCCAGAAGGCCATTAAGGGGAGTGTTCTGTCAGAGTATCTTACAGAGCAACCAATTGATGATTATCAACCGATGAAATTTGAATTTCCTGAAGAAGACATCATGTTTCTGAAAATGAAAGATTGCGACGTGCCATTTGTCGCGGTGAGAATCGTGATACCAAGCTATTGAATTAACTTGAATCTTTAATTCTTAAGTTCACAATCGATCTTTAATTTATCCAAAGGAAAGGTCTAAAGAAAGAAAAACCCTTTTCGAGATGTAACAACAACGCTAAGAGATTCGGGGATCGGGGGTTGGTTATGCATAGGGTAGGTATTTCACATCCTAAATATCTGTAGTACTCTACAGGAACCTTTTGTTTGCTTGCATGCTAAGTTGGTAAATGTTTGCTAAGGATTGGGATTGGGTAAAGAGTGAAGGACGATAGGTAAAGACCTAAAGATAATTTCTAAGCTTGCTCGCAAAGACATCGCGTCCTCTGCCTACGTATCCTAACTAGGATAGAATCAGAGCAATCGTAGTTCACCTCACTAGGGTTGAAGAACACTTGATTATGATCAAGGTTCAAAGGGGAACAAACATATCCATGCTTGTGTAGAGTTTTACAAAATTCTCTAGATCTATGTTATAACACTCAAGAGGGGAGTAAATAATCATTGCTATGATTCTTACATAGAGTTTACAAACTCTATCCTAGGGTTCTAGTTGAAGGACACTCCTAGTAAAGGTGGGTCTTTTAGACTTAAGGCAGAGTCTAAGGCTTATACCAATGTTTAAGATGACTTCACAAAGTCAAGGAAGGGTAAATGAGCTTTCCATGACACAAGGGTCGACAGAGAGACTTTTACTTTGGAAGGAGAGAGGGGGAGACAACTTGGAAGAGAACTAGAAAGTTCCATCACTTGGGGAAGCAATACTTAAGAAAGCAAGATTACAAAGGAGCAATATGAGATAAGATCAAGACAAGTAAGCGTGCTTACAATGAGCATATACTTCAAATGATATCAAAGGTTACAACCAATAGTCAATAATCTTAACAAAGATTTGGGGGCATATCTTAACAAATATTGAAGCATGATAAAAGTAACAACCATATGAACAAATCACAATTCGAAAGTAGGCATGTCATAAGTTCAAAGCATAGTAAATGTGACAACAATGTGCATAGATGACAATCAAACGCAATTAAATCAGATTAAACCTCATAATTTAGGAGGGAGGTAAGACAAGATTATGGTGACAACCAAAGGGGGATATCCTAGCATGTTAACTAACAAGGGGAATAAAGATCTCACAAGAAATTTAAACATGCTCAAAGGAAATCATCAACAAGTAGGATCACTAATCACAATAAATGAACAATTTTCCATATGGGAAAAATGTATCACAATTTATGACAACAAGTAATATTTTCACATCATATAAAAATAGACATTATAACAAACACAATGCAAAAAGAATGGGCAAAAAAGGATGAAAAATGAGAGAGTTGTGATTTTTTGAAGTTTCATGAATTTTTAATGCACAAAACAAAAATAACAAGTGAAAAATAGAAGAAAATGCAAGGGGTGGGAGTTGAACCCACGCCCCCCAGCTTGCACATGCGCGCGCAGAAAAGAGGAAAAAAGAATAAAAGGGTTGATCCTCCTCAGGGATTGATCCCAGGTTCAGGCAATGATAGGCGTGTTTATGGGCAAGGCTTCTACCACTGGGGTGGCTATACATCCGTTGATATAGCCACCCCCATAAATATATATGGCTTGGTGTGTTAATTTTCTGGGCACAAAAGGAAGAAAAAACAAGGCAAGTTCACAAATACGTTTTGGTATCCAACTCACTCATTTCTCAACCAAATCAAGCAAACCTTAGATTAATTTTGGGTGTTTTTAAACAGGGAAGACGATGGTCTAGGTAGAATTTTGAAAACAAGCCTTGAAATAAAAACACGATAGGAGTTGCTTATTTGGATGAAAGATGCATTTATGAAGCAAATGAACAAACCAATCATGCTATGGTCAGAGAAAGGGCTCAAACACAATCCAAATATCCTACATATCATGCTCATGCACTCAAACAGGCTGCTTAAGAGGTGCAAGTCCAACTGTCACGTGAGAATGAGGTGAAAATAAAGTTATGGCAAGTGAGATAGTGAGATATGAAAACAAACCAATTTTGAATGAAGAAACCATACACACATGCTCAAAACAACATATAGAATGTGTCCGCACCATAAAGAAGTTTACAAACAACATGGATTTAAAAAACTATGACAGTGGCAATGTTAGGGAGTGAAATGCATTTTGATGATGATGAAGTGGACCAGGGGGGGCTGTGTGGTTTAAACAGTATGAGCAATATATGAACATGATATTGGGAGTGTTCTAGCAAGAAAACATGCCAATACAATCTTGATTCAAAAAGTAACACATGAGTTGCTATGACAAGTATACATGAGATGCCAAACCAAAGTCAGGCATGCTATTGAGGTTACAACCAAACTCTATCAAGGCCAACTGTCATCTTAGAATAAGAATGTTGGTGCATTGCTAAACCATAAACACAATCAAAAGCAAGACTACCAGATTGTAAGACAATTAATGATTTTGAAAAAAAACAAATGATGCAGTCAGGATGTACATCAGGACAGAAGTTCACCAAGTTTTGCTTGAAGCACAAAAAATATTCTTTGAAATAAATGGAAAATTGCAAACATAGTTCAACAAGAACCATAACAATGATTATAGACAGGGTAGGCAGACAAGTGCAGCAAAGTTCAAGACAGTAAAACTGATGTAACAACAACATATTCTTGGCACAAATATAAAGCCTAGCATAAAATAGCCTATGCCAATCCAAACATCAGACTCATTGCAAGTTTACAGCCCTAAGCAGTAGGCAACACAAAAACATAAATGTCTTTCTTTTCAAAACAGTTTGACAGTACATGGACACAAACAAAATTCAAATGCAAGAAATGGAGTTCTCATGGACAAACAAACTCATACATACATCACAAATATAAAGCAAAAGAGCTACCATTCTGAGATTGGCCAATATGCAAGTAATCATGATTTGGTATGTGTGCTTGACTGTTTTGGTTCAAAATGAAGTTAAGTGGTGAAATGCAAATATAAGCAAGCTCAGACCAAACCAAACATGTGTACCTTATAATCAAGCATGTGAATAAGTTTCAGCCCATTTATCATGTATACAAACAGAAAAAACAAATTTGAGCAGGTTGTGGCAGTTTTAGTGTGTGAGTGTGGTTTTAAGTGTGAAATGTAAAAATGAGCCATGACAGCACAAATGATCAATGCACACACACCACAATTATCAACATGATAGTGTTTTGAGCTCATGGAAGAGCTTGTGTCAAGTAGTGTGAAATTTGGTGTGTTGTGGCACATTTGGTGTAAAAACTGTCTAGGCATAGACATTCACCTCAACAGGGCAGTTTCAAAGCCAAGATGTATTTCATGATAAAGAGATCACAAACACATGATGATGATGCTAACAGATGAGGTTTAATTCAGAAAATGAATGAAACTTTTATCAAAACAGAACTTAGCATTTGGAAACTTATGTTATGCAAGAATAACAATTTGAACATACAATAAGCAAAACCATGACAGTTGGAGAACATGAGATTGTGCACAAGTTTTAAATGAATATGATGAAGATTTAATGCATACAAATCATATAAACAATGCTTGAAATAGAAAATGATGTATTGACCTCATGGTATTTGAAATATGCAACAGTGTGAGGCATGACATAGCAAATTGAGTCTTAGGCAAATTTTAAGCATAACAACAACATATACACTCTTGAAATGGGTAAGCAAATGAGTTCACAACTTCAAGTTAAGCAAAACTCATTAAATCAAAGAATGACATATTGAAACAAATTTGGCAGCAAAACCAAGCATCACAATGAACAAAAGGCCACATTAATTCATACATGATCAAGGGCAAATGGGGGATCTATGAGAAACTTACAAGTCCTCTACCTATCCTAATAGTGAGCCAAGTTCAACAGTTCTAGGGCAAGCATACCAAATGACCAAAATCTCAATAACAAGTCTAGACATGACAATAAGGCACAAACTTACAATCGAACATCCATACATCATTTACAAATGACAATGTATTTGACAAAACAACCATCATGATCACACACATAGGATTCTTGACACAGAAACATAATAGGGCAGCCATGGTACATTTACACACAAACCACCATAAAATGACAATACATGACAACGTATGACTTAGAGATAGTTAGAACATCACATACCTCTTGTTGACCAGCCTTGAACAAGCTAAAAAGCTTAGAAACCCAGAGGTGCTCCTTCTTCTGCAATGATATGAGACTTGCTTCCTCTTGAAGCAACAAAACCAAACTTTAGGACAGGTGGAGTTAATGAATTTCCAGCTGGTTTTTAATGCCTTAGACATTCATAATATGATGTATGGGAGGTGTGTGGATGGTTAGATCAACAAGAAAAAGCCTAGACCAAGATTTGGCAAGTTTTGAGGGTTGTGGTCAAACTTTCTTAGTGTGAAAGTTGACTTTTAGCAATTTGATAGTTTTTGAAGGTTTAAAGGTCTGGACACCTTCTATATGATATTAAAAGATTGTATGGATGCTTTTTAGAGGCTTGGAAGGGATGGAATTGGTCTTGAGTAAAGTTTTGCTCAAGACAGTTTTTTGGTGGAAATGGAAATTTTGAAAATTTTAGGATTCTTGATGAATGAGAGGAGAGTGAGAGATGTGGTTTTCTAAGATTGCTCTGGTGTGTTTGAGATCATAGAGGAGGCCTCTATTTATAGCCAAGCAAGAGTGAGGGCAGCCTTGGTCATTTACCACTTTAGGAGGGAGATTTGTGAAGAAAATCTTGCAAAATCTAGTGGCATCCATCTTCACATCAACTCCATGGCTCAATGTAGAAGAAAACCAGCTGATATGTGGGAGTGAGGTAACTTGAGATGATGCTAGAGGAGTAGGAGACTGCAGCTGCCACATGTCTTGAAAAGTTTCTCTTTCTTCCTATTATTTGAATAAAATAATGTCAACTTGCTCCAACTTCTATGTTCATTAAACCATCCTTCCTTCTGGTTTTATCTCCATCTATACCTCACATTATCAGTTTGAATCATGATCCAAGGGTGGAGAATGACTTAAGTTGTGAAAATTCAATTTTGAGAAATTTTGACAAAGTGGTTCCAAGTGTGACAGGCCCAACTTCTATGGTGCATAACTTCCTGCTCAAACGTGCTATTGAGGAGTTCTACCATAATTTGGAAAGCCCTTAAGTAGATCTACAACTTTCATGTTTTGGAAATTTTCAAATTCTTGATGGAACAAGGTTGAAAAACCCTTCAAAGTTTCTGAAAAAACCACTTACAAGTGTTAAATAACTTAGAAATTTTCTAAGTTATTTCCCCTTCAAAAATGAATTTTGCTATAACTCCAATTCTATGCATTTTTTGATCATGGACCACTTTGAGGCTTTTGTAGGATTTGTCAAGAGCTTTCTAATGAGATTTAAACCACTTCAATTGGATGTGTGGTTGAGGAGTTATGGTCTTGCCCCTTTCGAAACCCTAATTCCCGATTTTTGCAATTACTTCTAAACCCTTGATCCAATGGTCATGAAATTTTATGGGGAGGTGTAATATGACATAAGGAACATTTTTGATTCACATCATGAAGTCAAATTCCTTATTGTTGAAAAGTTGACTTTTTGGTCAACCGTTCGACCGATCGGTACCTACCGAGTCGACGGTCCATGCTCCGGACATTCTGAGGACTTGAACTCTTTGGATGGACTTTAATAAGCCATAGGAGCTTAATGGACCTTGATCCCATCATTGAAATACTCTTTGAATTGAAATTCAAACTACAGTTGACTTTTTCTAATCGAAAACCCTAATCGGGTATCTCAAATTGCACTGTCCTCAATCCCCGGGTAACCACCTCAAATTGCACTCATTCTTAGTCCAATGTATAATCCTTGATCTTTTTTGAAGTTGGTTCAATCCCAAACATTGATTGATCAAACCCTCGAAGTTTCGATTTTGACGGTACGGAACCTTAATTCATCTGCATCTTATCAAAGATAAACTGAAAGTGGGTTAAGGTTAGCTAATCAAGCAAATGTGATCCTACAATGATGATGAGGATCTATAGGGTCAAAATTTGGGGTGCAACAGTTGCCCCTATTTAAATATCTTCACTAGATGGCAATGAGAGATGACAATCCTCATAGAATCGCAGTGAAAGGTATTTAAATATAGCAAACCAGAAATTTTGTCCCTTAGATCCGATGGTATGCAAAAGGACAAATGCCAATATGGCATGAATCTAAATGATGTTATATGATGCTTGAATGCAAGACAAATGCAGACACAAATATAAAAGAACGGCAATACAACGAGTAACCACTCACGAGGACCCTACACACTAGAGAAAGATTCAAGTAAGCAAGATAGTTCAAACATGACTAAAGATGTTGTTCAAGGGAATCTTTCACACAGGGGACACAAATTCCACCAGGGAAGACACATCTTCACTGGGGAAAGAAGATACAAACCTCACTAGGGACAACCAAATGAGGAAGCCCACCAGGGAAGAAAGCAATTCTTCACTGGGGAAACAAAAGAAAAGAAACGCAAACCTCACTGGAGAAGAAACCCGCAGGGGAAAACTTTGCTGGGGAACGAATCCACTGGGGAAGCACAGCTTCACCAGGGAAAAGACAAAACGAAGACACGAATCTCACTGGGAATAACCATGTGAGAGATTTCCTATAATGAAGAGTTCAAACGGGATCTTCGTGAAAAGGTTAGAACAAGACCGGGCGCGCCGGGGGGACTAGTATCCACTAATTCTCCGAGACTCGACTGGAAAAGCAAAAGCTTCAACTGGGAAGACTGGTGACGACCAGAATAACAAATAGCTTCAGATGGTGCTAGTTTCCACTAGACTTATTGGGGATACGGTGACGACCAAATCAATAACGGTTTCCAAGAAGTGCTAAACATTAACAGACTTCCTGGGATATGGTGACGACCAAATCAAAGTTTCAACTACAATTGATAATTCCAAACAATGTTGTTAGAACAACAAGACTCTGGCTGGGGAAGTTGGTAACAATCAACTTTCGGCACTAATAACAATTAGTTTTCAATCAATGCCAGTAACCACTGGATTTAGAAGGGACTAGTGATAACAAAGTCATGACATACCAATAACAATTGGTTCTGGATGATGCTAGTATCCACTAGAATTAATTGGAAAATTTGGTGATGACCGAATCCAAGGAGACCAATGACCATTGGATTTTCAAAGAGTTTGGTAACGACCAGACTACTGCAGTGATAACAATCTGCTTTAAGCGATGCCAATTGTAACGCCCCGATTCTGAATTCCCACTAATTGTTGAGTCTTTTAATTTATTTAATTGATGTTTGTTTTAAATTGAGAAATTATATATTGCTATGTGGTGTTTTGCTTATTTTATCTATTTTACCGATTCGGAGAGTTTTCGGGGAATTAGAGTAAAAAGGGCATTTTAGACATTTAGCACTTTAGTGTGAGAATTGATTGGTAAGAGTTGGAAAGAATTTGAGAGGAAAGAAATAGAGATAGAAATAGAATAAGAGAGGAAAAGAAAGAGATATAGTAAGATAAGAAGAAAAACAAGAGAAAGAAAAGAGGAGAAGAGAAAGAGAAGAGAAAATGGAGAGGAAAACCTAGAATCATCAAGGAATCATCACCAAAGCTTGCAATCGATCGGTAAGGGTGTGAAACTCCATCATCTCTTTAATGTATATGATTGTATGTGTATGTGTGTGGATTTTGTAGAGTTTCTACTCTTTTTCCACTTAGGTTAGAAGTTGGTTTTGTGAGTAGAATGGGGTTTTAATCGGTTAGAACTCGGATTAGACGATGTAGTTTAGTCGGGTGATGGTTGGGTTGTGCTATTGTGACTGGTTTGGATTTAATCGGTTGGTTGTGTGGAGTTTGGGCTTTGAGGCAGCCATGGAAGTTCTGTCTTCGCAGGCTCGCCAGGCGAATGGCAGCGAAGCTTCGTCAGGCGAAGCCCAGCGAGCTGTAGCGAAGCAAGTCAGAAGCTAATACCCTGTCTTCGCTGGCAAGTTCGCCAGGCGAAGTGAGTTGGCGAAGGTTCGCCAGGCGAGTGTGTAGCGAGACTCAGCGAGTAATTCCAGAATTACTCCCTGTGGACTTCGCTGGGTAGTTCGCCAGGCGAAGGCCAGCGAGCATTCGCTGTGTGGCTTCGCCAGGCGAAGGTTGACGAACCTGGCAGTGTTATTTGTTTTTGCTGTTTGTTCATGGCATGATGTTTGGTTGATTCAATTATGATTAATGCCTATATGAATGATTGATGTGTGAACTGTTTCAACATGTTGTGCTGTGGGTGGCCGAAAGGCGTGAATCCTAGATTGTGGAGCCGATTGTGAATCTTAATCGTTTGATAATGTTGTGCGTTTGCTCGAATTAGATAGAAATGCATTGATGGATTAATAGGTATGTAAACCTTGTGTGAAATGTTGTATAATGTGAATGCATGATGAATATATGTGATGTATGTGATAAATGCAATGAGTATGTTTGTGAACATAGTATGCATTTTGTGATTGATCCCGTGGAGGATTTGCAGAACCTCGTATGATACGATGGTTATATTCGATTCCGTGGAGAATCGGTTGCATTGAGTGATTCCTTGGAGAATCGGTTGCATTGTGTGATTCCTCGGAGAATCGGTCATAACATGTAATCCCGTGGAGGATTGGTTAGAGTATTTGATTCCGTGGAGAATCTGCTGAGTACTTGATCCCGTGGAGGATCTGCTGAATATTCGATTCCGTGGAGAATCTGATGAATATTTGATTCCGTGGAGAATCTGCTGAGTACTTGATCCCGTGGAGGATCTGCTGAATACTCGATTCCTTAGGGAATTTGTTGAAATGAGTCGGTACCGCATTTGCATCTGCATAGAGTCGTGTGTCGGTCTCTATGAGTTGCATGAGTCATCTGTGTATGATGCATTGGTTGTGTGAATATAACTGTGTATGTTATATGTGATTGTTTGGAGGAAATATAGTGAATGTTCATGTGTATGTGTGGAGACATGATTATTTGTATATGCTTAATGTGGTGAGAACATAATTTGAGTATAACTTGTATAATTATGGATTTATGTATATATACAATTTTATGCTTTAACTGTTATGATGTTGTTTCTCACCCTTCTGCTGTTTTATAATGCTCTATGAGGCATTGCAGAGTAGGAAGCTGGAGGTTCTTTTTGTGAAGCGATGTCTTCATTCTTTTTGGTCAATGGCTCTGATATGTAACATCTGGGTAGTTAGGAAGCCTTTGACTCTTTTGGAGTTACTTTTGTTTTGATTCTTTTGTGATACATATGTGTATGTATCTGCTGTGGTTATGTTGTAAAGCATGAATTAACTGATGGCTGTATATACTTTTATGAATGAGATCGATTCAATATTTGGATGTTTCCGCTTTATTCTAAATATTGAGATGTGGGTTACCCATTGTTGCATATCAATTTGAGCAGGTATCGTATGTGTTTAATTTCATGATAATGTGATGCGCCTCTTATATACCATGTTTTAATTAAACTCTGATGAAATAAATTTTCTAAGTGCCTAATTGATTAAATGAGTTAATTTGGGGGTATAGAAAGGGGGTGTTACATTAAGTGGTATTAGAGCCAGTGTTGAGTCAGTCGTGTCTGTCTTGTTGTTGTGTTGGTTGAACGGTTGTTTAACTTGTCGTTATTTTTGGGAATCCTCAGAATATGACAGGTCGTAATGACAATGCTATGGCAGCGGCGTTAGAGGCTATGGCCACAGCTGTGCAGGGTGCACCTAACGTGAATGCGAATGATGAGTTCAGGAAGAACCAGCCACCGGTGTTCAAAGGG
The DNA here is from genome assembly GCA_963859935.3 of Lathyrus sativus. Lineage (NCBI taxonomy): Eukaryota > Viridiplantae > Streptophyta > Magnoliopsida > Fabales > Fabaceae > Lathyrus > Lathyrus sativus. The sequence goes on from OZ012737.1 coordinate 188,526,435, forward strand.
AGATTTGATCCGGATGGTGCTCAGATATGGTTAAAGGAAATTGAGAGGATCTTTAGGGTGATGGATTGTGCTGAAGGGAACAAGGTGAGACTAGGGACTCACATGCTGAGAGAAGAGGCTGATGACTGGTGGGTCAGCATGAGACAAGTTCTTGAGGTCGACGACGAGGAGATTACGTGGGATTTATTTCGTGCTGAGTTTCTAAGGAAGTATTATCCCGAAAGTGTTAAAGGGAAGAGAGAAATGGAATTTCTGGAGTTGAAACAAGGTAATATGTCGGTGGTGGACTACACCGCTAAGTTTACTGAGTTAGTGAAGTTTCACCCTCACTATGATGCGGTTACGGCAAAATTTTCCAAATGTATCAAGTATGAGAATGGCTTGCGTCCTGAGATAAAGCAAGCGGTGGGTTATCAAAGGATACGAAGATTTTCGGATTTGACCGAGTGCTATAAGATTTATGAAGAAGACAGTAGAGCTCGTTCTACTCATTATAAGGGTTTGAGCGAGAGGAGAGGGAAGCAGCAAGTACGAAGCGGACCTTATGTGACGCCTGCTGATAAGGGCAAACATAGGGGAAACTTTGATAGGAGACCCGGAGGAGGTTCCGGTGCGATCAAATGTTTTAAGTGTGGCGTGATGGGCCACAAGTCTTATGATTGTGGAGAGTTCAAAGCGAAGTGTTCCAACTGTGGACTCTTTGGTCATGATGCAGCAGAGTGTAGAAAGAATGTTGTGAAGTGTTTTAATTGTGGCGAGGTGGGTCACATTAGCCCGAATTGTACCAAACCGAAGCGAGCTCAGGCGGGCGGAAAAGTTTTCGCATTAGCAGGTTCAGACGCTACTAATGCGGCAGATCGTTTGATTAAAGGTACATGCTTTATTAATGATATGCCTTTAGTTGCTATTATTGATACTGGAGCGACTCACTCGTTCATTTCTCTTGCGTGTGCTAAGCGGTTGGATTTGTGTATGGTTTCTTTGAGTAGTGGTATGGTTATTGGGACTCCCGCTTCGGGGTCGGTAACTACTTCTTTGGTGTGTGCAAGTTGTCCTTTGACCATGTATGGTAAGGACTTCGTTATGGATTTAGTGTGTTTGCCGTTGGAAGGTTTGGACGTAATCTTGGGTATGAACTGGTTGCAATTTAATAGAGTTCATCTGGATTGCTATCACAAGTTAGTAAGGTTTCCTTCTTTGGAAGATGGCGAAAACGAGAGTTTTCTTTCCACTAAAGAGTTGAAGAAGCTTTTAGCGGACGAAGCTCAGTTGTTTGGTTTGTTTGCATCGTTGTCGGTGTAGAGCAAAGTTGAGCTCGACGTGTTTCCTGTGATTTGTGAATTTCCTGAAGTGTTTCTGAAAGATGTTGCGGATGTGCTGCCAAAGAGAGAGGTTGAATTTTCTATTGATCTAGTTCCGGGTACTAGACCGATTTCGATGGCCCCGTATCGGATGTCGGCATCGGAGTTGGTGGAATTGAAGAAGCAGTTGAATGATTTGTTGGATAAGAGATTTGTAAGACCAAGTGTTTCTCCTTGGGGTGCGCCGGTATTATTGGTGAAGAAGAAGGATGGTAGTATGCGATTGTGTATTGATTATCGGCAGTTGAATAAGGTGACAATTAAGAACAAGTATCCGCTTCCAAGAATTGATGATTTGATGGATCAATTGGTTGGAGCTCGTGTTTTTAGTAAGATTGATTTGAGATCCGGTTATCACCAGATTCGGGTCAAGGAAGAAGATATTTCGAAGACGGCTTTTAGAACACGATATGGTCACTACGAGTATACGGTGATGCCATTCGGAGTTTCTAATGCTCCGGGTGTTTTCATGGAATATATGAACCGTATCTTCCACGAGCAGTTGGATCGTTTTGTGGTAGTGTTTATCGATGACATTTTGATTTATTCTAAGTCTCGAGAGGAACACGAAGAACATTTAAGGATTGTGTTGCGGATTTTGAAAGAGAAGAAGTTGTATGCAAAGTTGTCTAAGTGTGAGTTTTGGTTGTCGGAGGTGAGTTTTCTTGGACATATTATTTCCGGCAATGGTATTAGTGTGGATCCATCCAAGATCGATGCGGTAATGCAATGGGAGACTCCAAGATCGGTTACGGAAATTCGAAGCTTTTTGGGCTTGGCCGGTTACTACCGGAGGTTTATCGAAGGATTTTCAAAGTTAGCACTTCCGTTAACGCAGTTGACTTGTAAAGGAAAGGCTTTTATTTGGGATGTTAATTGTGAAGAGCGTTTCATGGAATTAAAGAGAAGGTTAACAACAGCGCCAGTTTTGATTTTGCCGAATCCTACGGAACCTTTTGTGGTTTATTGCGATGCTTCTTTGTCAGGATTGGGTGGTGTATTAATGCAAGATGGGAAGGTCGTGGCGTATGCTTCTAGGCAGTTGAGAGTGCATGAAAAGAATTATCCTACTCATGATTTGGAGTTAGCGGTCGTAGTGTTCGTTTTGAAAATTTGGAGGCACTATCTTTATGGTGCAAGATTTGAAGTTTTTAGCGATCACAAGAGTTTGAAGTATTTGTTTGATCAAAAAGAATTGAATATGAGGCAAAGGAGATGGCTAGAACTTTTGAAGGACTATGATTTTGGTTTAAATTATCATCCGGGTAAGGCGAATGTGGTAGCCGATGCCTTAAGTCGGAAGTCGTTGCACGTGTCTACTTTGATGGTTAGAGAGTGGGAACTCTTGGAGAACTTTAGAGATTTGAGTTTGGTTTGTGAGTTAACGCCGAGTAGTGTGAAGCTTGGTATGTTGCATGTCACGAATGATTTCCTTACTACGGTGTGTGAAAAGCAAAAGTTGGATTTGAAATTTGTGGATTTGATGACGAATGGAAATGAAGATTTCAAAGTTGATGAATTAGGAGTTTTGAGGTTTCGAGGTCGTATTTGTATTCCCGATGATGCGGATTTGAAAAAGATGATATTGGAAGAGGGACATCGGAGTAACTTGAGTATTCATCCGGGAGCGAATAAGATGTATCAGGATTTGAAGAAGATCTTTTGGTGGTCTGGATTGAAAAGCGATGTTGCTCGTTTTGTGTACTCGTGTTTGACTTGCCAGAAGTCTAAGGTGGAGCATCAGAAGCCTAGTGGATTGATGCAACCGTTGGATATTCCGGAATGGAAATGGGATAGTATATCGATGGATTTTGTTACGGGATTGCCGAATACGCAAAGAGGACATAATGCTATTTGGGTGATTGTTGATAGGCTTACTAAATCGGCTCACTTTATTCCGATTGATATTACTTATTCTTTGGAAAGGTTGGCCGAGATTTATGTTGGCACTATTGTGAAGCTTCATGGAGTTCCTAAGAGTATTGTGTCGGATAGAGATCCTAGATTTACTTCAAGATTTTGGGAAAGTTTGCAAGGTGCCTTGGGTTCTAAGTTGAGATTGAGTTCGGCATATCATCCGCAAACAGATGGTCAAACCGAGAGGACGATTCAATCGTTAGAAGATTTGTTGCGTGCTTGTGTGCTTGAACAAGGTGGTGCGTGGGACGGTTATTTAGCGTTGATTGAGTTCACCTATAATAAAAGTTTCCATTCGAGTATTGGTATGGCGCCATTTGAGGCTTTATATGGTCGGAGATGTCGAACACCTCTGTGTTGGCATGAGACAGGTGAAAAGTCGATAGTTGGTCCGAAAATGGTACAGCAAACGACGGAAAAGGTGAAATTTATTCGGGAAAAGATGAGAGCTTCTCAGAGTAGACAGAAAAGTTATCATGATAAAAGGAGAAAGGATCTTGAGTTTCAAGAGGGCGACCATGTATTTTTGAGAGTTACACCGGTTACGGGTGTGGGTCGTGCTTTGAAGTCGAGAAAGTTGACTTCTCGTTTTATTGGTCCGTATCAGATTGTCGCACGAGTTGGTGTTGTGGCTTATCGTGTGGCGTTGCCTCCGAATCTTTCGAATTTGCATGATGTATTCCATGTCTCGCAACTTCGGAAGTATGTTCCAGATCCGTCACATGTGATCCCAATGGATGAAGTTGAAGTAAGAGATAACCTTACAGTTGAAGTTTTACCGGTTAGTATTTTGGACCGCGAAGTTAAGAAACTAAGAGGCAAGGATATTGCGCTTGTGAAAGTGTCCTGGGGAGGTGCCGCGGAAGGCAACATGACTTGGGAATTGGAGAGCAAGATGCGAGAGTCGCATCCGGAGTTGTTTGAATCAGGTGATATTTTCGAGGACGAAAATTTCTAAAGTGGGGGAGAGTTGTAACGCCCCGATTCTGAATTCCCACTAATTGTTGAGTCTTTTACGCCCAGGCGAGTGTGTAGCGAGACTCAGCGAGTAATTCCAGAATTACTCCCAGTGGACTTCGCTGGGTAGTTCGCCAGGCGAAGGCCAGCGAGCATTCGCTGCGTGGCTTCGCCAGGCGAAGGTTGGCGAACCTGGCAGTGTTATTTGTTTTTGCTGTTTGTTCATGGCATGATGTTTGGTTGATTCAATTATGATTAATGCCTATATGAATGATTGATGTGTGAACTGTTTCAACATGTTGTGCTGTGGGTGGCCGAAAGGCGTGAATCCTAGATTGTGGAGCCGATTGTGAATCTTAATCGTTTGATAATGTTGTGCGTTTGCTCGAATTAGATAGAAATGCATTGATGGATTAATAGGTATGTAAACCTTGTGTGAAATGTTGTATAATGTGAATGCATGATGAATATATGTGATGTATGTGATAAATGCAATGAGTATGTTTGTGAACATAGTATGCATTTTGTGATTGATCCCGTGGAGGATTTGCAGAACCTCGTATGATACGATGGTTATATTCGATTCCGTGGAGAATCGGTTGCATTGAGTGATTCCTTGGAGAATCGGTTGCATTGTGTGATTCCTCGGAGAATCGGTCATAACATGTAATCCCGTGGAGGATTGGTTAGAGTATTTGATTCCGTGGAGAATCTGCTGAGTACTTGATCCCGTGGAGGATCTGCTGAATATTCGATTCCGTGGAGAATCTGATGAATATTTGATTCCGTGGAGAATCTGCTGAGTACTTGATCCCGTGGAGGATCTGCTGAATACTCGATTCCTTAGGGAATTTGTTGAAATGAGTCGGTACCGCATTTGCATCTGCATAGAGTCGTGTGTCGGTCTCTATGAGTTGCATGAGTCATCTGTGTATGATGCATTGGTTGTGTGAATATAACTGTGTATGTTATATGTGATTGTTTGGAGGAAATATAGTGAATGTTCATGTGTATGTGTGGAGACATGATTATTTGTATATGCTTAATGTGGTGAGAACATAATTTGAGTATAACTTGTATAATTATGGATTTATGTATATATACAATTTTATGCTTTAACTGTTATGATGTTGTTTCTCACCCTTCTGCTGTTTTATAATGCTCTATGAGGCATTGCAGAGTAGGAAGCTGGAGGTTCTTTTTGTGAAGCGATGTCTTCATTCTTTTTGGTCAATGGCTCTGATATGTAACATCTGGGTAGTTAGGAAGCCTTTGACTCTTTTGGAGTTACTTTTGTTTTGATTCTTTTGTGATACATATGTGTATGTATCTGCTGTGGTTATGTTGTAAAGCATGAATTAACTGATGGCTGTATATACTTTTATGAATGAGATCGATTCAATATTTGGATGTTTCCGCTTTATTCTAAATATTGAGATGTGGGTTACCCATTGTTGCATATCAATTTGAGCAGGTATCGTATGTGTTTAATTTCATGATAATGTGATGCGCCTCTTATATACCATGTTTTAATTAAACTCTGATGAAATAAATTTTCTAAGTGCCTAATTGATTAAATGAGTTAATTTGGGGGTATAGAAAGGGGGTGTTACACCAATAATCGTTGGTCTTTTAAGGAATTTTGGTGACGACCAAATCAGGTATACCAATAACAATTGGTTCTGGATAATGCTAGTAACCACTAGATTTTCCAAACAAGGATAGTGACCACTAGACTTATAGAGATTGGTAATAACCGACTCAAGGGGTACCAATAACAATTGGATCTGAAGGTAATACTAGTAACAACTAAGTTCAGAAAGACTGGTAATAACCGAATCAAACGGGTACCAATAACAATTGGATTTGAAGGCAATGCCAATAATTATTGGACTTTTAGGGAATCTTGGTGACAACCAACTCCAATGTTAATGACCATTGGTTTTTAGAAGGCAATACTAGTAACCACTAGATTTTTAGCCAGATTGGTGAAAACCGAATCAAAGGGACTCCAATAACAATTGGTTTGCTTTATAACAGAATCAGTAACAACTGGGTTTGGAAAATGGTTGGTGACGACCGAATCACGGTACCGAACGTAATTAGTTCTGGACGTGTGCTAGTGAACACTAGTCTTTCAAATTTGTTGGTGCCGACCAATTTGAAAATGAAAATTGGTAACAACCCCCTGTTTGTGTAAATTGGATATTGGTAGTCACCACTAGCTTCCCAGAGAAAAAATAAGGAACCCCAAGATGTCAAATTCGAAGCGAATTTTGTAACAACAAGTCAAAGATAAAGGTAACGACCAAAAGATCTCAAAGTCAACAACCTAAACAGGCGAAAACCAAAACCAGGAATGCAAACAAATGCGTATGCTGGTATGATGTTGTATGTAAGATGCAGACCGACCCGTAGGAACAAAGGAAAGCAAAAACATAGAGAGAACTCATCACGCTGAGTTTCAAAATGCCTCAAGTCAGGCGACACTTCCTTCTTTAGTGTAGATAACGATCTTTTCTCAATAATATCTTCAAAATTCTGCAGAGAAGAAGTCTTAGCTTAAGAGCTAGAATTGTTGTCGGACACATCTAGCTTGGTCAAAGGTAACAACAACTTCCACAACTTTGAGAACTGTGTAATATCATCATATTACCTCTAGAATTTTTCAATCATTTTGTCAAATCATGCTTCCTTTTTAAAACACGACTTAAGTTTTTCAAAACACTTTGCTTTCATGAAAATTCTTATTAACAAATAAGTGAAATTGCATAACAATGATTTGGCAATAAATCTGATTTTATTGATAGACAAGAACTTTACAAAAGGCAAAGCCTTGGGAACTTTATAAGTTTGAAAAATGGCAAACATAAAAGGTTACAGAATCCCATAATAACCCGGTCCTTCTGACTGCCAGTTCACTTGCTTCGCTGCTTCTGACGAGAATGACAGGCGTTGATTTTTTTTCATGTCTCGCACGAGACTCCTCTCCGGCGTCGGCCAGCTTTCACACATTGGGCTTTCATCTTGATGAAGCACTGAAATCTCCTTTCTAGGTATTTCGTTTCAGGCGTAGTATTTTCTCACTGCGTCTGAGTTGATGGGATACTTGAGCTGTTCGCCATCCATAGTTTCGAGAATCAGAGATCCTCCGGAGAAGACAGTCTTTACAATGAAAGGGTCGTCATAGTTGGGCATCCACTTGCCACGCATATCCTTTTGAGTTGGCAGGATCTTTCTAAGAACAAACTCTCCTTCCCTATACTCCTTGGGACGAACCTTCTTGTTGAACGCTCTGATCATCCTTTGTTGATAGATTTGACTGTGACACATGGCCGTCATTCTTTTTTCGTCAATGAGGTTCAACGAGTCGAATATTTCTTTTATCCATTCGTCTTCATCAAGCTTTGCTTCTGTCAAGATCTTTAAGGAAGGTATTTTGACTTCAATGGGTAGCACAACGTCCATCCCATACACTAAGGAAAAGGGAGTTGCCCTTGTCGAAGTGCGCATCGATGTTCGGTATCCTTGCAAAGCAAATGGTAGCATCTCGTGCCAATCTTTGTAAGTTACGACCATCTTTTGTATTATCTTTTTGATGTTTTTGTTTGCAGCTTCAACTGCACCATTCATCTTAGGTCTGTAAGGAGATGAATTTTGATGTTTGATCTTGAAATCGTCATAAAGTTCTTTCATCGTTTTGTTGTTCAGATTCAACCCGTTGTCAGTGATGATCTGGTTAGGGATACCATATCGGCAGACGATCTCCTTTTTGATGAAGTGAGCAACCACTTGCTCTGTCACGTTTGCATACGACGCTGCTTCCACCCATTTGGTGAAATAATCGATTGCGACAAGGATGAAGCGATGTCCGTTGGAAGCCTTTGGCTCTATTTCCCCAATCATATCTATGCCCCATATTGCAAAAGGCCAAGGTGATGTCATCACATTGAGAGGATGTGGAGGGACATGCACTTTATTGGCATAAACTTGACATTTATGACACTTTCGAGCGAAGAGTGTGCAGTCCATCTCCAAAGTTAACCAGAAGTAGCCTGCTCTTAAGGTTTTCTTAGCCATGGCGTGGCCATTAACATGGGTGCCGAAGGTTCCTTCGTGTACTTCGGTCATTATGAGATTCGCCTCATTTTCATCGACACATCGGAGTAAGACCATGTCATGATTTCTTTTGTACAAGGTACCATTGCTGATGAAGAATTTAGAAGACAACCTTCGTATTGCTCTTTTGTCAATTGTGGACGCATCAGCGGGATACTCTTGATTTTGGAGAAAATTCTTGATATCATGAAACCATGGCTTCTCATCTGATTCTTCCTCTATTGCCATGACGTATGCGGGTACTGTTCTTCTTTCGATGCGGATCAGAGGTGCCTCGTTGACAAACTGGACCTTCCACATTGATGCCATCATGGCTAGTGCATCGACAATATGATTTTCTGCTCTTGGTACGTGCTTGAAGGTAATTTCATCAAAATATTCAGCCATCTCCAAGATGTGGGTCTTGTAAGGGATAAATTTTTCATCCTTGGTTTCCCATTCTCCTTTGAGTTGGTATATCACCAATTACTTCCAAGATTTTGATGCGAAGATCAATGGTAGCTTCCAACCCTAAGATGCAGGCTTCATACTCTGCTATGTTGTTTGTACATGAGAAACAAAGTCGGGCTGTGACGACAGTATACCCTCCAGTCGGATTTTTCATAACAGCTCCGACACCATGTCCATTTTTGTTTGACGCTTCGTCGAACATCATTTCCCAGCGGGATCCAGGCTCGGGACCTTCTTCCAGACCTGGCTCTGGTTTTGTGCGCTGAATATACATCACATCTTCATCAGGAAAATCGAACTTGAGTGGTTGATAATCCTACATAGGATGCTCTACGAGGTGTTCTGACAAGACACTTCCTTTGATAGATTTCTGCGCAACATATTGGATATCATACTCTGATAAGAGGATATGCCATCTGGCTAGTCTTCCTGTTTGAGCTGGCTCTTCAAAGATGTACTTGATGGGGTCCATCTTAGAAATCAGCATTGTGGTGTGACAAATCATGTACTGCCTCAAACGTTTGGCGGCCCATGCTAACGCACAACAGGCTTTTTCTAGGGGAGAGTAACGACTTTCGCAATCAGTGAACTTCTTGCTTAGATAATAGATTGCGTGTTCTTTATTTCCTGACTCATCAGTCTGACCTAAGACACAGCCCATTGAATCCTCTAGCACCGTCATATACATGAGCAAAGGCCTTCCGGGTACCGGAGGAACCAACACTGGAGGCTTTTGCAAATACTGCTTGATTTTCTCAAATGCGGCTTGGCAGTTTTCATTCCATACCACTGTTTGATCTTTTCGTAACAACTTGAAGATCGGTGTGCAGGTAGGGGTCAGATTGGAGATGAATCTGGAGATGTAATTCAGACGTCCGAGGAAGCCTCTAACTTGTTTCTCAGTTTTGGGAGCAGGCATCTCCTGGATTGCTTTAACCTTGTCGGGGTCTACTTCAATTCCTCGTTGACTAACGATGAAACCAAGTAACTTGCCTGAGTGAACTCCGAAGGTGCATTTTGTTGGATTTAATCTCAGTTGATACTTTCGGAGTCTCTCGAATAGCTTTAACAAATGATCCAAGTGGTCTTCTTCACTTTGGGATTTTGCGATCATATCGTCCACGTACACTTCGATTTCTTTGTGCATCATATCATGAAAGAGTGTGACCATAGCTCTCTGATACGTTGCCCCTGTGTTCTTCAAACCAAAAGGCATGACCTTATAACAATAGGTGCCCCATGGTGTGATGAAGGTTGTTTTCTCCATGTCATCTGGATCCATTTTTATCTGGTTATAACCAGAAAATCCGTCCATTAATGAGAATACTGCAAAGCTTGCACTATTATCCACCAAAGTATCAATGTGTGGTAGAAGGAAGTCGTCCTTTGGACTCGCTTTGTTTAAATCCCTGTAGTCGACGCACATCCTGACCTTGCCATCCTTCTTCGGGACTGGTACAATGTTTGCCACCCATTCTGGATACTTGGATACTACTAAAAAGCCGGCATCAATTTGCTTTTTGACCTCATCTCTGATTTTAAGCGCCATGTCTGGTCTCGACCTGCGAAGCTTTTGTTTGACCGGAGGACATTCTGGCTTCAGGGGGAGCTTGTGCATGACAATATCGGTATCCAACCCTGGCATATCTTGGTAGGACCAAGCAAATACATCAACAAAGTCTCTGAGGATTGTTATCAGCTTGTCTTTGACCTCTGGACTTAATGATGCCCCGATCTTGACTTCTCTTTTGTCTTCCTCTGAACCCAAGTTGATGACTTCAGTCTGCTCTTTGTGGGGTTGGAGATAAACATCTTCGTATTCAGCCATTCTTTTTAACTATTCTGGGACTTCTAACTCTTCGTCATTCTCTTCTTCAGCTTGAAATACAAATGAACCGCTAGTAGAAGGAGCCAAAGGATCATAGGATTCTGTGGTTGATGGAGGTATTATGCATGTTTTATTTTGGAACAATTAGGCACACACACACAGAATGCAAATGAAGGGTTGTTTTTATTTTTTTCAAAAAAAAGATTGCCATTTTTCTTTTAACAAAAAGAGTGAAAATGATGCGCAAAACAAATAGCAAGAGTTTTAACAAAAACACTTTTTTCATTAATGATTTTCAAATTTTGCAAAGTGGCCCAATACAAAATAATTCGCAGGCCTTGGGCAAGACCAGGAATTTTTAAAGAAAAGCACAAAGCTAACAAGCAGAGTGAATTACTCTAAAGGTAAAAAGATGGGAACTTCCACAGCCTCCCAATTGCGCAATGCTGCTCCTCCCATAGTTATTAGATGATCCAGATTACCATCTTCATCTTCAGCAATAATGGCATTGACTTGCACGCCGCCACTGGTGAATATCTCTTTTAAAGACTTCTTCTTCATGGTGCTTTCTTCTGGCTCACCTTCTGGAGTTGGTTTGTAACCCAACCCTTGTCGATCATTTTTGGCTCGAGCATTGACTTCGATGATCCCTCCCCATCCCAATGGGACTCTTGTTTTCAGTGTTGCCTTAATACTTTGAGCAGAGGTAAATGATGGCCCACGGGTTATGTCCGATTCATCAACTAGAACAGCGTGAGCTATTTCTAGTGCTTGGAAAGCAGTCTCGAGGGGATCCTCATCAGCCTCAATATACCGAAACGATGACAAGTTGCTCACCATTAAGTCTTCTTCTCCATGGACAATGACCAACTGGTCATTCACAACGAACTTCATGTTTTGGTGAAGAGTGGAAGTGACAGCGCCAACTGTGTGAATCCATGGTCTTCCCAGTAGACAACTGTAGACCGAATTTATGTCCATCACCTGGAAGGTGACTTCGAATATTTGTGGTCCAATTAGGATAGGAAGATCGACTTCTCCTATCACAGTTCTCCTGGATCCGTCAAATGCCTTGACTATAAGAGAAGTTGGTCTCATGGTAGCACCTTGTTATGCCAGCTTGGCCAAAGTCCTTTTAGGCATTACGTTGAGTGTTGATCCCGTGTCGACAAGAACTCGAGACATTGTATCTTCTTCACATTTGACTGACACATGTAAAGCACAATTGTGCTTACGCTTCTCAGCTGTCAGATCGTTATCGTCAAAGCTCAAAGTGTTGCAGGCAGTGATATTTGCTACAACGGAGTCAAACTGCCCCACTGTAATATCTTTAGTGACGTGGGTCTGTGTCAGGATTTTGAGCAATGCCTGGCGGTGTGCTAGAGAGCTTAAAAGCAAAGCCATGATCGAGATCTTGGAGGGTGTTTGGTTTAGTTGGTCCACCACCCTATAATTACTTCGTCGAATGATTCTCAAGAATTCTTCTTCATCGTTCTTAAGACTTTCTTTTCCTCTAACTAAAGGTTCTTTGGCGGTGACTGCCTCTGGAACAGGCTTCTGAGGAACAGGAGTTTTCTGAACAGAAACTGCTGGTGGAGGAGCCTCATTATATGTTAGAGGTTGATAGACGCGACCACTCCGGGTCATTTTGCTTCCACTGGCAATGTTGGCCACGCTTGCTGGTTTCCTTTCTTTGAAAATCGCCTCGCACCATGAATAGTCTTGTTTTGGTGTCACGGCTCTTGGGTGAGGCTTAGGTCCTCCCCTCGGCTCAAACCTAGTCTGTCCCCTCCCGAATTTCGGGGGTGCACCATCGCGAAATACTGGTCGGACGTTCTTGTAGTTTTTGTTACTGTTATCATCTCTGAATACGGCTCTTTTGTTGGGCTCTCCTGGTATGTTAAACACAGGTTCGATGACCGTCACATCTTCTTCCTTTTTTTGGTGAGTGATTTCTATCATTCCCTGTTCAATCATGGCCCGAATGTCTTTCTTCACAGTGTCACAACCCTCGGGATTCAACATACATTCTTTGCAATCTTCGTGAGATGTCTTGAGCGACCATGCCTGAGCGAGGCGTTTGTGTAGGTCTGCTAATGGCACTTTTATCTCACCAACAGTAGTAACTTTCTTGTCTTTTGATCCCTCCCCTTCTTCAGTAATGGCGTTGACTCCACCATGATTTGGCAGAGGGTTGCTCTTAACGTTGGGATGATTATCTTCAAAGGATAGAATCCTTTTTTCAATTAGTTCACGAACTAGATGCTGAAGGGCGAAACAACCTTCGAGATCGTGGCCTGGAGCGTTCTCATGAAATAGGCAGCGAGCATTTGTGTTGTAATAGAACGGGAGTGGATTAGGTGGAGCACCTAATTTTCTTGTTTTAACCATCCCTCTTTCTATTAGCATGGGAAACAGGTCAGTGTAACTCATTGGAATAGGCTGTATCTTTGGCCTATTTGCTTGATAATTTGCTCTCGGGGCCCTGTTCTGAGGTTGTTGACCCTGCGGCTGCTGGTATTGTTGCTGATTATTGGCGTGATAATGTTGCTGATTGCCAGGCTGATACTGGTGCTGATTGCTGGATGCCCTAGGTTGGGGACCATGCCGTGAAGAAGGTTGAAAAACCGGGGTCACTGCCGCCACATATGATGGTTGGTACTGTTGGTGGTGGCTTTGTGAGCTTTGTGCTTTCTTTCCATATGTGATTGCACTCACCCCTCCCTCTTTCTTTTTGTGGAAAGTGCTGACTGGCTTCTTTGTTGTGCTGACGCTTGAGGTAATATTTGGAGTGGTCACTTTTCCACTCTTTAAACCTGCTTCCACCTTGACTCCCACTGCCATAATATCAGAGAAATTCGTTGTAACACTGCTGATCAAACGTTCATAGAATTCTGGTGGAACTATATCCACAAACCAGTCTGCCAACTCCTTCTCAGTAAGAGGAGGCTCTACTTGTGCTGCAGTTCCGCGCCATCTTTGCGCATACTCCTTAAAGGTTTCGGTGTTTTTCTGCGTCATGCTGAGAAGCTGACGGCGGTCGGGAGCTAGGTCCATGTTGTACTTGTATGTTGAATAAAAGCATCTGAAAGGTCTTGAAAACTATGGATTTTTGCTTGATCTAAACCGAGATACCACTTAGCCGAGGCCCCTTTAAGACTATCTTGGAAACAGTGTACTAACAGTTTGTCATTTTCAATATGCAGAGCCATCCGCCTACAATACATGATTAGGTGCACTTTAGGACAAGTGGTCCCCTCATATTTATCGAAGATTGGCATTTTAAATTTTTGAGGAAACACCAACCCAGATACCAGACATAGATCCTTGGCATCGGATCCAAAAACATGATTTCCTTCAATGGCCCTTATCCTTTTGGCCATGATGTCCATCTCCACTCTTAATTTTTCGTGTTTTTCGTCTTCAGCTTCAGATCCATCGGGTATATCAAAGATTGGCTGTTGATTGGCGAAAAATGGTCGTATTGTGGTAGGCCCACCTGCTACAGTGAAGATAGGATTTCTGATTGTTGAGTCGAACAGGGGATTGAGACTCGAAGATTGCATATTGTTGAATGGCGGCACAAAATCTCGGGACATGCCGTAGGGAAACTCTGCTGAAGTAACAGAAGCTACTGTGACATTGGCCACTGTGGTGGCAACTTCGGAGATTACTGTAGGTTGTGTGTCCATTTTTGCTTTGATTATGTTGAGGACTTCCATGATCTGGCTGACGTCCCCTTTGATCCCTTCAATGTCATTATCCATTTGATCGAACCTCTGGTCGTTATCTGCCATCTTCTTTTGAGCTTGGGACCATGTGTTGTATCTGTGAGTACTCAGCGTGACTCCTTCTCTCCTTCTCTACAAGAACAAAGGATGAGCTGCGGAACCCAAATGCAGGACTGATGCAGGATGACATACAAATGCAAATGCGGATGCATAAACCATTCAAGGAAACTCAATTTTTTCGTTTACAAACAAAAAGTTAGACCAACATGTAACGACATGCTTAAAAAGTGTTTTTCATTCGATAGCTGGGAATCTATTACAATAGAGTGGCCCTTGCTAAAAAGCAAGACCTTTCTTACAAAGAAAATGAAAGTAAATGCAACAAGCAGGATTTCAATCCTTTTTTAGGGAAAGCAGGGAAATGGTGAAACAAAAATCAATCTAACAAGATGATCCTTCTCCTTCTTGGACTCTGACATGAACTTGGTCCTGGCGGATAATCTCCCACAGGTCTTCGTTCGCTCTTTGCGCCTTGATCAAAGCATATCTTAGCTCTTCCCTAGTTGCGGGGACCTTAGGCTCCATGGTTATCTCATAGTCATGAGTATAGAACATGTTTAAGGAAATTTCTTTTGACCATAGCAGGTACCCCCTGGTGGTTAAACAGCTTGCATTCTCCATTGGAGTTAGGCCCAAGAGGTGTGGATCTCTTTGAGCGTATTGAGCATTATCTTCTAGTTCTTGGTTGCGACCTGTCTCACAGAAGCAAGGCCTCAATAGTTCCGGTTCGGGCTCTGGTCCGGTAGGATATCCATGTTGACGCCGAGCGAGAATAGGATTATAGGTGATCACCCCTTCTATCCCAATGAGAGGCACATTGGGGAAATCTCCGTAGCTAGGAATCATGACTTGGTCACTGATGCTGGTGTCATACCATGTGATTTCATGGTGTCTGAGAGTGACGAGTTTAGAAACCTATGCGCTTTTGGTAGGAAGCCTCCAAAGGATATGAGTTCTTGGCAGATGAGAAGTAAACCATTGGTCGAGTAGTGCAAGACAGCATGAGAATTGCCCACAATCATACAAGATGAAACGGTGGATGACTACATAAGTGTTAGCCAGTATCGTGTTGACCAGATTTTTGATGATGAAGAGGAGGATCGCCTCTTCACTGATGAAGTCGTAGCTGCTTGGAAAAAGATACAGTCAATATATCAGTAATTCCAGAATCGCCTAAAAAATGCCTAGGTTTCTACTTTCATAATGATACTCAGCCATCTCCATTAGAGGTCTGGCATCCATTCCGTACCACCCTTCTTTCGCTCTCATTGGTGGTAAGTCTTCCAGCTTGATATGTAGGGCTTTAGCCAAGTCCCTCTTCTTTGGTTTTCCATAAGGGAGCATAAAAGTCCATGGAATCTTTAAGTAAGCAGTATACTCCTCGAGGGTCGGGAATAACTGAAAGTCTGGAAACACAAAGCAGTGGTAGGTTGTATCATAGAATTCAACCAAGGCTTGCAACATGGGCTCGTTGATCGGAACACTTATCAATGGCAATAGGTCCCCATATTTGACTATGAAAGCAGCAGGATTTCGGACAAGTCTCGTTAACATCCTTAGACGGCCCAACCTCAGATCTGGAACCCGAAGCATGTCTCTTCTTACCATGTTGTTGTCTGCAAAAAGAAAAAATGAATTTCCTTGAATGGTTAGAAGAAGTGCAAATGCAAATGTATATGGTGTCATGGAACTCAGATATTTTCAAACATCAAAAGTCGCCATTTCATTGATTAACAGAATAGATTACAAAACATTGTTTCCCCTTACAAGAGTTTTAAACAACAGCAAAATGAATCCTATCAAGGTTCCCCTAGCAGCCTTAAATTGAGCTTCTCAATCTTTCTTTCCATCTGAGTCTTCTCAAAGATGAGTCTGTCCATAATTATCTTCCATGGATTAGACTGAGGCTCATAAGGTTCTTCTAGTGCTTTCCTCTTCTTACAAGATAGGATTTCTTCATCTTTCAACTGGAGTTGTCTCTGGAGCTCCGCATTTTCTTCGACGACTATTTGATACTTGTGCTTCTAAGCTTCTTTAGTTTGTTGTGCTTTGACCAAAGCAATCTTCAACTTTTCTTCTTCAGACATGAAGACCAACGAGCGTTCCTCCTTTAAAGCCATAGGCTCTTGCTTAGGATACGACATCCTTAGTCTGATGGCTCTTTTTCGAACCCATTGGAGGTAAGGTTCCAAAGAGACACAGTTGAGTCTTCCAAGGTCCTTCTTCCCCTTCTTGTGTAGATGCTTCCAAGCCTCTAGAATCTTCCCTTTTAGTCCTTGACTATCTTCCCCCTCTTTGAAGAAGATACTTTCCACTTGAACACTATTGGGTTTATCTTTTAACGGGTATCCCAATTGTCGGCGGGCGAGTATTGAATTGCAGCTGATTCCTCCATTAATGCTGAGAAGAGGTACATTGCCGAAATCCCCGCAATTGTCAATAATCATTGTCCCATCATAGTCACGACTATACCAATTAATATCAGAGTGGGTAAGAGCCATGATTTTTTGCGACCACCATCCTTTCTTTGGATCCCAAAAAGCGTTGGCTTTGGGAAAGTGTGAAGTGAACCATTTGTACAATAAAGGAGCGCAACAAGTGATCATTCCTCCATTGTGGAAGTTCCTCAGATGAATAGAATGGTATGCGTCTGCTAACAAGGTAGGCACATGATTCTTCTTCAAGAAAATTTTGATGGCATTGAGGTCCACAAAATTCTCAAAGCTCGGAAACAAGAAGATACCATAGATGAGTAAGGCAAAGATAGCTTCGAACGCATCCATGCTTAAATGATCTGCATAATACTGAGCTTTCTCAACCAAGAATTCTGCTTTTAACCCAAAGACTCCTCCTTTTGTAATCAAATTCTTTTTTATATCAACCACTCCCAAACGTGTAGCTTTGGCAATATCTTTCTCTTCAGGGTCTTTCTTCACAATTGGAAAAGGAGAATCTTCAAGAATGGGTAGTCCAATCAACTGAGAATACTCTTCTAGTGTGGGCACTAGCTGATAATCAGGGAATGTGAAACAGTGGTAGAGCGGATCATAAAATTAGAGAAGAGTAGAAAGAAGTCCATTATCCATCTTTATCTTTAAGAGTAGCAACAACTTCCCATATCGGCTTTGAAATCCCTCTGGATCTGTCACTAAGGTGCTCAACCTTTTCAAGTCATCTAGGTTAAAACCCTTGTAAGTGTACTTCAAAGTTTTCTTTCTTTCACTGTTCATGTCGACCTCTGATGTTTACAAACAACAAAGTCTGAGTTCCATGAAACCATATGATGATATGATGATATGGTGATATGAATGCAACATGCACAAACACAAGCAAATGCATATGCACACAACACAAGCTTAGGGTTAAGGACAAGCATGAGTCCAAGGGTCTACCCATCCCCAAAGATTTGTACTATGGATTGATTATACCTGCCGAACGGGTTCTACCAAGTTCCCAGAGTCATCAACCCATCTTTCGGATATTATCAACTTCCCAAATTACTTGGTAATCGATAATATTCTCAAGAGGGTCTCGTCTGAGTGTATTATCGCGTATCAACTATTTCGGAAATACTTCCATATAGTCATCGCACTATGTCCTAATAAGGCCAAAGTGGGGTAAAGTTTATTCTAAAAGTCCACAGTGTCATGGGCTCCTTCGTTGAAAGTAGCATTGTTTTCACGAATACTCGATTAACAATACTAAACTTTCAAGAGGGCCTACACTGAGCGGTGGTTTCTCAAGTCAACTTGGTCGGGAATCAACTCCCTATAAGCCTTCTTGAATATACCACCATCCTATCATAATTTCGCTCAAGTCCGGGTATAGGACCGTCTCACCACTCAAAGCACCCAATACCCAACAGTTAAACAAATATGTTTACAAATATACATGTTAAGCAAATATTTACAAATATAGGATTCAATTAAACAAAATAGGCTAAACCCTCAAGTTCTAAGCAAATATCCCCAGTGAAGTCGCCATTTCTGTCGCGGTGAGAATCGTGATACCAAGCTATTGAATTAACTTGAATATTTAATTCTTAAATTCACAACCGGTCTTTAATTTATCCAAAGGAAACGTCTAAAGAAAGAAAAATCCTTTTCGCGATGTAACAACAACGCTAGGAGATTCGGGGATCGGGGGTTGGTTATGCATAGGGTAGGTATTTCACATCCTAAACATCTGTAGTACTCTACAGGAACCTTTTGTTTGCTTTCATGCTAAGTTGGTAAATGTTTGCTGAGGATTGGGATTGGGTAAAGAGTGAAGGACGATAGGTAAAGACCTAAAGATAATTTCTAAGCTTGCTCGCAAAGACATCGCGTCCTCTTCCTACGTATCCTAACTAGGCTAGAATCAGAGCAATCGTAGTTCACCTCACTAGGGTTGAAGAACACTTGATTATGATCAAGGTTCAAAGGGGAACAAACATATCCATGCTTGTGTAGAGTTTTACAAAACTCTCTAGATCTATGTTATAACACTCAAGAGGGGAGTAAGTAATCATTGCTATGATTCTTATATAGACTTTACAAACTCTATCCTAGGGTTCTAGTTGAAGGACACTCCTAGTAAATGTGGGTCTTTTAGACTTAAGGCAAAGTCTAAGGCTTATACCAATGTTTAAGATGACTTCACAAAGGCAAGGAACGGTAAATGAGCTTTCCATGACACAAGGGTCGATGGAGAGACTTTTCCTTTGGAAGGAGAGAGGGGGAGACAACTTGGATGAGAACTAGAAAGTTCCATCACTTGGGAAGCAATACTTAACAAAGCAAGATTACAAATGAGCAATATGAGATAAGATCAAGACAAGTAAGCGTGCAAATTACAATGAGCATATACTTCAAATGATATCAAGGGTTACAACCAATAGTCAATCATCTTAACAAAGATTTGGGGGCATATCTTAACAAAGATTGAAGCATGATAAAAGTAACAACCATATGAACAAATCACAATTCGAAAGTAGGCATGTCATAAGTTCAAAGCATAGTAAATGTGACAACAATGTGCATAGATGACAATCAAACACAATTAAATCAGTTTAAACCTCATAATTTAGGAGGGAGGTAAGACAAGATTATGGTGACAACCAAAGGGGGATATCCTAGCATGCTAACTAACAAGGTGAATAAAGATCTCACAAGAAATTTAAACATGCTCAAAGGAAATCATCAACAAGTAGGATCACTAATCACAATAAATGAACAATTTTCCATATGGGCAAAAATGTATCACAATTTATGACAACAAGTAATATTTTCACATCATATAAAAATAGACATTATAACAAACACAATGCAAAAAGAATGGGCAAAAAAGGATGAAAAATGAGAGAGTTGTGATTTTTTGAAGTTTCATGAATTTTTAATGCACAAAACAAAAATAACAAGTGAAAAATAGAAGAAAATGCAAGGGGTGGGAGTTGAACCCACGCCCCCAAGCATGCACATGTGCGTGCAGAAAAGAGGAAAAAAGAATAAAAGGGTTGATCCTCCTCAGGGATCGATCCCAGGTTCAGGCAATGATAGGCGTGTTTATGGGCAAGGCTTCTACCACTGGGGTGGCTATACATCCGTTGATATAGCCACCCCCATAAATATATATGGCTTGGTGTGTTAATTTTCTGGGCACAAAAGGAAGCAAAAACAAGGCAAGTTCACAAATACGTTTTGGTATCCAACTCACTCATTTCTCAACCAAATCAAGCAAACCTTAGATCAATTTTGGGTGTTTTTAAACAGGGAAGAGGATGGTCCAGGTAGAATTTTGAAAACAAGCCTTGAAATAAAAACACGATAGGAGTTGCTTATTTGGATGAAAGATGCAT
Organism: Lathyrus sativus; assembly: GCA_963859935.3. Classification (NCBI taxonomy): domain Eukaryota; kingdom Viridiplantae; phylum Streptophyta; class Magnoliopsida; order Fabales; family Fabaceae; genus Lathyrus; species Lathyrus sativus. Next base: position 188,546,694 of record OZ012737.1, read on the forward strand.
TTATGAAGCAAATGAACAAACCAATCATGCTATGGTCTGAGAAAGGGCTCAAACACAATCCAAATATCCTACATATCATGCTCATGCACTCAAACAGGCTGCTTAAGAGGTGCAAGTCCAACTGTCACGTGAGAATGAGGTGAAAATCAAGTTATGGCAAGTGAGATAGTGAGATATGAAAACAGACCAATTTTGAATGAAGAAACCATACACACATGCTCAAAACAAGATATAGAATGTGTCCACACCAAAAAGAAGTTTACAAACAACATGGATTTAAAAAAACTATGACTGTGGCAATGTTAGGGAGTGAAATGCATTTTGATGATGATGAAGTGGACAAGGGGGCAGTGTGGTTTAAACAGTATGAGCAATATATGAACATGATATTGGGAGTGTTCTAGCAAGAAAACATGCCAATACAATCTTGATTCGAAAAGTAACACATGAGTTGCTATGACAAGTATACATGAGATACCAAACCAAAGTCAGGCATGCTATTCAGGTTACAACCAAACTCTATCAAGGCCAACTGTCATCTTAGAATAAGAATGGTGGTGCATTGCTAAACCATAAACACAATCAAAAGCAAGACTACCAGATTGTAAGACAATTAATGATTTTGAAAAACAACAAATGATGCAGTCAGGATGTACATCAGGACAGAAGTTCACCAAGTTTTGCTTGAAGCACAAAAAATATTCTTTGAAATAAATGGCAAATTGCAAACATAGTTCAACAAGAACCATAACAATGATATGCTGAGATTATAGACAGGGTAGGTAGACAAGTGCAGCAAAGTTCAAGACAGTAAAAATGATGTAACAACAACATATTCTTGGCACAAATATAAAGCCTAGCATAAAAGTGCCTATGCCAATCCAAACATCAGGCTCATTGCAAGTTTACAGCCCTAAGCAGTAGGCAACACAAAAACATAAATGTCTTTCTTTTCAAAACAGTTTGACAGTACATGGATACAAACAAAATTCAAATGCAAGAAATGGAGTTCTCATGGACAAACAAACTCATACATACATCACAAATATAAAGCAAAAGAGCTACCATTCTGAGATTGGCCAATATGCAAGTAATCATGATTTGGTATGTGTGCTTGACTGTTTTGGTTCAAAATGAAGTTAAGTGGTGAAATGCAAATATAAGCAAGCTCAGACCAAACCAAACATGTGTGCACCTTATAATCAAGCATGTGAATAAGTTTCAGCCCATTTATCATGTATACAAACAGAAAAAACAAATTTGAGCAGGCTGTGGCAGTTTTAGTGTGTGAGTGTGGTTTTAAGTGTGAAATGTAAAAATGAGCCATGACAGCACAAATGATCAATGCACACACACCACAATTATCAATATGAAAGTGTTTTGAGCTCATGGAAGAGCTTGTGTCAAGTAGTGTGAAATTTGGTGTGTTGTGGCACATTTGGTATAAAAACTATCTAGGCATAGACATTCACCTCAACAGGGCAGTTTCAAAGCCAAGATGTATTTCATGAAAAAGAGATCACAAACACATGATGATGATGCTAACAGATGAGGTTTAATTCAGAAAATGAATGAAACTTTTATCAAAACAGAACTTAGCATTTGGAAACTTATGTTATGCAAGAATAACAATTTGAACATACAATAAGCAAAACCATGACAGTTGGAGAACATGAGATTGTGCACAAGTTTTAAATGAATATGATGAAGATTTAATGCATATAAATCATATAAACAATGCTTGAAACAGAAAATGATGTATTGACCTCATGGTATTTGAAAAATGCAACAGTTTGAGGCATGACATAGCAAATTGAGTCTTAGGCAGATTTTAAGCATAACAACAACATACACACTCTTGAAATGGGTAAGCAAATGAGTTCACAACTTCAAGTTAAGCAAAACTCATTAAATCAAAGAATGACATATTGAAACAAATTTGGCAGCAAAACCAAGCATCATAATGAACAAAAGGCCACATTGATTCATACATGATCAAGGGCAAATGGGGGATCTATGAGAAACTTACAAGTCTTCTACTTATCCTAATAGTTAGCCAAGTTCAACAGTTCTAGGGCAAGCATACCAATTTTCCAAGTTGGATCCTAAATCTACCAAATGAACAAAATCTCAATAACAAATCTAGACATGACAATAAGGCACAAACTTACAATCTAACATCCATACATCATTTACAAATGACAATGTATTTGACAAAACAACCATCATGATCACAAACATAGGATTCTTGACACAGAAACATAATAGGGCAGCCATGGTACATTTACACACAAACCACCATAAAATGACAATACATGACAATGTATGACTTAGAGATAGTTAGAACATCACATACCTCTTGTTGACCAGCCTTGAACAAGCTAAAAAGCTTAGAAACCCAGAGGTGCTCCTTCTTCTGCAATGATATGAGACTTGCTTCCTCTTGAAGCAACAAAACCAAACTTTAGGACAGGTGGAGTTAATGGATTTCCAGCTGGTTTTTAATGCCTTATACAGTCATAATATGATGTATGGGAGGTGTGTGGATTGTTAGATCAACAAGAAAAAGTCTAGACCAAGATTTGGCAAGTTTTGAGGGTTGTGGTCAAACTTTCTTAGTGTGAAAGTTGACTTTTAGCAATTTGATAGTTTTTGAAGGTTTAAAGGTATGGAAACCTTCTATATGATATTAAAAGATTGTATGGATGCTTTTTAGAGGTTTGGAAGGGATGGAACTGGTCTTGAGTAGAGTTTTTCTCAAGACAGTTTTTTGGTGGAAATGGAAATTTTGAAAATTTTAGGATTCTTGATGAATGAGAGGAGAGTGAGAGATGTGGTTTTCTAAGATTGCTCTGGTGTGTTTGAGCTCATAGAGGAGGCCTCTATTTATAGCCAAGCAAGAGTGAGGGCAGCCTTGGTCATTTACCACTTTTGGAGGGAGATTTGTGAAGAAAATCTTGCCAAATCTAGTGGCAGCCATCTTCACATCAACTCCATGGCTCAATGCAGAAGAAAACCAGTTGATATGAGGGAGTGAGGTGACCTGAGATGATGCTATAGGAGTAGGAGACTGCAGCTACCACATGTCTTGAAAAGTTTCTCTTTCTTCCTATTATTTGAATAAAATAATGTCAACTTGCTCCAACTTGCTATGTTCATTAAACCATCCTTCCTTCTGGTTTTCTCTCCATCTATACCTCACATTATCAGTTTGAATCATGATCCAAGGGTGGAGAATGACTCAAGTTGTGAAAATTCAGTTTTGAAAATTTTTGACAAAGTGGTTCCAAGTGTGACAGACCCAACTTCTATGGTGCATAACTTCCTGCTCAAACATGCTATTGAGGAGTTCTACCATAATTTGGAAAGCCCTTAAGTAGCTCTACAACTTTCATGTTTTGGAAATTTTCAAATTCTTGATGGAACTAGGTTGAATAACCCTTCAAAGTTTCTGAAAAAACCACTTACAAGTGTTAAATAACTTCGAAATTTTCTAAGTTATTTCCCCTTCAAAAATGAATTTTGCTATAACTCCAATTGTATGCATTTTTTGATCATGGACCACTTTGAGGCTTTTGTAGGATTTGTTAAGAGCTTTCTAATGAGATTTAAACCACTTCAATTGGATGCGTGGTTGAGGAGTTATGGTCTTGCCCCTTTCGAAACCCTAATTCCCGATTTTTGCAATTACTTCTCAACCCTTGATCCAATGGTCATGAAATTTTATGGGGAGGTGTAATATGACATAAGGAACATTTTTGATTCACATCTTGAAGTCAAATTCCTTATTGTTGAAAAGTTGACTTTTTGGTCAACCGTTCGACCGATCGGTACCTACCGAGTCGACGGTTCATGCTCCGGACATTCTGAGGACTTGAAACTCTTTGGATGGACTTTACTAAGCCATAGGAGATTAATGGACCTTGATCCCATCATTGAAATACTCTTTGAATTGAAAGTCAAACTACAGTTGACTTTTTCTAATCGAAAACCTTAATCGGGTATCTCAAATTGCACTGTCCTCAATCCCCGGGTAACCACCTCAAATTGCACTCATTCTTGGTCCAATGTATCATCCTTGATCTTGTTTTAAGTTGGGTCAATCTAAAACATTGATTGATTAAACCTTCAAAGTTTCGATTTTGACGGTACGAAACCCTAATTCATCTGCATCTTATCAAAGATAAACTGAAAGTGGGTTAAGGTTAGCTAATCAAGCAAATGTGATCCTACAATGATGATGAGGATCTAAGGGGTCAAAATTTGGGGTGAAACACCATTACCTGACGAAGGTCCCGAGAAAAGCTCCCAGTGGCAAATGATTTTTGACGGTGTTGTTAACTCCTACGATAGTGGAATTGGGGCAATCATCGCGACTCCCCACGGTTCTCATATACCATTCACTACCAGGTTGACGTTTCCCTGCACCAACAACGAAGCCGAGTATAAAGCATGTATCACGGGTATTGAAGAAGCGATTGATTTGAGAATCAAAAACCTTGATGTTTATGGTGATTCATCTTTAGTTGTTAATCAAATTAAAGGAGAGTGGGAGACTCGGCAGCCCAATCTGATTCCTTATATGAACTACGCAAGGAGGCTGTTTCCTGTCTTTGACTGGGTGGAGTTTCATCACGTGCCAAGAGCGGAGAATCAGATGGCAGACGCTCTGGTAACGTTATCCTCAATGTACAAGGTGAACTACTGGAATGACGCTCCAAGAATAGTCATCTCGCGCCTTGATAGGCCGACATTTGTATTTGCAATAGAGGAAGCTTCTGATGGCAAGCCATGGTATTACGATATCCAGAATTTTCTCAAGAACCAAGATTATCCGCCTGGGGCATCGGCCGGGGATAAGAAGACCTTGAGGAGGTTGTTTGGAAATTTCTATCTAAACCAAGATGGTGTACTCTACCGGAGGAATCATCTGCCGTTACGGAGTGCCTGAAAGAATCATTACGGATAATGGTTCAAACTTGAATAACAAGATGATGAAGGAACTGTCCCAGAGTTTCAAGATTGAGCATCACAACTCTTCTCCCTATCGTCCGAAGGTGAACGACGTTGTTGAGGCGACCAACAAGAATATAAAGAAGATAGTGCAGAAGATGGTTGTAACCTATAAGGATTGGCATGAGATGTTTCCCTTTGCTTTGCATGGATATCGTACTACGGTGCATACTTCAACTGGGGTAACTCCTTTCTCGCTGGTGTATGGTATAGAAGATGTCCTACCATCGGAAGTCGAGATTCCTTCTTTGAGAGTTCTGGTTGACGTCAAGCTTGATGAGGCAGAATAGGTGAGGAATAGATTCAATCAGCTCAGCCGAATGGACGAGAAGAGGTTAGAATCCATTGCATATGGTCGATTGTATCAGAGCAGGATGAAGAAAGCTTTTGATAAGAAGGTGCGTCCTCGGAGCTTTCAGGAAGGCGAGTTAGTGTTGAAGAAGATTCTCCCTCCACAGACAGATTACAGGGGCAAATGGACTCCCAACTATGAAGGTCCATATGTCGTGCGAAAGGTTTTCTCTGGAGGAGCCTTGCTGTTATCAACCATGGATGGTGAAGATTTCACATCCCCTATGAACGCAGATGCAGTTAAAAAATACTTTGCTTAAAGAGACCTGCTGGAAAGAAAAAGAATATCCAAGCAAAAATGGGGCATCCCAGCGAACCACAAAAAGAATGGGTTCGGGAAAAATTTAGGGATAAAAAGAAAAGATGTAAACCCGCAAAGTTGAAAACTTGAAAAGGCGACTTTGACAAAAATGGGTATCCCGGTGAATCGAAAAGCCGAAAGGGCGATTCAGGAAAAAGTTAGGGATTTTGAAAAGCAAACAACTGCGGTCGGCGTATTGATATTCAGAGTATAGTGGATTGAGGGAGGACCTGAGGACCGTTCATCCGAATCAATCTCTTCAAAAGATGAAGCATCAGAGAAGCATTGGAGTCGGGCGAGTCATAGATGGATCGATACATGGTATTTGTCTGTGCCACATTGCCGACATTTTGTATATTTTTGTGCATTTCTATAAATTTTTGCCCAACTTCCTCTTTTCAGGGGTTGCATCTGTTATAAAATCTGCCTATTTATAGGCCATCTGTCAATAAAGCATATATTATTCAGTAAATTGTTGTTCTTTCTTTGACTTTATTGTTTTGTTTGCGAAAATACACCCGACGTTTTGATAAAACTTTGCATATATAAACTTGCAGGCTTTGCCAATAATCATTAAAACTTTGATTTATTTGAACAATGTCACGGATGATGACCGAGATAGTTTCCATTGTGCAGGATATCTTGTTACTTGTTCATGTGCAGGGTCTTTATCCTTGAGACAAATTTTCAGAGGTGTATTCCCGGTAGGATCACCATCCCCACAGAAAGAAGGCGTGTAGTTGAGACTCGTTCATCTCCGGCAAGCGGAATTTGTACATATAGTCTCAGCGGTCCAAATGCACCTTGTCCTTAGCAGGAGTCTGTTTCCATAAGAAAGGATATGCAACTAAAGTGTGCGGTTGAGTGTATACACTTATTCCCAACAGTTTGTCTGTGTGCACTTATTCCTTAGCAGTTCAAGTTTGATTTATTCGCAGAATGAAGTCATCCCTAGAGGGTCGAGATTAATATCCCCCATGCAAGTCAAGTGTGTGCCCATATCCCCAGCAGATTATAGGTATGCACTTACTCCATAGAGAGTCAAGACTGAATTTCTTTCCACTTAGCAGATGTGGAACTTTTTCCCAAGCAGCGGAGCAAAGTCAGAATTTTGTTTCCCCACAGAGTCCAAATATGGTTGACTTCGTATCTCCTTAGAGTGTGATTGCTGAATCAATCCCCAAGCAGAGGTTGATGTTGTTTCCCTTATTGCTTATTCCCCAGCGAAGTCGGCATAGTATACCCTTCCTCAACAGAGTAGGTTCTTCCCCGTAGGTTGGAATCGTTGCTGAGAAAGTTTATTGGTGCACCCCTATCAGTTGGGATGTATTTTGATGTTGATTTCCCATTGAGTAATCCTCGACAGGGTGGATTTGGATCTCCAGTAGAGTGGATTTTCCCCCAGATGTTTGCTTTATACCCTAGAAGGCTTCAGTGTTCTAGGAGGCCATTCAGGGCTACTTTCCCCGTTAGAGCGCAGGATAATCTCAATGGCTGTTTGTGGTTCCCCTGCAGGGTCGTTGATTTCCCCAGTAGGTTGGTTTTGATTCCAACGGTTGGTTGTCGTTCCCCAGCCGGATCATTTGTTCCTCAAAAGAGTGGTATTTTGGAAGGCCATCCAGGGCGTTTCCCTCAGCAAGAGTTGATTTGATTCTCAGCCGAGTGGATTGTGTTCTCGTCACAACAGTGTTACCTAGGAAAGTTCATTTTCAGGAGATCATCCAAGGTTTGTTTTTCCCAGCTTAAGTCCAATCGTACTTGGCATGTTTCATCTCTCCCCGGCGGAGTTGGCCTTGTCTGTTTAGCATTTATTTTGCTGATTTGGTTTCGTTGCATTTTGCATTTGTGCATAGCATCCTCGAAAGCGCGTAGTATTTCCATTTCGTATGGGGCATTAATCCATATTCAAACATATGCATTTGAAACATAAGCCAGGTTTGTTACCTCTTTGTTTTTAGGTATATCTTCAGCAAACGGTTGATTTTACTTTGCTCGCGCGGTATTCAGGCCCCGACAAATGGTGTTATATCCCTTTAGCGTGCGGTATCCAGACCTGACATATTATCAGTTAATTCATGAGCCTGTGTGGTATCTAGACCATGACAAAGTCTTTTGATAGATGTGTTCATCTTATCAAGTGCTTCTTGACAGAGTTGCTTGTTTAAGTTTCTCTTTCCCCAGCGGAGCTTTCTTGTGAATTGTTGTTAGATTCACTTATCAACTTCGTGTTGAGTTGGCCTTCGGGTTCGATGTTCGCTTTTATTTAGCAAATTCATGCTGGTTAGTAGATGTTATCAACTTCGTGTTGATCTGGCCTTCGGGTTCGATGCTCGCTTTTATTTAGCGAACGCCTGTTGGTTAGCAGATGTTCTCAACTTCGTGTTGAGCCGGCCTTCGGGTTCGATGTTCGCTTTTATTTAGCAAAAACCTGCTGGTTAGCAGATGTTATCAACTTTGTGTTGATCCGGCCTTCGGGTTTGATGCTCGCTTTTATTTTGTGAATGCCTGCTGGTTAGCAGATGTTATCAACTTCGTGTTGATCCGGCCTTCGGGTCCCATGCCTGTTTTTATTTAACAGATGCCTGCTGGTTAGTAGAGATTCTCAACTTCGTATTAAGTCGGTCTTCGGGTTCGGTGCCTGTTTTGTTCAAACAAATGCCTGATGGTGGTATCAGATGATCTTTCCGAATTAGTGTCGTTGCCTGCGCGTTAGCATATGTTTCTTCCAACTGCGTGTCGAGGCTTCTTGATTGGTAATCGTTTAGCTTGTTGTCATTGCAACTATAAAATTCAGTTATTTCCACATATGTTTGTTCCCAATAACAAGTTTGCAATTCTATTTCTGCGGTTGGCAAATTTTCGGGTTCTTTGGTATTCAACCGTCTTTTACCTTGATTGTTTGAAAGTCGTTCACTTTTCACTCATTCAGGTCCAAGTCGCTTGAATAGGGGCAGCTGTTGTACCCCAAAATTTGACCAACCTTTTTTCTTTACTTGGCTTATGTTTCTTTTCATTTTAGCATTTGCATTTGCATAGAATTATCCTTTACAGGGGACCAAGAGAGGTGTTCCATTCAAGAGAAGAGTCTCAAAGGTTGAAAGCTCAAGCAAGAGTGTTTATTCAAGTCATCAAGTGCATACAATCATCAGGAAATGGTCATGGCTCTTTCAGAGAGAACATGGATGTATGGTGCTTATCTCCTTTCTTGGAGGTCAACTGGGGATCATCAGGGGTTCATAAGATCATGGTTATGGATAAGAGGTGTTTGAGAAGCTCATTGAGTGCTCTGGAGGCCATTGTGGAGCTCATCTGAACATTTATTTCACTTGCAAGAGGTCACATTCAAAGGTTGTGCACCTAGGGTTTCATCTGGTCAACTCAAGGTCAACTGTGGACTTGGGGGAGTTTAAGACTTGGTTTTAAGTCATTGGAGCTATGGGGAGTTATGTTGAGACATCTAGGATTTCATTTCAAGTTCAAATAAATAAGAATCAAGAGTTCAAGAAGTTACTAAATTAGGGTTTCAAAGGGTTTCAGTGTAAAATCCCCTTCTTTAGTGCTCAACTTCAAGGACAATGTACTTCATGATGCAAGTTCAATATCACTTTCATGAAAGCATGAAACTTGTAGGGCATGTTATTAGCTTTATTTTGAGTACTAGAACTCATCCATTGGGTTTGTGGCGCTTAAGTTATGATGCTAACAAGTTAGAGGTCTCAGATGAACATATTTTTGGTCAACCAAAAGTCAACTTACTTCCAAGGCACTTTTGACCTAGAATCACGTTTCTCCTCAACTTGAAGTGAATATGAAAGTTTCCCTTAATGATCTTAGCTTTCCGAAAAGTCCTAGAAGTCCTTGATATCATTTGTGGAACTCAAGTTATGGACTTTACAAGGCAATGGTATTTTGGGAAACTTTGATTATAGGTCATTTGTTACATAGGTCATTTTCATACACTTGTGTACTTCAAATCAACTTTCAACCAACATGAAAGTTGCTCCTAAAGACCTCATTTACATATACAAACTTAAGGATGATGTGAATTATAATTTATTATGGACATGTGGTGAGATATTCAAGTGAAAATTGAACTTTGAAGTATGATTTGAATTCAATACATTATAGGTCATGGTTATGTCTTATTTTGGTGCAATTCACTTCAAGACACACTCATGAGAAAATTGCACAATTTGGTTTTGGTTCAAGTAAGCTCAAACACGTGAAATTCCATATTCCTTCACAAAGAAGTTTTCATTCAAAACTTGCTAATTAGTTCAAATTAAAGGCCCAAACCATTTCTCATGTCAAATTAAGTCCACATGCTGCAGATTGGAGTGGTTTTCATGTATGTATGCAAGCAATTCACGTTTTCAAATTCATCAAATTAAAGCCTCATGGGCCTTCCAATTCATCTGAGATCCATTGTATATAAGTTCAAAACGGGCCTTGAGAGCTCAGAAGTGCAAATTAGAGCAAGAGAGAGCATTTTCAGATTTCAAATTCTCAAGCAAAATTCAAAATCGTGTTTCACTTTTCTCTGGATCATTTGAAGCAAGCTTACACGTCTGAGAAGCACCAATAGGTTCAGTAAGTTTCCAATCAACTTTTCTCTCATTCTAGGCCATGATCTAGGTTCATACTGGTTGCATCTGAAGCCCTACCTCGTGTAGGCCATGTTTGATCCATTATTGTTCATGTTTGATGGAGTTTTCAGTTGTGCATTTCAAACTTGATGCTTTCGATTCTCTTAATTTATGAAGGTTTGGGATGATTGGATCTTGGATTCATGACCTATGTGAGTTCAGCTTTAATTTGGTATAATTTTAGTGAGGTTTGGTTGAGGTATGATGACCTGAGCTCTGGCCACATCGCCGGAGAAGACGACCGGAGCTAGGGCTCCGGCGTCTGGTTATTTAACCTCAGATCTGAGGTGACGAGGGTTTCAAACTTTGACCGTACGTGTGTTAGCTTCTCATTGGCTTGACCTTGCGTGTATGGCAGTTTAACTCCACCTGGATTAAATGAAACGTTGTGTTTCATTTAACCAGAGGTGTCTTGTGGATTGGGCCTTTTTTGCTGTTAGCACCTCCCATATTTTGAGCCCATAGCGCGTTGAACTGATTTGATTTGTTTCTGGAATTGCTTTCACACCTCCCTTGGTTTTCCATGCTATTTTTTTTATTTTCTGTTTATCTTTTTAATTATTAAAAATGCTTCCAAATATCATAAAATTCAACAAAAAATATTTTCAAACACTTTAAAGTCTTAATTAATTTTTCATATTTTTTAATTTTGATTTTATTTTATTTTTCAATTTAATTTGAATTTTGTGATTGGAAGTGTTTTTAATATGGTTCTTCTTTGATCATGCTTGCTTTGTGAACCATTTGCAATCACCAATGAATGAGGTTTCTTATCCACTTTGATGATGGATTTAGGTACCTTTGAGGCTGATTTTTGTCAAGGTTTGACCAATTTTTGTTTGACTTTGTGTTGCTTTTGTTTGACCCTCGATAATAATTCCATAAGGTGGAGTACCCTAGTTGATCAAATCATTTGGTGATGCCTTGAACGGAATTTGGTTTAGATGTTTTGGCCTCTGGTTTCCAACATGCTTGAGAGCTTTTGGTATTTTATTTGAGATTTATTGAACACTTCTCCTATTTTTGGTGAACCTTGCAAGTCAAGTCACCCTAGTTGAGGTTCATACAAACTAGTTGACCTAGTTCCTTTGGGAGATGACCTTTGTGGATCCCATTTGCATCCTACGCTTCTTGATTCACATTCTTGACATGTTTAGGATGCTGGTTTCAATTTTATAGGTCACACACTTGTTTGGTTTGTGTTACAAGTCACTTTAAAGTTGGGGTTTCCATTCATGTTTGAATGTTGAAAGTGGTTTGAACTTTGTTTCTTTCCCTTTCTTTAGCTTGTGATTGTCTTAGCTTTGTTTCTTCTTTCATTTGTGACATTTCTTCTCTTGTTCTCACTTCTGTCCCTTGGACTTTGGAACTCAGTCAAAGTGATTCAGTTTGATTGATCATCCTTCGAGTTTACTTTGAATGGTGGGCCATTTTGAGAACTTGTTTGTGTTTTCTTTTTTGCAATGATCAATGTGATGCTTTTGGTTGAGATGCTTCTCATTTTGCTTGATGCCCAAGCCTATTCTCCCATCCTCATATTGATCATGGCTTATTCTTTTGCTTATTTGCATCCTTTTGAGTTTAGTGATTGATGCATGAATGGTTGTAGGAGTTGTAACTTCTCCCATTGCATCTCATTTTCTCTTTGACTTGTTTAATTCATTTTTGTTCTTCTCTTTTGTTTGCTTTGCATCTCTTGCATCTTGCATATCATGTTTGCATATTCTCTTGACTTGTTTAAGTCATCTTCATCTCTTTCTTTCATCTCTCTTGTGATTGATTTTATCTTGTGTTTACTTGGTTTTCTTTGCCATGATCCCTTAGGATTCCTAGTCCCATTTGCTTAAGGTGGGAGTAGGAGAGACATCAAGTGTTCAATCCAAGCATGATAACATTAGGATAGTTTTTCCCCTTTTAATCTCAATTATAGGAGCACCTTGCATGATAACATTAGGGTTTAGTTAGTTTCCCCTTAGTTGTGTCTTCTCTCTTCTCATCTCAAAACTTCTTCAAAACATGTAATAAAGGATAATGAATGTTGTACGCTACGAGCCTTAAGCATTTAGGGAATGATGATTGGGGGGCCTCCTCTCAATTGTCTAGAGTGTTTAAGGTATGCCCTTTGGGCGATATGCGGCGCATTCGCTCTCAAGTCATAGTCTTTAGTGCAATATGAATTACAAACACAATTCAATTCACTTCTTCTTATAAAAGACTCTAAAACAAATATCAAACCTTTTTTATCCTTCGGGATTGTTTGGAAAATCATTTTCATAAAAAGAGTGTTGTTAACTCTTGGTTCTACCACAAACAGGTAACGCCTAAGTCTCCAATGGTCGAGCAGCAATACACCTAACTATTAGAACTAAGGTTTAACCCTACTCGGGTAAAACACTTGAACCAATCCATGGTTGTGTCAGCCCGAACTACGTTTGCTCTGATTTCTCGTACCAGACGAGGATACGTAGGCACAAGACAATGATGTATTGGCAAACAACCTTCCCCAATCTGACTTTCCCATTGCACGAGGGAGTACGTAGGCATAGAGCGGCGATGCTCTATCGAGTCTCTTTTCTTTTCTTTTGTCCCTATGGCCAGCCCTATAGTTTAACACCCTTTAGATAGATAACAAGTGTGGATCCCGTTGAGTACAACGGACGTGAGGGGTGTCCATACCTTCCCCTTGCGTAACCGACTCCCGAACCCAAGATTTGGTTGCGATGACCTGTCTTTTCCCTTTTTCGTAGGTTTTCTCTGATCGTTTCCTTTCCCTCATTTTGGGATAAATAACGAACAGTGGCGACTCTTCTGTCTTTCGCCAGCTTCTTTTTCACAGTAGTGACAACTACCGACTGACAATCACAAGGCATTTCCCAATAGAACAAAGGATATGGTAGCCTAATCAACAGGCAAAACACTTGAAGAGAAGGATAACCTACTACCAACAACTTGTGGCAGCCTAAACAAAGGTATACAGTTGGAATAAAAGGACGTATATTACCTACTATCAAATACATAATAGTCTAAGCAAAGGTAATAGACTAGAAATGAGAGATCACCTACTACGAAACACGGTAGCCTAAGCAGGGGTGTTTGACTCAGAAATGTGTGTTACATACTATCAAACACATGGTAGCCTAAGCAAAGGTCTTTGACCAAAAATATATGGTAAATTACTTCCTATCAAACATATGATAGCCAAGGCAGAGGTAATAACAAAAATAAACCTACATGATCGAAATATGATTTAACTTCTTCTTTAACTAAATGATTAATCTAGAAAGGGTAAATAAACCTCCCCACGCTTCAAGGTTGTATGCCATTAACGGGTCTCAATTTCTTCTTTAATCAAGTCTTTCACTTGAAAAGGGTAAAATAAACCTCCCCACACTTCAAAGTTGTATGCCATGAGCGGGTCTCAGTGTTTTCTTTAATCAAGTCTTCCACTTGAAAAGGGTAAAATAAACCTCCCCACGCTTCAAGGTTGTATGCCATGAGCGGGTCTCAGTTTCTTCTTTAATCAAGTCTTCCACTTGAAAAGGGTAAAATAAACCTCCCCACGCCTCAAGGTTGTATGCCATGAACGAGTCTTAGTTTCTTCTTTAATCAAGTATTCCACTTGAAAAGGGTAAAATAAACCTCCCCTCACTTCAAGGTTGTATGTCGTGAACGGGTCTCAGTTTCTTCTTTAATCAAGTATTCCACTTGAAAAGGGTAAAATAAACCTCCCCTCGCCTCAAGGTTGTATGTCATGAACGGGCTCTTAGTTTCTTCTTTAATCAAGTATTCCACTTGAAAAGGGTAAAGTAAACCTTCCCACGCTTCTAGGTTGTATGCCATGAACGGGTCTCAGTTTCTTATTTAATCAAGTCTTTACTTGAAAAAAATAAAATAAACCTCCCTTCGCTTCAAGGTTGTATGCCTTGAACAATTCTCAGTTTCTTCTTGGAATGACGAATACTTCTGGGAAAGTATCTTCACAGGGGATTGGAGTTTTACTGGAGTTTTTTGACTTCAATGAGGATCCATAATTACAGGAGATTAGAAAACATCGTCGGGGATCTAAAAGAGATGCAAGCCGGTTGATTTGCAAAATATGTCTTCTCAAATAAAGAGAAAGATCATCTGAATCTTCATCAAACTTCTTGGAGAGATGCCATTTGATGGAAGCAAATTGAATAGTGGACTCGCTGGGGAAAACATCACTGAGGAGCAGCATTGTTGTAGTTTGAAGTTGCATTGAAGCAAATAAAGTCCTTGTACCAGAAATTCTCAAATAAAGAGAAACACTTGTACAGTCTTCACCAAACTTCTCTAATGGATTTCCGAATATATGCCATTTGATGGAGGATAAGTTAATAATCTTAATAAACTCATCAGGGATAGACAAACTGTCTTAAGGAGACTGCCATTTGTCATCCAAATAGAAAACCTGAGAAAGAAATAAACTGCTCAAATAAAGAGCTGCCACTTGTTGTCTAGGTATAAATTGTTGAGAAAATGTTGTAACACTGCTGCAGAAATACTTTGTCTTCAATGGTGATCTTCAAATAGATTATTTCCGGTGGAAAACGTGCAAAATAAATGCACACTCAATCGAGGTTCAAAAGCTTAGAGAGAATCAAAATTATGATTGTCAGGGACCAAAGATCAATTTAGGAAATAACTGAAGAGAAACAGTCAAGCAAGACTCTACCCATTGAGGAATGAACTCAACTGGGGTTTATCTTTATCCAAAAATGGAAAAGAAAACTTAAGCAACCATATTCCACGAGAATCAAACTCAGTGGGAAATTAGAAAGGATCTGCTCTTTCTACTTAAGACTGGCGACTCTACTTGGAGGGAGAAGAGAAATCCAGTCACTTGGGGATAAACACGGCCAAAGTAAACAAACAAACAAACACAAAAATACAAAATGCATAGATGCCATGTATCCATATGAATGAATGTATGTTATGTTATGCTTATCATGACAAAACAAACAAGGAGAAGTAAACCAGAGATGAAATAAACATCTCGATACGGATACTCGGCCAATATTCACAAGATAGAAGCATCACTGGGGTGAATGGAAAGCCACACATAGAATCACAGTCTTGCATCAAGGCTTCAAACTTCTCTGGGGAAAAGAGATTACTCCACTTGGGAATATTATATCATGACTTCACTTAAGGGATTGTCAATATGAATCGAGTTGTTCTGTTGGAATGAGAGAGATTCACTAGGAAAGGATCAAACTCATGATCGAAAAAACTTCATAGGGGATAAAATAAATATCCACTATGAACTGAAGTAGACTGAAAGGAAGTCGTTATCGGATATTCTAGAGTTGAGGCCTCACAGGGGATAAAATAAATATACACTTCATTAGAGGAACTCAGATCAAAGACGTAGCTGCAGAGATCAGAGTTGAAACTCTATAGGGATGAAATAAACATCCACCTTGCCGGGGAAGATTGAAGTTGTAATAAGTATTTTGAGGATTGAAATAACATTCACTTCACTAGGAAGGTTGAAGCCAAGGAAATTCATTCGCGGATGCTTAGGTTACCAATAGGGGAAATCTTGTAGACATGCCATAACTGCTTGACGTGGAGATTCACCGGGGAATTGTCATGACTACCTGTGGTAGAGACTTAATGGGGAATCATCACACCACTTGAGATAGGAGCTCTTTGGGGTATGGGTGAAGAATTCTACGAGAACAAAGTAGCGCTGCATTGATGAACTGCGTGGTGGTCGCCATTCCGAACAACATTTGTTGTGAATGGATAAAATAATCTTCAATTCTCAAATTCCCCAAGATCATATAATTTATGAGAAGAAAGTCATTCCAATAGGATTTTACATAAAACATGGAATCCAAGATGTTCCAATATCTTCCAACTCTTGGAGAGATTTGTGAATCTTGACGTAACTGCCCCAGATTGACTGCATTTTGTATAGCTGAAACTTTAAACTTGCCTCCTTAGGGATGGTTAGTCTGTGAAAGCAACAACTGGGAAACAAACTTGCCCTAGGTCAGCAGAGTCTTTAGATAACATGCCCTTGGATATGATCATTCTTAGAATGTTTTGCTCTTTTTTTATCAGAGTTTCAAGTCTCAAAAGATTAAGCTCATCATTGTTGTTCGTATGCAAGCTTCTATGATGTCAAGCAATGTTAGCAAGTAAAAAAATGTTAATTCTGAAACTTCTAATGCAACACACATGCTTGTCTTGAAGTTTTTTTATTTATTAAAAAGATATCACAACAACTTGTGACCAAATCACTAGTTAGGATAGGAAATTAATTAATTTTACAAAGGCAACACAACTTTTGAGCTTAGCTCATAGGAGTCAGGAAACATTATCTCGTCGAGTACGCTTTCAAAATAAACCCTGCTTCAATTAGGTCTTTTGAGGGTTGTATCGTGGCTTGGTTCACGGCTTAAGAAACAAAGGATATAAGGCTCAAAGTTTATTTGTGCCCACCCATTATTTGTGATGTTCTCCAATCCTACCTTCAGTTGACCTAACACAAGCACTCATCTCTCAAGAGGAGTTTTGATATGGTTGAGAAACCACTAAGGCTTTGGAAATGGAAGTCACTCACTTTTTTGCTTTTTGTGTTTGATCACACGACTTTGTTATTTATTGAGGAATTTTGTTGGTGATCCTTTGTTTTTTCTTTTCGTGTTTCCTTTTATTATTACCATTTTGTTTTTATTCCCTAACTTTTTCCTGGACGGAGTCTTTGGATTTAACTTTGAAGTCCGGAGGGATGCCTCAATTTTTCCTAAGTCTCCTTCATTGGTTTTGACTTAGCGGGCTTTTTCTTTTTTCATTTTTTTTGTGATTTATGAACAAGTCGTGTGACTCTAAGTCATTTTGACCTTTTTGAAAGGATCTTGTCTGCCTCATTCTTTAGATAGTAAAGGGATAATCATTGTAGATTTAACTCTTAGCCTCATAATGTGTGAGATATAGGTATGGTGGATCCTTGGATGTTCTCTCCCTTTTTGAATGTCTGGGCGCTCGATCAGCTTAACTGATAACTACACTGCCCCAGGTTAAAATTGAGGGTTTTTGTATGTAAAGAAAAGAAAACTCATACTTCAAGGCTCAAATGGGTTAACAAGGGTCTATCTCCCTTATATCTCCAGTTTTTGGGGATTTGAAACAATGCCTTACATCATCACCAGGGTTTTACTCAAAAGCATACGACAAGAAATCTTGCATTTTTTATTTTGTCATCCTCCCTCCAATTCTCTGCCTAAGCAAGAGGTCGGGTAGCATTGGCATTATAAAGCAAAAAAAAAGTTTAATAGTGAATACAAATGGATTTCTTCAAGACAAACATATTCATTACATTAATCATTCAAAACAAACAAGTTCTTACATGCAAATCATGCTTTTACAATCAAAGGGATAACAACATGTCTTGGAATGACTCTCTTGATTTCACCAGCTTTGAAATGACTCTCTTGAGTTTTCATATTCATCAGTATAAAGGCGTTACATTCACAAATGGGCTTCCTCTCTTGAAGGTCAGCACCTCATCATCGATCATTTCTTGGACTTTTTTCTGGAAAACATTGCACTCTTCAATTAAATGCCTCATTGCTCCATCATGAAATTCACAACTGGTATCTGGATTGAACAATAGAGGACGAGATTTCATGGCTCTGGTCTTTTTGGGTGCCATTACTGAGTTTCGAGTAAAATAGGACCATAATTGACTGTAAGTCATTGGGATTGGGTCAAACTTCTTTTGAGCATGAATCTGATGTGTTCTCTGATGAAACTGTGATTGACAGTTCAGACTTATCTGAGCGGCATGAGCAATATCAACAGGAACTTTCTTACTACCCTCCAGCATGGTAGCATCATATCCACAAGGCAGAAGAGAAGATTTCTCACTTCTGAAAGTAATTACCATTGGTTTTGGCATATTAAAATACAGAACTATGGCATTCACCTTTTCTCTAGTCATATGAAGCAGTTTCTGATCCAACATGTCTTGGAGATCCCTCTTTACAACAGAACATCCACGAGGATTCTCTGAACAAATTTTGTAAAAAGCGTGATTGTGCTCATAATGGGTAAGCCTACACAAATCAACATGCACATCTACCAGAGATCCTCTTATTGAATTCACGTCAGAGATACGGTATTCTCCAAGATATCCTTCCACATCATTTTCATACTTGGGTAACAAACTTGTTGAGACATTAGATCTAGAATCCTGAAAAGATAAAATACCGCTTTGTACTAGCTTTTGTACTTCAACTTTCAAAGTAAAGCAGTGTTCCATATCATGACTGGGTGCCCCTTGATGAAATGGACAAAAACGGTCAAACTTAAACAACCATGGGAGAGCCTTTGGGATGGCCGGAAGACTCTTTGTTTGCACCAGATTCTTCTGTACTAAAGCAGGATATAATTCAGAATAAGCCATTGGGATCAAGTCAAACTGATCCACATGTTATTTACTTTTGTTACGAGATCCTCCGTGTTGTTAGAAACGCTAATGGGAGTCACAGGAATGGGCATTGACATGATTTCAGAAATCATGGTCCTTTGAAGCGGAGTCTAAGAAATATGAGAAGAAGGTTGACTTTGAGTAGCTACCAGAGTTTCAACCAAAGCAGAGAGCATTTCCACACCAGCCCTCAAAGTAGTCACCTCATTACGAAGTTCATGGTTTTCTTGCTCAATGTTGTTCATTTTCTTTCTTTGACTGGCCCGAGTACCGTATTGATGAATTAGCTTGCCTCTTCTTTGAGGGAAAAATCAAGAGTGAGAACCTGAGATGCAAATAATGGAATGCTAATGACGAATGCAAATATGCCAATGCAGATGGGTTTCAAGGAACTCAAAAGATATGTTTGAAAACACCACAAAGTGGACAATACTTTTGATAACTGAAAATCTCATTTTATTGAAAATAGGGTATAATCTCATAATCCAACGGTAATGTAAGAACACAGATTGTTTCTTAGTAATATCTCTATGTTTTGATGATAACTCTTATGAAATTTTGTATTAAAGAATTATATACTCTAAAATTTGTTCAGGAATATTTGCTGCAGATAATTAAAGTATATATACATCCAAGAGCAAATTAATCTGAACATAGAACTATGGAAGGCTCTGAAGAGTCAAAATCATCTTATAGAAGAATCTGAGCGCTGTCTGCAAAAGGATCTGAAGCAGAAGCTACAGAAGAATCTGAAGCAGATGCTGCAGAAGGATCTGAAGCAGAAGACTCTAATAAGATCTGAAGACTCTGAAGCATTGAAGAACTTTGTATGAGAGTTAAGAAGCACAGTTTTTCAGAAGACTCTGAGAGTACTACACGCTGTATGTATTGAGGATCTGATTCATAAAACTCTGCTCTGATAGAACTACACGCTAAAGCACACTTGCTGCATTACTCTGATTCAGCAAAATCTAATGGGTATCCAAGACTCTGATCATGCAAAATCTGATGGTTAACTTTGCTGAAAAGAAATACTTATTGAAGAAGAATTCAAAGTAACATCTTTGTATTTGGCTCAACGACTCTTTCCTCTTTCATGCTTGACACTAGAACACAGACCAAAAGCATTTCTCTGTGCATTCTACTTCCAGGAAAGGTCATGTGATGTAAAGACAAAAAGGTTCAGGCCTTTTTCAGTACACAACCTCCAACGTCAAGACTTTGTGGACTACTGTGCATATAAAAGCAAGTCTTCATCATCTTCTTCAGTAGTGATCAACAACAAACGAATCTCTGAAAGAAACTCTTACAAGCTCTCATAAAATATTCTTATTGTTGAGTTTATTCTTTTGTTCTTAACATTAAGTGAAAAATCACTGTTGTGATAAAGCTTGTTAGAAGCATTCATACACTTGTATTAATCTTACATTTTATTGTAATAGTTCCTTAAGAAGATCCAGTTGGGATCAATAGTTCTTGAGAAGACTTTGAACAGTTGTTCTTAGTGCTTACTATTGTAATCAGTTGATTAAATAGTGGATTAAGTCCTTGTTTGAGAAAGGCAAATCACTCTAGATAGGGTGGACTGGAGTAGTTGAGTTCAACGAACCAGGATAAAAATACTTGAGTTTTTACTTCTAAGTTTTATCTTCATACTTATTCAACCCCCCTTCTAAGTATTTTCTCACCTTCAGTTGGCATCAGAGCTCCGGTTCTGTGTGTGCTGCCACTTCACAGTGACAGAAAAGATCCAGTGAGAAAAACTTTGATACTTATATTTGGTTGTTTATAATGGCTGATGTTTCAACATCTAACAAGTATGAAGAAAGAGACAGAATCAGTACTAAACCCCCTATGTTTGATGTGGAGAAATTTGATTATTGGAAAGACAGGATTGAAAGTTTTTTCCTTGGTTATGATGCTGATTTATGGGATTTGGTCATAGATGGATATGTTCATCCCATTGATGGGAATGGCAAGAAAGTAGATAGAAAATCTATGACAGAAGCCCAAAAGAAGGAATTTAGAAATCACTACAAGGCTAGAACAATATTGTTAAATGCAATATCTCACACTGAGTATGAAAAGATCACAAATAGGGAAACTGCATTTGACATGTTTGAGTCCTTGAAAATGACTCATGAGGGAAACTCTCAAGTCAAGGAAACAAAGGCTCTGGCTCTAATTCAGAAGTATGAAGCTTTCAAGATGGAAGAAGCTGAATCTGTTGAAGCCATGTTCTCCATATTTCAAATACTTACAGTTGGACTAAAGGTTCTGGATAAAGGTTATTCTACTGCTGATCACGTGAAGAAGATCATCAGAAGCTTACCTACTAGATGAAAACCTATGGTGACTGCGCTGAAAATGGCTAAAGATCTGAACCAGATTTCTTTGGAGGAACTAATTAGCTCACTAAGGAGCCATGAAATTGAACTTGAGGAAGATGAGCCTCAAAAGAAAGGTAAGTCAATTGCCTTAAAATCTAATAAATCTGCTAAAGCGTTGCAGGTAATAGAGGAAAGCTCTGAAGAATACTCATCTGAAGATGAAGATGAATTATCCATGCTGTCCAGAAGAATAAACAAACTCTGGAAGCATAAAGGAAAGAAGTTTAGAAACTTCAAGAAGCCTGACCAAAGAAAGGAATCTTCTGGACACAGAAGATCTGGCAAAAAGGAGGTTGTTTGCTACGAATGTAAAGAACCTGGGCATTACAAAAATGATTGTCCAAAGCTTCTGAAAGAAAAGCCTAAAAGAAAATTTGATAAGAAGAAGAAAGTTATAATGGCAACCTGGGATGATTCAGATACATCTGAATCTGAATCTGAGGCAGAAGAAGAATGTGCCAATGTAGCATTGATGGCAGACATAGAAGATCAGGAGGAAGGAATTTCAGGATCTGAATTTGACTCTGAATTTGACTTTGACGCTGAAGAGGTAATGGCTAAACTCACTAAAGATGAACTTATCAAAGTGTTATCAAAGGTTCTGAAGAGCTATAATAACATTAAGCTCAAATACAAGGAGCGTCAAAGCAATCTTGTATCTGAGAATAATATTCTCAAATCAGAAGTGGCTGAGCTAAATGAAAAGAACTTAAAAATGAAAAATGATTTTGATTTAGCTCAACAGGACTCTGATTCTGAAACTGATTCTGAATGCAAAAATATTTTGGAAAAGTATGACTACAACTTTCAGAAGTTTCTTGCTAAAAGCATAGACAGAAGCAAAATGGCTTCTATGATCTATGGGGTTAGCAGAAATAACAGAAAAGGAATTGGATAAAAATCTTCCTCTGATTTAAATCCAAAACCTGTTGATAAAATTATCATCAAGAAAACTCCTTTATATTCCAATTTTAAATTTGGTCACTTGAATAATATTGAACACAATCGTTCTGAAAAGAACATTCATGTGTTTAAATCTAAGGCTAGTCAGAATAAACCTTATGTTGAAAAACAGAAGTTTAGACGAACCTTCAGAACAACTAACCCAAAAGGACCCAAGAAGATCAGGGTACCTAAGAGTAAAATAATTCATGTTGCAGATGTTCTTAGCAGCAAGGTCAGGACGCCAATCATGGTACCTGGACTCTGGATGCTCGCGACATATGACGGGAGAAAGGTCTATGTTCTAAAGTCTGGAGCTTAGATCTGGAGGTGACGTGAAATTTGGAGGGAATCAGAAGGGCAAGATCATTGGATCTGGCACTATTGGAAATGGTAACCTTCCCTCTATTACTAGTGTTTTACTTGTAGAAGGATTAAAGCATAATCTATTGTCCATAAGTCAATTAAGTGACAATGGTTATGACATAGTCTTTAATCAAAAATGTTGTAAAGCTATTAGTCAAAAGGATGGCTCAATCCTATTTAGTGGAAAGAGGAAGAACAACATTTATAAAATAAATCTTTCAGAACTTAAGGTTCAGAATGTTAAATGCCTCTTGTCTGTTAATGAGGAGCAATGGGTCTGGCACAGAAGATTAGGGCATATTAATATGAGACGTATATCTCAGATTAATAAACTTAATCTTGTCAGAGGACTTCCTAAGTTGAAGTTCACCTCAGATGCTCTTTGTGAAGCATGTCAAAAAGGGAAGTTTTCAAAATCATCTTTTAAATCAAAAAATGTTGTTTCTACTTCTAGACCATTAGAATTACTTCATATTGATCTGTTTGGACCAGTGAAAACTGCATCCATTAGAGGCAAGGAGTATGGATTAGTCATTGTTGATGACTATAGTAGATGGACATGGGTAAAGTTCTTAAAACACAAGGATGAGTCGCATTCTGTGTTCTTTGACTTCTGCAAACAAGTCCAGAATGAAAAAGATTTCAAAATTATAAAAGTCAGAAGTGATCATGGTGGTGAATTTGAAAACAAATATTTTGAAAAATATTTTAATGAAAATGGCATTTCTCATGATTTTTCCTGTCCTAGAACTCCACAACAGAATGGAGTTGTAGAGAGGAAAAATAGAACTCTGCAAGAAATGGCCAGAACCATGATCAATGAGACTAATCTGGCAAAGCACTTTTGGGCAGAAGCAATCAACACAGCATGTTACATTCAGAACAGAGTGTCTGTAAGACCTCTTCTGGAAAAGACTCCCTATGAATTGTGGAGGAACAGAAAGCCCAACATTGCTTATTTTCATCCTTTTGGATGTATTTGTTATATGTTGAACACTAAAGAGAATCTTAGCAAGTTTGATTCTAAAGCACATAAGTGTTTCATGCTTGGATATTCTGAACGCTCTAAGGGCTATAGAGTATACAATACTGAAACACAGATTGTGGAAGAATCTATACATGTTAGATTTGATGATAGGCTTGGCATTAAAAAGCCAAAGCAGTTTGAAAGTTCTGCAGATAGAGAAGTAGTCTTCACAGACTCTGAAGGCTCAGAGGAAGACAAAGCTCAAGTGAAGGAACTAGAAGCAATGCCAGATGCAATTCCTTTGACTTCTCAGATGAACAACTTAAACATTTCTGAAGAATCAACTGTTAGAGGATCATCTTCCAGAATCAAAGCTTCTCATCCAGAGAATGTGATCATTGGAAAGAAGGATGACCCTATCAGAACAAGATCCTTCCTCAGATCCTCTGAAGCATCGTTATTTGGATTGGTGTCAATAATTGAACCAACCACTATGGATGAAGCTCTGCAAGACAATGACTGGATTATTGCCATGCAAGAAGAGCTAAATCAGTTCACTAGAAATGATGTGTGGGACTTAGTTCCAAGACCAAAAGGATTCAACATAATTGGAACTAAATGGGTCTTCAGAAACAAGCTTAATGAGAAAGGAGAAGTTGAAAGAAATAAGGCAAGGCTTGTTGCTCAAGGGTACAGTCAACAAGAAGGTATTGATTACACTGAAACTTATGCTCCAGTGGCAAGGTTAGAATCTATACACCTTCTTATTTCAGTTGTTGCACAATATAACATCACTCTATATCAGATGGATGTTAAAAGTGCCTTTCTAAATGGTATTATAGAAGAAGAAGTTTATGTTCACCAGCCTCCTGGTTTTGAGAGTGAAAAATTTCCAGAACATGTTTTCAAACTAAAGAAATCTTTGTATGGTTTAAAACAAGCTCCCAGAGCTTGGTATGAGAGGTTAAGCAATTTTCTTCTGGAGAAAAATTTCATTAGAGGCAAAGTGGACACAACACTCTTTTGTAAAACATTTAATAAAGATCTTCTAATTTGTCAAATATATGTGGATGATATTGTATTTGGATCTACCAATACTATGTTGGGAAAGGAGTTTGCTCAATGTATGCAGACAGAATTTGAAATGAGCATGATGGGAGAATTGAGATTCTTTCTGGGAATTCAAGTCAACCAAACTCCAGAGTGCACTTACATTCATCAGACCAAATATGTTAAAGAACTTCTGAAGAAATTTAACATGACTGATAGTAAGATGGAAAAGACTCCCATGCATCCAACTAGTACACTAGGAAAGGAAGAGGTAAGTAAGAAAGTAGATCAGAAACTCTACAGAGGTATGATAGGATCTCTTCTCTACTTAACTGCTTCTAGACCTGACATTCTGTTCAGTGTATGCTTATGTGCAAGATTCCAATCAGATCCTAGAGAATCTCACTTAACTGCTGTTAAGAGGATTCTAAGGTATCTGAAAGGTACTACTAACGTGGGTCTGTGTTACAGAAGATCTGATAAATATACATTAGTTGGATTCTGTGATGCTGACTATGCTGGAGACAGAGTAGAGCGTAAAAGTACTTCTGGAAGTTGTCAGTTCATTGGAAGTCATCTGATCTCATGGTACAGCAAGAAGCAACCCACAATTGCACTTTCTACAATAGAGGCAGAATACATTGCTGCTGCTGGATGTAGCACGCAGATGCTTTGGATGAAGAGTCAGTTAGAGGACTATCAGATCTTTGAGAGTAATGTATTTATCTTCTGTGATAATACTTCTGCTATATGTTTGTCTAAAAATCCAATTTTACACTCTAAGGCAAAACATATAGAAATTAAACATCATTTCATCAGAGACTATGTTCAGAAGGGTATTATAAACTTAGCTTTTGTTGATTCAGATCATCAATAGGCTGATATTTTTACAAAACCCCTTGCTGAAGATAGGTTCAAGTTTATTCTGAAAAATATTGGTATGGATTTTTGTCCAAAATAATATTTATCAGAGGCAAACTTCTCAGATGTAAAATGTTTAATGCTCTGAAGTATTTCATCTGTTAATTTATTCATTTTCTTGAATTATTTTACTTGTGTAAATCTGAACTAACAATGCCCAGAGGATCTGAACGTTGTCCAACGTTTCATTTCTCAAGAGACTCCAGAAGCACAAGCAAGCAAACATGTGTAGCTCAAAAACTGAAAAGGTAGAGTGCACTTTACTGAATTAACGTTTGAAGTACTGCTTTGAAAATCTGACTTTTCTTGATTTTCCCCCATTTGTCAGAATCATAATTGTTGTGCAATGATGTTTGTACTTTTTCATTTAATGCTATGTGAAGCGTGCCTATGTGACTGTTTATGTATCTGATTTTATCTATAAATATCACAAATCACACCATTTCACACTTTTCACCTCACGAACCTTTTATGCATTTCTGTCTTCTCTTTGCTCTTCACCAAAACCCTAAACCTAAAACCTCTCTCTCAAGAACATCAATGGCATCTTCTTCAACAACATCTACTCAGATGCAATCAACCATTGCGGTTTCTGCTCCTAATGCTGAAGCTTACAAAGAACCTGTGAGAACTCATCTCACTCCAACTATAGAACTGGAAGTTCTGAGTGAATGCTTCGTAGACTTTGAGTCCATTGAAGAAAATGGATTTAATCTTTCCTCAACCATCCAAACTCAGAGTTGGACAAAGTATTTTGACAGGCTTATGGGTCCTGTTTATCCAACTTTGGTGAAAGAATTCTAGATACATGCTCAGGTGTGCCCTAAATTCATCCATTCTTCTGTCCTTGGAAAGGAGATAGTGATTACTGAGAAGCTGATCAGACAACTCATTGGGTACTCTGAAACTGATGGTGAAACCAGTCTATAATCTGCTCGTGTGGATCTTGCTGATGTGTTTCAAAAAGTTACTATTTCAGGGGAACCAACTAGAAAAGTAAGGGAACTGAAGCCAGTCTACAGGATCTGGGCCAAGATTTTCACGAGTTCCATCTTTCACAGAAAATCATCAAATTCCCTAGATTATGTCAGTGCTGAACAACTATACTTTATGTTCTGTATGAGCAAGGGAAAAAAGGTGGACTTGCCTTATCTTCTGTTTAGTCACCTTCTGAATCATATAAAGGAAACTAGAGAAGATGTAAGAGTCAAAACTGGAAAAGTTAGGAATTGGATTCCTTTGGGTAGACTGATATCAGACATTCTAACAGAGAATGGTCTTGTGAAATATCTGTATGACACTGGATTGCTAGAGGATCTGTCATATATCATAGGTTCTGTCATCAATGGCAATACTCTGAAGAGGATGAAAGTCATCACAGAGCTTGCCAGCAAACCTAAGAAAATTGCTACTAAGGATGTCAGCAACAGAAGGATTCCTGTTGAAGATTTTCCAATGTTCACTGCTCACGAACCAAGGGAGATCATTTTATCCTACATAGCTGATTGTCTGTTAAATGGTGTTCCTCTGCCTGTGAACATCGTCCAGAAGGAAGGAGAAGTTCTGCCTAATCCTGTTAGAGAAAGGCGTTCAAAGAAGATTGCTGAAGAAGGATCTGAGGCTCAGCCAAAGAGAAAAGCCTCTGAAGCTGCTGCTAAGCCTCCGAAGGTAAAGAAAGTGAAACCCACTCCTCCAGAAGCTAGTCTGGAAGATATAAGAGAAACTATCAAGTAGGTATTAACATCTGATCCAACTCCAACCATTCACTCTCCATTACCTTCACCTCCTCCATCACCTTCTAGACCACAATCATCTGTACCACCATCATCTGGAATTCATACATCTGAACCCCCTCCATCTCAAACTACACTTTCTCAACCATCTTCTGTATAAACTCCATCTGAACCACCTCAAACAAAAATCCAACCAGAACATCAACAACAAAAACAACAACCAGAACCTTAACAAAAACAACAACCAGAACCTCAACAACAACAACAACAACTACAACCAGAACAACAACAACAATTGCCAGAACATCACTCTCAACCCATTTCATCTGAACCTCCCCAACCAACACCATCTGAACATCCCTCAATAATAGAACAACCGTTACCTGTTCCAGAACCCTCAAATGACATTCTTGATCTGGAACCACTTGCAACCATGGTTGTCTTGTCATCCACCTCATGCCACTCCACTGAATCATCTGATTTTGAATCAGAAGTTCACTCATCCTCTTGTTTACACATTCCTGATCCACTCAAACCTGCATTTTCTGATCTATCAGCACCTGACCAAATAAATCATAGACTTTCACTTCGTTCAAAATTCACCTCTCAGATTTTCAAAATTCATCATCTGTAGCTAAAATTTCACCAACCCCTACACCTCAACTCACCATACCCCAACCATCTGAACCTCAACCATTTACACCTCAACCATCCGACCCTCAACCATCTGAACAACCATCATCTGATCCAACACCTCCTAACACCACTTGTGAACAACCTCGGCCAAACTCTGAATCTGCTGAGAAAGTGACTCTTGAGGAATTTCTTTACCCCAACCCTAGATCATATGTTGATAAACTGTTTGAAAATTTCAAAAAGGAAGTTCGTATGGGGATTGCACGTGTGGAAGAAGAGTGTCTGTTCAGTATAGACCCTGTTAAGTCTGAAGCTGCTTAGGATAAATTTATCTCTAAGTTTAACGTGGTGGCCTCTCATCTCAAGACAGTCTGTGCAGAAGATGCTAAGGCAAAGTTTGCTGAGTTGGTAAGACAGACTCTAATGAGCATTCCCAAACCACCAGTGCTGCTTCTGGAAGCTGCTCCTGCTGAAGACTCTCCATCTGAAGATGTTGCATCTGATATGGACATTGATGCATCTGCATCTGAAGTAAAGGCTGACAATTCAGAACTTGTGAAAGAAGTTAAGGAAATCAAGTCCTAGATGATCAAACAAGAGCAAACCACTAAAGAGATTAAGACTTGGATGGCCAAGCAAGAAGAGTCTACTACAAAGATCACAGATCTTCTGACCCTGATTGCATCTCGTCAACCTTAGTTTCTTTTCATGTTTTTGCACTGTTGTTTTGCATCTGTTTTCTCTTGCTTGTTTTTTTTATCATCTGTTATGTGAACCATCTGAATGAATGAAATTGTTTGCTTTGCTTTTCTTCTATTATCTTTTCTGTCTTTACACATCTTTTTGATTATGACAAAAAGGGGGAGAAAAAGAATATGATTGTTCAATCCATAAGCAAATACTAAAACAAAATTCAGACATATTATTAACTATCTTTGAATTTAAGTCTTTCGGATTCTATTGTTTCATCTGACAAAATAAATTCATTGAAGTTATCCTGAGAATTACCCAACCAGACTCTGATTCTTGAAGCAAATTGTACTCTGAGTCTAAACACATTATCAGACTCTGTGTTTGAAAGAAGTCATCAGACTCTGATTAACCAGACTCTGTGTTTGAAAGAAGTCATCAGACTCTGATTCTGAAATACACTCAAGCAAAAAGGGAAGTATCTTTTCCTTAGAGTATTAATTTCAGGGGGAGATTCTTAATCTCAGGGGGAGTTATAATTATTATTTTTTATTATTGAACAAAATTTCTCATGTTTTGTCATCATCAAAAAGGGGGAGATTGTAAGAACACAGATTGTTTCTTAGTAATATCTCTATGTTTTGATGATAACTCTTATGAAATTTTGTATTAAAGAATTATATACTCTAAAATTGGTTCATGAATATTTGTTGCAGATAATTAAAGTATATATACATCTAAGAGCAAATTAATCTGAACATAGAACTATGGAAGGCTCTGAAGAGTCAGAATCATCTTATAGAAGAATCTGAGCGCTGTCTGCAGAAGGATCTGAAGCAGAAGCTACAGAAGAATCTGAAGCAGATGCTGCAGAAGGATCTGAAGCAGAAGCTACAGAAGAATCTGAAGCAGATGCTGCAGAAGGATCTGAAGTAGAAGACTCTAATAAGATTTGAAGACTCCGAAGCATTGAAGAACTTTGTATGAAAGTTAAGAAGCACAGTTTTTCAGAAGACTCTGAGAGTACTACACGCTGTATGTATTGAGGATTTGATTCATAAAACTCTGCTCTAATAGAACTACACGCTAAAGCACACTTGCTGCATTACTCTGATTCAGCAAAATCTAATGGGTATCCAAGACTCTGTTCATGCAAAATCTGATGGTTAACTTTGTTGAAAAGAAATACTTATTGAAGAAGAATTCAAAGTAACATCTTTTGATTTGGCTCAACGACTCTTTCCTCTTTCATGCTTGACACTAGAACACAGACCAAAAGCATTTCTCTGTGCATTCTACTTCCAGGAAAGGTCATGTGATGAAAAGACAAAAAGGTTCAGGCCTTTTTCAGTACACAGCCTCCAACGTCAAGACTTTGTGGACTACTGTGCATATAAAAGCAAGTCTTCATCATCTTCTTCAGTAGTGATCAACAACAAACGAATCTCTAAAAGAAACTCTTACAAGCTCTCATAAAATATTCTTATTGTTGAGTTTATTCTTTTGTTCTTAACATTAAGTGAAAAATTATTGTTGTGATAAAGCTGTTTGAAGCATTTATACACTTGTATTAATCTTACATTTTATTGTAATAGTTCCTTAAGAAGATCCAGTTGGGATCAGTAGTTCTTGAGAAGACTTTGATCAGTTGTTCTTAGTGCTTACTATTGTAATCAGTTGATTAAATAGTGGATTAAGTCCTTGTTTGAGAAAGGCAAATCACTCTAGATAGGGTGGACTGGAGTAGTTGAGTTCAACGAACCAGGATAAAAATACTTGAGTTTTTACTTCTAAGTTTTATCTTCATACTTATTCAATCCCCCCTTCTAAGTATTTTCTCACCTTCAGTTAAAACCTATGATGTTTATAAACAAAAGCTTTGAATTCCATGAAACTTTTATGAACATGATGTTTATGAGTGCATGTATGCTCAAACGCAGGTATACATAGATCCACATGTACACATATACATTCAATCAGGCAAAGACTTAGGTTTGAAAGTCAACGAGCCTGGAGTAATGGTCTATCCACCCTAAATGGTGTGGACTAAGGGTTTATTGTACCTGCAAAACAAAGGTTCTAAAATTTCCCAAAGTTATCAGTCTGTCTTTCATATATTATCAATTTCCCAAATACTTAGTAGTTAATAATATTCTCAAGAGAACCTTTTTCGAGTGTAGCATCGCGTATCAACTATTTTGGGACTACTCCCTCATAGTCATCGCACTACACCCTAAGAAATGCCAAGTTGAGTTAAGGGTAACTAGAGGTTCCCAGTATCACAGGCTCCTAGGTCGAAATTAGTAAGTGTTTTCACGAATGCTCGTTCAACAGTACAATTCTCAAGAGGGCCTCAACTGAGAGATGATTCTCAAGTCAGCTTGGTCGGGAATCAACTCCCTATAAGTCTTCTCAAACATATCACCTTCCTATCATAAGTACACTCAAGTCCGGGTGTAGGATTTTTCTCACCATACAAAAGTAACAACCGAAAGAAGAAACAATATATACAGATAAGCAGATATATAAATATACAACAATAAACACAAATGAACAAGTTAGGGGGAACCCTCGTAGAATCCCCAGTGAAGTCGCCATTTTTGTCGCGGTGAGAATCCCCAGTAATGGTCTATCCACCCTAAATGGTGTGGACTAAGGGTTTATTGTACCTGCAAAACAAAGGTTCTAAAAGTTCCCAAAGTCATCAGTCCATCTTTCGGATATTATCAATTTCCCAAATACTCAGTAGTTAATAATATTCTCAAGAGAACCTTTTTCGAGTGTAGCATCGCGTATCAACTATTTTGGGACTACTCCCTCATAGTCATCGCATTACACCCTAAGAAAGGCCAAGTTGAGTTAAGGGTAACTAGAGGTTCCCAGTATCACAGGCTCCTAGGTCGAAATTAGTACGTGTTTTCACGAATGCTCGTTCAACAGTACAATTCTCAAGAGGGCCTCAACTGAGAGATGATTCTCAAGTCAGCTTGGTCGGGAATCAACTCCCTATAAGCCTTCTCAAACATATCACCTTCCTATCATAAGTACACTCAAGTCTGGGTGTAGGACTTTTCTCACCACACGAAAGTAACAACCGAAAGAAGAAACAATATATACAGATAAGCAAATATATAAATATACAACAATAAACACAAATGAACAAGTTAGGGGGAACCCTCGTAGAATCCCCAGTGAAGTCGCCATTTTTGTCGCGGTGAGAATCAGATATCAAGCTATTGAATTAACTTGAATCACAAATCATAATTCACCATCGATCTTTAATTTATCCAAAGGAAGGGAAAAATAGCGAATAACCCATAAATATGAAATGCAATGCAAAGCAAAAGAGAATCTAAGATTTGGGGGTTGGTTATACCTAGGGAAGGTGCTAGCATCCTAAGTATCTGTAGTACTCTACAAGAACCTCTTGTTTTATTCGTTTATTGTTGTTTGCTAAGGGTAAGAGACCTAGGGGTTTATTTCCAATTATGCTCGCCAAGAAGTCGCATCTTGTGCCTACGTATCCTAACGGGAATGGAATCAGAGAATTCGTAGTTCCCCTCAATAAGGGTGAGTAACTCTTGACTATAGTTAAGGTTCTATGGGAAGAGATAAGTGTCTATGGCAGAACACCTACATAGAGTTAAGAAACGCTAAACTTAAGGTTAGGTTGAAAGGGAGGTAAGTGTTTTTATTAAGGTTTCCAAAACAGATTAGAAATGTGATTAAAGTATTTTTGTATTTTTGAGAAAAGAAAGAGATTTTAGTTTAAAGGAAAAAAATACTCGATAAAAGATCGAGGTTTGAACTTGCGTGATGGCAATTACAAAACGCAACCGACTTATGAGGGAAGTAACGACTTGACATTAGATCAAGGGTTTGAGAAAAAGTTAGGTCAATTCCTAGTCTCTAAGGATGCTCCTAGTAAATGAAACCACAACCAAAGAAAAAGTGTAAGTGTGTGCATGAGGTTGATGGCGATGCTAAAAAGCAGTCGACTTACAAGTTAGAGTATGACTTGATATATGAATCAAGGATGTTTTGGGTTTGGTTGATGGCGATCGTACAATCGACTTACAAAGGTGTTTTGAAAAAAGGGCTCAATATTGAATCGAGAATTAGTATGAGAAATGTTTTGAGCGTGTAAGTGAGAGATGTATAAAAGATTAAAATGCAATCAAGATGAAAGTGATAAAATTATTACACTTAATGGGAACGAGGTAAGTTTTGTCGGATGAGGATGAAATGAAATGATTATAAGTAAACCCAATTAAGGAAATAAGCGCAAGCACGAAAATAAAATGAGCTCGTTGGTTTTAACTTGAGAATAAGTGTCTCGACGTTGGATCGAGTATTTATTATTTATTTTTTAAAGAGTTGATTTTATATTTTTTTGTTGTATTTTATCTATTATTCAATTAATTATCTTTTCTAGCTAATGGAAAATAAAAGCAATAATGATAATTAAATAATCACAAACAAAACAAATAAATAATAAAATTAAACAATCCACATAAATCTATATAAACAAAGTAAAAGAAAATCAATCACAAACATTAAGATAAAATGCTTGTTATATTTTTTTTATATAAAATTTTATCATTTTTTTTAATTTTAAAAAGGTTCTGTTTTGATAAAAAGACCAAAAAAGATTTCTAAAACACCTAACATATTAATAAAAATATTTCTTAAAACTAAAACAAACAAAATCAATAAAAAGTTTTTATGAACATAAAACGAAAGGGATAAGAGAAAGCTACCACAAACATAGGTTGAACAGTGCCGAATGCGTGCATGATTGTGGATGTTTCGATTTGTTATTTAGAGACTTTCATGGTGCTTTGCGGATTTGTTATGAGTTTGAAAGAAAAACAAATTTGTTGTTGTTATTCATTGGCTTGTGTGAAGATGAAGTATGACCTCTCTTTTATTTATTTATTTATTTTGTTTTAACGAGAGAGAGAGAGAGAGAGAGAGAGAGAGAGAGAGAGCAATCAGGGGACAAAAGTTTTTTTTTTGTCTCTTTTTTTGTGTGTCACTGCTTGTTTTTTCTAATGCATATATATAGCACTAGAAAATAGACAATAATGATAATAACAATTAACACAATATTTTTGTTTTGTTTTTTATAATAAGACAAGAATAAAAAGAATTAAAAATTATGTTTTTGTATTTTTTATGATAAGACAAGAATGAAAAGAATTAAAAATTATGTTTTTTTTTGTTTTTTATGATAAGACAAAAATGAAAAGAATTAAAAATTATTATTTTGTATTTTGTATAATAAGACAAGAATTAAAAGAATTAAAAATCATGTTTTTGTGTTTTTTTATTACAAGACAAGAATAAAAAGAATTAAAAATTATGTTTTTGTTTTTTTATAATAAGACAAGAATTAAAAGAATTAAAAATATGTTGTTGTGTTTTTTTATTAAAAGATACGAATAAAAAGAATTAAAAATTATAATTTTGTGTTTTTTAAAAAGAAAATATTAATAAATAAATTAAAAATTAAATTAATTAATAGAAATAAAAAATTACATTAAATATCTAATTAAATCTAAATAAATTAAATGATTATTTAAAAAAAATGATTTAAAAACGAAATAAAAAGTCTGGCAAAAAAGTGCTCGAAAAAATAAAATGAACATACTAAAATAATCAGCGCGAAATAAACGACTCGGAAGAATACATCGCTTGGTCAGATTTTGAAATAAAATTTACCCACTAAAAAGGCTTAAACTGACCAAAAAACGTCCAAAAGATGGTCGAAAAATTTAAATGAGCACACCAGGTTTAACTATGCGAAACGTAGATTAATATCACTGGCGTTCGCAGGCTCGATCTTGAAATTTTGCGTCCACCGATTTTATACACAGTTGATTTTTATTTGATCAATTTGGCTGTAATTCTAACAAGTTTATTCCAGCTGATAAATTGGATATTATGCATGATAAAATGCGTGATATGCTATGCAGACGATGCGAGACGAAAAACAGAATCTCATGGTCAAAAATTAGGGTATGTCAGATGCCCCTATTGAAGTTTATTC
The DNA here is from genome assembly GCA_963859935.3 of Lathyrus sativus. Classification (NCBI taxonomy): domain Eukaryota; kingdom Viridiplantae; phylum Streptophyta; class Magnoliopsida; order Fabales; family Fabaceae; genus Lathyrus; species Lathyrus sativus. Next base: position 188,581,216 of record OZ012737.1, read on the forward strand.
TATCTGGAGATATGGAGATTGAAATTTTCGTCTCGACGAGATAGGAGAGACTTAAATACAAACATGCACAATTTTTTGTCCTAAGATGCCATAACATGCACATGATATGATATAAAATGATATGAATGCAAGATAGGGATCTGTGACAGAAAAGATGCCACAGGAGATAACTGTATACAGATAACGATGAAACACAATTAAAGAATGGAAGACCCGATGAGGAACATGTTAGCAAAGCTAGACTCCAAGGGGAAAAGATCCGACTCCACCAAGGATGAGACTCAACTCCACTAGGGAACAGAATGCCAACTGACAATCACAGGGCATTTCCCAATAGAACAAAGGATATGGTAGCCTAAACAATAGGCAAGACACTTGAAGGGAAGGATAACCTACTATATAAAACTAGTGGCAACCTAAACAAAGGTATCCAGTTGGAATGAAAGGACATATATTACCTACTATCAAATACATAAAAGCCTAAGCAAAGGTAATAGACTAGAAATGAGAGATCACCTACTACGAAACACGGTAGCCTAAGCAGGGGTGTTTGACTCAGAAACGTGTGTTACATACTACCAAACACATGGTAGCCTAAACAAAGTTATTTGACCAAAAATATATGATATATTACTTACTATCAAACATATGATAGCCTAAGCAGAGGTAATAACCAAAATAAGCCTCCATGATCGAAATATGATTTAACTTCTTCTTTAACAAAATGATTCATCTAGAAAGGGTATATAAACCTCCCCACGCTTCAAGGTCGTACGCCATGAACGGGTCTTAATTTATTCTTTAATCAAGTCTTTCACTTGAAAAGGGTAAAGTAAACCTCCTCACGCTTCAAGGTTGTATGACATGAGCGGGTCTCAGTTTCTTCTTTAATCAAGTCTTCCACTTGAAAAGGGTAAAATAAACCTCCCCTCACTTCAAGGTTGTATGTCGTGAACGGGTCTCAGTTTCTTCTTTAATCAAGTATTCCACTTGAAAAGGGTAAAATAAACCTTCTATCGCCTCAAGGTTGTATGTCATGAGCGGGTCTTAGTTTCTTATTTAATCAAGTATTCCACTTGAAAATGGTAAAGTACACCTCCCCACGCTTCAAGGTTGTATGCCATGAACAGGTCTCAGTTTCTTCTTTAATCAAGTCTTGAAAAAGGTAAAATAAACCTCCCCTCGCTTCAAGGTTGTATGCCTTGAACGGGTCTCAGTTTCTTCCTGGAATGACGAATACTTATGGGAAAGTATCTTCACAGGAGATTGGAGTTTTAATGGAGAGTTATGACTTCAATGGGGATCTATAATTTACTGGAGATTAGAAAACATCGTCGGGGATCTAAAAGAGATGCAAGCCGGTTGATTTGTAAAATATGTCTTCTCAAATAAAGAGAAATATCATATGAATCTTCATCAAACTTCTCGGAGATATGCCATTTAATGTAAGCAAATTGAATAGTGGACTCTCTGGGGAAAACATCACTGAGTAGCAGCATTGTTGTAGTTTGATGTTGCATTGAAGCAAATAAAGTCCTTGTATCAGAAGTTCTCAAATAAAGAGAAATACTTATAAAGTCTTCACCAAACTTCTCTGATGGATTTCCAAATATATGCCATTTGATGAAGGATAAGTTAATAATCTTGATAAACTCATTGGGGATAGACAAACTGTCTTGATGGGACTTCCATTTGTCATCTAAATAGAAAACCTGAAAACGAATTAAACTACTCAAATAAAGAGCTGCCAGTTGTTGTTTGAGTATAAATTATTGAGAAAATGTTGTAACACTGCTGCAGAAATACTTTGTCTTCAATGGTGATCTTCAAATAGATTCTTTCCGGGGGGAGTGCAAAATAAATGCACGATCAATCCAAGTTCAAAAGTTTAGAGAGACTCAAAATTGTGTTGTTAGGAACCAAAGTTTAATTCAGGAAATAACCTAAGATAAACGGTTAAGCAAGACTCTACCCATTGAGGAATGAACTTAACTGGTGTTTATCTTTATCCAAAAATGGAAAAAGAAAACTAAAGCAACCATATTCCGCGAGAATCGAACTCAGTGGGAAATTAGAAAGCATGTGCTCTTTCTGCTTAAGACTGGCGACTCTACTTAGAAGGAGAAGACAAATTCAGTCACTTGGGGATAAACTCGGCCAAAGTAAACAAACAAACAAACACAAAAATGAAAAATACACAGATGCCATGTATCCATATGAATGAATGTATGTTATTCTATACTTATCATTACAAATCAAACAAGGAGAAGTAAATCGAAGATGAAATAAACATCTCGACACAGATACTCGGCCAATCTTTGCATTAAATCAACACTTACCAAAGCAAATCTCAGCTTTGAAGGTTAGTTAGTTCTAGATCCATTTTTGTTTTGAGCTTATTTGGATAATCACAATGTATATCTTCAATTTTGATTGATTTTGGCAATTTTGATCTATGTGATTTGTGATCTCAATGCTTGATTAAGTTTGATTGATGTTTGATCACTGATTTTTGGTGTTAAATTCGTGCATAATTGATTACATGATCATTTGGATGATTGCACATTGAATTAATTGCTGAAAATGCTTTTGAATTGCTGATTTTTTGCTTTTGGTACATTGTTAATCGATTAACCAGTTACAGTACAAAACTGGTTAATCGATTAACTAGTGCAATTTTGGACATTTTCAAGTGGTTAATCGATTAACCAATTTGCACGAGAAAATGGTTAATCGATTAAAAATGGACCAGAATGTGATATTTTGTTGTTTTCAAGCATGTTTTGATTTCTTTCCACCTCTAACCTTCATGGATTGATATGATACATTTGTGTGCACTGTTCTTGACCTGTTTCATCATGCTTGATTATTCGATTGCGATTCTTTGATGCTTGACTTTTAGTTTTTGTTTGAATGCTTAACATGTTCACGTTGCTTGATTGATATGATGATCATATGCTTTGCTTTCTTGTATCATGTTAATGATTAATTGTTTATGATTATCTTACTGGACTTGTGATGCATGTTAGTATTTGCTTTCAATTCCGTTTGTCGCATGATCGTTTAATTGCTTGAATTGATGTGAAAAGTATGTTGTTCTTGTTGATTCTTGATGATGCAATTTTGTTGACCATTTGTGTTTGATTGTTGATGCATGTCCATCCTTGCATGATACTTGTTCATGATTGATGCTTGCTCATGTTGATTGCATTAAAACATGCTTGCTGTCCTGCTTTTTACAGGTGTCTTATTTTAAATTTGCATGTTGTTTATGATATGCTTGCTTGCTGCCTGCCTCTTATACCTACTTTTGTGCTAAATTTGTAGTTGTTAAATGCTGTTGTGCTCTCTTGCTAGATTTTATTGTTGTTTTATGCAGGAAGTGTTGTTGTAGCTGCTGTTTTTACCTTTATTTGTTGTTTTTGCTTTGCTTTTGCATGCTCCATTAGGACTCCTAGTCCAATTTAATTTCCGATTAAATTTTGGATTAGGATAGACATTAGGAGTGTAATCCATCCATGATAATAAGTAGGCTAGTCCCTTTTAACCTCAACCTTAGGTCCATCTTTTTCATGCTAACATTAGGATAAGATTTCCTTTCGCATCCCGACCTTAGGGCCACTTTGCATGACAACATTAGGATCGAGTTTCCCTTATACCTTTCGTGCGTCTTTCTCTCTTCTCATGTCAAAACAATGCTAACACACTTAATAAAGACGATGAACATTGTGCACCATGAGCCTTAAGCATATCGGAAATGATGAGTGGGGGGGGGGGGGTTCTCCTCACTTGTCTAAAGTGTTTAGTGTACGCCCCGTGGGTGATATGCAACTCATTCGCTCCTATATCATAGTCTTTAGTGCAGTGTGAATCACAAAGCAAACTAATTAATTTCACTAAAAGTCATAAATAATAACCAAACCTTTTTTGTTAGAACACAAATTGTTTCTTAATATATCTCAATATTTTGATGATAACATTAATGAAATTTTGTATAGAGGAATTATATACTCTAATTTTGTTCAAGTGTTTTTGTTTCAGATATCAAATAAATATTCATATGAAGACAAAAAGAATTCCTTTGAAGATTATATAACGCAAAGCTCTGAGCGTAGAAAGCGCAGCACAGAAGACTCTGAGCGTAGAAAGCGCAGCACAGAAGACTCTGAGCAAAGCTACAGAAGACTCTGAAGCGCTACCTACAGAAGACGCTACAGAAGACTCTGAAGCGCTTCCTATAGAAGACTCTGAAGCGCTTCCTACAGAAGAATCTGAGCGCAGAGTATAAAGATTCGGTATATTCAGAAGAGTTTGTAAGAACTAAACGCTGCAAGTACAAAGGCTCTGAGAATCAAGTCAACTCTGATCTTTTATTCACGCTAAGCACTTCGCTGCAAAACTCTGGATAGAATGACTCTGATAAAGAAGAACAAGGAACATCATCAGAGGATATGATGCAAGATTATTTTTCATATCTGTTCATTTGAAAAGATATTTTTCAAGAAAGATACGTTGCTAAATGTCTACCAACGGTACTATTTCTCATTTGTGTATGGCACTGGAATTCAACCAAAAAGGGAATGTCAAATCAAGACGAAAAGTATTTGTCCTTTCTGTCTACATCCTACAGTACTTTCATCTGCACACTATTTGAGAAAGTGGAGTATATAAAGAAATCTCCATCAGCACTTCAACAACAAGAATTACAAGAAGAATTCAAAAAAAGACAATCAACATAGAAACTCATACAAAGAAAAACACAAGTACATCAAACAACTTTCTACATCAAACACATAAGTTTTATTTGTTCTTCATTTTGTGTAAAAATCACAGTTGTGATAATAGCTTTTTAGAAGCACTTAAACACATTGTATTTTATTTTTGTAAAAGTTCCTTGAGAGACCAAGTGTGGTCAGGATTCTTGAGAAGACTAAGACAGTTTGTCTTAGTGATATCACTGTAATCAGGTTTTGATTTAGTGGATTAAGTCCTCGTTTGAGAGAGGCGAAATCACCTTCGCCGGGTGGACTGGAGTAGTTTGAGTTCAAACGAACCAGGATAAAAGTAACTTGTTATTTTCTATTGTCATAATTGTTTTTGAAAACCCCTTATTCAACCCCCCCTTCTAAGTGTTTTCCTACCTTCATTTTTATCCTCCGGGCTTTTTGTTTCAAACTTATTTTTAGAAAGAGTACGTTAATTTTCCGTTCTACCGCAAACAAGCATTGACCCTAACTGCTCGAATGGGAACTTAACGTTACTCATAAAAAATATAACACCCATTTTAATTATTTAGTCTTTTGGTGTTATTTTATTTCGGTGAGTCTTCATGCGGGGGTGTGTCTGAGTGCGCTGGTGAGTGTCCTTAATTATGGAGATCATTTAATAAACTATAGAATTTAATATTAATATAATATAATTAATAATGATAATAATTTAATAATAATAGTAATATTGTTATTTCATTGTTATTATTATTATTATTTGTATTATTATTAAATTAAGTAAAGAAAATATAATGGAAGAGAGAGGATAGAAAATGATATAAGAGAAAGTGGAAATAGAAAGAAAATGGAAAGAGGAAGAGAAAGAAAGAGGAAGAAGAGAAAAGAAAAGGAATAGAGAGGAGAGCTTGGATTCTTCAAGATCAGCCCTGAGGAATCAATTAATCGAGGTAAGGGTGTGAAACTTTGTGATTCTATCCATGCATGTGATTATGTAGGGATTGTTTGGATTGTTTGGGTGTTTTTGTGTAGTTTTCCATTTTAGGTTGGAAATGGTTTAATCGGTAGAATTGATGTTTAATCGGGTAAAGTCTAGATTAACTCGTGTAGTTTAGTTGGGAAATGTTGGGCTAAGACTACAGGAACTGGTTTGGTGAAAATCGGGTGATTTGTGAGCTTCTGATGATTTTTGGGACAGTTGGGGTTTTGGTGTATCGCAGAATTCGCTAGGCGAGCAACTAGCGAGCGAGCCAGCGAGTGTTCGCTAAGATTTTGCTAGGCGAGCTGGGTAGCAAACCCTTCCAGTAGCCACTGTCTTCCTTCTCTAGCGAGTTCACTAGGCGAGTGAGGCAACGAGCGTTCGCTGAGGCTTCGCTGGGCGAGTGAGCCAGCAAGCATGACAACAACTTGTTTTATTTTTGTTGTTTCCATCCAATGTTGATGTTTTCGATATATATATATATATATATATATATATATATATATATATATATATATATATATATATATATATATATATATATATATATATATATATATATATATATATATATATATATATATATATATATATATATATATATATATATATATATATATATATATATATATATATATATATATATATATATATATATATATATATATATATATATATATATATATATATATATATATATATATATATATATATATATATATATATATATATATATATATATAACTATAGCTTGTGTGTTGTATTATAATATGTTGTGGGTAGCCGTATGGCGTGAATCCTAGATTGTAAATTGTGAAGTGTGAAATGTAGTCTTTTGGCAAATTGATCCCTTTTGTCATGATGGGTATAGATATGGTGTTTAATGGTGAAGAGTGTATACTTGGTGTTAAGATGTGAATTTCCTAATATTTAATATAATTAATATAATTGATTGGTGTGTAATATATATATGATGCATGGTGATGTGATCAGGAGGATCTTATGCACTTAGTGTGCTTGAGTTTATTTGTTGTGCATACGGTGTCGTGCATATCATGGTGTTTTGGTGGGATGAATCGTTGCTCAGGAGGAGTGTATGTGATTCATCCGTACTCCTTTATGGAGAATGGTGGGATGGATCGTTGCTCAAGAGGAGTGTATGCGATCCATCCGTACTCCTTTGTGGAGAATGGTGTGATGGATCGTTGCTCAGGAGGAGTGTATGCAATCCATCAGTACTCCTTTGTGGAGGATGGTGGGATAAATCGTTGCTCAGCAGGAGTGTATGCAATTCACCCGTACTCCTTTGTGGAGAATGGTGGGATGGATCGTTGCTCAAGAGGAATGTATGCGATCCATCCGTACTCCTTTGTGGAGGATGATGGGATGAATCGCTGCTCAGGAGGAGTGTATGCGATTCATCCGTAAGCCTTTGTGGAGAATGGTGGGGATAGATCATTGCCAAGGAGGGGTGTATGTGATTTATCCTGGGTTCTATTGAATGAACCAATGAGTCGGTACCGCATGCATGGTGTTGAGTTGCATGTTTGCATTATTGCATGTTGTGTTTGATGTTTGGACAGTAGGTCGTGGTTGATGCCTGTTGGGTGATATTTTATATAATTACTACTTTTGATCATGTATCTTATTACTGATAATTTTTATCATGTTTCTCACCCCTTTGTTGTTGTGGTGGTCTGTGCTTTTTCGGAAGTACAGATAATCCAGGTACGTAGCGAGCTTGGATTGTGGTGTGCAGGCCGAGTCTTAGGATGCTCTGATATGTAACACGAGACTTGGGGGTTTACTTTTATTATGTTGAATTTGTTTCATTCCTATGTGAAAATTCTGGCCAGCCCACGATGGATGTTCTAACAGAAGTTATAACATCCACTATGACATTCACTACAGACCTACTATTATGCAGTAATTATAAAGCCATAAATAACACAGTTGGTTGTTGACCCAGTTCAGTGCAACACACTTACATCTGGGGGCTACCAAGCCAGAGAGAAATTTCACTATCAGTAGAATTAATTTAGAGTCAAACCTCCAGTTTGCACTCCTCACTTAAAACCTTCCCAATGACAATTTTACCTAGAAACACTCTAGACCTGAGTATACCCACTCACTCCCTACAATCACACAACAGTGATATCAAACACTTACAAATTAACCAGTAGAATGAAGAGACACTTCAACTACACACCCACCTTGATCTTGCTTCAAAGCTTTGATCAAGTGACACACACTCTTACTTAACAGCTTCGAGTGGTACACAACCTAGAAACTACCTAACCACTGCAATCAACAGTTGCTTGGATTACACGTGTACCTAAGACACAATCGTGAAGGACAACATCTTCACTTGTAAATCACTATGGTGATTTCTCTGTTTCTCTATCTTCAACAACTGCCATCTAGGATTGCTTCTCCTGTTATTTATAGCAGCAGATCAGTCCTTGGGCCTGGGCGCATAAGTTAGGTTTTATCCATCATAAAACCTCTCTTCAGTATTCTGCACGTTTACCACTTTAATCAGGTACATATTAGTTCCCCTAGGACGTCTAAAATGTCTCCTGCATTCCAGCTTGAGCTTCTATTCTGTTTCCTAGTTTCTAGTTACCAGAATAACAAACCTGCGCTTTATGTCATACGACCCAAGTCATAACATTGGGTATGACATTCATCGTAACCTGCTTTTATCTAAGTTAACTTGCCCTGCACAGACCATATTATGTATGTACCAGCATCATACATGACATTCATATATACACTAATGTTATGCCACAAAATGCAGCCAATCAAGAGCACTTACAAACTCCCCCTTTGGCAAATTTTTGGCTAAAACACTCTGTACTTACCTCAGAGGTTTATACACAGCAGAAGACTTACCATAGGTCCTTTCATGCAGGAAATTTCCTAACTGCTCAAGCTCTCAGAGTCCACTCAGTTGGCTTTCAGCCCTATTCACACTTACCTTGTTAACCATCTGATAGTTCTTACTTCAGATGTCACTCCCCCTCAATTGATGCACTTATCAGCTGGGCAATATCCTGTTTGAACTGGATGTTATAACATTCTGCATAACCTTCTATGATCACACACTTGTATTACTCCCCCTGCAGGGCTGGGTTCTGCTCACCCCTTGCAGACATACACACAACTCCTAAGCATCTTGTTAGGATCTCCCATGTTAGTACCTACAGCATGTCAGTCCTAGTTCTAACATACATGGCATTTCTCCTTAGACTAGGCATTCAAAACAGTACAACTGTTTTCACACACACAACATCAGCATCATTAGCAACACCTGCAACATCACAAGTATATTGTCATATGCATAATGGCACATAGGCTCAAGCACAATCACTTCTCATGGCAGTCTTGTTCTTCCACCTGCAGTTACTCCCACATAACCTGTGATACATATTGGTTATCTTAACCAAATCTTCCATTTGCATCTGCTGTACCTGCTGTTACCTGCTGTTATTTATCATACTCTCCCCCTTTTTAGCCACAAATTAAGATCCAACTAACAACTAGCATATATCATAAATTGTAAGAATACATGTGTTTGGGGTTACATAAACTGCTCATATAGAGCATAAAAAAAACAGATTGTCTTAACAGTTCTCACACAAGACTAACAAAACAAATCAAACCAATATAGCAGCAACACTTCTTCCTGCACCACCTCAGCCAGCAGTGGTTTGAGCTATAAGACATTAGTCTTCTTCTGCAGTTGAGCTGGACCTGTCCTCCTCAGTCTCTCCAGAGCCTTCTTCCTCAGCATCAGTGCCTTCCTCAACAGCATCTTCTGAGCCAACTTCCTGAATGCCCTCTTCCCTAGTACCATCATCTTCCTTTGTAGCAACTTCTTCCCTTGTAGCATCCTCTGAGCTGTCAGTATCCTCATCTTGCTCAAGAGATTGTAGCAGTTTTTCAAGTGTGTGCTTTCTTGCATCCAGTTCCTTGCATCTTTCTTTAATGATGGCCATCACTTCAGCTTTCCTGGCTTTGGGACCCCTTTTTGATGTCTCAGTGGATGTCATGGCTATGTCTGAAACATGGGTTCCTTGAAACAGTTTGTGATGAAAGGCTAAGGGAGTTTCTCTTTTTCTTGCTACATCACTGGTCTTGAGGATATTTGGAAACTGTGCTAACATGATTCCACATATGAGGGAAGGAAATGCTATAGGTCCTTTGATGCTATAACTTCCAGCATGCTTCATTGTTTGATCAAAGATGTAGGTGCCATAATCCATTTTGGTCTTGGTTCCCACAACATAGATAAACCTCCCCAGGATGGTGGCCACTGATGATTTGTGATTGGTTGGCACCCAGTTTGCAACACCAATCTTGTGCAGCAAAGCATATTTCATACTCAGCTTGCTGGCAGCAAGCTTCCCTTTTGATGGCCACTTCCTGACTTGATTCCCAGTTATCACTTGGCATATTTTGTTGTCAGAGATGGTTAACTCAGGCACAACCTCATTTTTTATTTCAAGGAAGTTGTTGATGATGGTGGGAGTGAAGACAACACCATTTCCCCTGACAAAAACTTTCCCAAACTCAGAAGATTTTCTATCAGCACATTTATCAGATAAATTAACTATAAATTCTTTGACCAAAATTTCATAGCATTAAGAGAACTGAGTGACAGTTTTCATCAAGCCAGCTTCACATATGAGGGTCACAATCTCCTTGATTTCAAGAGCATTTTGAGCAAGCTCTCTCTCCAGAGCCAACCTCTTTTGGTAGACATACTGTCGCTTCCGCGAAAATAAGGTGCCGGCAAAACAGAAGAGTCGCCACCTTTCGTTATTTATCCCTCGGAACGGGAAAGGAAACGATCGGAAAAACCTGACGAATAGGGTATAAGACAAGGTTGTCGCAACCATTGTCTGAGTTCGGGAGTCGGTTACACTAGGGGAAGGTATTAGCACCCCTCACGTCCGTCGTACTCGACGGGATCCATGCTTGTTGTGTTTACTGGACGGGTTGGTTTTATCTATCTACCTATCAAGGCTGGCTTAAAACGGAAAAGAAAATGACTCGGCAAAGCGTCGCGCTTTATGCCTACATATTCTCATCAGAGAATGAGAAATCAGAGTCAACGTAGTTCGACCTACTACTGGTTACTGGGAAGGTGGCTCGCCAATACGTCAGTATCGTGCCTACGTACTCTCAACAGATATGAGAGATCAGAGCTTACGTAGTTCGGGTAACTACGGGTTACGGGGATTCAGATTCATCTGTTTTATCGAGTAAGGTTAAACAGCAGTTCCAGCAGTTAGGGACAAAGCCTGTTTGCGGTAGAACTGAGGTTTAACGACACTCTTTTCTTCAGAAAAGCTTTCCTTTGAATTATGGTCCCACGGGGCAAAAAGGTTTGCAGTTTGTTTTCTGTCTTTTACGGAAGAACCGTTTTTTATTGTGTTTGCAATTTCAATCGCACTAAAGACTATGACCTGAGGGTGAATGCGTCGCATGTCACCCAAAGTGTACCATACTAAACATCCAGACTGTTGAAAAGAAGCTCTCCAACAATCCTTTCTCAGATAGCTTAAGGCTCGTAACGTACGAAAGAAATCATTCATGATTACTATATCTTAAGTTGTTTTGAGATAAGAAGAGAGAACAGGCTCAACTAGGGGGAGACTATCAAGTCCTACTGTTGTCATGCCAAGGATTCATCCTATGATTGAGGTCTGAAACAGGGAACTCCTAGAAGTTATCATGCATAGGTTTCAACCTAAAGTTCTAATCATCACTTCCTTATCAAAGGAAGTGAGATTCCTAAGGGATCATGTCAATGATAAACAGGAACAGATAAAGCATCAGCTTAAACAGTAAACAGTAAACGACTGTAAAATGCATGCAATGCAAGTGAGGGAGGAAATGTGTGTGGGGCAGCAGCCTCCACAAGCTCATCTCAACCTCAAGCCAGATATGAATAACTGTAATCATACAGAAAGAATAACATGCTATCAAGAAAGATAGAATAACAACTGCAATCATACAGAGGAAATGAAATAAAATGCCGTCAGGCAAACACAAACCACATGGGCAAGGGAGCTGGGCTCTACCGAATACCCGCAAGCAAAGCCATACAGTAAAAATACGAGCAGAGGGAGCAACTCAACCTCTAGTGCAATCATACTCCTAGCTTAAAGTCAGTCTAGATATGAACTTATTCTAATGCATCAAGCAAGTCAAACAAGTCACATCAATACAGAAAAGAAGACAGACAAGAAAAGAAACAGATCAACAACTCTTTCAATTCCAAGCTTCAGCTCTTCTGACAGCAACCCAGTCTTCAGACTTCAATCGCCATAGCAAGCATCAGCTTGGTCTTTCTTCTCTCAATGTATCAATGCAAGTGTCAACTCATCCTTTATTCCTCAAGCCTCATCTCTACACTCAATCTCCATTGGATCTTCAAGTATCAACTTGGTCTTCAAGCTTCAGCTCTCTTTGCTTTACTAGTATCAACTTGGTCTTCAAGCTTCAGCTCTCTTTGCTTTACCAGTATCAACTTGGTCTTCTTCTCCTACAAGCTTCAACTTCTCAGAGTATTCTTCAATCATCTGGAAGTGTCAACTTCATCCTTCAATTCTTTAAGCCTCAGCTCTTCACTCAATCTCCATTGGATCTTCAAGTATCAACTTGGTCTTCAAGCTTCAGCTCTCTTTGCTTTACCAGTATCAACTTGGTCTTCTTCTCCTACAAGCCTCAGCTTCTCAGAGTAGTCTTCAATCATCTGGAAGTGTCAACTTCATCCTTCAATTCTTTAAGCCTCATCTCTTCATTCAATCTCCATTGGATCTTCAAGTATCAACTTGTTCTTCTTGCTCTTCAAGCTTCAGCTGCAATGGCAATGCTCAAGGAATCATCCTCTTCCACACTCTTCAGTGAAGTCCTCATCTTCAAACCCAAGTCCAACATCTTTCAAGATACCCAAACCAGAAGACCATTAATTTAACAGAATGAGGGGAAATGATAAACAGCTTATTGACAACCAAAGGAAGCCTGTAAGGGTTCATCATTATGAGAGACTGGTTCCCTCAAAGTTCTACTTCCCAGATAAAGCCACTTATCCCTCCAAAGGAGGGATGTGCATATATTGGAAGGACTTTTAGTCATTGGGAGGAATGGAAGCACAATATGCTTTCCATATTTGTGAAAGAAATCATTCTAATTCTAAGGCTCTCCCTATGTCTCCTATCTCCTAAATCTTCACCAGGCACCTTCAGGCACAAGCAATTCCAAGCTCCAAGCAACTTCAAGCAACTTCAAGAAACTTCACCTTGTCTTCAACTTGTCTTCAATCTCAACCAAAGGCAAACAAAGCAAAACCCTACTCTAAGGGGACTAAAGAAGTTAATCTAGTTGAGTTAGCAAGTTAGGATCACCTAAAACCTAGTACTAAAGTTAATCCTAACTAAAATACTAAAACCAATTGTAAAATCCTACAAAAATAACTATGGGAACCTAGGTCAATCATGACTCTACCATATTAATTCCAGAGATCAAATCATCAAATAAGACCTAGAAATAAATTCTACACTATAAGGTACTAAACCTAAACCCTAAAAGGAAGCACCTAAAGCTCAATCTAGAAAACACACCTATTTTCATCACAAAAATGTGAGAAAAATTCTACGGGAGCATACATGTCTAAGCTAACAACCCACAAAAAATCAGGATCAAAATCATCATCACATGATCACACAAAATTCCACAAAATTAAGTATCAAACATAACCATTTTAATATCAATTAAAATGTAAAATTCCCATAAAATCAGAAAATGCATGGAATAAAAATATTTTTTTCTAAAAATACTAGACTCAATCATGAATATAATGCAAAAAGAATGGGAGTAATTGGATCATTTTTCAATTTTATATGATTTAATCAAGAACCATGAATAAAAATGAAAAAATAATGAAAATAATGGAAAATAACCAAACGCGCGGTGCAACTAGCAATGAAAATCAGTTCATTTGGGAGATTGGGCCATGAAGGGGGTGCTGATATCAATCTTTGCATTAAGCCCAAAACCACAAATAAATGAAACGCTACGTTCCATTTAGTTCAGACCCTTCACAAATTGAGAAGCTCGCGTGGCCGTTGGATGAGGGTCCTTGTCCAAGTCAAACCTTTATCTGATGGCTATCAAGTCATCTTCTCCAATTCAAACCTTTGAAACTCGCGCGCAGCTCCGGCCACCACCGGTGGTGCTCCGGTCATCGTCCCCAACCCTAGTTCAACATAGAGTCCACCATAGGCCACGATCCCTTAATGAAACATGTCCCAAATTCCCTCACGAATTCATTCGTGCTTTTAATTCTCTCTGAAACCTCAAGATTCGCCATAACCAATTCTCAACCGAAAATGGTAACATCCCTAATTGGTCACTAATTCTCAAATTAATGGTCTGAAATCATTCCTACACCGTTCTACAATGCATCTAACACCCTAATTCATCTTGATTCTACCTAATTCATGCTGGAGGAAGAAAGTTACTAACCTGAAAATTCTTGATGAACAGATGCACTAAATCTTCAAATCAAGCTCTCCAACCTTCCAGACACGATCAATGGATCCTTTCCTTGCTTCTGTATGCAATAGAACTGGTTGAAAACTTCTGAAACTTGAAACCTGATGGTGAGTTGCAGGTGGAAAAATCTGGGCTCAAGAACACCAATCAACCACGAATTCTTCTTGATTATGATCTGGACTCAATCCCTAGCATCCATGGAAGAAGTTGCAATCAAGAAAATGGATGGAAAGTGAAGAAATTGGTGAAACCGAATTCAGTTGCAAGCTATGAAATCTCAATCTCAATCTATGCTCTCTCCTTCAATCATCACCAACCTTTTCATATGAACCTCTTCTACTCAATATATAGAACATGTATGGGTGATCTAGAATCCTCTAGATCCTTCTAATGAGAGTTTCAATCTCTCATGTCATGAGAATTTCAACCATATGCCATGATATGCATAATTCTGTTTGCAGCTTGAAACCAATCTCATTCTCTTCCAATTTCTCCCCTAGTGACATTTTGAAAGTGTTTGGCTTGCAAGGGGCCTTGGTTATGCCTTGATTCTAGGTTTTGCAAATGTTACTTATGATGTAAGTAACTACTTTTCAAAGCAAGTCCACCAATTGAATTTCAATTCAAAAATGTGGCTAAAACAATGTTCTTAAAATGTTTTTTAGAGTCAAAATGATATATTACATGCCTTGGTTTGGATGTGTAGGTCAAAAATATCAATTTCCAACTTTGGTTTATTTAACTTATACCCTTATTTTAGGTCATTTTTGCAACATTGAGCTACAAGAATTTCCAACATCTCATGACCTTCTTACAAGCCTTAAAACATCATTTTGAACAAGTTTGATGTTGAACATTTTCCCATTTGAAGCTTGGAAATAGGAGTTATGGCCTTATGGTAGAAATGACCTGTAATCTCCAAATGACCAAAATACCTTTGACTTGTCAAAGCCATAACTTGAGTTCTACAAATCCTATAAAGGACTTCTAGTACTCTCTAGAAATCTAAGAGGATAAGGAACAACATTCATGTTGACCAAAAGTTCATAGGAATCATCCTTCTAGGGCAAAAGTTTGATGTAAGTTGGGTAACTTTCAAGCTCCCAAATTCACATACCTCAGATGACCTGTAACTTGTCAAAGTCATAACTTGAGTTCTACAAATCCTATCAAGGACTTCTAGTACTCAAATTAAAGCTAAGATGAATCTCTACAACATTCATGTTGAGGGAAAGATGATATCATAATCACATCTTGAGCTAAACTGCCTTGAAGATAGGGGTCAAACTAGGGGATTTTACACTGTCAAGCCTTAGAAACCCTAGCTTGAAACTTCTCAAACTCTTCAATCATGATGAGTTGACCTTGGAATCATCCTTATAACATCTCAATGCATCAATCCATGATCACATGACTCTTGGATTAAGTCTCAACCTTCTCCAAATCATCAGTTGACCTAGGGTTGACCCAGTCAAACCCTAATTACACCACTCATGGGTGAGTCTTCTTAATCTTGCACAATGACCTGTCTAGGCTTCCTGATGGCTTTCAAGACATCTCATAAGCTCTCTCAAGGCTTCAATTCCACATTCTTGGCTTCAGAATCATCTGAGGAGCTCCCACAACTCTCAAGTTAGGAGGCACACAACCTTGGTTTCAACCACTCTCTCTAAGGATCTTTTGACTTCTCTGACAAGGATATCAACCCTTGAACACTTGAATAAGCTTCTTGGCTAGCCTCAAAGTCTTGTGTAGCCCTTGATTGGTAATCATACCTCTTGATCTCCTGCATACATGTCAATGAAATGCAAATGATAATGCTAATGTGAATGAAATGAAACATAAGCTAGGTAAAGAAATGTTGGGCAAATTTTGGGGTGCAACAGCTGCCCCTATTCAAACGGCTTGGACCTGACTGGGTGAGAAGCGAACGACTCTCAAACAATCAAGGTAAAAGACGGTTGAATACCAACAAACCCGGAAATTTGCCAACTGCACGAGTACACGGTACTCTGATGGGAACAAATCTTCGAAAACTGAAATATTAGCTGCACGGCAACTAGCTGGGGAATTGGTCACACGGTAACCGGTGATACATGGTCGATCATGCCGTCAGGCATTAGGATTCCTCGGGACCCATCAGATTAACCATCAATTTAATCATGCCATCGGGCACTCAAAGAAACTTTTGGGCGTCAGCCGGACTTCGTCAGTAAGTCGGGAATAGAATTCTCAGTCAATCATGAACCAATTGGGGATATCCAAACTTCTGCCATCAGGCACTCCGCATCAGCTGAGAGAACTGCTTCGTCAATACGGTTGGACTTCGATCATCCAGTCTTCAAGGGATGTTTCAACTTCGCTGTTCAGAAACCTGCAGGGGATGACGCATCTCCGCTGGGGATTCTGGAGAACTATCAAGTAACTCTGATTCGGGGATCCAGAAATCATTCTGGGTGAGTCAACTCTGCTGAGGACATAAAGAATCATCTTGAACAAATAACTCCGTGGGGACTTCAAGGATCATCCTGAACCCCTAACTCTGCTGGGGATTTCGGGAATCATCCCGAGCACTCACTCTGCCGGGGACTCTAGGCATCAACTTGAGCAACCAACCCTGGCGACTTCACTGGGGATTTTAAGAATCATCTTAAGCAAACGACTTTGCTGGGGAGAATTCAAGAATCATCTTTAGCAAACGGTTTTGCGGAGGAACACCTGCAAAACAAGAACGGTAACGACCTAGCTCATGTTTCGTATGCATATGCTTCGGCAATGGCGCAATGCTCCACACGGTGGAAATGCTACGTGTTTTTTTTTTAGGTAAATGCTATGCAATCATGCAAAATGCTGCGATCCCGTCAGCAAAATAAATGCTGAAGGGAGAATCCTCCTGTCAAGGAGAAAGAACCACTCTGGGGGAAGAAGGAATCATCCTGCCACGGAGTAAAGGTCACGCCAATCTCAATCGGACTCCGCATGGGGAAGCAAACTTCAGTCGACTGCTGCAGGGGAATAAAGCTCTACGAGAACCCAGACTTGCTGAGGAAAGCGATGTCAATCGCAGAAATAAACTGCACGGCATTCACAGCCAGAGCTTTCCTGGAGGTAACGACTCCGGCGGGGAAATACAGCATCAGCTATTCAACACTCTACTGGGGAAAACCAATCCTGGCCTTAACAGGCTTCCAAGGACTCGGCTCTCTTGGGGAACTGTAAACTTGGCTGGGGAAGAAGAAATTATCCTGCTTCGGGGGAGAGTACGACTCTGTGGGGAATTCCAATTCCGCTGGAGACTTCAGTCTTGAACTATTAATTGCTACACACTTCAGTGTATGACTCAGCTGGGGAGAGGACGACCCTTCGGGATGCATCTGATTGGGGAGAGAATCTTCTCTGCTTGGGGAAAACATATCAATGCTTACGATCTCACGTTCGGACTCTGCAGGGAGAGGCTGCTGAACTTTGCTGGAGAAGGAGGAATCATCCTGCTTGGGGACGCATACGGCGTACTACCTGGTACATGCCATACCTGCAACAACACAAACAAACAAACAAGATACCCTTCTCACAGGGACCTATCAAGGTTATCATCTTGTGACAATGTTCAAGTAATTCATTGTTTCAACAATCAGTGGCCTAGGCCAGTAAGTTTATGTATGCGCATTTTATCAAAAACATTGGGGTTCTTTTTTGCAAACAAAACAGATAAATGCTAAACAGACAAACAGAATTGCTGAATAGTATACATTTTATTGATAATGAACCCCTGAATGGGTAAAAATGTTTTACAACAGATGCAAGCTCCTGGAATGAGGAAGCTGCGCAAATATAAAACATAAATATACATCAGTATATACACAAATGTCGGCAACGAGGCGTAGACGAACACCATGAGTTGATCCTTCTATGACCCACTCGACTTCGATACTTCTCCGATGCTTCAGCTTCAGAAGAGATTGATTCAGATAAACGGCCCCCAGGTCTTCCAAACCACTAAACAATGAAAGTCCACACACGGAACGCAGTCATTTGCTTTTTCAAATCCCTAACTTTTGCCTGAATCGCCCTCCCGGGTTTTCGATTCACCAGGATACCCTTTTTTGCCAAAGTCGCTCTTCCAGGTTTTCGACTTTGCGGGTGTACGTTCTTTTCAATTTATATCCCTAATTTTTGCCCGAACCTTTTTCTTATTTATGGTTCGCCGGGATGCCCCATTTTTCCCTGGATATTCTTTTTCTTTCCAGCGGGTCATTCTTTTAAGCAAAGTATTTTTTAACTGCGTCCGCGTTCACCGGGGATGCAAAATCTTCACCATCCATCGTGGATAACAACAAAGCTCCTCCGGAGAAGACCTTGCTGACGATGTACGGACCTTCGTAATTGGGAGTCCACTTGCCCCGGTGATCGGAGTGTGGGGGAAGAATCTTCTTCAGGACGAGATCATCCGTCTGAAAGCTTCTAGGACGCACCTTCTTATCATAAGCTTTCTTCATTCGGCTTTGGTACAGACGACCATATGCAATCGATGCTAATCTCTTCTCGTCCATCAGGCTGAGTTGGTATAGTCGGTTCTTAATCCATTCTGCCTCGTCGAGTTTCACGTCAACCAAAACTCGCAAAGAAGGGATCTCCACTTCTAACGGTAGGACTGCTTCCATATCGTACACTAAGGAGAAAGGAGTTGCCCCGGTTTATGTACATACCGTTGTACGATAACCGTGCAGTGAAAATGGCAGCATCTCATGCCAATCCTTGTAGGTCACAACCATCTTCTGAACAATCTTCTTAATGTTCTTATTGGCCGCTTCAACGGCGCCATTCATCTTCGGCCGATAAGGAGATGAGTTGTGGTGTTCAATCTTGAAACTCTGGCACAACTCCTTCATCATCTTGTTATTCAGATTCGAACCATTATCAGTAATGATCCGCTCGGGAATTCCGTAACGACAGATGATGTCCCTCTTTATGAATTTAGCCAACACCTGCTTGGTCACATTAGCATACGAGGTTGCCTCCACCCACTTGGTGAAGTAGTCGATAGCTACTAGAATGAAGCGATGACCGTTAGATGCAGTGGGCTCGATCTTGCCTATCATGTCGATGCCCCACATGGAGAACGACCACGGGGAGGACATGACATTCAACGGGCACGGCGGCACATGAACTTTATCAACATAAATCTGGCATTTATGACATCTCTTCGCGAATTTAAAGCAATCCGACTCCATCGTGAGCCAGTAGTATCCTGCTCTCAGGATCTTTCTTGTCATGGCATGCCCGCCGGCGTGCGTACCAAATGTGCCTTCATGGACTTCTTCCATGAGCATACTCGCTTCTTTCTCATCCACACATCTGAGTAGCACGAGATCATGGTTTCTCTTATACAAAACTCCATCAGGATTGAGATAAAAATTTCCAGACAGCCTCCTCAGAGTCTTCTTATCCTGGGTTGACGCTCCCGCAGGATACTCCTTAGTCATAAGGAAGGTCTGGATGTCATGGAACCATGGCTTGCCGTCGGAGGCTTCCTCGATCTCAAAGACGAATGCAGGTCTATCAAGACGAGAAATGACAATTCTTGGAGCTTCATTCCAAAAATTGACTTTATACATCGAAGCCAACGTGGCTAAGGCATCAGCCATCTGATTTTCTACTCTGGGCACATGATGGAGTTCCACTCGATCAAAGAACGGAAGCAGCCTTCTGGCATAGTTCATGTACGACACCAAATTCGATTGACGAGTCTCCCACTCCCCTTTAATCTGGTTAATCACAAGCGCCGAGTCACCATATACGTCTAGGTTCTTGATTCTCAAATCAATTGCCTCTTCTAGACCCATGATGCACGCTTCGTACTCCGCTTCGTTATTGGTGACTGGAAACGTCAGTCTCGCAGTGAACGGGATGTGGGATCCGTGGGGATTCATGATGATCGCTCCAATGCCACTTCCGTAAGAATTAACCGCCCCGTCAAATATCAATTTCCACTGGGATTTCCTATCTGGACCCTCGTCGAGCAACGGTTCATCGCAATCCTTCGCTTTGAGAAACATGATATCCTCATTAGGGAATTCAAATTTCATCGGCTGGTAATCCTCGATCGGCTGTTCGGCGAGGTATTCAGACAATACGCTTCCCTTAATGGCCTTCTGGGAAACGTACTGAATGTCATATTCCATCAACACCATTTGCCATCTGGCAATCCTGCCCGAAAGCGCTTGCTTCTCGAAGACGTACTTGATCGGATCCATCTTCGAAATTAGCATGGTGGTGTGATTGAGCATGTACTGTCGTAAACGTTTGGCAGCCCAGGCTAGTGCACAACACGTCTTCTCCAGCATTGAGTAACGAGATTCACAATCTGTGAATTTTTTACTCAAGTAGTAAATGGCATGCTCCTTTCTGCCCGTCTCGTCGTGCTGACCGAGAACACACCCCATACTATTCTCAAGAACTGTCAAGTATATGATTAGAGGTCGTCCAGCCACTAGGGGTATCAAGATCGGAGGTTCCTGCAGATACTGTTTTATCTTATCGAATGCCTTCTGGCAATCCTCGTTCCAGATAATCGCCTGATTTTTCTTTAACAGCTTGAACATCGGTTCACATGTGGTCGTGAGCTGAGAAATAAACCTTACAATGTAGTTTATTCTGCCCAGGAAACCACGAACTTCTTTTTCAGTCTTCGGCGCTGGCATTTCTTGTATCGCTTTTATCTTCGCAGGATCAACCTCGATGCCTCTTTCACTCACGATAAACCCTAGTAACTTTCCGGACCGTACTCCGAAAGTACACTTGTTAGGATTCAGCCTCAACCTGAACTTCCTAAGCCTCTCAAAAAGCTTCATCAAATTGACCAGATGTCCTTCCTCCGTTTGGGACTTCGCAATCATGTCATCAACATAGACTTCAATCTCATGATGAATCATGTCATGAAACAAAGTTACCATTGCTCGCTGGTAAGTGGCCCCTGCGTTCTTCAGACCGAAAGGCATTACCTTGTAGCAAAATGTTCCCCAAGGCGTGATAAACGTCGTTTTCTCCATGTCCTCCAGTGCCATCTTGATCTGATTGTAACCGGAGAAGCCATCCATGAACGAAAATACGGACAACTGAGCTGTATTGTCGACCAACACATCGATATGAGGCAGCGGGAAATCATCTTTAGGGCTCGCCCTATTCAAATCCCGATAATCGACGCACATTCGCACCTTACCGTCCTTCTTCGGTACAGGCACTATGTTGGCGACCCACGGAGGGTAAGTAGGGACCGCTAAGAAGCCAGCATCAAGCTGCTTTTGCAATTCTTCTTTGATCTTAACGACCATATCTGGTCGCGTCCTCCTAAGCTTCTGCTTAACGGGAGGACAATCTTCTCGCAGCGGCAAGTGGTGGACCACGATGTCAGTATCAAGTCCGGGCATATCCTCGTATGACCAAGCAAAGACGTCACTATACTCTCTTAGAATCTCGACCAGTCTTCGCTTGACATCGCTCTGCAATGCAGCCCCTATCCTGACGTTCCTGACAAGTTCTTCAGAACCCAGATTCACAATCTCGATCTCCTCTTCATGATGCAGAATAACTTTCTCTTCTTGTTTCAACAAGCGGGTCAACTCTTCGGGAAGGTCTTCGTCTTCATCAATCTCTTCTTCGGCTTGATAGATCGGGCAATCGAAGTTGAAGTGAGTCGTAGAAGGTCCAGAGTCGATGTCATCTGCTATGTGGATCCTACAATAACAAGGGTTAAGCTTAAAACAAGGATATGCAGGTTAGCACAAACCCCATTGCCATTTTATTGTTTTTCAAAACAAATATAAAACAGGAATAAAAGAGACCACAACATTTGAATACGAAGAAAAACGCCTTTTGATTTATTGGTAAAATGCATGTACATAATCCAACAAGGCCTTGACAATAAAACCACTATGCCCCGGGTAGGACATAGGGTTGTACAATGATAGGAAAAAAGTAAATCATTACTCTTCGCTTGTCATCTGGATGATATCCTTGACGGACCAGTTGTTGAGGCTCTCGCCTGGCTTGCTTGGCTGGATCCAAGAGTCTAGGTCGCAGTCGCTATCTCCGCTGTCTTCAGACACCGCGTTGATGCTTTCAAATATCACCCCGCCGCTGGTAAACTGGATCGGCCCTTTACCTCGCGACGCATTGCTATAAGAGGAGGCTTCAGCCGCAGGAGAATATCCCAACCCAAACCTGTCTTGCTTGTTAGGTATCTCTAAAATTAGCCCCCAGCCTGGGGTAGATCCGGCTTGGACAACGGCCCTGGCTTCCTTGAAGGAAGAGAGAGTCATCTCTGGCTTTTCAGTGATCGCAGGAGCTACGTTCTTGACTTTAACAGCTTCGAACGCTTGGCATAGGGTTTCGTGGATTTCCCCATCCATCTCAACATACTTGAAGGACGAAAAATGGCTCACCATTATGTCTTCCTCACCACATACGGTCACGATGCTACCTCCGACAGTGTACTTAAGCTTCTGGTGCAACGTGGAGGTCACGAAACCCGCCGAATGGATCCATGGCCGGCCCAAGAGACAGCTGTAGGCAGGCATGATGTCCATAATGTAAAAAATTGCGTCGAACGTTTCCGGCCCGACTTGGATTGGCAACGTCACCTCCCCGAAAACATGGCGTTTGGTTCCATCGAACGCTTTCACAACCAGATCACTGGGTGTGCAAATTACTCCGCGAGTATCTAACTTCATTAATGCCTTCTTCGAAAGAACATTGAGCGATGACCCTGTGTCTACCAACACGTGGGACATAATCGTTCCCCTACACTCTATCGAGATGTGCAGGGCGTTATTGTGGTTCCTCCCCTTCGGCGTCAGCTCTAGGTCAGTGAACCCTAACCCATTTCCAGCATTTACGTGGGCTACAACCTCTTCCAGTTGGTTTACCGATATTTCCTGCGGTACATACGCGACGTTTAACACCTTCAGCAGCGCGTTGCGGTGTGCCTCAGAACACAGCAACAGATTCAGGATGGAAATCTTCGAGGGTGTTTGATGGAGATGATCCACGATCTTGTAGTCACTCTTTTTAATCAACCTCATAAATTCCTCGGCGTCTTTAACAAGTAAGTCTTTTTCTACCCTGTAAGGGATCTCTTCAACGACTTTACTTTTACCTTTATCAGTTGCATCAGCTCTGTCCGCTTTGTCCGCCACGACCTCAGGTGGTGCAAACACTCTTCCGCTGCGAGTGATTCCGCTAACGCCCGCTAGGTTCTCCACAAACGACCCGAACGGTTCTAGTTCCAACTTCTGTCCGTTGCAGTAGACCTCTGCCCCGTAATGCCATGGGACGAAATTAGTGCTTTCGAACGGTATCAACCCAGCTTTGGTGATGGTAATTGTGGGCGGCCTGGGTGCAGAAATAGTTACCGTCTAGCGAGGGATGGTGATGGTGGCAACCTCATCATCTTGCTTCAGCATTACCTCTCCCGACCCATATTCGGCCCTCCGGCTAAACTGCAGGATTCCCTCAGTCATCAGACTTTGAATCCCCTCTATCAACTGTTCACATCCATCAGGACTTGTCGCACAGCCCATACACAGCTCTCCGCAACCTGGAAAGAAACCTCTTCTCATCAGCTTAGCTTTAACGAAGCTAAGCGGTGTCTTTAGATCTCTGACGTCAGTCAACAAATCCAAACTCTCGTCTTCAATAATGGCGTTTACTCCACCTCCCCTATGATTCGGCATAGGGTTCTTCGTGACATTTGGCACATTATCTGAGAAATCGATGATCTTAGCGTCCACCATGTCTTGCACCTTGTGCTTGAAGGCTTTGCAATTCTCTATTGTGTGGCCTGGTGCCCCTGAGTGAAACTCACAAGTCACATTCGCGTCATAACCTGGCGGAGGTGCCCCTGTCAAGGGAGCCAGGGTTCTCTTCTGGATTAACTACAACTAAAGCAAAGTCTGTAGCAGCTGAGCGTACGACATGGGCGGTGTCTCGAGGTGACGACTCGACAGAGGTGCCTGATTCTGATACTTTCTGTACCCTTGTTGATTCGGTTGCTGCTGCTGCTGTGGCTGTTGAACTGCCGGGATAGTTATGTTGGCCACCTGCTGGTGAGGGCCTTTACCCTTCCTTCGAGCGTTGGACACAACGCTCGTTTCTCCTTCCCGTCTTTTGCCACCATAAGGTTTCTTGCCTCCTCCAGCTGAGGACGAATCACCTTGAATTTTCCCCAATTTGATCCCATTTTCAATGTGCTCACCCGTGATAATGAGATCTGAGAAGGTTTCGGACATGCCGCTGACCAATTTCTCGTAATAAACCCCTGGGAGGGTGGCCACGAACATTTGCACAAGCTCACGTTCAACCATCGGCGGCTGAACCCTGGCTGCCAATTCACGCCACCGCTGGGCGTATTCCTTAAACCCTTCGTTGTTCCTTTGCGACAGATTCTGCAGTTGGACTCGATTCGGGGCCAAGTCACTGTTGTATTGGTAGTGGTGCACGAATGCTTCAGCAAGGTCCTTCCACGTGCGCACACTGGTAGGTTCCAGACTCATGTACCATTCGAGGGAGGGCCCGGACAGACTGTCTTGAAAGAAGTGCATCAGCAACTTCTCGTCCTCAGAATGAGCGGACATTTTCCGGTAATATGATCTCAGGTGGACGCGAGGGCAAGTGGTGCCCTTGTACTTTTCAAAGTCAGGTACCTTGAACTTGGGAGGCACCTTGAAATCAGCAATCAGTCCCAACTTGGACATATCAACACCCAGGGTGTTCTGGTTCTCGATACTCCTCATCTTATCCTCGAGTGCCTTGAACCTAAGTCGTGCTTCAGCAGTCAGCTCACCTTCAGCACCTCTCTGAGAGAACACATCGTCTTGACGGTCTTCTAACCACGGCTGAGGCCCGAATAGATTTCCAACACCTGCATTGTCGTTGCCCAGTCCAACATTGACGTTAGCTTCAAAATTTCCATTACCGACGCCCGTCGTATTGCCATTGAGTCCCATGTTGGCTATCACATTGCCGTTGGCACTGCCGTTCCCCCCGGTCACGGGGACGCCATTCTGAGGAGTTTCAACAGGTGGAGGAGTAGGCACGGTCCCACCATGGAGTACGCCATTGCTATCAACCCTTGAAATCATAGGATGAACCAAGGTTCTAAGCTGATCCTGGCCATTGGCGACCGCTTGCATGAGCTCCATGAAGCGATCCATTCTTTCGCGGAGTTCTTGAACATCAGTTTGCACTTGCTCCATGATTCTGGTTTGATTTGCTCTGGTCGGATAGCGGTGGATGGGTCTCTGATCAATCCTGGAATAACCTGAAACAACCTGAAAACACAAAGGGGTTAGGAAAAACGACAAAGTGCTCGTTATGCAAATGCTTCATGCAAATGCAAATGTGTGTCTGTGCGTTAGGGAGATCTCCCCCGATCCTAGTGCCTGAGTGCCAATGCTGATAATAAGAAGTCTGAGTCCAGTCATGGAAATAACATCTCATATATAGAAAGCCCATCAAGGCGGTACACAACATCAGTGAGTACAAGATGAATCAATAGCGTGACCTCAACCAACAAGCCTGGTGATGGTTAGCATACAACAATGATCAAACAAAAGGAATACACATAGTCAAGCACAACCACGGGCGCAAAACTCTTCTAATAACCCCTTCGTTTCTAGATGATCAGGCTGAGTGAGCAACCCTTCGACGAGTAACTCTCTCTGCATAATGGTGTACTGAAGACCTTCGACCGAATCTTCCCATGCTCCTTCGCCGAAACAATCCTCTAGCTTCTGCTTCTTGGATTCAAACGTCAGTTTGCGCTCCTTCAGGTTAGCAAGAGCTTTGTTGAGCTGGCCTTCAGCGGAATATCTGCGAGCGGTTTCTTCATCAAACCTCTTCTCACTAGCTTTTACCTGGGCTTTCAGCTTGGAGATCTGTTGCATCAGCTTATCCTCCCGCTCTTTCCTGTTGGCTAGGGTGGCCTTCCAGTGCTGGTTAAACTTGGATATCCTCCGATACGCTTCGTCCAAGTGCTGCTTCTTAGTAGCTAGCACATCATTGACAGCTTTGAAGTCTTGACCCATGCACTCACGCTCAGCTATCTGCTTAGTCAAATATGTTCCTAGCTAGTTCACCAGCTCTATCTGCCTCTTGGAGGAATGAACGGCTTCGTTCCTCTCGCTTCTGAGTTGAACCAATTCTTTCTCCAGTTCTTCATTTGCCCTCTTCAATTCATCTCTCTCAGCTAACACCTGATTATGCTGCTGAATGGGCACGGTGGTAGGCTCTTCGATCACTGGAGGGCTTTCTGGCTTGGCAGGAGGAAACGGCATCCCTATAGCATCTGCTCTGGCTCTGATCCACGTCACGTACGGAGCGTAGGCTTGACTATTGCTTTTCCCCAACAATGGTTTTCCCCTCTTACTGATACCATTCCAAGCGCGCTGAAGCTTGGATAACATATCCCCCTCTAGAAGACCAGTGAGGTACAGAGATTCCTGCACCTCTTCATCCTTCGGCGGAGCTCTCAAAGCATAAGCAAACTGTCGGACCAGCAAAGACGGATTATAGTTTATACAGCCCTTCTTGCCTATCAAAGGCACGTTCGTAAACCCGCTGCAGCTGAAGATGATCTCGGTACCCAACCTATCTCTGTCAAACCAGGCAATATCCTCTGCAGATAGACTCATCAAACGCTCAGACCACTCAGCTGTGGCTGCAGACAAAGCAAAGGGACCCCTCTTGGGTTGATGACTATCAAGCCATTTATAAAGCAGGGGTACGCAGCATGAGACATTCTTGCCCCTTCTGTTCTCGTTTTTGTAGTGGATGGAATGGTAGACATCTCCAATCAAGGTAGGGACTGGATTCCCTAAAGCAAAGATGCGGAATGCGTCGAAGTCTACAAAATCGGGCATATTGGGGAACAGAATGATGCCATATATGCACAGGGCTAGAATTGCATTGAATACGACCCAACATCCGTCTTTGGCGCACTGCTGAGCCTTTCCCACTAAGAACTGCAAGGAGAAACCGGGAACCTTGTTCCAACTAGACAATACCAACTCGGAGGCATACAGATGAAGTGACGGAGCTAGACCAGCCAAATTAGGCTCAGCATCCATATGAACAAAAGGCATCTGCCTCCTGATAGGCACACCTAACAAATCAGCATATTCCTCTAGCGTGGGTGCGAGAACAAAGTCCTGGAAAGTAAAGCATCTTAACGAAGGATCGTAGAACTGTAGCAAGGCGTGCAACCCATTCAACTCAAACGCAGAAGATTTACGAACCAAGCTGAGCAATTTGCCGTAAGATTTTCTGAACTCATCTCTCACAGAATCATCTACTAAAGCAATCAAACCAGTCAGCTGAACCACATCAGGGGCAGGGAGCTTGTAAGCCACGGTCTTCCTCAGAGAACCCATAACAATACAATAGAAGGCCAGAAATCCTGAATCGGGGGAAACAGTACCTGCAACACAGACACACGTTAATGAAATGCAAATGGGTATGCAAAGCAATGTAAAATGCAATCATGCAGCAGGAGATCAAGGCGACTGCGTTGCGAAGATTCCGTATCAACAAAACCATGATGCTGCTCTGTCAAGAACAACCACTATTTCTGATAAGAAGAAAACCCTGGTATCGGACCACAAATCTGCTCTGTCAAGAACACACACACATAGGACCATAAGTCTGCTCTGTCAAGAACAAACATCTGATACAGGACCTTTGATACAGGACCAGAACTCTGCTCTGTCAAGAACAAACATCTGATAATAAGGACCTCTGATACAGGACCAAAACTCTGCTCTGTCAAGAACAAACATATCTCTGAAAATAAGGACCTCTGATACAGGACCATAAATCTGCTCTGTCAAGAACACACATCTGATAATAAGGACCTCTGATACAGGACCATAAACTCTGTTCTGTCAAGAACAAACATACATCTGCTGATGAGATCCTCTGATCCCAACCATAAACCTGCTCTGTCAAGAACAAATACATATCTGCTGATGAGATCCTCTGATCCCAATCAAAAACCTGCTCTGTCAAGAACAAATACACATCTGCTGATGAGATCCTCTGATCCCAACCATAAACCTGCTATGTCAAGAACAAATACACATCTGCTGATGAGATCCTCTGATCCCAATCAAAAACCTGCTCTGTCAAGAACAAATACACATCTGCTGATGAGATCCTCTGATCCCAATCAAAAACCTGCTCTGTCAAGAGCACATACATCTGATGATGAGATCCTCTGATCCCGATCATAAACCTGCTCTGTCAAGAACTCATACATCTGATGATGAGAACCTCCGGTACCAACAAAATTGATTCACTATCAAGAAAACCAGGTAGTCTGAAGGTCAAACTTTCCTGCAACAAACCCAACCCTGCTCACAGGTATGGACCTAAACTGACTCAAGTTCGGCATCCTATGCGGTCATCAGCGTCACAGACATTCAAGAGGGGTGATACGATACCCAGAAGGTGTGGCATCACCAGCTCAAGAAGCGGCCTCACTCGGCTGAATCCCAAATGATCGGTCCCCAGAGTCGACAATCCTCCAAACCAACAACCCCCTCAATCCAAAGGGTTGAAAAAGAAGTTAACCGGGAGAACCTCGTCTGAGCGTTGATTTCATGAGACACTAGTGCCTTCCAGGCAAGCACGCGCCCACTAATTTCCACAACTAATGCTATGTTCACTCAAGCCTGGGTCTGGCTTCTCACTCATCAAAATGCCCCTCCCACAACAGCATAGATAATCATATCATACTGGAAATAAAATGCGGGAAATAAAAATGCGATAAATAAATACAACCCAACAAGTAATCATACAAACGCTAGGATTGACTCTCGCAGGGGACGTTGGATACCCAAACTGACTCGCATATGGGACGTTGGATCCCAGGAAACTATCAAGTCCCCAGCAGAGTCGCCAGTTGTCGCTTCCGCGAAAATAAGGTGCCGGCAAAACAGAAGAGTCGCCACCTTTCGTTATTTATCCCTCGGAACGGGAAAGGAAACGATCGGAAAAACCTGACGAATAGGGTATAAGACAAGGTCGTCGCAACCATTGTCTGGGTTCGGGAGTCGGTTACGCAAGGGGAAGGTATTAGCACCCCTCACGTCCGTCGTACTCGACGGGATCCATGCTTGTTGTGTTTACTGGACGGGTTGGTTTTATCTATCTACCTATCAAGGCTGGCTTAAAACGGAAAAGACAATGACTCGGAAAAGCGTCACGCTTTATGTCTACGTATTCTCATCAGAGAATGAGAAATCAGAGTCAACGTAGTTCGACCTACTACGGGTTACAGGGAAGGTGGCTCGCCAATACGTCAGTATTGTGCCTACGTACTCTCAACAGATATGAGAGATCAGAGCTTACGTAGTTTGGGTAACTACGGGTTACGGGGATTCAGATTCATCTGTTTTATCGAGTAAGGTTAAACAGCAGTTCCAGCAGTTAGGGACAAATCCTGTTTGCGGTAGAACTAAGGTTTAACGACACTCTTTTCTTCAGAAAAGCTTTCCTTTGAATTATGGGCCCACGGGGCAAAAAGGTTTGCAGTTTGTTTTTTGTCTTTTACGGAAGAACTGTTTTTTATTGTGTTGGCAATTTCAATCGCACTAAAGACTATGACCTGAGGGTGAATGCGTCGCATGTCACCCAAAGGGTACCATACTAAACATCCAGACTGTTGAAAAGAAGCTCTCCAACAATCCTTTCTCAGATAGCTTAAGGCTCGTAACGTACGAAAGAAATCATCCATGATTACTGTATCTTAAGCTGTTTTGAGATGAGAAGAGAGAACAGGCTCAACTAGGGGGAGACTATCAAGTCCTACTGTTGTCATGCCAAGGATTCATCCTATGATTGAGGTCTGAAACAGGGAACTCCTAGAAGTTATCATGCATAGGTTTCAACCTAAAGTTCTAATCATCACTTCCTTATCAAAGGAAGTGAGATTCCTAAGGGATCATGTCAATGATAAACAGGAACAGATAAAGCATCAGCTTAAACAGTAAACAGTAAACGACTGTAAAATGCATGCAATGCAAGTGAGGGAGGAAATGTGTGTGGGGCAGCAGCCTCCACAAGCTCATCTCAACCTCAAGCCAGATATGAATAACTGTAATCATACAGAAAGAATAACATGCTATCAAGAAAGATAGAATAACAACTGCAATCATACAGAGGAAATGAAATAAAATGCCGTCAGGCAAACACAAACCACATGGGCAAGGGAGCTGGGCTCTACCGAATACCCACAAGCAAAGCCATACAGTAAAAATACAAGCAGAGGGAGCAACTCAACCTCTAGTGCAATCATACTCCTAGCTTAAAGTCAGTCTAGATATGAACTTATTCTAATGCATCAAGCAAGTCAAACAAGTCACATCAATACAGAAAAGAAGACAGACAAGAAAAGAAACAGACCAACAGCTCTTTCAATTCCAAGCTTCAGCTCTTCTGACAGCAACCCAGTCTTTAGACTTCAATCCCCATAGCAAGCATCAGCTTGGTCTTTCTTCTCTCAATGTATCAATGCAAGTGTCAACTCATCCTTTATTCCTCAAGCCTCAGCTCTACACTCAATCTCCATTGGATCTTCAAGTATCAACTTGGTCTTCAAGCTTCAGCTCTCTTTGCTTTACCAGTATCAACTTGGTCTTCAAGCTTCAGCTCTCTTTGCATTACCAGTATCAACTTGGTCTTCTTCTCCTACAAGCTTCAGCTTCTCAGAGTAGTCTTCAATCATCTGGAAGTGTCAACTTCATCCTTCAATTCTTTAAGCCTCAGCTCTTCACTCAATCTCCATTGGATCTTCAAGTATCAACTTGGTCTTCAAGCTTCAGCTCTCTTTGCTTTACCAGTATCAACTTGGTCTTCTTCTCCTACAAGCCTCAGCTTCTCAGAGTAGTCTTCAATCATCTGGAAGTGTCAACTTCATCCTTCAATTCTTTAAGCCTCATCTCTTCATTCAATCTCCATTGGATCTTCAAGTATCAACTTGTTCTTCTTGCTCTTCAAGCTTCAGCTGCAATGGCAATGCTCAAGGAATCATCCTCTTCCACACTCTTCAGTGAAGTCCTCATCTTCAAACCCAAGTCCAACATCTTTCAAGATACCCAAACCAGAAGACCATTAATTTAACAGAATGAGGGGAAATGATAAACAGCTTATTGACAACCAAAGGAAGCCTGTAAGGGTTCATCATTATGAGAGACTGGTTCCCTCAAAGTTCTACTTCCCAGATAAAGCCACTTATCCCTCCAAAGGAGGGATGTGCATATATTGGAAGGACTTTTAGTCATTGGGAGGAATGGAAGCACAATATGCTTTCCATATTTGTGAAAGAAATCATTCTAATTCTAAGGCTCTCCCTATGTCTCCTATCTCCTAAATCTTCACCAGGCACCTTCAGGCACAAGCAATTCCAAGCTCCAAGCAACTTCAAGCAACTTCAAGCAACTTCACCTTGTCTTCAACTTGTCTTCAATCTCAACCAAAGGCAAACAAAGCAAAACCCTACTCTAAGGGGACTAAAGAAGTTAATCTAGTTGAGTTAGCAAGTTAGGATCACCTAAAACCTAGTACTAAAGTTAATCCTAACTAAAATACTAAAACCAATTGTAAAATCCTACAAAAATAACTACGGGAACCTAGGTCAATCATGACTCTACCATATTAATTCCAGAGATCAAATCATCAAATAAGACCTAGAAATAAATTCTACACTATAAGGTACTAAACCTAAACCCTAAAAGGAAGCACCTAAAGCTCAATCTAGAAAACACACCTATTTTCATCACAAAAATGTGAGAAAAATGCTATGGGAGCATACATGTCTAATCTAACAACCCACAAAAAATCAGGATCAAAATCATCATCACATGATCACACAAAATTCCACAAAATTATGTATCAAACATAACCATTTTAATATCAATTAAAATGTAAAATTCCCATAAAATCAGAAAATGCATGGAATAAAAATATTTTTTTTCTAAAAAATACTAGACTCAATCATGAATATAATGCAAAAAGAATGGGAGTAATTGGATCAGTTTTCAATTTTATATGATTTAATCAAGAACCATGAATAAAAATGAAAAAATAATGAAAATAATGGAAAATAACCAAACGCGCGGTGCAACTAGCAATGAAAATCAATTCATTTGGGAGATTGGGCCATGAGGGGGGTGCTGATATCAATCTTTGCATTAAGCCCAAAACCACAAATAAATGAAACGTTGCGTTCCATTTAGTTCAGACCCTTCACAAATTGAGAAGCTCGCGTGGCCGTTGGATGAGGGTCCTAGTCCAAGTCAAACCTTAATCTGATGGCTATCAAGTCATCTTCTCCAATTCAAACCTCTAAAACTCGCGCGCAGCTCCGGCCACCACCGGTGGTTCTCCGGTCATCGTCCCCAACCCTAGTTCAACATAGAGTCCACCATAGGCCACGATCCCTTAATGAAACATGTCCCAAATTCCCTCACGAATTCATTCGTGCCCTTAATTCTCTCTGAAACCTCAAGATTCGCCATAACCAATTCTCAACCGAAAATGGTAACATCCCTAATTGGTCACTAATTCTCAAATTAATGGTCTGAAATCATTCCTACACCGTTCTACAATGCATCTAACACCCTAATTCATCTTGATTTTACCTAAATCATGCTGGAGGAAGAAAGTTACTAACCTAAAAATTCTTGATGAACAGATGCACTAAATCTTCAAATCAAGCTCTCCAACCTTCCAGACACGATAATGGATCCTTTCCTTGCTTCTGTATGCAATAGAACTGGTTGAAAACTCCTGAAACTTGAAACCCGATGGTGAGTTGCAGGTGGAAAAATCTGGGCTCAAGAACACCAATCAGCCACGAATTCTTCTTGATTATGATCTGGACTCAATCCCTAGCATCCATGGAAGAAGTTGCAATCAAGAAAATGGATGGAAAGTGAAGAAATTGGTGAAACCGAATTCAGTTGCAAGCTATGAAATCTCAATCTCAATCTATGCTCTCTCCTTCAATCATCACCAACCTTTCATCTGAACCTCTTCTACTCAATATATAGAACATGTATGGGTGATCTAGAACCCTCTAGATCCTTCTAATGAGAGTTTCAATCTCTCATGTCATGAGAATTTCAACCATATGCCATGATATGCATAATTCTGTTTGCAGCTTGAAACCAATCTCATTCTCTTCCAATTTCTCCCCTAGTGACATTTTGAAAGTGTTTGGCTTGCAAGGGACCTTGGTTATGCCTTGATTCTAGGTTTTGCAAATGTTACTTATGATGTAAGTAACTACTTTTCAAAGCAAGTCCACCAATTGAATTTCAATTCAAAAATGTGGCTAAACCAATGTTCTTAAAATGTTTTTTAGAGTCAAAATGATATATTACATGCCTTGGTTTGGATGTGTAGGTCAAAAATATCAATTTCCAACTTTGGTTTATTTAACTTATACCCTTTTTTTAGGTCATTTTTGCAACATTGAGCTACAAGAATTTACAACATCTCATGACCTCCTTACTAGCCTTAAAACATCATTTTGAACAAGTTTGATGTTGAACATTTTTCCATTTGAAGCTTGGAAATAGGAGTTATGGCCTTATGGTTGAAATGACCTGTAATCTCCAAATGACCAAAATACCCTTGACTTGTCAAAGCCATAACTTGAGTTCTACAAATTATATCAAGGACTTCTAGTACTCTATAGAAAGATAAGAGGATAAGTAACAAAATTCATGTTGACCAAAATTTCATAGGAATCATACTTCTAGGGCAAATGTTTGATGTAAGTTGGGTAACTTTCAAGCTCCCAAATTCACATACCTCAGATGACCTGTAACTTGTCAAAGTCATAACTTGAGTTCTACAAATCCTATCAAGGACTTCTAGTACTCAAATTAAAGCTAAGATGAAGCTATACAACATTCATGTTGGGGGAAAGATGAGATCACAATCACATCTTGAGCTAAACTGACTTGAAGATAGGGGTCAAACTAGGGGATTTTACACTGTCAAGCCTTAGAAACCCTAGCTTGAAACTTCTCAAACTCTTCAATCATGATGATTTTACCTTGGAATCATCCTTATAACATCTCAATGCATCAATCCATGATCACATGACTCTTGGATTAAGTCTCAACCTTCTCCAAATCATCAGTTGACCTAGGGTTGACCCAGTCAAACCCTAATTACACCACTCATGGCTGAGTCTTCTTAATCTTGCACAATGACCTGTCTAGGCTTCCTGATGGCTTTCAAGACATCTCATAAGCTCTCTCAAGGCTTCAAGTCCACATTCTTGGCTTCAGAATCATCTGAGGAGCTCCCACAACTCTCAAGTTAGGAGGCACACAACCTTGGTTTCAACCACTCTCTCTGAGGATCTTTTGACTTCTCTGACAAGGATATCAACCCTTGAACACTTGAATAAGCTTCTTGGCTAGCCTCAAAGTCTTGTGTAGCCCTTGATTGGTAATCATACCTCTTGATCTCCTGCATACATGTCAATGAAATGCAAATGATAATGCTAATGTGAATGAAATGAAACATAAGCTAGGTAAAGAAATGTTGGGCAAATTTTGGGGTGCAACACATACTTCCACCTGATGACACCTGAGGGATAGTGAAAGGAGATGTTGTCAAGGGGCACCTATGGGACCGTTTCAGCCAGATTGCTTTTGGAGGGTTTCTTCTTATTTTGGATGTCAGAGACATCTTCAGCAACATCAGACTCAGTCTCTGATTCAGTACCACATTCAACCTTCCTTTTCTTGGTGACTACTTTGCTCCAACCTTTGGGGGGGCCAACTTGTCTTCTCTTAGTTCTATCCTTCTTTGTGGGAGTGTCGTGTTTAGCTATCTTCTTTGTGGGGCTGTCTTGTTCAACAACCTTGTCAACTTCCTTTTTCTTGAGAGAACTTAGGTCAGACACCTTTTTTTCTTTCCTTGTCATCAGCCTTTTAGCTATGCCTGGATTGAGCTTTCCTAGGAGATAATTGTCAGAGTATTCATCTAGGTCTACTAGCTCAGTGTCTTTGTTGCCTTGCATATCATCTTCTTCTTTATCAGTCCCCTCACCCTTGCTCTTCCCTTTTGGTGATGTTGAGACATTTGCTTGATTATGCAATTTAGGAACAGACCCCTTCAAGTTTGAATTCGTGGGTATGTTGAGAGCGTTGGTGGCTATTTCAACAATGGCAAGGTGGTTTCGTCTAACTTCTGTGTTGTTGCGATCATCAGATGTAGCAGAGGTAGGAGCTTGACCTGTGACACGGTCATTTGGTCTTTTTGCATGGGGATTGCTGGGTTCATTCATCAATAGTCCGTCTAGTGTCACCATGTGCAATGGAGCTACTTATAGCACCTCGTTAGGGTTTGACTCCTTGGCTTTCTTGGACATGCATTTGGATGGGGATGATTTTGATTGTTGTGACATTGTTGGAGACGTTGACTGAGAGCGAATGAGTGTTCTTTCGTTTGAGATTGTTGGGAAGATGAACAGTTTGATCGTTACCCAAGTGGTGTGAGAGTTTGATGAAAAAAGTCTCAATGAGAGGTATGGAAAATGAGGAGGGAACTTAATGTATTGACTAATCAGAAAATCTTTGAATTTTAAGTTATAGTTCCCTATTCTCATTAATTGCTATAACTCACCATTACTCAAGGACCTCAATCTTTGTAAATTTTTTTTAAATTTATGGTCCTTGATACTTTTTGCACCCAGTTCAGCCTTGTTTAGTGCATAATCATCAGATTTTGCACACATGTTACCCCTGAGCATGTCTCTCTTAAACTCACTAGAGATTGGTTGAGTGTTACGCTGGATGTCATAGAACAAGGTCATGACATCAGGAGTGACATTACTTCTTTTCTGCAAGGTAGCCTCCATGGACTCCATCAGGTTCCAATATAGCCTATCTAGCTTTACCTGATGACTTATCTTTGGGTATCCCTTCTTGTCTAGCCATCCCACCTGACTTTTCTTACAGCCTGTCCTTCTTTCTGAAGCATACTTTGAGGATCCTTTTGCTGATGATTTGGACCTGGTTCTTTTCTCTAGCCCTGGGTGGTCCTTCTTTTCCTTATTAACCAATCCATTTATGTTACTTCTGGGCTCCCATAGGTAACCGTTATTCTTGGATCTAGAACCCCTCATCACTTCCTCACCTTTTTCATGTATGACCACACACTTGTCTTTGGAGAAGTGAACTTTTAAACCTTGATCACATAGCTGACTTATGCTTATTAGGTTAACAGTTAGTCCTTTGACCAACGAGACATCCTTCAATACTGGAGCTTTAGGACTATCAAGTTGTCCAGCACCTGTGATTTCTCCTTTAGCTCCATCCCCAAAGGTTACATGACTAGATGAATGAGATTTGAGTTTGATCAACAGATCCTCAATTCCAATCATATGTCTAGAACAACCACTATCAAAGTACCAATCTTCATTGGTAGGCATCCTTGGAGGAATGTGAACTGCTAGTGCAACAGTCTTGGCAATCCACTGATTTTGCGTGTTATGCACTTCCTTCTTAGCCTGATGCTGCCTCTTTCCAGGCTTGGCATGATGCTGGCTTTGTCTATGGGTAGCATGATGCTGCATTCTTCCATGCTTACCTTGTTTGGTTTTGCTTTGGCTAGGAAATCCATGCAGCCAGAAACACACAATTTTTATATGCCCAAGTTTTCCACAGTGGTAACACCTGTACCCTTGGAATTTTCTCTTGACTTGATTCCACTTTCTGTGTGGAGGATGTTGTGACTTTGGCTGTGACATCCTTGTTAACTTCTGAGTCTCAGGCTGCAACATCTTGAGTTTCAAGACAGGATTTTGTTTTTCAACAAATCCTAGACCAGACCTATTTCCTGCAGTTTGACCATTCTGAAGAATCTCCTCTAGGGTGTCAGTTCCAAAGTTGAGCATCCTTATGGATTTTGTCATTTGCTCTTTTTCTCCTTTCAACTCCTTTACCTCTCCTTGGAGTGAGTTTATAGTAACTAGATGCTCTCTCTTTTCAACTTCTAGCTCTTTGATGAGCTTCTTCTGATGCTCTCCTTGCTGGTACAGCTCTGTGCTTCTGATGGTCAACTTCTTATATGATTCAGCTAGTTCATCATAAGTTATCTCCTCTTTACTTGAGTCACCATCAAATACACATACTGTTGAGAACAGTAACATGTTTAGATGATTCTCCTTCTGATCCACTGTCAGAATCTTCATCAGACCAAGTGACTGTTAGACCTTTTCCCTTCTTTTTGAGGTATGTGGGACATTACTTTCTAACATGTCCATATCCCTCACACTCATGGCACTGTACTCCTCTGCTTTGGTTGACTTTATCTTCAGTTTTTTCTTTGTCAGCAGACAAGCTTTTGAAATAAGGTTTAGACTTAGCATCTATCCTTTTGGCCAGTTTGTTGAACTGTCTTCCAAGCATGGCTATTGCCTCTGATAGATCTTCCTTTTTTTCATGATCTGAAGCCTCTGCAGAGTTTGAGACAAGAGCCATACTTTTGCTCTTTTTCTCCACAGCCCGATCACACATCCCCATCTCAAAGGTTTGAAGGGATCCAATGAGTTCATCCACTTTCATGTGGCATATGTTTTGAGCTTCTTTAATGGTTGTTACCTTCATGGCAAACCTTTTAGGTAGTGACCTTAGAATCTTTCTTACAAGTTTCTCTTCAGTCATCTTTTCTCCCAGAGCTCCTAAGGTGTTTGCAAGTTCAAGAACATTCATGTAGAACTCATGAATGGTCTCCTCTTCCTTCATTTTCAGCCCTTCAAATTTGGTGGTCAGCATTTAAAGTCTTGACATTTTGACCTTGGAGGTTCCTTCATGAGTAGTTCTGAGAGTGTCCCAAACATCCTTTACTAGTTCACAGTGGTGGACCAATCTAAAGATGTTTTTGTCTATACCATTGAAGAGTGAATTCAATGCTTTAGAGTTTCCAAGAGCTAATGCATTTTGCTCTTTGGTCCATTTCTCTTCAGGAATTTGCACAGATACTCCATCCTTGTCAGTCTTCACAGGATGTTCCCAGCCAGAGTTTGCAGCTCTCCAAGCCTTGCTGTCTAAGGACCTTAGAAAGGCTATCATCCTAGGCTTCCAGTAGTCATAATTAGAACCATCCAAAATTGGAGGTCTATTTATGAATCCAATATCTTTATTCATAGTACCAGAATTTAGTTTCCCTAGATCTCACCCAATAATAAACATGCAGGGTGCCTGCTCTGATGCCAATTGAAAATTCTGGCCAGCCCACGATGGATGTTCTAACAGAAGTTATAACATCCACTGTGACATTCACTACAGATCTACTATTATGCAGTAATTATAAAGCAGTAAATAACACAGTTGGTTGTTGACCCAGTTCAGTGCAACACACTTCCATCTGAGGGCTACCAAGCCAGGGAGAAATTTCACTATCAGTAGAATTAATTCAGAGTCAAACCTCTAGTTTGCACTCCTCACTTAAAACCTTCCCAATGACAATTTAACCTAGAGACACTCTAGACCTGAGTATACCCACTCACTCTCTACAATCATACAACAGTGATA
Organism: Lathyrus sativus; assembly: GCA_963859935.3. Taxonomy (NCBI): domain Eukaryota; kingdom Viridiplantae; phylum Streptophyta; class Magnoliopsida; order Fabales; family Fabaceae; genus Lathyrus; species Lathyrus sativus. The sequence goes on from OZ012737.1 coordinate 188,620,101, forward strand.
TCAAACAGTTACAAATTAACCAGTAGAATGAAGAGACACTTCAACTATACACCCACCTTGATCTTGCTTCAAAGCTTTGATCAAGTGACACACACTCTTACTTAACAGCTTTGAGTGGTACACAACCTAGAAACCACCTAACCACTGCAATCAACAGTTGTTTGGATTACACGTGTACCTAAGACACAATCGTGAAGGACAACCTCTTCACTTCTAAATCACTATGGTGATTTCTCTGTTTCTCTATCTTCAACAACTGCCTTTTAGGATTGCTTCTCCTGTTACTTATAGTAGTAGATCAGTCCTTGGGCCTGGGCGCATAAGTTAGGTTTTATCCATCATAAAACCTCTCTTCAGTATTCTGCACGATTTCCACTTTAATCAGGTACATATTAGTTCCCCTAGGGCGTCTAAAATGTCTCCTGCATTCCAGCTTGAGCTCCTATTCAGTTTCATGGTTTCTAGTTACCAGAATAACAAACCTGCGTTTGATGTCATACGACCCAAGTTATAACATTGGGTATGACATTCATCGTAACCTGCTTTTAGCTAAGTTAACTTGCCCTGCACAGACCATATTATGTATGTACCAGCATCATACATGACATTCATACATACACTAATGTTATGTCACAAAATGCATCCAATCAAGAGCACTTACACCGTGACATATCATATTTTGGTGAACCTTGTTAGTGAATGACTTTATGTAATTTGGCGGATGGCCGAGAATGTTGAATTAGTGATTACTTTCGTTATTTTATTTTGAAAACCATCTATTGTTGTTGAATTATTTGAGGTGATATCCCACTTTTGAGGAGAAACTCTGATGTTTACTTGAATTAATTGTATTTTATTTTTATTTTGGAAAGTGGGGTGTTACAATTGGTATCAGAGCAGGTCGGTCCGTCCGGCCAGTGTAGTAGTTGAGTTCGTCCTTAGGATAGAGATTGTGTACCTTTTAACCTAATGTTGTTATGGTTGAGCAGTATGGCAGGAAGGAATGATCCTGCTTTGGCTGTAGCTATGCAAGCAATGGCGCAGGTGGTTACTAATCAGAATCTAGCTGCAGGTGACAATTTAGCGATTTAGCTCAGTTTCGGAATAACAAGCCACCGACGTTTGAAGGAGGAATTCTGGATCCTGAAGATGCACAGAAATGGCTGAAGGAAATTGAGAAAATTTTCAGGACAATGGGTTGTAGTGATGAGCAAAAAGTGAAGTTTGGTACTCACATGCTGGAAGGAGAGGCTGAGGCCTTGTGGGACAACAATCACCAAATATTGGAGACTGCAGGAACTGCGATTACTTGGGATGTGGTTCGAACGGGTTTTCTGGAAAAGTATTTTCCAGAAGATATACAAAGCTCTAAGGAGATAGAGTTTTTGGAGCTGAAGCAAGGTAATATGACTGTAGCGGAGTATGATACTAAATTTGAAGAGCTGGTATAGTATTGTCCTCATTACAATATTGAAGTGGCAATGGCCTCTAAGTGTTTGAAGTTTGAAAACGGGATGCGTCCGGAAATTAAGATGGGATCGCTTGTCAGAAGATCAGGAATTATCCTGAGCTGGTAAGCAGAAGCAGAATTTATGATAATGATAACAGGGCCAGGATTGCACACTATAAGGCTGTGAATGACCGTAAAGGTAAGCAGAGATTTGGTGGTACTCCTTGCAGTGTTCCTGCTGATAAGGGAAAACATAAGGCTGCTGCTGATAAAAAGCCCAGAGAAGGCAAAGCATCTACTGATTTGAAATGTTTCCGATGCGGTGGCGTTGGGCATCGTGCTAATGATTGTCCTAATGAGGTAAAGAAGTGTTTCAAGTGTGGTAAGCCAGACCTTGTGATGGCAGATTGTAGGGCCTCTATGCCTACCTGTTATAACTGTGGTGAGAAAGGTCATATCAGTACGCATTGTGAGAAGCTGAAGAAGTCTCAGGCGTCTCAGGCCAGTGGTAAAGTGTTTGCTGTGGTAGGAACTCAAGCTTCCAGTGAAGAGCGTTCTATCAAAGGTACTTGTTTCATCAATAATATTCCTTTGACTACTATTATTGATATGGGTGCAACCCACTCGTTCATTTCTGTTGATTATGTGAAGAGGTTAGGATTGGTACTGTCTACTCTCGAGCGACGGATGACTATTGAGACTCCCTCTATTGGTTCAGTGACTACTTCGTTGGTGTGTTTGAAGTGTCCACTGACTATTTTTGGCAGAGACTTTGGAGTGGATCTGATTTGTCTGCAACTTGGTAATTTGGATGTTATGCTGGGTATGACCTGGTTGGAGTTCAACCGAGTCTACATCGATTGTTTTCGGAAGGTGTTGTTTCTCACTCCAGAGGAAGAAGCATTGGCGGATTCCTTGTCTAATAAGGAATTGAGGACCTTGTTGGAGAACGAAGCTAAGATGTTTGCTTTATTTGCATCATTAACTATTGATAGCCATGCGTCGATAAAAGAGTTGGCAGTGGTGAATGAATTTCCCAAAGTGTTCCCCGATGATATTTTAGAATTACCTCCGACGTGAGAGGTTGAATTTAGTTTTGATCTGGTTCCTGGTACGAGGCCTATATCTATGGCGCCGTATAGGATGTCGGCAGCGGAATTGGCTGAGTTGAAATCTCAGGTTGGGGACTTGTTGGATAAAAAGTTTATCAGACCGAGTGTGTCACCGTGGGGAGCTCTAGTGCTGTTGGTTAAGAAGAAGGATGGTAGTATGCGTTTGTGCATTGATTACCGTCAGTTGAATATAGTGACCATTAAGAATAAATATCCTCTCCCAAGGATTGATGATTTGATGGATCAACTGGTAGGAACTTGTGTGTTCAGTAAAATTGACTTGAGGTCGGGTTACCATCAGATCAGAGTGAAAGAAGGTGATATTCAGAAGACGACATTTAGAACTTGGTATGGACATTACGAGTATGCTGTGATGCCTTTTGGAGTGTCTAATGTGCCGAGAGTGTTTATGGAGTATATGAACCGAATTTTCCATTCTTATTTGGATTTGTTCATTGTTGTATTCATTGACGACATATTGATTTATTCTATGTCTGAGGAAGAGCATGCAGGACATTTGAGAATTGCTTTGCAGGTGCTGAAAGATAATAAGCTGTTTGCTAAACTGGTAAAGTGTGAGTTCTGGTTGAAGACAGTGAGTTTCTTGGGGCATGTAATATCGGGTGATGATATATCGGTGGATCCAACAAGTTTTTGTGTGGGATGCTGCTTGTGAAGAAAGCTTTGAGGAACTAAAAAAGAAATTGACTACGGCACCAATGTTAGTGTTGCCGACTCCGAGTGAACCTGTTGTGGTGTACTGTGATGCGTCTAAGATGGGGTTAGGCGGAATCCTTATGTAGAATGGTAAAGTGGTGGCGTATGCTTCGCGGCAACTGAGGGTGCATGAAAGGAATTACCCTACTCATGATCTCGAATTGGCTGCGGTAGTTTTCGTGTTAAAGATCTGGAGGCACTATTTGTATGGTTCGAGGTTTGAAGTGTTCAGTGACCATAAAAGTATGAAATATCTGTTTGATCAGAAAGAGCTAAATATGAGGCAGAGAAGATGGTTAGAATTCTTGAAAGACTATGATTTCAACTTAAGTTATCATCCAGGAAAGGTGAATGTAGTAGCGGATGCTTTAAGCAGAAAAGCAATTCATATGTCGGCTTTGATGGTGAAAGAAATGGAACTAATTGAGCAGTTCAGAGATCTGAGGATGGTGTGTAAGACTACGACAGATAGCGTGATGTTGGGCAAGTTGCAGGTGAACAATGATTTCTTGGATATGATTAGAGAAAGCCAAAAGCTAGATGTGAAGTTAGTGGATTTGATGATTGGGGTGGAAAGTGACTCCGATAGTGATTTTAGGTTGGATGGTGCAGGAGTGTTGAGATTCAGAGGTAGGATTTGTGTGCCGGATAATGACGAACTGAAGAAGTCAATTCTGAGTGAAGGACATCGTAGTAGTCTGAGTATCCATCCGGGTGCTACGAAGATGTACCACGATTTAAGGAAGTTATTTTGGTATTCCGGTATGAAAATAAATATAGCTCTATTTGTTTATGCATGTTTAACATGTCAGAAATCGAAGGTGGAACATCAGAGACCCTCTGGAATGATGCAACCGTTGGAAGTTCCGGTTTGGAAATGGGATTGTATAACTCTGGATTTTGTTACGGGTTTGCCGAGCACAGCGAGAGGATTTGATGCTATTTGGGTAATTGTGGATCGACTTATGAAGTCTGCACATTTTGTGCCGATTGATATCAGTTTCCCGTTGGTAAAGCTAGCAGAGATTTAAATTCGGGTAATTGTGAAGCTACATGGTGTTCCGTCAAGTATCGTGTCGGATAGAGATCTGAGGTTTACTTCAGAATTTTGGATGAGTTTACAGGAAGCTTTGGGTACTAAGTTGAAGTTGAGTTCAGCTTACCATCCGCAAACCGAGGGTCAATCAGAAAGTACTATTCAGTCTCTGGAGGACTTGCTGAGAGCTTGTGTGTTGGAAAAGGGTGGTGCGTGGGATTGTAACACGGTGGGAGAACTGACTTTAAACAATGTTGCGGATAGCAAGAGTCGCCACCGACTTTTATTTTATCCATAAGGAAAGGTTATAAAAAAACAGGAAAGACCTTAGAGAATATTTTGGGTCCGGGGGGTAGGTTATGAAAAGGGAAGGTATTAGCACCCTTTTCATCCATGGTTATCCATGGGCTCTTAGGTACTTAAGCTCACTTTTGAATTGTTTTGAAAGTGTAGTGTGTGAATAGCAAAAAATTTCAGAATAGTTTAATAATAATCCGTGTATGGATGTAAAAAAACTTGTTTGAAAATTTTGTTGGAAATTTGTTTAAGTGTGAAAAAGTTTTGAAGTGAGCAAGTATCTAGGAGTAGCCTACCCTAATGTTTTAAGGTCTTTCTTATTCTTTATCCTTTCCTTAGTAAGACTATCCCTACTATAATGGAGTAGGTAGTCCTTACTTTGGATGTTAAGGGACATGTGAGGGACAATTTGACTTTGAAGGCCATTGTGGGATGTAATAAGCACATATAAGGGACCATCATCATTTTTCGAAAGGGACTCGATTCGTAAAGGCAACCATACGGGACTTTGATGATTTTTCTATTTGAGGGACTTGCTTTATACACCCCACTTAACCATTATTCGTAGGCAACTTGGGGGATATCCTTAGGAAGTGAGACGGCGATTAAAATCGACTTACGTGTGTGACGTGTTTATTTTTAATTATCTTTATTTAAAAGTGATCTAAATTTATTTTAATATTACATACATGTTGTTACACTCCCTAATTACTAACCATAATAATAATTAAATAATTAAACAACTTTACATCCAAGAAACAATTACAAAATAATAAGCAAAATAATTAAATAGCAAAGATAAATAAAATATAAATAAGCAATAATAAATAATAAAGGGGGTTAGTAAGCAATATTTAACAAAATAATAAGCATGATTAGAATATAAATGGGTTAGTAAATAAGAATAAACAGAATTAATCCAAATATTATAATAATAAGAAATTAACAATTTTTTAATATAATCAACTAAAAAAAACAAATATGAATAAACAATTGTTTTAATTTACAAATTATTAAATTATATTTTAATCATGAAGTTACTACAAAAAATCTAATTATTATAAGCACAATTATTTATAAACAAAAGTTATGTAAAAAAAATGTTTATAAGTATATTTACAAAAATTTGTAAGAATTATAAGCACATGATTTCCTTCTCATTCTAATTCAATCAATGATTATGAATTTCTAGAAACAAAATCTTCACCCAAAAATAGATTTTTATATTTTTTATTTATTTAAAATGATTTTTATGAATTAAATCAATAATAAATAAATAAAAAATAATAATTTGGGAGAGATCACATGATTTCCTTCTCATTCTAATTCAATCAATGATTATGAATTTCTAGAAACAAAATCTTCACCCAAAAATAGATTTTTATATTTTTTATTTATTTAAAATGATTTTTATGAATTAAATCAATAATAAATAAATAAAAAATAATAATTTGGGAGAGATCACATGATTTCCTTCTCATTCTAATTCAATCAATGATTATGAATTTCTAGAAACAAAATCTTCACCCAAAAATAGATTTTTATATTTTTTATTTATTTAAAATGATTTTTATGAATTAAATCAATAATAAATAAATAAAAAATAATAATTTGGGAGAGATCACATGATTTCCTTCTCATTCTAATTCAATCAATGATTATGAATTTCTAGAAACAAAATCTTCACCCAAAAATAGATTTTTATATTTTTTATTTATTTAAAATGATTTTTATGAATTAAATCAATAATAAATAAATAAAAAATAATAAAAATGATGAATTTTGGTCAATTGGGTCGTGCACCATGTTATGAGATGGATTGGGTCATAAATTAGGCAGCCCATTTGGAAAGAAATACTTCTAAGCCTCCATTTTCAACATAAACCATCACAAAATTGCCCAACTTTGCAAGGGCACATTTCTCTCAATTTTAAAGGTATGATGGTGTTCTTGGACTTTTTGGAAAGCTTGAAGAGTCCTCTAAACAACCCCATTGGTTTCAGGTCCATATCATTTACCAATCTCAAGTTATGCCCTTTTGAAGTTGTTGACTTTTTGTTGACTTTTGAAATGACCTATAATGTCTTAGATCATATCTTTCAAATAAAGCATTTTTGGGCTTAACCTTCAACATCAAAGTTGTAGAGAATTCAATTTCCTTCAAAATGAGCTTTGGATGGAGACTTGGTGATGAAGCATGTGAAAGTTATGGCTGGTCAAAGTTCAGTTGACTTTTACTAAGGAAACCCTAATTTAGAAACTCCTGATTATTGATGATCTGGAATCTCCTTGATGAATCATGATCAACCCTTGATCAAATGATGAATTTTACTTCATATACTTGATGTTGGCAAAAAATCATGAAGTTTGACTTTGGTTTGACCACAGTTGACCTCAGTTTGACTTTTTAACTGCATTGACTGATTTTGACTTATCTGATCATCTGACTGAGCAAACTTTTGAGAAAAGTCTTGAAACTTGACATGGGGGTTCTTATACACATATAAGATGTTATGAAGCTCACTTGAAGTCTTGGAAGTCCATTTAGCCTGATTAAAGTCAAAACCCTAGTTTTGGATGCACTGCTTAGGAGGTGCATTGTCTGAGGGAATTGTCAACTCTTCTGACCAATTGTGAACTTTGTGAACCTTGTGAATCTTCATAAGATATCTTGTGATACTCATGGGAGGTATTGTGAAGCTTGTGAACCTTGTGAACATCATGAAGTGGCTTTGTAGACCTCATGACCCTTAGGAAAGCTTTGTAAACATTGTGAATCTTGTGAACCTTGTGAACCTTCAAGAAGCAACCTATGGACTTCATGAACCTCATGAAAGGTCTTGTAGATGTTGAGAAGTTTGTGAACCTTGTGAACCTTCAAGAAGCAACCTATGGACTTCATGAACCTCATGAAAGGTATTGAAAGCACTGTGGGACTTGTGAACCTTGTGAACCTTCATAAAGTAGCTTGTGGACTTTATGAACTTCATGAAAGGTTATGCAAGTTGTTGGAGAACTTGTGAACCTTGTGAACCTTCTTAGAACACAAAGTCTTGTATTGTGAGGGAAAATTTTGGGGTGCAACAGCTGCCCCTGTTCAATTTTCTGAAACCTGAGGGGTTAGATTGGTATATTTGCCAGTCGTAACCTGGAAGGTTGAAGGGGATTGAATACAAAAGCCCAAAAATTTGCACTCACCAGCGCATGGAGTGATATTGATGGTTGGTTGAACATGATTGAATGGGCTTAAAGATGCCACTAGGGGAAAGTTCTTCAGTAGTATAATGAGAACTGTCAGGAGTCTGGAGTAATACTGATGTAACAGCATGTCTTCATGAGGATAGAGCAATCAATAATGATAACCCTAAAGCAGTCTTGAAGTGATAAATCTGACCTCAGGAGGATAGAGCAATCAATAGCTCTAAAGCAGTCTTGAAGTAATAATGGCTTCAGGAGGATAGAGCAATCAATAGCTCTAAAGCAGTCTTGAAGTAATAGAATGGCTTCAGTAGGATAGAGCAATCAACAGCTCTAAAGCAGTCTTGAAATAATAATGTGATATGTCTTCAGGAGGATAGAGCAATCAATAGCTCTAAAGCAGTCTTGAAGTAATGATTTCAGGAGGATAGAGCAATGGATAGCTCTAAAGCAGTCTTGAAATAATAATGTAATTTCAGGAGGATAGAGCAATGGATAACTCTAAAGCAGTCTTGAAATAATTAGATGGCTTCAGGAGGATAGAGCAATGAATAGCTCTGAAGCAGTCTTGAAGTAGTAATATGACCTCATGAGGATAGAGCAATGAATAGCTCTAAAGCAGTCTTGAAGTAATAGGATGATTTCAGGAGGATAGAGCAATCAGTAGCTCTAAAGCAGTCTTGAAGTCATGAGAGGCTATCAGGAGGATAAAATAACCCTGAGGTTACAATAAAGCAGTCCCAAAGTAATAAGAAGCTCATCAGGAGGATAAAGTAACCCTGAGGTTACAATAAAGCAGTCCCAAAGATCATAAGATTGTTTGTTGGATAATTAACCTGAAAACAAGGTAGCATTCTGTATAACAACATTAGTTTATGCTTTATGTATGCATGTATGACATGATGCACTTAGGTAATGTACTATAGACATATATGTTATGGTATGATGTAAATGATGTATGTATGATATGACACTGCTGGAAGTGTCTGGATATCCTTGTATAACAACTGCTGGCCAAGGAAAATAAATCCCGATTCGTTGTTGAAGAATATATAACCCTCCGTCTGCTGGGGATAACAAGGTATAGATAACCTCCCGTTGTTGGGGATAACAAGGTATAGATAACCTCCCGTTGTTGGGGATAACAAGGTATAGATAACCTTCGTTTTCGTTTGATAGTAGGATAAGTATAACATCCCGTCTTCGTTCATCGTGCCCTTATTGGAAAGTAATTTCCCGTATATCCGTATGAGGATAAAAGAGATGGATATAAATTCCAGGGGAGATTAGACTTTGTGAAAATGGATTAGTCCTACTGTCTTGTAAAGATGAACCGGCGAAGCTTCGTTGAAATCCTTCCCTCGTTCGTCCTTAGCAAATAATATTACTGCATTTTCATGCATTTCTGGTAAACATCAATCATATTAAAAGCATACATGCATTTTTGGTAAACATCAATCATATTCAAAGGCATACATACATTCAAACACAACCAATGGACGTTTCGCTTATGTAAATAGGGTAAAAGTAAATCTGGATTCAAAAGATGGAATTTATTTATATCAAAAGTGGCCCATACACGGGTAAGTTTGTACAAGGAGACATAAACCCTAGTAAGAGAATTTGGTCATGAAGTTTTACAAAAAGAACCAGCTATGTGGGAAATAATCCTATTGAGTTTCAATTCTACTATTGCCACTCAAGTATCTCATCTTCTTGCTGTTGAGACGGAAACGATTGGATTGAGCTTCATCTGTTTGAGCTTGAGTAAGTAGTACAACTGGTTGCAATTTCATGAGTGATCCAAACGAGACATAGTCATACGCTTTAATCCCTAACTTTTGCCTGGATTGCCCTTTCAGGTTTTCAATCCACCGGGATACCCTTTTTTGCCCAAGCCGCCTTTTCAGGTTTTCGACTTGCCGGGTGTACATCTTTTTATATATATATCCCTAATTTTTGCCCAAACCCTTTTGGTTTGCCGGGATGCCCTTATTTTTGCCTAGGCCTGTCAACCTAGCGGGTCTCTTTCTATGCGTAGTATTTTTTAACTATGTCTGCGTTTACAGTTTGTGGGAAGTCTTCACCATCCATTGTAGTCAGTATCATGGCACCTCCTGAGAACACTGTCTTGACTACAAATGGTCCCTCATATGTTGGAGTCCACTTGCCCCTTCAGTGTCAATCTCATTGCAGTATGCAGGCTTCTCAAATCTATCAATGGTAATCTTGAGAGCTTCATCATCCCAGCTTATCTCAAACATAGATGCCATGGTGGCCAATGCGTCTGCCAACTGATTCTCTCTTCGTGGAATATGTCCAAAAGTAATCTCTTTGAGATGTGGGATCAAAGACAACACATGTTCTCTGTAAGGAATGAGATTATCATGCTTTGTATCCCAATCTCCTTTAATCTGAATTACTACCAGAGCTGAATCTCCATACACCTCAAGGAACTGAATCTTCATATCAATAGCAACTTGCATACCCATGATACATGCCTCATACTCAGCCATGTTATTGGTACAATAGAAACAAAGTCTGGCAGTAATCGGGGTATGACAACCTTCAGGGGAACTAATCACAACACCAACACCATTACCATGTGCATTGGAGGCACCATCAAAAACCATAGTCCATCGGGATCCTTGTTCAGGTCCGTCATATTGTCCAGGTTCTTTGGTAACAGACATAATGTCTTCATCAGGGAACTCAAAATTCATTGACTGGTAATCACCTACTGCTTGATGAGTCAAATGATCAGCAACAACATTCCCCTTAATGGCCTTCTGAGTAGTATACTGTATATCATATTCCGTCAAGATCATTTGCCATCTTGCAATTCTTCCGGAGAGAGCAGGTTTCTCAAATATGTACTTGATTGGATCCATCTTCGAAATCAACAAGGTAGTATGGGTCAACATATACTGTCTTAGTCGGCGAGCAGCCCATGCCAAAGCGCAGCAAGTTTTCTCGAGCAGTGAGTATCTTGTTTCACAGTCGGTAAACTTTTTGCTAAGGTAGTATATTGCCTGCTCTTTTCGACCAGACTCGTCATGTTGCCCCAATACACACCCCATTGAGTTGTCTAATACTGTTAAATACATAATCAAGGGTCTTCCATCAACTGGTGGCATTAAAATTGGAGGTTCTAGCAAATATCTCTTGATTTCATCAAAGGCAGTCTGGCACTCATCATTCCATTCCATCACCTGATCTTTCTTCAACAACTTGAAGATTGGCTCACAGATGGTAGTTAATTGGGAAATAAATCTTGCAATGTAGTTCAATCGTCCCAAGAAACCTCTAACCTCCTTCTCAGTACGGGGAGCTGGCATCTCTCGTATAGCTTTCACTTTTGCAGGATCCACTTCAATACCTTTTCCACTGACAATGAAACCCAGGAGCTTTCCAGATCTAACTCCAAAAGTACACTTGTTTGGATTTAATCTCAACCTGTATTTCTTCAACCTCTCAAACAACTTGTGCAGATGATCAAGATGTTGTTCTTCATTCTGAGACCTGGCTATCATATCATCCACATATACCTCTATCTCATGATGAATCATATCATGAAACAAAGCCACCATAGCACGCTGATATGTTGCCCCTGCATTCTTCAAACCAAATGGCATTACCTTATAGCAAAAGGTGCCCCACTGTGTCACAAATGTAGTCTTCTCCATATCTTCAGGTGCCATCTTGATTTGATTGTAACCAGAGAAACCATCCATAAAGGAGAATACCTTATGCTGAGCAGTGTTGTCTACCAGAATATCAATATGAGGAAGTGGAAAGTCATCTTTAGGGCTAGCCTTGTTCAGATCTCTGTAGTCTACACACATACGTACCTTACCATCTTTCTTAGGAACTGGTACCACATTTGCAACCCACTGAGGATAAGAAGTTACGGCCAAGAACCCTGCATTGAACTGTTTCATTACCTCTGCTTTGATCTTTTCTGACATTTCAGGACGCATACGACGAACCTTCTGCTTCTTTGGACGACAATCTTCTTTCACTGGCAAACGGTGAACCACAATGTCTGTATCCAACCCTGGCATATCTTCATAAGACCAAGCAAAGATCTCCACATAGTCACGTAGCATCTGAATCAACCTGCTCTTGACATTGTCCTCTAAATCAGCCCCTATCTTGACCTCTTTTCTGTTTTCTTCAGTTCCCAGATTCACAACTTCGACTGGCTCTTCATGTGGCTGTATAGCTTTCTCTTCTTGTTGTAACAACCTAGCAAGCTCTACAGGTATTTCACAATCGTCCTCGTTTCCGTCTTCAGTTTGATAGATCGGATTCTCGAAATTGTAATTGGCAATAGTAGAACTGTTATCAACTGGATCCAGAGTGGATGAGGATCTGCATTTTAGTGACGTGGGTGTGTGTAAGAACACATAGCTGATAAAGCAAAAATAAAAGAAAAAGAAAGACAAGGAACACAATATTTACGAAAACGAAACGTCCACTGATTTTATTGAATGAAGTATGCAAATGAAATGACAACCCGTAACAAGCACACCATTGTGCCCCGGGTAAGGCACATGGCTTGAAAGTTTTAATTGTTCCAGAAATTATAAATTTAAAAACATAACACAGTAATAGTTTTTACTCCTGACTAAAGGAGATAGGGATAACATCTTCAGCTGTCCAATTATTGAGTCCAGCACCCACAGTAGGAAAAATCAATGCCTCCAAGTTGTAGTCTTCATCTTGATCTCCCACAGCATTGATAACCCCTTGATTGGTGATACGAACAGCACGAGCACGACGAACAGCCTTCTGGGACTCTGCAGTGAAACCCAAACCAAACTTGTCAGACTTGTATGGAATATCAGGAAGCTGACCCCAAATAGTACAACCACCTTCTTCCACCACAACTTTTGCATCATTGAGGGAGGCCATTGCCATTGTTGGAGGGTTTCTGATGACCACAGGAACCTTCTTCACAGCAGGAGGAGTCACACAATCCTTAACAGCCCAGGGAACCACTTCAAATGACTGACATGGAGTTTCAATGTATTCACCTTCTACTTCCAGATACTTGAAAGTGTTTACATGGCTGACAAAGTATTCTTCCTCTCCAAAGACAGTAACAACTTTTCCATTCACCGGATATCTCAACTTTTGATGTAATGTGGAGGTCACAGCACCTGCCCCATGGATCCAGGGACGACCAAGCAGACATGAGTACGAAGGACGAATATCCATCACATAGAATGTAGCAGTAAACACCTGAGAGCCAACCTTGATTGGAAGATCAATTTCCCCATGCACTACTCTTCTAGAACCATCAAAAGCCTTTACCACAATATTACTGGGCTTCAATACCGTATCTTCAGGACTCAGCTTGTTCAGGACTTCCTTAGGCAACACATTCAGAGAGGAACCATTGTCTATCAGCACATGAGACAGGGTAGTGCCCCTGCATTCAATTGAAATATGCAGGGCCCTGTTATGATCCCTCTTGGCAGGGGTCAAGTCAGCATCAGAAAATCCTAACCCGTTGTCATAGGTCAGGTGCGCAACACAATTCTCAAACTGGTCCACAGAAATTGCACTGGGTACATGAGCCATCTTTAGAAACTTGATCAATGACTTGGCATGAGCCTCAGAACATAATAACAGGGAGAGCATAGAAATCTTTGAGGGAGTATGCCCCAGCTGATCAACAATATCATAATCACTCTTGCGAATGATTTTCAATACTTCTTCCATCTGCTTAGAGAGGTCATCAGCAGCTGGCACATCAGTAGATACAGGCTCAATAACAGGACCCTTGCCCCGAGCATCAGTGGTGGAAGTAACAGCAGGAGTAACTGCACTCTTAGAAGCAACTGGAGGAGAGAAGATTCTTCCACTACGAGTGATCTTGCTAGATCCAGCAATATTATCAATGTCAACAGGCATATCAGGTAAAGGCTCCTGCTTGACACCATGGATGTAAACATCAGACCCATAGTGCCAAGGCACAGCTTTGTCAGATGTATAAGAAATAGGACCAGGAGTGGTAATGATCAGAGGAGCTACTCTGGCTTCAGCGACAACTTTCACCTTCAGCAGTAATCCTGATTGGGCCCTGATGAGTGATTTTAATGGGACCCTTTGAAGTGATTCTTAGTGGTACTTTGTCAACCATGTCAACCTCTTCAATCTTCTTACCCTGAGTCAGATGATCCACCATACTTTCTACAGATGCTGGTCTTCTTTCAAACACTATAGTATATTTATCCATGAGACGTTGAATCCCATCTCTCAAAATGAAGCAACTATCCGGCTTATAGGTACAATATAGACAATCTTCATGACAACCTGGAAAGATCCCAGCTTGTACTAACCTCTTTTTGATAACAGACAATGGTGTGCTCAACTCCATAACTGAATAGACATGCAGATCTTCATCAATATCTTCATCAATGGCGTTGACAGTCTTCTCGTGATTTGGCATTGGAGCTGTAATCACATTTGGAGTACTTGGTGGATCAAACTCAATTTCTCCAGCATCAATCATATCCTGAATTTTGTTCTTCAAGACCCAGCAGTTATTAGTATCATGTCCTGGACAGTTTGAATGATATGCACATCGTGCATTGGGATTGTACTTGGGAGAGGTAACATTGGGATTCTGAGGGGCCTCCCTCAGGGTAATAAGTTCAGCTTTCAACAAGTGTTGCAATTCCTGAGCCATTGACATGTTGATCTTCGTGAACTGTCTTCTAGCCCTCTGTTGGTTGCCTTGAGGCTGCTCTGTTGTTGCAGGAGTTGGATTTGAAATATGAACTGCACTAACAGACTGATGCCTTCTGTTACGATCAGGCTGACCATACACAGCATTAGATTCTCTCTTCCCAGTGGGAGGCTTCTTTGCAACACCTGATGAAGAAGTGCCCACTTGGATCTTACCACTCTTGATACCATTCTCTACTCGCTCTCCTGTCATGATCAACTCAGTGAAGCCAGATGATGAGCTTCCAATGAGATGACTGTAAAACGGACCATTCAGCGTACACATGAACATATCAACCAACTCCCTATCAGTCAAAGGGGGTTGAACTCTTCCAGCTAAGTCTCTCCACTTCTGAGCATACTCCTTAAAGCTTTCTTTGGCACCCATAGACATGCTTTGAAGCTGCATGCGAGTGGGGGCTAAGTCAGCATTGTATTGATACTGCTTGTAGAAAGCTTCAGCAAGGTCATTCCAATCTCTGATGTTGACACTCTCCAACTGATAATACCACTCTAGCTGAGCTCCAGCTAAACTCTCTTGAAAGAAATGGATCCACAACTTTTTATCAGCAGTGTGGGGTTGCATTCTTCTGACATAAGACCTCAGATGCAATTTGGGACAAGAGACCCCATCATAGATAACAAATGTAGGAACTTTGAACCCAATGGGTATGACCACCCCAGATATCAAGCTCAAATCCTCAAAATCCAGCCCAGATGATTTCTGTAATTCCATAGCATCCATTCTATCCACCAGCATCTTGAATTTGTCTTCGTTAGGCTCATGGTAGTAGTTAGCCTCAGAATCAGAGTCCCCCATAGTGTTGTGGAGACTGCCTCTCTCCTGCTCAGATTCTTCAGATTCATAGTCTTCAACCTGTTCCTTGGTCTTGGCAGGACCTTTGAACCTTCTTCCCATGTTGAGCAACCCAGCAGACCTTCTAGCCTTCTTAGTCTTCTTGGCCAGCAGTGTCTTCAATTCATCCTGCCCCTTAGATAGGTTCAGGATCAGCTCTTGGAACTGTGCATTCTGTGCCTGGAGATCCTTAACTGATTGTTCAAGAGCCATTGCTGAAATAAACAGCGAGAAGATGAGAAACCTGTGCACAATTATAAACCTGTGATGCAATGATATGGGAATGCATATGCAATGTTTTCAAGGACCGCGGGATTTAAATTTGCTTAAACAATCAAGAAAGTAACTTTTTATTAGTAATAACTTGTTTTGCCTTTTAGGCTTACAAAAAATGAAAACGAAATAAGCACAAAAGATGGGGTTTTAAGTCTCCCATGGACGTTTCCTCTTTGTGTTGAGGTATGAGTTGAGGTTTCGTTCCTCATGAAGTAGCTTTGTTAGCTCTAGGATCCTTGCTTGGCTTGCTTTGTAATGAGCCTCGAAAGTATCCCTTTGCTCTTTCAGTTGGATCCATGATCTCTGCAAGTCTTCCATATCAGTAGGCATGTCTGGGTGAAGGATGGTATAAGCTGTGTCTCCTTCAGCAACAGGTTCCATGGTAACTGGTAGGACGGCAGGATATGGCATCATGAGTGTCTGAGCACGAGATCGTACCCATCTGAGATAAGCCTCCATAGGAATAGTGTACTTAGTCTCCAGTGTCTTGCTGTCAATCCTGTTTACCTTTCCCCAAGCTCGGATGAATCTCTGACGGTAACCCTGAAGATCGTTGTCGTAATCAAACACAATGCCCTGAATCAACATGTCATGTGGACCATCGCTCCGGGCGTAACCAAACTGTCGTAAAGCTAGAGATGGGTTGTAGGTGATGCCTCCTCTTATGCCTAGAAGTGGCACATTAGGAAACTCCCCACAACGGTCAATGATGGTGACATTCTCCATAGATCTGGAGCACCAATGGATGTCTGAGTGAGAAAGTGACATGATCCTCTTGGACCATCTGAACCCTTGCTCATTCTTCATTACTGAGCGAGGAAGGTGAGAAATAAACCACCTAGAAAGTAAAGGTATGCAGCACATCAAAGTTCCTCTTGCCCTTGTAGTACGGGTGTGAAGAGAATGTAGGATGTCTCCAAGTAAGGTAGGCACTGGATTGTGACTCAGGAATATGTTGATGGCATGAACGTCTATGAACTGATCAGGATTGGGGAACAACACTAAGCCATAAATCAATAAGGCTAAGATCTCCTCAAAAGCATCGTAGCTCATAGCCTTCAAGAACATTTGAGCTTTATCCACTAATACCTTGGCAAGAATACCTTTAACTCCACTTCTCGTCTCTAGAACAATGTCAGACTTCTTCAGATGTAGAGCTGCAGCAATAACTTCTGGTTTAAGCTCCTTCTCTAAGCCTGTGAATGGCTTCTGATCAAGAACAGGTATACCCAGAAGTTTAGAGAACTCCTCCATGGTTGGAACCAGCTGATAATCAGGAAATGTAAAGCAATGGTGCTTAGGGTCAAAGAACTGAAACAGCACACTCATCATGTCTTCACTGAACCCTGAAGTAACTAGATCCAATAAGTGACCATGTCTCTTGTTGAACTGGGAATGATCAGGCACTAGGGAAACCAACTCCTTGAGCTTAGCAGGTATCCCTACAAAGTTGATCCTGATGGTGTTTCTACGAGCAGAAGCCATGACCTGCAACAAAGAACAAAGATAAATCCTTTGGTCCTTGAAATGGTTAGGGAAAATGATATGCTTATGATGCATGATGATGTCATGATGTCATGCTCAATCACAAACATGTGGCACACACAAACAAGTCACACCATAGCCCTAGGTTTAAAGGCTTGCATGAGGTTCAAAGGCAAGTACCCTCCCCTGAAGTTAGATGGTTCATCCTGTCCTACAAAAGTAACCAGGTTCTAAGGGATCTCAATATCATTGATCCTTCACAAGGGTGGTTGTTCAGAAGGCAACTTACTTGCCAACCAAAACCCTCCAAGTTTAAGATCTCAATGAGCGTAGTATCGAGTGTCAACCAACTTCAGTCTGCACCAAAGCCGGTTACCTCACTACTTTCTAAAGGCCAAGATGAGTTAACTAGGGTTCTAAAAGTCAGTTAGTGCATTGACAACATATGGCAGCCTCAATATTATCCTCAACTTGACTTAAGGAATATAAGCACCAACCAAGAAGTCGCACTAACTATGGCCACCAGATCAACCGTATCGATATACGTCGTACATTTTCCTTGGTCTATTGCCATTTACCTAAGGTACACTAGATCCGGGTTAGGACCTTTCACACATAAGAGCACCCCAACAATATAATAATAAAGCAAACAAGGCAAACAATTTAAAGTGATCTTAATTCCTAAGGGTACCCCTCTTAAATAGATCCCCAGCAGAGTCGCCAGTTCTGTAACACGGTGGGAGAACTGACTTTAAACAATGTTGCGGATAGCAAGAGTCGCCACCGACTTTTATTTTATCCATAAGGAAAGGTTATAAAAGAACAGGAAAGACCTTAGAGAATATTTTGGGTCCGGGGGGTAGGTTATGAAAAGGGAAGGTATTAGCACCCTTTTCATCCATGGTTATCCATGGGCTCTTAGGTACTTAAGCTCACTTTTGAATTGTTTTGAAAGTGTAGTGTGTGAATAGCAAAAAATTTCAGAATAGTTTAATAATAATCCGTGTATGGATGTAAAAAAACTTGTTTGAAAATTTTGTTGGAAATTTGTTTAAGTGTGAAAAAGTTTTGAAGTGAGCAAGTATCTAGGAGTAGCCTACCCTAATGTTTTAAGGTCTTTCTTATTCTTT
This sequence comes from Lathyrus sativus, assembly GCA_963859935.3. NCBI lineage: Eukaryota > Viridiplantae > Streptophyta > Magnoliopsida > Fabales > Fabaceae > Lathyrus > Lathyrus sativus. Next base: position 188,638,396 of record OZ012737.1, read on the forward strand.
ATCCTTTCCTTAGTAAGACTATCCCTACTATAATGGAGTAGGTAGTCCTTACTTTGGATGTTAAGGGACATGTGAGGGACAATTTGACTTTGAAGGCCATTGTGGGATGTAATAAGCACATATAAGGGACCATCATCATTTTTCGAAAGGGACTCGATTCGTAAAGGCAACCATACGGGACTTTGATGATTTTTCTATTTGAGGGACTTGCTTTATACACCCCACTTAACCATTATTCGTAGGCAACTTGGGGGATATACTTAGGAAGTGAGACGGCGATTAAAATCGACTTACGTGTGTGACGTGTTTATTTTTAATTATCTTTATTTAAAAGTGATCTAAATTTATTTTAATATTACATACATGTTGTTACACTCCCTAATTACTAACCATAATAATAATTAAATAATTAAACAACTTTACATCCAAGAAACAATTACAAAATAATAAGCAAAATAATTAAATAGCAAAGATAAATAAAATATAAATAAGCAATAATAAATAATAAAGGGGGTTAGTAAGCAATATTTAACAAAATAATAAGCATGATTAGAATATAAATGGGTTAGTAAATAAGAATAAACAGAATTAATCCAAATATTATAATAATAAGAAATTAACAATTTTTTAATATAATCAACTAAAAAAAACAAATATGAATAAACAATTGTTTTAATTTACAAATTATTAAATTATATTTTAATCATGAAGTTACTACAAAAAATCTAATTATTATAAGCACAATTATTTATAAACTAAAGTTATGTAAAAAAAATGTTTATAAGTATATTTACAAAAATTTGTAAGAATTATAGTAAACATACATATGTAATAATTATATTAGAAAATAACATTAAAAAAAAATAGGATTAGATTTGTATTTAAAAAATATTTTTAGAGTTTTATGAAATTAGGGTTTATATGAGAAATAAGTTTTTAGGGTTTATATAAAAAAAATAGGATTTAGTTATATACAAAAATTTTCTAATTTATACATATTACAATTTAGACATAAAATATAGAAACAAAATTTGTAAAAAAAAAAAACATATTTTTTAAAATTAAAGAAAACAGACATATTTTATTATTATTTATTTATTATTGAGAAATATACATAATATATTTAATTTTTAATATTATAATATTTAAATCAAATAAAAGGAAAGAAAAAAAAGCGGAAACTTACCTGGCTGGGGTTTGAACCCAGGCCAGCTTGATTTCCAGGAAGCACAACAACCATCAGGCTAAGCATACAATTGTGAAATATATCCAGGAACAATTCATATTATTTTTTTTTAATAAAATTTGAATTTGAAAACAGGCGCGAACTGGCCTTCTTCTTCCTCCCATTACCTGCGGATTTTGCAACGTTTTCTCCTACGAATATTGTTACGAGTTCTTCCACCCTGCGAAACACAAACTTCATCCAAACGGCAAAATTTCACAAAATTGATTGCACCATTGTATTGCTACTGAGTTTTTCAATCGTCCTATGTTTTTCAAATCCATTTATCATTTGAAAATCGTGAAACCCTAAAGAGGGCCGAAAACCCTAATCATGGTGAATTCTTGTTCCTGCAATGAAAATCCAATTGAACCACCCAGAATCGTTCTAGAGTTCATTCTAAACATCCTACAACAATCAAAAACAGTTTAAACATGATAAATCAATGGATGCGAAAACAAAATATTCAAGGTCAAGATGAACTCGGGTTGAGCAATTGGGTGCGTATATGATGCATATGGATGATGATTTATGATCAGAAGAGTCCAAGGAAGCTTGCTATGTCTTCCAAATACCTTGCAATGCTCTGAATTTGAGAACCCGAATATGACTTTTTGAAAGATTTTTGTGCTTTTGATCTTACCTTTAGGCTGCTGCAAATTCCTGTCTAGGGTTATGTTTGTGCTTAGTATATATGTGTGATGGATTTAGGTCAGAATCATTGATGTGTTGTGTGGATATTTGATCCAAAAAATATTCAAAAAGATCATTGTATAAATTTCAAATATTTGATCATGAGTGCTTGCTATTTTGGGAGAGATCACATGATTTCCTTCTCATTCTAATTCAATCAATGATTATGAATTTCTAGAAACAAAATCTTCACCCAAAAATAGATTTTTATATTTTTTATTTATTTAAAATGATTTTTATGAATTAAATCAATAATAAATAAATAAAAAATAATAATTTGGGAGAGATCACATGATTTCCTTCTCATTCTAATTCAATCAATGATTATGAATTTCTAGAAACAAAATCTTCACCCAAAAATAGATTTTTATATTTTTTATTTATTTAAAATGATTTTTATGAATTAAATCAATAAATAAATAAAAAATAATAATTTGGGAGAGATCACATGATTTCCTTCTCATTCTAATTCAATCAATGATTATGAATTTCTAGAAACAAAATCTTCACCCAAAAATAGATTTTTATATTTTTTATTTATTTAAAATGATTTTTATGAATTAAATCAATAATAAATAAATAAAAAATAATAATTTGGGAGAGATCACATGATTTCCTTCTCATTCTAATTCAATCAATGATTATGAATTTCTAGAAACAAAATCTTCACCCAAAAATAGATTTTTATATTTTTTATTTATTTAAAATGATTTTTATGAATTAAATCAATAATAAATAAATAAAAAATAATAATTTGGGAGAGATCACATGATTTCCTTCTCATTCTAATTCAATCAATGATTATGAATTTCTAGAAACAAAATCTTCACCCAAAAATAGATTTTTATATTTTTTATTTATTTAAAATGATTTTTATGAATTAAATCAATAATAAATAAATAAAAAATAATAATTTGGGAGAGATCACATGATTTCCTTCTCATTCTAATTCAATCAATGATTATGAATTTCTAGAAACAAAATCTTCACCCAAAAATAGATTTTTATATTTTTTATTTATTTAAAATGATTTTTATGAATTAAATCAATAATAAATAAATAAAAAATAATAATTTGGGAGAGATCACATGATTTCCTTCTCATTCTAATTCAATCAATGATTATGAATTTCTAGAAACAAAATCTTCACCCAAAAATAGATTTTTATATTTTTTATTTATTTAAAATGATTTTTATGAATTAAATCAATAATAAATAAATAAAAAATAATAATTTGGGAGAGATCACATGATTTCCTTCTCATTCTAATTCAATCAATGATTATGAATTTCTAGAAACAAAATCTTCACCCAAAAATAGATTTTTATATTTTTTATTTATTTAAAATGATTTTTATGAATTAAATCAATAATAAATAAATAAAAAATAATAATTTGGGAGAGATCACATGATTTCCTTCTCATTCTAATTCAATCAATGATTATGAATTTCTAGAAACAAAATCTTCACCCAAAAATAGATTTTTATATTTTTTATTTATTTAAAATGATTTTTATGAATTAAATCAATAATAAATAAATAAATAATAATAATTTGGGAGAGATCACATGATTTCCTTCTCATTCTAATTCAATCAATGATTATGAATTTCTAGAAACAAAATCTTCACCCAAAAATAGATTTTTATATTTTTTATTTATTTAAAATGATTTTTATGAATTAAATCAATAATAAATAAATAAAAAATAATAATTTGGGAGAGATCACATGATTTCCTTCTCATTCTAATTCAATCAATGATTATGAATTTCTAGAAACAAAATCTTCACCCAAAAATAGATTTTTATATTTTTTATTTATTTAAAATGATTTTTATGAATTAAATCAATAATAAATAAATAAAAAAATAATAATTTGGGAGAGATCACATGATTTCCTTCTCATTCTAATTCAATCAATGATTATGAATTTCTAGAAACAAAATCTTCACCCAAAAATAGATTTTTATATTTTTTATTTATTTAAAATGATTTTTATGAATTAAATCAATAATAAATAAATAAAAAATAATAATTTGGGAGAGATCACATGATTTCCTTCTCATTCTAATTCAATCAATGATTATGAATTTCTAGAAACAAAATCTTCACCCAAAAATATATTTTTATATTTTTTATTTATTTAAAATGATTTTTATGAATTAAATCAATAATAAATAAATAAAAAATAATAATTTGGGAGAGATCACATGATTTCCTTCTCATTCTAATTCAATCAATGATTATGAATTTCTAGAAACAAAATCTTCACCCAAAAATAGATTTTTATATTTTTTATTTATTTAAAATGATTTTTATGAATTAAATCAATAATAAATAAATAAAAAATAATAATTTGGGAGAGATCACATGATTTCCTTCTCATTCTAATTCAATCAATGATTATGAATTTCTAGAAACAAAATCTTCACCCAAAAATAGATTTTTATATTTTTTATTTATTTAAAATGATTTTTATGAATTAAATCAATAATAAATAAATAAAAAATAATAATTTGGGAGAGATCACATGATTTCCTTCTCATTCTAATTCAATCAATGATTATGAATTTCTAGAAACAAAATCTTCACCCAAAAATAGATTTTTATATTTTTTATTTATTTAAAATGATTTTTATGAATTAAATCAATAATAAATAAATAAAAAATAATAATTTGGGAGAGATCACATGATTTCCTTCTCATTCTAATTCAATCAATGATTATGAATTTCTAGAAACAAAATCTTCACCCAAAAATAGATTTTTATATTTTTTATTTATTTAAAATGATTTTTATGAATTAAATCAATAATAAATAAATAAAAAATAATAATTTGGGAGAGATCACATGATTTCCTTCTCATTCTAATTCAATCAATTATTATGAATTTCTAGAAACAAAATCTTCACCCAAAAATAGATTTTTATATTTTTTATTTATTTAAAATGATTTTTATGAATTAAATCAATAATAAATAAATAAAAAATAATAATTTGGGAGAGATCACATGATTTCCTTCTCATTCTAATTCAATCAATGATTATGAATTTCTAGAAACAAAATCTTCACCCAAAAATAGATTTTTATATTTTTTATTTATTTAAAATGATTTTTATGAATTAAATCAATAATAAATAAATAAAAAATAATAATTTGGGAGAGATCACATGATTTCCTTCTCATTCTAATTCAATCAATGATTATGAATTTCTAGAAACAAAATCTTCACCCAAAAATAGATTTTTATATTTTTTATTTATTTAAAATGATTTTTATGAATTAAATCAATAATAAATAAATAAAAAATAATAATTTGGGAGAGATCACATGATTTCCTTCTCATTCTAATTCAATCAATGATTATGAATTTCTAGAAACAAAATCTTCACCCAAAAATAGATTTTTATATTTTTTATTTATTTAAAATGATTTTTATGAATTAAATCAATAATAAATAAATAAAAAATAATAATTTGGGAGAGATCACATGATTTCCTTCTCATTCTAATTCAATCAATGATTATGAATTTCTAGAAACAAAATCTTCACCCAAAAATAGATTTTTATATTTTTTATTTATTTAAAATGATTTTTATGAATTAAATCAATAATAAATAAATAAAAAATAATAATTTGGGAGAGATCACATGATTTCCTTCTCATTCTAATTCAATCAATGATTATGAATTTCTAGAAACAAAATCTTCACCCAAAAATAGATTTTTATATTTTTTATTTATTTAAAATGATTTTTATGAATTAAATCAATAATAAATAAATAAAAAATAATAATTTGGGAGAGATCACATGATTTCCTTCTCATTCTAATTCAATCAATGATTATGAATTTCTAGAAACAAAATCTTCACCCAAAAATAGATTTTTATATTTTTTATTTATTTAAAATGATTTTTATGAATTAAATCAATAATAAATAAATAAAAAATAATAATTTGGGAGAGATCACATGATTTCCTTCTCATTCTAATTCAATCAATGATTATGAATTTCTAGAAACAAAATCTTCACCCAAAAATAGATTTTTATATTTTTTATTTATTTAAAATGATTTTTATGAATTAAATCAATAATAAATAAATAAAAAATAATAATTTGGGAGAGATCACATGATTTCCTTCTCATTCTAATTCAATCAATGATTATGAATTTCTAGAAACAAAATCTTCACCCAAAAATAGATTTTTATATTTTTTATTTATTTAAAATGATTTTTATGAATTAAATCAATAATAAATAAATAAAAAATAATAATTTGGGAGAGATCACATGATTTCCTTCTCATTCTAATTCAATCAATGATTATGAATTTCTAGAAACAAAATCTTCACCCAAAAATAGATTTTTATATTTTTTATTTATTTAAAATGATTTTTATGAATTAAATCAATAATAAATAAATAAAAAATAATAATTTGGGAGAGATCACATGATTTCCTTCTCATTCTAATTCAATCAATGATTATGAATTTCTAGAAACAAAATCTTCACCCAAAAATAGATTTTTATATTTTTTATTTATTTAAAATGATTTTTATGAATTAAATCAATAATAAATAAATAAAAAATAATAATTTTGGAGAGATCACATGATTTCCTTCTCATTCTAATTCAATCAATGATTATGAATTTCTAGAAACAAAATCTTCACCCAAAAATAGATTTTTATATTTTTTATTTATTTAAAATGATTTTTATGAATTAAATCAATAATAAATAAATAAAAAATAATAATTTGGGAGAGATCACATGATTTCCTTCTCATTCTAATTCAATCAATGATTATGAATTTCTAGAAACAAAATCTTCACCCAAAAATAGATTTTTATATTTTTTATTTATTTAAAATGATTTTTATGAATTAAATCAATAATAAATAAATAAAAAATAATAATTTGGGAGAGATCACATGATTTCCTTCTCATTCTAATTCAATCAATGATTATGAATTTCTAGAAACAAAATCTTCACCCAAAAATAGATTTTTATATTTTTTATTTATTTAAAATGATTTTTATGAATTAAATCAATAATAAATAAATAAAAAATAATAATTTGGGAGAGATCACATGATTTCCTTCTCATTCTAATTCAATCAATGATTATGAATTTCTAGAAACAAAATCTTCACCCAAAAATAGATTTTTATATTTTTTATTTATTTAAAATGATTTTTATGAATTAAATCAATAATAAATAAATAAAAAATAATAAAAATGATGAATTTTGGTCAATTGGGTCGTGCACCATGTTATGAGATGGATTGGGTCATAAATTAGGCAGCCCATTTGGAAAGAAATACTTCTAAGCCTCCATTTTCAACATAAACCATCACAAAATTGCCCAACTTTGCAAGGGCACATTTCTCTCAATTTTAAAGGTATGATGGTGTTCTTGGACTTTTTGGAAAGCTTGAAGAGTCCTCTAAACAACCCCATTGGTTTCAGGTCCATATCATTTACCAATCTCAAGTTATGCCCTTTTGAAGTTGTTGACTTTTTGTTGACTTTTGAAATGACCTATAATGTCTTAGATCATATCTTTCAAATAAAGCATTTTTGGGCTTAACCTTCAACATCAAAGTTGTAGAGAATTCAATTTCCTTCAAAATGAGCTTTGGATGGAGACTTGGTGATGAAGCATGTGAAAGTTATGGCTGGTCAAAGTTCAGTTGACTTTTACTGAGGAAACCCTAATTTAGAAACTCCTGATTATTGATGATCTGGAATCTCCTTGATGAATCATGATCAACCCTTGATCAAATGATGAATTTTACTTCATATACTTGATGTTGGCAAAAAATCATGAAGTTTGACTTTGGTTTGACCACAGTTGACCTCAGTTTGACTTTTTAACTGCATTGACTGATTTTGACTTATCTGATCATCTGACTGAGCAAACTTTTGAGAAAATTCTTGAAACTTGACATGGGGGTTCTTATACACATATAAGATGTTATGAAGCTCACTTGAAGTCTTGGAAGTCCATTTAGCCTGATTAAAGTCAAAACCCTAGTTTTGGATGCACTGCTTAGGAGGTGCATTGTCTGAGGGAATTGTCAACTCTTCTGACCAATTGTGAACTTTGTGAACCTTGTGAATCTTCATAAGATATCTTGTGATACTCATGGGAGGTATTGTGAAGCTTGTGAACCTTGTGAACATCATGAAGTGGCTTTGTAGACCTCATGACCCTTAGGAAAGCTTTGTAAACATTGTGAATCTTGTGAACCTTGTGAACCTTCAAGAAGCAACCTATGGACTTCATGAACCTCATGAAAGGTCTTGTAGATGTTGAGAAGTTTGTGAACCTTGTGAACCTTCAAGAAGCAACCTATGGACTTCATGAACCTCATGAAAGGTATTGAAAGCACTGTGGGACTTGTGAACCTTGTGAACCTTCATAAAGTAGCTTGTGGACTTTATGAACTTCATGAAAGGTTATGCAAGTTGTTGGAGAACTTGTGAACCTTGTGAACCTTCTTAGAACACAAAGTCTTGTATTGTGAGGGCAAATTTTGGGGTGCAACAGGGATACTCATTTACCGTTGATTGAGTTCACGTACAACAATAGTTACCATTCTAGTATCGGAATGGCACCGTTTGAGGCTTTATATGGTAGGAGGTGCATAACTCCTCTGTGTTGGTATGAAACAGGTGAGAATATGGTCTTAGGACCAGAAATTGTGCAGCAAACTACTGAGACAATTTAGATGATTCGTGAGAAAATGAAAGCGTCTAAGAGTAGGCAGAAAAGTTATCATGACAACCGAAGAAAAGAGCTGGAATTCAGTGAAGGTGATCACGTGTTCCTAAGAGTTAACCCGATGACCGGTGTGGGTCGTATGTTGAAGTCCAAGAAGCTGGATCCTAAGTTTATTGGGTCATATCAGATTTTGCAGAGAATTGGTGTTGTAGCTTATAGTGTGGCGTTACCGCCTGAAATTTTGAAATTGCATGACGTGTTTCATGTGTCGCAATTTCGAATGTATGTTTCGAATCCATCTCATGTGATTCAGAGAGATGAAGTCCAATTCCGGGAGAATCTTACTGTTGAGACAATGTCGTTGAGGATCGAAGATCGTAAAATGAAACGACTCCGAGGGAAGGAGATACCTTTTGTGAGAGTGGCTTGGGGAGGTGCTGCAAGAGGCAGTGCGACCTGGGAATTGGAAACCAGGATGTGGGAAGCGTATCCGGAATTGTTTCTATCAGGTAATTTTCAAGGACGAAAATAATTAAAGTGGGGGAGAGTTGTAACAACCATTTTAATTATTTAGTCTTTTGGTGTTATTTTATTTCGGTGAGTCTTCATGCGGGGGTGTGTCTGAGTGCGCTGGTGAGTGCCCTTAATTATGGAGGTCATTTAATAAACTATAGAATTTAAAATTAACATAATATAATTAATAATGATAATAATTTAATAATAATAGTAATATTGTTATTTTATTGTATTATTATTATTTGTATTATTATTAAATTAAGTAAAGAAAATATAATGGAAGAGAGAGGATAGAAAATGATATAAGAGAAAGTGGAAATAGAAAGGAAATGGAAAGAGGAAGAGAAAGAAAGAGGAAGAAGAGAAAAGAAATAGAATAGAGAGGAGAGCTTGGATTCTTCAAGATCAGCCCCGAGGAATCAATTAATCGAGGTAAGGGTGTGAAACTTTGTGATTCTATCCATGCATGTGATTATGTAGGGATTGTTTGGATTGTTTGGGTGTTTTTGTGTAGTTTTCCATTTTAGGTCGGAAATGGTTTAATCAGTAGAATTGATGTTTTATCGGGTAAAGTCTGGATTAAGTCGTGTAGTTTAGTCGGGAAATGTTGGGCTAAGACTACAGAAACTGGTTTGGTGAAAATCGGGTGATTTGTGAGCTTCTGATGATTTTTGGGACATTTGGGGTTTTGGTGTATCGCAGAATTCGCTAGGCGAGCAACTAGCGAGCGAGCCAGCGAGTGTTCGCTAATGTTGCACCCCAAAATTTGCCTAACCTTTTTCTTACTTGGCTTTTGTTTCATTGCATTAGCATTATATTGTTCTAGCATTTGCATAGAATAGCATTGTTTATTTTAGCAGGGGATCAAGTGTGGTTTATATCTAGAGGAGCCTATCTAGAGGTCTTATTCAAGCTTGAGAAGTCACTAAGGTCACCAGGAAGAGGGTTGGGTTCTTGAGAAGTTTGGATGTTTGTATGGGGTAAATCTCCTAAGCTGGGGACCAATGAAAGACCATCATTGGGTTGTGGAGCCTTGATCAAGGAGAGAGGGTGTGGATAGAGCTCATAGAGTTCCTTGAGGGTCATGGTGGAGCTCAATCAAGTCATTATGCCAAGTGTGAAGAGCCATAGTTGAGGGTGTTGCAATTAAGGTTTTTATCTGAGTAACCCTAAGTCAACTGTGTAATTGAAGAGGATCAAAGCTCATTTCTAAGTCTTTGTAATCATGTATAGTTGTGTTGAGATACATGAGGTGATATTTCAAGATCAATTCAAGAAGAATTCAAAGTGTGAGGAGTTGCTAAATTAGGGTTCTTAGGGTAAAATCCCTTATTTGGTGCCTAACTTCAAGACCACTTATCTCAAGATGCAAGTTTCATCTCCACTTTTGGTCAACATGAAACTTCTAGAGCATGCTCTTAGCTTTAATTTTAGTACTAGAAGTCCTCCATTGGATTTATAGAACTCAAGTTATGAGATTTACAAGTTACAGGTCATCTGAGGAATGTGAAATTTGTCTGTGAAAGTTCACCAACTTCCATGGAACGTTTGACCTAGAAGGGTGTTTACCCTAAACTTTTGACTAACATGAAAGTTGTAGGTCTTGATCTTAGCTTTCCAAATTGTACTAGAAGCCTTCCATCTGATTTGTAGAACTCAAGTTATGACGTTTACAAGTTAGGGGTATTTTGGGAAAGTAAGATTATAGGTCATTTGGCATTATAGGTCATTTTCTCCATCTTGCAAGCTTTAAATGAAATTTTGTTCAACACAAAAATTGTTCAAAATGATGTTGTTAGGTCAACAATGTCCTCATGATGAATTGATTTGGCCTAGGGTGAGACTTGGTTTGAGAAATTTGGCAAAAGGGAGAATTTAAAGGCATTTAAGTGAAAAATTCAAGATTAATTCATTTGTGTTCAAACAAGGCCAAGTGAGTACTCATTTTAATCAGAAAAACCATTTTGAGTACTTTGGCATTATTAGAATTTTCATTTGAGGCTTATTTCATGGTGGTTTGACTTGTAACTTCATGAATAAGCAACACATCCAAACTTGGTCATGAGAGGAGTTTGAGCTCTCTAATCAATCTCTACGCTTTCCACAGACCACAAGGAATAGAATTGAAGCTTCTTGGGGAAGCTTTGAGTGCAAATTCGTGCATTCCATGTTTGAGTTTTTCAAAGAAAAGTGAAATTGGGATTTCTGAATTTGGGCTTCCATTGGACTTCTAAAGCCCACAAATCACTTCTATATAAGTTCTATGATGAATTCAGAGCAATTTTGGTGATCATTTCGTGCTAGAACCAGAGAGAGCAAGTTGAGTTTTCAAGCTTCAAGTGAAGAATCGAGTTTCATTTTCAGAGCAAATCAAGGAAATTCTTGGATTGAAACATCTTCAGCATACTTAATTGAGTAGATCTGCACAAGTTGGAGCCAAGAATCACTCTGCAGATACCTCAATTTCAAGCTACATTCCAGGTTTTTATTTTTCACGATTGCACTAGTTTTATCATGATCTAGCATATTTTGACATCTGGTTAGGCTTTAGGAAGGTTACTAGATGGATTCTGGATCACAAATTGGGAGTTTAGAGACAAATTAGGTTGAGGTGTGATTTCTGTTTGGAGTTGGATTGGCCTGATCTTGAGGTTTCAACATGATCTAAATAGTTTAGGATGATCTATTTAACATGAGGAAGAGATCTGTGGTTTTGGATTATGGTTTGGTGATACTTGAGAACTTGACATAGTTTCTGTTTGAGTTCGTGTTTAAGAATCCATGAGGAATTAGAGGACATGGATAGGATATTTGGAATCTACATGGAAATTGGAGTGGGATGATGTAAGATTTGTTATGTTTTGGTGACCTGTAAATGGTTGTTCGCCGGAGAAGACGGTGGTACAGTCACTGGACCACTGTCTGGTTTGCCTGGATTTTTCCCTCCATCTGAGGTTTTAAACGAGGAAGATGAGTTGAGAGCCATTGGATCTGTTGAGAATGTTGACAAAGTCCTTCCATCGTGTGGTCACGTTTTCATTTCAGAGTTGGCCTTGACCAAGTGAAACGCAGTCATTCCATTTATATGCTGGCAGCACCAGGGCCTTTAGATTAGCTTGACCAATCACTCCATCCTGCGCCTCTCATTTATTCTTGCAGTTTATTAGTTTTTAATTCATTTTCCTTTTATTTTAATTCCATTAATCATTCTAAAATTCATTTTAATTTCAATATTCATCAGAAAAATAAAATAAAAATATGTCCATGCTCCTGATTTTATTCTTGATTTTATGATGCTTTAATATTTCATTTTTGCTTATTTTTCAATTTATTTGGCATTTTCTCATTTTGCTATTTTCTTTAATTTTGCATATTTGATCCATGTTTTTCCTGATTTTTTGTTCTTGCAATTGGTATTGAATTTAGGGCTGATTTTTTGCTAGCTGGTAGATTAGAGATGCATGATACCCTAAGATTTAATTCATTTTTTTAGACAACATTAGGTTCTGTTTTGGATTAGGATCTTTAGACCTTTCATTTTAGGATTTTCATATGGTACCTTGTGATTTAGGATTTTTTAGGTGACCTTCCCTTTTGATTTGATCCCTGACCTTTCTACTATAGGTCCTTAACCTTCTTAGGTTCCCTTAGAAAATTTTATAGGATTTTAGGAGATGTTTTAGTATTTTTCATAGATTTAATACTTAGGCTAGTTTAAGTTGCTTTCAACATAGCACTTTCTTTAGAATGACCTCAATGGTTGCCTTTAGTTCATAATAGGCTTGTTAATCTTCTTTGATGGTGCTTTAGACATGTATAGGCTTCTGTTTGCTTGGTGGTAGTGCTTGATTTGGTGTTTAGGCCTTCTTTTGGTAGCTTTCTTTGAGGTTGTTCAATTAGGGTTTAGGAAGAGCTTAGTTGCTTTCTCTTTCTTCAAATAAACATGGATTGCTTTGATTTATTTCCATTCTCATCCCATGATTCAAGGTCCATATGTGGAAGCCTCATCCCTCCTTTGGAAGGATGTGTGGCATTTCACAAGAGGTAGAACCTTTGAGGATGCCTATCTCAGATGACTGGTTGAGTGTCAGGTTGGATTCCCTTGGTTTCCTTCCTGCTTCCCATCATCAGTTATTAATCTTGATGTTAATTCTCTTCCCTTTTGTTGGAGCTTGTTGAAGCATGAAGATGAGGACTTCTCTTGAAGATGGCTTGGACTTGAAGTTGTTTGCAGACTGTTGATTGTTTTGCTATTTATCTGCTTTGCTGTTGAGCTGTTTGTCTGCTGTTTTTGTCTGCTGTATTTTCTGACTGCTATGCTTTGCTTGTGTGACTGATTGACTGTGTGTTGCATTAGACTAGGCTCTCATATAATGATCTAGGCCTAGGAGCATCCTAAAGGTTGAGATTAGCTCCCTTTGCTTGTTTGCATCTAGAGGTTGAGTCTGGCTCCCTCTGCTTGACTATTATTATCTGGCTTTGCTTGCTGGCTTAAGGTTGAGTCTGTCTCCCTTGCCTGTGTTTTGTGTGTTGCCTTTGGGCTTGCTTGCTCTAGAAGTTGAGCTTGGCTCCTTCTTCTTGTTTGTTGCATTGCATACATTTTATTTAGAGTTGTTTCTGTATAGTTATTTCTTTTACTGTTTGTCTTCCTTTGCCATGTTCCCCTAGGAACTCTGACTTCTCTTGTTCAAGAGAAGTTATAACAGACATTAGGGTTCTAACCATGCATGATAACATTAGTTAGCTTCCCTCCTAACCTCAACCATAGGATCAATTTTGCATGACAACTTTAGGATTGGATCAGTTCCCCTTTAGTGCGTCTTTTCTCTTCTCATCTTCAAACAAATAAAAAATACAGTAATAAAGGTTAATTGACGTCGTACGCTACGAGCCTTAAGCTACTTGAGAAAGGATTGTTGGAGAGTTTCTTTTCAACAGTCTGGATGTTTAGTATGGCACCCTTTGGGTGACATGCGATGCATTCACTCTCAGGTCATAGTCTCTAGTGCGATATCAGTTGCAAACATCCATAAAAGATACTTCTCTAAAAAGCAGAAAACAAAGATCAAACTCTTTTTGTCCTCTTGGACCTTTAATCCCTTGGAAACCCTTTTCAGAAGGAGAGTTCTGTTAACTCCCGGTTCTACTGCAAACGGTAAACGCCTAAGTCTCCGTCGAGCGAGCTGCATACACCAAACTGCTGGAACCGTCTGTTAACCCTACTCGGATAAAAAAGACAAACCTGTGTCTCTCGTTGTCCCGAACTACGTTTGCTCTGATCTTTCACGCCGTGTGAAAGTACGTAGGAACGAGATGCGATATCTCGGCGAGCAACCTTCCCCCCGTAGTTAGGCGAACTACGTTGACTCTGATTTCTCGTTCCAGACGGGAATACGTAGGCATAGAACTGCTGTGTTCTGCCGAGTCATTTTCTTTTCTTTTCAGACCAGACCTTTAGTGTAGATAGATTTTAAAAACCCGTTAGATAAACACAATAAGCGTGGATCCCATTAAGTACGATGGACGTGAGGGGTGCTAATACCTTCCCCTTGCGTAATCGACTCCCGAATCCAGGCAATGGTTGCGATGACCTTGTCTTATACCTTTTCGTCAGGTTTTTCCAATCATTTCCTTTCCCGTTCTGAGGGATAAATAACGAAAGGTGGCGACTCTTCTGTTTTGCCAGCCTCGTTTTTCGCAGTAGCGACAACTAAGACTTTGCTAGGCGAGCTGGGTAGCGAACACTTCCAGTAGCCACTGTCTGCCTTCGCTCGCGAGTTTGCTAGGCGAGTGAGGCAGCGAGTGTTCGCTGAGGCTTCGCTGGGCGAGTGAGCCAGCGAGCATGACAACAACTTGTTTTATTTTTGTTGTTTCCATCCAATGTTGATGTTTTCGATATATATAACGTATAGCTTGTGTGCTGTATTATAATATGTTGTGGGTAGCCGTATGGCGTGAATCCTAGATTGTAAATTGTGAAGTGTGAAATGTAGTCTTTTGGCAAATTGATCCCTTTGGTCATGATGGGTATAGATATGGTGTTTAATGGTGAAAAGTGTATACTTGGTGTTAAGATGTGAATTTCCTAATATTTAATGTAATTAATATAATTGATTGGTGTGTAATATATATATGATGCATGGTGATGTGATCAGGAGGATCGTGTGCACTTAGTGTGCTTGAGTTTATTTGTTGTGCATATGGTGTCGTGCATATCATGGTGTTTTGGTGGGATGAATCGTTGCTCAGGAGGAGTGTATGCAATTCATCCGTACTCCTTTGTGGAGGATGGTGGGATGAATCGTTGCTCAGGAGGAGTGTATGCGATTCACCCATACTCCTTTGTGGAGAATGGTGGGATGGATCGTTGCTCAGGAGGAGTGTATGCGATCCATCCGTACTCCTTTGTGGAGGATGATGGGATGAATTGTTGCTCAGGAGGAGTGTATACGATTCATCCGTACTCCTTTGTGGATAATGGTGGGGATAGATCATTGCCAAGGAGGGGTGTATGTGATCTATCCTGGGTTCGATTGAATGAACCAACGAGTTGGTACCGCATGCATGGTGTTGAGTTGCATGTTTGCATTATTGCGTGTTGTGTTTGATGTTTGGACAGTAGGTCGTGGTTGATGCCTATTGGGTGATATTTTATATAATTACTACTTTTGATAATGTATCTTATTACTGATAATTTTTATCATGTTTCTCACCCCTTTGTTGTTGTGGTGGTCTGTGCTTCTTTGGAAGTACAGATAATCCAGGTACATAGCGAGCTTGGATAGTGGTGTGCAGGTCGAGTCTTAGGATGCTCTGATACGTAACACGGGACTTGGGTGTTTAATTTTATTATGTTGAATTTGTTTCATTCCTGTGACGTATCATATTTTGGTGACCCTTGTTAATGAATGACTTTATGTAATTTGGCGGATGGCCGAGAATGTTGAATTAATGATTACTTCTGCTGTTTTATTTTGAAACCCATCTATTGATGTTGAATTATTTGAGGTGATATACCACTTTTGAGGAGAAACTCTGATGTTTACTTGAATTAATTGTATTTTATTTTAATTTTGGGAAGTGGGGTGTTACAAAAAACACTTAACTAATATGTGGTTTAGTTACCCGAACCATGTTTGCTCTGATTTCTCATACCAAATGAGGATACGTAGGCACAAGATGGCGAGGTCTTGGCAAGCAACCTTCCCCCTTCACCCATAGTTTTCTGAACTACGTTGACTCTGACTTTCCTATTACATGAGGGAATAAGTAGGCATAGGGCGGTGATGTCCTATTGGTCTCTTTCTTTTCCTTTTCTCTCGTTCCAGTTTAGAAATAGCTTTTAGATGACACACCCTTTAATTAGACAACAAGCGTGGATCCCTTTGAGTACAACTCTGAGTGAAGATGAGAATCTCACAACAAAAGAGAATCTCGATCTTGCATATAATACTCTGATCCCATGCCTTAGGATCTCAATGACATGCAAGATTATGAATTTATGACCTAATGAAAGATACCGATGATAGCGAGGCAAAAGCCAGTCAAGGTTAGAAAAAGGTGGAACAAATTTGGGGTATGAAAGATTCCCTTATCTAATTGTCTTGAACCCGGGAAAATGGACAGCTACATGGCGTTCATTTTTAGGGTAAAAGTCAATTAGATAAAAGAATACTCAAAAAAACTTCTGACAAGAAATACATTGAGAGATATCAGAATGTGATATCAAGATGCATATTGAACAGGACGACTTAAGGTTCTCTGGGTGGTCAAAGCAGGACCTTATAAACTAAGGCTCTTCACGGTGCACATGCAATAACTCAACCAAAGCAGTTTCTCTGCACAAATGAGATTCTTCAGGTGGTCAAAAGCAACACCTTATCCATTAAGGTTCTTTTATGATACCAAAGCAATATCTCTAAACAAATGAGATTCTTTAGGTGGTCGAAGCAGTACCTTATCAATTAAGGTTCTCTGATGATAACAAAGCAGTATCTCAAGCGATAAATTTGCTGGGCAAAATAGTTGAGAAAGATTCCCGTTAGAGGAAATGTGTTATCCCAGTTCTGCAGGGGGAAAGCTTGCAAGAAACTTTTTAAGATAAACTCTGCTTGGGGAACAATAATAGCAGCAACTGTTGGGGATTATCATTACCAACTGCATGGTTGAGGAATGATTGGCTGGGGAATAAAATTCCATGAACACGTGCAGGGTATCAACTTCTTTGTAAAGGAATACTGCCGACTTTGTCATACGGTTGGCTAAGATACTTGTGATGAACCCTAGATCCTGATTACATCATGTATGATTTAGATGTTCCATCTGGGTGGAAATGTATGGATATGCATGTGTGGGTTCAACTACTGGGATATCTAAGTGCATATAGGAATGAAAATGAATTGGTTTATTTTGAATGAAGTTTCAGTGGGTATGCTATGCATAGTATGATTATGATTGATATACGATGCATATAGTAATGCAATTAGGTAATTGGATTTTGGTTAGGCTTTATTTTTGGTTGTCAATGAAAGATTTTTTTTTTGGGTTTAGATGTGTCGCTACCGCGAAAATAAGGTGCCGGCAAAAAAGAAGAGTCGCCACCTTTCGTTATTTATCCCACAGAAAGGGAAAGGAAACGATCGGAAAAACCTGACGAAAAGGCATAAGACAAGGTCATCGTAACCATGTCTGGGTTCGGGAGTCGGTTACGCAAGGGGAAGGTATTAGCACCCCTTATGTCCGTTGTACTCAACGGGATCCACGCTTGTTGTGTTTATCTGACGGGTTGGTTTAACTATCTACCTATCAAGGCTGGTCTGAAAAGAAAAGAAAAATGACTCGGAAAAGCGTCACGCTTTATGCCTACATATTCTCGTCAGAGAACAAGAAATCAGAGTCAACGTAGTTCGGCTAACTATGGGTTACGGGGAAAGTGGCTCGCCAATACGTCAGTATTGTGCCTACGTACTCTCAACAGATAAGAGAGATCAGAGCTTACGTAGTTCGGGATAATACGACTTACGGGGGTTCAGATTCATCTGATTTTCCGAGTAGAGTTAACAAACAGTTCCAGCAGTTTGGTGTATGCAGCTCGCTCGTCAGAGGCTCGTGCGTTACCGTTT
This sequence comes from Lathyrus sativus, assembly GCA_963859935.3. Classification (NCBI taxonomy): domain Eukaryota; kingdom Viridiplantae; phylum Streptophyta; class Magnoliopsida; order Fabales; family Fabaceae; genus Lathyrus; species Lathyrus sativus. The sequence continues at coordinate 188,656,677 of OZ012737.1, forward strand.
GCGGTAGAATTGAGAGTTAACGACACTCTTTTCTTCAGAAAAGTTTTTCTTGATTATGGGCCCACGGGGAAAAAAGGTTTGAAGTTTGTTTTCTGTCTTAAAGGACATATACTAAACACTCTAGATGATTGAGAGGAGACCGCTCAATTATCATTTCCTAAGTAGCTTAAGGCTCGTAACGCACTTGTACTAACTTGCCTTTATTACGTTTTTTACTGTTGTTTTGAGATGAGAAGAGAACGAACTCTATGGGGAAACTGTCAAGTCTTAATGTTGTCATGCCAAGGATTCATCCTATGGTTGAGGTTTGAAGGAGGGAACTCCTAGATGTTATCATGCATAGGTTTCAACCTAAATTTCTAATCATCACTTCCTTATAAAAGAAAGTGAGGCTCCTAGGGGATCATGTTAAGTGGGATACAGAAAACAGGCAAAGCATCAGCTAAACAGATAAACAGAAGAAAACAGTAAAGATGCAAATGCAATGCGGCAATACAAGCAGAGGGAGACTCACTCAACCTCTAGAGCAATCAAGCAAGGAAAACAGGCAACAGCAGACAAGCAAAGGGAGCCCAACTCAACCTTTATATGCAAATACGTCAATTAGAAAGAGAAAAACAACACACAAGCAAGGGGAGGATCACTTCAACCCTTAAGGAAAACAAGCAGAGGGAGACTCACTCAACCTCTTAATGCAGTCATGCACCTACACTTAGACTATCATGAACTATCCTAATGCAACACACCACTCAATCGTGAATGAAGGCAAGGAATTATGACAAATAAGGAATTCATTCCACAAGTAAACAAACAAAGCTTCTATCCTAAGGAAAGGAATTGAAAGTTGGGAGGCAGGGGTAAGGTCCACAGGAACTTATCCTAGGCACTCAAACAACTCAAAGGGATTTGGAGATTCTTAGAGGTTTGACTCCTTCAGGAGATGTGCAAAATTCCCCCCACTGGAGGGACTATGCTACCCCAAGAAGGTTCCTAAAATGATTGAATAAGAGAAGATTAGGAGAATGAAGATGGGAAGCAAGATAAGGTCCACAGGAACTTACCACAGGCACTCAACCAACTCCATTTCCTTAGAAAGCTTGCATAGATTCAACTCCTTTATGAAAATGCAATGAATTCCTCCACAGGAGGAAACATGCTCACAAGGAGGATCCTAATTAAGCAAGGAAGACTTTGAGGGAAACTAACCCTATAGGAAGAATTATCCACCTAATTAGAACTTCTAATGGAACCCCAATGATTACCTTCTAAGGATCACCTACACTAAGGATTCAAAGCTCTAAAGAGGTATCTACCGAATTTCTATTCTATCAAGAAAGGATATGAAACTTAGAATCATCTAATCCTCACTTAAAAGACCAATCTATGCAGTTATGCTAGTTAGGGTCACCTAAACTATAACCAACTTGTAAAATGGGGGAATAATAAAAAAATCAATTCTAAAAATTCTAAGAAAAATCCTAGATTATCTTACATGGGTTAAGAATCTATGGCACAAAAACCAGGGGCCAAACCTATTCCTAAAGGTTCTAAACAAATCTAAAGTCCAAGGGTGTGCTAGAGGGAATCCATCAAAGAATGCTCCTAAAGATCTATCTCAAATTCCTACTTAGAATCATTTAAAAATTACCACAAAAATCACCCAAACCTATCAAGGAGTCTATAACAAGCATACAAAATTTCAACATCAGATTCCAAATCATGAACTAGTAATAAAATCAACAAGCAAACTAGTCATATTATGCATTTTTAAACAATTATTAAAAATAGAAAAATGGACCTTAAATTGAAAACAGCACCAAAATAAAATCCAAAAGCATAGAAAAATCAGGAATTAAACAAGGATCACCCACACATTTTTCCATAATTTTTTGATCATTATTCTAATTAATATGAATTAAAATCAATCAAGACAATTAAAGAAAATAGAAAATCAATTAAAGAAATAAAAATAATTCAGAAACACCACAGCTGTTGGATCAGATTACTAGTCAACAGATCCTAAGGCCAAGCGCATGCCACCTCATTTAATAAAGCGCTGCGTTTTACTCAGTGGTATTGTGTGGTTCAGTTGACTAGCGTACACGGTACAGCCTAATCCTATGCGTTCATTGAAAAAGTATTCTAATCCTATGCACCAGAATGTGCCACCTAAGCCAGTCAAGGTCAACAAATCCTCAGGATTAATCTCACGCGTTGGATACTAAGACTTAGTCAATTAATTCAAACGAAACCAACGGTGCTTGCTCATCTTCTCCAATTTGAACTGAAACAAAGAGGGAAAACATTCCATGGCGGTCGGAGAAGAGCTCCACCGTCTTCTCCGGCGAGAGCAATCATGCTCTGGTTCCAAACTCAACCAATCTCAATGAAAATTACACGAAATCACTCGTCACCTCACCCTGAGCATCAATCTCTCATCCAATTCTTGAAATCCTTCATGAATCTCTAAACACGATGCTCAACAGAAAAACCACCATTTCCAAAATTGGCATCAAACTCCAAATTAATTATACAGATGTCTTCCTCACCTCTCAAGGATCAAAAACATGCATCCAATTCACCCTAACTCTCAAGAATCATCCATATACAAGTCCAAACAGAATTTGCATCATAACCTAAATCATCACTAATCTTCATAATTCTGATCCTAAAACGATCTAGGTCATCTCTACAACCTAACCACATGCCAAATTCATTCTAAACATGCTTAAATCTAGAGGAATTGTGAAAAGTAAAAACCTGTTCTGTAGCTTCGATTGAGGTGTTCTTGAGTGTGAATCCTGACTTCAAATGCTGCAGATTTCTTTACTAAAGCTTGCTGAATGATTCTTGATACTCAGAAGCTTTTGATTCTTCCTCAAACTCCAAAACCAATTCTTGCTTAAAAGCTCCAAAACTCCAACTGCAATAACCGTTTTCTCTCCAAATGCTACCCAAAAAACAATCTGAACATGATCCAAGACTTATATATGATGTGTTTGGATCATAACCTGGCCCAATCATGGCCCAATTTGATTAATCCAAAATTCAATTTTTCTTCAATGAACAACTATGGCAGACACGGGTTCTGGCTCTGTTTCAGCTTGATTTCCACAAAAATGACTTGCATAACCCTCCTTGAATGTGAATGGATCAGATTGAAAGCTTGGTTTGATCCTATGGTGTAGATTGGTGGTGTTACTTCATCATGAAGTAATCCAAACAAAGTTCATGAAGAAAGCCTCAAATCAAAATTCTACCAATGCCATTGTCTTCAAAATGCCAGTTGAAATCAAAATATGTACCAATTTGTGAAGTTTGGCACAAAAATGAATTAAAATGGAATTTTCACTTTTCATGCCTTTTAATTATCCTTTTTTCAGATTTCCTTCATACACTTCCATATTTAATCCATATCAATGGATGTTTGGGTCATGGTTATACAAATAACACCATTTTGAACAACTTTCAAGTTGATCAAAAGTCCATTTGAGGTGTCTAAGTTGATGAAATTGACCTATAACCAAAAATGACCTGTAATTCTAAATTCCCAAAATACCCTTATCTTGCAAAACTTGTAACTTGAGTTCTACAAATCCAATCACGGACTTCTAGTACTTTCTAGAAAGCTAAGAAGATAAGGAACAACATTCATGTTGGCCAAAAGTTCATGAGAATCATCCTTCTAGGGTAAAAGTGTCATGAAAGTTGGTTGACTTTCAAGCTCCAAATTTCACATTCCACTAATGACCTGTAACTTGTCTGGCTCATAACTTGAGCTCTATAAACCCTATCAAGGACTTCTAGTACTCAAATTAAAGCTATGCTCATGCTCTACAACAATCATGTTGGGGTCAAGGTGAGATGAAGATCACCTCTTGAGTTATGTGGTCTTGAAGTTAGGCACTAAACTAGGGGATTTTACACTATCAAGCATAGCAACCCTAGCCTAGGAACTCCTCACACTCTTGATTCATGATAGGTTGACCTTGGAGTCATCCCTTTGGCATCTTAAGACATCAATCCATGATCACATGGCCTTGAAATTAGGTTTCAACCTTCTTCAAATCATCAGTTACCCTAGGGTTGACCAGATGAAACCCTAGTTGCACCAATCTTGGTAGTAACTCATTGTCCTTTGCATATTGACATGTCTAGGCTTCAAAATAATCTCCAATACTCCTCATGAGCTCTCTAAAGGTCTCAAGTCCAACTCCATGGCTTCAGAATCATCTGATGGCTTCCCACAACCTTCAAGTTAGGAGATGTACACACTTGGCTTCAGCCACTCTCTTTGAGAATCTTTGGCTTCTCTGGTGAGGATATCAACCCTTGAACACTTGGATAAACCCCTTAGCTAGCTTTATAACCTTGTGCATCCCTTGATTGGTAGTCATACCTCTTGATCTCCTGCACACATGTCAATGCAATGTAGATGATAATGCTAATATGAATGCAATGAAACATAACCTAGGTAAAGAAATGTTAGGCAAATTTTAGGGTGCAACAAGATGAAGCAATATTAAAGGATTCGTTGGGTATATTGGTATATCAACTTGGGGGTTGAGAAAAAAATCACATTATCGACTCGGGGGTCGATAACAAACTAAAACAACAAGTGAACTCAGGGGTTGAAGAAACATTAAGAAAACTATCATCAACTCGGGGGTTGAAAAAAGGGTAAAAGCAACAACATGGACTCGGGGTCGAGAGAAGAAAATATAATATATCAACCAGGGGGTTGAAGAAGATATAAAGTAAATATCGACTCGATGGTAGAGAATTATAGCAAGATATCAACACGGGGGTTGAAGAAAATAAAGATAACAATGACTCGGGGGTCAATATTTGTAACAAGATGTCAACTCGGGGGTTGAAGAGGTAAAGACAAATATCGACTCGGGGGTCGAGAAAATGAAGACACTATCGATGCGGGGGTCGAGAAAATAAAGAAAATATTGACTTGGGGGTCTAAGTAAATTTGAAATATCAACTCGGGGGTTGAGAAATGAAAATGATTATGTTATGCGTATGGTGCATGTCAATTGTATATGGTGCATATGTGAATGTACGCAGATGGCTGGTTTTATAAGATGCCAACAGGGTGGATTTTGGTATTTGCCAATATGGATTGGACTTTGGTGATGCCAAGCAGGGTTGGACTTTATTTGGTGAAAGGATTTAACTTCCTGACACTCGTATCTGGCGATGTTATGATTAGTGGATAGATGTGGATGCTCTTGGTGCCCCAAGTTGGATCCTTTGCAGAAGTTATGTACTTGTTCCTGTAAGAACCTCGACTTCTGGCTGACGTGCCATGATGGATTGAAAATGATGAGAGTAGCAACGTAACTAATGCATGTTGGTTATGCTTTTTCTCTGCTCCAAGGCTGTTTGGCACTTGTTAAATTCGGTGGTTACTAGTGTGTGACATGGTCTGCTTGACTAACTTGACAGTATAAAGGGAATTGCCCATTTTCAAATAGTCTGCTCCAGTCTGTAGGGTATTTGGATGATTTTTCCTTGAAAGATTTATGCCATGACATAGTCTGAAATGATTTGCTCTAGTTTGGATTTTGCAGCGGTTTGCCCCTATTTGAACATCGGAAGGACGTGCCTCAGATTCACAAGGTCATGAGAAAGTCTTGATTTGTGCCAGTACCAGCGAATGATCAAGTTCCTCTTTGATTATTTTACAATTTCCTTGATGTCAAGTACTGATTTGCAGTTAAAATTGTTCATTCAAAAATGGTAATTTTAATGCGACATTCATGCAAGTTTTGAAAAAAAATCCTATATTAGAATGATGTGACAGTGTGTGACGAGTGGACCATTAGTCCAGATGCAATGTTGATTTATTTGGTGCATGAAAGATATAGCAAGAATATGGCACTAATTCAGAAGATTAGAAAATCTCTAGGAGTCGGTTTACGCAACCTTGCTGTAGTATGCTTTCATAATAAACCCTGCCTCAATTAGGTCTTTTGAGGGTTGTAACAGAGATTGGTTCACGGTTATAGAAACAAAGGATATAAGGCTCAAAATTTAATTTGTACCCTACCCTTCTTCGTGATGATCTCCAGTCATACGTTCAGTTAATTAGACATACAAACTTAGATTTTGACAGTGCAAGAATGAAGATGATGATTCAAGATTGTCTTGAAATGGAAGTCACTTTATTTTGCTTTGTTGTGATGTTAGTGACCCTTTTGATTTTTGATATGGTGGTCGTTGAATCTTATTTTGTTTCACTTGAGGATTTGAGGACCTCGTTTGGTTTTGGCTTTTTATCCCTAATTCTTGCATGGATTGATTTTTCTCTTCGAGTTCATCGGGATTTCCTTGATTTTTACCTAAGTCTCCTTTTGAGGTGTTCGACTTAGCAAGCTTTTGATTTTTTTTTAGAATTTTGTTGGAGGATTGTGACTGCCATGTCATTGTTATTGATGGACAACCGACATGTCTTTTGGATTTTGTTTTGTAATTTGAGTACGTAATTAGGTTAACTAAACACTACCCATGCCCCAAGTTAAGTGTAAGGGTTTGTAAATCCGAAGGAAACTCCTACTTCTTGGCTCGAAGTGGTTAACTATGGATTAAGTCCTTATCTCTCCAATGTTTGGGGACTTGAAATAATGCATGTACATCATCGATAGAATTTTATCTAAAAGCATACCATTAGCAATTATGGGTTTTTTTCGTCATTCTCATTCCAATCTTTTCCTGAAGCACAATATGAATTCACAACTTGATCTTATGCACCATACCCAATGCTTTGCAACTCAGTCCACAGATGCATTGCCTTTATGACCAATGATCTCCTCACAGGAACAATTCCCTAAAGAAAAATTAAATATGAAGACAAGGCATGAAGTAGAAAGAACATGACCAGCCAGAGGTCTTTGACATGTAATTTCTAATCCTTTTTTAGATACACTGATACTGATGAAATTCTTGAACTGAGAAGGAATCAAAACCCTGATTCACAAATGAAATCCTAACCCAATGCTTTTGATGAATCCTCTGAATAGGAAGATATTCATGATAATGTGAATTCAATCCTGAATGAAGATGAGAATCTCACAACAAAAGAGAATCTCGAGCTTGCACATAATACTCTGATCCCACGCCTTAGGATCTTAATGACATGCATGATTATGAATTTACGACCTAATGAGAGATGCAAATGATCGTGAGGCGAAAGCCAGTCAAGGTTAGAAAAAGGTGGGACAAATTTGGGGTATGACAACTGGTTATTCTTTGAAGAAGCTTGTGGCATGTTTTATGCTATCTCTACCAGATTTTGTGAATATGGAAGTCAAGGAAACATGTCAAGGACATCAACCTGACATCTTAGAGACTTTTTTGGCTGACCTGATTGATCTTACAGATAATCGTCTATCCTATGACAATCCCCTATTGGGTTTGGTTTTGGTGTGGACTCTGATCTTGTGTGAACGACTCTCTTGGAGAATTTTGCTTAAGGCAGATTGTCGTCAGGATATTTGTTCTTTCACTTGAGTTATCTTGAAAAGGACTGGTGGTTGCTTTTCAATTCTTATGTACAGGATGAAGGTTGTTTACTCAAACTTGATTTCATGATCAAGTCTATGAGAACATGGAACTCTTGTTTTATATAATGGAAAAGACCTTCAAGGCGGGATAATGTTTAAAAGTATAAGGTTCTGATCTTCAAGATTGGTTTAGGCAAGTGCGGTTTAGGAAAATGATGTTAATCAAAATAAAATGTGTTGATTTTGTCAGTCTATCAACCACCGCCTAAATTGCATCATGCCCTCTAGGAGTATTCGTTAATCCTGTAAAAAAGTCCATTTAAATGTTATCCCATTTACACTCTGGAATGTCTAAAGGTTGCATTAATCCTGCATGCTTCTGGTGCTCAACCTTTGACTTCTGACAAGTCAAGCACGCATACACAAACTGCGCCACATCATGCTTCAGTCCAGGCCACCAAAATATATTTTTCAGATCCTGATATATCTTAGTAGCTCCTAGGTATCACTTAAGCTACTTCTATTACTTTCTTCAAAAATCATCTGCTTTAACTCAAGATTATCAAGGATACATATCCTACCTTGGAATTTCAACACACCTTGCTCATCCACTTTAAAATCATTCTCTTCAGTTTGATTACTCCTAGCCATTAAATCCACCAAGTTCGCAACTAACTTCTAACTCTCTTTAATATTATTGAGAAAATCATTGTTTACCTTCAGCATGCCAAACATCACGCTCAACAGTGTTAACTCGCAGACCAAACTCAAGTCTCTGGACTGCTCAATAAGTTCCAACTCTTTAACCATCAAAGCAGACATTTGCAAAGACTTTTAACTTAAAGCATCAGCCACGACATTAGCTTTACCGGGGGTGATAGTTCAAGCCAAAGTCATAATCCTTCAGAAATTCTAACCATCTTCGTTGTCTCATATTTAATTCCTTCTTATCAAACAGGTACTTTAAACTCTTGCGATCAGTGAATACCTCGAATTTGGAACCATAAAGATAATGCCTCCAAATATTTCACATAAACACCACTGCATCCAACTCTAAATCATGTCTAAGATAGTTTCTCTCATGAACCCCGAATTTTCGTGAAGCATAAGCCACTACATTGTCATCTTGCATCAGCACACCACTTAAACCCATCTTAGACGCATCATAATACACTATAAATAATTCCTTTAGATCTGGAAAAATCAGAATTGGAGCCGTAGTTAATTTCTTCTTCAGCTCTGTGAAACTTTCTTTGCAATGAATCTCCCACAAACGCTTTACCTTTACAAGTCAGCTAGGTTAATGGAAGTGCTAACTTAGAAAAACCTTCAATAAACCAGTGGTAGTAACCAGCAAAGCCCAAAAAGCTTCTAAGCTCAATAACTGACTTAGGATCCTCCTATTGCAGTATTGCATCTACTTCGGACGGATCCACAACTTTACCATCACTTGAAATAACTTGCCCAAGAAAACTAACCTCTTGCAACCAAAACTCACACTTTGAAAACTTTGCATATAACTTATTCTCTTTCAACACTTGTAACACAATTGGAAAATGATCAACATGCTTTTCATTCGACTTGGAATATATCAAAATATCATCGATGAAAAATACCACGAACTAATCCAGATAAGTATGAAATATACGATTCATATATTCCATAAACACTCTAGGTGCATTTAGATACGGTGGACGACACCACCAAATATTCATAGTGCTCATACTGAGTTCTAAAAGTCATCTTCTGAATATCCTTATCCTTCACCAGAATCCAATGGTAACCCGACCTCAAGTCAGTTTTGATGAAAACACGCGCACCTACCAGTTTATCCATCAAATCATCTATTCTCGGAAGTGGATACTTGTTCTTGATCGTTACTTTACTCAGTTATCGCTAATCTACATTGTCGCGGTGAGAATAAGATATCAAGCTATTATATTAACTTGAATCACAAAACATTGAATGTTCACCACCGAACTTTAATTTATCCAGAGGAAAGGGAAAAGATTAAATAAAACCCTAATTGTGTAATGTAACAACAATGCAAAGAGATCTAAAGGTTCGGGGTTTGGTTATACTAAGGGAAGGTACTCGAACCCTAAGTATCTATAGTACCCTATAGGAACCTCTTGAAAGTATTTATGTTATGGTAATTTGCTTGCTAAAGTTTGAAAATGTTCTATTTTTAGGTTTTATGAGATTGGGAACCTAAATAGGTTTATTGCTAGTGTGCTTGCCAAGACTTTGCAGTCTTATGCCTACGTATCCTAACAAGGATGGAATCAGAGCAATCGTAGTTCACCTACGAGTGAAGAACACTTGATAATGATCAATGTTCCAAAGGAGAAAGTAAGAGTTTATAACAATAAAACTTACATGACTTAACAAAGTCAAAGAGTTTCAAACTCTAACCTAAGGCTATGTTGAAAGTTTAATGACTTAACAAAGCCAAAAGGGGTAGTTGAGGAAATTTTATACTACCTAAGACATAAAGTCAACAAAAGAAATCTTTCCCTTGGATTTAGGCAACAAAAGAAAAGAGAAGCAAGAGAGCTAACAAGCTAACATCACTAGGGGATGACTTGACAAAGTCAAAATAAACATGAGAGTATATGGGTGATAATGGATGAGACGAACAAGAATGATATTCGAACATGATATCAAAATAAACATGAGAAAGGATGACATTCAAACATGATATCAACTAAAGTGGATAAAGAGTGATAAAAAGGATGTTTAAACAAGATATCAAAGTAAACATGACAAAGGATGACATTCAAACATGATATCAACTAAAGTGGATAAAGAGTGATAAAGATGATGTTCAAACATGACATCAAACAAAGCAAATACAACTCATGGCAAAGATTACATTCAAACATGATGTTAATCATAGGATTACATGAGACTAAATGAGATATAACAAAGTCAAATGAACATGGTAACAAACAACACATGAAGGTAGATGTGACAACATCTAAGACAAGAATTTAAAAAGTCATAAATAATCATGGTAACAACCAAGGATGAACACATAAACATGGGTGATACATAGTTAAAGCATACATGTGACATGGTTCTAACAAGACCAAAGTAACAACACAAGCATGATATATTATAGAATGTTCATAACAATACCATGTGAGCATGGAATATAAATACATAAGTAACAACCTATGAGCATGGACATAAATGTAACAACATGTGAGTATGGAACAAAATGTAACAACATCAACAATATCATCATGGACATGAAGGATAAACAAGGGTTCAAATCAACATGTGAATCATGGATATAACAATATCAACATGCATGAGTTAAGGTCAAGACTGTGACATGGTTTAGGGTTGGAACTAACACCACTTAATCATGAATACAATTTAAGATTTCAACAATCATGGACAAGTTTAAGATGCCACTTAATAATGAAAACAAATTAGACATGATTCAAGATATAAGGGTAACAACCAGAGGTTCATGTTAAAGGTTCATTGTGGTTACAACAAGTTTAAGCATACAAAAGGTTTGAATCTAATGAACATAAAGTCAAACAAAGGCATGGTGTCAAAGCTTTAAACAATATGGACATGTTACCAAAGATAAAACAATCATGTATCAAATTTTCATTAAACGCTCAACGTGGTATAAATATCATGCTAAAGTCAAAGAGAATGTTTCATAATCAAACATGGAGAAACAAGACATGTACACATGAAAATCATGTATTAAAGTGCATCAAACTTAGGCAAAAATCAAAGGGATTGTGTAAATAACATCAAAAAAGGTTCACACAATATGCATGACATTCACAAACATCAATATGATCAAGAAAAATCAAAGAATCAATAAAAAAGAATCACTTAATGATCTAAAACCATTTTAAAAAAGTGCCTTACTTTCACTAAATAAAAGTGTGTGAAAATAAAATCATTTTTGGAACTTTTTCATGGATTATCAAAATAGGTATGAAAAATAAGAAATGTGAAAAAGAATGGCTCAAAAAGATTAAAAATGCATGGAGAAATGAATGGATAAAGTTGTGGAAAAAACATAAAAAAACAAGTGCTAAAAAAATAGGGAAGTGGTCCACATGAGACTTGAACCTACGCCCTTGGTTCACTGTCTAAAATACCTAGCTACTGGGCCATTGAATTGGGCTTGGAATTAGAACTCACGTTGTAAAATATATATGAAATCAACATGAGAAACAATGAAAAATAAAATAACCAAAAGGTCTAGGGCGAGGGGGATTCGAACCCCAGACCTTGCGCATGCAAGAAACTCCAACCAAACACACACAACCACTATAGCATAATGTCCAAGCCAATAATAATATGGAAACAAAACGATAAATATTAAATCAAGTTCAGAAAACTGAAAATGGCGCCATGGCCATCATCTTCAACCTCCACCATTTTCAATTTTTTCAAATTCGTATCTTCTTCATTTCTCATCCAAATGAAAATATGTAAACACCAAACTTATTTGAAATTTCATGAACAATATGATGGTACACATTAATTGAACTAAAAAAAATAAAAGAATAAGCAATTATATCATTAAACTAAAATGAACCATAACTGTTCAAAAAGGCATAACTTCACATACACACATGATACATTGCAATTGGTATATGGCACACTATCTACACATCAAATACTACATCATTGCTTCAGAAATCAAATACCAATGATGCGTGTATGAGTGAGTTCAAGTTTAAAAAAACTTACCTATTGGAGCAAGGTACAATGCCTCTTCAAGTGGTTACAGAAAGTGTGTGATGATTTAGCAAGCTTCCCTGACCTCCCTTGATGATTTTGGAATGCCTACTTTGCTTTGGAACAATTTCAAACCTTCTGCACGGTTCCATTTGCAAGAATGAAAAAGGAGAATTTGATCTTGGTGCAAATGATGTTACAGTTGCAAAAAGACACTTGGAACAGTTCAACGAATGTTTATGGATGGTGTTTGAATGCTTGGTTGGATTGGAAAACGTCATAATGAGGTTTTAGGATGCTTTGTGCAAAAAACTCAACAAACTTGGTGTTGAAAGTTTACTTTTTGCTTTTGAGGGTTTTTGATGAAGATGATGATTTGAACACCTTAGTTAGGTGTTTTGTAGTGTGTGTGAATGACAGGTTTGAGGTTTTTATGGTTGTGGAGTGTCTCTTTGCAAATTCTGGTGTAAGGGGTTACTAAAGTGTGTTTTCAGTGTGTTTCTTATATGTTTTAGACTGAGGAGATATCCTCTATTTATATGAAAAGGTTAAGGATTAAGGCTTATGCATAATGCAAGCTTGGTGCAAAATGGCTTGGTTGGATTCCAAGTGATAGTTCCATGGATTTTGTGGTTCCAAAGCATAGTACATGTCTTTCTATAGTGTTTGGAAGTTTAGAGGTGTTTCTTCTGTGTTTAAAAAGGTTTGTAGGCAGAAAAAAAGGTATGGGCTCAAGACAAGTTGGCTTCTTGATTAAAGCCACTTTACGCAAATGGCAATGTAAACTTTCTTGCAAAACAATCCAAACATGGTATTATAACTTGGTTAATGCATCACTTATTTGGTCAATGCATCACTAACTTGTGTAAACGTAAAATTAGAGGAAGATTTGCAAGTAACATGATCTGCAAAACAATATCATGTAGGCTTGGCTAGGTTTTGCAACAAGAGTTTGACATGAACATGACTTGAAACTCAGCTAGGAGGAACCAACATCCCTTCTTTGAAACTCCTAGCTCAAGTATGATAAAAATGTGTTCTTGGACTTTTTAGAAAGCTTAAAACATCCTATAAAACTTTCATGTTTTGATTTTTTTTCTTGAATCAAAAGGGATCAAGGTGAAAAATGTCCAACAAGTAAGCTAGATGACAAGGAAGATTTTGTTGAAAAAATTTCTAAGTGTTCTGGTTCAAAAAGTGATGAACCTTCCACTTCATGGCTTCATATCTCTTAATTTATGCATCTTTTGAAAACCATCCCATAGGATAAAGTTGTAGTATGTAGAAGTCTCTTCAATTTGGTCTTTTTATAATATTTTTGATTTTTTGGATATTTTTATGAATAATTTAGAAAAAGGTGAAGAAATAATATTTTAAAAAATGATTTAATTAAAATACGAAAATAATAATTAAATAATAATAAAAAACTATTTTTGTTATTTTTTAATGAAAGATAGAAAAATTTAGAGTAAAAATAATAAAAAACAAAAAGTGACAAAGGTGAGATTCGAACTCTCAACCTCTCACACTCACAACTCCTTACACATGTCCTTTTGCCAATTATGCCATTTTTACTTTTTAGAAAAAAAATGCATGCCATATGATATTTACCTACAAAGAGTCAAACGACTACACAAATTTGTTAGTAATTGATTAAATGCAATAAAAATGCAATGAAATGCGACGACAAATCTTAGGGCAAAATTTGGGGTATTACACTTGATGAGGAAGTTTTAAGCTTGGCAAGTTGAGTAAAAATCATAGAATTTCATAACTTAGAAAAAATCATGAAACCCTAATTTTTCCAAATCTTGATTCTTTGAGTTTCCTGATTTATCATGATCTAAATCAAATTCTTTCATGATATTTGCCTTGAGAAGTCCATGTTTGACCAAAAAGTCAAAAGTGAAACTTGACTTTGATCAGTGGTTGACTTTTATATCAGATGCAATCCAGATTGCATACTTCAATGAAATCAAAATCTTGAGATATTTGAACATTATGGATGGAATCCAAAGGTGTCTTTGAGTGTCTTGAATCATGCCCCAAGGCTTGAGATCATGTCTTGGTCAAAAGTTAAAGGTGTTGTTGACTTTGGCTCAAAAACCCTAATTTGTGGACCAGATGAATTTGAAACTTGATAAAATTGTAATGAGGCCACAATACACTTGATTTTTAATGTATGGAAGCTCTTGATTATGAGAACTTGATATATTAATGGTCAATCCAATAATTTGACTAATCAACCAATAATCTCCTTGATGCAAACCCTAATTCACAAACAAAGTAAAACAAGACAATATTTTTATAATTTCGAGGGTTAGCTATGCATGAATGGCACACCTAAAATGTTTTGGATGCTATGGAAATGATGATGGAACCTAGGGGTAAAATTTTGGGTATGATAGTTGCCTCTATTTAAATAACTTTATCGGATGGCATGAGTGATGATGATCCTCATGCAATCTGGGTGAAAGATATTTAAATATAGAAAAACCAGAAATTTTGCCCCTAGATGCAATGGCATGCTATGCTATGGACAAATGAAATCTTTCTGTACACGATGGGGACAGATCCGTGAAATGAAATGAACTATAGTGTTGTGATTTATGATGAATAATAATGTGATATGTGGGGAATGGTGAAAGCAAAGGATAATGTCAGCGACAATAGGTAACAACTCACTAGGGATGACATATACTGGGGAAACTGAAATAAAGTAGGGGATATCTAAATTGGTTAATCAACAAGTTCAAACATGACCAGGTGACAATCTAGAATTCAACTGACAAAAAATAGATCTTTTAACAAGAGATTGAACCAAACCCGAAAGATCTTCTAACAAGAGATTAAACCAAACCAAAAATATCTTCTAACAAGAGATCAGACCAAAACAAGAAATGATCTTCTAACAAGAGATCAAACTAAACAAGAAAGATCTTCTAACAAGAGATCAAACCAAACAAGAAAAGATCTTATAACAAGAGATCAAACCAAACATTGGAGTTTTCTGACCATAATACATCCAAGCTACTGGAAATTCCTTAACATGAAGAAGTTAAACATGTTCTTCAAGAAATATTAGGAAAAACGGGGTAATTAAACTCTTTCGTATATGCTAAAATAATTGGACTTAGACCGCAAGCAAAGGTTACAACCAGTTTCTAACAGATCGGTGCCAGTAACTACTAGACTTCAAAGAGGATGTTGGTGATAATCAAACTTCAAATACCAAAAACAATTGGATAAGAGTGCCAATAAAAATTGGAATTTGAATACCAATAATAATTGGATAACGATGAGATGTGAGTAACAAGCAGACTTCAAAGGTTATAGACATCAAATACCAATAACAATTAGATTTTCAACGAGCACACTAGTAACAACTAGACTTTAAGAAGGGACTTGTGACAACCAGATTACCAATACCAATAATAATTGGGTTTTCAAACAAGAATGTCAATGACAACTGGACTTGGGGGAAGGGACCGGTCACAACCAGATTACCAATACCAATAACAATTGGATTTTCAAACAAGAACGTCAGTGACAACTGAACATCAAGAAGGGACTGGTGACAACCAGATTACCAATACCAATAATAATGGATTTTCAACGAGCACGCCAGTGACAATTGGACTCTGATATGGACTGTGACAACTAGATTACCAATACCAATAACAATTGGATTTTCAAACAAGAACGTCAGTGACAATTGGACTTCAATAGGGGATTGATGACAACCAAAGATTTTTAACAAGATGCCAGTAACAACTAGACTTGGGGATTGACGAAAACCAAAGATTTTCAACAAGCTATCAGTAATAACTAGACTTGGGGGTCAAAGGGCTATAACCAACAACAAAGACCCGGGTTAATGCCAAATGCACATGATTAGGCATGATGCGAATGATCATGATATGCAAATGCCGACTCTGCAATGAGATAAGGAGTTTGCGGAGACTCTCATAGGGAATATATCATCAACACCAATAAATATATATCAATGATGGACACTAGGAGGATTTCTTCAATCTTCATAGTCACATATAATCAAAGGATCAATCTAAGAATGCTGCCAGTTTATGCTTCAATGTGGATTCTTGTCGTAATGGTCTAAAAGTGCTTTTGCAACCTTGAGACTTCTTGGGGAAACAAAATATTTTCTTTTAACTCTTCCACATGTCAAAGAAAAATTTATGTTCTTCCATTATGTGTTCAAAAATGTTTTCAATTCAAAACTTTTCACTTTCAAAATTCATTATTAACAAATAAATGACATCTTGCATAACAAGGAAAAGTAGAAAGAGCACAAATGACAAGAATCGATTAGGGAAAATCTCTATTTATTCAAGAATGGTAGCTTGCAAATGGCAGAGCTCTGTGGAGTATTACAATTTGAAAATGACAATAAGGAAAAGTTACATTGAATCTAATGACACTACTAGCCCTAATAACTAAGACTTCCTAAAACCTTGCTTCTGACAAGAGCATTTTGGTTGAACCTTTACTTTTATTCTTATGTAATGATAAACACCATCTGATACAATTAAATTCCTTTTGTCCCTAATATTTTCTTAGATCTCCCTTTCGACTTTTAAATCAACTGGGACACTCATTTTTGCCTAAGCTACCCTTTCGAGTTTTCAACTTAGCGTTCTCTTTTTTTCTTATCCCTAAATTTTGCTTGGATCTCCTTCATAGGTTTTGATCCACCGGGATACCCATTGTTGCCTAAGTCACCTTTTCATATTTTCGACTTAGCGGGCTTTATTTAGGCATGGTATTTTCTAACTGCATTATAATTCACGGGGTGCACAAGCTCTTCATCATCCATTGTTGTAAGAATTAGTGATCCTCCGGAGAAAGCTTTCTTCACAACAAATGGGCCTTCATAATTGGGAGTCCACTTTTTGCGCAAGTCTTTGTGACTGGAAAGATTTTCTTAAGTACGAGCTCTCCTTCTCTGAATTCTCGAAGACAAACCTTCTTGTCAAATGCCCTCTTGATCCACTTTTGGTACAATTGACCGTGGCACATTGTAGTCATGCGTTTCTCATCAATGAGGTTCAGTTGATTAAATCTATCTTGGATCCATTATGCTTTATCCAGTTTGGTCTCCATTAAGACCCTCATGGATGGTATCTCTACTTCGATAGGGAGGATTACATCCATCCCATACACCAAAGAGAAAGGGGTTGCCCATGTTAAAGTTCAAACTAAAGTTTGGTATCTTGTGTAAAGAAAATGGTAACATTTCATGCCAATCTTTGTAAGTTTTCACCATCTTTTGCAGGATTTTCTTAATACTTTTGTTTGCGGCTTCAACAACTCCATTCATTTTTGGGCGGTAAGGGGAAGAGTTATGATGCTCAATCTTGAAACTCTCGCACAACTCTTTCATGGTTTTGTTGTTCACGTTTGTCCCATTATCTGTAATGATTCAACATGGGATCCCATAGCGGAAGATAATTTCTTTTTGGGGGAAGTGACCAACCACTTGCTTTGTCACATTGGTATAGGAGGAAACTTCTACCCATTTGGTGAAGTAGTCAATCGCAATTAGGATGAAAAAGTAACCATTGGAAGCTTTGGGCTCAATTTCCCCAACCATGTTAATTCCCCACATAGAGAAAGCTCAAGGTGACGATAGAATTCAGCAGCGTTGGACGCACGTGTACATTGTCAGCGTAAATTTGGCATTTGTGGCATTTTCTGGCATATTGGAAACAATCAAACTCCATGGTTAACCAGTAGTATCCAGCTCCCAAGATCTTTTTATACATAGCATGTCCATTGGCATGAGTTCCAAACGATCCTTCATGAATTTCTTTGATTAACAGGTAAGCTTCATGTCTATCCACACATCTTAGCAGAATCATGTCATGGTTTCTTTTGTATAGCACATCATTACTAAGGAAGAATTTGGATGCCAATCTTATCAGAGTCTTCTTATCGAGATTTGTTGTGTTTGCTGGATATTCCTGGTTTTGTAAGTAGCTTTTGATGTCATGAAGCCACGATTTCCCATCAGTTTCTTCTTCAACCAATCGATAGTAGGCTAGCCCAGTCTTTCGTTCAATCCAAATGAGTGGTGCTTCATTAAGAAATATGACTCGCCACATGGAGGCCAACATAGCCAGAGCACCAACTATATGATTTTTTGTTCTTGGGACATGACGGAAAGTGACTTCACCAAAGTACTTTATCAACTCCACGATGTAACCACGATATGGGATCAACTTTTCATCACGGGTTTCCCATTCACTTTTGACTTGGTATATTACCAAAGATGAGTCTCTGCATACCTCAAGGATCTTAATTTAGATATCAATTGCAACTTTAATGCCTAAGATACATGCTTCATATTCTGCAATGTTGTTAGTACATTCAAAACATAGCCTCGTTGTGAAAGGAGTATAACCACCATTAGGATTCATTAGAACATCTCATATATCATGCCCATTGTATTTAGAGGAACCATCAAACATCAACTTCCAACAGGAACCTAGCTTAGGACCTTCTTCAGGGCCTGGGATCTCACAATACTTTATCAACATGATGTCTTCGTTAGGGAAATCAAACATCAGAGGCTCGTAGTCTTTGACAGGTTGATCTGCAAGGTAGTCAGACAAAATATTTCCTTTGATGGACTTCTGGGTTAAATACAACAGAGTCTGCACCAAAATTTATTTAGTCCCAAAGGACAGGGAAAATATCGTTAAAACCCAAGGGAAGAGAAACGGGAAAGAGGGTCGGTTATGCGAAAGGAAGGTACTAGCACCTTAAGCATATGTCGTACCCGACGAGAACCATTTTGCTTACATCTAGGCTTGGATGGGTTATTTATCTAAAGGCTTATAACTAAAAATAAAGGAGAGAGAGGAAAGAAAAAGGAAAAGAATGTGCTCGCAAAGGATTAGGGCCCTCGTGCCTAAGTACCGTCATAGTGCAATGAGGAAGTCAGAGCTCCGTAGTTCAGGGAACCAAGGAAAAGAAAAAGATCTGGACGGACCAAATAGAAAGAAGAAGAAGATAGAGGAAGATGGATCACCAAGATTTCACAATCTTGTGCCTACATACCCTCATAGTGCAATGAGGAAATTAGATCCTACGTAGTTCGGGGAACCAATGCTAAAAAAGACAAGGAAAAGAAACAGTGTCGATGCCAAAAGCGAAAACGATAGAAAGACTCCATTGGAGAACACTAAATAGTAGTGTCAACCAAAAGCAAGGCGAACTCAATAGGGGAACCCAAAAGCAAGGCAAAAAATCTGCTAGAGAACAAAGCAGAAATCAGCCAGCGACTACAGAAAAAAGAGATGACTCCATTGGGGTGTGTCGCTACTGCGAAAAAGGTGCCGGCAATGACAGAAGAGTCTCCACCATTCGTTATTTATCCCAAAAGAGGGAAAGGAAATGATAAGAGAAAACCTAACGAAAACGGGAGAAGACAGGTCATTGCAACCATATCTCGGGTTCAGGAGTCGGTTACACAAGGGGAAGGTATGAGCACCCCTCACGTCCGTCGTACTCGACGGTATCCACACTTGTTATCTATCTAAAAGGGTGTTGAACTATCTACACTAAAGGTCTCAGGGAAAAAAGAAAAGACAAGAGACTCGGCAGAGCATCACCGCTCTGTGCCTACGTATTCCTTCGTGCAATGGGAAAGTCAGAGTCAACGTAGTTCGGCTAACAACGGGTGAAAGGTGGGGGAAGGTTGCTCGCTAAGACTTCTCCGTCTTGTGCCTACGTATTCTCATATGGTATGAGAAATCAGAGCAAACGTATTTCGGGCTAACAAGAACACCGGTTGGTTCAAAATGATTTAGTCCCGAGTAGGTTTAAAACTTAGTTCTACCAGTTAGGTGTATGCAACTCGACCATTGGAGACTTAGGCGTTACCCATTTGCGGTAGAACCAAGAGTTAACAAAACTCTCCTTATTAAAAACGTTTTCCAAATTAAGATCCCGAAGGATAAAATGATTTGAATTTTGTTTTTGTGTTTTTTAGAGAAGAAGTGCATTGATTATTGTTTGTAATTCATGTTGCACTAAAGACTATGACCTAGGAGCGAATGCGTCGCATATCGTCCAAAGGACATATGCTAAACACTCTAGATAATTGAGAGGAGGACCCCCAATCACCATTTCCCAAGTACTTAAGGCTCGTAATGTACAACGATTCTTAACCTTTATTAAGTATTTTAAGAGAATTTGAATATGAAAAGAGACAAACACTCTAAAGGGAGACTAAGACTCAACCTAGTGTTCTCATACCAAATGCGCCTATGATTGGAATGAAAGGGAATGCTACCTAATGTTTTCATACATGGGTTCAAGCCTAAGGTCTATCATAATCTCAAGAGATTAGAGATCCTAAGACAACATGGCAAAGAAGAAAGAAGAAGAAGAAAGAAGCATGAAATAAGAAAGATGCAAGGATGCATATGCAATGCAACATACAAGAAAAGGGAGGAAAAAGTGTGGGGTGAATACCTCCGCAAGCACATCTCAACCTTTATTAATGCAAGAAAGAAATGCAAAAGCAAAAGAAGAAATCACACAATTGCACACAAGAGTGGGATGAAAATGGGAGAATAAATCCTACAACCATTCACACATCAACCACAATGCCCAAAGGAAAACCAGATGAAAAGAAAAGAACCCAATATTAAATGAGAAAATGGGAGGCAATATGAGTACAACAAGGAACTCACACGGGCAACTCAACCATAAGCAATCTCAATGATGTAAAAAGTAAACAAAAGAAGCCCTCAAGGAAGCACCATTCATGACATGCTTCAAGTACCTCCAAAGGAGGGACTAAGCTATGTTAAATGGGATCCCAAAGTCATTGGAAAGAGGTAGGGATAAGAAGAGAAAATGCACAAAACAAAAAGCACATACATCAAAAGAGAATGCAAGCAGAGGCATGGAAAAAGACCTAAGTCATTCAACACATTCAACATTTGAAGCTCAAATGGAAAGCCTAAAAAGAATGCAAACTTCAACAAGAAATGAACAAATTTATGACCTATAAATTGATATGCAGCAAGCTCAACATGTTTACAACATGAATCAAGAAGAGTTGAGAGCTTAATGGATCCACAAAGGTCATTTCCAAATCAAACTAGGTCAAGTACTTGTGTGAACCTCCCTCAGAAGTAACCTAACTTGTAAGTCACCTCAAAAATAGGAAAACGGCTCAAAAACAACCAAATAAAATGCAAGAAGTACTTAAATGAGTTAGCAACCAGAGACCAAAAGCTCAAGATCAATGTTCCATCAAAGCACCACCAAAAGAAATAAATCCCTAAGGTGTACCACTTTGAGATGGAAGAATCGAGGGTCAACAAAAATGGGACAAAAATCAAACCAAAAGTGATCAAACCAGGGGTAAAATTGTCCTATAAAATCCTTCAACTCATCATGGATATGAGGAAAAAATTTCAATCATTGGAAAGGAATATTGATAAACAAACAAATCAAGAACAAACATGATCAAGAAAATGATCCAAATAAAACACTTCCAAATGATTAATCCTTTTTTTAATTGAAAAATACTCCAAAACATAAAATAAAAATTTCCTAAAATTAGTTAACATCTTGAAATGTCCTAAAAGTATTTTTGTAGAATTTTATTTCATTTGGAAGCATTTAAAATGAATTAAAATATAACATACTGAAAAAATAAAAAGGACAATAAAATAAAACAAACGTGGTGCAAATAGCAGTAAAACCAAGGCAAAACACTGGACTGGGCTAAACGGGGGGCGCAAACAGCATTTCTGGCCCAAGACTGAACCAAAGTGAAACACAGCATTTCACTTATGCGTTGTCAGTCAACAAGGCCACGTGTGTTGGTCAGCTCTCATCTGAGTCGTCCATCAAGATCAGTCAACGATTCAAACACGCAGATGTGGCAAACACGTAAGCAAGAACCAGACGTCGGAGCACTGTGCTCCGGTCGTCTTCTCCGATCATCCCCACCGGAGCTGCAAATCAAAACCTCACTAAAACGCACGAAACCTTATACCAAACTAAAGCTCGCGATGCCTAGATCATGAATCTACACTCGAATTTCATTTATCATGCAAGAATTAAGAGAATCTAGCGCATAAAGAAACAAGCACCTAACTGAAATCATCAAGAACATCATCCTATCCTATCCAGAATCTGCCTACACAAGTAGGACTTTAATATGCAACATCAATGGCATGAAATGGATGCCTAATAAGAGAGAAATCTTGAAAAGTAAATTACCTAACGGAGAATGTTGATCTTGATTTGGCTTGAATTGGCTTGAATTCCAAAATCACGATTTCACTTTGTTCTTGAATTTTTCAACTGTGCTCAAGCTCTCTGTGCACGAAAATGGCTGAATGAATCTTCAAACTTCATCTGAACCTTTCATATTATGGATCTATGATGATTTGGGGGCCCAATCATGGCTGGTTATGGTGAATTGAAGAAATGCCCAAATCTGAATTTCAAGCTCATGCATACGTGGGAACTAGCTCCAATTCCCTTGTTTTTGATTCAAATTGCTTACTGAGACTTTGGCTTGACCATGTGGACTAAAATTGATCCTTGAATTGATCTAATGGTTGAAATTGAATGTGAGACTTCACCATGAAGTTACTTGAATTTGCTCGTGTTTTAGCTTGCACCACTCCAATCCAACTTGTGCATTTCACTTAGTATGATAATGGAACTCAAAATATGCACAAATATGACATGAAAAGGGATTAAAAGCAATTCAATTCAAATCATGACTTTAAAATCCTTTTTCTTTGATTTTCCTTCACCAATCTCCAAACCCTATCATAATTCAATCCAATTTGATGTTCCATGATGAAATTGAGTTCATTTGAAGCAACTTTCATGTTGGAGAAATTTTCATTTGAAGTGCACAAGATCATGAAATGGACCTATAATTAGAATGACCTATAATCTCACTTTCCCAAAATACTCCTGCCTTGCAAGCTTCATAACTTGAGTTCTACACATGAGATGAAAGACTTCTAGGACTTTTTGGAAAGCTAAGGTCATGAGGAACAACTTTCATGTTTGGGTAAAAGTGAGATGAAACATGATTCTAGGTCAAAAATGCCTTGGAAGTTGGTTGACTTTTGTTGACTGAAAATACATTCATCTGAGGACCCATAACTTGTTAGCATCATAACTTGAGTTCTAGAAACCCGATGGACGAGTTCTAGTACTCAAAAGAAAGCTAAGAACATGATCTAAACATCTCATGTTTGCATCAAAGTGAGATGAAACTTGTATCTTGAGATATGTGGTCTTGAAGTTAGGCACTAAATAGGGGATTTTACACTGACATGCTTGGAAACCCTAATTTAGCAACTTCTCACACTCTTGATTCTTCCTAAATTGATCTTAAAATAACATCTTAGATGCTTCAACACAACTTTCCATGATTATAATGACTTAGAACCAAGTCTTAATCTCCTTCAAATCCACAGTGGACCTTGCATTAGGCAAATGAAACCTTAGGTGCACAATCCTCTGACTACCCCCTCTTGCACATGATGTAACATCTTGGATAAGATCCACAATGGCTCTCAAGAACTCAATGAGCTTCACAATACATCATATTCATGACAATGAACTCATGATCCTCTGATGATCTTCATCTGGCCTCCAAGATAGGAGATAAACCACAACTATCCATCCAATTTCTCAGAGAGCTTTGACCTTCTCCTGATGATGATAAGCACTTGACCACTTGAAGAAAACCTATTTCTTAGGCTTAGAACCCTTGGTAACATTCTCTTGCTATGCACACCTCTCTTGATCCCCTGCAAATAACCAATGATATACAAATGAAAATGCTAGAAGATGCAATGAAAACACAGGCCAAGTAAAGAAAAGGTTGGGAAAATTTTAAGGTACAACAGCTGCCCCTATTCAAGCGACTTGGACCTGACTGAGTGAAAAGTGAACGACTTTTGATAACACGAAATCATATAGATATTTTCATGCATATTTCAACTAAAGTCTAACCGTTTTCGATCCGATTTTGGGTTATTTCCGTGTATTTGTCTGATGTTTTTGCAGGTATTCAACGATCACGTCTAAACAAGGCAACATGAAGAAAAGAAGCAATCCCAGATGAAATATGGACGAAAAAGGAGTGAAAACACAATGAAAAGCGCAGCAGACAGTTTTTGCTAATGTGACGACCGTCACAGATGCATGACGACCGTCACACGGGTGACGACCGTCATGCAGGCAAAAACGCCCCACTCAGATTACACGTCAAAAGAGCAGTTCCAATTCCCATTAAATGGACCACTACTCCCTAAATTATCTGCCTCAAGGTCCATCATCCTCAGAGATAACCGTTGGGATTCCACTTCTATAAAAAGGGAAGCAGAGGACTTCAGAAAGGGAGCTGCATTCATACCACGAAGTGCTGCCAAATTTAATTTCCAGAGCAAATTTACTTTCAGTTATTATTTGTATCCATTTCTCCAGTTTTATTTGTACTTCTTTCCTTTATTTCCCTTTTCAATTCCTCATTCCCATTTCCGCTCTTCTGTAATACTTACTGCACTGTACGATCAAATTGGAACTAAAGACAGAATCCTGCCAACATCTGTGGAGGGTCTGCCCAAAGGCCAATTGGCATTATTTACAGGTTTTCGTTTTGATCGACCTCTGTTTTAATTATAATGCAATTTATTATCTATTATTATTATTTATGTTTTGTTTTTCCCAATTCCATGTCTAGCTAAACTTAGGCAATCGATATGTAGTGATAATTCGACTGGGATTTGATAACTCTTGTTTGAAAACTTTCTTTTCACAAAAATAACTTATGGTCTAAGTGTTTAAAATTGATTTACGAAATAAACTTCGTCGCGAAAGCGAGAAGTTATTTTAAAGTAGTTTTGCCACGAAAGTGGGAAATTAATTAAGATACGAACCAACAAGCGAAAGCTGCGGTAAGGTCAGATAGTAAACACTAGGCATTTGTTTTAATAACAGCGAAAGCACTTTAAAACGAATTAGAACTTAGAGATTTCCAAAAAGTAATTTTAACCCCGAACGGAATACGAAAGTGTACGTTAGGCCCTTAGGATTATGATTAGCGTCAATAACCATTGTGAGACGAGAGTCTTCAAATCTCCATTTTCTGCTTAAATAAACTGTGAAAACTATTTCATACACCAGTAACTTATCAAGTCCCTGAAGAACATAATTACTACGTATCGATTCAATTAATTAAAATCTAAACAGTAATCTTAGTTTCCCCCTTTTAGTGAAAATCTTATTCCCTTAAAACATATTCTACCTAGCTAAACATAGTAACTCCCGAGAACACTAGTTTGATTACGAGTCCCTGTGGGATCGATATCTTTTATTACTACGCGATAGACTGTGCACTTGCAGTTAGTTGTATTAGACATAGAAAGTCGCGATCAAGTTTTTGGCGCCATTGTCGGGGACCCGTTTAGTCAATAGTGTAACCTTCTGTTACGCCGTATAGACTAGGTAAACAATTTTCATTTTTCCTTTACTAGTGCTGTCGATTGTATGCCAAGTGATCTCCCATAAAGCGACATCTTGAAACCTTCAGTCGCAGAACTAGAACGCTTCTTACACCTAAGAAGCCGAATCATTGAGTACCAACTCAAACATAACATTCCCGATCCTCTCACTCCCATTCCTAAATCAGAAGAAGAACCAGAGATGGCTGAAGGACCTCCGAACAAACCGCTGAAGGCATACGCTACACCATCTCAGATGGAGCCCAGAAGTAGCATTGCTGCCCCAGCTATTACCCGAAATGATTTTGAGCTGAAACCATCATTGCTGTCGGCTGTACAACAAAACCAATTCTCAAGAAACGCAACTGAGGATCCGAACGAACATCTAACGAAGTTTGTTCAATACGCAGACACAGTGAAAGCAAATGGAGTAACTCCAGACGCGATAAGACTTCGTCTTTTCCCATTCTCTCTTAGAGATAGAGCGTGGACATGGTTACAATCGTTACCATCCAACTGGGAGCAATTGAAGAACGTCTTCTTAGCGAGATATTTTCCACCAAGCAAAACTGCTATGCTTAGAGCTCAAATCAACGGATTTCGACAGAAAGATACTGAATCTCTCTACGAAGCATGGGAACGATTCAAAGATATGATGAGAACATGTCCTCACCACGGTCTAGAAGACTGGGTGACAATCCATACTTTCTATAATGGGCTTCTATACAATACTAGATTGACAATAGACGCTGCCGCGGGCGGTGCACTTATGGATAAGCCATACGATGAAGCCTATCAATTAATAGAAAACATGTCACAAAACCATTGCCAATGGGGAGGTGAACGCACTCCAAATGAGAAAACCTCAGCGAAAGGTGGGATGTACGAAATCAGCAGCCTTGAAAAGTTCAATGCTAAAGTAGATGCTCTAGCACAAAAGATCGATAGTCTGACCGTTAACCCTACTGCAACTGTCGTTGCAGTAACTCCAAATTGCGAGTTATGCGGAAGCACCACTCATAATGCACCCGAATGCCCATTGCTAGCCGGAATCCCGCCAGACCAGGTAAATTATGCTCAAGGAAATCCCTACGCAAATACATACAACCCAGGTTGGCGAAATCATCCAAACTTTTCTTACAAAAGCGAAAATGCATTGCAAATGCCTACTGCTCCGCAAGGATATCAAAAACCAGCTGCTCAGAATGCACCTAGGAAATCAAACCTCGAATTGATGATGGAAAAGTTCATAGCTACTCAAGCTCAAACGAACAAAGAGTTCCTGAATCAAAACATACACACTAGCGAGCAAATTAAACAGTTGACAGGAAAAGTAGACGCTTTAGCCAACAGCAAGCATCTGCTGCCGCACCTACTGGCACATTTCCTGGACAACCCGAACAGAATCCCAAAGGCCAAGCAAATGCTGTGATACTAAGAAGTGGAAAAGAGTTGGACGAACCGATCGATCCGAGGACCGAAAACTCAGCCATGCAACAGAAACCAACTGAACAAGCAGAAAAGGAATCTGAGTTAGAGAAGAAGGAGGACAACGAGAAGGAGGATACCGCAAGTGAAAAAACTCAAGCACCTCCAGCGCCATATAAACCACCTATTCCTTATCCGCAAAGACTAATAAACTCCAAAACTTCAGGACAGTTTAAGAAATTTGTAGAGCTCCTTAAACAGTTGAATATTACTATTCCTTTTACAGAAGCGATAACTCAAATGCCGTCATACGCCAAATTTCTCAAAGAGATCCTGTCAAATAAGAGAAAGATCGAGGATAATGAAACAGTTACACTTACGGCAGAGTGTAGCGCTATTATTCAAAACCGCATGCCTCCTAAATTAAAAGACCCAGGTAGTTTCTCCATACCCTGCGTCATAGGAAAGTTCGTAATAGATAAAGCTCTATGCGATTTAGGAGCCAGTATCAGTGTTATGCCATTATCTATATGCAAAAAGCTGAATATGGGAGACCTCAGGCCAACCAAAATGTCCGTACAATTAGCTGACAGATCAGTAAAATACCCCGTCGGAATACTGGAGAACGTTCCAGTACGCATAGGACAATTCTACATCCCAACCGACTTCATAATCATGGACATCAAGGAGGAAACTGTAACCCCAATTAACCTAGGAAGACCGTTCCTAGATACAGCCGGAGCGATTATAGACGTGAAGAAAGGAAGGCTAACATTCGAAGTAGGAGAAGAAAAGATAGAGTTCATTCTCACCAAGTTCTTACAAGCACCAGCAATAGACGATACCTGCTATTTAGTAGA
Organism: Lathyrus sativus; assembly: GCA_963859935.3. Lineage (NCBI taxonomy): Eukaryota > Viridiplantae > Streptophyta > Magnoliopsida > Fabales > Fabaceae > Lathyrus > Lathyrus sativus. The sequence goes on from OZ012737.1 coordinate 188,684,724, forward strand.
CGAAATTGACGAATGCATAAGAGAACTTGAAAATGAAGAGACCACGTATTCAGAAATAATAAAGATTCAAATACCCGACATTTCTGAAGACGACAATTGGCGTAAACCGTATAAAGACGACAGCCTAAGCGAAAGCTTAGCACTGACACCAAACCATATGCCAGGTCCAAAGAACCCATCTTTAGAACTTAAAACTCTACCCAAAAACCTCAGATATGAATTTCTAGACGATGAACTAAAAAGACCAGTGATAGTCAACGCCGACTTAGGACAACCAGAAACCGAAAAGTTATTAGAAGTCCTAAAGAAGTACCCCACCGTGTTAGGCTATAACATAAGCGATCTAAAAGGTATAAGCCCTTCGATCTGTATGCATCGAATTACAATAGAGGAAGACTCTAAAACTTCTCGAGAGCATCAGAGAAGACTAAACCCCATCTTGAGCACTGTAGTCAGAGATGAAGTAAAGAAATTACTTGATGCAGGAATCATCTATCCGATCTCCGATAGTGAATGGGTTAGCCCAGTTCATGTCGTACCAAAGAAAGGAGGAGTCACAGTAGTTAAAAACGAAAAAGGAGAATCGATAACAAAAAGAGTCGTGACTGGAAGTAGGATGTGTATTGATTATAGGAAGCTTAACAAGGCTACGCGCAAAGATCACTTCCCGTTACCCTTCATAGACCAAATGTTGGAAAGATTAGCCAAACATTCATACTTCTGCTATCTAGATGGTTACTCAGGATTCTTCCAAATTCCCATCCATCCTGATGACCAAGAAAAGACTACATTCACCTGTCCTTACGGTACTTTTGCTTACCGCCGAATGCCGTTCGGACTCTGTAACGCTCCAGCAACCTTCCAAAGATGCATGATGGCAATCTTTGCAGATTTCATAGACGACATTATGGAAGTGTTTATGGACGATTTCTCGGTATGTGGACAAAGTTTCGAAGGATGCTTACAAAACTTAGAAATGGTACTAGAACGTTGCGTAAAAGTAAACCTCGTCCTAAATTGGGAGAAATGCCATTTTATGGTCCGACAAGGAATAGTTCTAGGACACGTCATATCAGATAGAAGGATTGAGGTACACAAAGCTAAAATAGAGATTATAAAAGATCTCCAACCTCCAAAATCCGTACGAGAAATACGGAGTTTTCTAGGACATGCCGGTTTCTACAGAAGATTTATAAAAGATTTCTCGAAAATCACAAAACCTTTGACCGACCTGTTAATGAAAGATGCTGAGTTCGTCTTCGACGACGACTGTTTAAAAGCATTCGAAACATTGAAATCAGCCCTTATCACCGCACCAATCATGCAACCACCAGATTGGAGACTGCCGTTTGAAATCATGTGCGACGCGGGTGATTACGCTGTAGGCGCAGTTCTAGGACAAAGGAAGGACAAGAAACTCCATGCCATCTACTATGCCAGTAGAACCTTAGATCCTGCCCAAATGAACTACGCTACCACAGAAAAGGAACTTTTAGCAGTTATATTTGCGCTTGACAAATTCCGTTCTTACTTAGTAGGAGCAAAAATTATAATATACACAGACCACGCTGCCATAAGGTACCTAATAAGCAAAAAGGATGCCAAACCAAGACTATTGAGATGGATCCTGTTATTACAAGAGTTTGACTTAGAAATCAAAGATAAGAAAGGAACCGAGAACGTTGTTGCGGATCACTTATCCCGAATAGAAGGCATCAGACACGAACCAGTACCGATAAATGACGATTTCCCGTACGAACGTCTGATAGCCAAATTAGAAAGTGACACACCCAATGCAATCTCGGAAGATCCAGAATTCGAAAAAGCCGTAGAAGCCGTCTATGCCCAAGTCACATTACCTTGGTATGCTGACATCGTTAATTACCTCGCCGCAGGCGTGCTTCCACCAGATCTTACTTATCAGCAAAAGAAGAAATTCTTCCACGATCTGAAACACTATTATTGGGACGAACCCCTACTCTTCAAGAGAGGGGCCGACAACATATATCGTCGCTGTGTCCTAGAGGAAGAAATAGAAAATATTATTTCCCAATGCCACTCAGCACCATACGGTGGTCATGCTAGTACGTCCAAGACGTGCGCTAAGATTCTCCAAGCCGGCTTATTCTGGCCTAACCTCTGGAAAGACGTTCACATCGCTGTGCAAAAGTGCGATAGATGCCAACGAACTGGCAACATCTCGCGACGCGATGAAATGCCTCAGAAAGGAATCTTAGAGGTAGAAATCTTCGACGTCTGGGGAATAGATTTCATGGGACCTTTCCCTCCTTCTTTTGGAAATAACTACATACTCGTCGCTGTCGATTACGTGTCTAAATGGATAGAAGCCATAACTGCTCCAACAAATGACGCACGAGTAGTAATCAAACTCTTCAAGAACACTATCTTTCCTAGATTTGGTGTACCCAGACTCGTCATTAGTGACGGAGGATCTCACTTCATATCACGAATATTCGATAAACTTCTCTCTAGATATGGAGTCAAGCACCGAGTAGCTACACCTTATCATCCGCAAACTAGCGGACAAGTAGAGGTCTCGAACAGGGAAATAAAACAGATCTTGGAAAAGACTGTCACTACCTCAAGGAGAGACTGGTCATCGAAGCTACAAGAAGCTTTATGGGCTTATAGGACCGCATTTAAGACACCAATAGGTACTACCCCCTATAAATTAGTTTACGGTAAATCCTGCCATCTCCTGGTAGAGTTAGAGCATAAGGCCTTTTGGGCTATTAAAACACTCAACTTCAACTACACCGAGGCAGAAGAAAAGCGAATCTTGAACTTACACGAGTTGGAAGAACTTCGATTAGACGCTTACGAAAATGCCCGTATCTACAAAGAACGAACTAAAAAATGGCATGATAAACGTTCAATCAGGAAACAATTCAGTGTGGGAGACATCGTATTGCTTTTCAATTCACGATTAAAACTCTTCCCAGGAAAACTAAAATCTAGGTGGTCTGGACCCTATGAAGTGACTAAAGTACTTCAGAGTGGAGCTGTTGAAATTACCAACAAGACAAATGCACCGTTTATCGTAAACGGGCAACGTCTAAAACATTACAATAAGAACGACAACAGTCCTCAAATTAGCAATATAACATTACTTGAGCTTCCGGCTCAAACACCAGAATAGCTTCTCACCAAGCTATCGTCAGGCTTTAGACGTTAAAAACAGCGCTTATTGGGAGGCAACCCAAATTCCCCTCGTTATTGCATTTCATTTTTCTTTAAAATTCTACTTTGAAAAATCCAACAAAAATCCTAAAATTACTACTACTTTCTACTTTCGTTCATTTTCGTACTTTTATTCTTGTTTTATTTTTTCCCTTTTGTCTTTTGTTTCTACCACTTCTAAAAATCCTGACTTCAATTTCTTGTTTCAAACTTTTCAGGATTTTTAAAGTCTTCAAAACATTTCTTCTGTTTTCTCCGAATTACCTGCGAATATGGCCGAGTACGATTTCACAAAGGTTCACTTCCAAGGTCTCGCTTAAAAGGCAAGATTTGCAGCACTGACCGAAAGAGAATTCGCCTTAACGCTGTATTATGACAAGGCTACTATGGATAAACTAGGGATCACAGATAGCATTCAATACCTGTTCAATCAACTGGGTTGGGAGAACATTGCTCTGAAAACACGTTTCGCTACCTACAAGGATCTTACCTATGAATTCCTTAGCTCTTTCAGATACACACCCAACTATGGCTTTGGAACCCGCTCAGAGTTGATTACCTTCAGGTTGTTTGGAATGGACCAAACCCATAGCCGGATGTCACTAGCTAACCTCCTAGGATTCCCTAGCGGACCGCATGTGTTCATCAGTGCAGAAGATGACGATATTGATTTGCAACTCGAGCACTTCTGGGGTAGAATCACAGGCGACTATCACCCTGACCCAGACAGAATGTACAATGATGACATTCATAACCCAGCCTTCAGATACTTCCATAAGATACTAGCTCACACCATGTTTGGAAAAGAAGAAAATATTACCATAGTGTCTAAGGAAGAGTTATTCATCATGTTCTGTGCTTCTCAGGGACGGACAGTAAACGCAGTGCCTTTCATGATGAGATCCTTCAAACGCCTCACGCTGGAACCTCAGACACCTATTCTTATAGGAGGCCTAGTAACAATGATAGCCCACGAGCTTGGCCTTAGATTCCATCTAAATGCCAGCACTCGTTTCGGTACCATCAGACCCATGAACATACAATTCTGCTTTAACAGGCGCATCTTAGGGACTATGGGACCTGGACCGTACGAGTACCTTATTAACGAAAAACCAGTACAGCTATTCACACTGCCTGATCATCTGATGACAAGCATCCACAACAAGGATAACTGGCTCTACGAATTGGATGAGCCTATGGGACCTCCTTCACCACAGTCAACACCCCAGGACTATATGTATGACAGTGACCACATTTCTGAGGCACACGATTACATGTACTTTGAGGACGCCGCCTCTGAAAATGAAGTAGACCCTATGACTCCTCCACACTACAATACTTATCCTGAGCCTGTCCCTGAGGAAACAACCGACAAAATGGATACCGTGTTACTCAGATTGGATGACGTTGATAAAGCTCTGACTAATGTAAAAGCTGATATCGCAAGCATGCACAGTGACCTGGTAGGCTTCATGGATCTAGTCTGCGACCAACTCGACTACTATTCATAGAAATTCGAGGAATTGAAGGCACTAAAAGATTAGTTATTAGCTCGTAGCAGTAGTTTCAGTTTAGTCTAGTCTAGTTTAGTTTAATTTACTCATTTGGAATTTTCGCATTGTTCGTTTCATTATGAACTACATACAATTGTTTCCATTTTATGTTATTTCAATTCTAGTTTTTATTCAATTATTCTGTTTTCGCATTATTTATTGTTTGATGACTATTATATTACATCACCGTATCAATACTACGTTTTAAAATCACCACGAGTACGCCCACAGAGCAAAATTCTGCGTTCTGCAGATTTTGCTGTTGTGACGACCGTCACAGCCCCATGACGAGCGTCACGCGGGTGACGACCGTCACACCTTTGTGACGACCGTCACGCAGCCCAGAACTGCAATCTGATATAACAGGGGTCGTGTTCCCTTCCACTCCCCCCATTATCACTTTCAAACTTCCAAAATTCATACCCCACTACGATTTTCGTCCTCCCCAATTGAACTATAAACCTCAACTCCAAATTCAACCTCCAAACCACCGTTCTGTCATTTTTCCCTCTCCGCCGAAAAACCCCAAAACCTCTGAAACCTCTCCATCTTCAACAATGGCCGGAAACGCAGATGTCAGCAACATTTCCTTCCATGAGGGCGAGTTAGGCGAGAGACAACGAGCACAATACATTGCATTTCATCAGAGGTCACTCCAGCCAACTCACTACCCGCACCTTCCATCACTTACGGAGCTCGGACACCTTGAAGGTGTAACCTGGATGCTTCAACGAGCAGGCATCTGGAACCTCTGCACCAACCCCCAGCCGACCTACGAACAACTCACCCTTGAGTTCTTGAGTTCGTTCTCGTACATCACCAGCAGCGGCGAACTCAACCAGCACACAGGTGCCGCTTGTTTCCGAATGTTTGGAGTCAACTATCAAGTGAATCAGAATCAGATCGCCAGCATCCTACAGTTACCCCGCGGTGACAACGCTCATCGCCGCCTCACTGACCAGTTCCAGCACAAAGCCTTCGCGCTGTGGTATCAGTTGACCGGCCTCAATGCTGATGGTTGGGACTCCCTGCACGCCACTCACATCCATAACCCCGCCATCAGGTACTTTCACAGAGCGTTGAGTAACATTATCTTCGCCAGAGACAGCAACCACAAAGTGAACTCCAAGGAGCTCTTCTTTCTTCATTGCGTCTTCAACAATGAACCCGTCAACGCTGCCCCGTTTCTGCTGGCTCACATTCATCCCAACTGCAACCGTGGCTCGAAGCCATTCTACTTTGGCGGGATTGTCACGGCGATTGCACTTGGGCTGAACCTTGGCGACCGCCTCCAGCACCTCCAGTCCATCCCCTCGGTGTTCCTTGACACCGACCACTGCAGGGCCTCCCATCTCATCTGCTCCCGAGCTGACGGGAAATATCATCCGGTTGTGCGTGGCAAGACCGTCAGAAGCATCATCCTTCCGTCCCGCACCCGCATCCATCCAGAGGACCGTACCAACTGGTTGTTCGACCTCACTGCCCCTCCTACTGCCGCTGTTCCTACCCAGGATCCCGAGACACGGTCTACCACACCAGAGCCATGAGCTATGAGGACAGAGTAGCCCTTGCTAGAGCCAGAGGACGCCAGCGTGGACGTGACAGACCCCGGGACTAGATTTTCATTTTTTCCTTCATTGTTTACTATATTTTGTATTTTCATTTTCAGTTGTATCTCCCTCTCGCATGCTTCAAGAATCAGTGAGGACACTGATCGAGATAGTGTGGGAGCGGAGCCTTATTTCCACTGTATTCTGAACTTCCCTTATTTCCTGTATTTCCATTTCACTGCATTTTGAATTCAGGTAATATCTATTTTTACACTTTCTATTTCTAGCAAATAAAGCGTGTCTATATATTTTTCACGTTACGCAAACAATCCCCACATTATTCAACGTAAACAAAAACTTTCATTTGTTCCTCAAAAGCAAAAGCATCACGAGAATTCACCTGAGTTCAAACCGAGTTTTGAAACTCCGAGGAAACGACAGTTCTAACAAAACCAGTATCGTCCAGACACCTTAGATCTCTAGTTTATGCGAGTCGGTTTCACCACCTACGTGTACCAAAGTCTCAAGTGTCTACGCAAACTCAACCCCAAGTAGTTTATACTAGCAGTCAGCACCATCCTAAAAACACCTCTAAGCGAGCGACCGATGCAAATAAGTGTATGATCTCCAAAAAGATGAAAAATCATGAAAAGAGAGCTAAAAAGCCCAAGAATATAAGATACGTTTCCTTCTAAGTTAGGTGCTCCTCACCCGAGCATTTAGCCCAACGGCACGAAAAACCCATTGAAAAATCAATGACACCAAATTATGATCAATGAAGAAGATCAAAAACAAAAACGAGATCATATTCACTAACAGGTCGACTTGCCATGAGAGTGTGCGGACAACGGGCTTAATGTGATTGCGCTAGAACAAACAGGGTGAACTTGCCACGAGAACCTTGACACCAAGATACGGTAGCATTGATTGAGACCGATTTGCAATAAAAGGGAGACCTCTGGAGACTTGTGTCCAGTGTCGTCGTGATACTCGTCTTGTTCCTACCAAGAATCCCGGTTTTTCCAAACTCTGCGAACGAAGAAGCAGCTTCGTGCTTGCCGACTTTTCCACGTTTTACTTGAGGACAAGCAAAGATTCAAGCTTAGGGGAGTTTGATAACACGAAATCATATAGATATTTTCATGCATATTTCAACTAAAGTCTAACCGTTTTCGATTCGATTTCGGGTTATTTCCGTGTATTTGTCTGATGTTTTTACAGGTATTCAACGATCACGTCTAAACAAGGCAACATGAAGAAAAGAAGCAATCCCAGATGAAATATGGACGAAAAAGGAGTGAAAACACAATGAAAAGCGCAGCAGACAGTTTTTGCTGATGTGACGACCGTCACAGATGCATGACGACCGTCACACCTTGTGACGACCGTCATGCAGGCAAAAACGCCCCACTCAGATTACACGTCAAAAGAGCAGTTCCAATTCCCATTAAATGGTCCACTACTCCCTAAATTATCTGCCTCAAGGTCCATCATCCTCAGAGATAACCGTTGGGATTCCACTTCTATAAAAAGGGAAGCAGAAGACTTCAGAAAGGGAGCTGCATTCATACCACGAAGTGCTGCCAAATTTAATTTCCAGAGCAAATTTACTTTCAGTTATTATTTGTATCCATTTCTCCAGTTTTATTTGTATTTCTTTCCTTTATTTCCCTTTTCAATTCCTCATTCCCATTTCCGCTCTTCTGTAATACTTACTGCACTGTACGATCAAATTGGAACTAAAGACAGAATCCTGCCAACATCTGTGGAGGGTCTGCCCAAAGGCCAATTGGCATTATTTACAGGTTTTCGTTTTGATCGACTTCTGTTTTAATTATAATGCAATTTATTATCTATTATTATTATTTATGTTTTGTTTTTCCCAATTCCATGTCTAGCTAAACTTAGGCAATCGATATGTAGTGATAATTCGAATGGGATTTGATAACTCTTGTTTGAAAACTTTCTTTTCACAAAAATAACTTATGGTCTAACTGTTTAAAATTGATTTACGAAATAAACTTCGTCGCGAAAGCGAGAACTTATTTTAAAGTAGTTTTGCCACGAAAGTGGGAAATTAATTAAGATACGAACCAACAAGCGAAAGCTGCGGTAAGGTCAGATAGTAAACACTAGGCATTTGTTTTAATAACAGCGAAAACACTTTAAAACAAATTAGAACTTAGAGATTTCCAAAAAGTAATTTTAACCCCGAACGGAATACGAAAGTGTACGTTAGGCCCTTAGGATTATGATTAGCGTCAATAACCATTGTGAGACGAGAGTCTTCAAATCTCCATTTTCTGCTTAAATAAACTGTGAAAACTATTTCATACACCAGTAACTTATCAAGTCCCTGAAGAACATAATTACTACGTATCGATTCAATTAATTAAAATCTAAACAGTAATCTTAGTTTCCCCCTTTTAGTGACAATCTTATTCCCTTAAAACATATTCTACCTAGCTAAACATAGTAACTCCCAAGAACACTAGTTTGATTACGAGTCCCTGTGGGATCGATATCTTTTATTACTACGCGATAGACTGTGCACTTGCAGTTAGTTGTATTAGACATAGAAAGTCGCGATCAACTTTCAAACAATCACGTTAAGATACAATTGAATACCAACAAACCCTAAAATTTTCCAACCGTAGAAACAAACCACAAACAAACTCTGATTGGGGATAGAAATCTCCGGAGATAACTGCATAATGGTTGCAACGTCGACACGCCGTCAGAAGAATCATCTGACATCGCCGTCAGACCACGAAACTAAGTTGGAAAGATCACCTGACATCACCGTCAAGTATCGACACTAAGTCGGGAAAACATCTACTATCGTACAGCTGATAATAAACCTCTGACTTCGCCGTCAGGCCTCAGCATCACTTTAGAACAACACTTGACCTTGCTGTCAAGTAATAACATCAATTCTGAAAGAAGATAGCTCTGACCTCGCCGTCAGGCCATCGTCAATAGGCCGACAAAACATCTGACATCATCGTCAATTATCGACATAAAGCCGGTAAGATACATCTGACATCACCGTCAGGCCTCGACACCAAGTCAAAAAATTCATCTGACATCGCCATCAGGTATCAAGTCGGAAGAAACATCTGACATCACCGTCAAGCCTCGACATCCAGTCGAAAAAAACATCTGACATCACCGTCAGAACAATTGAACACAATAAGCAATAAACCAATTGGCTCAACACACAACTGAGAAGACTCATCTGACATCGCCACCAGACATCTGTTAATAAAACAGGTATCAAATCCTGAGATAAGGACTCCTGACATCGCCGTCAGGCTTTCTCTAAATAAAAAAGAGTAACGAATCTGAAAATCGGATCAACACAGAGCATCTGACATTGCTGCCAAGCATCTATTGAGTTGATGAAGACATCTGACATCGCCGCCAGGAATTCACGAAGCTGATACACATCCATAAGGGATAATCATCTGACATCGCTGTCGAGTATCCACGCAGTTGAGAAACCTCTGACATCGCCGCCAGGAATCCATACACATCTGACATCACCGCCAGGAATCTGCAAGGGATAAAACAATCTGACCTCGCGGTCAGGCATTCATGCAGTTGAGAAACATCTGACATTGCCGCCAGCCATCAATATCCAATAAGTAAACCCTCTGACATCGCCGCCAGACCTTCGCTAAATAAAAGCAAGCATCGAACTCTAAGATCGGATCAACAAGAAACTGATAAACAACTGACATCGCCACCAGACATCTGTAGGGGATAAAAATTTCTGACATCGCCGCCAGATATCCACACACATCTGACATCGCCGCCAGAAATTCACGGAGTTGATACACATCTGACATTACCGCCAGAAATCCACACACATCTGACATCGTCGCCAGAAATCCACGGAGTTGATACACATCTCACATCGCCGCCAAAAACCCACACACATCTGACATCACCTCTAGAAAACCATGGAGTTGATACACATCTGATATCGCCGCCAGAAATCCACACACATCTGACATCGCCGCCAGGACATTCACTAAATAAAAGCGAGAATGAAACCCGAAGGTAAAAACTTCTGACATCGCCGCCAGACAAACACAATGTTGAGAAACATCTGACATCACTGCAAGACAACCACTCATCTGATAAACTTCTAACATTGCCGCCAGAAAAACATAATGTTGATAAACATCTGACATCGCCGCCAGACAACCACACAGTTGATAAACATCTGACATCACCTCCAGACATTGCTATCAAGTCGATAAGAGAATCTGACATCGCCGCCAAGAAACACCAAGGGATACAACAAGCATCGGACCCAAAGATAAGGACATCTGACATCGCCACCAGGCGTCCTCAAAGTTGACCATCGTCTGACATCGCCGTCAAGCATTTGCTAAAGTTGACAAACGTCTGACATCGCCGCCAGGCATCCCGTTGAAATTGATAATTGTCTGACATCGCCGCCAGGAATCTGCTGAAACTGATAAATTACTGACATCGCCGCCAGGCATCCGCCAAAATTGATAAATGTCTGACATCGCCGCCAGGCATCCTCTAAATAAAAGCGAGTCACAAACCCGAGGTCCGGATCCATACGAAGTTAAGACCATCCAATGATAACAATCACAAGGAAACTTCGATGGGGAAAGAGAAAACTGGAACAAGTAACTCTGATGGGGATGCAAATGATAAGATGAAAACATCTATCATAAATCTTCTACTGAGGTCTGAACATCTGTATGGACTTAGAGCATAATATCACAACTTGCCACATTCTGAACACCACGGGGATATAGAAATCAACCATCTGTTGGAGATACACCCGAAAGCAAAGAGGTAACAACCTGGCTTATGTTCCAAATGCATATGTTTGAAAATGGCGTAATGCTCCATACGAAATGGAAATGCTACGCGTTTGGGAGGGTGTTATGCATAAATCCAGATGTAACGGAACCGAATCAGCAAAATAAATGCTGAGGAAGGAAAAACCACCCTGCTGGGGAAACCAAAGCATGCCAATAACGATTGGACTTAAGCTGGGGAAACCAACCCTGGCTGGCTTCCTGCAAATAAATTCCTGAGTAACAAATGTTCTAACAAGAACGGGAATCCATTCCTCTGGGATTCAAAATATAGCCTGTTGAGAAAATGCCATGGACGGCCTTCCAGAATACAAACCTTCTGGAGGATAGACAACTCGGCTGGGAAATAGAAACTCGTGCTATACAACCATTCTATTCTACTGGAGATAAACGACCTTCCAGGATACAACTCTGCGAGGAACAAATAATTCGACCAAGGAAAGACAACCAGACACTGGAAACGAATTTGTCTTGCCGTTGAACCAATGACTCTATAAGGAAAACACAACCAAACTCCAATGTTGATTGTACTCTACTAGGGACATTAACCCTGAATGGCCGGCCAGAATCAATGACTCTGCAAGGAATAACGACTCTGCCGGGGAATCAGCATCAACCACTGAGATTAACTTTACCTTTCCGAGGCTCTGAATGGCTTCCTAGAATCCCACTCTGGGGTAACGACTGACTCTACTAGGGAGATATAGTTTATTGTTAAGGAATAGATCCATTCTGCCGGATATCCCACTCTGTTGGATATAACAATCCACCCTGCCGGGGATACTCAGCTGGGGAAGAGAGTTTTCCCTTCCGACTCTATTGGGGAGTTAGGCGCTGGGGGGAAACAAACGATCGCCCTATGCTTGGGGATCGAATCACCATTTCTACTGGCTTTGTTGGGGATAAAGAATCAACCCTCTTTTGCTAGGAAGTAGCATTGCTCTGCTGAGGAAAAGTCAAACCTTGCTGACTAGCTAGCAGAGCAAGCAATAGGGGAACAAACTCGGCCTATGCTCGGGTTAAGTCAGCGATCTGAAATCTGAAGGGATACAACATTGTTGCACCCCAAAATTTGACCAACATTTCTTTACCTAGCTTGTGTTTCATTTCATTCACATTAGCATTATCATTTGCATTTCATTGACATGTATGCAGGAGATCAAGAGGTATGATTACCAATCAAGGGCTATGCAAGATTGTGAAGCTAGCCAAGAAGGTTATTCAAGTGTTCAAGGGTAGAGAGAAGTTGGAAGATCCTCAGGGAGAGTGGTTGAAACCAAGGTTGTGTGCCTCCTAACTTGAGAGTTGTGGGAACTCCTCAGATGATCCTGAAGCCAGGAATGTGGACTTAAAGCCTTGATAGAGTTTATTAGATGTCTTGAAAGCCATCATGAAGCCTAGACAGGTTATTGTGCAAGATTAAGAAGCCTCAGCCATGAGTGGTGTAATTAGGGTTTGACTGGGTCAACCCTAGGTCAACTGATGATTGGGAGGGGGTTGAGACCTAATCCAAGAGCCATGTGATCATGGATTGATGCAATGAGATGTTATAAGGATGATTCCAAGGTCAACTCATCATGATTGAAGAGTTTGAGAAGTTTCAAGCTAGGGTTTCTAAGGCTTGACAGTGTAAAATCCCTAGTTTGACCCCTATCTTCAAGGCAGTTTAGCTCAAGATGTGATTGTCATCTCATCTTACCCCCAACATGAATGTTGTAGAGTTTTTTCTTAGATTTAATTTGAGTACTAGAAGTCCTTGATAGGATTTATAGAACTCAAGTTATGACTTTGACAAGTTACAGGTCATCTGAGGTATGTGAATCTGGGGCCTTGAAAGTTACCCAACTTGCATCAACATTTTGCCCACGAAGGATGATTCCTATGAACTTTTGGTCAACATGAATGTTGTTCCTTATCCTCTTAGCTTTCTAGAGAGTACTAGAAGTCCTTGATAGGATTTGTAGAACTCAAGTTATGGCTTTGACAAGTCAATGGCATTTTGGTCATTTTGAGATTACAGGTCATTTCAAGTATAAGGCCATAACTCCTATTTCCAAGCTTCAAATGGAAAAATGTTCAACATCAAACTTGTTCAAAATGATGTTTTAAGGCTAGTGAGGAGTTCATGAGATGTTGGAAATGCTTGTAGCTCAAATTTTCAAAAATGACCTAAAATGAGGGTATAAGTTAAATAAACCAAAGTTGGAAATTGATATTTTCAATCTACACATCCAAACCATGGCATGTAATATATCATGTTGACTCTAGAAAACATTTTAAGAACATTGGTTTAGCCACATTTTTGAGTTGAGATTCAATTTGTGGACTTGCTTTGAAAAGTGATTACTTGCATATTAAGTAACATTTGCAAAACCTAGAATCAAGGCATGAGCAAGGTCCTTTGCAAGCTAAACACTTTCAAAATGTCACTAGGGGAGAAATTGAAAGAGAATGAGGTTGGTTTCAAGCTGTTTGCAGCATTATGCATATCATGATATATGGTTGAAAATCTCATGGCATGAGAAGTTGAAACTCTCATTAGAAGGATCTAGAGGGTTCTAGATCACTCATACATCATCTATATAAGGAGTAGAGGTGATCCAATGCAGAGGTTGGTGATGATTGAAGGAGAGAGCATAGATTGAGATTGAGATTTCTTGGCTTGCAATTGAATTCAGTTTCACATAATTCTTCACTTTCCATCCACTTTCTTGATTGAAACTTCTTCCATGGATGCTAAGGAGTGATTCTAGATCATAATCCAAGAGGATTCGTGGCTGAATCGTGTATGAGCAACTGAATTTTTCCACCTGCAACTCACCATCGGATTTCAAGATTCAAGCACTTTCAACCAGTTCATTTGCATACAGAAGCAAGGAGAGGGTTCATTGATCGTGTCTGAAAGATTGGAGAGCTTGAATTGGAGGTTTAGTGCATCTGTTCATCCAAGATTTTTAGGTTGGTAACTTTCTTCCTCTAGCATGAATTAGGTAGAATCAAGATGATTTAAGGTGTTAGTTGCATTGTAGAACGGTGTAGGATTGATTTCAGACCATTAATTTGAGAATTAGTGACCAATTTAGGGTATTACCATTTTTGGTTGAGAATTGGATATGGTGAATCTTGAGGATTTAGGTTGAATTAAGGACATGAATGAGTTCGTGAGGGAATTTGGGATAAGTTTCGTGTATTGACCATTTGCAATGGAGGATCCTAGAGAGAATTAGGGTTGAGGAAGATAACTGGAGCACCACCGGTGGTGGCCGAAGCTGGGCGCGAAGTTGCAGAGGGTTGAAAGGTAGGAGATGACTCTGGGACCATCAGATCTTGGTTGGACCTTTGACTAGAAGCTCATCCAACGACCACGTTTTAAAGTTCAGTTTGTGAAGGACCTGATTATGAAACGCACCGTTTCATTTAATCAGTGGTTTTGGGCTTAATGAAATAACCACTATCTGCACCCCCCTAATGGCCCAACCCATGGTTTGAACTGATTCTGGTTACTATTTGCACCGCGCGTGTGGTTATTTTTATTTGATTTTCTTTATTTTTCCATTTTATTCATGGTTCTTGGAAAAATCATATAAAATTGAAAATTAATCCAATTAATCCCATTCTTTTTGCATTTTACTCATGATTGAGTCTAGTATTTTTTATATAAAAAATAGTTTCATTTCATGTATTTTATGATTTTATGGAAATTTTACATTTTAATTGATATTAAAATGGTTATGTTTGATACTTAATTTTATGGAATTTTGTGTGATCATGTGGTGATGATTTTGATCCTAATTTTTTGTGTGTGATTAGGTTAGACATGTATGCTCACATTGTATTTTTCTCACATTTTTGTGATGAAAATAGGTGTGCTTTCTAGGTTCAGATTTAGATGCTTCCTTTTAGGGTTTAGGTTTAGTACCTTATGGTGTAGAATTTATTTCTAGGTCTTATTTGATGATTTGATATCTGAAATTAATGTGGTAGAGTCATGATTGACCTAGGTTCCCATAGATATTTTTGTAGGATTTTTCAATTGAGTTTAGTATTTTAGTTAGGACTAACTTTAGTACTAGGTTTTAGGTGATCCTAACTTACTAACTCAACTAGTTTAACTGCTTTAGTCCCCTTAGAGTAGGGTTTTGCTTTGTTTGCCTTTGGTTGAGATTGAAGACAAGTTGAAGATAAGGTGAGGATGCTTGAAGTTGCTTGGAATTGCTTGTGCCTGAAGGTGTCTGATGAAGATTTAGGAGATAGAGCATATAGGGAGAGCCTTATAATTAGAATGACTTCTTTCACAAATATGGAAAGCATCTTGTGCTTCCATTCCTCCCAATGACTAAAAGTACTTCAAAGACATTCACATCCCTCCAAAGGAGGGATGAGTGGCTTTATCTGGGAAGTAGAACTTTGAGGGAACCAGTCTCTCATAATGATGAACCCTTACAGGCTTCCTTTGGTTGTCAGTAAGTTGTTTATCATTTCCACTCATTCTGTTAAATCAATTTTCTTCTGGTTTGAGTATCTTGAAAGATGTTGGACTTGAGTTTGAAGATAAGGACTTCACTGAAGAGTGTAGAAGAGGATGATTCCTTGAGCATTGCCATTGCAGCTGAAGCCTGAAGAGCAAGAAGAATAAGTTGATGCTTGTGAAGAAGATTCAATTGAGATTGACTGAAGAGCTGAGGCTTTAAAAAGATTGAAGGATGAAGTTGACACTTCCATGTGATTGAAGACTACTCTGAGAAGCTGAAGCTTGTAGGAGAAGATGACCAAGTTGATACTGATTGAGCAAAGAGAGCTGAAGCTTGAAGACTGAGTTGATACTTATAAAAAGGATTCAATTGAGATTAAGTGAAGAGCTGAGGCTTGAGAAAGAAAGGACAAGTTGATACTTGTGCACTGATGCATTGGGAGCCTGAAGGAATCAAGTTGATACTTGCAGTTAGAAGCAAAGCCTGAGGGTGGAATTAACTGAAGAGCTGAAGCTTGGAGAAGAGAGAGAAAGTTGATACTTGGGTTTGATGGATTGAAACCTTGGAAAAGCAAGTTGATACTTGTCAGTGAGGATGATAGCCTTGAAGGGTGATTGAAGTCTGAAGACTGAGTTGCTGTCAGAAGAGCTGAAGCTTGGAGTTGAGGGAGGGAGTTGCTGATCTTCTTTCTGGTCTGTTTTCTTTTCTGTGCTGATGTGCCTTGTTTGACTTGCTTGATGCATTAGAATAAGTCCATGATTAGACTGACTTTAAGCTAGGAGCATGATTGCACTAGAGGTTGAGTTGCTCCCTCTGCTTGTATTGTTACTGTATGGCTTTGCTTGCGGGTATTCGGTAGAGCCCTGCTCCCTTGCCCATGTGGTTTATTTTGCTTGATAGCATGTTATTTCTTCTGTATGATTGCAGTTGTTATTCTATTTTGCTTGATAGCATATTATTCCTGTATGATTGCAGTTATTCATTCTGGCTTGAGGTTGAGATGAGCTTGTGGAGGCTGACACCCCACACACATTTCCTCCCTCACTTGCATTGCATGCATTTTACAGTCGTTTACTATTTATCTGTTTACTGGTTAAGCTGATGCTTTATCTGTTTCTCTGTATCATTGACATGATCCCTTAGGAATCTCACTTCCTTTGATAAGGAAGTGATGATTAGAACTTTAGGTTGAAATCTATGAATGATAACTTCTAGGAGTTCCCTGTTTCAAACCTCAACCATAGGACGAATCCTTGGCATGACAACAGTAGGACTTGATAGTCTCCCCGTAGTTGAGCCTGTTCTCTTCTCATCTCAAAACAGCTTAAGATACAGTAATCATGAATGATTTCTTTCGTACGTTACGAGCCTTAAGCTATCTGAGAAAGGATTGTTGGAGAGTTTCTTTTCAACAGTCTGGATGTTTAGTATGGCACCCTTTGGGTGACATGCGACACATTCACTCTCAGGTCATAGTCTTTAGTGCGATTGAAATTGCAAACACAATAAAAAAAAACACTTCTTTCATAAAAGACAGAAAACAAACTTCAAACCTTTTTGCCCCGTGGGCCCATAATTCAAAGGAAGCTTTTCTGAAGAAACGAGTGTCGTTAAACTTCAGCGCCAACGCAAACAGGCTTTGTGCCTAACTGCTGGAACTGTTGTTTAACCTTACTCGATAAAACAGATGAATCTGAATCCCCGTAATCCGTATTACCCCGAACTACGTAAGCTCTGATCTCTCATACCTGTTGAGAATACGTAGGTACAATACTGATGTATTGGCGAGCCACCATCCCCGTAACCCGTAGTTAGTCGAACTACGTTGACTCTGATTTCTCATTCTCTGATGAGAATACGTAGGCATAAAGCGCGACGCTTTGCCGAGTCATTTTCTTTTCTGTTTAAGCCAGCCTTGATAGGTAGATAGATAAACCAACTCGTCCAGTAAACACAACAAGCATGGATCCCATCGAGTACGATGGACGTGAGGGGTTCTAATACCTTCCCCTTGTGTAACCGACTCCCGAACCCAGACAATGGTTGCGATGACCTTGTCTTATACCTTTTCGTCAAGGTTTTCCGATCGTTTCCTTTCCCGCTCTGAGGGATAAATAACGAAAGGTGGCGACTCTTCTGTTTTACCGGCACCTTATTTTCGCGGAAGCGACAGCTGGCGACTCTGCTGGGGACTTGATAGTTTCCTGGGATCCAACGTCCCGTATGCGAGTCAGTTTGGGGATCCGACGTCCCCTGCGAGAGTCAATCCTAGCGCTTGTATGATTACTTGGTGGGTTGTGTTTATTTATCGCACTTTATTTCCCGCACTTTATTTTCAGTATGATATGATTATCTGTGCTGTTGTGGGAGGGGCATGTTGATGAGTGAGAAGCCAGACCCAGGCTTGAGTGAACATAGCATTAGTTGTGGAAATTAGTGGGCGCGGGCTTGCTTGGCAGGCACTAGTGTCTCATGAAATCCACGCTCAGATGAGGTTCTCCCGATTGACTTCTTTTTCAACCCTTTGGGTTGAGGGGGTTGTTAGTTTGGAGGATTGTCGACTCTGGGGACCGATCATTTGGGATTCAGCCGAGTGAGGTCGCTTCATGAGCTGGTGATGCCACACCTTCTGGGTATCGTATCACCCCTCTTGAATGTATGTGACGCTGATGACCGCATAGGATGCCGAACTTGAGTCAGTTTAGGTCCATACCTGTGAGCAGGGTTGGGTTTGTTGCAGGAAACTTTAACCTTCAGACTACCTGGTTTTCTTGATAGTGAATCAGTTTTGTTGGTAGCGGAGGTTCTCATCATCAGATATATGATTGTTCTTGACAGAGCAGAGTTATGGTCCTGTATCAGAGGACCTTCTCCTCAGAGATGTATGTTTGTTCTTGACAGAGCAGGTTTATGATTGGGATCTGAGGATCTCATCTACAGATGTATGTTTGTTCTTGACAGAGCAGAGTTTCGGTCCTGTATCAGAGGTCCTTTATCAGAGGTTTGTTCTTGACAGAGCAGAGTTTTGGTCCTGTATCAGAGGACCTTCTCCTCAGAGATGTATGTTTGTTCTTGACAAATCAGGTTTATGATTGGGATCTGAGGATCTCATCTGCAGATGTATGTTTGTTCTAGACAGAGCAGAGTTTTGGTCCTGTATCAGAGGTCCTTTATCAGAGGTTTGTTCTTGACAGAGCATAGTTTTGGTCCTGTATCAGAGGACCTTCTCCTCAGAGATGTGTGTTTGTTCTTGACAGAGCAGGTTTATGATTGGGATCTGAGGATCTCATCTGCAGATGTAGGTTTGTTCTTGATAGAGCAGAGTTTTGTCCTGTATCAGAGGTCCTTTATCAGAGGTGTGTTCTTGACAGAGCAGAGTTTTGGTCCTGTATCATAGGTCCTTTATCAGATGTGTGTTCTTGACAGAGCAGAGTTTTGGTCTTGTATCAGAGGTCCTTTATCAGATGAGTGTTCTTGATAGAGCAGATTTATGGTCCTGTCTCAGAGGTCCTTATTATCAGATGTTTGTTCTTGACAGAGCAGATTTATGGTCCTATGTGTGTGTGTTATTGACAGAGCAGATGTGTGGTCTGATACCAGAGATTTCTTATTATCAGATATAGTGGTTGTTCTTGACAGAGCAGCGTCATGGTTTTGTTGATACAGAATATCCACAGCGCAGTTGCCTTGATCTCCTGCTGCATGATTGCATTTTACATTGCCTTGCATACTCATTTGCATTTCATTAACGTGTGTCTGTGTTGCAGGTACCGTTTTCCCCGATCCAGGATTTCTTGCCTCCTGTTGTATTTTTATGGGTTCTCTGAGGAAGACCGTGGCTTATAAGCTCCCTGCCCCTGATGTGGTTCAGCTGACTGGTTTGATTGCTTTAGCAGATGATTCTGTGAGAGATGAGTTCAGAAAATCTTATGGCAAATTGCTCAGTTTGGTTCGTAAACCTTCTGCATTCTAGTTGAATGGGTTGCACGCTCTGCTGCAGTTCTACGATCCTCCTTTGAGATGCTTTACATTCCAGGACTTTGTTCTCGCACCTACGTTAGAGGAATATGTTGATTTGTTAGGTGTGCCTATCAAGAGGCATATGCCCTTTGTTCATATGGATGCTGAGCCTAATCTGGCTAGTCTAGCTCCGTCACTTCATCTGGATGCCTCCGAGTTGGTATTGTCTAGTTGGAACAAGGTTCCCGGTTTCTCCTTGCAGTTCTTAGTGGGAAAGGCTCAGCAGTGCGCCAAAGACGGATGTTGGGTCGTGTTCAATGCCATTCTCGCCCTGTGCATATATGGCATCATTCTGTTCCCCAATATGCCCGACTTTGTAGACTTCGACGCATTTCACATCTTCGCTTCAGGGAATCTAGTCCCTACCTTGATAGGAGATTTCTACCATTCTATCCACTACAAAAACGAGAACATAAGGGGCAAGAATGTCTCGTGTTGTGTGCCATTGCTTTATAAACGGCTTGATAGTCATCTGCCCAAGAGGGGTCCCTTTGTTTCGTCTGCAGCCACAGCTGAGTGGTCCGAGCGTTTGATGAGTCTATCTGCAGAGGATATTGACTGGTTTGACAGAGATAGGTTGGGTACCGAGATTATCTTCAGCTGCAGCGGGTTTCCGAACGTGCCTTTGATAGGCAGGAAGAGCTGTATAAACTATAATCTGTCTTTGCTGGTCCGACTGTTCGCTTATGCTTTGAGAGCTCCGCCGAAGGATGAAGAGGTACAGGAATCTCTGTACCTCACCGGTCTTCTAGAAGGGGATATGTTATCTAAGCTTCAGCGCGCTTGGAATGGTATCAGTAAGCGGGGAAAGCCATTGCTGGGGAGAAGTAATAGCCAAGCCTACGCTCCGTATGTGACTTGGATCAAAGCCAGAGCAGATGCTATAGGGATGTCGTTTCCTCCTGCCAAGCCAAAAATCCCTCCAGTGATTGAGGAGCCTACCACCGTGCCCATTCAGCAGCATAATCAGGTGTTAGCTGAGAGAGATGAATTGAAGAGGGCAAATGAAGAACTGGAGAGAGAATTAGCTCAGCTCAGAAGCGAGAGAAATGAAGCCGTTCATTCCTTCAAGAGGCAGACTGAACTGGTGAACCAGTTGGGGACAAATTTGACTAAGCAGATAGCTGAGCGTGAGCGCCTGGGTCAAGACTTCAAAGCTGTCAACGATGTACTGGCCACGAAGAAGCAGCACTTGGACAAAGCGTATCGGAGGATATCCAAGTTCAACCAGCACTGGAAGGCCACTCTAGCCAACAGGAAAGAGCGGGACGATAAGCTGATGCAACAGATCTCCAAGCTGAAAGCCCAGGTGAAGGCTAGTGAGAGGAGGTTTGATGAAGAAACCGCTCGTAGATATGCCGCTGAAGGCCAGCTCAACAGAGCTCTTGCTAACCTGAAGGAGCGCAAACTGACGTTTGAATCCAAGAAGCGGAAGCTAGAAGATTGTTTCGGCGAAGGAGCATGGGAAGATTCGGTCGAAGGTCTTCAGTACACTATTATGCAGAGGGAGTTACTCGTCGAAGGGTTACTCACTCAGCCCGATCATCCAGAAACAAAGGGGTTGTTAGAAGAGTTTCGCACCCGTGGCCGTGCTTGACTATTTGCATTCCTTTTGTTGATCATTGTTGTATGCTGACCATCACCAGTCTTGTTGGTCGAGGCCATGCTATTGATTCATCTTGTACTCACTGATGTTGTGTACTGCCTTGATGGGCTTTCTTTATATATATGAGATGTTATTTCCATGATTGGACTCGGACTTCTTATTATCAGCACTGGCACTCAAGCACTAGGATCGGGGGAAATCTCCCTAACGCACAGACACACGTTTGCATTTGCATGAAGCATTTGCATAACGAGCACTTTTTCGTTTTTCCTAACCCTTTTGTGTTTTCAGGTTGTTTCAGGATTGATCAGAGACCTATCCACCGTTATCCGACCAGAGCAAATCAAACCAGAATCATGGAGCAAGTGCAAACTGATGTTCAGGAACTCCGCGAAAGAATGGATCGCTTCATGGAGCTCATGCAAGCGGTCGCCAATGGCCAAGATCAGCTCAGAACCTTGGTTCAGCCTCTGATTTCAAGGGTCGATAGCAATGGCGTACTCCATGGTGGGACCGTGCCTACCCCTCCACCAGTTGAAACTCCTCAGAATGGCGTCCCCGTGACCGGGGGGAATGGCAGTGCCAACGGCAATGTTATAGCTAACATGGGACTCAACGGTAATACGACGGGCGTCGGTAATGGGAGTCTTGAAGCTAACGACAATGTTGGACTGGGCAACGACAATGCAGGTGTTGGGAATCTGTTCGGGCCTCAGCCGTGGTTAGAAGACCGTCAAGACGATGTGTTCTCTCAGAGAGGTGCTGAAGGGGAGCTGACTGCTGAAGCACGTCTAAGGTTCAAGGAACTCGAGGATAAGATGAGAAATATCGAGAACCAGAACACCCTGGGTGTTGATATGTCCAAGTTGGGGCTGATTGCTGATTTCAAGGTGCCTCCCAAGTTCAAGGTACCTGACTTTGAAAAGTACAAGGGCACCACTTGCCCTCGCGTCCACCTGAGATCATATTACAGAAAAATGTCAGCTCATTCTGATGACGAGAAGTTGCTGATGCACTTCTTTCAGGACAGTTTGTCCGGACCCTCCCTCGAATGGTACATGAGTCTGGAGCCTACCAGTGTGCGCACGTGGAAGGACCTTGCTGAAGTATTTGTGCAACACTACCAATACAACAGTGACTTGGCCCCGAACCGAGTCCAACTACAGAATCCGTCGCAAAGGAACAACGAAGGGTTCAAGGAATACGCCCAGCGATGGCGTGAATTGGCAGCCAGGGTTCAGCCGCCGATGGTTGAACGTGAGCTTGGTCAGCGGTATGTCTGGAACCTTCTCAGATCTCATTATCACGGGTGAGCACATTGAAAATGGGATCAAGCTCGGGAAAATTCAAGGTGATTCATCCTCAGCCGGAGGAGGAGGAAAGAAACCTTATAGTGGCAAAAGACGGGAAGGAGAAACGAGCGCCGTGACCAACGCTCGAAGGAAGGGTAAAGGCCCTCACCAACAGGTGGCCAGCATAACTATCTCGGCAGTTCAACAGCCACAGCAGCAGCAGCAGCAACAACAGTCGAATCAGCAAGGGTACAGAAAGTACCAGAATTGGGCACCTCTGTCGAGCCGTCACCTCGAGACACCGCCCATGTCGTACGCGCAACTATTGCAGACTTTGCTTCAGCTACAGTTGATCCAGAAGAGAACCTTGGCTCCCTTGACAGAGGCACCTCCGCCAGGTTATGACGCGAATGCAACTTGTGAGTTTCACTCAGGGGCACCAGGCCATACAATAGAAAACTGCAAAGCCTTCAAGCATAAGGTGCAGGACATGGTGGATGCCAAGATCATCAACTTCTCAGATAATGTGCCAAATGTCACGAAGAACCCTGTGTCGAACCATAAGGGAGATGGGGTAAACGCCATTATCGAAGACGAGAGCTTGGATGTGTTGACTAACGTCAGAGATATGAAGACGCCGCTTAGCTTCGTTAAAGCTAAGCTGATGAAAAGAGGTTTCTATCCAGGTTGCGGAGAGCTGTGTATGGGTTGTGCGACAAGTACTGATGGATGTGAACAGTTGGTAGAAGGAATTCAAAGTCTGATGACTGAAGGGATTTTACAGTTTAGCCAGAGGGCCGAATGTGGATCGGGGGAGGTAATGCTGAAGCAAGATGATGAGGTCGCCACCATCACCATCCCTCGCCAGACGATAATTATTTCTGCACCCAGACCGCCCACGATTACCATCACCAAAGCTGGGCCAATACCGTTCAAAAGCACTAATGTTGTCCCATGGCATTACGGGGCTGAAGTCTACTGCAACGGACAAAAGTTGGAACTAGAACCGTTTGGGTCGTCTGTGAAGAACCTTTCGGGAATCAGCGGAATCACTCGCAGCGGGAGAGTGTTTGCACCACCTGAGAGCGTGGCGGATAAAGCGGACAGAGCTGATGCAACTGATAAAGGGAAAAGTAAAGTCGTTGAAGAGATCCCCCGTGGGGTAGAAAAAGACTTACTTGTTAAAGGCGTCGAGGAATTTATGAGGTTGATTAAAAAGAGTGACTACAAGATCGTGGATCATCTCCATCAGACACCCTCGAAGATTTCCATCCTGAACTTGTTGCTGTGTTCTGAAGCACACCGCAACGCACTGCTGAAGCTGTTGAATGCCGCGTATGTACCGCAGGAAATATCGGTAAACCAGCTAGAAGAGGTCGTAGCCCACGTAAATGCTGGAAATGGGTTAGGGTTCACTGACCTAGAGCTGACGCCGAAGGGGAGGAACCACAATAGCGCTCTGCACATCTCGATAGAGTGTAGGGGAACGATTATGTCTCACATGTTGGTAGACACAGGGCCGTCGCTCAATGTCCTTCCGAAGAAGGCATTAATGAAGTTAGATACTTGTGG
Organism: Lathyrus sativus; assembly: GCA_963859935.3. Taxonomy (NCBI): domain Eukaryota; kingdom Viridiplantae; phylum Streptophyta; class Magnoliopsida; order Fabales; family Fabaceae; genus Lathyrus; species Lathyrus sativus. Next base: position 188,708,858 of record OZ012737.1, read on the forward strand.
AGTGATTTGCACACCCAGTGATCTGGTTGTGAAGGTGTTCGATGGAACCAAACGCCATGTTTTCGGGGAGGTGACGTTGCCAATCTAAGTCGGGCCGGAAACATTCGACGCGATCTTTTACATTATGGACATCATGCCTGCCTACAGCTGTCTCTTGGGCCGGCCGTGGATCCATGCTGCTGGAGCCGTGACCTCCACGTTGCACCAGAAACTCAAGTGCGCCGTCGGAGGTAGCATCATGACCGTATGTGGCGAGGAAGACATAATGGTGAGCCATTTGTCGTCCTTCAAGTATGTCGAGATGGATGGGGAAATCCACGAAACCCTATGCCAAGCGTTCGAAGCTGTTAAAGTCAAGGACGTAGCGCCGGTAGTCACTGAGAAGCCCGAGATGACTCTCTCTTCATTCAAGGAGGCCCGGGCCGTTGTTCAAGCCGGATCTGCCCCAGGCTGGAGGCGAATTTTGGAGATACCTAACAAGCAAGACAAGTTTGGGTTGGGATATTCTCCTGGAGCTGAAGCCTCCTCTTCTAGCAGTGCGTCGCGAGGTAAAGGGCCGATCCAGTTTACCAGTGGCGGGGTGATATTTGAAAGCGTCAACGCGGTGTCTGAAGACAGCGGAGATAGCGACTGTGACCTAGACTCTTGGATCCAGCCAAGCAAGCCAGGCGAGGGCCTTACCAACTGGTCCGTCAAGGATAACATCCAGATGACAAGCGAAGAGTAATGATTTACTTTTTCCAATCATTGTACAACCCTATGTCCTACCCGGGGCATAGTGGTTCTATTGTCAGGGCCTTGTTTGATTATGTACATGCATTTTACCAATAAATCAAAAGGCGTTTTTCTTCGTATTCAAATATTGTGATCTCTGTTATTCTTGTTTTATATTTGTTTTGAAAAACAATAAAATGGCAATGAGGTTTGTGCTAACCTGCATATCCTTGTTTTAAGCTTAACCCTTGTTATTGCAGGATCCACATAGCAGATGACATCGACTCTGGACCTTCTACGACTCACTTCGACTTCGATTGCCTGATCTATCAAGCCGAAGAAGAGATTGATGAAGACGAAGACCTTCCCGAAGAGTTGGCCCGCTTGTTGAAACAAGAAGAGAAAGTTATTCTGCCTCATGAAGAGGAGATCGAGATTGTGAATCTGAGTTCTGAAGAACTCGTCAGGAACGTCAGGATAGGGGCTGCATTGCAGAGTGATGTCAAGCAGAGATTGGTCGAGATGCTAAGAGAGTATAGTGACGTCTTTGCTTGGTCATACGAAGATATGCCCGAACTTGACACTGACATCGTGGTCCACCACTTGCCGCTGCGAGAAGATTGTCCTCCCGTTAAGCAGAAGCTTAGGAGGACGCGACCAGATATGGCCGTTAAGATCAAAGAAGAAGTGCAAAAGCAGCTTGATGCTGGCTTCTTAGCGGTCACTACTTACCCTCCGTGGGTCGCCAACATAGTGCATGTACCGAAGAAGGACGGTAAGGTACGAATGAGCGTCGATTATCGGGATTTGAATAGGGCGAGCCCTAAAGATGATTTCTCGCTGCCTCATATTGATGTGTTGGTCGACAATACAGCCCAGTTCTCCGTGTTTTCGTTCATGGATGGCTTCTCCGGTTACAACCAGATCAAGATGGCGCCGGAGGACATGGAGAAAACTACGTTTATCACTCCCTGGGGAACATTTTGCTATAAGGTAATGCCTTTCGGTCTGAAGAACGCAGGGGCCACTTACCAACGAGCAATGGTTACTTTGTTTCATGACATGATTCATCATGAGATTGAAGTCTATGTTGATGACATGATTGCGAAGTCCCAAACGGAGGAAGGACATCTGGTCAATTTGCTGAAGCTTTTTGAGAGGCTTAGGAAGTTCAGGTTGAGGCTGAATCCTAACAAGTGTACTTTCGGAGTACGGTCCGGAAAGTTACTGGGGTTTATCGTGAGCGAAACAGGAATCGAGGTTGATCCTGCGAAGATTAAAGCGATACAAGAAATGCCAGTGCCAAAAACAGAAAAAGAAGTTCGTGGTTTCCTGGGCAGAATAAACTACATTGCGAGGTTTATTTCTCAGCTCACGGCCACGTGTGAACCGATGTTCAAACTGTTAAAGAAAGATCAGGCGATTATCTGGAACGAGGATTGCCAGAAGGCATTCGATAAGATAAAACAGTATCTACAGGAACCTCCGATCTTGATACCCCCAGTGGCCGGACAACCATTAATCATGTACTTGACAGTTCTTGAGAATAGTATGGGGTGTGTTCTCGGTCAGCACGACGAGACGGGCAGAAAGGAGCATGCCATCTATTACTTGAGTAAAATGTTCACAGACTGTGAATCTCGTTACTCGATGCTGGAGAAGACGTGTTGTGCACTAGCCTGGGCTGCCAAACGTTTACGACAGTACATGCTCAACCACACCACCATGCTAATTTTGAAGATGGATCCGATCAAGTACGTCTTCGAGAAGCAAGCGCTTTCGGGCAGGATTGCCAGATGGCAAATGGTGTTGACGAAATATGACATTCAGTACGTTTCCCAGAAGGCCATTAAGGGAAGCGTATTGTCTGAATACCTTGCCGAACAGCCGATCGAGGATTATCAGCCAATGAAATTTGAATTCCCTGATGAGGATATCATGTTTCTCAAAGCGAAGGATTGCGATGAGCCGTTGCCCGACGAGGGGCCAAATAGGAAATCCCAGTGGAAATTGATATTTGACGGGGCGGTTAATTCCTACGGAAGTGGCATTGGGGTGATCATCACGACTCCCCACGGATCCCACATCCCGTTCACTGCGAGACTGACGTTTCCGGTCACCAATAATGAAGCGGAGTACGAAGCATGCATCATGGGTCTAGAAGAGGCGATTGATTTGAGAATCAAGAACCTAGACGTATATGGTGACTCAGCACTTGTGATTAACCAGATTAAAGGGGGGTGGGAGACTCGCCAATCGAATTTGGTGCCGTACATGAACTATGCCAGAAGGCTGCTTCCGTTCTTTGATCGAGTGGAACTCCATCATGTGCCCAGAGCGGAAAATCAGATGGTTGATTCCTTAGCCACGTTGGCTTCGATGTATAAAGTCAATTTTTGGAATGAAGCTCCAAGGATTGTCCTTTCTCGTCTTGATAGACCTGCATTCGTCTTTGCGATCGAGGATGCCGCTGACGGCAAGCCATGGTTCCATGACATCCGGACTTTCCTTATGACTAAGGAGTATCCTGCGGGAGCGTCAACCTAGGATAAGAAGACTCTGAGGAGGTTGTCTGGAAATTTTTACCTCAATCCTGATGGAGTTTTGTATAAAAGAAACCACGATCTCGTGCTACTCAGATGTGTAGATGAGAAAGAAGCGAGTATGCTCATGGAAGAAGTCCATGAAGGCACATTTGGTACGCACGCCGGCGGACATGCTATGACAAGGAAGATCCTGAGAGCAGGATACTACTGGCTGACGATGGAATCAGATTGCTTTAAATTCGCGAAGAGATGTCATAAATGCCAGATTTATGCTGATAAAGTTCTTGTGCCGCCGTGCCCGTTAAATTTCATGTCCTCCCCGTGGCCGTTCTCCATGTGGGGCATCGACATGATAGGCAAGATCGAGCCCACTACGTCTAACGGTCATCGCTTTATTCTAGTAGCTATCGACTACTTCACCAAGTGGGTGGAGGCAACCTCATATGCTAATGTGACCAAGCAAGTGGTGGCTAAATTCATAAAGAGGGACATCATCTGTCGATACGGAATTCCCGAGCGGATCATTACTGATAATGGTTCGAATGTGAATAACAAGATGATGAAGGAGCTGTGCCAGAGTTTCAAGATTGAACACCACAACTCATCTCCTTACCGGCCGAAGATGAATGGCGCTGTTGAAGCGGCCAATAAGAACATTAAGAGGATTGTTCAGAAGATGGTTGTGACCTACAAAGATTGGCACGAGATGTTGCCATTTGCACTGCACGGTTATCGTACAACGGTACGTACATCAACCGGGGCAACTCCTTTCTCCTTAGTGTACGATATGGAAGCTGTCCTACCGTTAGAAGTGGAGATCCCTTCTTTGCGAGTTTTGGTTGATGTGAAACTCGACGAGGCAAAATGGATTAAGAACCGACTAAACCAACTCAGCCTGATGGACGAGAAGAGGTTGGCATCGATTGCATATGGTCGTCTGTACCAAAGCCGAATGAAGAAAGATTATGATAAGAAGGTTCGTCCTAGAAGCTTTCAGACGAGAGATCTCGTCCTGAAGAAGATTCTTCCTCCACACTCCGATCACCGGGGCAAGTGGACTCCCAATTACGAAGGTCCGTACGTCGTCAACAAGGTCTTTTTGGGAGGAACCTTGTTGTTGTCCATGATGGATGGCGAAGATTTTGCATCCCCGGTGAACGCGGATGCAGTTAAAAAATACTTTGCTTAAGAATGACCCGCTGGAAAGAAAAAGAATATCCAGGCAAAAATGGGGCATCCCGGCGAACCATAAAAAAGGAAAAAGGTTCGGGCAAAAATTAGGGATATAAATTGAAAAAAAATGTACACCCGCAAGGTCGAAAACCCGGATGGGCGACTTTGGCAAAAAAGGGTATCCCGGTGAATCGAAAACCCGGAAGGGCGATTCAGGCAAAAGTTAGGGATTTGAAAAAGCAAATGACTGCGTTCCGCGTGTGGACTTTCATTGTTTAGTGGTTTGGAAGACCTGAGGGCCGTTTATCTGAATCAATCTCTTCTGAAGCTGAAGCGTCGGAGAAGTATCGAAGTCGAGTGGGTCCTAGAGGGATCAACTCATGGTGTTCGTCTACGCCTCGTTGCCGACATTTGTATATACTGATGTATATTTATGTTTTATTTTCGCGCGGCTTCCTCATTCCAGGAGCCTGCATCTGTTGTAAAACATTTTTACCCATTCAGGGGTTCGTTATCAATAAAATGTATACTATTCAACAATTCTGTTTGTCTGTTTAGCATTTATCTGTTTTGTTTGCGAAAAGAACGCCGATGTTTTTGATAAAATGCGCATACATAACTTACTGGCCTAGGCCCCTGATTGTTGAAACAATGAATTACTTAAACAGTGTCACAAGATGACAACCTTGATAGGTCCCTTTGAGAAGGGTATCTTGTCTGTTTGTTTGTGTTGATACAAGTATAGCATATTCCAGGCAGTGCGCCGCATGCGTCCCCAAGCAGGATGATTCCTCCTTCTCCGGCAAAGTTCGGCAGGCTCTCCCCGCAGAGTCTGAACGTGAGATCGTAAAGCATTGGTATGTTCCCCCAGGTAGAGAAGATTCTCTCCCCAATCAGATGTATCCTGAAGGAGCGGCATCTCCCCAGCTGAGTCAGGCGCCGAAGCGTGTGTTCATCCCCCAACACCGGGTCACAAGTGCAGGTCTCGTAGGAGACTATTCACTGAAGTGTGCAGCAATTAATAGTTCCAGACTGAAGTCTTCAGCAGAATTGGGATTCCCCACAGAGTCGTACTCTCCCCGGTAAAAAGGATGATTCCTTCTTCCCCAGCCGAGTCTGCAGATCCCCAAGAGAGCCGAGTCCTTGGAAGCAGTTCGGGCCACGATTGGTTGTCCCCAGTAGCGTGTTGAATAGCTGATACTGTATTTCCCCGCCGGAGTCGTTATCTCTAGGGAAGTAGTCGCGAAGGCCGCGCAGTTTATTTCCGCGACTGACATCGCTTTCTTCAGCAGGTCCAGGTTCTCGTAGAGCTTCATTCCCCTGCGGCAGTCGACCAGAGTTTGCTTCCCCACCAGAGTGGTTCCTTCTCCTTGACAGGAGGATCCTCCCTTCGGCATTTATTTTGCTGACGGGATCGCAGCATTTTGCATAGCATTTATCATAAACGCATAGTATTTCCACTGTGTGGAGCATTGCGCCGTTGTCAAAGCATATGCATACTAAACATGAGCTAGGTCGTTACCGTTCTTGTTTTGCAGGTGTTCCTCTGCAGAGTCGCTTGCTCAAGATGAGTCTTGAATTCCCCAGCAAAGTCTTGCCCAAGATGATTCTTGAATTCTCCAGCGAAGGTGCTTATTTAAGATGATTCTTAAAATCCCCTGTGAAGTCGCCAAAGTTGATTGTTCAAGTTGATGCTTAGAGTCCCCGGCAGAACGTTTGCTCAAGATGAATCCCGAGATCTCCAGCAGAGTTATTGGTTCAAGATGATTCTTGAAGTCCCCGGCGGAGTTATTTGTCCAAGATGATTCTTGAAGTCCTCAGCAGAGTTGATTCACCCAGAATGATTTTTGGATCCCCGAAGCAGAGTTACTTGATAGTTCTCCAGAATCCCTAGCGGAGATGTGTCATCCCCAATAGGTCTCTGAACAGCGAAGTTGAAACTTCCCCTGAAGACTTGATGATTGAAGTCCAACCGTATTGATGAAGCAGTTCTCCCAGCTGATGCGGAGTACCCGACGGCAGAAGTTTGGATATCCCAAATTGGTTCATGATTGACTGAGAATTCTATTCCCGACCTACTGACGAAGGCCGGCTGACGCCCAAAAATTTCTTTGAATGCCCGATGGCATGATTAACTTGATTGTTGATCTGATAAGTCCTGAGGAATCCTGATGCCTGACAGCATGATCGACCATGTATCACCGGTTACCGTGTGACCAATTCTCCAGCTAGTTGTTGTGCAGCTAATATTTCAGTTTCCGAAGATTTGTTCCCATCAGAGTACCGTGTACTTGTGCAGTTGGCAAATTTCCGGGTTTGTTGGTATTCAACCGTCTGGTACCTTGATTGTTTGAGAGCCATTTGCTTCTCACCCAGTCAGGTCCAAGCCGCTTGAATAGGGGCAGCTGTTGCACCCCAAAATTTGACCAACATTTCTTTATCTAGCTTGTGTTTCATTTCATTCACATTAGCATTATCATTTGCATTTTATTGACATGTATGCAGGAGATCAAGAGGTATGATTACCAATCAAGGGCTATGCAAGATTGTGAAGCTACCCAAGAAGGTTATTCAAGTGTTCAAGGGTAGAGAGAAGTTGGAAGATCCTCAGGGAGAGTGGTTGAAACCAAGGTTGTGTGCCTCCTAACTTGAGAGTTGTGGGAACTCCTCAGATGATCCTGAAGCCAGGAATGTGGACTTGAAGCCTTGAGAGAGCTTATGAGATGTCTTGAAAGCCATCATGAAGCCTAGATAGGTTATTGTGCAAGATTAAGAAGCCTCAGCCATGAGTGGTGTAATTAGGGTTTGACTGGGTCAACCCTAGGTCAACTGATGATTGGGAGGGGGTTGAGACCTAATCCAAGAGCCATGTGATCATGGATTTATGCAATGATATGTTATAAGGATGATTCCAAGGTCAACTCATCATGATTGAAGAGTTTGAGAAGTTTCAAGCTAGGGTTTCTAAGGCTTGACAGTGTAAAATCCCCTAGTTTGACCCCTATCTTCAAGGCAGTTTAGCTCAAGATGTGATTGTCATCTCATCTTACCCCCAACATGAATGCTGTAGAGTTTGTTCTTAGCTTTAATTTGAGTACTAGAAGTCCTTGATAGGATTTATAGAACTCAAGTTATGACTTTGACAAGTTACAGGTCATCTGAGGTATGTGAATCTGGGGCCTTGAAAGTTACCCAACTTGCATCAAACCTTTGCCCAAGAAGGATGATTCCTATGAACTTTTGGTAAACATGAATGTTGTTCCTTATCCTCTTAGCTTTCTATAGAGTACTAGAAGTCCTTGATAGGATTTGTAGAACTCAAGTTATGGCTTTGACAAGTCAAGGGCATTTTGGTCATTTGGAGATTACAGGTCATTTCAAGTATAAGGCCATAACTCCTATTTCCAAGCTTCAAATGGAAAAATGTTCAACATAAAACTTGTTCAAAATGATGTTTTAAGGCTAGTAAGGAGGTCATGAGATGTTGGAAATGCTTGTAGCTCAAAGTTGCAAAAATGACCTAAAATGAGGGTATAAGTTAAATAAACCAAAGTTAGAAATTGATATTTTCAATCTACACATCCAAACCATGGCATGTAATATATCATTTTGACTCTAGAAAACATTTTAAGAACATTGGTTTAGCCACATTTTTGAGTTGAGATTCAATTTGTGGACTTGCTTTGAAAAGTGATTACTTGCATATTAAGTAACATTTGCAAAACCTAGAATCAAGGCATGAGCAAGGTCCTTTGCAAGCTAAACACTTTCAAAATGTCACTAGGGGAGAAATTGAAAGAGAATGAGGTTGGTTTCAAGCTGTTTGCAGCATTATGCATATCATGATATATGGTTGAAAATCTCATGGCATGAGAAGTTGAAACTCTCATTAGAAGGATCTAGAGGGTTCTAAATCACTCATACATCATCTATATAAGGAGTAGAGGTGATCCAATGCAGAGGTTGGTGATGATTGAAGGAGAGAGAATAGATTGAGATTGAGATTTCTTGGCTTGCAATTGAATTCGGTTTCACATAATTCTTCACTTTCCATCCACTTTCTTGATTGAAACTTCTTCCATGGATGCTAAGGAGTGATTCTAGATCATAATCCAAGAGGATTCGTGGCTGAATCGTGTATGAGCAACTGAATTTTTCCACCTGCAACTCACCATCGGATTTCAAGATTCAAGCACTTTCAACCAGTTCTTTTGCATACAGAAGCAAGGAGAGGGTTCATTGATCGTGTCTGAAAGATTGGAGAGCTTGAATTGGAGGTTTAGTGCATCTGTTCATCCAAGATTTTCAGGTTGGTAACTTTCTTCCTCTAGCATGAATTAGGTAGAATCAAGATGAATTAAGGTGTTAGTTGCATTGTAGAACGGTGTAGGATTGATTTCAGACCATTAATTTGAGAATTAGTGACCAATTTAGGGTATTACCATTTTGGGTTGAGAATTGGATATGGTGAATCTTGAGGATTTAGGTTGAATTAAGGGCATGAATGAGTTCGTGAGGGAATTTGGGATAAGTTTCGTGTATTGACCATTTGCAATGGAGGATCCTAGAGAGAATTAGGGTTGAGGAAGATGACCGGAGCACCACCGGTGGTGGCCGGAGCTGGGCGTGAAGTTGCAGAGGTTTGAAAGGTAGGAGATGACTCTGGGACCATCAGATCTTGGTTGGACCTTTGACTAGAAGCTCATCCAACGACCATGTTTTAAAGTTCAGTTTGTGAAGGACCTGATTATGAAACGCACCGTTTCATTTAATCAGTGGTTTTGGGCTTAATGAAATAACCATTATCCGCACCCCCTGATGGCCCAACCCATGGTTTGAACTGATTCTGGTTATTATTTGCACCGCGCGTGTGGTTATTTTTATTTGATTTTCTTTGTTTTTCCATTTTATTCATGGTTCTTGGAAAAATCATATAAAATTGAAAATTAATCCAATTAATCCCATTCTTTCTGATTTTATGGGAATTTTACATTTTAATTGATATTAAAATGGTTATGTTTGATACTTAATTTTGTGGAATTTTGTGTGATCATGTGGTGATGATTTTGATCCTAATTTTTTGTGTGTGATTAGGTTAGACATTTATGCTCCCATAGTATTTTTCTCACATTTTTGTGATGAAAATAGGTGTGCTTTCTAGGTTGAGATTTAGATGCTTCCTTTTAGGGTTTAGGTTTAGTACCTTATCGTGTAGAATTTATTTCTAGGTCTTATTTGATGATTTGATCTCTGAAATTAATGTGGTAGAGTCATGATTGACCTAGGTTCCCATAGATATTTTTGTAGGATTTTTCAATTGAGTTTAGTATTTTAGTTAGGACTAACTTTAGTACTAGGTTTTAGGTGATCCTAACTTACTAACTCAACTAGTTTAACTGCTTTAGTCCCCTTAGAGTAGGGTTTTGCTTTGTTTGCCTTTGGTTGAGATTGAAGACAAGGTGAGGATGCTTGAAGTTGCTTGGAATTGCTTGTGCCTGAAGGTGTCTGATGAAGATTTAGGAGATAGAGGATATAGGGAGAGCCTTATAATTAGAATGACTTCTTTCACAAATATGGAAAGCATCTTGTGCTTCCATTCCTCCGAATGACTAAAAGTCCTTCCAAGATATTCACATCCAGGAGGGATGAGTGGCTTTATCTGGGAAGTAGAACTTTGAGGGAACCAGTCTCTCATAATGATGAACCCTTACAGGCTTCCTTTGGTTGTCAGTAAGCTGTTTATCATTTCCACTCATTCTGTTAAATCAATTGTCTTCTGGTTTGAGTATCTTGAAAGATGTTGGACTTGAGTTTGAAGATGAGGACTTCACTGAAGAGTGTAGAAGAGGATGATCCCTTGAGCATTGCCATTGCAGCTGAAGCTTGAAGAGCAAGAAGAACAAGTTGATGCTTGTGAAGAAGATTCAATTGAGATTGACTGAAGAGCTGAGGCTTGAAAAAGATTGAAGGATGAAGTTGACACTTCCATGTGATTGAAGACTACTCTGAGAAGCTGAAGCTTGTAGGAGAAGATGACCAAGTTGATACTGATTGAGCAAAGAGAGCTGAAGCTTGAAGACTGAGTTGATACTTATAAAAAGGATTCAATTGAGATTAAGTGAAGAGCTGAGGCTTGAGCAAGAAAGGACAAGTTGATACTTGTGCACTGATGCATTGGGAGCCTGAAGGAATCAAGTTGATACTTGCAGTTAGAAGCAAATCCTGAGGGTGGAATTGACTGAAGAGCTGAAGCTTGGAGAAGAGAGAGAAAGTTGATACTTGGGTTTGATGGATTGAAACCTTGGAAAAGCAAGTTGATACTTGTTAGTGAGGATGATAGCCTTGAAGGGTGATTGAAGTCTGAAGACTGAGTTGCTGTCAGAAGAGCTGAAGCTTGGAGTTGAGGAAGGGAGTTGCTGATCTTCTTTCTGGTCTGTTTTCTTTTTTGTGCTGATGTGCCTTGTTTGACTTGCTTGATGCATTAGAATAAGTCCATGATTAGACTGACTTTAAGCTAGGAGCATGATTGCACTAGAGGTTGAGTTGCTCCCTCTGCTTGTATTGTTACTGTATGGCTTTGCTTGCGGGTATTCGGTAGAGCCCTGCTCCCTTGCCCATGTGGTTTATTTTGCTTGATAGCATGTTATTTCTTCTGTATGATTGAAGTTGTTATTCTATTTTGCTTGATAGCATATTATTCTTGTATGATTGCAGTTATTCATTCTGGCTTGAGGTTGAGATGAGCTTGTGGAGGCTGACACCCCACACACATTTCCTCCCTCACTTGCATTGCATGCATTTTACAGTCGTTTACTGTTTATCCGTTTACTGGTTAAGCTGATGCCTTATCTGTTTCTCTGTATCATTGACATGATCCCTTAGGAATCTCACTTCCTTTGATAAGGAAGTGATGATTAGAACATTAGGTTGAAATCTATGCATGATAACTTCTAGGAGTTCCCTATTTCAAACCTCAACCATAGGACGAATCCTTGGCATGACAACAGTAGGACTTGATAGTCTCCCCGTAGTTGAGCCTGTTCTCTTCTCATCTCAAAACAGCTTAAGATACAGTAATCATGAATGATTTCTTTCGTACGTTACGAGCCTTAAGCTATCTGAGAAAGGATTGTTGGAGAGTTTCTTTTCAACAGTCTGGATGTTTAGTATGGCACCCTTTGGGTGACATGCGACACATTTACTCTCAGGCCATAATCTTTAGTGCGATTGAAATTGCAAACACAATAAAAAAAACACTTCTTTTGTAAACAACAGAAAACAAACTTCAAACCTTTTTGCCCCGTGGGCCCATAATTCAAAGGAAGCTTTTCTGAAGAAACGAGTGTCGTTAAACTTCAGCGCCAACGTAAACAGGCTTTGTCCCTAACTGCTGGAACTGTTGTTTAACCTTACTCGATAAAATAGATGAATCTGAATCCCCGTAATCCGTATTACCCCGAACTACGTAAGCTCTGATCTCTCATACCTGTTAAGAATACGTAGGCACAATACTGATGTATTGGCGAGCCATCATCCCCGTAACCCATAGTTAGTCGAACTACGTTGACTCTGATTTCTCGTTCTCTAATGAGAATACGTAGGCATAAAGCGCGACGCTTTGCCGAGTCATTTTCTTTTCTGTTTAAGCCAGCCTTGATAGGTAGATAGATAAACCAACTCGTCCAGTAAACACAACAAGCGTGGATCCCATCGAGTACGATGGACATGAGGGGTGCTAATACCTTCCCCTTGCGTAACCGACTCCCGAACCCAGACAATGGTTGCGATGACCTTGTCTTATACCTTTTCGTCAGGTTTTTCCGATCGTTTCCTTTCTCGCTCTGAGGGATAAATAACGAAAGATGGCGACTCTTCTGTTTTGCCAGCACCTTATTTTCGCGGAAGCGACAAACATCACCTGATTAAGCTCTACCGAGAGAAAAATTTGTCTCGACTTGCTGGGGATTACTTACTTTGCAGGAATAAGCCAATCTTGCACTGCTGGGAAGTGAGTGCATACAGACATTCTGTTGGGGATAAGTGTACACACTCAACTTCTCATTCAACTTGTATATCTGACCCTGGCTGGGGATATGGAGGTGCACAACCTCCACTTGCTAGGGACTAATGATTCTCTATTATAGGTCAGAGGGATATTCATCTTCGACTTGAAGGATAATTTTGCCCTAGCATATAGGCTCCTGTAGAAGTCTTTATCGAAAGGGAATTTAAAATCCCTGTACCTTGATGGTTTGATCTGAACTACCTCAACATTCTGAACCTCGAAGAGGTGCTAGCTTCTGGATAATGACAGATTCTGGGCTCCTAGGGTGGCCTGCCCCAGCCCTTGCAATGACTTTGCCCCTGATTTCGAGAGGTTCATCGAATCTCAACCTGATTGCCCCATATCAATTGACCTTCGGGTGGCTGACTCCCTTGATATGAACATTTGATAAATTGCCCCGGTTCTACGGTGTACCAGGCGTTCTGCACTTTATCCTGATCATACTTTCCACTGTGGAAACTCTCCTACTGTCAAGTGCTTACTCGCAAGTAAGACAAATTGTTCTGCACAAAAGATATACTAATGCAATGCATATGCATTTTTGAAATCCAAGTCTGTTCACCAGAAAAAAATTGTGACATATAGTGAACGAATCACCTATCAAAATGTCAACCTTAGTAACAACCTGATAAGAAGAATCCTTTTTAGGAGTTAGTTTCGACGCGATCTTTACCGAAGTATGCTTTCGAAACAACCATGCTTCAATTAGGACTTTTGAAGGTTGTAACTTGGTCAGGTTCACGGTTTGTTAGGAAGGATATAAGGCTCAAAGTTCATTTTAACCCACCCATTCTCCTTGATGTTCTCCACTCTTATATTCAGCTAATTCAACACAAGCGCTTACCTTTCAAAGGTCGAGTGACAGGAGTGATGGTTCAGGAAACCACAAGTTTTTGGGAGTGACAGTCACTCGCTTTTCGTCTTTTGGTGCCTGGAGTCACACGACTTGTTTGTTCTCTATTTTAGCCTGGACTGGCTCTTTTGAGCTTCTTTTGATTTCAAAGTCCAGCAGGACGCCCTCATTTTTTCCTAAGCCGCTTGTTTTCAAGATTCGACTTAGCAGGCTTCATCTTTTGATTTTTTCTCCTCTTTTTGGGACCACTCGTGTGACACCGGCTTGTCTGACATTTTAAAGGGATGGGGATTGTTTCACTCCTTGGTCGGTGAGGGATAACCACTGTGGTTTTTTTAGGCACGACCTGTAGAGGTGTGACTGATCCTCAAACGGGAATACTCCTTTTGCAATTTGGACGCTCGGTCGAATTAATTGACACCTACCCTGCCCCGTGTTAAGATTGAGGGTTTTTTTTCGTTTTTCAGAAAGAAACTCCTACTACTAGGCTCAAAAGGGTTGACAAGGGATTATCTACCTTATATCTCCGGTGTTTAGGAATTTGAAAAAATGCATGTACATCATCAGTAGGTTTTATTCAAAAGCATACAATCGGAAGTTTTCGTCTTTCAATTTCGTCATCCTCCCCGGATTCTGCTTAAACAAGCATTTGATATCAAAAAAAAGGATAGAGTGAACAGGAATGGATGTAATCACAACCTGCATATTCATTTCATTATCAATATCAATTGAAAACAACAAGTTTTACAGATGAAATTTGCACTTAAACAGGAAAGAAACTACAAATGCAAAGAAAATGACAAGATAAAACAAAGATTGTCGGCTTCAGGGAACCGGGCTTTCAAATCTGGACTTGCTGCTGAGTCAGCCATCTTCAGAATTGCTCGTCGAGGTCAGTCTAATACTCTTCCGAACATATACCCTCGATAAATTCCTCTGCAACATTAGCTGTTGGGCCCACTGGGCTGAACGGAGGATTGCTGATATGGATATCCGGAGGTATGGTTGAGATGAGATGAATTGCTGCGAAGCAACTTCTGACTTTGGCGCTGATTGTGACGTAGCCGAGAAGCAGAAGGTTGTTGGCGCTGGTTAGGGCATCCCTTATGTTTAGGCCCTTCCATTCTCAGACTTATCCCAGGCATCGGCAACAGCTGTGGGCGCGGAGATTCTGTAGCCACAAATTGTAAGGCACGCTCTTGACCCGATACAGCTTCAGGGGAAATAAGAGGAACATTCACCTCTTTTGCGATGAATGGACAAAGACCACATGGTACACTTACGCCGCCCGACGCGAATTCAACTGCCTTTGCATCAATTAATTCTTGAACCTGGTGCTTAAAAGCTTTCCAGTTCTCGATGTTGTGCCCTGGTGCCCCAGAATGGAAATCACAGTGAGCACTTACATCATAGCCCAGTGGTAACTCACTCGTAAGTGGAGATAGACTCCGCAGTTCAACCAATTGAAGTTGAAGTAAGAGTTGTAACAACTGCGCATAAGTCATAGGGATCTGATCGAAGAGTCTCTCGAGCTTCTTTGTCCTTTGACCATACCTCTCAGTCTTAAGATTATCTCGGGGGACAAGAGGTAACTGCTGACGTGGAAAATTTGGGACCCCAGGTCGTGCAGCGGGTCTTTGAGGCACATCACGCCTTGGGAGAGACTCCACAAATAGGGGTGGAATAATCATTTCTGCAGCGGCTTTAGGCACCTGATCACCCTCCTTTCTTAGCACCTTCCTTATCACTTCTGTGATCAGGCCCATCTGAGCCTTCAGTTGTTGAACCTCCTCCTTAAGTGTCTTCTGCTCCAGACATAAGGCCTGCATACCTGCCATGAACTGTCCCATCTGGCTTCGAACCTCCTTCGACTCAGCTTGAATCTGTTCCATAGCTTCGCGTTGATTCCCTCTGGTATAGTAGTGATGAACTATCTGATTGTCCATCCTAAAACAAGCTAACAAACCAACAGGAATAAGATCAACAGTTCCATTGCACCTGCTATGCAAAAATGCTATGCAAAATGCAAACATGTATATATGTATTAGGGACGTTTCCCCTCGACTCTAGCTCCTGCGCGAACAACGAGACATAGGGAAACCAAAGCCAAGCGTAGAGCCAAACACCTTATACATACAAGAAAAGGCCAACAGGCAATGTACAAGCATACAACTGAGTACAATCAGAATGTGACCTTAGCCAACAGGTCTGGTGATGGTCACTATAAACATAAGCATCAAGCTACAAAGGAAAGGAAAGACATCAGGTATGACAACGAGTACGAAACTCCTCCAACAGCTCCTGTGTCTCAGGATGGTCTGGTCTGATGAGTAATCCTTGAATGAGCACCTCTCTCTATCTGATAGTGGTATGTAACCCCTTAGCATAGTCTTCCCAGGATCCCTCACCAAAGACTTCTGCTAGCTTGCACCTCTTCGAATCAGCCATCAGCTTGTAATCCTCCAAGGTTGCCAAAGCTTCGTTCAGTCTACAATCACTGGCACGCCTGAGTGAGGCTTCGTCTGCAATCCTCTCATCCTTTTCTCTAAGATGAGCCTTCAGCTTGGCAATCTGCTATTTCGACCTATCCTCATGTGCTTTGTTATTAGTGAGAGTTGCATTCCACTGCTCGTTGAACTTGGAGATCTCCAGATAAGCTCTATCTAAGTCCTTCTTTTTAGAAGCGAGAACATCATTAACGGCTTTCAGATCCAAACCCAAACATTCCCGAGCACTAGTTTTCTTGGTCAAATTCGTACCCAATATGTTCACAAGCTCAGTCTGCCTCCTGAAAGAGTGCACAACTTCAATCTTCTCACTCCGGAGCTGAATGATCTCTTTCTCTAACTCTTCATTAGCCTTCCGAAGCTCCTCTTTCTCAGTCCATAACTGGTTGTACTTCTGGATATCCACAGTGGTAGGTTCCTCAATCATGAGAGGATACAATGGCTCTACAGATGGGAAAGGCATCTAAAACTTGGTAGCTCTCTCACGGATCCAAGTCAGATAAGGGTCGTAGGCTCGATTGTTACTCTTCCCCAGAACAACCTTCCC
Organism: Lathyrus sativus; assembly: GCA_963859935.3. NCBI lineage: Eukaryota > Viridiplantae > Streptophyta > Magnoliopsida > Fabales > Fabaceae > Lathyrus > Lathyrus sativus. The sequence continues at coordinate 188,725,263 of OZ012737.1, forward strand.
TTTCATGTGAACGCTACTCCAAGCTCTCTCCATTCTAACCAAAGTATCACCCTCTAGTAATCCAGTGATTTACAAAGATTCCCGTATCTCCTCTCCCTTTGGAGGTCCTCTCAGCGCGTATCCAAACTGCCTGACTAACAAGGATGGGTTATAATTGATGCATCCTTTCCTTCCGACCACTGGGACGTTAGGAAAATCTCCGCAACTATAAATGATCTCAGTACCCAGTATATCTCTGTAAAACCAGATAATGTTCTCAGCAGACAACCCCATCAACCTATCAGACCATTCTGAGGTACCAGCAGTAGCAACAAATGGACCTGTCTTGGGAAGATGACTAGCAAACCACCTGTACAACAAAGGAACACAACAAGATATGTTCTTCCCTCTCCGTTTCTCATTCTTGTAGTGAATAGAATGATAAACGTCGCCCAGAAGCGTAGGTATCGGATTCCCTGAATCAAATATGTGAAATACATCCAAGTCCATAAAATCTGGAAGGTTAGGAAATAGCACGATACCATAGATACACAGTGCTAAGATAGCGTTAAACACTACCCATCAATCATCTTTGGAAAACTGCTGAGCTTTGTCAATCAGAAAAAGCAATGGAAATCCAGACACCTCTGTCCTCTTAACCACGTTCCCTGAAATCTCAGAAACATCAAGATGAAGAACAACAACAATCTTAGCCAGATCAGGCTCAGCATCAATGTGATAGAATGGCATCTGATCTAAGATAGAAACACCCAACAACACAAAATACTCCTCTAAGGTAGGTGCCAAAACATAATCCGGTAAAGCAAAGCACCTTAGTTGTGGGTCATAAAACTGCAGAAGAGCATAAAGGCCATCTAATTCAAACTTAGAAGCTTTACAGATGAAACTCAAGATTCTCCCATATTCTCTCTTGAAAGCCTCCATTACACCACGATCAGCCAAAGAGATGAGCTTTAGCAGGGATCCTATCTCCAGATTAGGGAACTTGTATAACACATTTTTCTTCAAAGAAGGTGCCATGCTGACAGTGTACTAGCAGACTAGAATCAAGGAGGAAAGATACACTTGCAACATAAATACATGTCAATGAAAATGCAAAATGAAAATGCAAATGCAAATGCAAACAGAGGATCAAGATTGTTGTGTTGTTGATCAAGAAGAACCAGCGCTCCGCTTTGACAATAACATAACACTGTCACTAATAGGAACCTACTGTGCCCCAAAGTTTACACTCCCATATTCAAGACAATGTGTCCCAAGAGGTTACTTAATAGTCACAAGATTCTCAATTGGCCAAAGCGATTGAAGGTTTCATCAAAGCCTCCTCTAGAACTAGGGTTTTGAGTCTCCCCGAGCAAAATAGACTTCTAAAACTTAAAATGGACTTCATAACATCCCACATACTTCAAAGAATCCCCATGTCAAGTTTCAGATCTTTCCTCATAAGTTTGGCTAGTCAGATGCTCAAATACCTGAAAATCAGTTAACTTGGTCAAAAAGTCAACTGAGGACAACTGTGGTCAACTCAAAGTCAAACTTCAAGATTTTTGGTCAACATCAAGATTACGAGGTGAAATTCATCATTTGATCAAGGGTCGATCATGATTCATCAGGGAAACCTCAGATCATCAAGAATCGGAAGTTGCTAAATTAGGGTTTTGTGTAGGAAAAGTCAACTAAACTTTGACCAGCCATAACTTTCACATGTTTCATCAAACATTTCCCATCCAAATTTTGAAGGAAGTTTAATTCTCCACAACTTTGTGTCTCACAAGCCAAGCCTAAAAATGCTTCGTTTGAAAGATATGAGCCAAGACATTATAGGTCATTTTGAAAGTCAACAAAAAGTAAACTTTTTCCAAAGCTCATAATTTGAAAACGGTAAAAAAAATATGGACATGGGACCAAAACGGTTGATTAGAGGATACCCTAAGATTTCTAAAAAGTCTTAGAACACCTCCATAGCATTAAAATTGAGGAAGTTATGCATTGTCAAAGTTGGTAATTTTTCAAGGGGTGTATGAAGTAAAAAGGGCCATAACTCCAATTCTTTCCAAATGGGCCCATAAGATTGCAACCCAAACTTGAAGATAGAGTCATTCACGACCCAATGACCATGTTTCTTGATTTTTGTCATTTATTTTATATTATTTTTTATTTTTATCATTTATAATCATTTTTAATTAAAATAAATTATAAAAAATCAAAGATTTGATTTAAGATTTATTTTGGGATCAAATATATGGTATTCAAAGTGATTAAAGTCATCCAAATTCGTTCTAGACCAATATGGTATGATTTAATTTGATTTTTTTTTGACAATTATGATAATTGGCTCCTTCAGGTTGAGAGCTGACTCCAAGAGACGCAGGCTTGAGGCATGTTTCGGGGAAGAAGCTTTGGAAGACCACGTTGATAGTCTACAGCATACTGTTAGCCAGCAGGATTTGCTTATCCAGGGACTACTTGCTAGGCCAGATCATCCTGAGGCGCTGAAGCTGTTAGAGGACTTCCGATCACATCATCCTGCTTGACTGTCTTGTTTATTTCTATTGTAGTTTTGGCTGCTTATTTGTTGTATTTGACCATCACCAGGCTTGTTGGTTGAGGTCTTTTCCTTATTGTACTTAGTTGTAGCTTGTATATTACCTGCTGGCCTTTGATTTATATACGAGGAGTTGGCGTTCTATGATTGTCCGTAGGGCTCTCCATTGTTATGTTTTTCTGGAAACTAGAATCGAGGGGGAAATTTCCCTGTTGCATAAATACATGTCTGCATTTTAGCATTTTTCTCGCATTTGCAGGTGCACCGGAACTGTTAACCTTATTTCTCCTGTGGTTTACTAGTGTTTCAGGATTGCTGACTTAACAACTCACCGGTACGGTACCAGAAGAAACCAGAAAAGACTGATGATCAGATGCAGGCAGAAATGCAAGAGATGAGAGATCGGATGGCACAACTGATGGAGGTCATGCAAGGGGTTGCTAGTGGCCAGGCGCAACTTCAGACTTTAGTGCAACCTTTGATTGCACGAGTTGATAGTGATGGTGTGTTACACGGTGCAAATGCTGCTAACCCTTCTCATATTGAGACTCCTCGGGCAGACAATTCTATGCCAACCTTAGTCATCCCTATTGCTGGAGGGAATGGTCACGCTGCTGGTGCTGGAAATGCAGCAGGTTTTAATCATGCTGGTTTCGCCAATGGTGGTAATGGTAATGGAAACAGCTATGGCCTCGACACCACATGTGCCATACACGGTAATATGGACCACACCTGGAATGAGGATAGGCATGAGGATGGGTTCTCACCAAGAGTTGTAGCTGCTGAATTACCCTCCGAGGCTGATAGGAGGATTAAGATGATTGAAGAGAAGATGAGGTCTCTTGAATGCCAAAACTCTATGGGGCTGGATATGTCTAACCTGGGGCTGATCCCGGGATTGAGAGTGCCACCAAAGTTCAAAGTCCCAGATTTTGATAAATACAAGGGTACCACTTACCCTAGGGTTCATCTGAGGTCTTATTATCGCAAGATGTTTGCGCATTCCGATGACGAGAAACTACTTATCATTTCTTCCAGGATAGTTTATTCGGTCCCTCGCTGGAATGGTACATGAGCTTGGAGCCCGCAAATGTCCGTAGTTGGAGAGATCTGTCCGAAGCATTTGTGAGACATTATCAATATGATAGTGACCTTGCTCCCAACAGGGTCCAACTTCATAACCTCTCACAGAAGAGCAATGAATGCTTCAAGGAATATGCTCAAAGATGGCGAGAATTGGCAGCTAGGGTACAACCACCAATGGTAGAACGGGAACTTGTGGATATGTTTGTCGCTACCTTTCCAGGCGTTTATTATGAAAAGCTCATCAGCAGCATGTCAGACGGCTTTTCTGACTTGATAATCACCGGAGAGAGGGTGGAGAATGGAATTAAGTTAGGGAAGATCAATGCTGGTGAGATGCCCTCAGCTGGAGGGAGCAAGAAGGTGTTCATAAACAAAAGGCGAGAGGGAGATACTAACGCTGTATCCAGTTCAAGGGGAAGAAATAGAGGTCAGAATCGGCAGCATCAGCAGATTTCCAGCATTACCATTCCAGCAGTTCAACAACCACAGCAACAACAGCAACAACAACGACGACCGCAACAAAATCAACAGGGGTACAAAAAATACCAAGATAGAGGTCGGGCGGCAGTGAACAGACATTTTGATGCCCTTCCCATGCCATATTCCCAGTTATTGCAAGCTTTGCTACAACTACAATTGATTCAAAAGAGGACTATGACTCCTTTGACTGGACCACCTCCACCTGGGTACGATGCAAATGCCCACTGTGAGTTTCATTCGGGTGCCCCGGGGCACAATATTGACAATTGCAAGGCCTTTAAGCATAAGGTGCAAGACATGATTGACAGTAAGGCGATTAATTTTTCTAATGATGTTCCCAATGTGGTGCAAAATCCCATGCCGAATCATGGGCAGGCTGGGGTTAATGCAATCATCAAGGAGGAGGTGTTGAATTTGGTGACCGATGTTGATGAACTGGAGACACCCTTAAGCTTTGTGAAAGCCAGATTGCTAAAGGGGGGTGTTTTCCCGGGTTGTGTTGAGGACTGTATTGAGTGTCTTGCTAATCTTGAGAAAGGATGTGGATTGTTGAAAAAATGTGTTCAGGAGATGATGGATAACGGAGTTTTACAATTTGACAGTTCTATTGGAAGAGAGTATGAGGATTTGGTGGCTGAAGAAAAGGATGAGATTGTGACAATCTCCATCCCGTACAAGACTGTTACTATCTATGCTCCGAAGCCACCAACGATAACTATCACAAAAGCAGGTCATGTGTCGTTTGAAAGCACTAAGGCCATTCCGTGGAACTACGAAGCCGAAGTGTACTGCAATGGACAGAAGATATACTTGAATGATCCCCCTGCAAATTTAGTTGATAATCTCGTGGAAGCAGGAGGTATTACTCGCAGTGGCTGAGTCTTTTCGTCACCTGAAGTGACTGTTGATAAGGTGGACAAGGGGAAAAGACCGGTAGTGGAGGAGACTTCTCAATCTGGGGAGAAGGAGTCTTTGTTGAAAGACGTGGAGGAGTTTATGAGGCTGATTCGGAAAAGCGACTACATGATAGTCGATCATTTGCAGCAAACTCCTTCCAAAATATCTATCTTGTCATTGCTACTTTGCTCGGAGGCGCATAGGAATGTATTGCTGAGAATACTAAACACTACTTACGCGCCGCAGGAAATTTCATTCAATCAACTTGAGGGAGTTGTGGCGCACATAAATGCAGGAAATAACTTAGGCTTTACGGACCTGGATTTGACGCCAAGAGGCAGAAATCATAATTGTGCGCTACACATATCTTTAGAATGCCGAGGGGCTGTCATGTCTCACGTGCTGGTGGATACGGGATCGTCTTTAAACGTACTTCCGAAGAAGGCCCTAATGAAGTTAGATATGCAAGGGTTGATTTGCACACCAAGTGATTTGGTGGTGCGTGCGTTTGATGGAACCCGAAGATCTGTGTTTGGGGAGGTAACTTTGCCTATTCTGGTTGGACCTGATGTCTTTGATGCAGTGTTTTATATCATGGATATCCAGCCTGCCTACAGTTGTTTACTAAGCCGCCCATGGATTCATTCAGCGGGAGCTGTAACCTCCACGCTGCATCAAAAGCTGAAATACATGGTTGGCGGTAGCGTTGTTACGGTATGCGGGGAGGAGGATATCATGGTCAGCCATTTATCATCTTTTAAGTATGTTGAAGTGGATGGAGAGATCCATGAAACTCTTTATCAAGCCTTCGAAGCGGTCAAGATTAAAAAAAACTCTCCTGTTGTGAGTAAGGTTCCAGAAGTGGCTATGTCCTCGTTTAAAGAAGCTCAAGCAGTGGTACAGACTGGGGCAGTGCAAGGGTGGGGACAAGTATTGGAGATTCCCCACAAACAAGACATATTTGGTTTAGGGTATCAACCGTCATTCTCCTCTCCTTTAGCTTCGCAGAGCGCGCCGCGCTATAAAGGGCACGTGTGTTGCACCCTAAAATTTGCTCAACCTACTTCACTTGGTTTATGTTTCAATTGCATTAGCATTTGCATATTAGGTCATGTACATAATTCATTCATCTGCATAGCATAGCATGGGCAAGCCATCCAACAAGGGACCAAGTGCCATTCTTATCTCTATGAGCATATCAAGAGGTTCTTATTCAAATTCAAGCCTATCCAAGTCATCAGAAAGAAATTGAAGTTTGAGAAGTTAGTAGACCAAACAGTGGATCTATCTCCTATCTTGAGGGTATTTGAAGATCATCAGAGAAGTTGTGAGCATGGAGGGTATACAGACATCATGGAAGACCTAGAGAGTCATTTTGAAAGAGAGGCAAGTCATTGATGTGATTACAAGAGCTGCAGTGGAAGACAGTCAACTAGGGTTTCATCTGGGTCAACCCTAGGTCAATCCTAGGTCAAATGCTTGATTGAAGGGCATCAAGGCCTGTTTGAAAGATGTGGGATGCCTCATTTGACATGTAGATATGTATGTGGTGTTGTGCAAAGGAGAAATCAAGAGAAATTAAGAAGAAGAGAGGTTTCTAAATTAGGGTTTCTGTGTAAAATCCCCTGATTTAGGTCAAACTTCCAAGAAAGATAATTCAGAATGCAAGCTTCAAATGGATCCTTGGCCAACATGAAACTTGTAGAGTATCTAAATACCTTTAATTTTAGTGGTGGAAGGTATCAAGTAGATTTATAGAACTCAAGTTATGGTTCTTGCAAGTTACAGGTCATCAGAGGCATCTGAAATTTGTCTGTGAAAGTTACTTGATTTCCAAGCAACTTTTACCCCTCAAGGAGCTTTCAAATGGATTTCTGGCCAACATGGAAGTTGTTCCTCATGATCTTAGCTTTCTAGAAAGGTATAGTATGCCTTCATATGATTTGTAGAACTCTACTTATGACTTTGTCAAGCAAAGGGCATTTTGGTCATTTGGAAATTATAGGTCATTTCAAGCATATGGCCATATCTCCTACTTCCAAGCTTCAAATGGAAAAACCTTCAACATCAAAGTTGCTTAGAATGATGTTTTAAGGCTAGTAGGGTGGTCATAAGATGTTGGAAAGGCTCATAGCAAAAAGTGATAAAAATGGCCTAAAAATGGGGTATAAGTTAATTCAAGTGAAATGGAAAATCCTAAAATCCAAGTTCCAAATCCAAACCATGGCATATGATAGGTCATTTTGACTCCCAAGGACATTTTAAGAACAATGGTTCAGCCACAATTTTGATTTGAGGCTTACATTTTGGGGTTGCTTTGTAAAAGTCTTGCTTGCATAATGGCATACCAAACCAAAACAAAGAAAAGCTTCATAAACAAGGTGTTTAAGCTTTGTATCTTGTCCAAAATACCACTTAAGGAGAAAATCAAGTGAATTACTCAAGTTGTAAGGATTTTGTCATGATATCTCATGTGGTGGGAAGTGAAATGCAAAATATCAAGTCATGAAACTTCAAGTTTCTACTAGAGTGATCTAGATGATTCTAGACCCTTCCAAATTAGTCTATATATTGATTTCATTCTCCATTGGTGAAAGGTTGGTGATTGTTGATGTTAATGGTGGTAGAGAAAAGAGTTTGAACCAAAAATTTTCCATTTTGCAAATTGTATTGAAACTTCATCTTTCTCTTCATTACCCTTCCATTTTCTTCCACAAATCATCACTACAAACCTCCCTGAGCATGTTCATGCTAGAGTGAGCCCCCATTGTTGAAGAATTGGAGCTTTTCAAGTGAAGTTGTAAGAGAGCAAAAGGGATTGGATCTGAAGATACAAGTTATCTCCATCGAATCTTGTGCAAGAAGAGTATTGTTCATCACTTAGGGACCATTATTGAAGATCTACAAGGCCTGATTCAAAGCTTTTCAACACCTACCATTGCAAGGGTCAAGGTATGCAAAATCTTTCCCACACTTCGATTTAGGCATGGCTAGGATTGATTCTTGTTGTAAAACCATTAGAGACCATTAGGTGATTCATTTGGATGAGTTTAAGACCAATTAGTGAGGCTTCATTAATGGAGGTTGATTCTTGATGGAGGTAGAACACACTGTTTAATGGATGATAATGCACAAATTTTGGTTGGTTTTAATCAGCATGGCATAGGGATTAATTATATATAAAGATTGTTGAGTTTTGTGATGGTTGAAAATTGAAGAAAGTTTGGATCCATGGAGTTGTACTGTTCGGGTAGGATGATAGAGAGAGTTTTAATGCAAACCATTGCCAGAGTTGGATTCTACGTAAAAAATAGAGTGATTTTGGTTCTTGGATCATGGCATTTGATGGAGAAATGAGAGAGAACAAAGGTGATGAAGTTCATGCATGGAAGTTGTATTTTCATGGAGTTCTAAAACCCTAACATTCCAAGGAAGAAGACAATGTTTCTACCGTTGGATCGCGCAAGACTTTTTAACTTGATGACCATCGGACGGTCCAGATCACGCAAGAAAATTGGAGAGTGAGGGTTGCACCAAACGCAGCGTTTTAAATTAAAGTCTTCATGGGCTTCGCACGTTTTGATTTCCCCACCCCTTTGTCCAAGGCTCAATCGTTTTAACTATGATTTCTTGCTTTTTGCACCGCCATCTTATCTTTTTTATTTTGATTTTTAATGTTTTTCTGAATTATCATTGGGTTGGGGCGTGTTACTTCCAGCACCCCCAGTATGGGCCCAGTTCATGATATCAACTGCATATTCATACTAATTGCACCCCTCATGCTAATTCTCATATTAAACTTCTTCCAAATTTTATTTCATTTCAAAAATTCATAACAAATTGAAAAATGCATATTTTTTAATGAGACTTTTTTTCCCATTTTCCATTTTTTGTCTAGAAAAATATGAAAACATAAAATTGTCATTTTACTTCATTTTCATATTTTTTGCATATTTTTACATTTAATATCTATTTTTAATTCTTTTGGTTTATGCTACTATTTGTTGAATTTAGTTTAGGAGCTTCCTTTAGGATTTTCATCCCATTCTTTTTAGCATAACTAGATATGGATATTAGGTGCCCCCCTGATTTTTATACCAATTTTTTAGGATTTATTTTAGGTAGTTTAGTTAGAAACTATTAGGATAGTCAATTAGGATTGTGAATATAATATAGGTATAACAAAACAAGTTTCTTTTTGGGTTTTCTTTAGGACAAATTAGAAGATGGGACTATAGGGGTATTATGGGTAAGTGATAGATCCCTTAGAAAATGCTAGAAGTTCCCCTATTCTATTATTACTATTAGTATATTCTTGTAATTGATTGATTGTGTGGTGTGCCCTCTCTAGGGTTATTTGTTTGATTGTGTGGGGTATTGGGCCCGCTTGGGGTTTGGGTTTGAGCTGAAGACTTTGCTGATGAAGCCTATTGAAGACAAGGAGTGAAGATCATTTCCAGAGTTGATGAAGAGTATATCTTGCTGGTAGCTGATGAAGGTTATAGGAACTAGGAGATAGGTAGAGCTCTAGAATAGAAACTTGATTCATAAACATGGAAGGTCTTGTTTGCCTCCATTCTTTCTCTATAATTCAAAGTCTCTTTTAAATACCCACCTCCTTCCTTTGGAAGGATTAGTGAATGTATTTAAAAGATAGAACTTTTGAGAGAAAATTGTCTGTATCATGTTAACAGTCAGTAGGCCACCCTTGGTAGGCAACTGATTGCTTAACATCCAATTCATCTTGTTGACTGCTGCTCATCTTGGAGAGTGAGACTTGAAGAAAAGCCCTGAAAGATTGAAGATAGAGACCTTGCTTGAAGGCTGTGAAGATGATGACTGATGCTTGCTTGAAGCTTGTAGATGACTTGAAGATAGAAGTTGATGAAGCTTGTTGATGAAGATTGCTTTTTGCTGTTTATAATTTTTGATGTATTGTTTGAATTTCCCTGACTGTATTGTTTGCCATTTAATCTGTTAGGTTGAAAGCGAATTTTGTTCGCTTTTGCCTGTTGTTTTCTAGGTTCAAGGTTGAGTGGGACTCCCTTGCCTCGCTTGTATTGTTGCATCCATGCATATTTTGCTGCTTTATTGTATATTTGCTATTGTTTCTGTTTCCGTTTATCCCTTAGGATCGCTGTTTCTCTCTGCGCAAGAGAGGAACATGATAGACACTAGGTCTTAACCCATGCATGATAACACTAGGTTAGTTTGACTCCCTTTTCAACCATAGGTTAGAGTTCTGTCTCTTCTTTCTCAAAACAAACAGAAAAACACAATAAACATTTCAAACACAATAAAAGACATTTCTTCCGTAAAAGAATGTGAACTCATCAAAACATCAATTTTTGTCCGCTTGGACTGTTAATCAGAAAAACCTTTTTAGAAGGAATAAAAACAATCAAGACAGACTTGTGTCGTACGTGGCCCGAACTACGTTTTCTCTGATCTTTCATGTTGTATGAAAGTACGTAGGCATAGGATGCGATATCCTAGCGAGCAACCTTCCCCTCCTTTCCCGTAGGTAGGCGAACTACGTTGACTCTGATTTCTCGTTTCAGACGGGAATACGTAGGCATAAAGTGCGATACTTTGCCGAGTCATTTTCTTTTCTTTTAACCCCAGACCTGTAGAATAGATAGAATAACAATCCGTACCAGAAAACAAGCGTGGATCCTGTCGAGTACGACGAACGTGAGGGGTGCTAATACCTTCCCCTTGCGTAACCGACTCCCGAATCCAGGATTTGGTTGCGATGACCATTCCTTTCCCGTCTTTGCGGTAGGTTTACTTCGAGCGTTTCCTTTCCCTCCGTTGGGATGAATAACGCACGGTGGCGACTCTTCTGTTCAGCCGGCGCCGATTTTCGCAGTAGCGACAGCTGGCGACTCTGCTGGGGATTCCAACGGTTCCCTACGCGAGTCAATCCTAGCGCTTGTTTTCCCGTCATGGATTTTGTATGGATTTACGTTTTCTGTATTTTACATTCAGCATTATAGTATTGTTATTATTGTTGTGGGTATGAGGGGGTTCTATTATTGAGAGATAAGTCGAACCTGGGCTTGAGTGCATTTAGAATTAGAGTGGAAAGTAGTGGGCGCGTGCCGGCTTTGCTTGCATTAGTGTCCCGCAAAATTCACACTCGGACGAGGTTCTTCTAGTTGACTTCTTTTTCTACCCTTTAGGTCGAAGGGGTTGTTGGTTAGTTGGATTGTCGACTCTGGGGACCGATCATTTGGAAGTTGGCTAAGTGAGGCCTCTTCAGGACATGATGATGCCACACCTTCTGGGTATCGTATCATCCGTCTTGAAAGTCTGTGACGCCGACGACCGCATAAGATGCCATACCTTGTGTCAGTTATTAGGACACCTACCTGTGAGAGGGGTTGGGCATGCAGGTAACTTGACTTCCAGATTACCGGTTTTCTTGATTGAGATTCAGTGATATGTGAAGGCAACTTTACAGGGTCTGTTGAAGACCAGGTTCGAGCATTGTTTTGGTTTGCTGACACCAGGTTCAAGCAGTGTTAAGGGTCTTCCTAAGACCAGTACGATGGATCCTTCTCAGCCAGGGGCACTTGGTCCCTTGTGTGTGCATTTTGCATTGTTGCATTTCAGTTTGCATTTGCATTTCATTTTGCATATTCGTCCTCATCCGGAACAGGGAGCTTACCCGTCTTTTGTCTGCTTCATCAGTTGATTTACCGACATTCGCATTGGGTTTGAGTTAGCATTGGGATAGATCATGGCTTTGGGAGAGCAGAACTTGGTTGTTACTCGGGCGGAGTTTGAATTGTTGAAGTACCAGTTGAGTCAGTTCATGGAAGCCATAACAGCTACGAATAGAGGAGATAACAACAGTCAAAGGACTCCAGTGGATAATGTGGCCCAGCCTGTGCAAACCCCTATCAGAGGTCCATATTCTTTCAACGACGCAGAATGTCACAAGTCTACTTTCTCTACGCCAGATTCTCCAAGGATTGTTCCCTCTCCGAGAGTTGTTCCGCAGGTTAATATTCAGGACCCACTGACTGCTGAGTATATGAGAAGACTTCAGGTGTTGGAAGATCAGATTGCTGCCCTGGTGAATAAGAATACTCTCGATTTGAATGCTGCAAGCATGTGTTTGGTGCCAGGTCTTGTATTGCCTCCGAAGTTCAAAGTGCCCAATTTCGAGAAATACAAAGGGGATAGCTGTCCGAAGCTACATATGATTATGTTCTGCAGAAGAATGACTCCGCATATCACTAATGACAAGCTCATGATTCACTGTTTCCAAGATAGTTTGATCGGAGCATCTTTGGATTGGTACATGCACTTGAAGAGTGATAATATTAAATCATAGTCGGACTTAGCCAATGCCTTCGTGAAGCAGTACGACTACAACCTGGAAATGGCTCCTTTTTGCGTATAGTTGCAAGAATTATCTCATGCGGAGAATGAATCCTTTAGGGGGTATGTGCAAAGATGGAGAGAATTGGCTGCTCGTGTTCAACCACCGATTCAGGAGAGAGAAATGGTTAGCCTCTTTGTGGATACTCTGAAGGGCCGTTATTATGACATGATGTTCACTTGTAGAAGCTTTGAAGGTCTGATAAGAATGGGGGAGCTTGTTGGGAGAGGACTCAAGAATGGGAAGCTTCGAGATGCTCCTTGTATCCCAGTTGATAAGAATGAATCAGTTATCAGTTCTCAAGAGGAGGGGGAAGAAGGAAGAGATGTTGTCTCAGAATCTCTAGCGCCTCAGGCTCAGTTTTCAGACACTTCAAACCAGCAGTCATATTATCGTCTGCCGCGTCGTCACACCCGACAAAGACCAAGGAAACCTGAAAGGCAGTTTACTCAGCTGCCGGTGCCGTACAGTCAGTTGTTGCCAGATATGGTCGAAAGTGGATTAATAGCGCCGAAAGAGACTAGTCCAACGATCCCGCCTTATCCTTCAGGTTCTGATGCCACCGCCCGCCGTGAGTACCATGTTGGGGTACAGGGGCATTCGACAGATGATTGTAAGGTGCTTAGAAGCCAAGTTCAGAATCTGCTAGACTCTAACAAGATCTTCATCACGCCTCAGGGTTTTGTTCGAATTATTGATTATCCTTCATCCAGTTGTATGGGTTCGTCGGTCGATGTTATAGGATACTCCACTGAGAGTGTATGTTTGGAAGAATGTCCAGCTGAGAGCTCATTTGAATATAGGGGAAGTCGCTAGAGGTTTCTGTGCCGGGTGTCGCATCTGTTTTCTCTGCTGATTGTTTAGCTTTCGTGCATTGTTGTTTGCTGACCACCACCAGGCTGGTTGGCTAGGGTTATGGTATTTTGTACTCGGGTGTGCTTGTTTACTGCTCTTATTGACTTTGCATAGTGGTGTGAGGTGTTTATATTTGTGCTTACAACTTGGGGTTTATTTGTCTTGTCTTGAATATGTGTTGATTTCTGTATTGCATTCTCGCATAACAGGTACATCAGAACTGTGGGTCTTATTTCCTATCATCCAGTTTGTTGCAGGAATTCCTCAGAGGGATGGAACAGAATCAGGCTGAATTGATTGAAGTCCGAAGCCAGCTGAGGCAGATGATGAAAGACATGCAAGAGTTGCGTCTGGATCAGAAGATGCTCAGAGAGGAAAATAATCAGCTGAAGACCCAAATGAGCTTGATCATGGAAGTAGTCAAGAACGTGATTAGGAAAGAGGATGATCAGCTATCTGAAGCCGCAGTGAAGGAGTTTGTTCCGCCTGTGCCTGTGGAGCCCGTGCCTGTGGAACCCGAGCTTAAAAAACGTGTTGATCAACAACAACAACAACAAAGGATACATCCGGCTCAGCGAAGAATTCAGGAGGGGAGGCCAAAGAGGGTATTTAAGGCGCCGCCTTCAACATATGCTGAGCTCTTTCAGACTTTATTAGGTTTGAAGCTGGTTGAGAAAAGAACATTGGAGCCACTCATAGGAAAGATGCGTCCTTATGGGTATGATACCAGTAAGCAATGTGAATTTCATTCCGGGGCACTCGGACATGATATCGAGAGTTGTCATGCTTTTAAGCATAATGTTCAAGACCTAGTTGACGCAAGAGATATGAAATTCACGCCGGGCGGCGTAATTGTACGCAATGGTCTTATCCCAGTTGGTGCTAAAATGACGGACGTTCCCGAAGCTGCAGTAGATCAGAAGTATATTCTGCAATCATTGGTGTCAGAATCCCCCTGTCCTCAGTTGCTGCCTAAACCAAGCCTGAGGATGAAAGCGTTTGAGCAAAAGGAGTCCCTGATAGTTCAGACTCGACCTCCAAGTGGTTCGAATGATCAAAATCAACAATATGTCCAGTCTTCGCAACAGACGTCAACTCCTTTCCAGAATCAGCTGCCTTACCGTTATCAGTTAAACCTGCGTGCTAGACAGAGCCCAATGAAGTCAGAAAGGCAATTCACCCGGCATCCGTGTTAAACAATATGGTCAACAGGCAACTTTGAAGATGGCTGGTTCAGCAGCAAGTCAGATGTGAAAGCCCGGTTCTCGGAAGCTGACGTTTTTCTGTGTTTCATCTTGTCATTTCTTTATGTTTGTAGTTTCTTTCTTGTTAAAGTGCAGTCTCATTTGTAAAACTTGTTGTTTTCATTCAATTGATGATAATGAAATGAGTATGCATGTTTTGAATAAATCCATTTGTGTTCACTAATTGATTTTTTTACAGATGTCCAACGCTTGGTTAAGCGGAATCCGGGGAGGATGACGAAAAGAACGACATGCAAGCTTCCGATATTGTATGCCTTTGAAATAAAACCTGCTGATGATGTACAAGCATTGTTTCAAATCCCTAAACACTGGAGATATAAGGAAGATAATCCCTTGATAACCCATTTGAGCCTAGTTGTAGGAGTTTCTTTCTAAAAAGTGAAAAAACCCTTAATCTCAACCTGGGGCAGGGTAGGTGTTGGCTAATTTAACCGAGCGTCCAAATCGTAAAGGGGTGTCCGTTCGAGGATCAATCACACCTTCATAGGTCGTGCCTAAAAAGCCGCAGTGGTTAAGCGACAGGAGTGACCCAGTCACATTATTCCCCAAAGAGTCAGACAACCAGTGTCACACGACTTGTTCGGAAAAAAAACGAAAAGCGAAAAGAATCAAAAGCCCGCTAAGTCAAAACTTGAAAACAAATGACTTAGGCAAAAATAGGGGCATCCCGCTGGACTGGAAAATCAAAAGAAACTCAAAAGAGTAAGTCCAGGCAAAAGTTAGGGAAAGAAAATAAAAAATGAAAAGGATTACAAAAGAAAAGTCCTCAAACGAAATATGAGTCGTGTGACCCCGAGTGTCAAAGACGAAAAGTGAGTGGCTATCACTCCAAAAGCGCATAGTTTCTCGAACTCTCACTCCTATATTTCAACCTCCCAGAGGTGAGCGCTAAGGTCGAATTAGCTGAACGTAGGATCGGAGAACATCAAGGCGAATGGGTGGGTTAAAATTAGACTTTGAGCCTTTATCCCTTTCTTTCAAAACCGTGAACCTAACCACGTTACAACCTTCAAAAGTCCTAATTGAAGCAGGGTCGTTTCGAGGGCATATATCGGTTAAGATCGCGTCGAAGCTGACTCCTAAAAGGGTTCTTCTTACCATGTTGGTACTGATGTTGATATTCTGATAAATGATTTGTGCATTGTATGCCATAAACTGTTTTCCCATTTTTCCAGTGAACAGATTGGATGTTAAAACTGCCATTGCATTGCATTAATATAGCTTTTATGCAGAACAATTGGTTTTCCTTACGAGTAAGCACTTGACAGCAGGAAAGTTTCCTACAGTGGAAAGTCTGATCAGGATAAAATGCAGGATGCCCGAATATTCCGAGAGCCGGGGCAAGCTATTATCAAGTGATCCCTAGTGAGGTCACCCATCCAAAGCAGTTATTCTGGGGCAATCAGGTCGAGATCCGGTAGATCTCTCGTAGTTAAAGTCACTATACTGAATCATCCAATCAGGGGCAAAGTCATTGCAAACAGGGGCAGGCTCTCTTAAGAGCGCGGGAGTTATTCGTTATTCGAGGGGCATTTGATTTGAAGTATATCTCAGGGGTTCAGAATGCTGGGGCATTTCATATCAGGCCGTTAGGGTGCAGATTTTCAGATTTCCTTTCGAGGAGTATCCCCACAGAGGTCCCACAAGCTGGGGCATATCAGAAGCGAAGGATTTGTTCTTCCCCGTGTCATCAGAGTTACTCAGAGCTACTCAGAGCTATTCGAGCAGATTCAGCTAATCTCCAAGTGTGAATCGAATGTCGGGAAATCGTGTTACCGTCTATCGACCTTTCAATCAGAAGCTGTGAATTCAGACAGGATATTGTCCAGTGTCAATCACACATGACCCGTCCCAGATGGCCTAAAGTCCAATCCTTATTGGCAATTTTCAAGAAGCCCAATCCATATTGGCAATCACTGTAAGGCCCATCCAGGGTGGTGCATCAGTTTCAAAATCCAATCTTCATTGGTACACAGGAAGACTCCGTCTGTTTTCCCCAGCAAAAGTCCAATTTCATTGGCACGGGTAAGCTGTCCCTGACAGAAGTCCAATCACGATTGGCGCATTCATTTATTCCTCAGCGAAGTTGGCTTCACTCTTCCAGCATTTATTTTGCTGGAACAGTTCTGTGATGCCTGGTTATCCCCAGCAGTTCGAGCCTGCATGTGCATCGGCATATAGTGTCATATTTGCATCTACCCAGAGAAACGCGTAGCATTTCCATACTGTATGGAGCATTACACCATTATCAAACATACGCATTTTGAAACATAAATCAGGTGGGTTAACCTTTTGCTTTCAGGTGTATTTCTCAAACAGGAGTAGGGAATTTATTTCTCAACGGGAGTATGGAGTTCTAGCAGAGATATTTTCAGATATTCGGAGTCTCACTGTAAGAAAGGTGATGATACAATTCAGTTTCCTATTTTTCCCACAGAGTTACTAATGGAGGTGATCCGATCAGTGGAAGGTTTTTCAAGTTTGTTGTTGCGGCATCGCATCAGGGTTTCTTAAAATCAAAATTTTAGGAGTGTTCACTAGTTGTCGAGGCGAGTGAATGGTGTTATTTTTTAGAATATCCTCAGTAGAGTTGGCTATTGTTGCAAACGTGCAAAGGAGTTATATACAAAGTCTTCTGTAGGAATCAGGCAGAGGATGGAGTACATTCCGTATGAAGCAGGCGGATGTTAACAGAAGTTGTACCGTATGAAGCAGGCGGAAGAACTTCGAAAAATATGTAAGTATCCGGCAGATGTAAACGAAGTCTTCTGTAGGAATCAGGCAGAGGATGGAGTACATTCCGTATGAAGCAGGCGGATGTTAACAGAAGTTGTACCGTATGAAGCAGGCGGAAGAACTTCGAAAAATCTGTAAGTATGAGGCAGATGTAAACGAAGTCTTCTGTAGGAATCAAGCAGAGGATGGAGTACATTCCGTATGAAGCAGGCGGATGTTAACAGAAGTTGTACCGTATGAAGCAGGCGGAAGAACTTCGAAAAATCTGTAAGTATCAGGCGGATGTATGTGAAGTCTTCTGTAAGAATCAAGCAGAGGATGGAAAACTTCCGTAAGTATCAGGCGGATATGAAAAAACTTCCGTAAGTATCAGGAGGATATGAAAAAAAACTTCCGTAAGTATCAGGCGGATATGAAAAAAAACTTCCGTAAGTATCAGGCGGATATGAAAAAAAACTTCCGTAAGTATCAGGCGGATATGAAAAAAAACTTCCGTAAGTATCAGGCGGATATGAAAAAAAACTTCCGTAAGCATCAGGCGGATATGAAAAAAAAACTTCCGTAAGTATCAAGCGGATATGAAAAAAAAACTTCCGTAAGTATCAGGCGGATATGAAAAAAAACTTCCGTAAGTATCAGGCGGATATGAAAAAAAAAATTTCCGTAAGTATCAGGCGGATATGAAAAAAAAACTTCCGTAAGTATCAGGCGGATATGGAAAAAACTTCCGTAAGTATCAGGCGGATATAAAAAAAGCTTCCGTAAGTATCAGGCGGATATGAAAAAAAAACGTCTTTGTAGGGATCATGTGGGTATGTTGCCCCGTAGGAATCAGGCAGATATTAACAGATGTCATCGTATGAATCAGGCGGGCATGTATAGTTTTCCTCCGTAAGAAGCAGGCGGATGTACATAATTTTTCAATAATCACAAAATTAGTTTGCCGTATGAATCAGGCGGGTGGTAGTGTAGTTTCTCCGTAGGAAGCAGGCGGATGTAGATAATTTTTCAATAATCACAAAGTTAGTTTGCCGTATGAATCAGGCGGGTGGTAGTGTAGTTTCTCCGTATGAAGCAGGCGGGTGGGTTTGCCGATAATTTTAGAAAAAGAAAAAAAAAACAATGCTTCCCCAGCGAAGTCGTACAGGTTTATTTACAAGTTTGGTGTTACAAAGGAGATTAATGGTGAAATCAGATTCATATTAAGGTGATTGATCAGTTGTTGCCGTAACAATCAGGCTCAATTGATGGGTGGTATTTTCCAAGCAGTTGTGCAGTTTATTTCTGCGGTTGGCAAATTTCCGGGTTCTTAGTATTCAATAGTCTCGTACCTCGAATGTTTGAAGGTCGTTCGCTCTTCACCCAGTCGGGTCCAAGTCGTTTGAATAGGGGCAGCTGTTGCACCCTAAGATTTGCTCAACCTACTTCACTTGGTTTATGTTTCAATTGCATTAGCATTTGCATATTAGGTCATGTACATAATTCATTCATCTGCATAGCATAGCATGGGCAAGCCATCCAACAAGGGTCCAAGTGCCATTCTTATCTCTATGAGCATATCAAGAGGTTCTTATTCAAATTCAAGCCTATCCAAGTCATCAGAAAGAAATTGAAGTTTGAGAAGTTAGTAGACCAAGCAGTGGATCTATCTCCTATCTTGAGGGTATTTGAAGATCATCAGAGAAGTTGTGAGCATGGAGGGTATACAGACATCATGGAAGACCTAGAGAGTCATTTTGAAAGTGAGGCAAGTCATTGATGTGATTACAAGAGCTGTAGTGGAAGACAGTCAACTAGGGTTTCATCTAGGTCAACCCTAGGTCAATCCTAGGTCAAATGCTTGATTGAAGGGCATCAAGGCCTGTTTGAAAGATGTGGGATGCCTCATTTGACATGTAGATATGGATGTGGTATTGTGCCAAGGAGGAATCAAGAGAAATCAAGAAGAAGAGAGGTTTCTAAATTAGGGTTTCTGTGTAAAATCCCCTGATTTAGGTCAAACTTCCAAGAAAGATAATTCAGAATGCAAGCTTCAAATGGATCCTTGGCCAACATGAAACTTGTAGAGTATCTCAAGACCTTTAATTTTAGTGGTGGAAGGTATCAAGGATATTTATAGAACTCACGTTATGGTTCTTGCAAGTTACAGGTCATCAGAGGCATCTGAAATTTGTCTGTGAAAGTTACTTGACTTCCAAGCAACCTTTACCCCTCAAGGAGCTTTCAAATGGATTTATGGCCAACATGGAAGTTGTTCCTCATGATCTTATCTTTCTATAAAGGTATAGTATGCCTTCATATAATTTGTGGAACTCTACTTATGACTTTGGCAAGCAAAGGGCATTTTGGTCATTTGGAAATTATAGGTCATTTCAAGCATATGGCCATATCTCCTACTTCCAAGCTTCAAATGGAAAAACCTTAAACATCAAAGTTGCTTAGAATGATGTTTTAAGGCTAGTAGGGTGGTCATGAGATGTTGGAAAGGCTCATAGCAAAAAGTGATAAAAATGGCCTAAAAATGGGGTATAAGTTAATTCAAGTGAAATGGAAAATCCTAAAATCCAAGTTCCAAATCCAAACCATGGCATATGATAGGTCATTTTGACTCCCAAGGACATTTTAAGAACAATGGTTCAGCCACAATTTTGATTTGAGGCTTAAATTTTGGGGTTGCTTTGTAAAACTCTTGCTTGCATAATGGCATACCAAACCAAAACAAAGAAAAGCTTCATAAACAAGGTGTTTAAGCTTTGTATCTTGTCCAAAATACCACTTAAGGAGAAAATCAGGTGAATTACTCAAGTTGTAAGGATTTTGTCATGATATCTCATGTGGTGGGAAGTGAAATGCAAAATATCAAGTCATGAAACTTCAAGTTTCTACT
Organism: Lathyrus sativus; assembly: GCA_963859935.3. Taxonomy (NCBI): domain Eukaryota; kingdom Viridiplantae; phylum Streptophyta; class Magnoliopsida; order Fabales; family Fabaceae; genus Lathyrus; species Lathyrus sativus. The sequence continues at coordinate 188,745,407 of OZ012737.1, forward strand.
AGAGTGATCTAGATGATTCTAGACCCTTCCAAATTAGTCTATATATTGATTTCATTCTCCATTGGTGAAAGGTTGGTGATTGTTGATGTTAATGGTGGTAGAGAAAAGAGTTTGAACCAAAAATTTTCCATTTTGCAAATTGTATTGAAACTTCATCTTTCTCTTCATTACCCTTCCATTTTCTTCCACAAATCATCACTACAAACCTCCCTGAGCATGTTCATGCTAGAGTGAGCCCCCATTGTTGAAGAATTGGAGCTTTTCAAGTGAAGTTGCAAGAGAGCAAAAGGGATTGGATCTAAAGATACAAGTCATCTCCATCGAATCTTGTGCAAGAAGAGTATTGTTCATCACTTAGGGACCATTATTGAAGATCTACAAGGCCTGATTCGAAGCTTTTCAACACCTACCATTGCAAGGGTCAAGGTATGCAAAATCTTTCCCACACTTCTATTTAGGCATGGCTAGGATTGATTCTTGTTGTAAAACCATTAGAGACCATTAGGTGATTCATTTGGATGAGTTTAAGACCAATTACTGAGGCTTCATTAATGGAGGTTGATTCTTGGTGGAGGTAGAACACACTGTTTAATGGATGATAATGCACGAATTTTGGTTGGTTTTAATCAGCATGGCATAGGGATTAATTATATATAAAGATTGTTGAGTTTTGTGATGGTTGAAAATTGAAGAAAGTTTGGATCCATGGAGTTGTACTGTTCGGGTAGGATGATAGAGAGAGTTTTAATGCAAACCATTGCCACAGTTGGATTCTACGTAAAAAATAGAGTGATTTTGGTTCTTGGATCATGGCATTTGATGGAGAAATGAGAGAGAACAAAGGTGATGAAGTTCATGCATGGAAGTTGTATTTTCATGGAGTTCTAGAACCCTAACATTCCAAGGAAGAAGACAATGTTTCTACCGTTGGATCGCGCAAGACTTTTTGACTTGATGACCATCAGACGGTCCAGATCACGCAAGAAAAATGGAGAGGGAGGGCTGCACCAAACGCAACGTTTTAACTTAAAGTCTTCATGGGCTTCGCACGTTTTGATTTCCCCACCCCCTTTGTCCAAGGCCCAATCGTTTTAACTATGATTTCTTGCTTTTTGCACCGCCATCTTATCTTTTTTCTTTTGATTTTTAATGTTTTTCTGAATTATCATTGGGTTGGGGCGTGTTACTTCCAGCACCCCCAGTATGGGCCCAGTTCATGATATCAACTGCATATTCATACTAATTGCACCCCTCATGCTAATTCTCATATTAAACTTCCTCCAAATTTTATTTCATTTCAAAAATTCATAACAAATTGAAAAATGCATATTTTTTAATGAGACTTTTTTCCCATTTTCCGTTTTTTGTCTAAAAAAATATGAAAACATAAAATTGTCATTTTACTTCATTTTCATATTTTTTTTGCATATTTTTACATTTAATAGCTTTTTTTAATTCTTTTGGTTTATGCTACTATTTGTTGAATTTAGTTTAGGAGCTTCCTTTAGGATTTTCATCCCATTCTTTTTAGCATAACTAGATATGGATATTAGGTGCCCCCTGATTTTTATACCAATTTTTTAGGATTTATTTTAGGTAGTTTAGTTAGAAACTATTGGGATAGTCAATTAGGATTGTGAATATAATATAGGTATAACAAAACAAGTTTCTTTTTGGGTTTTCTTTAGGACAAATTAGAAGATGGGACTATAGGGGTATTATGGGTAAGTGATAGATCCCTTAGAAAATGCTAGAAGTTCCCCTATTCTATTATTACTATTAGTATATTCTTGTAATTGATTGATTGTGTGGTGTGCCCTCTCTAGGGTTATTTGTTTGATTGTGTGGGGTATTAGGGCCCGCTTGGGGTTTGGGTTTGAGCTGAAGACTTTGCTGATGAAGCCCATTGAAGACAAGGACTGAAGATCATTTCCAGAGTTGATGAAGAGTATATCTTGCTGGTAGCTGATGAAGGTTATAGGAACTAGGAGATAGGTAGAGCTCTAGAATAGAAACTTGATTCATAAACATGGAAGGTCTTGTTTGCCTCCATTCTTTCTCTATGATTCAAAGTCTCTTTTAAATACCCACCTCCTTCCTTTGGAAGGATTAGTGAATGTATTTAAAAGATAGAACTTTTGAGAGAAAATTGTTTGTATCATGTTAACAGTCAGTAGGCCACCCTTGGTAGGCAACTGATTGCTTAACATCCAATTCATCTTGTTGACTGCTGCTCATCTTGGAGAGTGAGACTTGAAGAAAAGCCCTGAAAGATTGAAGATAGAGACCTTTCTTGAAGGCTGTGAAGATGATGACTGATGCTTGCTTGAAGCTTGTAGATGACTTGAAGATAGAAGTTGATGAAGCTTGTTGATGAAGATTGCTTTTTGCTGTTTATTTTTGCTGTTTATAATTTTTGATGTATTATTTGAATTTCCCTGACTGTATTGTTTGCCATTTAATCTGTTAGGTTGAAAGCGAATTTTGTTCGCTTTTGCCTGTTGTTTTCTAGGTTCGAGGTTGAGTGGGACTCCCTTGCCTCGCTTGTATTGTTGCATCCAAGCATATTTTGCTGCTTTATTGTATATTTGCTATTGTTTATGTTTCCGTTTATCCCTTAGGATCTCTGTTTCTCTCTGCACAAGAGAGGAACATGATATACACTAGGTCTTAACCCATGCATGATAACACTAGGTTAGTTTGACTCCCTTTTCAACCATAGGTTAGAGTTCTGTCTCTTCTTTCTCAAAACAAACAGAAAAACACAATAAACATTTCAAACACAATAAAAGACATTTCTTCCGTAAAAGAATGTGAACTCATCAAAACGTCAATTTTTGTCCGCTTGGACTGTTAATCAGAAAAACCTTTTTAGATGGAATAAAAACAATCAAGACAGACTTGTGTCGTACGTGGCCCGAACTACGTTTGCTCTGATCTTTCATGTTGTATGAAAGTACGTAGGCATAGGATGCGATATCCTAGCGAGCAACCTTCCCCTCCTTTCCCGTAGGTAGGCGAACTACGTTGACTCTGATTTCTCGTTTCAGACGGGAATACGTAGGCATAAAGTGCGATACTTTGCCGAGTCATTTTCTTTTCTTTTAACCCCAGACCTGTAGAATAGATAGAATAACAATCCGTACCAGAAAACAAGCGTGGATCCCGTCGAGTACGACGGACGTGAGGGGTGCTAATACCTTCCCCTTGCGTAACCGACTCCCGAATCCAGGATTTGGTTGCGATGACCATTCCTTTCCCGTCTTTGCGATAGGTTTACTTCGAGCGTTTCCTTTCCCTCCGTTGGGATAAATAACGCACGGTGGCGACTCTTCTGTTCCGCCGGCGCCGATTTTCGCAGTAGCGACAACGTGCAGTTCACCAAGGGGGGAGTCATCTTTGAGAGAATCAATGTTGTATCTGACGAAGACGGAGACAGTGATTGTGATATGGATGCCTGGATCAAGCCATGTATTCCGGGACAGAGCCTGCACAACTGTTCAATTGAAGAATTCATTCATGTGACGACAGAACAGTAATGCTTTGTTTTTCCAATTATTGTATTACCCTATGTTCTACTCGAAGCATAGTGATATTTTATTTCAGGGCCTTATTTGTTTATGTCTAAACATTGTTTATTAATTAATCAAAGGGTGTTTTCTCATTTAAATTTTGTGATCTCTGTTTTTCTTATTTTTATTTTTCACAATGAAATGGCAATGTGGTTTATACTTGTTTGCATATTGTTTGAAACATTTAACCATTTTCATTGCAGGACTCCTATTGCAGATGACACTGATTCAGAACCTCCTATGACTCGCTTCGACTTTGATCAACCGATATATCAAGCTGAAGAAGCGATTGATGAGGATGAAGACTTGCCTAAAGAGTTAGCTAGACTTTTGAAACAAGAAGAGAAGATCATTCTGCCTCATCAGGAGGAAATTGAGGTTATTAATCTGGGTTCTGAAGAAGTTGTCAGAAATGTTCGGATAGGGGCTATGCTACAGAGTGACATCAAGCAAAGACTGATCGAGATGCTTCGAGAGTACAGTGACATCTTTACTTGGTCGTACGAGGATATGCTTGGGCTTGATACCGACATAGTGGTTCATCGCTTGCCGTTGCGTGAGGAATGTCCGCCGGTCAAGCAAAAGCTTAGAAGGACAAGACCAGATATGGCGGTAAAAATCAAGGAAGAGGTCCAAAAGCAGTTGGATGCCGGATTCTTGACCGTGACTACTTACCCTCCGTGGGTCGCCAACATAGTGTTTGTACCGAAGAAAGACGGTAAGGTGTGGATGTGTGTTGATTATCGGGATTTGAACAAGGCGAGCCCTAAAGACGATTTCCCGCTCCCTCATATTGACGTATTGGTTGACAATACTGCTCAATTTTCTGTATTTTCATTCATGTATGGCTTTTCCGGCTATAATCAGATAAAAATGGCACCGGAGGACATGGAGAAAATAACATTCATTACACCGTGGGGAACGTTTTGTTATAAGGTGATGTCGTTTGGGTTGAAAAATGCAGGGGCAACTTATCAGCAGGCAATGGTGACTTTGTTTCATGACATGATTCATCATGAGATCGAGGTCTATGTTGATGACATGATTGCGAAGTCCCAAACAAAGGAAGAGCATCTGGTTAACTTGTTGAAGCTGTTTGAGAGGCTTAGAAAGTTTAGACTGAGGTTGAATCCAAATAAGTGCACTTTTGGAGTTCAGTCCGGAAAGTTATTGGGGTTTATTGTCAGTGAAAGAGGAATCGAGGTTGATCCTACAAAGATAAAAGCCATATAAGACATGCCAGCACCGAAAATAGAAAAGGAGGTCTGTGGTTTCCTGGGGAGATTGAACTACATTGCTAGGTTCATATCTCATCTCACAGCCACGTGTGAGCCGATGTTCAAATTGCTAAAGAAAGATCAGGCGGTTGTCTGGAATGAAAATTGTAAAAAAGCATTCGATAAAATAAAAGAATACCTGCAGGAGCCTCCGATATTGATACCCCCAGTAGCTGGAAGACCTTTAATCATGTATTTAACGGTTCTTGAGAACAATATGGGTTGTGTTCTCGGTCAACACGACGAGACTGGAAGAAAGGAGCATGCGATTTATTATTTGAGTAAAAAGTTCACAGATTGTGAGTCCCGTTACTCAATGCTCGAGAAAACATGTTGCGCATTTGCTTGGGCTGCCAAACGTTTGAGACAATATATGCTCAATCACACAACCATGCTGATTTCGAAGATGGATCCAATTAAGTATGTCTTCAAGAAGCAAGCGCTCTCAGGAAGAATTTCCAGGTGGCAGATGGTACTGACAGAGTACGATATACAATATGTTTCTCAGAAAGCCATCAAGGGAAGTGTTTTGTCAGAGTACCTTGCTGAGCAGCCTATCGAAGATTATCAACCGATGAAGTTTGAATTTCCTGACGAGGATATCATGTTCCTCAAAGCGAAGGATTGTGCAGAACCATTACACGGTGAAGGTCCCGAGAAGGATTCTTAGTGGCAGATGATATTTGACGATGTTGTCAACTCCTATGGTAGTGGAATCGGGGCAATTATTACAACTCCTCATGGAACTCATATCCCGTTCACTGCCAGGTTGACGTTCCCTTGCACTAACAATGAAGCTGAGTACGAAGCATGTATCATGGGTCTAGAAGAGGATATTGATTTGAGAATCAAGAATTTGGATGTATATGGCGATTCAACGCTAGTGGTTAATCAAATCATGGGAGAGTGGGAAACTCGTCAACCGAATCTAATTCCGTACAGAGATTACGCAAGGAGGTTGTTACCTTTCTTCGATAGGGTAGATTTTCACCATGTACGAAGAGAGGAGAATCAAATGGAAGACGCTCTGGCTATGCTGTCCTTAATGTACAAGGTCAATTTTTGGAATCAAGCTCCAAGGATTGTTATTTCTCGCCTCAACAGGCCCGCTTTCATATTCTCCATTGAAGAGGCTACTGATGGCAAGCCATGGTTTTACGATATACAGAACTTCCTCAAGAAGCAAGAGTATCCACCAGGGGCTTCAGGTCAGGATAAGAAGACGCTGAGGAGGTTGTCTGGCAACTTTTATCTAAACCTAGATGGTGTGCTTTACAGAAGGAACCATGATTTGGTGTTGTTGAGATGTGTGGATGAAAAAGAAGCAACGTTGCTTATGGAAGAAGTCCACGAGGGTACTTTCAGTACACATGCCGGCGGGCATGCCATGTCTCGAAAGCTATTATGAGCAGGGTATTATTGGCTAACTATGGAGTCAGATTGTTTCAAATTTGCGAAGAAATGTCATAAATGCTAGATTTATGCAGATAAGATTCATGTACCGCCGTGCCCATTGAATGTTATGGCGTCCCCATGGCCTTTTTCCATGTGGGGCATTGATATGATTGGCAAGATTGAGCCAACCGCATCCAACGGTCATTGTTTCATCTTGGTTGCCATCGATTACTTCACCAAATGGGTTGAAGCAGCCTCGTACGCCAATGTCACAAAGCAAGTCGTAGCCCGATTCATAAAGAAGGATATCATCTGTAGATATGGAATTCCCGAGCGAATCATTACTAACAATGGTTCAAATCTGAACAATAAGATGATGAAGGAGTTATGCCAGAATTTCAAAATCGAGCATCACAACTCATCACCCTATCGGCCGAAGATGAATGGCGCTGTTGAGGCGGCCAATAAGAATATTAAGAAGATAGTGCAAAAGATGGTTGTCACTTACAAAGATTGGCATGAGATTTTTCCATTTGCTCTTCACGGTTATCGTACAATGGTACGCACATCAACCAGGGCAACTCCTTTCTCACTAGTATACGATATGGAAGTTGTCCTACCGCTAGAGGTCGAGATTCCTTCTTTAAGAGTTATGGTCAACGTGAAGCTCGATGAGGCAGAATGGATAAAGAATAGACTGAATCAGCTGAGCCTGATGGATGAAAAGCTTATGATAAGAAGGTGCGCCCTCGAAGCTTTCAGACGGGCGATCTTGTGCTGAAAAAGATTCTCCCACCGCAATCAGATCACAGGGGCAAATGGACTCCCAATTATGAAGGTCCATATATCGTTCGAAAGGTCTTCTCCGGAGGATCCTTGTTGTTAGCCACCATGGATGGTGAGGATTTCACATCCCCTATGAACACAGACGCGGTTAAAAAATACTTTGCTTAAAAGAGACCCGTTGGACACAAAAAGAAAAGTCCAGGCAAAAATGGGGCATCCCGGCGAACCATAAAAAAGGAAAATAGGTTCGGGCAAAAATTAGGGATAAAAATGAAAAGATGTAAACCCGCAAGGTCGAAAACCTGAAAAGGCGATTTTGGCAAAAATGGGTATCCCGGTGAATCGAAAACCCGAAAGGGAGGTTCAGGTAAAAGTTAGGGATTGAAAAAGAAAATGACTGCGGTCTGCGTTGGAACTTCATTGCTTAGTGGATTGGGAGAACCTGAGGGCCGTTTTTATCCGAATCAATCTCTTCTGAAGAAGAAGCGTCGGGAAAGCATCAGAGTCGGGCGAGTCATAGAGGGATCGGCTCATGGTGTTTGTATGTGCCGCGTTGCCGACATTTTTGTACACGTTTGTATATTTCTGTGCATATCTGTATTTGTTTTTGGGCACCTTCCTCTTTTGAGGAGTTGCATCAGTTGTAAAACTTTGCCTATTTACAGGCCATTTATCAATAAACATATACTATTCAGTACTTGATTTGTGTGCTTCATTTTAACTCTTACTGTTTTGTTTGTGAAAACGCCCAATGTTTTAATGAACTTGCACTTACATAAACTTGCAGGCCTTGCCCAATAATTGTTAAAACTTTGAATTAATTGAACAACGTCACGAATGATGACTGAGATAGTTCCATTTGAGCAGGATATCTTGTCTGTTTTTTCAGTTTTGTAGGGTCGTTACCCTTGGGGAAAAGAGGTGTGGATGAAGTTCGTCTTATTCCTAGCCTAAATCTATTTCCCCAGTCAGTGAAGTTCGTACCTCTATCCCCTGTAGAGTTGTATGCAGTCTGAGTGAGCAGCCTAGTTAGGTTCGTTCCCTGGCAGAGCAATCCCCAACAAATTGAAAGGGTTGTTTTCCCCAGCAGTTTTGTTCACTCTTCCTTAGCAGAATGAAGGAATGTTGTCACATCGGTATTTTCTTTGCAGGAGGCCAGCAAGGGCCCGTTCTCGGCATAAGTCCAATTGTTATTGGCATGAGTAGGTTGTTATCCCAGCAGGGTGGTCTCTGTATCTCTAGCATCCGTTTTGCTGATTTTGTTCCGTTGCATCTGCATGCGAGCATAACATCTACCCAAACGCGTAGCATTTCCATTTCACATGGAGCATTACACCATTTTCAAACATATGCATGTGAAACATAAGCCAGGTTGTTATCTCTTTGTTTCAGGTGAATCTCGCAGATGATGGGTCTTTGCCCGTGTGGTGGCTAAACCTTGGCCCATGTTATTTCCCCAGCGGAGTTTCTCTGTGATTATTATCAGTGGGTGATCTTAACTTCAGGTGGATTTTGACACTCGCTCTTATTTAGCAAAGGTCTGGCGGCGATGTCCGGTGATTTTGGTTTTCCAGCGGCGATGTTGGATGTTTGTTTCTGGCGGTGATGTCAGGTGACTTTGGTTTTCCAGCGGTGATGTTGGATGTTTGTTTCTGGCAGCGATGGCAGGTGATTACAGTTTTCCAGCGGCGATGTTGGATGTTTGTTTCTGGCGGGAATGTCAGGTGATTTTGGTTTTCCAGTAGCGATGTTGGATGTTTGTTTCTGGCGGCGATGTCAGGTGATTTTGGTTTTCAAGCGGCGATGTTGGATGTTTGTTTCTGGTGGCGATGTCAGGTGATTTTGGTTTTTCAACGGCGATGTTGGATGTTCTGTTGTTTTTGGCGGCGATATCAGATATGTTGGTTTCTGGCAGCGATGTCAGATGTTTTGGTTATTGACGGCGATGTCAATGGTTTAATCAACTTTGCGATTGTTCGACGGCGATGTCAGACGCCTTATTTTGACTGACGGAGATGTCAGGTGTGATTTACCGGTTGGATTTTTTTGAATGACTAGCGGCAATGTCAGAGAATCGTGTCTTTGGATTCGATGCCTGTTTTAGCTAACAAGGGTCTAACGACGATGTTAGCTATTCTACCAACTTGAAGTAGAAGATTGATGGTGATGTCAATTGTTATTATAGATTTAATGTCTATGACTGGCAACGAGGTCAGATGTTTGACGACGATGTCAGAGGAATTTAATGCGGATGATTGACGGCTATGTCAGATGTTGCTTCGAACTGGCGGCGATGCCAGAGGTTTATTGAAATTAGTGTTAATAATTGACGGCGAGGTCATGTGCTCTTCAGACTGTGTGTCATTGTTGTTTTTCAGATTCAGTTTTCCAGAGATTTCACCCCCAGTCGGGGTATGTAGTTTTATTTTTGCGGTTGGCAAATTTCCGGGTTCTTTGGTATTCAACCGTCTTTTACCTTGATGGCGTGAAAGTCGTTCGCTTTTCACTCATTCAGGTCCAAGTCATTTGAATAGGGGCAGTTGTTGCACCCTAAAATTTTCCCAACCTTTTCTTAAATTGGTTTATGTTTCATTTCATTTCTTTCTAGCATTTGCATTGCATAGCATGTTTCATTGAATAGGGGATCAAGAGTTTGTGCATATCAAAAGAAGTCTACTTAGAGTGTTGAGCCTAAGCAAGGTTGTTACTCAAGTTTGAATGGTCGTCAGATCATCTGAAGTTTGTAAAGTCATGATTATGGATATGGGATGTTTAGAGAGCTCATTGAGTGCTTTGAGACCCATGTGGGAGCTTATTCAAGTTGTTGTGTGATGTGAAAGAAGCCACAGTCAAGAATGTTGCATCTAGGGTTTTCATCTGGTTAATCCTTAGTCAATTGTGAAATTGAAGGAGATTAAGACTCAATTCCAAGTCTCTATGGTCATGGGATTTTGTGTTGAGATGTCTAATATGTCATGTCAAGATCAATTCATCAAGAATCAATAGTGTGAGAAGTTACTAAATTAGGGTTCTCAGTGTAAAATCCTCTGTTTAGTCCTTAGCTTCAAGGCCACCTATCTCAAGATACAAGTCTCATCTCAACTTTTGACCAACATGAAACTTGTAGATCATGTTCTTAGCTTTCATTTGAGTACTAGAAGTCATTCATAGGATTTCTAGAACTCAAGTTATGATGCTGACAAGTTACAGGTCCTTAGATGAATGTGATTTTGGTCAACAAAAGTCAACCAACTTCCAAGCCATTTTTGACATAGAAGGATATTTCTCCTCAACTTTTGATGAACATGAAAGTTGTTCCTAATGGTCTTAGCTTTCCAAAGAGTACTAGAAGTCTCTCATCTGATTTGTAGAACTCAAGTTATGAGGCTTGCAAGTCAGGGGTATTTTGGGAAAGTGAGATTATAGGTCATAAAATTATTGGTCCATTTCACCAACTTGCACACCTCAAATAGAGATTTTTCCAACATCAAATGTGCTCCAAATGGTGTCAATTGTTCAACCAAGCATTGAGAAGTCATGAATTTGGCTTGGAATGGTGAATTCCTAAAGTGATTTTCATGGAAAAAGCCTTAAAATGAGAAAATTGGAATTAATTCATTTTGAATCATTTTTGTGCAAATGAGTACATATTTTGAGTGCAAACCATGTTTCAAACACAATGGAAATTTTAGAATTTGAATTTGGTGAGTTTTGATGTACCATTTTCAAGATTACCTCAAGCTTAAATTACACTTGCAATATCAACCATTGATTACAAACAAGGATTAAATCACAGCCATTCATGTTCCTTACACTCCAAGTAGTTGATTTGAGGCATTTTGGAGGCAAACTGAAGCAGAATTCGTGCACATGGCTAAGCTCCAAAACTCAAATTCCATGGATTTGCATTTGGGCTTTAGGGACTGAAATTGGGCTCTAAGGTGATCACAGTCCAACATATAAAACATTTCCATCATGTAAAAAGCATCAGAACACGAATTGGAAGCAGAATTGGATCAAGAGCATTTGAAAAAAGTGGTGAAAAGTGGAAACACGATTTTGGAGAATTAGCAAGATTCAGGGTAAATCAAGCTTGCAAACATCTCTAGGAAGGATCACTGAACGTTTCTGGATATTTATCTTTGAGCTTCATCAAAAATGGAAGGCTCAGTGGACGTTCTCCACTAGATATCTTCAAATCAACTTTTCTCTTTGAATATGCCATGATTCTTTGCCATTTTTGCATACTTGAGACCTAGGAAACATGTAGATCATTAATCACTAAAACGAACTGCCATTTGTGATGGTTGATGTTGTGAGCTCCAAACTGTTTGGACTTGGTGTGATCTATTCTTAAGCTTTTGTGCTTAATTCTTGCTTGATCTATGATCTCCATAACATGTAGATGATTTCTGGACAAAATTGAATGAGTTTTGTGAACTTTTGATTTTGGTGCACAAATATGTCTTGCTTCGATTTGATCTTGTTATGCATAATTAATGAAAATGGATGCTAGATTTGAACTCAGCATGATCTGTAGATAAATTTTCATATAAGATTTGTCAAATTTGGTGAGATATTGATGACTGTGTGTTGTTGCTTAACTCACGGTGGCCGGAAAATTGAAGAAGATGACCGGAGTTGCAGTCCGGCCACCACCTGGTTCCCTCCTTTTATTTTGTGAAGGAGATGATGTGGTGTCACGATTTGGTCCATCTGATTCGTTTTATTTTCAATCCAATGCATGAAATTAAGAAACACGGTACACTCTCATATGCTGCACACACTTGATCACATTCAAATATTCATTAATGTGTTGGCACCTTCTGAGCCTCCTGATTGTTTTACTATTTGATCATGCGCTTCACAATGATTTCCACGCTGCACCTCAGTTGACCATACCACACTTGATTGCCAGACTTGACTTTGTTTTTCTGATTAGGCTTGGACGTGTATGCTATTAGCGTCCCCTTGCTGGGCCCATTGCCAGTTTGAGCTGGATTTATTTGCTATTAGCACCAACATTTTTTCTTTTTCTTTTTACTTTCTTTCTTTTATTTTGTTTTATTTCTGTTTCAATTTAAATCATATAAAATAGCTCCAATGTTCCTAAAAATCCACAAAAATATTTTCTATGAACTTTGAGATGTCCTTTATTTTTAGGATATTTTTATTTTATTTTTTGATTTTATTTTCAATTAAAAAAGGAATTAAATATTGGAGTTGTTTTAAATGAGTTAAATTGTGACATTATTTGTTCTTGCATTTGTTTCTCTCTTTTCCTTTGGGTCCAATGACTAAAATTAAATCCTCATACACATGATGAGTTGAACAATTTTTGAGGACCACTTTGCCCCTAGTTGGTTGACTTTAGGGTTGACTTTTGGTGCTTTTCTTTTGACCCCCGATTCTCCCATTTTAAAGTGGTACATCTTGAATATTATTTTCTTTTGATGGTGCTTTGAGGGGATATTTGCTTTGAGCTTTTGGATTCTGTTTTCCAACATGTTTAGGTACCTTGTGCATTTTATTTGATTATTTTTGAACCATTTTCCTAGTTTTGAGGTAACTTGCAAGTCAAGTTACCTCCAAGGAAGGTTCATACAAGTGCATGACCTAGTTTGAATTGGAAATGACCTTTGTGGATCAATTAAGCTCTCAAATCTTCTTGTTTCACATATTAGACATGTTGAGCTTACTGTATGTTCATTTTTAGGTCAAAATTATGTTCATTGCTTGTTCATTTGTGTGTTTCTTTTTAGGGTTTCCATATGTGACATGTTTGCTTTGTTTGTGTGATTTCTCTCTTTGTGTGATTGCCTCTTGTGCATTTCTTCTTCTTCTTTCTCCTTTGCATTTCTCATATACATGCTTGTTTGAGATGAGCTTGTGGAGGCTACTGCCCCACACTATTTTTCCTCCCACTTTCATTCTACTTGTGCATTCAATGTATGCATTCTTTCATTTGCATGTTTATTTTGTTGTTTCTTCTTCTTCTTTTGTGTTTCTTCCCTTAGGATTTCTAACCTATCTTGTTCAAGAGAGGTTATGATAGACATTAGGGTTTTAAACATGCATGATAACATTAGGTAGCTCCCTTTTGAATCCAGACTTTAAGTCTACTTTGCATGACAACTTTTAGGATTTAATTAGTCTCCCATTAGTGGTCCTTTCTTCTTTTCTCATCTTCAAACATTCTTAACATACTTAATAAGGATAATGAATGTTGTGCCATGAGCCTTATACTTGGGAAATGGTGATTGAGGGGCCACGTCTCAATTGCCTAGAGTGTTTAGTATACGTCCTTAGGACGATATGCGACGCATTCGATCCTAGGTTTTTAGACTTTAGTACAACATACATGATAAACAGTCAAATTCAAAACACTTCTTCTCTAAAAAACACAAAAACACTTCAAACCTTTTTCATCCTTCGGGATTCTAATCAGGAAAATCTTCTCAGATAAAAGAGTGTCGTTAACTCTCAGATAAACCTTTTTCAATTGCCTAGAGTGTTTAGTATACGTCCTTAGGACGATATGCGACGCATTCGATCCTAGGTTTTTAGACTTTAGTACAACATACATGATAAACACTCAAATTCAAAACACTTCTTCTCTAAAAAACACAAAAACACTTCAAACCTTTTTCATCCTTCGGGATTTCTAATCAGGAAAATATTCTCAGATAAAAGAGTGTCGTTAACTCTTAGTTCTACCGCAAACGGTAACGTTTAAGTCTCCAATGGTTGAGCTGCATACACCAACTGCTAGAACTACTTGTTAACCCTACTCGGGCCTAAAAAACTTTTGAACCAACCGGTGTCCCTTTAGCCCGAAATATGTTTTCTCTGACCATTCATACCAGACGAAAGTACGTAGGCACAAGATGCAATGTCTTGGCGAGCAACCTTTCCCCTTTCACCCGTAGTTAGTCGAACTACGTTGACTCTGACTTTCCCATTGCACGAGGGAGTACGTAGGCACAGAGCGGCGATGCTCTACCAAGTCACTTCTCTTTTCTTTTTCTTTTGTCCCTAAGCCTCTAGCTAGATAGTTTCAACACACCCTTCGAGTACGACGGACGTGAGGGGTGCTAATACCTTCCCCTTGTGTAACCGACTCCCGAATCCAGACATGGTTGCGATGACCTTGTCTTTCCCTTTTTCGTTAAGTTTTTCCGATCGTTCCCTTTCTGTCGCTACCACGAAAATAAGGTGCCGACAAAATAGAAGAGTCGCCACCTTTCGTTATTTATCCCTCAGAACGGGAAAGGAAACGATCGGAAAAACCTGACGAAAAAGGTATAAGACAAGGTCATCGCAACCATTGTCTGGATTCGGGAGTCGGTTATGCAAAGGGGAAGGTATTAGCACCCCTCACGTCCATCGTACTCGATGGGATCCATGCTTGTTGTGTTTATCTGACGGGTTTGTTTTACTATCTACCTATCAAGGCTGGTCTGAAAAGAAAAGAAAATGACTCGGCAAAGCGTCGCACTTTATGCCTACGTATTCTCATCACAGAATGAGAAATCAGAGTCAACGTAGTTCGGATAATTACGGGTAAACGGACGGGGGAAGGTGGCTCGCCAATACATCAGTATTATGCCTACGTACTCTCAACAGATATGAGAGATCAGAGCTTACATAGTTCGGGATAATACGGATTACGGGAATTCAGATTCATTTGTTTTTCCGAGTAGGTTTAACAAACAGTTTCAGTAGTTTGGTGTACGCAGCTCGACCCTTGGAGACTTAGGCGTTACCGTTTGCGGTAGAACTGGGAGTTAACGACACTATTTTCTTCAGAAAAGCTTCCTTTGAATTATGGGCCCACGGGGCAAAAAGGTTTGAAGTTTATTTTCTGTCTTTTACGGAAGAAGTGTTTTTTATGGTTGTATGTAGTTTGTACAGCACTAGAGACTATGACTTAGGAGCGAATGCGTCGTATAACGTCCAAAGGACATATACTAAACACCCTAGATGATTGAGAGGAGACTGCTCAATTATCATTTCCCAAGTAACTTAAGGCTCGTAACGTGCTTGTACTAACTTGCCTTTATTATGTCTTTTACTGTTGTTTGAGATGAGAAGAGAACGAACTCTATGGGGAGACTGTCAAGTCCTAACGTTGTCATGCCAAGGATTCATCCTATGTTTGAGGTTTGAAACAGGGAACTCTAAGAAGTTATCATGCATAGGTTTCAACCTAAAGTTCTAATCATCACTTCCTTATCAAAGGAAGTGAGATTCCTAGGGGATCATGTCAATGGTATACAGAAACAGATAAAGCATCAACTCAAACAGATAAATAGGAAACAATAAAGATGCATATGCAATGCAGCAATACAAGCAGAGGGAGACTCACTCAACCTCTTAGCAATCAAGCAAAGAAAAACTGTCAAAACAGACAAGCAGAGGGAGCTCACTCAACCTCTATTATGCAAGTACGTCAATCAGAAAAAGAAAAACAACACACAAGCAAGGGGAGGATCACCTCAACCCTTAAGGAAAACAAGCAGAGGGAGACTCACTCAACCTCTTAATGCAGTCATGCATCTATGCTTAAACTATCCTAAACATGCACTATCCTAATGCAACATACCACCCAATCATGAATGAGGAGAAGGACTTATGGCAAATAAGGAAATCAATCCACAAGTAGTCATACAAGGCTTCTATCCTAAGGAAAGAAATTGAATGTTGGGAGGCAAGGGTAAGGTCCACGGGAACTTATCCCAGGCACTCTACAAACTAAAAGAGATTTGGGGGAATCCTAAAGGTTTGACTCCTTCAAGAGATGTGCAACATTCCCCCCACGTAAGGGACTATGCTACCCCAAGAAGGTTCCTAGAAAGAAGGGAGAAGATTAGGAGAATAAAGATGGGAAGCAAGGTAAGTTCCACAGGAACTTACCACAGACACTCGACCAACTGCACTTCCTTAGGGAGAGCTTTCATAGACTCAACTCCTTTGTGATGATGCAATGTATTCCTCCACAGGAGGAAACATGCTCACAAGGAGGATTCCAATCAAGCAAGGAAAATTGAAGAGGAAACTACACCTATAGGAAGAATCATCCACCTATTTGATCTTCTAAAGAACCTCAAAGACTTTCTCCTAAGGACATCTATCCTAAAGGATTCAAGGGCTCTAAAAGAGGCATCTATCTAGTTACCAATCTATCAAGAAAGGAAATGGGACCTAGAATCATCTAATGGTCATTTACAATACTAATCTATGCACTTAACCTAGTTAGGATCACCTAAACTAAGGCCAATTTGTAAAATGGGTGTCGCTACCGCGAAAATAAGGTGCCAGCAAAACAGAAGAGTCGCCACCTTTCGTTATTTATCCCTCAAAACAGGAAAGGAAACGATCGGAAAAACCTGACGAAAAGGTGTAAGACAAGGTCATCACAACCATTGTCTGGGTTCGGGAGTCGGTTACGGAAGGGGAAGGTATTAGCACCCCTCACGTCCATCGTACTCGATGGGATCCACGCTTGTTGGGTTTATCTGACGGGTTGGTTTTATCTATCTACCTATCAAGGCTGTCTTAAAAAGAAAAGAAAATGACTCGGCAAAGCGTCGCGCTTTATGCCTACGTATTCTCATTAGAGAATGAGAAATCAGAGTCAACGTAGTTCGCCTAACTACAGGTTACGGGGAAGGTGGCTCGCCAATACGTCAGTATTGTGCCTACGTACTCTCAACAGGCTTGAGAGATCAGAGCTTACGTAGTTCGGGATAATACGGCTTACGGGAATTCAGATTCATCTGTTTTATCGAGTAGGGTTAACAAACAATTCTAGCAGTTAGATGTACGCAGCTCGACCCTTGGAGACTTAGGCGTTACCGTTTGCGGTAGAACTGGGAGTTAACGACACTCTTTTCTTCAGAAAAGCTTTCCTTTGAATTACGGGCCCACGGGGCAAAAAGGTTTGAAGTTTGTTTTCTGTCTTTTACGGAAGAACTGTTTTTTAGTTGTCTGTAACTCATATCGCACTGGAGACTATGACCTGAGAGTGAATGCGTCGCATGTCACCCAAAGGGTGCCATACTAAACATCCAAGTTGTCGAAAAGAAACTCTCCGACGCCCCTTTCTCAAGCAGCTTAAGGCTCGTAACGTATGATGTCAGTTAACCTTTATTACTGTATTTTAATTTGTTTTGAGATGAGAAGAGAACAGGCTCAACTAAAGGGAGACTATCAAGTCCTAATGTTGTCATGCCAAGGATTCATCCTATGGTTGAAGTTTGAAACAGGGAACTCCTAGAAGTTATCATGCATAGGTTTCAACCTAAAGTTCTATCATCACTTCCTTATCAAAGGAAGTGAGATTCCTAGGGGATCATGTCAATGATAAACAGAAACAGATAAGCATCAGCTTAAACAGTAAACAGTAAACAGTACATGAAACAACTGTAAATAAAATGCATGCAATGCAAGTGAGGGAGGAAATGTGTGTGGGGCATCAGCCTCCACAAGCTCGTCTCGACCTCAATCCAGATATGAATAACTGCAATCATGAAAGAAAAATAAAATGCTATCAAGCAAATCACAAACCACATAGGCAAGGGAGCAGGGCTCTACCGAATACCCGCAAGCAAAGCCATACAGTAAAAATACAAGTAGAGGGAGCAACTCAACCTCTAGTGCAATCATGCTCCTAGCTTGAGTTAGTCTAGATATGAACTTATTCTAATGCATCAAGCAAATCAAACAAGTCACATCAATACAGTTGCACAGCAAGCAAACAGACAAGAAAAGAAAGCAGATCAACCACTCCCCCAACTTCACAGCAAAGCTCCTATGACATCAATTCGTCCTTCAGTCTGCAACTGTCCTTCAAGGCTCATCTTCAATAGCAAGTATCAACTTTCTTCTTCAAGCTTTCAATGCATCAACCTACAAGTACCAACTTGTTTTCCTCAAGCTTCAACTCCTTCTTCTTCACAAGTATCAACTTGCTCTTCCTGATCTACAAGCTTCAGCTTCAATGACAGTCTTCAAGCAAAAAGGGAAGTGAAACCTCTAGCATATTCAATATTCTAGCAAGGAACTCCATCCTCTAGCAAGGGAGAAAGATTCATCTAACAAGAGCAAAGTTTGGATGATTGGCAGCATAGTGAAGACCAAAGGTCACCACTAGGCATCCTATCATCAGAGAAAGGGACCCTCAAAGGTTCTACCAACTTGTAAAGAGCCACACATCCTACCAAAGGAGGGATGAGGCCTTTACAAGGGGACCTTACATCATAGGGAAGAATGGAAGTGATCAACATCTCCCATGTTTATGAAGAAAGAGAATCTATCTAGAAACTCTGCCTACAAACCCTAATCTTAACACCTAATCAACACTACACCAAAAGAAGGGAAGATCTTCACATCCAAGCTTCTTCAAGCACTCCATTGCATCTTCAACTTGCTTTTTTCATCCAACAAGGGTAAGAACATCACAAGCTTACTCTAAGGGAACCTAAGGGGTTAATCTAGTCAAAATAGTGCATTAGAATCATCCAAAGTTAGTACCTAAACTAAAATCAAACAAAATAAGTAAACTACATTGTAAATTCCTACAAACATTCCTAAGGGACCCTAATTTAATCATGAATCTACCATACAAAATTCAGAGGTTGAACCATCCACCAAGTTCTAGATATAAAACCTAAATCATAAGGTATTAACCATAAACCCTAAAAATGGAGATCCTAAAGTTTCAACCTAAAACTACCACTTACATTCATCACAAAAATGTGAGAAAAATCTAGGGGGAACATGCATATCTATGCTAGCTACACACAAAAAATCAAGGCAAAAATCATCATCAAATGATCAAACCAAATTCAACAAAATCAAGTATCAACCATGATTATTTTAACATCAATTAAAATTCCACAAATGCTAATAAATTCGAAAATGCATGGAATATTAATATTTTTTTTATCTAAAACAAACTATATTCAATCATGAATCCATGGAAAAAAGAATGGAATTAATTGAGTCATTTTTCAATTTTTTATGGATTATTCAATAACCATGAATGAAATGAAAAAATAAAATGAAAATCAAAAGAAATTGATAAACGCGTGGTGTAGATAGCAAATTTTCTCAGTTCATTATCCAGACTGGGCCAGAAGTGGGGTGTGGGTATCAAAGCTGCACTAAGCCCACCCAAACACTATTAATGAAACGCAACGCTTCAAGCAATCAGAATCCTTTCACAAAATGAAATCAATTCGTGGCCCTTGGATCACCACCTGGTCAAAGTCTTCAGTCTAATCCAATGGCTATCTAGTCATCTTCTTCCTTTTGAATGTTGGAGGGAAAGAAACCATGGAAGTTCAGAACTTCAATTTCATCTTCCCCAAATCGTATTCCTTCAATACTCCATCAGAACTCTCACATGAATGCTCTAATCCACTCCATTTTTCCCACTGAATCTAACCATGCTAATCAATAACATTGAAACCCATCCTAACTCAAATCACGATTAAAATCTCAGAAATCACTCAAGAATCAAATCACACCAAACTCCAAATTATGGTGTCTAACATCATCACCATGCTTCCCTGAGTTGATCTAGCTATCAAACTAAGATTAACTCCCAAGAATCACCAAGATATCAGCATGAACGGAATTTGAGTCATCTCCCTAATTGTCTCTAAACCTAGCCAATTGCTACCAGAAAGCTTACTAACAATCTACATTGCATCTAACACAACAATTCCTATTGATTATGCTTAAATTAAGCTGCATGATGAAAAGTACATACTTGCAAATTCTTGATGAACAGAGTGGTTAAATCTTCAAATCAACCTTCAACAAGCTCCAGATCCCTTCAATGGAGTATGACCTAGCTTCTGTATGAAACAAACTTGATTGAAATACCCTCAATTCTTGAACCCGATTCTGAGTTGCAAATGAAGAATTCCAAGTGCCAACTCCCAATTCTTCCACGATCTTGCCTTGAATTTGATCTGGAATCAATCTCTAACCCTAGAGCAAGCTATTGGGATCAAGAACTTGGATTGAAATGGCTTCAATGGCTGTAACAGATTTTGATTTGCAATGTGAAAATTCAAAATGCAATCTCATTCTCCTCTCTCAATTCTCACCAACCTTGGCTCTGAATCACCTCATATGCTTATATAGGACATGAATGAACACTCTAGAAAGTTCTGGATCAATCTAAAGAGAACTTCAATATCTCATGTCATGGAAAATTCAATCTCATGTCATCCTCATACCAGTTCTGCTAACAACTTGCATATTACCTCACTCTCATCCAAATTCTCCTCAAATGAGATTATGAAGGTGTTTAAATGTGTTAGCACCTTGGTTTTGCACTTGTGTGTAGTTTGGCATATGTACCTTAAGCCTTAAGTAACAAAATGCAACTCCATGATTTTGACCTCAAATGAGAAAAGTAATATTCCCAATGTCTTTAAAATGTCATTTCTGATTAAAATGACATATTACATGTCTTATTTTGGCCTTGGAATTGAAAAATCACAAATTTGGTCCTTTTAATGAACTTTAATTCTTCCTTTTTAAGCCAATTTTGCAATTTTGAGTTACAAGAAATTCCAACCTCTCATGACCACTTGTCTAACCTTAAAACATCATTTTGAACAAGTTTGATGTTGAACATTTTCCCATTTGAAGCTTGCAAATAGGAGTTATGGACTTATGATTGAAATGACCTGTAATCTCCAAATGTCCAAAATACCCTTGAATTGTCAAAGCCATAACTTGAGTTCTACAAATCCTATCAAGGCCTTATAGTACTCTCTAGAAAGCTAAGAGAATAAGGAACAAAATTCATTTTGACCAAAAGTTCATAGGAATCGTCCTTCTAGGGCAAAAGTATCATGCAAGTTGGGTAACTTTCAAGCTCCAAATTCACATTCCTCAGATGACTTGTAACTTGTCAAAGTCATAACTTGAGTTCTACAAATCCTATCAAGGACTTCTAGCACTCAAATTAAATCTAAGACCATGCTCTACAACAATCATGTTTGGGGCATGATGAGATGACAATCACATCTTGAGCTAAATTGCCTTGAAGATAGGGGCCAAACTAGGGGATTTTACACTGTCAAGCCTTAGAAACCCTAGCTTGAAACTTCTCAAACTCTTCAATCATGATGAGTTAACCTTGGAATCATCCTTAGAACATCTCAATGCATCAATCCATGATCACATGGCTCTTGGATGAGGTCTCAACCTTCTTCAAATCATCAGTTGACCTAGAGTTGACCCAGTCAAACCCTAATTGCACCAATCATGGCTGGGGCTTCTCAATCTTACACAATCACCTGTCTAGGCATCAAAGTGATCTTCAAAACTTCTTATGAGCTCTCTCAAGACCTCAAGTCTAACCTCATGGCTTCAGAATTATCTGATGATCTCCCACAACTCTCAAGTTAGGAGACCTACACACTCTTGGTTTCAACCACTCTTTCTGAGGATCTTTTAACTTCTCTGACAAGGATATCAACCCTTGAGCACTTGAATAGTCTTCTTAGCTAGCTTCATAGTCTTGTGTAGCTCTTGATTGGTAATCATACCTCTTGATCTCCTGCATACATGTCAATGAAATGCAAATGATAATGCTAATGTGCATGAAATGAAACATAAGCTAGGTAAAGAAATGTTGGGCAAATTTTGGGGTGCAACAGCTGCCCCTATTCAAACGGCTTGGACCTGACGGGGTGAGAAGCGAACGGCTCTCAAAACATCAAGGTACGAGACGGTTGAATACCAACAAACCCGTAAATTTGCCAACTGCACAAGTACACGGTACTCTGATGGGAACAGATCTTCGGGAACTGAAATGATAGTTGCACGGCAACTAGCTGGAGAAATACTAATCTGAATCTCCGTCAGGATGATTCTCTGATTTATCTGATATCATTGCATCCTCAAATCATCGAGGGATCACTGGTTACACGGTAACGGGTGATTTGTCGACCACGCACAGGTAAACAGTACTCCGATTGGTAGGAGCATCTTCAAAACTGAGCATGACAGTTGCACGACAACTTGCTGGGGAATTGGTCACACGGTAACCGGTGAATGGTCTAATCTCAAATCTCTGCCAGGATGATCATCTGATTTTGCTGTAGATCTTTGTCCTCAAGTCATCAAGGGGTCACTGGTCACTCGGTAACCGGTGATACACGGTCGATCATGCCGTCAGGCATCAGAATTCCTCGGGACTCATCAGGTCATTGGGAACATTTTAACAATCAAGCTAATTATGTCGTCGGGCATTCAAGGGAATTTTCGGGCGTCAGCCGGACTTCATCAGTAAGTTGGGAATAGAATTCTTGGTCAATCATGAACCAAATAGTGATATCCAAACTTCTGCCATCAGGCGCTCCGCATCAGCTAAGAGAACTGCTTCGACATCACAGTTGGACTTCCTCACTAAGTTAGGGAATTTGGCACTACTGCTAGACTTCAATCATCAAGTCTTCAAGGGAAATTTCAACTTCTCTGTTCAAACCTGCTGGGGATGACATATCTCCACTAGGGATTCTGGAGAATTATCAAGTAACTCTGCTTCGGGAATTCAGAAATCATTCCGGGTGAATCAACTCTGCTGAGGACTTCAAGAATCATCTTGGACAAATAATTCCGCCGGGGACTTCAGGAATCATCCTGAGCCAATAACTCTGCTGGAGATTTCAGGAATCAGCCTGAGCAAACACTCTGTCGGGGACTCTAAGCATCAACTTGAGCAACCAACTCTGGCGAATTTACTGGGGATTTTAAGAATCATCTTAAGCACACCATTTCGCTGGAGAATTCAAGAATCATCTTGGGCGAGCAACTTTGCTGGGGGAATTCAAGAATCATCCTGAGCCACATAACTCTTCTGAGATTTCAGGAATCATCCTGAGCAGACACCCTGTCGGGGAACACCTGCAAAACAAGAACGGTAACAACCTAGCTCATGTTTCATATGCATATGATCGACAACGGCGTAATGCTCCACACAGTGGAAATGCTACGCATTTTTAGGGTAAATGCTATGCAATCATGCAAAATGCTATGACCCCATCAGCAAAATAAATGTCGGAGGGAGAATCCTCCTGTTAAGGAGAAAGGACCACTCTGGTGGAGAGGAGGAATCATCCTGCCGAGGGGAAGAAGTCACACCAATCTCAATTGGATTCCGCCTGAGGAAACGAACTTCAGTCGACTGCTGCAGGGGGATAAAGCTCTACGAGAACCTGAACCTGCTCATCTAGGTATTCAAACAACAAGTTGCTGAGGAAAACGATGTCAGTCGCAGAAATAAACTGCACGACCTTCGCAGATAAAACTTTCCTGGAGATAACGACTCCGATGGGGAAAACCAGCATCAGCTCTTCAACTCTCTACTGGGGAAAACCACTCATGGCCTCAACGGCTTCCAAGGACTCGGCTCTCTTGGGGGACTGCAGACTCGGCTGGGGACGTAGGAACCATCCTGCATGCCGGGGAGAATACAACTCTGTGGGGAATTTCAATTCCGCTGAAGACTTCAGTCTGGATCATCGGAAGCTGCACACTGGCGAATAGTCTTCTACGCAACACTGCACACTGACCCAGTGCTAGGGAATGAACACACACTTCAGTGTATGACTCCACTGGGGAGATAACGATCCTTCAGGATACATCTGATTGGGGAGAGAATATTCTCTGCTTGGGGATGCATTTGGCGTACTGCCTGGTACATGCTACACCTGCAACAACAAAAACAAACAGACAAGATACCCTTCTCAAAGGGACCTATCAAGGTTATCATCTTGTGACAATACTCAAGTAATTCATTGTTTCAACAATCAGTGGCCTAGACCAGTAAGTTTATGTATGCGCATTTTATCAAAAACATCGGTGTTCTTTTTCGCAAACAAAACAGATAGATGCTAAACAGGCAAACAGAATTGCTGAATAGTATACATTTTATTGATAACGAACCCCTGAATGGGCAGAAATGTTTTACAACAGATGCAAGCTCCTGGAATGAGGAAGCCGCGCAAGTATAAAAACACAAATATACATCAGTATTTATAAATGTCGGCAATGCGGCGTAGACGAACACCATGAGTTGATCCCTCTATGACCCACTCGACTTTGATACTTCTCCGACGCTTCAGCTTCAGAAGAGATTGATTCAGATAAACGGCCCTCAGGTCCCCCAAACCACTAAACAAATATAGTCCACACGCGGAACACAGTCATTTGCTTTTTTCAAATCCCTAACTTTTGCCTGAATCGCCCTTTCGGGTTTTCGATTCACCGGGATACCCTTTTTTGCCAAAGTCGCCCTTCTAGGTTTTCGACTCTGCGGGTGTACATTCTTTTCTTTCATATCCCTAATTTTTGCCCGAACCTTTTTCCTTTTTTATGGTTCGCCGGGATGCCCCATTTTTGCCTGGATATTCTTTTTCTTTCCAGCGGGTCATTCTTTAAGCAAAGTATTTTTTAACTGCGTCCGCGTTCACCGGGGATGCAAAATCTTCGCCATCCATTGTGGATAACAACAAGGCTCCTCCCGAAAAGACCTTGCTGACGACGTACGGACCTTCATAATTGGGAGTCCACTTGCCCCGGTGATCGGAGTGTGGAGGAAGAATCTTCTTCAGGACTAGATCACCCGTCTGAAAGCTTCTAGGACGCACCTTCTTATCATAAGCTTTCTTCATTCGGCTTTGGTACAGACGACCATATGCAATCGATGCTAACCTCTTCTCGTCCATCAGGCTGAGTTGGTTTAGTCGGTTCTTAATCCATTCTACCTCATCGAGTTTCACATCAACCAAAACTCCTAAAGAAGGAATCTCAACTTCTAACGGTAGGACAACTTCCATACCGTACACTAGTGAGAAGGGAGTTGCCCCGGTTGATGTACGCACCATTGTACGATAACCGTGCAATGCAAATGGCAACATCTCGTGCCAATCCTTGTAGGTCACAACCATCTTCTGTACAATCTTCTTGATGTTCTTATTGGCCGCTTCAACGGCGCCATTCATCTTCGGCCGGTAAGGAGATGAGTTGTGGTGTTCAATCTTGAAACTCTGGCACAGCTCCTTCATCATCTTGTTATTCAGATTTGAACCATTATCAGTAATGATCCGCTCAGGAATTCCGTAACGACAGATGATGTCCTTCTTTATGAGTCTAGCCACCACCTGCTTGGTCACATTAGCATACGAGGCCGCCTCCACCCACTTGGTGAAGTAGTCGATGGCTACTAGAATGAAGCGATGACCATTAGATGCAGTGGGCTCGATCTTGCCTATCATGTCGATGCCCCACAGGGAGAACGGCCACGGGGAGGACATGACATTCAACGGGCACGGCGGTACATGAATCTTATCAGCATAAATCTGGCATTTATGACATCTCTTCGCGAATTTAAAGCAATCCGACTCCATCGTCAGCCAGTAGTATCCTGCTCTCAGGATCTTTCTCGTCATAGCATGCCCGCCGGCGTGCGTACCAAATGTGCCTTCATGGACTTCTTCCATGAACATACTCGCTTCTTTCTCATCTACACATCTGAGTAGCACGAGATCGTGGTTTCTTTTATACAAAACTCCATCAGGATTGAGATAAAAGTTTCCAGACAGCCTCCTCAGAGTCTTCTTATCCCGTGTTGACGTTCCCGCAGGATACTCCTTAGTCATAAGGAAGGTCTGGATGTCATGGAACCATGGCTTGCCGTCAGAGGCTTCCTCGATCGCAAAGACGAATGCAGGTCTATCAAGACGAGAAAGGACAATTCTTGGAGCTTCATTCCAAAAATTGACCTTATACATCGAAGCCAACGTGGCTAAGGCATCAGCCATCTGGTTTTCTGCTCTGGGCACATGATGGAGTTCCACTCGATCAAAGAATGGAAGCAGCCTTCTGGCATAATTCACCTACGACACCAAATTCTATTGACGAGTCTCCCACTCCCCTTTAATTTGGTTGATCACAAGCGCCGAGTCACCATATACATCTAGGTTCTTGATTCTCAAATCAATTGCCTCTTCTAGACCCATGATGCATGCTTCGTACTCCGCTTCATTATTGGTGACCAGAAACGTCAGTCTCGCGGTAAACGGGATATGGGATCCATGGGGAGTTATGATGATTACCCCAATGCCACTTCCATAAGAGTTAACCGCCCCGTCAAATATCAGTTTCCACTGGGATTTCCTATCTGGCCCCTCGTCGGGCAACGGTTCATCGCAATCTTTCACCTTGAGAAACATGATATCCTCATCAGGGAATTCAAATTTCATCGGCTGATAATCCTCGATCGGCTGTTCGGCAAGGTATTCAGACAATACGCTTCCCTTGATGGCCTTCTGGGAAACGTACTGAATGTCATATTCTGTCAGCACCATTTGCCATCTGGCAATCCTGCCCGAAAGCGCTTGCTTCTCGAAGACGTACTTGATCGGATCCATCTTCAAAATTAGCATGGTGGTGTGGTTGAGCATGTACTGTCGTAAGCGTTTGACAGCCCAGGCTATTGCACAACACGTCTTCTCCAGTAGCGAGTAACGAGATTCACATTCTGTGAACTTTTTACTCATGTAATAAATGGCATGCTCCTTTCTGCCTGTCTCGTCGTGCTGACCGAGAACACACCCCATACTATTCTCAAGAACTGTCAAGTACATGATTAAGGGTCGTCCGGCCACTGGGGGTATCAAGATTGGAGGTTCCTGTAGATACTATTTTATCTTATCAAATGCCTTCTAGCAATCCTCGTTCCAGATAATCGCCTGATCTTTCTTTAGCAGTTTGAACATCGGTTCACACGTGGCCGTGAGCTGAGAAATAAACCTTGCAATGTAGTTTATTCTGCCCAGGAAACCACGAACTTCTTTTTCGGTCTTTGGCGCTGGCATTTCTGGTATTGCTTTTATCTTCGCAGGATCAACCTCAATGCCTCTTTCACTCACGATAAACCCCAGTAGTTTTCCTGACCGTACTCCGAAAGTACACTTGTTAGGATTCAGCCTCAATCTGAACTTCCTAAGCCTCTCAAAAAGCTTCAGCAAATTGACCAGATGTCCTTCCTCCGTTTGGGACTTCGCAATCATGTCATCAACATAGACTTCAATCTCATGATGAATCATATCATGAAACAAAGTAACCATTGCTCGTTGGTAAGTGGCCCCTGCGTTCTTCAGACCGAAAGGCATTACCTTGTAACAAAATGTTCCCCAAGGTGTAATAAACGTAGTTTTCTCCATGTCCTCCAGCGCCATCTTGATCTGATTGTAACCGGAGAAGCCATCCATGAACGAAAACACGGAGAACTGAGCTGTATTGTCGACCAACACATCAATGTGAGGGAGCGAGAAATCATCCTTAGGGCTCGCCCTATTCAAATCCCGATAATCGACGCATATTCGCACCTTACCGTCCTTCTTCGGTACAGGCACTATGTTGGTGACCCACGGAGGGTAAGTAGTGACCACTAAGAAGCCAGCATCAAGCTATTTCTGCACTTCTTCTTTGATCTTAACGGCCATATCTGGTCGTGTCCTTCTAAGCTTCTGCTTAACGGGAGGACAATCTTCTCGCAGCGGCAAGTGATGGACCAGAATGTCAGTATCAAGTCCGAGCATATCCTCGTATGACCAAGCAAAGATGTCACTATACTCTCTCAGCATCTCGACCAATCTCTGCTTGACATCACTCTGCAATGCAGCTCCTATCCTGACATTCCTGACCAGTTCTTCAGAACCCAGATTCACAATCTCGATCTCTTCTTCGTGAGGCAGAATAACTTTCTCTTCTTGTTTCAACAAGCGGGCCAACTCTTCGGGAAGGTCTTCGTCTTCATCAATATCTTCTTCGGCTTGATAGATCGGGCAATCGAAGTCGAAGTGAGTCGTAGAAGGTCCAGAGTCGATGTCATCTGCTATGTGGATCCTGCAATAACAAGGGTTAAGCTTAAAACAAGGATATGCAGGTTAGCACAAACCCCACTGCCATTTTATTGTTTTTCAAAAAAAATATAAAACATGAATAACAGAGATCACAATATTTGAATACGAAGAAAAACGCCTTTTGATTTATTGGTAAAATGCATGTACATAATCAAACAAGGCCCTGACAATAAAACCACTATGCCCCGGGTAGGACATAGGGTTGTACAATGATTGGAGAAAGTAAATCATTACTCTTTGCCTGACACTTGGATGGTATCCCTGATGGACCAGTTGTTGAGGCTCTCGCCTTGTTTGCTTGGCTAGATCCAAGAGTCTAGGTCGCAATCGCTGTCTTCGCCATCTTCAGACACTGCGTTGACACTTTCAAATATCACCCCGCCACTGGTAAACTGGATCGGCCCTTTACCGCGCAACGCACTGTAAGAAGAGGAGGCTTCAGTCGTAGGAGAGTATCCTAACCCAAACTTGTCTTGCTTGTTAGGTATCTCTAGAATTCGCTCCCAGCCTGGGGTACATCCGGCTTGAACAATGGCCCGGGTTTCCTTGAAGGAAGAGAGAGTCATCTCTGGTTTCTCAGTGATTACAGGGGCCACGTTCTTGACTTTAACAGCTTCGAACGCCTGACATAGGGTTTCGTGGATTTCCCCATCCATCTCAACATATTTGAAGGACGTCAAATGGCTCACCATTATATCTTCCTCGCCACACACAGTCACGATGCTACCTCCGACAACATACTTGAGCTTCTGGTGCAACGTGGAGGTCACGGCGCCAGCAGAATGGATCCATGGCCGGCCTAAGAGACAGTTGTAGGCAGGCATGATTTCCATAACGTAGAAGATTGTGTCGAATGTTTCCGGCCCCACTTGGATCGGTAGCGTTACCTCTCCAAAGACATGACGCTTGGTTCCATCGAACGCTTTCACGACCAGATCACTGGGTGTGCAAATCAATCCTCGAGTATCTAACTTCATCAATGCTTTCTTCGGAAGAACATTGAGTGACGACCCCGTGTCCACCAACACGTGAGATATAACTGTTCCCCTACACTCTATCGAGATGTGCAGGGCACTGTTGTGGTTTCTTCCCTTCGGCGTCAGCTCCAGGTCAGTGAACCCTAACCCGTTTCCAGCATTCACGTGGGCTACGACCCCTTCCAACTGGTTGACCGATATTTCCTGCGGTACATACGTGGCATTCAAAACCTTTAGCAGCGCGTTGCGATGTGCCTCCGAACACAGCAACAGATTCAGGATAGAGATTTTCGAGGGTGTTTGATGGAGATGATCCACGATCTTGTAGTCACTCTTCTTAATCAACCTCATAAACTCTTCAGTGTCTTTAACAAGTAAGTCCTTCTCTACCCCACGAGGGGTTTCCTCAACGACCTTACTCTTTCCCTTATCGGTTATTTCAGCTTTGTCCGCTTTGTCCGCCACGACCTCAGGTGGGGCAAATACTCTTCCGCTGTGCGTGATTCCGCCAACTCCCGCTAGGTTATCCACCGACTGCCCAAATGGTTCCAGTTCCAACTTCTGTCAGTTGCAGTAGACGTCTGCCCCATAATGCCATGGGACAACATTGGTGCTTTCAAAAGGTATCGACCCAGCTTTGGTGATGGTAATCGTGGGCGGTCTGGGTGCATAAATAGTGATCGTCCGACGAGGGATGGTGATGGTGGCAACCTTATCATCTTGCTTCAGCATTACCTCTCCAGATCCACATTCGGCCCTTCGGCTAAACTGTAAGATTCCTTCGGTCATCAGACTCTGGATCCCCTCTATCAACTGTTCACATCCATCAGGACGAATCGCACAGCCCATACACAGTTCTCCACATCCCGGGAAGAAACCTCTCTTCATCAGCTTGGCTTTAACGAAGCTAAGCGGTGTTTTCAGATCCTTGACGTCAGTCAACAAATCCGAGCTCTCGTCTTCGATAATGGCATTTACTCCACCTCCCCTATGATTCGGCATAGGGTTCTTCATGACATTTGGCACATTATCTGAGAAGTTTATGATCTTGGCATCCACCATATCCTGCACCTTGTGCTTGAAGGCTTTGCAATTTTCTATTGTGTGGCCTGGTGCCCCTGAGTGAAACTCACAAGTTGCATTCGCATCATAACCTGGCGGCGGTGCCCCTGTCAAGGGAGCCAGGGTTCTCTTCTGGATTAACTGCAACTGAAGCAGAGTCTGTAACAGCTGAGCATAAGACATAGGCGGAGTCTCAAGGTGACGGCTCGACAGAGGTGCCCTGTTCTGATACTTTCTGTACCCTTGCTGATTCGGCTGCTGCTGTTGTGGCTGTTGGACAGCGGGGATGGTTATGCTAGCCACCTGCTGGTGCTGGCCTTTGCCTTTCCTTCGAGTGTTGGACACATCGCTCGTCTCTCCTTCCCGCCTTTTGCCACCATACGACTTCTTTCCTCCTCCAGCTGAGGACAGATCACCTTGAATTTTCCCCAGTTTGATCCCATTTTCAACGTGCTCACCTGTGATGATGAGATCTGAGAAGCTTCCAGATATACCGCTGACTAATTTCTCGTAATAAACCCCTGAGAGGGTGGCTACAAACATTTCAACAAGCTCGCGTTCAACCATCGGCGGCTGAACTCTAGCTGCCAATTCACGCCACCGCTGGGCGTATTCCTTGAACCCTTCGTTGTTCCTCTGGGACAAATTCTGCAGTTGAACCCGGTTCGGAGCCAAGTCACTGTTATATTAGTAGTGGTGCACGAATGCTTCAGCAAGTTCCTTCCACGTGCGCACACTGGTAGGTTCCAGACTCATGTACCATTCCAGGGAGGGCCCGGACAAGCTATCCTGAAAGAAGTGCATCAGCAACTTCTCGTCTTCAGAGTGAGCGGACATTTTCCAGTAGTATGATCTCAGATGGACGCGAGGGTAAGTGGTGCCCTTGTACTCCTCAAAGTCGGGTACCTTGAACTTGGGTGGCACCTTGAAATCATCAATCAGTCCCAGCTTGGACATGTCAACACCCATAGTGTTCAGGTTCTCGAAATTCCTCATCTTGTCCTCGAGTGCCTTAAACCTAAGACGTGCTTCAGTAGTCAGCTCTCCTTCAGCACCTTTCTGTGAGAACACATCGTCTTGACGGTCTTCTAACCATGGCTGAGGCCCATACAGATTTCCAACACCTGTGTTGCCATTGCCCAGCCCAACATTGACATTGGCTTCAAAATTCCCATTACCGACGCCAGTCGTATTACCGTTGAGCCCCATGTTAGCGATCACGTTGCCGTTGGCACTACCGTTTCCCCCAGTCACGGGGACGCTGTCATACCCCAAATTTGTCCTACCTGTATATATCTTTTATTCAATACATCCACCCTCCAGTTATTATTTTCAAAATCCAAAAATGTGTTGCTTATGCTCATGATATCACGAGGTTGAACTAAATTGTTACAAAGTTCATGCGAGGTTTGTGAAAGATAGGATATGGTATAAAATTCTAGAGATGCATGCTCGTAGTTTCAATTAAGGTTTATGGGTGAACTCAGAGTTTTGGTACAATTGTAATGCAGTCTATATCAAGTTATCATCTCGTGATTTCAAGGCTTTGAGAAATTCAGTTTGTGAAGAATGGTTGGGGTTCAGACACAATCCAAGTGATGTTAGATCAAGACAACTCCATTTCTTAATCAGGTCAAGATGAGGATATGGATCAATTTAGTGTTCTATTTGAGTGAAAACCCGAGAATGATGTTTATGAGAATCATGGATTATTGCTTGAAATTCTGAGTCACGGATTAAGGTTATTTTTTTTTATCATGATTAAGTATAGTTCAAAAACACAAACAAGAGATTAATTCATTTTTTCTGGTTTCATTTGTAATGCTTGTGTTTGATTCAATTTGGATTGGATATGGATAACACTATTTCATTTGTCTCAATTTGTTTTTGTGAAAGAACTATATGGTGCAAATATCAAAGTTGTGGTACAAAAAGCCCAAACAAGGTTCATATGCCCAAAATAAATTGTTTTATTACAAATATAATCCACATTCATTATAGCAAAGTGTATTTTGTTTGCAATTGGCAATAAACAAAAAAAGAAATGATGATTCACCATGGCCCATACATCGTCCAAAATACCGCCAAAACTGGCTCCCACATGACCACAATATGCCCACCATAATCTGTAGCATTTGCCACTTATCCCTTGTGCTTACAAATGAAGAACGCTAATACAATCGAACTTCAAAAAGTCTGCTACAAAGGGACCACAAGATAGTCCACAGAAAACAACAAATACGACCTACTGCTATGCCCACCTCCCACACACAAGGCATATACATGAACTTGTCACAAAATCACCAGCTTTGCAATCCTCACCTAGGACCCACCATTTCACCTCAAGGCTGTCATGAAAGTGCAACTATAAGGTTCATGTACGACAGAGTTTTTATGCAAATGACAAAACCAAGTTGACCCCACCCCACAAGCCATCTTGCAAAGCACATCCATAAGCGGTACCTGCAGGGCATCACAAGACTGCAACACAAAACCGTGGCACATGCTGCACCTCATACCACATCTCCTACCATTGTACCTACACAAGATCAATATTATATTAATAAAGTATCTTCAAATCATGACAGGAAGAAAGAGACCCAAAAAACTCCTTCGCTCTTCTTCAACTTATAACTTCAATAGCCACTTCTCAAAAAAAAGACCTTTGAACCTTCATTAACTCTTCATCCAACTGTCATCCTGAAACTTGACTCTTTCTCTTTAACCTCTATTCCATTAGTCTTCTTCCTCCTAAAAACCTTTGACCGACTTGAAACGAAAATAATAGCAATACCTCTGCATCCAGTCTTCCGCCTTCAACATAACTTTAATCCGCAAAGAACAAACCAAACTCTTCCTCAAAAAAAACACCTCAACCCCTTTCATCTACAACTTACTTCAACCTTCCATAAACAAACAGCCCCAACACGCCTCACTGATTTTGAGCCATTACTCCACAAACCGTACGATGCAGAAGACAGAAAAACAGGGCATATTCCTACACTGAACCAAAACTTGCAATATACATTGCTACCTCCTCAAATACCAAAAGAAAACGACACCCCTTGAAAAATGAAAAAACCTTTTCTTTCTTCAACTCCAATCCTTCAAAACTTCACCTTCTATCTCCAAAACAACCACACATCAGCCCAACATTTTTCGATTTCAAGCCCCACCTTTTATACTTCTTCAGAAAAACCTTCAACTCTCCTCGGAGAACCTCAAAAAACTTCACTCTCACAGAACATTCTTCAACACCTCAATCCTCAACAAAATCTTCTTCTCTAACCTCTAACCCTCCTTTAATTTCCTTTAACCTAAACTACCTTTTAACCTTCACCTCTCAACCCTGAAGCTTCTTCTTCAACCCCAACCGAATCCATTTTTCTTCTAACTTTCATAAAATCCACATAATAAATCAGAAAATAATATGAAGAGGATGAGAAAGAGTTGAACCGAATCAAGATAACAACAATCCAAATCATACCCAAAGCGATTAGAACAGAATGAGGGAGCAAACTCAAACGTCAACATTGATTTAAGCGAGACGAGAAGGTATTTCGTTGATGTTTTTCACTTCTTTCCGCCGATTGACCCTGTTGAGAGATTCTGAGAATGACAAGGATTGGCTTTTAGGGTTTTGAGAATATCTTATCAGGATGTGAATTGGGAGAACTTCTTTTGCGTTGTGAAGGAGGTGTTCACAGACTTTTTTCCCCCTCTTTTTTTTAGGGTGTTGGATATGAGGGGAGCCCATTGTGGGTTTCAGATATCCCTAATTCCACCCATGTTTGAACCGCATCTCAGGGTGATGGGTTTATCAGCCCATATGATCCCTAACCCATTTTATACCCCTCATCATTTTTATTCACCCCTTGTTTTTTTTTCTCTCATTAATAAATTCTAGAACTTATAATATTATTAAGAGTTTTTTTTAATTATTTATTTCAACAAGTATTTTGGTGAAGGATATAGAATGATTATATTGATTTTAATGACTTAGGATTTATTTTGAATATCGTGTTTCTCTTCATTTTTCTTTAAACTTTCTTTTCACCTTTTCATTCCCATTTTTACCGTTTATGGGTCGATTAAGAAACTTCCACCGTTTAACCGTCACATTAGTGGCGTGAAACAAAGGATCCGAGACCACCTTTGTTCTTTCGATTTTATTTCGGTAAACTAACATTAAATTTAATTTCTGTCAAATATTATTCATATTATTTCATATTATCATATTTATTCATATTATTTATTATCATATCTCATTATTCATATTCATTCACCCATGTTCGAAAACATCTAATAAATTATCGAAACTCCTAAAAGCCAAATTGGTGGACTGTTGTATCATTGGTTATTTGCAGGTATCTCAATTTTAAGTCGTGCCCGACTTTTCTCAAGGCGTAGTTTAGGACACAAATGCACACACACGACTTTCTCTTGGGCTACCTGACAATGAGACCCCTTTATTTCGTGCAATCCCGTGTAAATTACATGTACCCCTCTCCCATTCCGATGTATGTTTCGTATTTCTTTGATTATTAGTTTATCTCCTAGGAGCACCCATAGGGACTAGAGCGGATCAAACTTTTTTCAAACTAATTCTCGATTCATCATCGAGCCATTTTCAAACCCTTGTAAGTCGAGTGCTCATACACATTCGCCATCAACCTATTACAACTCGACCCTTGATGCGTAAGTCAAGTCGGTCTCTTTTTTCAAACAATTTCATTTTCAACACGCTTTGCACGCGATAATAAGTCAAACCCTTGATCCAACGTCAAGCGGATTTTCGAAATAAACCATCAATAAATTAACAACTATTTAATTCTTTTCAAGGTGTAAAGAGTAGGTTCAAGTCTTTGATCTTGCTTTCAGTTGTTTACATGCGAGTTGTCTTATTCGGGTGTGAACAATTGACGCCTCTAAATAACATTAACAACTCGACATCGTTCAACTATTTCCAACTCAAACAACTTTCCTTTCACGATGAAAAAGAGAGTGTTCCAAGTCTTTGGTTCGCTCTCCCGATCATTTAGAGTTTGAGAAGTCTTTCTTAAGCTTCAAGTAATCGTCATCATTTCAACCTCATCCTTTCAAACACAACTTCTCTTACGATGAAAAAGAGAGCGTTCCAAGTCTTTGGTTCGCCCTCCCGATTATTTTGGTCCGAGAAATCTTTCTTAAGCTAAAGTAATCGTCATCAGTTCAAACACCATTCAAACATAACATTATTCTTCAAGATGAAAAAGAGAGTGTTCCAAGTCTTTGGTTCGTTCTCCCGATTACTTGGGTTCGAGAAGTCTTTCTTAAACTTCGAGTAATCGTCATCCGTACTCACTTCAAATCCAATTCAAACCCATTTCTTTCGTGGTCGTAACCACGAACTACGACTGCGCTGATTCTTCATTCACTCTTGAATGTAAGATACGTAGGCACAAGATTGCGATGATCTTGGCGAGCACGTTTCCCTCCATCTTCCATTTCCTCCATCCTTTCCCGTAGTCGAACTACGACGCTCTGATTTCTCATTCTCGTCCGAATGAGCATACGTAGGCACAAGGGCCCCAATCCTTGGCGAGCACCCTATCCTCTATCCATCCCCTTTCCCTAGCGTCTTTAGTCCTTATAGTACGTTTTTAGCATTTAGTAGCGAGAAGAGAAGAATTAAGTTTAGCTAACTCCATCACAACTCGAATTAAGAGGTTCCCGTCGAGTACGACGGACGTGAGGGGTGCTAATACCTTCCCCTCGCGTAACCGACTCCCGAACCCAGGAATATGGTTGCGACGGCCGTGTTCCTTTCCGCGTCTATGAGGTTTTCTCAATATTTTCCTCTCCCGTTCATTCGGGAAAAATAAAGTTCAGTGGCGACTCTGTCGAACCGCATTTCCGCGCCTTTTGTGCGAGGGTCGTATGTTCGAAATGAATTTTTCGAGGTGCGACAGGTGGCGACTCTGCTGGGGAC
The DNA here is from genome assembly GCA_963859935.3 of Lathyrus sativus. Classification (NCBI taxonomy): domain Eukaryota; kingdom Viridiplantae; phylum Streptophyta; class Magnoliopsida; order Fabales; family Fabaceae; genus Lathyrus; species Lathyrus sativus. Next base: position 188,781,407 of record OZ012737.1, read on the forward strand.
TGTTGCTCCATGCAAGAGAGAGTCGAGCCTATCTTAGTTTGAGTTGTTAGCTTTTTGTTTTTATTTTCTTCTCGCTTATTTGTTTGTATCCTTGTCTTGGTTACTTGTGCTTGAGGCATTATGGGGGTTGCTATGCTTATGGTTACTTTGTGAGATGGCTCTACACCCGAGTCCGAGTATAACCCTAGGATTAGGATGGTGGTTGTGTAGTGGAGACTTGCGTGGAGTCTTTCACGTTAAGTTGAAGCGAAAACCCCGCTTGGAGTAGATTCCTTGGAGATATTGTTGTCGTGGTGAGTCTTCGCCATGACAATAATGTTTTCGAGTTTGAATCATTGATCCCAAGGACCATAAACTGTTTTATCCATGGTGGTTGGTAGTGTTAATTCTTTGTGAATTAATACGAACGCCCCAATCAGATAAGATCCCTTGAACGTATTACTTCCTTACATTAATATTTTCAACCTCGATCTATGACTCTGAGAACCTTTTCTAGAATCCGTGTGTCGATGGTTGTGTAGTTGATGCCTCCGAGAAGTCTTTCTCGCGTGGAAGATACGAGAGCCTCACCTAGAGGAGATTCTTTTCATGATATTATCATCATGATGAGGCTTTGTCATGGCAGTAATATCTTTGAAAGATATCCATGACTCTAGGCACCTACCCGTTTTAGAATCCTACCCGTGGGGGTTTCTTTGAGCAGTGACTGTGATCCTTGAACCGTTCACCCGGCTATTCTCAGAACTGTTTAAATTTGTGATCCTGTGATCCTGGATCTTGCATCTTGCATTGCATATCATTTGCATTGCATCTCATTTGTTGTGAATCTTGCATTCTCCTTCCTTTAGCAGTTTCTCATGTTTCTCTTTCCTTCATATGAAGTAAATCAAGCTGAGTCCTCGACACCAGTACGCAACTAGAGCCAATACAAGACGAATGATGAAGCAGATTCAACAGGAGCAAGCTACCTTTAGGGAAGAGTTGGATTCTATGAAAGGAAAGATCGACCAGATCCTCGAAGCCATCCTCGCGGCCAGGAGAGAGGAAGAACAGCGTGAAGCCGCTGCTGTCGTCAACAACAATGGTCAAGGACAAGGGTCTACTGCCATCCCTTTGGTTCCAATTCCAAACCCTCATGGTATGCCGTTGAACTTCAATAACGCAGTCGAAGGGAACGCTTCTCATCCAACCACAGTGCCCGGAGTTACCATTGGAGCTATCCCGCAGGCCCAGCCTACTGCTGTGCAAATCCCAACTCCCCATACCGAAGATACTCTGATGGATCATTATGACGACGTTCAGAACTGTCATGCTGCTATCCCCATTTCCAGTCCTGTTGCTGTTCAGGATTCAGAAGCCATGAAGATGTGCCGAGATCTAGCCGAGAAACTCCGAGCCATGGAGGGGCACAGTTCAAATTCTTTCAGTGCTTTGGAGTTATGCTTGGTGCCTGATGTTGTCATTCCTCCCATGTTCAAAGTGTAAGAGCACAAATTGTGTCTTAGTAATATCTCTATGTTTTGATGATAACATTAATGATAATTTGTATACAAGAATTATACTCTCTAAATTTGTTCTAAACTGTTTTCTACAGGCACAAAAGATTTTAATCTTAAAGAGCAAATTTGATGTGAACAATAAATTCTGAATGGCTCAAGAGCATCTGAAGATTAGAAGAATCTGAAGTATAAGAGCTTAGTCATCAAGATTCTGAAGATACAACACGCTGCATATATTATCAAGAATCTGAATGAAAGAAGACTCTGAGTGAAGAGACTCTGAATGAGAGAAGACTCTGATCTGAGTGAAGACTCTGATCTAAGAGCATGTTACGCTTCAAGCACACAGCTGCACCAGACTCTGATTCAGCAACATCTGAAGAACATCTTAGGCTCTGAAGTTACCAGAAGATTCTGAAGACTGAAGACTCTGATATTGATTGTTGATCTGAACTATCTGAAGAATTATTTGAAGAAGATTATTTTAATATATCCGTTGGAATATGCCAGCAAATCTTTCCTTAATTGGGATAGACATAAATCTCTGCAAGAAGATTATTCCTCTGATACATTCCATATATGGTAAATTCACAGCTCAGCAGACAATTGCTACACCCACATTTTGTGCGCCGTCTCTCTGCTGCAATAGTACAAAGGACAGTACTATTTGATATTGGAAATATCTTCTCCAACGGTATTATATTCTCTCCAATATTCAAGTGGCTATATAAAGGATATCATAGCACTTTCTTCAGTAGACGAATTTTGAAAAACTTACTCTCAAGCGAAGAAACTCTCAAGCTCTCATATTCTTTATAGTTCATACTTTGTTCTAAACTTAGAGAAATAACACAGTTGTGTTTATAGCTTTCATAGAAGCAATTTATTACTCTTACATTGTATTACATTAATTTGTAAAGGAAGTTTTCCTTAAGAGGATCTAGGTTAGATCAGTAGCTCTTGAGAAGACTAAGAACAGTTGTTCTTAGGTGTTGCTATTTGTAATCAGTTGATTTGAATAGTGGATTAAGTCCTTGTTGAGAAAGGCAAATCACTCTTGAAAAGGGTGGACTGGAGTAGTTGAGTTCAACGAACCAGGATAAAAATACTTGAGTTTTTATCTTTGATTATTTTCTGTCATACTTATTCAACCCCCCTTCTAAGTATTTTCTCACCTTCAGTTGGCATCAGAGCTCCGGTTCTGCGTGTGCATTCACTTAACCGTGACAGATAAAGATCCAGTGAGAAGAATACTCTGTTATTTATTTGGTTGCTAATATGGGTGATATTCCTACATCAAGCAACAAATATGAAGGAGACAGAATCAGCACCAAACCTCCAATGTTTGATGGAGAAAAATTTGATTATTGGAAAGATAGACTTGAAAGTTTTTTCTTGGGGTATGATGCTGATCTCTGGGATTTAGTCATTGATGGATATGAACATCCTACTAAGGATGGCAAAAAGATTGATAGAAAATCAATGACTGAGGAGCAGAAGAAAGAATTCAAGAATCATCACAAAGCCAGAACCATACTTCTTAATGCAATCTCTCATACAGAGTATGAGAAGATTACCAACAGAGACACTGCTCATGATATGTTTGAGTCTCTCAAAATGACTCATGAGGGAAACTCTCAGGTGAAAGAAACAAAGGCTCTGGCGCTGATACAGAAGTATGAAGCGTTCAAGATGGAAGAATCTGAGAACATTGAGACTATGTTTTCCAGATTTCAGATTCTAACAGCTGGGTTGAAAGTTCTGGACAAGGGCTACTCAACATCTGATCATGTCAAGAAGATCATCAGAAGTCTTCCTACCAGATGGAGACCTATGGTGACTGCATTGAAGCTGGCCAAGGATCTGAACAAAATCTCATTAGAAGAACTCATCAGTTCTTTGAGAAGTCATGAGATTGAGCTGGAGGAAGATGAACCCCAGAAGAAAGATAAAGGTAAATCCTTAGCTTTTAAATCTAACAAATCTGTTAAAGCTTTGCAGGTAAATGAAGAAAGCTCTGAGGAATCTTCTTCTGAAGAAGAAGATGAACTATCCATGCTGTCCAGAAGGATCAACAAACTTTGGAAGCACAAAGGGAAGAAGTTCAACAACTTCAGAAGATCTGATCAAAAGAGAGAATCTTCTGGACACAGAAGATCTGGCAAGAAAGAGGTCACTTGCTATGAATGTAAAGAACCTGGACACTACAAGAGTGAATGTCCCAAACTTCAAAAGGAAAAACCCAAAAGGAAGTTTGATAAAAAGAAAAAGGTTCTGATGGCTACATGGGATGACTCAGATGAATCTGAATCATCTTCTGAATCTGAGGAAGAATGTGCAAATGTTGCGCTGATGGCCAACACAAATGATCAAGATGAAGGAACGTCATCATCTGAATCTGAGTCAGAATCAGACTCTGACTCTGAAGAGGTATTTTCTGAACTCTCCAGAGCTGAACTTGTTGAAAGTTTATCTGACATGTTGGAAAGCTACAGCAAGATTAAACTCAAATACAAGAAGCTGAAAAGCAATCTTGAATCTGAGATTGATCTTCTGAGAACAGAACTTGTTGAGCAGAAAGAAATAAATTTAAAACTCAAAAATGATTTAGAAACAACTCAACAAGAATCTGATACTGAAACAGAGTCAAGTGAAAATATTTTAGAAAAATATGACTCCAGTTTTAAAAGATTCCTCACTAAAAGCATAGACAGAAGCAAAATTGCTTCTATGATCTATGGTGTTAGTGGGAACAACAGAAGAGGCATTGGATGTGAATCTTCCTCTGGAAGCAATCCAAAATCTGTTGATAAACTCTTCATCAAGAAGACTTCTCTGTATTCTCATTTTAAGTTTGGTCATCTGAATGATATTAAACATACAAGCTCTGAAAAGAGTACTTATGTGTTTAAGCCAAGGGCTAGCCAGAATAAACACTATGTTGAAAAACAGAAGTTTAGGCAAAACCACAGAACATCTAACCCCAAAGGACCCAAGAAGATCTGGGTACCTAAAAGTAAAATAATACCTGTTGCAGATGTTCTTAGCAGCAAAATCCAGACACCAATCATGGTACCTGGACTCTGGATGCTCACGACATATGACGGGCGAAAGGTCTATGTTCCAAAGCCTGGAACTTAGATCTGGAGGGGACGTGAAATTTGGAGGGAACCAGAAGGGCAAGATCATTGGCTCTGGTACAATAGGTAATGGTAACCTACCCTCTATTTCTAATGTTCTGTTAGTTGAAGGATTGAAACATAATCTATTGTCCATAAGTCAATTAAGTGACAATGGTTATGATATCATCTTTAATCAAAAATGTTGCAAAGCTGTATGTCAAAAGAATGGTTCAATCCTATTCAGTGGAAAGAGGAAAAACAACATTTACAAAATTAACCTTTCAGAACTTAAAGTTCAAAATGTAAAATGCCTTTTATCTGTGAATGATGAGCAATGGGTCTGGCATAGAAGATTGGGACATATTAATATGAGACGTATATCTCAGATTAATAAACTCAATCTGGTCAGAGGACTCCCTAATCTGAAGTTCAATTCAGATGCTCTGTGTGGCGCATGTCAAAAGGGTAAATTTTCAAAATCTCATTTTAAACCAAAAAATGTTGTTTCCACTTCTAGACTATTGGAATTACTTCATATTGATCTGTTTGGACCAGTGAAAACTGCATCCATCAGAGGCAAGAAGTATGGGTTAGTCATTGTAGATGACTACAGCAGATGGACATGGGTAAAGTTTCTAAAACACAAGGATGAGTCTCATTCTGTGTTCATTGACTTCTGCAATCAAGTCCAGACTGAAAAAGAATGCAAAATTATTAAAGTCAGAAGTGATCATGGTGGTGAATTTGAAAACAAATATTTTGAAAAATATTTTTCTGAAAAAGGAATTGCACATGATTTCTCCTGTCCTAGAACTCCACAACAAAATGGAGTTGTAGAGAGGAAAAATAGAACATTGTAAGAAATGGCCAGAACCATGATCAACGAGACAAATCTGGCAAAATACTTTTGGGCAGAAGCAATAAATACAGCATGTTATATTCAGAACAGAGTGTCTGTAAGACCTCTTCTGGAAAAGACTCCCTATGAATTGTGGAGAAACAGAAAGCCCAACATTGCTTATTTTCATCCATTTGGATGTATTTGTTATATGCTTAACACTAAAGATCATCTGAACAAGTTTGATTCCAAAGCACAGAAGTGTTTCATGCTTGGTTATTCTGAACGCTCTAAAGGCTACAGAGTATTCAATACTGAAACACAGATTGTGGAAGAATCTATTCATGTTAGATTTGATGATAAGCTTGGCTCTGAAAAGCCAAAGCAAGTTGAAAGTTCTGCAGATAGAGAAGTTATTCTCACAGACTCTGAAGGCTCAGAGGCAGACAAGACTGAAGACAAAGACTCTGAAGCAAACCCAGATGCTACGCCTCTAACTTCCCAACTTGACAATCTGCATATTTCTGAAAGACCAACAGTCAGAGGATCTTCTTCCAGAATGAAAGCTTCTCATCCAGAGGATGTGATAATTGGAAAGAAAGATGATCCAATAAGGACAAGAGCATTTCTCAGAACTTCTGAATCTTCCTTCTGTGGCTTAGTGTCAATTATAGAACCAACATCTGTTGATGAGGCTCTGGAAGATAATGAATGGATTTTAGCTATGCAAGAGGAGCTGAATCAATTCACAAGGAATGAAGTCTGGGATCTGGTTCCAAGACCTAAAGGTTTCAATGTCATTGGAACAAAATGGGTTTTCAGAAATAAACTTAATGAGAAAGGAGAAGTTGAAAGGAACAAAGCAAGACTGGTTGCTCAAGGCTACAGTCAACAAGAAGGCATAGACTACACAGAAACATATGCTCCTGTTGCAAGGTTAGAGTCTATACGCTTGCTTATTTCATTTGCTGCACAACATAACATCACTCTTTATCAGATGGATGTTAAAAGTGCTTTTCTTAATGGAATTATAGAAGAGGAAGTGTATGTCCACCAACCTCCTGGTTTTGAAAATGAAAATTTTCCAGATCATGTTTACAAACTGAAAAAATCTCTTTATGGACTAAAACAAGCTCCCAGAGCTTGGTATGAGAGGTTGAGTAATTTTCTTCTGAAGAAAAATTTCATCAGAGGAAAAGTGGATACCACACTATTTTGTAAAACCATTAAGAAAGATTTGTTGATTTGTCAAATTTATGTAGATGATATTATTTTTGGATCAACAAATATTATGCTTGGAAAGGAGTTTGCTAAATGTATGCAGGCAGAATTTGAGATGAGCATGATGGGAGAACTGAGATTTTTTCTGGGAATCCAAGTAAATCAGACTCCAGAGTGCACCTACATACATCAGACCAAGTATGTTAAAGAGCTTCTGAAGAAGTTTAACATGCTGGATAGCAAAATGGCAAAGACTCCAATGCATCCTACAAGCACTCTAGGTAAGGAAGAGGTAAGTAAGAAGGTAGATCAGAAACTCTACAGAGGTATGATAGGATCTCTTCTTTATTTGACTGCTTCTAGACCAGACATTCTGTTTAGTGTTTGTTTATGTGCTAGATTCCAATCAGATCCTAGAGAATCACACTTAACTGCTGTTAAGAGGATTCTAAGGTATCTGAAAGGTACTGCTAATGTTGGTTTGTGTTACAGAAGATCTGACGAATATACACTAGTTGGATTCTGTGATGCTGACTATGCTGGAGATAGATTTGAGCGCAAAAGTACTTCTGGAAGCTGTCAGTTTCTTGGAAGTCATCTGATCTCGTGGTACAGCAAGAAGCAACCAACAATTGCACTATCAACCACAGAGGCAGAATACATTGCTGCTGCTGGATGTTCCACTCAGATGCTCTGGATGAAGAGTCAACTAGAAGATTATCAAATCTATGAGAGTAATCTTTCTATCTTCTGTGATAATACTTCTGCTATATGTTTATCCAAAAATCCAATTTTACACTCTAAGGCCAAACATATAGAGATTAAACATCATTTCATCAGAGACTATGTTCAGAAGGGTGTAATAAATTTAGCCTTTGTTGATACAGATCATCAATGGGCAGATATTTTCACAAAACCCCTTGCTGAAGATAGGTTTAAGTTTATTCTGAAAAATATTTGTATGGATTTTTGTCCAGAGTAATATTTCTCAGAGTCAACTTCTCAGATGCTAAGTGTTTAACACTCTGAAGTATTTCATCTGTCTTGCTTGTTTAATTTATCTGTGAATTATTTTTTTGTGTGAAACTCTGAACTGACCATCTCAGAGGATCTGAAAGTTGAAAACGTTTCATTTCTTAAGAGTTATAGAATCACATGCAAGCAAACACGTGTCACTCAGAATCTGAAAAGATGGAGTACACCTACTGATTATGACGTTTAAGGTATTGCTTTGAAAATCTCAATCTGTCTTGATTTTCCCCCAAATGTCATATCATAATTAAAAATGATTACTTTTCATTTAATGCAAACGTGCGTATGTGTCCTATGTGTGTCTGTTGTGTTTCCCATGCTTGCTTTATTTGTCTATATAAACCATTCTCATAACACATTCACACTTTTCACATTCTCAAACACATATGCGCTTTTGTTTGTTGTTCTCTCTCTTTGCAAACCCTAAAAGAACTCAGAAACCTTCATCTTCTTCATCATCGTCAACAATGGCATCTACTTCAAATGCTGTTACTACCAAGAATGCTACCACTTTCAAAGAACCAGTACGCACTCTCCTAACTGCTGTTGATTCACTAGAAGTTCTGTGTGAAAGTTTCGTGGACTTAGAAGATCTTGCTGAAAATGGGTTTGATCTGATTTCTTCAATCAAAGCACAAGGCTGGGACGGTTACTTTGACAGGCTTATGGGTCCTGTGTATCCAACGTTAGTGAAGGAGTTCTGGATCCATGCATATGCTACTCCAAAGTTCATTCACTCCTCTGTGCTGGGAAAAAAGATAGTTATCACTGAAAACCTGATAAGGAAACTCATAGGTTTTAAGGCAACTGATGGAGTAACCTCTCTGTCTTCTGCGCGTGAAGACCTGAAAGATGTATGTCAAGAAATCTGTACTACTGGTGAACCTTGTAAGAAGGTTAAGTTCTTGAAACCCACTTACAAGATATGGGCTAAGATTTTCATGAGCACCATCTTTCACAGACCCTCTTCAAACTCTTCTGATTATGTTAATGCTGAACAACTTTACTTCATGTATTGTTTACACCAAAACATTCAGATTGATCTTCCATATTTGTTGTTTAATCATCTGGTGTCTCACGTCAAGGAAACAAGGGAAACAGCCAGAGATAAATCTGGAAAAGTCAGAACATGGATCCCTATGGGAAGGCTGATTTCAGATATTCTGATAGAAAACCAACTTGTGGCGCATCTGCAAGAGGCTGGGTTGACAGAAGATCTGACTTATATCATTGGCTCTGAAATAAACGGTTTAACTCTGAGAAGGATGAAACTGGTTGATGATTTATCTGAGAAACCAAGGAAAACTAACTCTGAAGAAGTTAGGGGAAGAAGGATTCCTGTTAAGGATTTTCCTTTATTCACCTCAGATGAACTTAGAGAAGTTATTGCTGAGTATGTTGCTCGCTGCCTAAGAGATGGTGATGAGATTCCTGCCAATCTTTTGCAGAAGGAAGGCCAAGTTCTTCCTGATTTGACAAGGGAAAGAAGACGTAAGAGAAAAGTTGATAGTGAAGGTCATCAGAAGAAAAGGAAGCATTCAGATGCTGAAAAGAAGAAGAAAAGGAAGAAGCTGAAGAAGGTTCAACCAAATCCTCCTGCAGCAACTTTTGAAGAAATTAGAGATACTCTGAAACAGGTATTTAACACTGATTCTAATCCTGTTCATCATTCTGATACCCCCACACCTTCTGACTCCCCACTTAGATTTAGAAGATCCAGACCTTCTAAAACTTTTATCTCTAAACCATCTTCTGTCCCCCCTCATACACCGCAATCCAAGCAACCAACAAACATACAAACAGAAATTCCACAACAAACTCAACAAACAACACCACAACCACAAAACACTATCCCAGAATATACCATTCCAGAGGATGTTCACCCTGAACACTCTGACCAACCTGAATATCTCATTGATCCTGATGAGATATTAGATGTCACACCTTTAAACCAGTCTGTCAATTTATCTTCAACTTCTGAAAAATCTAACCACTCTGATGCATCATCTGATGATGAATCATCTGGTTACATTAATGAATGCTTGAATGATCTCAAACAACCTCGTTCTGAGAGTGTTTGGAAACAGCTGTTTAAATCTCCAACTTCTGAACATCCACCTTCTCCACAAAATTCCCCAACTCAAACTCTCACTCCACAACCTCTTGAAATCCAAAACACTCCACAACCAACAGAAACCCAACCAATTCCCTCAATACCTCAACCACAACATTCTGACCAACAAACATCTGAACCACAAATCTATCCTCAACCTTCTGAACCACAAACATCTGAACATCCATCTTCACAACCTCAACCTTCTGAACAAACACCACAAACACAACTAACCCAACCAAGAAAACCCAGAATCCCTGATGAAGCAGAATTGGGATCACGTGTTTATACTCTGTTAAGAGATTTTGATAAGGATAATGTCTCAGACTTTGCTGACATTATGGATGTTTGCATGACTACTATGGACAAAGAGGCTGCTGACGCTGTTTGGAAGAAATATCTTTACAGACTGAATAGGGAGGCTTTGAAAATCAGGACTCAATATCTTAGATTGTCAAAAGTAAGGTTTGCTGCTTATCAAAAACGGATTAAGAGAAACACTCCTCCTATTCTTCTTCTAGAAGCTCCTCCACCTCCAGAAATTCCTGCACCTGATGTTACTCAGCCTGTTTCAGAATCTACTGTTTCAGAATCTACAGATCTTCAGAAGGATGTCAAAGAACTTAAGGATTTTATGGTTGATCAAAAGAAAACAAATAAAGAAATGAAAACTTGGATGGCTAAGCAAGATGAAAATTCAGAAAGGATTACAGCACTGCTGCAACTCATTGCTTCTCAACAAGCCTCATCTGCTAAACCTACTTGATGTTTTGCACAAGTTTTTCATGTTTTGCTTTGTTTTGATTTTCTTCTGATATGTTTTGTATGCTTTTATCTGAATCTGGATGTTCTCTTGACTTAATGACAATGATCTTTTTGCTTATCTGGATATGTGTTTCTTCTGCATCTTTACTGTCTTTTAAAATTCTTTTTGATTATGACAAAAAGGGGGAGAAACAAAATAGAATCTGATTGTTCAAATCTATAAGCAATTATTTGAACTAAGTCAGACATGTTACTAACATTCCTTGAATTTAAGTGTCCCAGATATTATTAAAAAATCTGACAAATTTCATTGAAGTTTTTCCTGAGATCTATCTTTTCAGAACCTGATCAAAAATAGCTAAATCTGAGTAGACCAGACTCTGATATCTAACCTTGAGTACTATGATCTAAAAGATAACTCAAGACAGGAAATGGAAAGATAAACAACCAGGTGTTCTGAAGTTGTTCATCTGGCATCAAGCTTTAATATGGCATCAAGCTTTGACTCTAGAAGTCAAACATATGTCAACCAGGCTTCAATCAGGCTCTGAATCTGAAATGTACTCAACCAGAAAGGGAAGTATCTAATTCCATTAGAGTATTCATTTCAGGGGGAGATTGTTAATCTCAGGGGGAGTAATTTTAATTCATATTTTTATTGAACAAATTTCTCATGTTTTGTCATCATCAAAAAGGGGGAGATTGTAAGAGCACAGATTGTGTCTTAGTAATATCTCTATGTTTTGATGATAACATTAATGATAATTTGTATACAAGAATTATACTCTCTAAATTTGTTCTAAACTGTTTTCTACAGGCACAAAAGATTTTAATCTTAAAGAGCAAATTTGATGTGAACAATAAATTCTGAATGGCTCAAGAGCATCTGAAGATTAGAAGAATCTGAAGTATAAGAGCTTAGTCATCAAGATTCTGAAGATACAACACGCTGCATATATTATCAAGAATCTGAATGAAAGAAGACTCTGAGTGAAGAGACTCTGAATGAGAGAAGACTCTGATCTGAGTGAAGACTCTGATCTAAGAGCATGTTACGCTTCAAGCACACAGCTGCACCAGACTCTGATTCAGCAACATCTGAAGAACATCTTAGGCTCTGAAGTTACCAGAAGATTCTGAAGACTGAAGACTCTGATATTGATTGTTGATCTGAACTATCTGAAGAATTATTTGAAGAAGATTATTTTAATATATCCGTTGGAATATGCCAGCAAATCTTTCCTTAATTGGGATAGACATAAATCTCTGCAAGAAGATTATTCCTCTGATACATTCCATATATGGTAAATTCACAGCTCAGCAGACAATTGCTACACCCACATTTTGTGCGCCGTCTCTCTGCTGCAATAGTACAAAGGACAGTACTATTTGATATTGGAAATATCTTCTCCAACGGTATTATATTCTCTCCAATATTCAAGTGGCTATATAAAGGATATCATAGCACTTTCTTCAGTAGACGAATTTTGAAAAACTTACTCTCAAGCGAAGAAACTCTCAAGCTCTCATATTCTTTATAGTTCATACTTTGTTCTAAACTTAGAGAAATAACACAGTTGTGTTTATAGCTTTCATAGAAGCAATTTATTACTCTTACATTGTATTACATTAATTTGTAAAGGAAGTTTTCCTTAAGAGGATCTAGGTTAGATCAGTAGCTCTTGAGAAGACTAAGAACAGTTGTTCTTAGGTGTTGCTATTTGTAATCAGTTGATTTGAATAGTGGATTAAGTCCTTGTTGAGAAAGGCAAATCACTCTTGAAAAGGGTGGACTGGAGTAGTTGAGTTCAACGAACCAGGATAAAAATACTTGAGTTTTTATCTTTGATTATTTTCTGTCATACTTATTCAACCCCCCTTCTAAGTATTTTCTCACCTTCACAAAGTGCCGGAATTTTCGAAGTACAAAGGTCTCAGTTGCCCAAACATTCATCTGAAGATGTACTGTCGCAAGATGGCTGCCTATGCCAGAGACGAAAAGCTCATGATTCATTGCTTCCAAGACAGTTTGTCTGGGGCATCACTCGAATGGTATATGCAGTTGGAACGTAATAGTGTGCGCACTTAGGCCGAGCTTGTCGATGCATTTGTCAAGCAGTATAAGTACAACACCGATCTTGCTCCGAATCGTACTCAGCTTCAGAGTATGACTCAGAAGGATAACGAATCCTTCAAGGAGTACGCGCAACGATGGAGAGAGCTAGCCGCAAGGGTGCATCCACCTCTTGTTGACCGTGAACTTATTGACATCTTCATGGGTACTTTACAAGGCCAGTACTACGAAAAGCTGATCGGTAGTGTCTCTGCTGGGTTCTATGACCTAGTAATCGTCGGTGAGAGAATTGAAGAAGGGTTGAAGAGTGGAAAGATCTCAGGAGGTTCTAACAACCAGGCTAATGCCAAGAAGCCTTTCAATAGATACAAGAAGAAGGAGGGCGAAACAAATGCCATCTCTTTGCAGAAAGGGCAAGCTTCTCAACAAGCTCCCGCTCCTATGCCTTATCAAATGCCCTACTATCAGTATCCATATGTTGCTGCCGCACAATATGCTCCAATGCCTTATCAGCCAGCTGTTCAAGCAGTGCAAGCTCAGATGCCACGGCAACAGGCTCCTCAGCAACAAGCCTACAACCAGCAAGGATATCAGTATCCTCCTCAGCAACAGCAGATGCAAGCTACTCAGCAACGACAAGGTACTCGCCCACAGCGTCCGCAAAGAACATGGAGACCAGATAGAGTCTTTGATCGCCTACCAATGACATATGCCAAAATCTTTGCTCAGTTGATGGAGAAGAAAGTTGTTGTTCCGAGAGATTTGGCTCCTCCAACTGTCATTCCTGCCGATTACGATGCAAATGCTCATTGTGAGTTTCATAAGGGCGCTCCAGGTCACACCATTGAGGACTGCAGGGCTTTCAAGCACATAATTCAAGACATGATCGATTGGGATGCTATCAACTTCAATGGGAAGTCTCCGAATATCATCAACAATCCGATGCCACCAGTCAACTAGTGCCAACATCAGATCGATTCCAGTTAAGTTCATTCCCCGAAGAAGGCCATCATATTGCCATTTCATATTTCGCAGTTCTTATATTTTGTCTTTGTTTGTTTAAGTATTGTATGCTTTGAACAATTGTCATTCGTATTTGGTTTTCATTAATGTATTGTTTATGCATGTTTTGAATTAGTTATGTCGTATTCACTCATTTTCACTTATCACCAACACATTTATTCAATCCACTCTATTCACTGTTGTTTAGCGTGATTTGAGGGAGGATGATGAAAACGAGATACCCATAATTGCAAATCGTATGCTTTCAGACCGAATCTCGTCAATGATGTACAAGCATTGCTTCAAATCCCCAAACACTGGAGGTATAAGGAGTTAATCCCTAGTAAACCACTTCGAGCCTAGGAGTAGCAGTTTCCTTCGGATATTTAAACCTTTACACTCAACCTGGGGGCAGGGTAGTGTTCAGTTAATTCAACCCCTCACTCGAATCAACAAGCAAAATCCAGAAGACGGTTGTTCTTCAATGACCCATAACATGGCAGTCACAACCTTCCAACAAAATCCAAAAAAAAAACATCAAAAGCCTGCTAAGTCAGACACCTCAGAGGGGACTTAGGCAAAATCAAGGCAATCCCAATGGATCTGACAAGCAAAGTCAATCCATGCAAAAGTTAGGGATAAAAAACAAAAGCAAAATAGGACCCCGAAACCCTTAACAAAAACAAAATAATATTCAGTGGCCACCCAAATCAAAAGGGGCACTGACATCCATCGAAAAACCAAAATAAGGGACTGCCACGAAGAGCAAACCTTGAATCATCAAGTTTATACCGTCGAGACAAGTGTAGAATTAACTGAGCATAGGACTAGAGATCATTAAGAAGAATGGGTGGGTACAAATTATACTTTGAGCCTAGCATCCTTTGTTTCATAACCGTGAACCAGACCATGTTACAACCCTCGAAAGACCTAATTGAGGCGAGGTTTATTCTGAAAGCATACTATTGCGAGGTTGCGTAACCTGACTCCTCACATGATTGCTAATCATCAGCATTGGTGTCATTTCTCTTGCTATATCTTTCGCACCAATCAAATTAAGACAACGTCTGGACTAACAGTCCATTCGTCTCACTATCACGACACTCTCAAATAAACGATACTTTTTCAAACTTGCATTAAACTTTGCATTAATATTACCATTTGTGGGTGTATAATTTTAATTGCAAAACAGTGATAGGTATTCAAAGACATTTCAACAAGGGGCAATCAAGGAGGAACTTGACTTTTAGTGGCTGTCACGAAACAAGACTACCTCAAAATCCACGGGCTGGGGCAAATTACTCGAGAGCTCGAGCAGGGGAAAACCATTACCATGTTCAGACTGGGGCAAGACCAGGTCGCCCTGACCATCAAGCAAAGTTGCAACCTTCTCTGAAGGAAATTCACGACAAATCACCAAGTACCCAGACTCGGGGCATATAGAGTATCTTCGTCTGCTTCAATCATGGCATCTTCAACAAGCTGCGTGTCGAGGAAGTCAATCCCTCCCACCACCCGAAGTCCAATATGAATTGGCAACTACAAAGATCCACCTTACTGGCGTCTCCCTGCATTTCTAACTACCTGTCTGCAATCATATGCATCATACGCATCGCATTCAAAGCATCTTGCATCATATGCATACTCCAATCATATCATACTTCCCCAGCTCTTGCCTCTTGGCGCGTCAACATTTGCATTTGCACTTTCATTCGTTATGGAATATCATATCATCAAGCATTCACATATGCAAGTCAAGGTCCAGGATCAATCTCGAAGATTTCCCAGACCATTGGTAGCCCAGTCAGGGGCATCCTCCACAAAGGTCGTGGGTTTCTCCCACGAACTTCAAAAAACTTTAATGCAATCATCAACCCAGTCAGGGGCAATCTTCTGCAATTGTGGGTCTCTCCCATAAATTTCGAAGTTATTCAAAGCAAGATTCAGCCCAGTCAGGGGCATTTTTCAAAGACCATGGGCGTCTCCCATGACGTATTTCAACCTTGTGGTTGATCAGATCTTCAAATCAACATTCAGCCCAGTCAGGGGCATACCATTCAAAACCGTGGGCATTCCCCACAAAGTTATTCAACCTTTTGCTGGGCAAATCCAAGAAGTTCAGTGCAAGATCCAACCCGAGCAGGGGAATCTTCAGCAAAACCGAATCTTGAAGACCTTCAACCGAATCTTCCCATGCTCTTTCGCCGAAACAATCTTCTAACTTCCGCTTCTTGGATTCAAACATCAGCTTGCGCTCCTTCAGGTTAGCAAGAGCCTTGTTGAGCTGGCATTCAGCGGCATATCTGCGAGCGGTTTCTTCATCAAACCTCTTCTCACTAGCCTTCACCTGGGCTTTTAGCTTGGAGATCAGTTGCTTCAACTTATCCTCCCGTTCTTTGCTGTTGGCTAGGGTGGCCTTCCAATGCTGATTAAACTTGGATATTCTCCGGTACGCTTCATCCAAGTGCTGCTTCTTAGTGGCCAGTACATCATTGACAGCTTTGAAGTCTCGACCCAAGCGCTCACGCTCAGCCATCTGCTTAGTCAAATCTGTCCCTAACTGGTTCACCAGCTCTGTTTTCCTCTTAAAGGAATGGACGGCTTCGCTTCTCTCACTTCTGAGTTGAGCCAATTCTTTCTCCAGTTCTTCATTTGCCTTCTTCAGCTCATCTCTCTCGGCTAACACCTGATTATGCTGCTGAATAGGCATGGTGGTAGGCTCTTCAATCGCTGGAGGGCTTTCTGGCTTGGCAGGAGGAAACGGCATCCCTATAGCATCTGCTCTGGCTCTGATCCAAGTCACATATGGAGCGTAGGCCTGGCTATTACTTTTTCCTAGCGACGACTTTCCCCTCTTACTGATACTATTCCAAGCGTGCTGAAGCTTAGATAACACATCCCCCTCTAGAAGACCAGTGAGGTACAGAGATTCCTGCACCTCTTCATCCTTCGGCGGAGCTCTCAAAGCATAAGCAAACTGTCGGACCAGCAGAGATGGATTATAGTTGATACAGCCCTTCCTGCCTATCAAAGGCACGTTCGGAAACCCACTGCAGCTGAAGATGATCTCGGTACCCAACCTATCTCTATCAAACCAGGCAACATCCTCCGCTGACAGACTCATCAAGCGCTTAGACCACTCAGTTGTGGCTGCTGACGAAGCAAAGGGACCCCTCTTGGGTAGGTGACTATCAAGCCATCTATAGAGTAGGGGCACACAGCACGAGACGTTTTTGCCCCTTCTGTTCTCGTTTTTGTAGTGGACGGAATGGTAGACATCTCCTATCAAGGTAGGGACTGGATTGCCTGATGCAAAGATGTGAAATGCGTCGAAGTCTACAAAATCGGGCATATTGGGGAACAGAATGATGCCATATATTCAAAGAGCAAGAATGGCGTTGAACACAATACAACAACCGTCCTTGGCACACTGCTGGGCCTTTCCCACTAAGGACTGTAAGGAGAAACCGGGAACCCTGTTCCAACTAGACAAGACCAACTCGGAGGCATCCAGATGAAGTGAAGGAGCTAGACTAGCCAGATCAGGCTCAGCATCCATATGAACAAAAGGCATCTGACTCTTGATAGGCACACCTAACAAATCATCATACTCCTCTAGTGTAGGTGCGAGAATGAAGTCCCGGAAAGTAAAGCATCTCAAAGGAGGATCGTAGAACTGCAGCAAGGCGTGCAACCCATTCAACTCAAACACAGAGGGTTTACGAACCAAACTGAGCAGTTTACCGTAAGACTTTCTGAATTCATCTCTCACAGAATCATCTGCCAAAGCAATCAAACCAGTCAGCTGAACAACATCAGGAGTGGGGAGCTTGTAAGCCACAGTCTTCCTCAGAGAACCCATAATAGCACAATAGAAGGCGAGAAAACCTGAACCGGGGTAAACGGTACCTGCAACACAGACACACGTTAATGAAATGCAGATGAATATGCAAAACAATGCAAAATGCAATCATGCAGCAGGAGATCAAGACGTTTGTGCTGTTGAGGAGATGAAGGTTTTGTATCAACAAAACCACAATACTGCTCTGTCAAGAACAACCACTATCTCTGATAAGAAGAAAACCCAGGTATCAGACCATAAATCTGCTCTGTCGAGAGCAAACACACATCTGATAATAAGGACCTCTGATACAGGACCATAAATCTGCTCTATCAAGAACAAACATACATCTGATGATAAGGACCTCTGATACAGGACCATAAATCTGCTCTGTCAAGAACAATCAAATACATCTGATGATGAGAACCTCTAATACCAACAAAACTGATTCACTATCAAGAAAACCAGGTAGTCTGAAGGTTAAGGTTTCCTGCAATAAACCCGACCCTGCTCACAGGTATGGACCTATACTGACACAAGTTCGGCATCCTATGCGGTCATCAGCGTCACAGACATTCAAGAGGGGTGATACGATACCCAGAAGGTGTGGCATCACCATCTCCTGAAGCGGCCTCACTCAGCTGAATTCCAAATGATCGGTCCCCAGAGTCGACAATCCTCCAAACCAACAACCCCTCAGGCCCAAAGGGCCGGAAAAGAAGTCAATCGGGAGAACCTCGTCTGAGAGTGGATTTCATGAGACACTAGTGCCTGCAAAGCAAGCATGCGCCCACTAATTTCCACAACTAATGCTAGGTACACTCAAGCCTGGGTCTGGCTTCTCACTGATCAGAATGCCCCTCCCACAACAGCACAGATAATCATATCATACTGAAAATAAAGTGCGGGAAATAAAATGCGATAAACAAACACAACCCAACAAGTAATCATGCAAGCGCTAGGATTGACTCTCGCAGGGGACGTTGGATCCCCAAACTGACTCGCATACGGGACGTTGGATCCCAGGAAACTATCAAGTCCCCAGCAGAGTCGCCAGCTGTCGCTACCACGAAAATAAGGTGCCGACAAAACAGAAGAGTCGCCACCTTTCGTTATTTATCCCTCAGAACGGGAAAGGAAACGATCAGAAAAACCTGACGAAAAGGTGTAAGACAAGGTCATCGCAACCATTGTCTGGGTTCGGGAGTCGGTTATGCAAGGGGAAGGTATTAGCACCCCTCACGTCCATCGTACTCGATGGGATCCATGCTTGTTGGGTTTATCTGACGGGTTGGTTTTATCTATCTACCTATCAAGGCTGGCTTAAAAAGAAAAGAAAATGACTCGGCAAAGCGTCGCGCTTTATGCCTACGTATTCTCATCAGAGAATGAGAAATCAGAGTCAACGTAGTTCGCCTAACTACGGGTTACGGGGAAGGTGGCTCGCCAATACGTCAGTATTGTGCCTACGTACTCTCAACAGGCTTGAGAGATCAGAGCTTACGTAGTTCGGGATAATACGGCTTACGGGAATTCAGATTCATCTGTTTTATCAAGTAGGGTTAACAAACAATGCTAGCAGTTGGATGTACGCAGCTCGACCCTTGGAGACTTAGGCGTTACCGTTTGTGGTAGAACTGGGAGTTAACGACACTCTTTTCTTCAAAAAAGCTTTCCTTTGAATTACGGGCCCACGGGGAAAAAAGGTTTGAAGTTTGTTTTCTGTCTTTTACGGAAGAACTATTTTTTAGTTGTCTGTAACTAATATCGCACTAGAGACTATGACCTGAGAGTGAATGCGTCGCATGTCACCCAAAGGGTGCCATACTAAACATCCAAGCTGTCGAAAAGAAACTCTCCGACGCCCCTTTCTCAAGCAGCTTAAGGCTCGTAACGTACGACGTCAGTTAACCTTTATTACTGTATTTTAATTTGTTTTGAGATGAGAAGAGAACATGCTTAACTAAAGGGAGACTATCAAGTCCTAATGTTGTCATGCCAAGGATTCATCCTATGGTTGAAGTTTGAAACAGGGAACTCCTAGAAGTTATCATGCATAGGTTTCAACCTAAAGTTCTATCATCACTTCCTTATCAAAGGAAGTGAGATTCCTAGGGGATCATGTCAATGATAAACAGAAACAGATAAGCATCAGCTTAAACAGTAAATAGTAAACAGTACAGGAAACAACTGTAAATAAAATGCATGCAATGCAAGTGAGGGAGGAAATGTGTGTGGGGCATCAGCCTCCACAAGCTCGTCTCGACCTCAAGCCAGATATGAATAACTACAATCATGAAAGAAAAATAAAATGCCATCAAGCAAATCACAAACCACATAGGCAAGGGAGCAGGGCTCTACCGAATACCCACAAGCAAAGCCATACAATAAAAATACAAGCAGAGGGAGCAACTCAACCTCTAATTCAATCATGCTCCTAGCTTGAGTCAGTCTAGATATGAACTTATTCTAATGCATCAAGCAAATCAAACAAGTCACATCAATACAGTTGCACAGCAAGCAAACAGACAAGAAAAGAAAGCAGATCAACCACTCCCCCAGCTTCACAGCAAAGCTCCTATGACATCAATTTGTCCTTCAGTCTGCAACTGTCCTTCAAGGCTCATCTTCAATAGCAAGTATCAACTTGCTTCTTCAAGCTTTCAATGCATCAACCTACAAGTACCAACTTGTTTTCCTCAAGCTTCAACTCGTTCTTCTTCACAAGTATCAACTTGCTCTTCCTGATCTACAAGCTTCAGCTTCAATGACAGTCTTCAAGCAAAAAGGGAAGTGAAACCTCTAGCATCTTCAATCTTCTAGCAAGGAACTCCATCCTCTAGCAAGGGAGAAATATTCATCTAACAAGAGCAAAGTTTGGATGATTGGCAGCAGAGTGAAGACCAAAGGTCACCACTAAGCATCCTATCATCAGAGAAAGGGACCCTCAAAGGTTCTACCAACTTGTAAAGAGCCACACATCCTACCAAAGGAGGGATGGGGCCTTTACAAAGGGACCTTACATCATATGGAAGAATGGAAGTGATCAACATCTCCCATGTTTATGAAGAAAGAGAATCTATCTAGAAGCTCTGCCTACAAACCCTAATCTTAACACCTAATCAACACTACACCAAAAGAAGGGAAGATCTTCACATCCAAGCTTCTTCAAGCACTCCATTGCATCTTCAACTTGCTTTCATCATCCACCAAGGGTAAGAACATCACAAGCTTACTCTAAGGGAACCTAAGGGGTTAATCTAGTCAAAATAGTGCATTAGAATCATCCAAAGTTAGTACCTAAACTAAAATCAAACAAAAATAGTAAACTACATTGTAAATTCCTACAAAAATTCCTAAGGGACCCTAATTCAATCATGAATCTACCATACAAAATTCAGAGGTTGAACCATCCACCAAGTTCTAGATATAAAACCTAAATCATAAGGTATTAACCATAAACCCTAAAAATGGAGCTCCTAAAGTTTCAACCTAAAACTACCACTTACATTCATCACAAAAATGTGAGAAAAATCTAGGGGAAACATGCATATCTATGCTAGCTACACACAAAAAATCAAGGCAAAAATCATCATCAAATGATCAAACTAAATTCAACAAAATCAAGTATCAACCATGATTATTTTAACATCAATTAAAATTCCACAAATGCTAATAAATTCAAAAATGCATGAAATATTAATATTTTTTATCTAAAAAAAACTAGATTCAATCATGAATCCATGGAAAAAAGAATGGAATTAATTGAGTCATTTTTCAATTTTTTATGGATTATTCAATAACCATGAATGAAATGAAAAAATAAAACGAAAATCAAAAGAAATTGATAAGCGCGTGGTGTAGATAGCAAATTTTCTCAGTTCATTATCCAGACTGGGCCAGAAGTGGGGTGTGGGTATCAAAGCTGCACTAAGCCCACCCAAACACTATTAATGAAATGCAGCGCTTCAAGCAATCAGAATCCTTTCACAAAATGAAATCAATTCGTGGCCCTTGGATCACCACCTGGTCAAAGTCTTCAGTCTAATCCAATGGCTATCTAGTCATCTTCTTCCTTTTGAATGTTGGAGGGAAAGAAACCATGGAAGTTTAGAACTTCAATTTCATCTTCCCCAAATCGTATTCCTTCAATACTCCATCAGAACTCTCACATGAATGCTCTAATCCACTCCATTTTTCCCACTGAATCTAACCCATCCTAACTCAAATCACGATTAAAATCTCAGAAATCACTCAAGAACCAAATCACACCAAACTCCAAATTATGGTGTCTAACCTCATCACCATGCTTCCCTGAGTTGATCTAGCTATCAAACTAAGATTAACTCCCAAGAATCACCAAGATATCAGCATGAACAGAATTTGAGTCATCTCCCTAATTGTCTCTAAACCTAGCCAATTGCTACCAGAAAGCTTCTACTAACAATCTACATTGCATCTAACATAACAATTCCTATTGATTATGCTTAAATTAAGCTGCACGATGAAAAGTACATACCTGCAAATTCTTGATGAACAAAGTGGTTAAATCTTCAAATCAACCTTCAATAAGCTCCAGATTCCTTCAATGGAGTATGACCTAGCTTCTGTATGCAATAAACTTGATTGAAATACCCTCAATACTTGAACCCGATTCTGAGTTGCAGATGAAGAATTCCAAGTGCCAACTCCCAATTCTTCCATGATCTTGCCTTGAATTTGATCTGGAATCAATCTCTAACCCTAGAGCAAGCTATTGGGATCAAGAACTTGGATTGAAATGGCTTCAATGGCTGTAACAGATTTTGATTTGCAATGTGCAAATTCAAAATGCAATCTCACTCTCCTCTCTCAATTCTCACCAACCTTGGCTCTGAATCACCTCATATGCTTATATAGGACATGAATGAACACTCTAGAAAGTTCTGGATCAATCTAAAGAGAACTTCAATATCTCATGTCATGGAAAATTCAATCTCATGCCATCCTCATACCAGTTCTGCTAACAGCTTGCATATTACCTCACTCTCATCCAAATTCTCCTCAAATGAGATTATGAAGGTGTTTGAATGTGTTAGCACCTTGGTTTTGCACTTGTGTGTAGTTTGGCATATGTACCTTAAGCCTTAAGTAACAAAATGCAACTCCATGATTTTAACCTCAAATGAGAAAAGTAATATTACCAATGTCTTTAAAATGTCATTTCTGATCAAAATGACATATTACATGTCTTATTTTGGTCTTGGAATTGAAAAATCACAAATTTGGTCCTTTTAATGAACTTTAATTCTTCCTTTTTAAGCCAATTTTGCAATTTTGAGTTACAAGCAATTCCAACCTCTCATGACCAATTGGATAACCTTAAAACATCATTTTGAACAAGTTTGATGTTGAACATTTTCCCATTTGAAGCTTGCAAATAGGAGTTATGGACTTATGATTGAAATGACCTGTAATCTCCAAATGTCCAAAATACCCTTGACTTGTCAAAGCCATAACTTGAGTTCTACAAATCCTATTAAGGAGTTCTAGTACTCTCTAGAAAGATAAGAGAATAAGGAACAACATTCATGTTGACCAAAAGTTCATAGGAATCATCCTTCTAGGGCAAAAGTATCTTGCAAGTTGGGTAACTTTCAAGCTCCAAATTCACATTCCTCAGATGACTTGTAACTTGTCAAACTCATAACTTGAGTTCTACAAATCCTATCAAGGACTTCTAGAACTCAAATTAAATCTAAGACCATGCTCTATAACAATCATGTTGGGGGCAAGATGATATGACAATCACATCTTGAGCTAAATTGCGTTGAAGATAGGGGCCAAACTAGGGGATTTTACACTGTCAAGCCTTAGAAACCCTAGCTTGAAACTTCTCAAACTCTTCAATCATGATGAGTTAACCTTGGAATCATCCTTAGAACATCTCAATGCATCAATCCATGATCACATGGCTCTTGGATGAGGTCTCAACCTTCTTCAAATCATCAGTTGACCTAGAGTTGACCCAGTCAAACCCTAATTGCACCAATCATGGCTGGGGCTTCTCAATCTTACACAATGACCTGTCTAGGCATCAAAGTGATCTTCAAAACTTCTTATGAGATCTCTCAAGACCTCAAGTCCAACCTCATGGCTTCAGAATTATCTGATGATCTCCCACAACTCTCAAGTTAAGAGACCTACACACTCTTGGTTTCAACCACTCTTTCTGAGGATCTTTTAACTTCTCTGACAAGGATATCAACCCTTGAGCACTTGAATAATCTTCTTAGCTAGCTTCATAGTCTTGCGTAGCTCTTGATTGGTAATCATACCTCTTGATCTCCTGCATACATGTCAATGAAATGCAAATGATAATGCTAATGTGCATGAAATGAAACATAAGCTAGGTAAAGAAATGTTGGGCAAATTTTGGGGTGCAACAATGGGGAACTAATAGAAAATCATTCCTAAAAATTCCAAGGAAAATACTACACTATCCTACATGTGTCGACATTCTATGGTCCAAAAATCAGGGGCTAAACCTAAATCAAAAGGCTCAAACTAAATCTAAATCTCAAGGGTATCCTAAAGGGATCCATCAATGAATAATCCTAAACAACTACCTCAAAATCCTATTTAGAAACATCTAAAAATCACAAAAAAAATCTCATAACATCATCAACATGTCTGCAACCAGCCTACAAAATTTCAGGTCTTAATTCTATACCGAACTCCAGAACAAAAATTAGCAAGAAACTATGCAGTTTTTGGCATTTAGATTATC
Source organism: Lathyrus sativus (assembly GCA_963859935.3). Lineage (NCBI taxonomy): Eukaryota > Viridiplantae > Streptophyta > Magnoliopsida > Fabales > Fabaceae > Lathyrus > Lathyrus sativus. Next base: position 188,805,683 of record OZ012737.1, read on the forward strand.
CACTTAAAGGGAAAAAACGAAATTAAATTGACAACTGAACAAAAGTAAAATCTAATTGCACACAAAAATCATAGACATGATAAGGATCATACACGAATTTTTTCAGAATTTTCTAAGCATTTTTTTTATTTTTTATGAATTAAAATGAATGAAACAATTAAAACAAATAATGAAAAGAAATAAAGAAATTAAAAAAAGCCAGAAAAATCTACAGCCGCAGGATCAAGTGGCCAAGTCAAGCTATCCAAGGGGTAGAAGCTTGCCAACACATTAATGAAGTCTATGTAATATGGTAGAACTAGTCAAAGAATGGTACATGGTGGAGCTAAATCACAGTCGTGAAACAATTGACCAACACGATCGAACACGCGTGGGAGCGCCACGTGTCCGTCTTCTTCCTCATCCCCTCGCCGGCGCCGGACGTTTTCTAGTCATCTTCCTCGCGTGCTCCGGACGCGGCTTCTCCTCCAACGATGGAGCTTCCTCGTTTCTCATCCGTTTTCCACGTTTCTTTAACCGATTTCATGGGATTTTTCGCAAGGAATCCGAATCTACCACTTAGTTTAACTTTCCTCCATTAAAACTCAAGAAGCCATGGACATCAAGAATCACCAAGAAATTTCAACTCTCACGAAAACTTAAAATGAAGCCACTAATCTCTTTCTCTCACTCCCTAGGTTACAAATATCACGTTCTTTCTCATTTTAATCCATTATCTAAAGAGATATTTGAACTACAACTTAGGATGCCATGGTACAAATTGTCATAAAACTTAACCAAACTAGTTCTAAATCCATCTAAGGTTCAATACTAACTTAACCGCATGTTCAAACTAACTTAATTATGCTTAAATTAAGAGGAATTTTGAGAATCAAGAACCTTATCGGAAGCTTCGAATTTGGTGGTCTTGAGGGTGAATTCTTCCTCCAAAAGGTGCAGATTTCTTCACTTGTTGATGATGAACAAGTCTAGATGCTTGGTTGATCTTGATTCAGCCTCTATCTTGAAACTCGAAAATCAAAATTCAAGCCTCTTCCACAAACTGCTCTAACTGATTCTTCAACGAAAGTGGCACTAGAAGCTTCTGAAAATGATCCAAATCTCTTTTATATTCTGTTTTGATCCATTGAAGGCCCATTCATGACCCAATTTATGATTTCCAAGTTTCAACTTTTTCTCAAAAGTCCAATTATGGAAGCCACGAATTTGCCTTGTTCTTGCTCTCAATCCACTTTAGTTCATTTACTCGAGAGTTATGGAGTGTAAATGAGTGAGTTTTCTCCTTTGATTTCAACCAAAGATGGATGTTTGAAGTGTTACTTCATCATGAAGTAATCCACCAAAATATCATGAAATGAGTATCAACTCAAAATTCTAACGATGCCAAAGTGTTTAGAGTCTATTTTCCAATCAAAATGAGTACAATATGGTTTGAAATCATCCAATTACCAATTGTTTTGAATTTTTTCATTTTAAATCATTAAAATGGCCTTTTTGAGAAATTTCTTCAATCAATGCTTGCTCTAATCCATATCAATGGACTCTTGATACTTGGTTGAGCTAAAAACATCATTTTGAGAAAATTTCAAGTTGAAGAAAACTCCATTTGAAGCTTGCAAGAGATTGAAATGGACCCATAAATCAAAATGGCCTATAATGTCCAAATACCGAAAATACCCTTGACTTGTCAAAGCCATAACTTGAGTTCTACAAATCCAACCATGGGCTTCTAGTACTATTTAGAAATCTAAGAGAATAAGGAACAACATTCATGTTGACCAAAAGTTCATAGGAATCATCCTTCTAGGGAAAACGTGTTATGCAAGTTGGGTAACTTTCAAGCTCCAAATTCACATGCCTCAGATGACTTGTAACTTGTCTGGCTCATAACTTGAGTTTTATAAACCCTATCAAGGACTTCTAGTACTAAAATTAAAGCTAAGATCATGCCCTACAACAATCATGTTGGGGTAAAGATGATATGAAAATCACATATTGAGTTAAGTGGTCTTGAAGTCAGGGGTCAAGCCAGGGGATTTTACACTGTCAAGCCTTAGAAACCCTAGCCTAAAGCTTCTCAAACTCTTCAATCATGATGATTTAATATTGGAATCATCCTTAGAACATCTCAATGTATCAATCCATGGTCACATGGATCTTTAATTAGGTCTCAACCTTCTTCAAATCATCAGTTGACTTAGGGTCATCCAAATGAAACCCTAGTTGCACCAATCTTGAGTATACTTCATATCCTTTGCATAATGACCTATCTAGGCTTCAAGATCACTACTATAAAAAAGTTTTATAATAGCGCTTTTTTTGTTTTTAATAGCGCTTTAAAGCGCTATTAATCAAGGCGCTATTGTAAAACAAAATTTTTAATAGCGCTTTAAAAGCGCTATTAAATACAGGTACTATAATAGCGCTTTTGAAAAAGCGCTATTATAGTACCTGTATTTAATAGCGCTTTTACAAAACCGCTATTATAAGTCACATATTTGATAGCGCTTTCAAACAAAGCGCTTTTATAGTACCAGTAATTTGCTTTAATTTTGATAGCACTTTCAAACAAAGCGCTATTATAGTACACATATTTAATAGCGCTTTCAAATAAAGCGCTATTATAAGACACATATTTAATAGCACTTTCAAACAAAGCGCTATTATAATCCACATATTCGATAGCACTTTCAAACAAAGCGCTATTGAAATACCAGTAAATTGCTTTAATTTTGATAGCACTTTCTAACAAAGCGCTATTGTAGCACGCTCTCTTTAAAACGCTATTCTAATACACTTTTTTTTTACACCAAATCATTTATATATATATATATATATATATATATATATATATATATATATATATATATATATATATATATATATATATATATATATATATATATATATATATATATATATATATATATATATATATATATATATATATATATATATATATATATATATATATATATATATATATATATATATATATATATATATATATATATATATATATATATATATATATATATATATATATATATATATATATATATATATATATATATATATATATATATATATATATATATATATATATATATATATATATATATATATATATATATATATATATATATATATATATATATATATATATATATATATATATATATATATATATATATATATATATATATATATATATATATATATATATGGCATTTGCATTTTACGACATTAGAATTCATAAAATAATTATAACTAAGTAGCTAAAATACTTGAAATTAAAATAATAATGACAAATGTGATACCATTAATTTGGCTTAAGAGTACTTCAAACCAAAATATTTTATAAACACAACTAAAGTATAACCTAGAGGCACCAATCCAGAGGCACCATAACAACCTCATAAGAATTACAGCCATCATGATGCTTATAATAATGTTTTGAAAGCTAATTATAATTTTCATGATGCTTATATTTTGAATCAAATGTTTAAACCAAACACAACTTAAAATGAAGGGTGACTAAAATCAAAACTCAGTTTTACAAAACAAAGTTTACATACGATGCTTGGCCATTAAAGAAGAGGGATGATTCTGTTGGACGAACGTTGCTCCTTCCTCCTACCTCTAGCTGCCATGTGCAGACGGTTCCATCTAATGCAGCATTGGCAAAACGATGCCCAAAGTGGTCAAATTGTAAAGCTGAAATTGACGCAAGATCATATGGTGGAGGGACATTAGCAGCAAGCAGCACCCCGTATGTAGCAATAGCTTTGTCCTTATTGAACTGTATAATATAAGGCTCCTCATTAGACATAAGCTTGAAATATTGACATTTAATGCAATTAATTAACTCACTAGAGTAATGCAGATATTAGTAATCTCGACAATTGTGTATATCTACATTCACAGCTATCATCATGAATGTACAGAAACTAAAGATTTTCTAACCTCCCACAGGTAAATGTGTGTATTGCTTGAACCAACCAAGAAGAAAGGCCTCATTGGATGACTAGAAAACGCTCGGGTACTTGTATTCTCTAAAGTGGCAGGTGGATCAACAAAATATTCACAGCTACTTTCCCGTTAAGCAATTCCGAAACATCCTGCTTTTCATTATGATTCGGTTCTGATTGACTTGTTTGTCTTAACCATTCAAGAGTCATAACATTTGAATCATTCTGCAGTTTTTGCCACAAAAATTCTGCAAGTTGTTTAACATGATAAGAAGAAATATGAGTAACTCATACACCTAAACTGTATTATTATGTTAACCAGGACGAACAGGCTAACTCAACATGAAGGCTTACATAAATGGATCAATTATCAAGTTACTTCCAAATATTAATAGAGGGTGGGATAGATTGGGATGACAGAAAAATATGTAAGAACATTAAACTCTAATAGAGGATTTGAAAATGAACCAGATATGATCCCATAATCTGTGGAGCTAAGTATCACACTTTTTTTAAAATAGCTATTGTATCACATCTAAAAGAGCAGCAACACGCTGCATGACGTTGAAACCAAAATTGATGAGATAGAAATTACCTGAAACCTTACCTGCATCATTCGCATGTCAAAACGGCCAACGAACACCGTCACTGATGCAAAAGGCCAACGAACACCGTCATTAAGATAAATCAAGCAGAAGGTAATAGAATTATCCAACAGTAATGTTACTAATGCAAAAAGTATCAAGTATAACACTGACCCTTAGGTTTTTAAGATCAATATCAAAAAGACCCTTGAGACCAGGCCTTTGAACCTTGATAACAACCTCCTGTCCCCTTAATTTTGCACGATGAACCTGACCTGCATTGGGAAAAGATATCCAGCAGTTCAATGTTTAAATGGAACTAAACACATACATGTAGAAAAACTAAACGCTCTGCTTCTCAACGTTCTCATCCACAGCATCACTAGGTTTGTCCAGCCCTGAAGGTATCTTGCCTGGATAGTTAGTAGTTGATGCTTCTGATCCTAACATACTGGATGAAAAACATAAATTAAACCAATTTTGGTTGAGATTATAGGTTTTAGTGTGAAGGTAGGTATATAGGTTGTTTGCAAACTCACCTTCTATCCACAATGATCATGGAGCGAAGCTCACAGTTGGCAAAGCTGCAAAATTTATGTTAAATCAGTCAATCATTTGCTACCACTAAGAATAGCTTAAATTAAGGCACTAAGCCAGATTAGTCATTATGTTTAATACTAAAAGTTGCTGGAACTTGATCCCAAATTAACAAATCTAAGGCACTGAATAAAACTGAGAGCTACTACATCAGAAGCAACAATTCATGTTTCACAGAACAAGAGAAGCAAATCAAAATTGCTAGGTTGGAGGCAGAGGTGTTGAGAGAGCTTACTGCTTGGATATTTCTTTCTTCACCGAGGGGTGGCAATCATTTCCAAATGTAGTTAGAGTGTGAAATAAGAATCCACTGTGATTCACAATCGCTATCTCCTTCTCTTTTCGTGTCCACAACCTGAGATAAAGTTAAAACTAAAGTAATGAGAAGTCAAAAAAGCAATAAAATATATTTTTAGAACATATAAATGAATCCATAACAAATGGTAGTAATTGCATATCTGAATAAAAACAAAAAGTAGATATCTAGTTTTTAATCACAGTATGAGACATTAAAGTAATGATCGGAATGAATAAATGATAACTTGCTGACATATTAGATGAATAAACTAAAATAGTATTATCTTCAAACATCGATGGTCACAGTAGAGCTCAGTGACAGGATCAAGAGCATCTCTCTTTTACATTAATACACATTCTGCTATATCTAGTGAACTTGGTAAAATGTAAAATTTGAATTAAATTTCAGTAAAGATAAGTTGATGTTGTCTTCCTGCTTGGAAAGAGTCCTGCTGTATATTGGCTGTTAGTTTTAGATTGTGGGAACCTTGGACGAAAGGTAGTAAAGGGGGCTTCTGGAAAAACTGTCATGGAATGGGTAAAATATCAATTTAACAAAAATATTTTTTCATCACATTAAAAAAGAAACTATCACAATTTCATTTACAAAACATTGTAGTTTATGAAAACACGATTGATCTAACATGTCTAAACACTCACACTGAGATTTTCCCGAACAAGGTAAGTTCGTCTTCAAACAAGATAATCTAAAAGACTAATCGTGAGAACAAGTGTTCAAGACTAATCGTGCTTGTGTTAACACCAAAATTTCAGCAAGTGAGTAAAAAGTAAGCAGTTAGTGGTAAAAAAATCAAGAAAATATGCTGACAAGTTCTGTTTGCTGGTCAGGATCCACCCGGGAGTTGTTCCACTAAGAGAGTTGTTCCACTAAATACTATGTTGATAATAATAAAAAGTAACAACCAAAAGATTAAACCAACAATAAGATTACCGAGTAAAGGGAATCTGCAAGAGGTTTAGAAAAGCAGTCCACTGGCTGAAAACAATGCTCTTAGATCCTGAGGAGTGGAGATTTTCAAGTTCATTCAAAAGACCGGTTACCTTGCATGACTCTACCTAGTTATTTTCGATATCAACCTGAAATCGACTCTCAGTAGGGGCGGTGATAAGATCCTGCTTGCTGACTATTTTCCTGTTAAAAATAATTTTAGGACAAGGAGTTTGCACTAAAACCAAATTCATTTGAAATTACTGCGATAAAAACAATCTTAAACATCTATTAAACCAAGTTAAAGATAAGATATCAAAAATTCTAACAGGTTAACCTGGAAATACCTACAAACAGGACACAAACCAGAGGTAGAATTTCGCCAACTTGCCAAGAGGCATTCCCGGCAAAGGCAGTGAGCACATGGTCCCTCTACCATCTTCAGTAAACTCTGAAAACTCCATTAACACATCAACCTTCAAACACCACAGATCCTTCTTCAACAACTCGCAAAACCCGGAAACAATGTCTTAATCCTTCAACGCCCAAACCTAACCTGAAGAACAACAAACTTCCCTTCGACCCACCTTACTCCGCCGCACGCCGCTATCAACATCAGAAACCCATCGAAACCGTTAAACACCGAAAACATCCCTCCGTTAACATCAAAACAGAACCGTACCTAAACCCCTCTTTTAACCCTAACTTCAACATCCGAAAATCTTCAACACAGAATCCACATTCCATCTCTCACCATTAACAGAACCACACACAAAACGCCGGAAAACTCCTTCAAAACCTCCATCGGAACCCCTTCCAGAAACCTTCACCTCCGACCGTTAATCCATCCCTCACTTCAAACTGGCTTCAAACCCATTTCATCCGTAAATCCAACTTCAAAACACCCCCAAAACCAGAACCGAAAGTGGAAGAGAGATTCAAAGTGAAACAACCGAACACCCAATCATAAACCCTAACCCCTCTTTCAGTAATCCAAATCTCCATTCCTTCCGCCGTAAACCTCAAACTTCAATCGATTTCCATCATCAAAACCAAACCGTTCAGAATAATCATCATCAACAAACGTAAACCAGATTCAGAAATAGAATAAGAGGAGATGGAGAGAGTTTGAAAGAGAGAGCCAGTGAAACGAGATTGAGAGAGAGGGGAATCCGAGTAATGATACGAAGAAGAAGGCTCTTGGCTTCTATTGTTTTTCTTTGCTGATTTATTTTTACTTTTTATTTCTTTAATAGCGCTTTTTATAAAAGCGCTATCTTAATACACAATGATAGAAACGATAGCGGTTCCATAGAAAGCGCTATTGTAGTTACATATTTTAATAGCAACTTTTTAAAAAGCGCTATCGTAGTGCTTTTAATAATAGCGCTTTTATAAAAGTGCTATTGTAATACAACATTTTAATAGCGCTTTTTAGAAAAGCGCTATCTTAGTGAATATCTATAATAGCGCTTTTTTACAAAGTGCTATCAAAATCATATTCCCTGTACTCTTTAATAGCGCTTTACTATAAAGCGCTATTATAAATATGTTTGTTTCCTTTTTAATAGCGCTTATTTAAAAAGAGCTATTAATGTAGGTGATACAAACAACCAATTTTGGCATAGTGGATGAACTTCAACACTTCTCATGAACTCTCTCAAGACCTAAAGTCCAACTTCATGGCTTCAGAATCATCTGATGGCTTCCCACAACTCTCAAGTTAGGAGACCTACACACTTGGCTTCAACCCTTCCTCTGAGGATCTTTTAACTTCTCTGACAAGGATATCAACCCTTGAACACTTGAATAACCTTCTTTAGCTTCATGGCCTTGTGTAGCCTTTGATTGGTAGTCATACCTCTTGATCCCCTGCACATATGTCAATGAAATGCAAATGATAATGCTAATGTGAATGAAATGAAACACAAGCTAGGTAAAGAAAGGTTGGGAAAATTTTGGGGTGCAACACTTTCCCTCTCTGTGGGATAAATAACGAAAGTGGCGACTCTTTTATTTTTCTGCCGGTTGTTTTTCGCAGTTGCGACACTAGGGAAATAGACAAGAATAAATAAAAGATAAGATATGTAGAGAAATCGGTGCATTAACTAACAAAAAGTGATTAACTGGAGAAAAACAAGAGAAAGATTTTGTGGGGAAAGCCAAAACGTTGGTGTCGACAGACAGACTGCGAGGGACCAGAAGAAAGAGAGTAGGGAACCAAAGAAAGGTGTTAACTCCGAGGGGATTGTTGTACATTAACTGATAAACAGTGGTGTCATACCCAAAAGTTTGACCCCTAGATTCCATTACCATTCTAAGAGCATCAAACATTGTTTCCTAACCCTAACCTTGTTTCAAGTTTTTGTTGTTGAGATCCATCTGAATTAGGGTTTTGCACCTTGGAAATCAAGACGACTATTGCTTGATCAATTAATGTTTTGGATTGGTCATCATTAAATCAAGATTCTCATACATTTAAGGAGCTTATATTCAACAAGAACAAAGTTCTAATTGATCTCATTGCAATATCATTGAAGCCCAATTTCATCTGGCCCCAAATTAGGGTTTTGTCAAGAAAAGTCAATTGTACCTTTGAATTTTGATCTAAGCCTTGGGACACCATTCAACATGTTCATATACATCCTTTGAGCCTACCTATGATGTTTGAGAAATCTAAAGATGCAAATTCATTAAAGATCACACAGTTGAATTCACTTGATACAAAATTCATCTGACAAAGTCAACTCTTTGACTTTTAGGGTTTTTGGTTCAAATTGAAAATTCCAAGCCAAATTCCATCAAAATATGTTTAACCAATGAGTTTTATCATGAAGAAATCAATATTTGAGAGGTTTCTTGCAAAAGAAGAAAACTTGGATAACTTGAATTTTTTCTAAGTGTGGGAAGAAACCCTATTTTTGGTACCAACATTGAAAGGCCATGACTTTCAATCTACACATCCATCTTTTGAGTTCCAAAGATCAATTTAAAGATCTCCTCTTGTACTACAAAAGTGTCCTAGTGACCTATGAGCAAAAGATGATTAGATTTTGAGTTATGAAGCTTCAAAGTTTGGAAGAATTTCAAAACACTTGAAAATTTTTCAAGACAGCTTTGTTACTTCAATTTTCAACCAACTTCAAGACCCGTTTTCATCATGATCCCTTTGGATTAAAGAATTTCATCAAACATGAAAGTTGTAGAGCATATTTAGGGATTTTCAAAAAGTACAATAACTCATCCATATCATTTTTTAGCTAGGATTTTCGAAGAAGGAAAGTTATCCCTCCGCACTTGAAGTTTTGTTCATTTCCATGCCAAGAACAAGTTGCAAGATCAAGAAAATCTGCAAAATCCTTTGATTGAAAACCTTGAGACTTGCATATTTACCTATAATTTCAAGGTTAAACTACTTTTGGAGTCATTACACAAAGTTTTGAACCATGATTCAAGTTCCATACCATTCATTAGAATTTTGGACATAAAGGTTGCAATGCCATTTTCAAAATGCAACTTTAATTACAACTGGTTTTTCTTGAGACCACAACTTGTTCCATCTAAAAAAGAAAGATCTAGAGTATCCAACCACTCAAGATTCATTGTAATTTTCCTTGAAACCATGGAGAACCACCAAACATCAAGTTAGAATTCAACCAAACCTTGAAACCAACAAGTTACAAATTTTGCAAAAATCTGATCTCCAATCTTCCCCTATAAATATAGGTTTTATTTATGCTTCAGGAGAGCTTGAAAAACGATCAAAAAACCTCAGAAACATCCTCCAAACCACCGTTACAACAACATCTTGCAATCACCCTCATCTTGAACCAAAAAACTCCACTTTACACAAACCACTTTATTTGCATTTCCATACCTAAAATCATCAAACCACTTGTTCCAACACACCAAAAAACATATTTTGAAGGTGTCTAAACCTTCATTTCCATCCAAGACCTGCTAAAGCAAAAAATCAACTTTCAAAACCATGTTTTGTTGACTTTCTACATTTTCTATCCCAGAACTTCATTCTGGCCACATTTTAGCACTTTGATCACACAAACTCAACCCTTAAACATTTCTTGAGGTGTCCATAACATCATTCCCCCAACTGTGTGACCATTTTCACCAGAATCAAAATCCTCACATTCATCATTTTGCAAGAGAAAGGTACCAACATGTTCTAGGTATTTTCAAGGGAGTTCAAGCATTGGAAAAGTTCCTAGGAGGTTCAAGGAAGCAATCTAAATCATTGAAACATTTATGTAGCAGCTTGTTTGGATTTTCAAGTTTTGACTTTAAGAGGTAAGTGCTCAAATTGAAACTCATTGAACCATTCCATATATTGATGTACATTGAGCATGAAACTTATTTGTCATGATATTTATGATGTATTCCTTCAATTAGTTGGTGCCTATCATGACTGTGTGTGATTATGCCATATAAATTGCAAATTTGAAGCTTGTTGAGATTTTCTATTGTGTTTTTAAATGGAAACATTTTTAGACAAAACCAATGGTACCACTGAATTCCTTGTGAAAAATTAAGTAAGTTTGATTTTTGGATCATCCAATTTCATTAAATATTCACAAAGTTACAGGTGCTTTTGCAAAGCTTAAATATTGAACGTAATGATGGCCAGCCATGGCGCCTCAGGTCAAGCTTTAGGTCATATAAATGCTTTTTTTTATTAAGGGAGGTGATACAATGGATGTATAACCACCCCAGTGGTTTACCATACGTGCTCTAGTACTCTCTTGCCTTTCCGGACCAGGGTTCGAGTCCCAGCGACCACCCTTTTCCCTTTTTTCTCATTTTTTGAATCTTGTTTCACATATACTGATTTGCTTCCATCTATTATTCACAAAGGGCGTGTTGGTTGAATGGTAGAGCTTTGGGTTGTAACCCTAGCAGCGTGGGTTCAAACCCCATTGAGTGCATTCCCTTATTTTTAATGCTTTGTTTTCATGTTTTCTTTCACAAATTGATTTGATCATAACTCCTTTGATTTTTATCATTTTGATACCACTTTTTTTGCTAAATGCTCATACGAAGGTCTATTTTTTGTATATATCAAGAAAAATCCAAAAAGAATGATTTATTTGGTACTTGTGCATGTTCAAAGTATGTGACATTTTTTAGGGTTTCTTAGGTTCCCTTTTGATCTTTTGATTAATTCCTTTGATTCTCCTTGCACATTCTGGCTTGTATAAACCTCACACACCTTGTGCGAACCTTACTTGATGTGGTGAATTTGAATTCCCTTGTTATTGCTTATTTTTTCAAGTTCACGCTCATACGTGAATGCATGATTAAATATCATAACAACTTGGTTGTTACCTTGCTCTTGACATGTGATTCTCTTCTATGATCAAATTACTTGAATGTGCATATGCTTCTTGTCTTTCATACCTTGTCTTAAGTGTTCTTAAACACTTGTTGTTTTTCTTTGAAATATGTTTAGTATGCATGAAACACCTTTAAGATGTTTCTCATCTTCCATGATTGAACTTCTTTTACATGTTGGTTGTTACCTTCTTGTTTAACATGATTCACCATAATTCACATGTTGTTGTCACAGATGTCACACCCTAGTTCAAAGATGTTTTGGTTGTTACCTCAACTTGACTTGTATCCATGCCTTAAATATTGTTATGAATTATGCATGTTGATCTTGAAATTTGAACTTTTCCATGATAAGTAATGTTTTGACTTATGTATGATTCACTTGTACTTGTCATCTATGATGTTTGGTCTTGTAAGAACCTTATTTCATAGCCATTTAGATGTTGTAACATCTATGTTTACCTTTGGTTGTAACCATTTGGTTTAATTCAAAACTTATATGGATGAATACTTGGTAGTAACCTTGTTATTTGTTTTTCTTGATGTTCTCACATGCCTGCTTTACTTTCTTGGTTGTTACCATGATTTTATATCTTCATCATGTTTGAATGAATGTATATGTATGCTTAAGGTTTGATAATTCTCCCTAAGTGATGTGGCTTGTTAGCTCTCATCCTACAAAATATTTTCCTTGTGTTCCTAAGTCCAAAGGAAAGTATCTCTATTAACTCAATGTCATAGATAGCTCATTTATTCTCAAATCTCCCTTTGACCTTGTTAGAGTCATTAGGACTTTTAACTTAGCCTTAAGTTAGAACCTACTACCATTTAACTTTGTTAAGTCAAAACCTTTAGCATAAATTGTTAGGAGTCCTATAACTTAGAGCTTAGGTCTAGAGTTTGTTAACTCTATGTGTCTACCATTTTTATGGGTACTCACTTTTTCCTTTTTGACCTTTGTTAAAGTCAAACCCTCATTTAGTCTTCCAACATAGACTTAGAGAGTTTGTTAACTCTATGTAAGTATCATTGTTTTGGATGCTTATTCCCCTTGAACCTTGACCATAGTCAAGAGTTCTTTCACCCTAGTTAGGAGAACTATTGTTGCTCTGATTCCATCCTTGTTAGGATACGTAGGCACGAGATACGACATCTTGGCAAGTATACATAATGCATATACCCCTAGATCTTTACCTCAACACATAACCATTAGCAGACAAACATTAAAAATAACACAACTACCAAACAAGAGGCTCCTATAGAATACTACAGATGCTTAGGATGCTAATACCTTCCCCTAGTATAACTAACCTCCGATCTCTTAGCTTCGTTGTTACGTAGCGCACTTAGGGTTTCTTCGATCTTTACCCTTTCCTTTGGATAAATCAAAGCTCGGTGGAGAATATTTAAATATTTTTGGTTCAAGTTAATAAATAGCTTGATATCTGATTCTGACTGCAACAAGTGGTTAATCGAGAAAAAGAGAAAGGAAGTGGCTTTAACCGGTAGACGGTGATCAACCAAGAAAACGGGTGTGGAACCAACAAAGGTTGCGACACAAAGAAGCTACACTGACTGAACGAATAACACTCGACTGTAGAGAAGGGTATTTGAATCGAACAAAGGTTGCTAACCCAAAGATGGCAGTATTCGAACCAAAAAAAGGTTGCTAACTGTGGGGGATTAAGTATCTAATAGACGGACTGTGATAGACCGAAAATAATAAATGATTAACCAAGAGAAAGTGATTAACTCAAAAGGAAATCAGTATGTTAACAGACAGACTGTGGTTAATTGAGGAAAAAGGTGATTAACCAAGAGAAGGTGATTAACCCAAAGAAAATTGGTTTTAATGGACGGATCGTGATCAACCAAAGAATGGGTGATTAACCGAAAACGGTGATTAACCCAAAGAAAACTCAGTGTTAACAGACAGACTGTGATTAATTGAGAAAATGAAAATGGTGTTTAACTGACATAAAGTGATTAACTAAATAGGAAGGAAAGAAAACCAAGAGAAGGTTGCAAATTCTGGTGGGGATTAGGTTTAACAGAAAGACTGTGTTAAACCGAAGAGAAATGGTAAATTTCTCCGAGGAAGAAGAGAAATAGGTTTTAACCGAAAAACGGCTAACCAACCAAAAAAGGGTTTTGAACAATGAATCTTAAGGGAAAGCAAGGATGGGTTGGCTAGAAGAGAAAAGGGAAACACAGAGAGATCGCTACTTTCATCGAGGAGGTAAGGGTGCAAGTGATCAAGGATCGGCTCGACTGGGGGAACAGGGAAACCACAGTAGGGAGATAGATGCGACTATTCCAGGCACAAGGTCATTCGTCCTCTACCCAAAATATTCAGAATGAGTGTAGGAATTCTCCACTCTCATTCTTTCTCTAACACCAAAGTGCGGTGCAAGAAACGAAATGGACAACACAAAGACACAAAATTTGTACAGTGCTTCAATGCGTTGCAAATCTTCAACTCCGCGGGGGAAAAGAGAGGACAAAGCTCAAGAAGATCCAAGGAGGAGAAAAAGGGAAGATCAATTAATTGAAACGAGGTTTCGATTAATTAATCAAAGGCCAAAGATGTGCTAATAATTTTCCAAAGGAATGAAAAATCGTTAAAGCAAAAAGGGAAATTATTGATTAAACAAGATTAAGTTCATTCCAAAGAGGAAAAAATATTAATGCAAGCAAGGATGGAAGTGCAAAACAGTACCAAAGTCAATTAGCATGCATCACAAACCAAGTAATAATGTGATTAACGATTAGGCAAAAATGAACATGTTCATACAATGTCAAAAATGCAAACAAATGCGAAATTGATAAAATCGGGAATTGGAAAATGCATAAGTATGCTTCAAAAAGAAGTGAAAACATCCATAAACATCAAGCATATAAATCCATTGGAGTTGAAAGAGGAAGAAATGCCAACATACATGAAAAATGCACAAAAATGGCCTTTTGGAACAATGTTAATCGATAAACACTTTGCATGTGCAAAAGTGTTATACGATTAACCCTTTTAAAACAGGCAGGTTTTGGTGAAAAATACATGGTTAATCGATTAATACTTTTCCTATGAAAAATTGTTAATCGATTAACACGGAAACATAGCCTGAAAATTGAGTTTTCAAAAGCACTTTTGTCCAATTTTGATTTGTGCAATCCTTCACATGTTAGGGAAAACAGTCATGCACGAAAATCAAGTCCAAAAACAGCAAAAAATCACTTATGGAATCAATTAACACATCAAGAATGAAAATCGAATCATGGCATAATCAGTTCACAAACGAGAAAAATGTCGAAACTACATCGCAAACGATACGGTAACGATCAAAACAGTGAAAAAAGTGAGAATTAAACAACCTACAAGGTTGATATTTTCTTTGGATGTTGTTGCAAAGGGAATGTGATAAAGCTACTCAAAGAAATCCAGAGAAAACAAAATTCACAATCGAACCGTAGCGAAACCGAGCAAATTCTGACAAAAACTCCAAAATTGAATTTATACCGAATAAGCTTGAAGTAATCACCAGAGATGAATGCAAATGCAATAAAACTCTAAGAAAGCAAGAAGAATTAGCAAGATGATGATGGCTAAGCTCAAGAGAAAGCAATTTTAATGAAGAAGTAGCTACTCTTTAATGGAGGTTTTGAGCTCTAGTGAGGTTTTGGATAAAAGTGAAGAAAATTATGAGTAGAAGTTGCAGAAAATTCAAAGAGAATGTGAGAGAATTAAGAGTGATCAACTATGAAAATTTGGGAGAATGATTGAGCCCCAAAAAAATGGTTCCCTTTGTGAAATGGTGATGAATTGCTTATATAGAGTTTTGCTTCGGAGTTGCTAGGTTCGGTGTGAGCTTTGGATGTAGTCTTGGAACTAGCCTTGGAGTTAGTTAGCCTCAACTCACTGAGTTGGAGGTTAACTCAGTTAGTTAGGTAGTTGACTCGGTAACCATTTCAATACAAACTTGAATCTAAGGGCATACATGCTTGGAAATGAAGCAACATGGTGGTCTCAATACCAATTAATGTATTGAGAAAATGCCTTGAAGTGTTTAGAAATGTCTTGAAGTGTCTAGAGCTGTCTAGAATGTTCCATACAATGCTAGAACAATGTATACCCCAAAAATGAGAAGTGGAAGTTGCTGTCCTAAAAATGCAGCAGATTCTGCAAATTTTGCAAGGGTTAATCGATTAACCCATTTGCACTAGCAAATGGTTAATCGATTAACCAGACTAAAATTTCCCAAATTTGCCTGAAAATGATGTTGTTGTCATGGCTCTGATTTCGACCTCTTGCTCTGATGAATAGGTATAGAAACCTTTATTTTGTGTTTGTTTTAATGATGTGATATCTTTGGGAGAACGTGATTAGTTGGGCTTGGAAAAACTGAAAGTTCTTGCAATAAAGATCACAGAGAAAAAGCAAATGCCTATGCCAGCAATGCGAAGGCACATGTTTATGCAAAAGAAAAAAGACGAGGTCAAATTTCGGGTTACGACAGGCGCCTCTATATAATATTCTTGGACTTGAATGCTCAAGTTGCGCTAGCTCTTCGATTATTCGAGGTGGAAGAGGATTAAAAGAAAGAGTAGCTCGAAAGATTTGGTCGACGATGACTGATGGGAAAAGTAAACAGATACTTAAGAGGAAAGTTTGGCTGAGATCCGCTGGGGAGATAAATCTGTCAAAGGGAAGTATGTTATGATGCATATGTTATGATGCTCAACAGTCACATGATGATCGATATCATGCTATGCTATGGAAAAGGTTGAAACATTGTGCGGAATGTAGGCAGACAAAGCTTGTAGAAAAACAAACTCGACATCCTCCGCTGGGGAACAGAAATCCACGGATGACGATGACGTCACTGGGGAAAGAGATTAGAAATCTCAGACTTCCAAGCAATTACCAACACTGCTGCTGGAGAGGAAGGAACTTTCTAACCATAGCCGACTCTGGTTGGAGAGTGAAGGAATCATGGTTGATCTTAAACTAAACGACTCTTCATGGGGAAAAATAAAGTCAAGATGATCAAAATGAAACAAAGCAGCATCACTGTTGGGGAATGACAACCCCGATCTGCTGGGGTGTTGCGAGAATTTCTGCTCTTACTGGGGAAGAGCAAACAAGTCTCTGCTAAGGGATATGGCTCTACTGAAAGATAAATCCTTCCAAAGAACCAATCTGATACCCGTTGGTGAAATTATGGCTCTATTGGGGAGAGGAAAGATACACAATCTTTCCAAAGACCATATTGGTACTTGTTGGGGAAAACAAACAGCCTTTTCAACCAACCATGATATTGTTCACCGGGAATCAATCTTATAAAGGGAAATTACCAATTATCCCTTGATGATTTCTGGAAAAGCATGCAATCCATAATGTTTTCCTGGTTGATTTGAGCTTTTTGTAATTCTCAACGCTTTATAGCATTATGTGATCACAAATAATTGTTCAATTTGCAAACAAAATAATGAAAAGAGACACATGAGAAATCAAAGGATGAAAAGTCAAAGGATGAACCTTATTGAATATGAAAATAATTTGTACATAAGATGTGTACTAGGATGTAAAAATCCATGACGAGGAGATTTACAATAAAATTCAAAAACAAAGTAAATGGCAATGGAAAATTTGACTTTGCATTGATTACAACATTGGCTATCATCCCTTGTAAGTCCAGGTTCCAACATAGTGCGTCAGTTGATGATGATTTGACTGATCATTTACCGCCTGAGGTCTATCGATGACGAAGACAGACTTAAGTGTTCACAGTCAAATGCCTATATCCCTAATTTTTTCCTGGACATTTTTTTTCCGTCCACCGGGATACCCATTTTTGCCTAAGTCGCCCTTTCGAGTTTTCAACTTAGCGGGATATTATTGTTTTTTTGTTGTCCCTAACTTTTTCATGGACATTTTCTTTTTTTGGTCCATCGGGACGCTCATTTTTGCCTAGATTACCCTTGCGGATGCCAATCTAGCGGATTTTTTATTCACTCATTTATTTCAGGCATAATATTTTTTTGACTGTATAGGAGTTCACGGGATGTGGAAACTCCTCCCCATCCATGGTGGTGAGGATCAGGGCTCCACCTGAGAAGGCTTTCTTGACAACAAAAGGTCCTTCGTAATTGGGAGCCCACTTGCTGCGTGGATCCGAATGAACATGAGAATACCTCTTGAGCACGAGTTCGCCTGAGTAGAACGCTCGAGGGAGAACTTTCTTGTCAAAAGCTCGCTTGAGACGTCTCTATACAATTGACCATGGCACACGACTGCTAGGTTCTTCTCTTTAATGAGATTCATCTGGTTGTATCTGGATTGAACCCATTCAGCTTCATCAAGATCTGCTTCCATGATGACTCTGAGCAAGGGAATTTCGATTTCAATAGGTATAACAAACCTCCATACCATATAAAAGTGAATATGGAGTTGCCCCGGTAGAAGTAAAAACTGAAGTTTTGTAGCCATACAATGCGAAAGGAAGCATTTCATGCCATTCCTTGTAAGTCTTGACCATCTTATGGACAATCCTCTTGATGTTTTTGTTTGCTGCTTCAACGACACCATTCATCTTGGGCCGATATGGTGAGGAATTATGGTGCTCGATCTTAAATTATTGGCATAACTCCTTCATCATCTTGTTATTCAGATTGCTTGCATTGTCAGTGATAATGTTGCTAGGAATACCATAGCAACAAATTATCTCTTTCTTGATGAATCTGGCAACCACTTATCGTGTAACATTTGCATAAGAAGCAACTTCAACCAATTTGGTGAAATAATTGATAGGAACTAGAATAAAGCGATGACCGTTGGAAGCCTTCGACTCGATCATTCCAATCATATCAATACCCCACATAGAGAAGGGCCAAGGAGAAGTCAAAACATTCAATGGAGTTGGTGGCACGCAGATCTTGTCACCGTAGATTTGACACTTGTGACATCTTTTGGGAAAGTTGTAACAATCTACCTCCATTATTGTCCAGTAATACCCAACTCGAAGGATCTTTTTAGC
This sequence comes from Lathyrus sativus, assembly GCA_963859935.3. Taxonomy (NCBI): domain Eukaryota; kingdom Viridiplantae; phylum Streptophyta; class Magnoliopsida; order Fabales; family Fabaceae; genus Lathyrus; species Lathyrus sativus. The sequence goes on from OZ012737.1 coordinate 188,824,458, forward strand.
CATGGCAGGAACTTTGGTATGTACAACCTCACATCCTTCATGTATGGACTTTATGATTGTGTTTGCTTCCTGTCTATCCACGCAGCTAAGCAACACTGAATCATAATTCCTCTTGTATAATACACTAACACCCAAGAAGAACTTGGCGCAGAGTCGTCTGAGAGCTTTCTTATTAGTGATAGTAATACCTTCAGGATATTCCTGTTTTTCCAGATATCTTTTGATGTCGTAGAAACAAGGCTTGTCATCGGACTCGTCCTCGATTGCTAAACAGTGTGTTGGTTCGTTCAAGTGATCAATACGGATAATAGGAGCTTTGTTCTTCCCCTTGACTTTGAACATGGAGGCCAGGGTGGCAAGAGTATCAACTAGTTAATTTTCTTCCCTAGGAATATGATGAAAAGAGATCTCATCAAAATAGGAAATCAATTTCGCGATGTGTTTTTGGTATGGAACCAGCTTGGAATCCCGAGTCACAAATGTTTTCTCTAACCTGGCCAATCACCAGAGAAGAATCTCCGTAGACCTCAAGAAACTTGATTCTCATGTCAATTGTCGCTTCAATACCATAGATTCATGCTTCATATTCAGCCATATTGTTGGTGCATTCAAAGCATAATATGGCGGTGAAGGACGATGAAAATGTGTCGGAGAGATAATGATAACACCAATTCCATGATCTTTAGTATTGGCAGCACCATCGAACATGAGTGTCCATCGGGCCCCTGGTTCGGGTGCTATATCAGGGTCTAGAGTCTCATAATCTCTGATGAGTAGAACATCCTCATTGGGAAAGATAAATTTCATTTTTTGATAACCTTCCACAAGTTGATGGGCAAGGTAGTCAGACAAGACGCTCCCTTTTATTGCTTTCTGGGTAACATGTTGGATGTCATACTCAGTCGACAGCATTTTCCACCGAGCAATTCATCCAGAGACAACAGGCTTTTCGAAAATGTACTTTATCAGATCCACCTTGGATATCAACAAAGTAGCATGGCAAATCATGTATTGTCTCAGGCGTCGTGCGGCCCAAGTCAGAGCACAACAAGTTTTCTCCAATAGTGAGTATTTGGTCTCATAATCATTGAACTTCTTACTTAAATAGTAAATTCATGTTCTTTTCTGCCAGTGTCGTCATGTTAACCTAATATACATCCCATTGATTCATCGAGAATAGTGAGATACATGATTAAAGGTCTACCAGGAACTGGAGCTACTAAGATCGGTGGTTCTTGCAAATATTTTGTTATCTTGTCAAAAGCTTATTGACAATCATTGTTCCATTCGACCGATTGATTTTTTCTTAGTAATTTGAATATTAGTTCGCAGGTAGCCGCAAGATGAGAAATGAATCTGGAAATGTAATTAAGTCGGCCCAGAAAGCCACATACTTCTTTTTATGTTTTGGGAGGCGGCATGTTCTGAATTGCCCGAACCTTATCAGGATCAACTTCAATGCCCTTCTAACTTACAATAAAGCCCAACAGTTTTCCCTATCGAACTTTAAAGGTACACTTTATAGGATTCAACTGTAATCTGAACTTCCGGAGTTTGCCAAATAGCTTTTTCAGATGATCCAGATGACCATATTCAGTTCTGGATTTGGCAATCATATCGTCCACATAAATCTCAATCTCTTTATGGATCATGTCGTGAAAGAGGGTTGCCATGGAACGCTGGTATGTTGCCCCTGCATTTTTCAGACCAAATGGCATGACTTTGTAGCAATATGTACCCTAAGGCGTGATGAAAGTAGTCTTCTCCATATCAGCTAGGGACATCTTGATTTGATTATATCCTGAGAAACCGTCAATAAAAGAAAAGATAGAGAACTGTGTTGTGTTGTCTACCAAAACATGAATATGAGGCTGAGGAAAATCATCTTTCGGGCTCGCCTTATTGAGATCTCGAAAATCTACACACATCATGACCTTTCCATCTTTATTTGGAACTGGAACAATGTTGGCAATCCATTCAGGATACTCGGAAGTGGCTAGGAACCCAACGTCAAACTGTTCCTTTACCTCTTCTCTGATTTCAAGTGCCATGTCGGGTCTGGTCCTTCCGAGCTTCTTCTTGACAGGAGGACATTCTGGCTTGAGTGGCAAGTGATGTTCAACAATGTCGGTATCCAACCCGGGAATATCTTGATAAGACCAGGCGAAAATATCAACATACTATTTCAATAACTTGACCAACTCGGAGTGTACATGCTTAGCAAGGGATGCCCCAATCTTGATTTCTTTTCTGACATCATCAGTACCAAGATTGATAACTTCCATTGGCTCTTTGTGTGGCTGAATTTCTTTCTGCTTGTGCTCAAGGAGCCTTGCTAGTTCAGCCGATAATTCAAAATCTTCCTTACCATCTTCTTCGGCTTGGTTAATTGGAATCCCATAATTACAACGGATTTTTGCAAAGTTATTATTATGCAATTATTTGTTTTCCATGTTTAGGAATTATGTTTAGAATGAGCTATTTGAAAGGTGAAAAATAAAAGAAACTTTGCCATTTATTTATTTGTGAAAAAGTAAAATAAAGAAAGAAAAGAGAGCATGATTTGAATGCAAATAAAAAACTTTTATTTATTGATCACATAAGATTTCAAAAGCGCGAGGCTCTTACAAGCTATCCATTCATCATAGGTGAGGACGAGGGAACAGGAAAAAAAATGCATTACATGTTTGTGGAAAAATCCACGGGAATCACAGTAGATGTCCAATTGCTAAGCTTGAAACCCGACGGATGTAACACCCCCTTTCTATACCCCCAAAATAAACAATTAAATCATTTAGGCACTTAATAAAATTCCATCAGAGTATAATTATAACATGGTATAAAAGAGGCGCATCACATTTTCATCGAAACAAAACATAAATAATACCTGCTCATAAAGATATGTAACAAAAGGGGCAAATCTCTACTAAAAACAAAGCATAGCGCTTAAAATCCACATATCAACGTTTAGAATAAAGCGGAAACATCTAAACATTGAAATCACTTCATTAACATAAGCCTTCTATACATCATTCAGATTAATTCAATTCATCAATTAAGTTTACAAAACATTCAGCAACAGATACATACACAGATGTATCACAAAAGAATCAAAACAATTCCTAACTACCCAGTGTTACATATCAGAGCCATCTGACCAAAAGAAATGAAGACTCGCTTCACAAAAGACCTCAAGCATCCTACTCTGCAATGCCTCATAGAGCATTATAAAACAGCAGAAGGGTGAGAAACATTATCATAACAAATAATGCATAAAATTATATATATCATAAGCACAATTATAACATACACGTAATTCACATTTCTCACCACAACTTGTCACAATACATCACAAAGTACACGCACATAATCAAGAACATTCACCAATTCATGCTTCACAATTCATAGCATTTCACATACACATTTACAATTATGTTCATTTCACCAAAACATCATATAAAGATGATAATGCAACTCATAGAGACTGACTCATGACTCTATGCAGATGCAAATGCGGTACTGACTCGTTCAGCAGGTTCAATTGAAGAACCAAAATGGAACCATCGCTCGTTACCGAAGTAACTCCCCGTCGGGCCTACGATGTTCACCCATCGCTCACACCCCACATGGGCACACGATGTTTCAGGATTGCTCACACCCCACATGGGCACACAATCCGGTTGCTCACACCCCACAAGGGCACACAACTGTTCTGCAGATTCTCCACGGAATCAAAATAAACCATCACTCACACCCCACAAGGGCACACGATCGTTTCTACAGATCCTCCTAGGGATCAAAGTAACTAAACCATCGCTCACACCCCACAAGGGCACACGAGGTTTCTGCAGATCCTACGCGGGATCAGACACACAAGAATGCAATCATGATGCTACCCATGCAACACGACTCAATACACTCTTAAAATGCACACATGTTTACAAGCATATTCAAGCATTGTTCACATCATACAAGTACATACAATTATGCACATTCACATTAATATCACCATGAAATTTCATTTAATTCGAACAATTGCACAAAATTGCCGAACGGCCACATACACATTCCACAATTTACAATCTAGGATTCACGCCATACGGCTACCCACAACACAATATAACTCAGCATGATCGATACCTCGAGCAAGAAAATAATCAAAGTTAAGTCGGAAACCCGACCTCGGATGGAAACATTAAAGAAAACACAACCTGATACGTTCACCACCTGCTCGCTTAGCGAACTCCTAGCGAGCCTTCGCTACACCCATTCGCTACCAACGAACACCACAACATGCATTATGTCCAAGTCTGGTACCATTCGCTACCTATTCGCTACTGCTCGCTTAGCGAACGTTCGCGACCAGCTCGCCTAGCGAACAGCTAGCGGGTGTCTGCGAACCAGAAATTTCTCACTGTTCAGAATTCCCCAACCTCTCCAAAACCGACCGATGCTCATCAAATCAGTTCCAATAGCCTTAGTCTATCATACCCTGACTATTCTACATCACTTACATCAGATTCTATCCGATAAAACATCCGTTCTACCGATTAAACTCATTATGCCCTAAAATGAAAAATGAGACAAACTCTCCCCAATCCAAAACCAAACCAACAAGAACACACATAATCATACACATTGCAAGAATAATAAAGCTTCACACCCTTACCCGATTAATCGAAAGCTTAGAAGTGGATTCTTGATGATTCTAGGTTTTTCTCCTCTTCCTCCTCTTTTCTCTTCTCTTCCTTTCTTTCTCTTCTTTTTCTTTCCTTTTGGTTTATATTCTCTCTATTCTTTCTCTTTTCCACTTATACTCTTTCTACTCTATTTCTCTCAAAATAACTACTAATCAAGGATTATCTAAAACACCCTCTAATTAATTCCCAAAACTCTCCAAATAATAAAATATCACAACATACACACATAACATATTATCATATAATTCCACAATGAAATAACAATTAACCAATAAATTAAAAGACTCAACAAAATAATGGGAAATTCAGAATCGGGGCGTTACAACTCTCCCCCACTTTAAAGATTTTCGTCCATGAAAGTATTACCTGATAAAAACAACTCCGGATGCGACCCTCGCATCTTACTTTCTAATTCCCAAGTCATATCGCCTTCTAAGCACCTCCCCATGCTACTTTCACAAGCGCGATATCCTTTCCTTTTAACTTCTTAATCTCATGGTCCAAAGTTCTAATCGGCAAAGCTTCCACTGTAAGGTTATCTCTTACTACAACCTCGTCCATAGGGATAACATGTGACGGATCCGGAACATACTTCCAAAGTTGCGAAACATGAAACACATCATGCAAATTCGAAAGATTCGGAGGCAACGCCACACGATAAGCCACATCACCAACTCGTGCAATAATCTGATACGGACCAATGAAACGAGAAGTCAACTTCCTCGACTTCAAAGCACGACCCACACCCGTAACCGGCGTAACTGTCAAAATCCTTCCTTTTCTTATCATGATAACTTTTCTGTCTACTCTGAGAAGCTCTCATCTTTTCTCGAATCAACCTCACCTTCTCCGTCGTCTGTTGTACCATCTCCGGTCCAACCACCGACCTCTCACCAGTCTCATGCCAACATAGAGGTGTTCGACATTTTTGACCATACAAAGCTTCAAATGGAGCCACCCCGATACTCGAATGAAAACTGTTATTATAGGTGAATTCAATCAACGCTAAATAACTATCCCACGCACCACCTTGCTCTAGCACACAAGCTCGTAACAAATCCTCCAACGATTGAATTGTCCTTTCGGTTTGACCATCTGTTTGCGGATGACAAGCCGAACTCAATCTTAACTGAGAACCCAAAGCCTTTTGCAAACATTCCCAAAACCTTGAAGTAAACCTTGGATCCCTATCCGATACAATGCTCTTGGGAACTCCATGCAACTTCACAATCACCCGAACATAGATCTCAGCTAACTTCTCCAAAGGATAACTAATATCAATCGGAATAAAGTGAGCAGATTTAGTAAGTCTATCAACAATCACCCAAATTGCATTATGACCTCTCTGCGTATTCGGCAACCCCGTAACAAAATCCATCGAGATATCATCCCATTTCCACTCTGGGATATCCAACGGTTGCATTAATCCAATAGGTTTCTGATGTTCCAATTTAGACTTCTGACAAGTCAAACACGCATACACAAACTGAGCCACGTCTCTCTTCAACCCAGACCACCAAAAGATCTTCTTCAAGTCTTGGTACATCTTATTTTCTCCCGGATGAATACTCAAATTACTACGGTGTCCTTCCTCCAATGTCATCCTTTTCAACTCCGCATCATCAGGAATACAAATACGACCATGAAACCTCAAAACTCCAAAATCATCAACCTTGAAATCTTCATTCTCTTTTGTCATCAAGTCAACAAACTTCAAATCCAACATTTTCCTTTTGCAAACGGTTGCAAGAAAATCATTCGTGATATGAAGCATACCAAGTCTCACGCTCCTCGACGTCATATCACAAACCAAACTCAAATCTCTAAAATTCTCCAATAATTCCCATTCCTTTACCATCATTGCGAACACATGCAAAGACTTCCGACTTAAGGCATCGGCCACCACATTTGCCTTACCCGGATGATAATTTAATCCAAAATCATAGTCCTTCAAAAGCTTTAGCCATCTTCTTTGCCTCATATTCAATTCCTTCTGATCAAATAAATACTTCACACTCTTGTGGTCACTAAAAACTTCAAACCTTGCACCATACAGATAATGCCTCCAAATTTTTAACACAAAGACCACGACCGCTAATTCCAAATCATGAGTAGGTTAATTCTTTTTGTGCACTCTTAGCTGCCTAGAAGCATAAGCCACAACCTTCCCATATTGCATGAAAACACCACCCAAACCAGTCAAAGAAGCATCACAATATATGACAAAAGGTTCTGTAGGATTCGGCAAAATCAAGATTGGCGCTATTGTCAATCTTCTCCTTAACTCCATAAAACTCTTCTCACAATCAACATCCCAAATAAAAGCCTTTCCCTTACAAGTTAACTGCGTTAAAGGAAGTGCCAACTTCGAAAACCCTTCAATAAACCTCCAGTAATAACCTGCCAAACCCAAGAAGCTTTGAATCTCCGTAACTGTTCTAGGTGTCTCCCATTGCATTACCGCATCAATCTTAGACGGATCAACACTAATACCATTACCTGAAATAACATGCCCAAGAAAGCTCACTTCTGACAACCAAAACTCACACTTCGACAATGATGCTTCTCCCTCAAAATCTGTAACACAATTCTTAAATGTTCCTCATTCTCTTCTTGAGACTTAGAATAAATCCGAATGTCATCAATAAACACAACCACAAAACGATCCGACTGCTCATGACAAATACGATTCATGTACTCCATAACACACCTGGCACATTAGAAACTCCAAATGGCATCACTAAATATTCGTAATGTCCATACCGTGTCCTAAAAGCCGTCTTTTGAATATCTCCTTCCTTCACACGAATCTAGTGATAACCTGATCTTAAATCAATCTTGCTAAAAACCCGTGCTCCAACCAATTGGTCCATCAAATCATCAATTCTAGGAAGCGGATACTTATTCTTAATGGTCACTTTGTTCAACTGTCAATAATCAATACATAACCGCATACTTCCATCCTTTTTCTTTACTAACAACACCGGTGCACCCCAAGGAGAAACACTTGGTCTCACAAACCTCTTTTCTAACAAATCATTCAACTGCTTCTTCAACTCTACCAATTCTGAGGCTGACATACGATACGGTGCCATCGAAATCGGTCTAGTACCCGGAATTAGATCAATAGAAAATTTAACTTCCCTTTCCGGCGGTACATCTGTAACATCCTCTGGAAACACTTCTGGAAATTCACACACTACCGGAAACACATCAAGTTCAACCTTGTCCTCTACCGACAATGATGCAAATAAACCAAACAACTGAGCTTCGTCCGCTAAAAGTTTCTTCAACTCTTTAGTTGATAGAAAACTCTCACTTTCATCATCTTCCAAAGAAGGAAACCTTACTAACTTATGATAGCAATCTAAATGAACTCTATTAAATTGCAACCAATTCATACCCAAAATCACATCCAAGCCTTCCAACGGCAAACACACTAAATCCATAAGAAAGTCTTTACCATACATGGTCAAGGGACAACTTACGCACACCAAAGAAGTAGTTACTGACCCTGAAGCAAAGAGTGCATACATGTTACTGAGATATGTAAGGCTCTATTATAGGTGGTACCTTCAGAGGCAACCATGCTTCGTTGAAGCCCAAGTACCTGCTTGCAGTTATATTTACAACAATATCATTAAATTGTTCTACTAGAATGTCGTGCATCACATGAGCAGTGTTCAAAACCTTCAACAAAGCTGATCTGTGTACGGGTGAGCTTATGAGTAACGACAAGATCGAAATCCTCGACGAAGTTTGCCCTAGCTGATCCACAATCTTAAAGTCGCTCTTCTTGATCAACTTAAGGAACTCTTGATCATCCATGACTTCTTTGATTTTGTGATATCCACAAACGAAGTAACTGGAACTAATGCAATAGTTGATACCCCTTGTTGTACAACAGGGGTGGTTGAAACAGATTTCTCCATAGGATGAACAATGATTGGAATTTGCATTGGCTTAAATACAAATTTCAGAGCAAATACTCGCCCGCTACGAGTCATCCCTCTAGTGGTAGTTACGTTCATAATTTCAGATTCCGAGAACTGAATTTCTCGACCCCTAGAGAACACGGTTGGACCATACTTCCAAGAAACCTCCCTTGAATTCTTATACGGGAATGGTTTAGGAACATAGACAGTGATAGGCTAAATTTTCTTCTCAGGAGCTTCCACAGGAACCTTCCTGTATATGATCGTGAATGGCTCGATAGTAGCTACCTCTTGCACAAACATAGATCTGGAAAACTGAACTATACCTCGGTTCATCAAGATTTGGGCGCAGCCTTTCATCCTTCGGCACTGGTTAGGATTATCATCATACATATGGAATTTCCCATGAATACCTTTAAATAACCCTTGTTCTTTCAACTTCTTGATCACTACAATCATTGGAGTTTTCACTTCGTCGACATCTTTGATAAACTCAGCCCCTTGATCATCCTCAATCATATTAACCACAAGTCCACCATGATTAGGCAAGGGATTAGTTTATATATTAGGATGCCCCTCAGAAAATGTCAGGATTTTCTGATCGATAAGCTCTTGAACTTTGGCCTTGAGAACAATCCAATCTTCGGTAGCATGTCCTACGTACCCAGCATGGTAAGCACATGATGCGTTCGAATTATGCTTCAGACCAAAAGGAGGAATTGCAGGCGCAATATCTTTGGGGACAATTACCCTTTAATGATCAAATATGGAAACAACATTGTATAAGGCACCGGAATTCTATCAAAATTCATCCACTTACGGTTGTTTTAATTGTTGTTATTTTGTTTGTTTTGATGCTAATTTTTGTTATTTAGCTGAGATTGTTGACATTGAGGTTGATTCTAATTTTGAAAATTATGAACATGAGAATGATACTGATACGACGGTTGTTGATACTGAGCGGCAGCGACATAAGGATAAAGATAATATGGCATGGGAGTCATGGGAACCTGATACTGAAGAGAGGATTTTGCCATCACAACATTCGTTTCACCTTCCTTTTTCTTTGAATGACTGCTCTGAGGTTTCTTGGTTGGTTGTTAAATAGCTGAACCAGCAATCCTACCAATTTCCAACCCGTTCTTAATTTTTTTACCAGTAGTCACAATGTTAGCAAAGTTTGACGAAGAACTACCCACCATTTTCTCATGATACAACCCTTGCAAAGTTCCCATGAAAATGCCAACCAATTCATTGTCAGAAAGAGCAGGTCGCACACGAGAGGCCATCTCGCGCCACCTTTGTGCATATTCATTGAATGTTTCAGTTGTATGCTACGGCTGATTTTGTAACTACAATCTGATAGGAGCCAGATCAAGATTGTATTTATATTGTTTCAAGAATGCCTTTGATAGGTCTTTCCATGAGCCAACCTAGAGAAGCTCAAGAAAAGATTTCTTGGAAACAATGCACTTGCAGTTCATCATTGTCGATATAGGACGCCATCTTCCTACAGTACATGGTCATATGACTGCAAGGACAACACAACCCGTTATACTTAGGTAGTTTCGTAATCTTGAATTTTTGAGGCAACACGACATTGGGAACCAAACACAAGTCGTTAGCTTCCATGCCAAAAGTAGAATATCCTTCAATTGCTTGAATTCTCTCATCCAATAATTTATAGTCAGCAGGTCTGACAAGAGCCTGAGGATTTGGAAGTTGTGATGCGGATGGAGCAGGTATCTGCGGAGAAGCAAATTGAGACGGACATACCAACCCAGAATTCACCATCTGACCAGCATTCTGACCCATCTGAAAACCATACGGTAACCAGTATGAAGTATCGCAGCAGCAAAAGATGCCCCAGGGTAGGGCATTCCAGCATGAACATTCTGAACCATAGTTTGAGCAGGCTGAGACGAAACCAGAACATGAATAGGAGGACCCCAATACACGTGCTCATCTTCGTCAGAAATCTCAACATCAGTAGACACAGGAGTCTGGCGAATCTGCGTTTGAGGGATCTCGTGATCATCAAGATTCACCATATGAGGTAGAACCAGAGTAGGCATGCCCCAAAGATAAGCAGCAGAATTACCATTGGGCATGGGCGTAACAAAAGGTTGATACAGAATAAAAGCACTACCACTAGCAATCATAGGAGTGAAATTCGAAGGCATTCCCCATAGGAAAGTAGCATGCATTCTATTAAACCATGTTAAATAGAAGGTAGATTGATAGAAGGCTGAAAATAGTCTCAACTGGTGCTTCGACAATAGCAAGAGAAGAAGCAACGAAGGGAGTAGGAATCACCAAAGGAGTGATGATAGTAGCATCAGTAACAGTTGCAACAACAGAAGTAGTATCAGTGGTGTCCTTTTGAGTGCGAAAGAACTCCATAATAACATCAATGTTAGTCTGGAACTGATCCATCCGACCCTGAAACTGCACCAAAGTCTCCTTATAGGCAGCGTTTTCTTGTTCTATATAATCCATGATCCTGGTCTTGTTTGCACAAGTAAAATAGTGATGTCGAGTCGGTGTCTTGCTACAAGGTGTCGCACCCTAATTTTTGACCATAAGATTCCACCTCCTTGTGCTTATTTCCTTCTTGTTTGATTTTACTATTATGTGAATGTCTATTACGGCTGACAGATTTGTGCAGATGCAGTGACGTCGAGTGTGAATCCTTACCGTCAAGCACTTCAAGGTGTGACCGTTGGATAACAGGGATCCCAGGATTACACTATAGGCCGCTTTCCTCAATGTTTCTCAGAAGTTCCGGAGTATGCCCCGAAGAATTAATGATCTTTCAAAGCATTAAGTTATCCATTCTCCGAGGCAATACGCCTTGTGGTTGGGGTTACGCAAATTAAATTATGATTCAATTGGTCTTATGTCACATTTTAAGTAGATTTTAAATCTTCATTCCAAATCACTTCCAAGACAGTTCCAAGAGTTGTTTCCAAGAACGAAGTTCAATGTCTGATCGATATGGTTCGCTAAATTAGAGATATGGTCATGGTTAGAAAGTTCAAGTCTCATACAAGGTTCAAGCCTTTTTCTCCAAATTTAGTGAAGATTAAATTTCCTCAAGACATTCCAAACTCAAATGATAAACATAAATTTCCAACATTTCTTTCACCTATGAGAAAATCCCATGCATTACAAGATTTAAAGCCTAATATTACCCAAGCTCTCGAGGTCCAAATCCTATTTGAAGATCCAAATTTCTCAAGATGTTCATGTCATAAAGAATTTGACCTTAAGATTATAGGCGTTACACTTCGGAAATGTGACTCAAAACACAATTGAGGGCCATGGTTCATTCAAGATTTAAACTTTGTTCACTACATTACATAAGATCATACCATTCTCCAAAAACAATATGAGGTCCCAATTCACAAACTTGGAGCCTTTAATTCAACAACTTCATGACAAAGTTAAGAAATTAATTACAATTCTAGTTTAAGATCTAACGCCTTTATTACAAAATACCCAAAAGAACTTCATTTGGTTACAAGTATTAGACCTAAACTACTTGAAGGCAGGTCCACGCACGACGATTACTTGGGAAGCTCACATAAAATGCTCACTGACAGAATACCACGGGAAGGTTTGGGATTTAATTTGTGGCCATGAACAGACGTTGGAATAACAAGTTCTGGAAGGACAATCTGTTCTTCACAAGCCTGTTTTACGCATAAACTTTGGGAGCAGCAAGAACATGATCAAATTGATAGTGGCTTGCTTCCTCAAGGGTCCCCTCAACAACACCATGTTGCATGATCAGTCCTATGGGACGGTCTGCACTACTCTTGTCACCTCAGAGCTTTAACCTCCACCGTCGACTTCGGTTAAAACACCATAACCTTAAAAAAAAACATAACCCAATAATAAGAATGTCGTAACAAAATTGGATTGAAGAGTAGAATTAGAAGAAAGTTTTGAACAAGGCTCAGCCTTCAGTTTAAGCTCATCATTGGGCGGAGTTTCGAGCAACTAGAAGGGCGATAACTGAAGTTGTCGCCAGCTCCCTATCAAGCATCGAAAATCGAAGTTCGGACAAGAAAGTAATTAGTTTCAGACAACTTCCGACATAATGCGAAAGCACGAACAAGATCAATTACAGCAACATTTTTATTTCCCTCAAGGTTCAGACTATTAAGTCATCATTAGCGCATCGAACCTTCCTCGGCGGCATAAAACCTATAGCCTCTGAGTTCAACAAGTTTCCTGAAAGAGCAGAGGAAATCAATGCAGTACAGAACACAACAAAAGATCCTCGAAGCTGAATTTCAAGTCATCCTCAGCATAGTACCGGCCATAACAAGTATACAGACTCACAACCAAACAACGCTGCCAGTTACTCCCTGCAAAACACGAAAAGGAAATCATAGCAGAGTGCAACAAACAATAACAAAATTGAGTAGCACCCAAGCATACAAACCACCAGTGACTGTGTTTCGAACCCCATGTATCACATTGAACCACAGAACCAAAACGAGCAGGCCTCTGAAGAGACCGTGTCGTAAGAATCAATTTCAATGTACATCACCTACCTGCAGAAGCATATCGTTAAGCAAGACAGAGTATCAGCAAAGGTCAATTGAAAACTCAGAATAAATGAAGAAGGAGGTTCAAGCCCTCAGAACTTTGAAGTTCATCATTGAGCAAGGATTCGAGCGGCCGAAAGGGCAACGAAAGCCGTAACCAGCTCCCTGCCTAGCTTCGAATGATGCAAGCAACAAAGAAAACTCAGGCAACAAAATGAAAGCAACATCAATCGTAAACCTCTCAGCTCAGACATAGTGTAATCATTGCCATATCAAAACCTTCCTCAGCAAGCATAAGATAGGGAAAATGTCTGAACTCAAGTGTGGCATTCCCTGCGAGAAGAAGAGAAAAACATTAACGCGGAAGTCAACTGGAAGCAGAGATACAACAATGATACGAACCCGAACAAATCAGTACGAATCGAGAAAGAGTCGAAACTTCCCAAATCTGGAGCCAACATCTCATCGGCAGAATCAGAAGAAAATTAATTATTGTTTCCCAAATCGCTGAGCATATCAGATAAAGAATCAGCAAAGTAGGAAAGTTTTAAAGCAGATTTCAATGGAGGCCCATCATCTTCACCTATAAAAGGACGAAGGAAACCCATAAAGAACAGAGGAGAAAAGTCGTTATCACTACAAAAGACATAGACGCGCTCATAGCTCAAATCAGAGAAGATCTTCATCGCTGTGAAGCTCAGATCACCCCTCAAGGTTCATCATCGCCGTGAAGCTCAAATTTCCCCTCAAGGTTCATCATCGTTGTTCGGATGAGAGAACTCGCGGACCGCATCGTTGTTTCATCGTTGCCGTCAACGAGCCTCCGCCGACTCCTATTCGTGGGTAAAGGTTTATTCTCAAATCACCATGCATGTTGTTTTCTGTTTAGTTTACAGGTTGTTGCAAAGAGAGTTGAAGAAGAAGACGGAGGAATCGATCGGAGGAAGAGAGACGATGGTGGAAATTGTGAAGTGAGAAGGAAGAAGAAGGATACGAGGAAGGAGGAAGATTAGTGACGCAATGAAAAAGGATGGGGGGTTAGGGTTTGTTTATTCGTTTATGTGTTTATTTGTTTTTTCTGTATGGTTTTTGCTGTAATAGTTATACGTAGGTGCACACACCCACTTACAACGCACCCTCACCGTTATCACCCTTAGATCTCCAACGGATCTAATCCACTGGTTCATGCATACTCCTCACCGTACACCCTTAGGCCTGCGCATCACGCGATCCGCGCCACCCTCTAATCCACTAATTAAACCCTTAATTAACCATTTCATTAATAATCTTTTTATTTATTATTTAACTTTTAGTTAATATTTTTATTACCTAATTAATTAACCTTTTAACTAATCAACCTTTCATAATACCTTTTTTTATATTAATAATTATTCAGCAAAACCTTTTAAAAAAAATAACTTATCTTATTAATAACTAAATCATTTGCATTTTTAATCAAACCTATTTCATAATAATCTTTAATACTTTAATAATAACACCTTTTTTTTATAAGAAAAATTCTTTTAATTTGTCCCTTTTTTTACAATAAAATAACCTTTTATCTAATAAAAATCTCTTTAATAATAAAACTTCTTTTAATAACCAATAACCAATTTATTTAATAAATAATTTATTTATTAGGAGCTATTTCTATCCAACTTAAGTAATCCGATTTCACAAAAAATTATTTTTATAATTTAATTCAACATTTTCCTTAAAAACTAATCCCTAAAATCGATCTCGCCTAAAATCAATCTCCCGCATAACTTAATTAAGCGTGCACGTTCCCGCTCTGATCCATTCACGTATTCACTTTCACTTTCACTCACTTGTATGTTTTAGCACTTTCATGCGTTTGTATGTTTTTACTTCATCCGCAATTTATCTTTATCGCTATTTATTTTATCGCATTGCATTATGTCCAAAGGAAGAACCTACACATGACTTAATATTTGTGCGTATGCATTTCATTTGCATCATTTTCCCATATGATCCTTGATCCCATTCAAGTTGATCGCTTAAGTTAGATCCTACCCCTTAAGGAGGACCTTTGCTTTTATCTTCTATAACTTAGAAAAAACCAATTCAACTCAATATCAAACTATTCAAACAATTAGAGAATAAGATGTAAGTCATCTTGACAGTCGAGATAAATCTCCTGCCCCGTAACAATACAATCAATATGTAGGGACTTTTCCGCTTGAGAGTGATAGTGGCATACTCGTCGATCACAATCCGAGTTTCTAATCCCTTCTCTCAAGACGATGCAAAGACTATTTTCCTACAAGTTGTGGTGGCTAAGTCAAGTATTCTCCCTCGAGATGACAACTCATCTTTTCTCCTAGACCCAATCAATCAACAACCTTTTATCCCTTAGGAACTTTGACCAACAGTCAATAATTCCTCAAACTCTTTAGGGGAACTACAAATACTCTGATTCTATTCCCGTCAGGATATGTAGGCACAAGATGTGACGTCTTGGCGAGTATTCTTAGAAATAAACCTCTAGGTCTTTCATCCTTAAGTAGATAATCCTTAGCAATAAACAACATTAAAACAAGAGGTTCCTGTAGAGTATTACAGAAACTTAGGATGCTAGCTCCTTCCCTAAGTTTAACCAACCCCCGAACCTAAAACTCTCTAGCTTTGGCATTTGCATTGCATTATGGGTAATTCGATATTTTTCCCTTCCTTTGGACAAATAAAAGACCGGTTGTAATGAATTAAAATTCAAGCTAATCAATAGCTTGGTATCCAATTTTCACCGTGACAGAAATGGCGACTTCATGGGGGACCCTCTTCAGTGGGTTTCCCTAACTTGTTTATTTTGCTTGCTTATTGTTTATATATCTGTTTATTTGTATAATTCCTTATTTATTACTTTTGGGTTGATATCCTTGAGTGGTGAGACAAAGTCCTATACTCGGACTTGAGTGAACTTAAGATAGGATGGTGATATATTCGACGAGGCTTATAGGGAGTTGAATCCCGACCAAGTTGACTTGAGAATCATGCTCAATTGAGGCCCTTTTGAAAACAGTACTGTTGAACGAGTTAATCGTGAAAACATTCACTATTTTCGACCTTGGAGCCTATGATATTGAGGACCTTAGTTACCTTTAACCCCATTTTGGCCTTTATTAGGACATAGTGCGAGGACTATGAGGGAGTATTCCCGAAATAGTTGCTACGCGATGCTACACTTGAAAGAGGTTCTCTTGAGAATATTATTAACCACCGAGTAATTGGGAAATTGATAATATCCGAAAGATGGACCAATGATTTTGGGCACCTCTTTAGAACCATGTTCTGCAGGTACAATCAACCTTTAGTCCGCATCCTTTGGGAATGGGTATACCCTTTGCTCCATGCTCGCTGCAAACCTAGGGTCCCCCTTGTTTGCTTATCTCTGTGTTTCTCTGTGTGTTTACCTATGTTTATTGCATACATAAAGCATCATACTGCAGTGGACTTCATGGGATTCATCTTTGTTTATGAACATTGTAGGAAACTATGGATTCCAACAGAAGAAACACTTTGAAATACACTTTTAAGAGTTCTAAATTAGACGGTCTAAGGAAGTTGGCAGCCTTGGTTGAAGACCAAGAAAAGTTCAAGAACAAATATGGGAAGCTAATATCTTTATTGAGTCGCCAAGCAGACGAAGGACTTCTTTCCACCTTACTACAATTCTATGATCCGCTTTATCACTGTTTTACCTTCCCAAACTATCAATTGTTGCCTACTTTGGAAGAGTACTCCTTTTTGGTTGGTCTACCTGTCCTGGAAGAATCTCCTTTCCCTTTCTTGGAAAGCGACCCTGAAGAGAGAGACATTGCTAAGGCCCTTTATTTAAAAGTATCTGATGTCAAGGACAACATGGTTGTTAAAGGAGGGACTTTCGGTTTGACTACGGACTTCTTAATCAAGAAAGCTCGGTATTATGCTGATTATACGAACAAGGTTCCGTTTGAAGCAATCTTCTCCCTACTTGTTTATGGGGTGTTTCTGTTCCCAAGTTTTGAAGGATTTGTCAATCTTAACGCCATTAAGATCTTCATGAAGAACAATTTGGTACCTACTCTATTGGGTAATACTTATCACTCTGTGCATCTCCGAAACTTCTATGGTGGAGGAATGATCACCTGCTGTATGCCCTTACTTTATAAGTGATTTATTTCGCACTTGCCTAAGTCTAGTTCTTTTTCGAATCTCGATAAAGGACTTTGGTCTCCGAGAGTTATGGCGCTGACCCACTCAGATATCGATTGGTATACCACGTGTATGATGGGACGTTAATTATTGATGGCTGCGGAGATTTCGCTAACGTGCCTTTACTTAGTTTTAATGGAGGGATCAGTTACAATCCTGTTTTAGCTCGTCGACAGTTGGGATATCCGTTGAAGGAACCGCCTAAGAGTGTTTAGGTAGAGAGAGTTTTCTTCAAGGATAACAAAGAACTTCTAGGAAAGATTTTGGCTGCATGGGAGCATTTGCATAAGAAGGGGAAGGAAAGTCTGGGGATGCTTAATTGTGTGTCCCTGGAACCATACCTTCAGTGGGTCAGAACAAGAGCAATCAAGTTGAAGATGCCATATCCTCTTCAGGATCATATACCTCCAAGAAGAGAACCCACTTATGTTTTTATGTATGACGCTGAGAGGTTGGGAGTCGCTTTGAGAAAGGCGCAACATGAGTTGGAAGCATGGAAGAACAAGTACCAAGTGGTTGTCACAGAGAATACTGAACTTCAGAAATAATTACAATCGAAGAATGAAGACCTGCCTCCTTGCAAGAAGAGAAAAGCTCAAGAGGATTTATTTTCCTCCAAATCTCAGTCTACTCCTTGGAAGAAGACACAGCTGGAAGAGTAGTTCAAGCAGTAGAATTCGAAACATCCTTAGGACTTTTATTAGCTTTTATTTAGCTATTCATTTAGGACTCTTTAAAGAATAATTTATTTGTAATCCATTTCAAAATTAATAAAACTTTTCTTTTTACCACAATGTCCATAAATATCGGAATTCCATGAAGTCCTACTCATCTTTCATTGCATCTTTTCCCTTTGTTCACTTCAAGAAACTCAATTTCGTTTTGCAGGTATTGTAACGATGGATTTCAAAAGAGAAACATTGAAGTACACCTTTCAGAGTCCTAACATTGAAAGCTTAAGAGAACTAGCAGATCTCATTGACGACCATCACGCTTTCTCATCAGAAAAAGGAGGCGTCTTTTATTTTCTCAAACTCAAGATGATTAATGGGTTGTTGGAGACTCCTGTTCAGTTTTACGATCCCTGTACCATTGCTTCACTTTTCCGAATTACCAGCTGATGGCAATTCTAGAGGAATATTTTGAATTCTTGAGGATACCTGTAACTACCCGACCTGTGTTTACTGGGTTGGAAGACACCCCCAGCAATTAGGAGATTGCAGATGCTACCCGTCTCAGTCTGGAAGACGTTCAAGCTCACTTAACCACCAAGGAAAGAGTCCTTGGGTTTCCGGCTGATTTCTTGATCGAGAAGATCCGTTACCACACTGAGAGAAAAGAGGTTCTGATTTTGGAAGCTACCTTTGCCTTGTTAGTCTATGGGATTTTCTGGTTCCTAAAGATTGATGATTTTGTTGACATGGATGCGATTAAGCTATTCATCCTCAAGAACCCAGTTCCTACCTTATTAGCTGACACATATCATTCAATCCATTCGCGGATTGCTGAAGGGGGAGGACATATAGTCTTATGTACCGCCCTGCTATATTCATGGTTTATTTCTCGCCTAGCTTGGCATCCATCTATCTGGGAGCTGACTGAGGCACCCCGCTGATCTGAAATAGTTATGGCCCTTACTCATTCTGATATTGTGTGGTATGATCCTGCGTACGGAGGTGTTAGAATGATCATCAGCTGTGGAGACTTCCCCAATGTACCTCTCATTGGGACAAGAGGATGCATCCGTTATAACCCTGCCTTGGCTCATAGACAATTTGGACACCCCATGAGTGAAATACCTGACCAAACTCTGCTGGAAGGGATCTTTCTCGAGGAAGGAGAGAACCCAGATCTGAAGAAAAGGATAATGCAGGCTTGTAATCACATCAACATGGAAGGAACGACTGCTTTAGGATACCCTAATTGTGCTGTCTCCGAAGATTATCTACATTGGCTACGAGAAAGAGCTCTCGAACTCAAGATGCCTTTCCCTATTCATGAACCTATGGTGTTGACCTTTCACGGTCCTGATTGGCTCGATAGGAGTGAAATAGATCAATTGAAGACCGCTTTGGATGAGGCCCAAAAGTTGAAGAGCGCTTGGAGGAACACGTACTTCACCCTTAAAGTAGAGAAGGAGAAATCCCAGAAACTGCCAAAAGTAGAATCTGCAAGGAAAAGAAAGGCGCGAGAGGATTTATCTTCCTCTCATACCTCATCAGGGACAACTACCAGTGCCGATCTCCCACCGACTACTGTAGTCTAGAAGCAATATGTGGATCAGCTCATCCACGAGAAGGAAAAATTGCAGGAACGCATCGATCAACTTACAGAAGAGCTTCGTGTGGAGGAAGGACCAGTGGAGTAGATCTCTAAGTTTTCTTTTGCTTCAATGTAATAAACTCTTAAGAGAGTACTTTTCTTTGTAATGTTTCTCAATTATCAATAATAAAATGAGTTTTCAATTATCCTACACTATACTACTGAAAAACACTTTGAGTTTCTTGAAGTTTCATCCTGCATCTACATTTTTGCATTAGCATAGCATCCTTTGCATTCCTGGGTCTCACTCTTGCTTCATCTCCACAGATAAGTTGAATCACCAATACAACACTCGCACCAGTCAACGTCAAAAGATGGATCAACTTGAACAAGAGAACAACGTGCTCTGTGATGAGGTCGCAATTCTGAAGGAAAGCTTGGAAATATGGAATGGTTTAGTTGAAGCTCTGTCCAACCAGTCTGCGCTTAACAATCAGGATGTTCAGAGGACTGTTATCTCCAAAGTCGTGTCAACACCGATCCCAGTGGTATCTACCGTTGCTGAAGTGACCTACAACAAGCCTCCAGGTTTCCCTTGGGGGATGCCTCCTCATTTAACTCCAGCTGGTTATCGTCCACCTGTTCCTGAGGTCCCTGCTATGACCACTGTTCAAACCATCCCTGCAACTACTGCTGTGATGACTACAACACCTTTGCATATCAATACTACTCCATACGTTCTGGACGAACCAATTTTTCGTGGATCACCAAGCGAAACTGTGGGTTTTGAAGAAAAGATGGATGGATTTCAAGACCAGTTTTCTGAGATTCAAAAAGAATTGAAAGCTCTTCGTGGGAAGGAACTGTTCGGCAAAAGCGCCTCTGACTTATGCTTGGTCCCAAATGTCAAGGTTCCGCCAAAATTTAAGGTCCCTAATTTTGAGAAGTACAAAGGAAATACTTGCCCTCAGAGTCATCTTATCATGCATTCTAGAAAGATGTCTGCCCAAACTGACAATGATCAATTTCTCATTCATTACTTCCAGGACAGTCTAACTGGCGCTGTGCTCAAGTGGTATATGACGTTGGATAGTACGAAGATTCGAACTTTCAATGATCTGGGTGGAGCCTTCATCAAGCAATACAAATATAATGTGGATATGGCTCTCGACCGCGATCAGCTGAGAGCCATGACCCAAAAATACAAAGAGAACTTTAAGGAATATTCTCAATGTTGGCACGAGCTGGCCGCGCAGGTCACACCGCCATTAGAAGAAAAGAAAATGTCCAAGATTTTTCTAAAGACTCTCAGTTCATTCTTTTATGAGAAGATGGTAGCAAGTGCACCCAGTGACTTCACCGAAATGGTAAACATGGGAATGTATTTGGAAGAGGGGGTCCGAG
The DNA here is from genome assembly GCA_963859935.3 of Lathyrus sativus. Classification (NCBI taxonomy): domain Eukaryota; kingdom Viridiplantae; phylum Streptophyta; class Magnoliopsida; order Fabales; family Fabaceae; genus Lathyrus; species Lathyrus sativus. The sequence continues at coordinate 188,845,530 of OZ012737.1, forward strand.
AAGGAAGATTGGCTAAAGAAGGGAGTACCTCTAACAATGCTAAGAAGTATGGGAGTGGTTTTGTGAAGAAACTGGAGCAGGGTGTAAATGCCGTACAAGAAGGAAGACTCAGAAGAAGGTATTCACCATCATATCAGGTTGCAGCGGTATCGCCAGTATTCAACGCTCCAGCTTATCAACCACAACCACAGCCTCAACAAAGCCCACAATCTCCTCATTAGAATCCGCCATTCAACAATCAGGGTCGTGTATATAAGAAGATAAACTTTGATCCCATCCCTATGGCATATGCTGATTTGTTCCCAGCTTTGATTCAAAAAGGTCACATTCAGACGAGAGCTCCACCCGAGATCCCCAAGAATCCCCCTCCTTCATATAGAGCTGACATATTTTGCCCTTACCATCAGGGAGCTCCAGGTCATGATATTGAGAGTTGTTTTGGTATGAAAGCGGACATCCAGAGGCTCATTAAGTGCGGGATCCTATCCTTTAAAGATTCCAATCCTAATGTGCAAGACAATCCATTACCCCTGCATGGTTCACCCTCCATGAACATGATTCAAGGATATTTGGAAGAAAGTGATCAGAATGTTTCGAGTGAAAAGACTGAAGAAGTGTTCGTTATAGTGCCTCACTTAGTACAATTGGGCTTAATGTGACCCATTTCGCCACAGTTGTAGCATTTCACCACATTCCTTCTACAATCTGAAGTGGCATGTCCAGGAATCCCACAGTTAGCACACTTCTCCCCATATTTTCCACAGTCAAAAGACTTGTGGCCCATTACGCCACACTTGAAACATTTAATCACACTAGAACCTCCTTCGGGCTTCCTATCAAAGTTTTCCCTATGCTTGCCTTTATCAGCAGGCATCACATAAGGTCCACTCTTCACCGGTTGCTTCCCTCTCTTCTCATTCAAACTCTTATAGTGAGTGGAACGAGCTTTACTATCTTCTTCAAAAATTCTACAGCATTCGGTCAAGTCCGAAAATCTCCTAATCCTCTAATAACCCACCGCTTGCTTGATCTCAGGGCGCAGGCCGTTCTCATATTTAATGCACTTAGAGAATTCCGCCGTAACCGCATCATAGTGAGGATGAAACTTCACTAACTCTGTGAACTTAGCCGTGTAGTCTATCACAGACATGTTGCCTTGTTTCAATTCCAGGAACTTCATCTCCTTCTTTCCCTTCACACTCTCAGGATAATACTTTCTCAAAAATTCGGTGCGAAATAGATTCCAAGTGATCTCCTCAACGTCTACTTCAAAAACTTGTCTCATACCGACCCACCAGTCATCGGCTTCCTCTCTCAGCATGTGAGTCCTTGTTGCCCTCAGCACAATTCATAACTCTAAAGATCCTCTCGATCTCCTTTAACCAAATCTGAGCACCGTCCGGATCAAATCTTCCCTTGAATACCGGCGATTGATTCTTTCTAAACTCATCGTTCGCATTCACATTTGGTGCGCCTTGCACCGCCCTAGCCATAGCCTCCAACGCCGCAGCCATAGCATTGTCATTACGACCAGCCATATTCTGAGGATTCCCAAAAATAACAAGGTTAAACAACCGTTCAACCAACACCACAATAAGACAGACACAACTGACTCAATGCTGGCTCTGATACCACTTAATGTAACACCCCCTTTCTATACCCCCAAATAAACAATTAAATCATTTAGGCACTTGATAAAAGTTTCATCAGAGTTTAATTAATACATGATATAAATGAGGTGTATCACATTATCATGAAATTAAACACATACAACATCTGCTCAAATAGATATGCAACAATGGGCAATTCACAACTGAAGAACATAGTTTTAAAACCCACATCTCAATATTTAGAATAAAGCGGAAACATCTAAACATTGAATCAATACATTCATATAAACATATATACATCATTCAGTTAATTCATATGTACAAACATCCATCATCAGATACATACGCAGATGTATCACAAAAGAAATCAAAACAAATGTATCTCCAAAAAGAGCCAAAGGCTTCCTAACTACCAAGATGTTACATATCAGAGCCATCGACCAAAAATAATGAAGACCTGCTTCACAAAAAGGACCTCCAGCAATCCTACTCTGTAATGCCTCATAGAGCATTATAAAACAGCAAAAGGGTGAGAAACAATATCATAACAGTCAATGCATATAATTATATCTATATACAGACGTGGGATTTATACAATTCAAATTCTCACCACATCTCATCACAATTCATCATATACATCACAATGCATATTCACACAATCAAGCATATTCATCAAATCATGCTTCTATACATACTCATCATTTTCCACATAAACATCTAGAATTATGTTCAATTCACTCCATGCATCATATAAAGATGACCAATGCAACTCATAGAGACCGACTCACGACTCTATGCAGATGCAAATGCGGTACCGACTCAATTCAACAGATTCTCCAAGGAATCAAGTATTCAGCAGATTCTCCAAGGAATCAAATATTCATCAGATTCTCCGAGGAATCGAATATTTAGCAGATTCTGCGAGGAATCAAATATTCAGCAGATTCTCCCAGGAATCAACATGTTAGAATGTACATCATGATGCCTTTTATGCAAAATGACTCACAACATTTCTCTACATGCATATGTATTCGCAAATATATCACTATGCATATTCATCTCATACAGGCACATACAATCTATGTACATTCACAATATACTTATACTCCATAATATATATATACTCTTCATTTCAACACATACCATTCCATATAAGGCATGTACTTTCACAATCAAAATTCCACATTCTAGGATTCACGCCTTGCGGCTACCCACAACATAACGTACCACACGGTACATAAAACTACTCAATTCGATAAGGATTAAACATAACCGAACAAAGAAATCCGCATGGAAAGGAAAAACACAGAGAATAGGAAAATGTTGTCGCATTCGCCAACCTTCGCCTGGCGAAGCCTCTGGCGAACCTTCGCTATTTAGTTCGCCTAGCGAACTTGCCAGCGAAAACCATTGGGAGTTATTCTGGAATTACTCGCTAGCACTCACTAGCACATTCGCTTGGCGAACCTTCGCCATTCTTATTCGCCTGGCGAACTTGCCAGCGAAGACAGTGTGGATGCTTCTGACTTGGTTCGCTGGGCTTCGCCTGGCGAAGCTTCGCTGCCGTTCGCCTGGCGAACCTGTGAACTCAGAACTCCCATGGCTGTCTAAAAGTCCAAACCTCACAAACCGACCGATTCTAAAACCAAACTACCCCAGTAAGTTCAATCCAATAACACCCGACTATCCTACTCCATCCATTTCTCGATTCTAACCGGTTAAAACCACATTCTACCGATTAAATCCTAATATTGCCCTAAGATGAAAATGAGTCGAAACTCTTCTCAATCCAACATCAAACAATCAAAAGCATACATAATCATACACATTAACAGTATAATAGAGTTTCACACCCTTACCCGATCGATTGAAAGCTTGGATATTGATCCTTGATGAAATTCTAGGTTTTCCTCTTCTTTCTCCTCTTTCTCTTCTCTCTTCTTTCTTTCCCTTGTTTTTCCACTAATGTTTCTATCTATCTCCTTTTCAATCTTATCTCATATTCTATTTTCTTTCCTCTCCATTTCCTTCCAAACACTTACCAATTAATTCTCACACAATAATTCACTTAACACTTAATACTAATTGTCTAAAATACCCTTTACTCTATTTTCCCCGAAAACTCTCTGAATCGGTAAAATATCACAATATTGAAATTAAACATATCAACACATATATTCCACAATTAAAATACCTATTATCCAAATAAATTAAAAAGGACTCGATAAAATAATGGGAATTCAGAATTTGGGGCGTTACACCGTACAGATATAACGCTACAATGATGGAAAATGGAAAGGAGGTGCCTTTACCTACTTTACCTTCAGTTTTTAACATCACGGCGTCAGTAGAGTGACAAGAAGCGGTTGAGTTTACCATTCGGTGCCTTCGAAAGACAAAGGAATCTCAGTGGAGCAACCGAGTTCAAAAGATCCAATTGTGGAGCAATCTAGTGGATCCAACTTGTCCAAGATGGACGAGTTTCTGAAGGGGATCAAGAGAAGTGAATACAAGGTTGTGGATCAGCTTTTGCAAACCCCATCTAAGATTTCCGTGTTGCAATTACTAATGAGTTCTGAAGCTCACAAGGAAGCGCTCCAGAAGATATTGGAGAAAGCGTATGTTGAACAAGATGTAACAATGGAGCAGTTTGATAATATCATTGGCAATATTACTTCATGCGACAATCTCGGTTTTAATGAGGACGATCTCTCAGAGGAAGGAAGGAAACATAATATGGCTCTGCATATTTCTCTGAACTGTGGGAACGATTCTTTGTCCAGTGTGTTGGTTGATACTGGATCCTCTTTGAATGTGATTCCTAGAACCACTTTGTCCAAATTGTCTTATCAGGGACCCCCGATGAGGCCGAGTCATGTCATCATCAAAGCTTTTGATGGATCCAGGAAAACAGTAATTGGTGAGGTAGATCTGCCAATGACCATCGGTTTGCAGACTTTTATGATCATGTTTCAAGTCATGGACATTCACGCCGCCTACAGCTGTTTGTTAGGGAGGCCGTGGATACACGGAGCTGGGCCAGTTACCTCCACCCTGCATAAGAAGTTGAAGTATGCTTTTGAAGGAAAAACGGTTATAGTTTTAGGGAGCGAGCTTTAGTGGTGAATCATTTGTCATCGTTCTCGTATGTTGAAGCTGAAGAAGAGGTTGTTACACAGTTTCAGGCTTTGCCTATTGTAGCCGATGGTGCTCAGAAATCCAAAGTACCTATGTCATCATTTAAAGACGCACAACAGGTTGTGAACGGTGGTCCTCAGACAGGTTGGGACAAAATGTTGTTTTTTTTCTAGAAAACAAGAATAAGGAAGATCTCGGTTTCTCCAGTGGGTCTGCTCAACAGGTCATCAGAAATCAAGAGTTTTCGCTGATCAACGAAGTGTTCTGCAGTGGAGGGGTCATCCATCCTCCTCATATCAACGCCGTGTCCAAAGATGAGTCTAAAGGCTACATATCAGATGGTTCTGCAAGTCTCTCCATTCCATTTGAAGATTACAAACCTGTATGGAAGATCCAGGTTATGTCTCAGATGATTTTGATTACAGTTTCAGAGTCTATGCTGTCACCGAAGAGGATTCTGATGAAGATGTTCCAGATTTTGTGACTCTGGGAGTGTTGGTCAAGAACTGGAGTGTGGTTGAAGTCCCTGCTGTCGTTCATATATCAAAGTAAAACATTTGTTTTTAAGTTTTTGCTCTGCCCAAGGCAAAAATATGTTGTGTTGGGCTTACTTTTAATAATTCCCTTTGCTCTGCCCAAGGCAAGGGTGATCTTGTTGGGCATTTTTTGTTCGGATCTTGCTATCATCAATAAAATGTTTTGTTTCCATTTGTGTGTTCTTTTATCTTCCTTATTATTACTACTATGTTGGAAAATAATAATAAGTAGCATCTTACGTACACACACTTCCCACTTTATAAAACTGAATAAAACCATATCACATGCGCAGATTGCTACATAAATCACATCTCGGGAATAATGACCCACTTCCTTCGCCGAACTTCGAATTTCCTATGTTTAAGGCCGAAGACGAAGAAAATGATATTCCAGAAGAGATCTCCAGACTGCTTGAGAAGGAAGAGAAGACTATTCAACCTCATCAAGAGCCAGTATAGGTGATCAATTTGGGAACAGAAGAAATTCGTAGGGAAGTGAAAACTAGAGCTTTACTCAAGCCTGATGTGAAGGAGCAGTTGGTTGAGTTTCTCAAAGAGTTTGTCGACGTGTTTGCTTGGTCATATCAAGACATGCCTGGTCTCGACACTGCCATAGTTGAACATCACCTGCCGTTGAAACCAGATTGCCCCCCAGTTAAACAGATGCTCAGAAGAACTCGGCCCGATATGGCCCTGAAGATCAAGGAAGAGGTACAGAAACAGATTGATGCAGGTTTTCTTGTCACTGCCGAGTATCCGCTTTGGTTAGCCAACATTGTGCCCGTTCTGAAGAAGGATGGAAAGGTTCATATGTGTGTGGATTACAAAGATCTAAACAAGGTTAGTCCGAAAGATGATTTTTTGTTGCCTCACATCGACATTTTGGTTGACAATACTGCAAGGTTTGAGATCTTCTCCTTTATGGATGGGTTTTCAAGATACAATCAGATCAGAATGGGTCCCGAAGACAAAGAGAAGACGTCATTCATCACACCCTGGGGTACTTTTTGTTATAGAGTTATGCCGTTTGGATTGAATAATGCTGGGGCAACATATCAAAGGGCCATGACTACTTTATTCCATGATATGATGCACAAAGAGATCGAAGTTTATATGGATGATATGATAGCTAAATCAAAGACTGAGGTTGATCATGTTAGACATTTGTTGAATTTGTTTGGTCGATTAAGGGAATAAAAGCTCCGACTGAATCCCTACAAGTGTACATTCGGGTGCGATCAGGGAAACTTTTGGGTTTCATTGTTAGTCGGAAAGGTATTGAGGTGGATGCTGCTAAAGTGAAGGCTATCCAGGAAATGCCAGCTCCGTCTACGGAGAAACAAGTTAGAGGACTTTTGGGACGTTTGAATTACATCTCCCGATTTATATCTAATATGAATGCTACATGTAAACCTATCTTTAATCTTCTAAGGAAAGAGCAGGGTTATGTGTGGACTGAAGATTGTCAAAAGGCTTTCGATAGTATCAAGGAGTATTTGCTTGAACTGCCTATTTTGATACCGCCAGTTGAAGGACGACCTCTGATTATGTATTTGATTGTGTTAGAAGAATCGATGGGTTGTGTACTCGGTTAGTGAGATGAAACAAGAAAACAGGATCACATCACTTATTATTTGAGTAAGAAGTTTACCGACTGTGAGTCAAGATACACTATGCTTGAGAAGACTTGTTGTGCTTTAGCATTGGCCACTAAACGTCTGCGACAATATATGTTGAGTCATACTACTTGGTTAGTTTCGAAGATGGACCCCATCAAGTATATCTTTGAGAAGCCCGCATTGACTGGAAGAATTGTTAGGTGGAAGATGCTGTTATCAGAATACGACATCGAGTACCACACTCAGAAAGCTATTAGAGGGAGCGTTTTGGCTGACCACTTGGCACATCAGCCTATTTTGGATCATCAACCCTCGAATGATGATTTCCCTGACGAAGATGTTATGTATTTGAAAATGAAAGATTGTTAAGAACCTTTTCCAGGCGAAGGACCCGAACCAGGTTCTCAATGGGGTCTGATTTTTGATGGAGCTGTCAATGCTCATGGCAAAGGAATTGGTGCTATTATCGTGACTGCTCCTGGGTCTCATATCCCATTTACCTCCAGATTAACATTCAAGTGTACCAATAATGAAGCCAAGTACGAAGCATGTATCATGGGCCTTGAGGAGGCAGTGGATTTAAGGATTAAGAATTTGGATGTGTTCGGTGATTCTGCAGTAGTAACCTACTAGATCACAGGAGAGTGGGTAACTCGACAGGATAATTTGGTCCAATACAGAGATTATGCTAGAAGACTGTTACCATTCTTCGATATAGTCGATTTTCACCATATCCCGCATGATGAGAATAGGATGGCAGATGCGTTGGCAACTTTGGCCTCCGTAATTGTGGTAAACTCTTGGAATGATTGTCCGCGGATTGAAGTAAGACGTCTTGACAGACCCCCCTACATTTTTGCCATTGAGGATGTTGAAGATGGCAAACCCTGGTATCATGATATTGAAGTGTTTCTCAGAACGCAAGAGTATCCTTTGGGAGCCTCCAACAAGGATAAGAAAACATTGAGGAGATTGGCTGACAATTTTCTCTTGAGTAATAATATATTATACAAGCGGAATTTTGACATGGTCTTGTTGAGATGTGTTGACAAGTGGGAAGCAGACATGTTAATGACGGAAATTCACGAAGGGTCCTTTGGTACTCATACCAATGGACATGTTATGGCTAAGAAATTATTAAGAGCTGGTTATTATTGGATCACGATGGAATCCGACTGTTACAAGTTTGCTAGGAAATGTCACAAGTGTCAGATCTACGCCGATAAAATTCATGTGCCTCCAACTTTGCTGAATGTTATCTCATCTCCTTGGTCGTTCTCCATGTGGGGAATTGATATGATCGGGATGATAGAACCGAAAGCATCTAATGGACACCGATTCATCTTAGTGGCGATTGATTACTTTATTAAGTGGGTCGAGGTGGCTTTCTATGCTAATGTGATTCGACATGTGGTTGTTAAATTTATCAAGAATTAACTCATCTGCAGATACGGCGTGCCAAGCAAGATTATCACAGATAATGGGTCTAGCTTGAATAATAGAATGATGAAGGAGTTGTGCAAAGAATTCAAGATTGAGCATCATAATTCCTCTCCTTACAAACCAGAGATGAATGGGGTTGTCGAAGCCGCCAACAAGAATATCAAGAAGATAATTCAGAAGATGGTTGTTACGTATAAAGACTGGCATGAGATGCTCTCGTTTGCTCTGCATGGATATCGTAATTCGGTACGCACATTAATTGGGGCAACTCCTTTTTCACTTGTCTACAGTATGGAAGTTGTGCTCCCAATAGAGGTTGAGATTCCCTCCATGAGGATTTTGATGGAAGCAATGTTATTAGAGGCTGAATGGTGCCAGAACAGATACAATCAGTTGAACCTAATTGAAGAAAAGAGAATGACAGCGTTGTGCCAGGGGCAGTTGTATCAGCAGAGGATAAAGAAAGCATTCGACAAGAAAGTTCGACCCCACAAATTCAAAGAAGGCGACCGTGTGCTCAAAAAGATTCAGTCTTTCCTCACTGATGTCAGAGGAAAATGGGCCCCAAATTACGATGGGCCGTACGTGGTAAAAAAAAAGATTTTCTCAAGAGGTGCTTTGATGTTAGCAACCATGGACGGGGAAGAAATCACTCGCCCGGTGAACGTAGACGCTATCAAGAAGTATTTTGCTTAGAACTCAGAAGTTCCAGTCAACTTAGGAAGAAACAAGTTATTGTTCCATTCATGTAATCACTTTTTATTATTTTCCAACATTGTAATATTAGAGTCACGATGTTCTGCTGACTACCATTCAATAAATAAAGTCTTTCTCTCATTTTTTGTGCGCTAAATATTTTATTTTTGATAGAAAATTCCAGAACAGATTTAGAACCTCTTTTTTCAAATATTTTTATGTTTTACTTGATATATGAATAATAAAAGGATGATCATGGATGTTTATTTCACCCATGGACACACCTCAAATCAAATCATATCTCCCATACAAGACAGATGGAGACTTTCCTGAGAAAACGAATATTTATTTTATCCAGTGGGGAGGACTGGTGTTTTGTTCGGTGTCCCGTCTTCATGCAGTTAGGGGTATGTGGAGATCTAGCCTGAGTCCTTGTTTCGCTTGAGACGTTTATTTCGTCTCCTTTAGTTTTGTTAGCATACGTATAACATATAGATATATAGCATGACATATGCATTTTTGCATTTCTTTATGTTCGTTTGTTCCGTCATTTTGGTCGTGTTTATTCCCGAGTAGCTGGGTTTGTCTTATCCCTTCAAATAGAGTTGTCAGCTCTAGGAAAAAAGTAGCGCAATGTTTCCATTTCCCCGTGAAGTTTGACCCTTGTGGAAGATGGTTATTTCAGTACATCTCATTTGAGCTCGTACCTCAATGGTCGGGTCTTGCTTGAGGATTTCTCTTCGGTTATTCCCCGAAGTGAACTCTGGTTCCCGGCAATCGCATTTCGGATATCTCCAACTCTTGAATATGGATTAAGTGTGCATTCATTTTGCACTCAAGATAATTTTTATGAAGATAACGGTCATACCCCAAATTTTGACCCCTTAGATCTTCATCATCATTTTAGGATCATGTTCATTTGATTATCTAACCTTAACCGGTTTCAAGTTTGTCTTTGTTAAGAAACAGGAATCAGGGTTCCGTACAACCGAAAATCGAGGTTTCAAGGGTTAATCAGTCAATATCTTGGATTGATTTTCCATGAAACAAGATCAAGCATACTCCATTGGATCAATTATGAATCCAATTTGAGGTTGTCACCCAGGAATCAAGAACAGTGCAGTTCAGGATACCCGATTAGGGTTTTCAATCAGGAAAAGTCAACTGTGGTTTGACTTTTGATTTAAAAGGTGTTACAATGGTGGGATCATGGTCCATAAAGTCCATATGGCTTGGTAAAGACTACTCAAGAAGTTTCAATGCCTCAAAAGACCCGGAGCATCAACAGTCGACTTAGTAGTCACCGATCGATCGTCCAGTTGACCAAAAAGTCAACTCTTCACTCATAAGGAATTTGACCTCAAGATATGAATAAAAAATGTTCCTAATGACATTTTGCACCTACCCATAAAATTTAATGACCATTGGATCAAGGATTGAGGAGTAATCAGAAAGTCGAGAATTAGGGTTTTGAAAGGGGCAAGACCATAACTCCTTAACCACACTGTCGCTTGCGCGAAAATGAGGTGTCAGCACAACAGAAGAGTCCCCACCTTTCGTTATTTATCCCTCAGAGCGGGAAAGGAAACGATCGGAAAAACCTGACGAAAAAGGGGTAAGACAAGGTCATCGCAACCGTTGTCTGGGTTCGGGAGTCGGTTACGCAAGGGGAAGGTATTAGCACCCCTCACATCCGTCGTACTCGACGGGATCCATGCTTGTTGTGTTTACTTGGACGGGTTGGTTTTATTCTATCTACCTATCAAGGCTGGCTGAAAAAGAAAAGAAAAATGACTCGGCAAAGCGTCGCGCTTTATGCCTACGTATTCTCATCAGAGAATGAGAAATCAGAGTCAACGTAGTTCGGCCTACGAAGGATTATGGGGGAAGGTTGCTCGCCAAGACATCGCCATCTTGTGCCTACGTACTCTCAACAGGCATGAGAGATCAGAGCATACGTAGTTCGGGAAACTACGGTTTATTTCCTGTCTTTTACGAAAGAAGTGTTTTTTATTGTGTTTGCGATTTCAACCGCACTAGAGACTATGACCTGAGAGTGAATGCGTCGCATGTCACCCAAAGGGTACAATACTAAACATCCAGATTGTGGGAAAGAAACTCTCCCACAACCCTTTCTCAGATAGCTTAAGGCTCGTAACGTACGAAAGAAATGTTCATGATTACTGTATCTTAAACTGATTTGAGATGAGAAGAGAACAGGCCCAACTAGGAGGGAGACTATCAAGTCCTACTGTTATCATGCCATGGATTCATCCTATGGTTGAGGTTTGAACAGGGAACTCCTAGATGTTGTCATGCATAGGTTTCGACCTAGAATTCTATCATCAAATCCTTATCCAAGGAAATGAGAGCCCTAAGGGATCATGTCAATGATACACCAAAACAGACAAAGCATCAGCTTAACAGTAAAATGCATGCAATGCAAGTGAGGCAGGAAATGTGTGTGGGGCTTCAGCCTCCACAAGCTCGTCTCGACCTCAAGCCAGAATGAAATAACAGTAACCATACTGAAATATAAACAACATGCTATCAAGCAATAAACAGTAAACTGCAATCATACAGATAAAGTGAAATAAAATGCCATCAGGCAAACAAACCACATGGGCAAGGGAGCTGGGCTCTACCGAATACCCGCAAGCAAAGCCACGCAGTAACAATACAAGCAGAGGGAGCAACTCAACCTCTAATGCAAACATGCTCCTAGATTCTACCTATTCTAGATATGGACCTATTCTAATGCATCAAACAAGTCAAACAAAACACACAATACAGAAAAGAAAACAGAAGATCAACTTCAAGCTTCAGCTTCTCCAACAGCAACTCAGTCTTCAGACTTCAATCATTCTTGACAAACATCAGTTTGCTCTTCCAGGTTTCAACCCTACAACATGAGTTTCAACTCATCTTCTCCCTTAAGCTTCAGCTTCTTGATCAGCTCCACCTTCAGGCTTCACCTAATCTTCAGGGATCTTCAAGTATCAACTTGATCTTCATGCTCTTCAAGCTTCAGCTGGAATGGCACTACTCAGGGATTCATCCTCTTCAATACTCTTCAATGAAGTCTTCATCTTCAAGCTCAGGCTCTGCATCTCTCAAGACAATCAAAACCAGAGAAAAATCACTTACTGGATAAGCTGGGGGATATTGAACTGCTTATTTGATCACCAAAGGTGACCTATAAGGGTTCAACATCAAGGGAATGGTTCCCTCAAAAGTTCTACTTCCTAGGTATATCACTTATCCCTCCAAAGGAGAGAGGTGTATGCCATGGAAGGACTTTGAATCATAGGGAGGAATGGAGGTGAATGATACCATCCATGTTTGAGAAAGAAATTATCTACATCTAAACTCTTCCTAATCCCTAACCCTAAAAACGAAACAAAAAGAAAGAAGACAAAGCTCTCAAGCTCCTCAATGCATCTTCAACTCTTCTACAATGCTCCACAATGAGATACCAAGCTCCTCAAGCCAAAGGAAAACTCCAAAGCAAAGCAAACTAAACAAACATGCCCTAAAGGCAACACAAACAATCAACCAATACAAAAATCAACTAAAAATAGCATACTATTATATTAAATCCTAATATAATTTCTAAGGGATCCTACATACCTACCCTTAATACCCATATATGCCCCATAGTCTAAATTGTCCTAAAAACCCAAAATCTAAAGTTATTATGGACCTACGTTGAATTTTTAACCTAATTCTACACTACCTAGAATTACCTAATCAAAATTATCCTAAAAACCATCACAAAAATATGGAATTAATTCAGGGGGAACCTAAAACTTACATCTAACTAACCTAAAAAGATTGACCTAAAAATCTAAAGGGAACTACCCTAACTAAATTCTACAAATTAAGGTATCAACTTAAAAGAATTAAAAAGCAATTAAAATAGAAAATATGCAAAAAATACTAAAATGAAATAAAATGGCAATTTTATGACTTTATATTTTTCTTGACAAAAAATGGAAAGTGGGAAAAAAATCCCATTGAAAAATAGTGATTTTTCTATTTAATATGAATTTTTAAAGTAAAATAAAATTTGGAGTGAAAATAAAATGGAAATGTGAGGCATGGGTGCAGATAGTAAGATGATGCAGTTATTATTTCACATGGGCCCAGAATGGGGGGTCTGAAAAGTAAGCGCGTCTGGCCCAGTATCCAAATCAGAAAACAATTAAAAATCAAGAGAAAAAGAAAAAATGAGCGGTGCGAATAGCGTTGAATCATAGTGCAATATGGTCTGGGCCCCTCAAAGGGGGTGGGAATAGGAATTCGCTCACTAAGCCCAGAGGAGCTTTAATGAAACGCAACGTTTTACGCTGCTTTCATTCTCCCTCCAATTTCGAATTAAATCCAGACCGCTAGATGGCTTCTTTGGTCAATCAGTCATGCGCGATCTAACGGCGGATGAGTCGTCTTCTTCCTTGGATTGGTTAGGGTTTCTGAACCACCATTAAAACACTTCCCATGCATGGAACTTCCTCTTCTTCGTACGCACTCATTCCTCCACCAAATTACACGATGTAAAAACCAATCTTGACTAGATTTTTTCCCTAAATACGACTATGCCATTAGATTGCATTGAAATGCCCTCTATCATCCAAACCGAATGGGAAACCAACTTGAACTCAAAATGTCATCCACTTTCGACCTCAACCAAACTCAGCTATCTTTACATAAAAATGATCTTCATGTTACACTCATTAAAATCAGCCATAAATCTTGCCTTAACACTCAATATATCACTCATTCTTACTCCATCAAGAAATGACATCCATTAATGAAACTTCTCCAATTGATCTCAAACTCATCAAAAACGACCACCTAATTGTCTCTAATAGATCTACACTAATAATTAGCCCTAGCCATGCCCAGAATAGGGTGTAGGAATGATTTTGCATACCTTGCTTCTTGAAATGGTAGGAGGTGAAAATCTTCGATCCAAGCCCTGAAACTCTTCAAGAATGCTCCCTAGATGATGAATCTTCCTCTGTTTGCAGAAGATTTGATGTAGAGAACTTGTACTTCAAGATCCAATGCAATTTGCCTTCTTGCAAATTCAATGTGAATACCTTCAAACCTTCATCAATGGAGCTTCACTCTAGCATGAACACACTCAGAAATGCTTATGGAGAAGATTTGTGAAGAAAAATGGAATGGTAATGAAGAAGAATCAAGAGATTCAATGTAATTTGCAATTGAGGAATTTTGATATCTCTCACTCTTCTCTACACCAAATAACACCAACTAACACCAACCTTTCACCAATGCAAGTTGCATTCAATATATAGAGAGGTTTAGAAAAGTCTAGAACCTCCTAGAATCATCTAGTAAGAACTTGAAGATTTCATGATATGGTAATTTGCATTTTCATTTCTCCTTATATGATATCTCATGCCAAATGCCTTATCATCCTTGGAACCAACTTGAATTTGTCCCCACATGATATTTTGGATTAGTTACAATGCATATCTTCCTTGTGTATTAAGCTTTTCCTTGTTTTGGTATGGTACCCCATTATGCAAGCAATCCAATTACAAAGCAACCCTATGATGCAAGCCTCAAATCAAAATTGTGGCTGAACCATTGTTCTTAGAATGTCATTTGGAGTCAAAATGACCTATCATATGACATGGTTTGGACTTATAGCTTATGATTTATGATTTTCAACTTCACTTGAATTAACTTATGCCTCATTTTTAGGCCATTTTTATCACTTTTTGATATGAGCCTTTTCAACATCTCATGACCACCCTAATAGCCTTAAAACATCATTCTAAGCAACTTTGATGTTGAATATTTTTCCATTTGAAGCATGGAAGTAGGAGATATGGCCATATGCTTGAAATGACCTATAACTTCCAAATGACCAAAATGCCCTTGGCTTGTCAAAGCCATAAGTTGAGTTCTACAAATCCTATCAAGGACTTCTAGTATTCTCTAGAAATCTAAAAATATGCCCTTCAACATTCATGTTGACCAAGAATCCATAGGAATCATCCTACTAGGGTAAAAGTTGTCTGCAAGTTGGGTGACTTTCAAGGACCCAGATTCACATACCTTAGATGACCTGTAATTTGTCAAAACCATAACTTGAGCTCCACAAATCTTATCAAGGACTTCTACCACTAAAATTAAAGCTAAGAACAAGCTCTACAACATTCATGTTATGGGTAAGATGAGATGACAATCACATCTTGAGCTAAACTGCCTGGAAGATAGGGATCAAACTAGGGGATTTTACACTGTTAATCCTTAGAAACCCTAGCTTAAAACTTCTCAAAATCCTCAATCATGATGAGTTGGTCTAGGAATCATCATTATAGTATCTCAATACATCATTCCATGATCACATGGCTCTTGGATTAGGTCTCAACCTTCTCCAAATCATCAGTTGACCTAGGGTTGTCCCAGTCAAACCCTAATTCTACCACTCATGGTTGAATCTTCTGAATTCTTGCATAATGACCTCTCTGGGCTTCATGATGGCTTTCAAGACATCTCATAAGCTTTCTTAAAGCTTCAAATCCATTCTCAAAGTCTCAGAATCATCTGAGGAGCTCCCACAACTCTCAAGTTATGAAGCACACAACCTTGGTTTCAACCAATTCCTCTGAGGATCTCTTGAGCTTTCTGACAAAGGTATCAACCTTTGAACATTGAAATGGGTAAATGAATGTTGGTCAAATTTTGGGGTGCAACACACACATCCAATTGAGTTGGTTCAAAGTTCATTGGAAATCTCTTGACAAGTCCTACAAAAGTCCCACAGTGGTCCATGAGTAGAAAATGCATAGATTTGGAGTTATGACCAAATTCATTACAAGAGGGAAAAGTAACTTAGAAATATTCTAAGTTATTTCACTTTTAGGCTTGTTTTTCTACAACTTTGAGAGGTTTTTTTGGCCAAGTTCCTTTGGGAATTTGAAACTAATGAAAAAATGAAAGTTGTAGAGCTACATGAGGGATTTCCAAAATGTATTAGAACTCCTCCATAGCCCTTATGAGCTGAGAGTTATGAATTCAACAAGATGAGGTTTTGGCACTTGAGTCCAACATTTTCAATTTCTCACAAACTCATCCTTTGATCACTTGAGCTATTCTCAGCCCTTGGATCATATTTCTATCTGATATTTAGAGGATATGAGAGGAAGAAATGCAGAAAATAAGGAGGTTTAGCAAGTCTTGCAACTTGGAGGTAAGTGGGATTATTTTATTCAAAGAAAGGGAAGAAAAAGAAACTTTATGGGACACTTGCAGCAAACAGCCTCCTACTGCCTAGCCACTCCAATCACTATTATGTCATTCATACCACTTGAGCAATGCATCAGCTGGGCCAAAGATTTGATTTTGTAGCTGCATCAAAATATCAAGTAAGTTACTTTTTCAAACTCCCTTCAAAAGTGCCAAGTTACAAATTTGTCCTCACCATTCATTTTTCCTATAAATAGAGGCTCCTTTTATGTTACTCAATACACCAGAGCACTCTTAGAACCAAGTGAAAACCACAACTCTCATTCCTTTCTTGCTTGCTTCATTAGAAAATTTCCAAGTTTCATCAAAATCTGCCTTGAGCAGTTGGCTTCCCAAATCCATTTCCACACACTCCAATCCTTCTAAAATCATCTGAACAATCCACAAATGATGTGTGGAAGGTGTTCATACTCTTAAACCACTCAAAAACTCCATTCTCCCAAAAGTCAACTCTCAAACCAAGCAAAGTTTGACCTCGCACACAACATCAAGCAAACCTCTGTCCAGACCTGTTTTAATCATTCTAAGCATCCAAACACCTTTAATATATGATGTCCCAACTGTCCATAACATAAAACAACCTCATCCTCATTTATTTTGAGATTTGTCACAAGTTCCTTCAAGTGCAAGCAAGGGCTGTTTTCATCAAAGCAGAGTTGGACAGCAGCTGGAGTTTTATCAAGGCATTCCATATTGCAACAAGCGTGTTTGGAGGTCTACAAAAGGTTAGTGGTTACTATCCTTTTTATTTCTGTCAGAAACATACTTGACATGTTGGTGTTTGAATGCAAAATGTAGCTTATGTGCAAATCTGCCAGTTTTTGTATCTGCCTTGCTCATATCATGTTTAAGTGTTTTGTTGGCCATTTCATGATGTATCATTGAACCTAAGTCATGTGTGAACTCTAGGGGGTCTTTAATTCATAACTGTTGCTTAAAATTGGATTTGGATGCTGAGCTGTCTTCATGAACATATGGGAAACTGTTGCAAATGTTTTAAAGCTAATACTGTTTGGTTCTGTTGTGAGAATATTAACCTACTGCTGTAGCATTACCACTTTCATATCATGATCATGTTAGTTAAATTTTTGATTTAGAAATCCTCGTATAGGTGTTTATGTGATGTTTGGACTGTTGAAAACTGGTTTTGGTTTTGGTTCTGCAGCAGTCTTGCTCTTGCATTTTTCAACCCATGTACACTTTTCCACCAACAAGTTATTTTTGAATCTACCATCTTTTGAGATCATGTGTGTGCTTAAACTTGGTCCTTAATACATTTTGAACATGCTTGTGAGTGTTTCTGCTTCATTTAACTTGCCATGGTTGTTGGAATGACTCATTGGAATAATGAAGACTAAAACATATTTTTGATGCCTTGATGTTTGTAACTGTCTTGACATGTGCTTTAAGCTTGATAATTGCCTTTTGTTATAATTTTATATTGCTTTGAGCCTTACCTTGTGTTTGAGGTGTGTTTGTTAACATGAGATCCTTGTTACCTTGAATCATGAATGTTTGGCACTATGATTTTGCAAGCTAATGTTTTCATTAGATTCATGTAGCATGACTGTTTCTAGCTTGATATGTTCATATTTCATTAAAATTGCTACCTGCCATGGCCCTTATTGCATATGTTTGTTAACATGAAGCATGATAATTGTTGGATCCTGTCTGCTAGATATGTGGTTTTGTTTCATCCTTTGTTTCCACTGTCATCACTTAGACACTAGAATATGGCTTTGATTGTAACCATGTTCTGTTCACATATTCTCACATTACCAATTGTGTCAAACTTGTATGTTTTGTTCTGATATATTGCAACCTTTGATATGAATCTGCCTTGAACTTTCCAGCCAGCCCAATTGTTTAATTTTGTTCGCTTGTATCTTTGTGCCTTGTGCTTTCTATTGAACCAATTGCCATGATACCTTTGATAAACTTGCAAACTGTTGTGTGCATTAGGGGTTAGGACTGATTGATGATGTATGCCAACCTTGCCATTTTGTGAAGTCCATACTTGCTGCCATATTCCTAGTTTCATTGGAAATTGCCATGATGCCTTGATTCTTTTTTAACTTTGTCAAGTTTGTGCTGCTATGATGTTGCCTTACTTCCAGCTTTGGTCAAATTTGCATTCGTGAGCTGTTGATGACATGCCTTGTTGGTGCTAGCTGTCATATTATTTCCTTGTTGCTAGCATGTTGTTCTTGTAGAAAACTGACTAGGTCTTTATTCCTATGGTTGTAACCATCATTTTCAAAGCTTGATAAATTTGGTATGCTTGGCATGTTTTTACTTTGAAGACCAATTGTTGTTTTTGTGTATATGAGTCCTTTGCATGTTGAACCATTTTGTTAATTACTTAGTCCATGAATGCATAATTGTTGAGCTGTCAAGATTAGGCCATGTGGTTGAACTGATACATTTTGTTAGCTTGTTTTGCTTTTGTTAATGCATTGCAAAGTTGCATATGTGTGGCTGGTTTGAATTTGATCTTGATTGTCATAATCTTTGTTGTCAGCTTCTATTTTCTGTTCCAACTTCATGTGCCATCATGTTTGAATCTTTTAATGTGCATGAATCATGTTGTGTATGATGAGTACATAGGCTGCATCATGAACTATTTTCATTTGCAAACAACATTTCAACCTTGATATTTCATTTTTGCCATTTCCATATACCAGATATTACTTGAAGTTATTTTGATCAGTTCTTGCATCATGTTTGGATCCTTGAGTGTGCATGAATCACTTTGTGTATGATGCTTATGTAGGCTGTATCATGAATTTCTACTCTTCTTGCCAAAAACCATTTTAAGCATGTTTTTGAAGTCCACTAGCAGTCCACACACCAATTCTATTTGAAGTTGTCTTTACATAATCTTTGCATCCATATTCCATGAACAATGTATTTATGATTTGTGCATACCATTACATAGCCTTAATCCCTTCTGTCATGAGCTATAGCTGGCATTTTGCATCTTAAGCTTCAATTTGCCTTGGCCTTCAAATTTTGAATTGTGTGCATTTTCTGAGAAAACTGAGATTACCATTGAATTCCTTGTGAAATTTCATGTGAGATAGACTAAAATTTTGTGCAATTTGGTTAAGTTTTGAATGATTTACGTGGTTACCGTTTTTCATGTTTTGGCTTGTTCACATGTTCATCTTGCCTTGGCACCAATCCACTTGCTTTGTTAGGTACTTAAGTTTTAGGGGTGGCAAAATACACGGATGTATCGCCATCCCAGTGGTTAAACCTTCACTCTCTCATACGCCTTTTACCTCTAGATCCTGGGTTCGATCCACAGTGGAGATCAACCCTTTTTTATTTTTCCATTTTGCCTTGTTTTTAATATTTTGTCCTTTCTTTCCTTCCAATTTACAAATGCGCGCCTTGGCTCAGTTGGTATAATTTTGAGTTGGTATTCCAAGGGTGGTGGGTTCAACACCCACCAGGCGCCTCCCTCTCTTTTTATCATTATTTTCTCTTGTTTTTTATTCAATTGTTATTAAATTTATAAAAATCATAACTTCTTCATTTTTTATTATTTTTTATCGATTCTTTTTTAAACTATCTCGTATTTGTGCATATTTTCATGTGGTGCATTAATATTCTATAATTTTCATTTGTGAAAACAACTTTGCATTGAAAACGTTCATGTTTCTTTTAGGGTTTTTTACCCTCCTAATCATTTCAAACTCTTGTTTCATTTTTCTTAAGTTTGTTGTTGTGCTTAATGTGAGCTTTTGTTCAACCCTTGATGTAATTGTAATTACTTTTTTCTTGTGAGCATTATGGTTGTTTTATTTGTAATATCCCCATGAGTTTGACTTATTTGCATTGGTCGTTACCTTCATCTTTGTCAAGATATGCTTAAGTCTTTATCTTTCATGGAGTCTTGTAAGAACTCATCTTTTCTGGCCTATTGTAATACGCTTGCATGCTTTGGTTGTAAACATTCATCCTATTTGAAATCCTTGCTTATTGTAATATGCTTGTATATGCTTGGTTGTAACCATGTTTCTTGTATTCATCCTATTTGATTGTTTTATGCTTTGTTAAGTTTAGTTTGCCCAAGTGATGGAACTCTTTAGTTCTCATCCAAGTTGCCTCCTTTTTTCCCTTCCAAAGGAAAAGTCTCTCTATTGACTTTTGGGTCATAGATATCCCGCTACCCTCCCTCGACTTTGTCAAGTCATCTACACTTAGTTAAGTTAGAACCTGTCCATTAGACTTTGCTTAAAGTCTAAAAAGCTTACCCCTTGTTAGGAGTGCTCTTTCAATTAGAACTTAGGATAGAGTTTGTTAACTCTATGTAAGGATCATGGAAATGATTTCTTACTTCCCTTTCTTGAGTGTTTAATGTAGATTTAGAGAGTTTCCTTAAACTCTACACAAGCATTGTAATGTTTGTTCCCTTTTGAACCTTGATCGTAATCAAGTGTTCTCCAACCCTAGTGAGGTGAACTACGATTGCTCTGATTCTATCCTAGTTAGGATACGTAGGCAGAAGACGCGATGTCTTTGCGAGCAACTTAGTGTATATATCTTTAGGTTTTAACCTACACTTTTTACCCAATCCCAATCCATAGCAAACATTTAGTAAACTTAGCATGCAAACAAACAAAAGGTTCCTGTAGAGTACTACAGATGTTTAGGATGTGAGATACCTACCCTATGCATAACCAACCCCCGATCCCCGAATCTCTTAGCGTTGTTGTTACATCACGCGAAAAAGTTTCTTTCTTTCTTTAGACCTTTCCTTTGGATAAATTAAAGTCCGGTTGTGAATTTAAGAATTAAATATTCAAGTTAATCAATAGCTTGATATCCGATTCTCACCGCAACAATAACTATTGAAGACAAATATTTTTCCAATAGTATTATCATATTCTCTCAACAATTTATATTCAGACTACAAGCGATCTCTTTATTTGAGCAACTCGTTTTGATCAAGATTTCATTCAAAAGGACAGAGGTAGACGGTTTGCCTGTCCCCAGTGATTTTATCAAGATTATCAATTCGTCAAAATTACGTCTCTCTTTACAAAATTCTCTCTTTATTTGAGAATTTACACTACAAAGGATACACGCTTGTACAGCTACTACAAGGATACTCCTCAGGAATATGTTCCCCGGTGAGTCCATCACAAAAGATTAATTCCATCAAATAACATCTCTTCCGTAGACCCCGACAAAGCTTTACGATCGCCAGTATATTATAGATTATCACTGGAGTTCTACAATCTACAATGATATTCTAACCCCCTGTGAAGATGCTCCCACGAGTTTTCGTCATTTCAGGTAGAAACTGAGACCCGTCCATGGCACACAAACCATATGGCGTGGGGAGGTTTATTTCAAGAAACTGAGACCCGTTCATGGCACACAAACCATGAGACGTGTGGAGGTTTATTTCAAGAAACCGAGACCCGTTTATGGCACACAAACCATGAGGCGTGGGGAGATTTTGTTTACAGTATTTTTAAACGGAATACTCAATTAAGAAGCCGAATTCTGTTTCGGTTAAGAATTTTCATTTTGGTTACTACCAATTGTCTGGGCTACCACATGTTGGTAGTAGGTTATCCTTCGATTACAAGTTTCTCGCCTGCTGTTTAAGTCGCCATATTCTTGGTGTATGTGTTATACCCTTATATTTCTGGAGATTTCCCATTGATGGTTGTTTCCCTTCCCCGTGGGGTCTCGCTGTGTCTCACGAGTTTCTTGCGTGTTGCTCCCGAGTTTCTCACGCGTTGTGTCTAGTTTATTCCCCTGTGGCATCTTGTCTCCACAGGGCTGTTTGTCTTACATTTTCATATCAATGCATGTCATGTGCATTCGGTGGCTTCTTAGGGCCAAAAATTTCGTGCAATGTTTGTATTTAAGTCCCTCATATCTCGTCGAGTCGAAGATTTACATCTTCATACCTCCGGATAAAAGTAACTTAAATAGGGGCATCTGTCGCACTCTAACTTTTGACCATAAGATTCCACCTCCTTGTGCTTATTTCCAGCTTGTTTTATTTTACTATTATGTGAATGTCTATTATGGCTGACAGATTTGTGCAGATGCAGTGACGTCGTGTGTGAATCCTTACCGTCAAGCACTTCAAGGTGTGACAGTTGGATAATAGGGATCCCAGGATTACACTATAGGCCGCTTTCCTCAACGTTTCTCAGAAGTTCCAGAGTATGCCCCGAAGAATTAAGGATCTTTCAAAGCATTAAGTTATCCATTCGCCGAGGCAAGACTTCTTGTGGTTGGGGTTACGCAAATCAAATTATGATTCAATTGGTCTTATGTCACATTTCAAGTAGATTTTAAATCTCCATTCCAAATCACTTCCAAGACAGTTCCAAGAGTTGTTTCCCAGAACGAAGTTCAATGTTTGATCGATATGGTTAGCTAAATTAGAGATATGGTCATGGTTAGAAAGTTCAAGTCTCATGCAAGGTTCAAGCCTTTTTCTCCAAATTTAGTGAAGATTAAATTTCCTCAAGACGTTCCAAACTCAAATGATAAACATAAATTTCCAACATTTCTTTCACCTATGAGAAAATCCCAAGGCATTGCAAGATTTAAAGCCTAATATTACCCAAGCTCTCAAGGTCCAGATCCTATTTGAAGATCCAAATTGCTCAAGATGTTCATGTCATAAAGAATTTGACCTTAAGATTATAGGCATTACACTTCGGAAATGTGACTCAAAACACAATTGAGGGCCATGGTTCATTCAAGATTTAAAATTTGTTCACTACATTACATAAGATCATACCATTCTCCAAAAACAATACGAGGTCCCAATTCACAAACTTGGAGCCTTTAATTCAATAGCTTCATGACAAAGTTAAGAAATTAATTACGATTCTAGTTTAAGGTCTAACGCCTTTATTACAAAATACCCAAAAGAACTTCATTTGGTTACAAGTATTAGACCTAAACTACTTGAAGACAGGTCCACGTACGACGGTTACTTGGGAAGCTCACATAAAATGCTCAATGATGGAATACCATAGGAAGGTTTGGGATTTAATTCGTGGTCGTGAATAGACATTGGAATAACAAGTTCTGGAAGGACAATCCATTCTTCACGAGCCTGTCTTACACATAAACTTTGGGAGGAACAAGAACATGATCAAATTGATAGTGGCTTGCTTCCTCAAGGGTCCCTTCAACAGCACCATGTTGCATGATCAGTCCTACGGGACAGTATGTACTATGCTTGTCAAATCAGAGCTTTAACCTCCACCGTCAACTTCGGTTAAAACACCATAACCTGCACACACAAAAAACATAACCCAATAATAAGAATGTCGTAATAGAATTGGATTGAAGAGTAGAATTAGAAGAAAATTTTGAACAAGGCTCAGCCCTCAGTTTAAGCTCATCATTGGGCGGAGTTTCGAGCAGCCGGAAGGGCGATAGTTGAAGTTGTCGCCAGTTCCTTACCAAGCATCAAAAATCGAAGTTCGGACAAGAAAGTAACTAGTTTCAGATAGCTTCCGACATAATGCGAAAACACGAACAACATCAATTACAACAGCATTTTCATTTCCCTTCAAGGTTTAGACTATTAAGTTATCATTACCACATCGAACCTTCCTCGGCGGCGTAAAGCCGACATCCTCTAAGTTCAACAAGTTTCCTGAAAGAGAAGAGGAAATTAATGCAGTACAGAACACAACAAAAGATCCTCGAAGCTGAATTTCAAGTCATCCTCAGCATAGTACCGACCATAACAAGTATAGAGACTCACAACCAAACAGCGCTTCCAGTTACTCCCTGCAAAACACGAAAGGAAATCATAGCAGAATGCAACAAACAACAGCAGAATTGAGTAGCACCCAAGCATACAAACCACCAGCGACTGTGCTTCGAACCCCAGGTATTTTCGCTACTGCGAAAAATAAGGTGCCGACAAAGACAGAAGAGTCGCCACCTTTCGTTATTTATCCCACAGGAAGGGAAAGGAAACGATCGGAACAAACCTAACAAAAAGGAAAAGACAAGGTCATCGCAACCAAGTCTGGGTTCGGGAGTCGGTTATGCAAGGGGAAGGTATTAGCACCCCTCACGTCCGTTGTACTCAACGGGATCCATGCTTGTTGTGTTTATTTGATGGGTTGTTTTAACTATCTACCTATCAAGGCTGGTTCAAAAGAAAAGAAAATTGACTAGGCAAAGCCTCGCAGCTTCGTGCCTACGTATTCCCTCGTGCAATGGGAAAGTCAGAGTCAACGTAGTTAGGCTAACTACAGGTGATGGGGGAAGGTTGCTCGCTAAGACATCGCGTCTTGTGCCTATGTATTCTCATCAGAGAAATCAGAGTGAACGTAGTTCAGGATAACGAATCACAGGTTTTGATTCATCTGTTTTTACCTGAGTAAAGTTAAACAACAGTTCCAGCAGTTAGGGACAATGCCTGTTTGCGGTAGAACTGAAACTTAACAGCACTCTTTTCATCAGAAAAGGTTTTCCTTGAATTACGGGCCCACGGGGAAAAAATGGGTTTGAAGGTTTGTTTTTGTCTTTTACAAAAGAAGTGTTTTTTTATGAATGTTTGTAATTCATACTGCACTAGAGACTATGACTTAGGAACGAATGTGTCGCACATCGCCCTAAGGGCGTGTACTAAATACTCTAGGTAATTGAGGAGAGGCCCCCCAATCACCATTTCCTAAATAGCTTAAGGATCGTAACGTTTGATATAAATTTGCCTTTATTATGTTTTTTAATGTTGTTTGGAGATGAGAAAGAGAAAGGACTCTACAGGGGAAACTATCGAGCATCCTACTGTTGTCATGCAATGGATTCATCCTATTGTTGAGTTTGAAAGGGAATCTACCCTAATGTTATCATGCCTGAATTCATCCTAAAGTCTATCATCACTGTCCTTATCAAAGGAAGTGAGAGCCCTAAGGGAACATGTCAAAGGTAAACCCCAACAAAAATCATTAAGCAGATGAGTACAAAGCTATCAAGCTACTGAGATAAGAACAAATGCATATGCTATGCATCAGCAGAAGCAGAAGGAGGCAGCCTCAACTTATAATGCAAACATAAAAGAAAAAAGAACACACAAGCAAGGGAGGATCACCTCAACCTTCAATGCAAACAATCAGAGGCAAGTATGAAGCAAATAAGCAACCAAGCAAAGGGAGGAAATAGTGTGGGGCATCAGCCGCCACAAGCGCGTCTCGACCTTTAATGCAATCATGCACCTAAATAAGAGTATCTACTCATGAAGCTCTATCCTAAATGCATCACAGCAAGGAATCAAACATGGAAAGGAGAGAAAACAAACTAAGGGAACAAGGATAGAATCAACTCACTAAGCTAAGCTTGGTGTGCATCAGTACAAGAATCCACTAAGGCTCAACCTTCCTTAGGAATGCCCAAAATTCCTCCTAAGGAGGAATTGGGCTCACCCAAAAAGGATCCAAATAATTGGACTAGAGAGAAGAGAAATATGGTGTGAACCTAGGGAACCCACCAAGTCATTTGAATATCCATCCAAAGCTCAAACTCCTTGAGGAATGCACATCATCCCTCCTAAGGAGGAATGAGACTTTCACCGAAGGAGGATCTAATGAATTGGAATAAGGAATAATGAAGGCAAAGCTTCAAAGGAAAGGGGAATCATCCACCTAAAACTCTTAAAGAAACCTCAATATCTAAGCACTAAAGGATATCTACCCTAAGGGATCTATGAACACTATCAAGCATTCTACAAAGGTGTCAACCTATGCTCTATACTAGCAAGAAGGATTGGGGAATTTAAAGTTGGCTAAAGGTCACTTTTGGAGCCAAACAATGTGATATGCTAAGTTAGGGTCATCCTAAAAATAGCCACCATGTAAAATCTAATTAAAACAGGAGATCACCCCTAAATCTTCTACCAAAAATCCTAGGGTCTCCTATCGTTCTCATGAACCTATGGTAGAAAAATCAGAGCCTAACTCTAAGTTTAAGGGCACTATCTAAATGCTAAACCTAAAGTGTGTTATGTGAAGTTCAAATGGGGATGGTCCTAAAGAATTCATTCAAAACCTATCAAGATGGAACCCTAAAAATCCAAGAAAAGTATCTAAGGGTCACCTAAGATGTCTAGAGCAATCGTGCAAAAATTCAAATCCTAAATCATAACCATGATCTAGTACAAAAATCAGCAAGCCAATCATGCATTTTTAACATTTTTAATCATCTAATTAAAATGGAAAAAATGATATTAAATTGAAAATTAACCAAAAATTCAATTAAATTGCACACAAAATAAATGACATGGCAAGAATCACACATGATTTTTCCTATAATTTTCTAGCAATTATTCCTATTTTGCTTGAATTAAAACAAATCAATGCATTAAAAGAAAAAAAAGAAAATGAATAAAGAAATTAAGGAAAGCTGGAAAATAACATGGCCACAAGATTGCAAGACTGGTCAACAGATCTAAAGGGGGGGAATGCGCCACGTAGCGCTGAAGGAGTTTTAATGAAACAGTGCGTTTCATTCATACTCAGGTGTAACCAGGTTGACTATAGTTCACGGTACGTCCTAATCTTGATGGTTCGTTCAAAAAGTAGGCTGATCTAACAGCCTAGAGCATGTCACCTCACTGGTCAACAATCAACAATTCTTAGAATGCACCACATGCGTAGGATCTACTTACTAAGTCATGGATGTTGCACCCTAAAATATGCCCAACTTTTTTTTAACTGGTTTATGTTTCATTGCATTATCATTTGCATAGCTATATCATTTGCATATCATAACATCATTCATCCAACAGGGGATCAAGTGTGTTTTTGTCAAGAGAAGCCTAGCAATAGGTCTTAGCCAAGCTTGAGAAGTCATCCAGGTCATCAGAAAGTGGTTTGAGGTCTTGTGAAGTTTAGATGCCTATATGTGGATTTTCTCCTAACTTGAGGATCAATTGAAGACCATCAGTGAGATGTGAAGCATGGATTGTGAATAGAAGATGTGTATAGAGCTCATGGAGTGCCTAGAGGCCATGTTGGAGCTTATTCAAGTCATTGATTCAAGTGCAAGAGCCACAGTTGAGGTGCAAGCAATTAGGGTTTCATTTGGGTCAATCCTAGGTCAACTGTGCAATTGAAGAAGTTCAAAGCCTATTTCTAGGTCATGAAGTTCATGGAATGATATGTTAAGACATTTGTGGTGTTATGCCAAGATCAAATCAAGAAGAATCAAGAGTGTGGGAAGTTGCTAAGTTAGGGTTTCAGTGTAAAATCCCCTGTTTAGTGCCTAACTTCAAGACCACATAAGTCATGATACAAGTTTCAAATGGATCTTTGGCCAACATGAAACTTGTAGAGCATCTCAATACCTTTAATTTGAGTACTAGAAGTCCTCAATTGGATTTATAGAACTCAAGTTATGGTCCAGACAAATTACAAGTCCTCAGATGCCTCTGAAATTTGTCTGTGAAAATCATCTGACTTCCAAGCTATTTTTGACCTAGAAGGAAGTTTCTCCTGAACTTTTGGCCAACATGAAAGTTGTTTCTAATGATCTTAGCTTTCTAAATTGTACTAGAAGTCTTCCATCTGATTTGTAGAACTCAAGTTATGAGGTTTACAAGTCAGGGGTATTTTGGGAAAGTGAGATTATAGGCCATTTTCAATCATAGGTGAAAATCTCCAACAAGCACTCTTCAAATGGAGATTTGTTCAACATGGAACTTGCTCAAAATGGGATTTTAAGTGTAACCAAGCGATCATTTGGGATTTGTTTGGCTTATAGCAAAAAGTCACTTAAAGTGGCCTAAAAAAGGGAATTTTTCAAATGGATTAAGGAGGGAAAATTGACTTTTTGAGTTAGAGGACCAAAACATGTCATGTGAGTACATTTTTTGAATGGAAATCACATTCTAAGAACATTGGCATTGGCAAAATTTTGAGCATAGGCCAGGTTTTGGGAGTTGTCATTTAGATTACTTCACCATGAAGTTACATAATCAAAAATAGCCATTGGATCAAATACAAGGATCAAATCCCAACCATTCACACCCCACATGTTCTTATTAGTTGAATTGAATCATTTTGGAGCCAAAACATTGCCATTTGCGTGTACCTTCAAGAGCAAAAAGTGGTGAAATTTTGAAAATTCATTTTGGGCCTAGAGGCAAGGATTGGGCTTTCTCTTGATCAATATCCATTGTATATAACATTTCTAACCTTCACAAATCATCAGTTTTGGAAATTGGAGCAGAATTGATCAAGAACAAGCTTGAAAAAGTGAAGAACACTCAAAAAGTGAATTCTAAGATCTAGATCGTTTCAGGCCAAATTGTGAATTGAGAAAGCTTTACTGAAGATCATTGAACGATTCTGGAGAGTTTCGCGAAGCTTCATCAAGGATTAAAGGCTCAGTGGAAGTTCTCCAATAGGTACTTGAATTTCAACATATCTCTCTTAATACTTGATGATTCTTTGCCATTTTTGTTTCTTTGCACTCCTTGAAGCATGTAGATCATTTCTGGATTATAATTGTTAATGTTTATGACGTTCGAAATTTAGAGCTCCAAACTTGTGAGATTTTGTATGGACTGTTTTGGCATGATTTTGCTTAGTTTTTGCTTGATCTATAACCTCTATGACATAAGGATGAGTTTAGAATTAATTTGGAGAGTTTTTGATGAGTTTTAGTTTTTGGTACCAAACTTTATTTGCTTCATTTTTCTCTCATGTTGCATTATTAATAATTTTGGATGAGATATTTGGAATCCTTGCGAAAAATCTTTTGATTTCGGTCCAAAAAACGTGCAAAACGGATAAGAATTGAGAGAGTTACGTTTGGTTGAAGTTACCGAAAAAAAGCTCCGCCCGGCCGTCCATGGTGCTGCGCGGGGGTGGGGGGGGGGGGGGGGGGTGGGTGGGGGGGTGGGGGGGTGGAATTCAAATCAGAGAAGAAGAACAACCTCCGTCCGATCAAGCCAGAAGGAAGACTTAGTCTTCCAATCCTAGCGCTCACATTGCGCCATGTAGGGAAGGCCAAAACGGCGTCGTTTTGGAGCGTGGAAGGACCTAGCGAGCAGCGCTTTGAATCCTCCTGAGTGCATTTCCACTAATTCACATTATTTCCTTTGTTTCATTATTCTTGTTTTCTTTTTTTATTTTTCTGTTTTATTGCCTGTTTGAATTAATCACGTAAAAAATAGTAAAACTAATCAAAAAATTATGAAATTTTTTTCTGTGATTCCTAAATATTTTAGGCGTTGATTTTACATTTTTAGGATTTTATTTGAATTAGTTATGATTTTTCTTTTGTGCTAATGTCCTTTGTTTTGCATATTTGACCATCTGTTTTGTTGAATTTTGTTCTTCTAATTGGTGATGAATTTGGCCTTGATTGTTTAGTATGTGTTAGGGTAGACATATATGTTCACTTAGAATTTTTGGTGGATTTTTAGAACAACTTTAGATTCTGTTTTAGGTGTTGATATTAGAGCCTTCCCAAACTTGTGGATTAGCTTGATACATTTCAATCTAGAATTTATTTAGGTGACTTAGAAGTTGAATTAGGCTTTAATATTTTAACCCTAGGCTGCTCAAACATGTATGTTCCCCTAGGAATTTAATTAGAATTTTACAACTTTTTTTCCTTTTTTTTTGAATTTTGCAAATTGCTTGTGTTTGTGTTGTTCTCTCTTGAGTGCCTTTGCTTGTTTGGCTTGGTTGGTGACTTTGGAGCTTGCTTGGCTTGTAATCCTTTTTGGGAGGTCTTCTAGACTTGATATAGATGATATGGCTTGAATATTGGAGCTTGGAGTTGAAGTTTTCTTTTCTTTTAGGAGTTGTTTTTAGAAGCTTAGGAATTAGGGTTTTAGGGAGAGCCATTAGGACTAGTTTTGGTTTTGTTTCATCAAACATAGAATGCCTTGTGTGCTTCTATTCCATCCAATGATGTAAAGTACTCCTAGGGAAACTCCTTTTATCCTTTGGAGGGATGTGTGGTATGCCCATAGTTGAGTAGAACTTTGAGGATACCTTTCCATTTCAATGTTGGTACTTGATGATTTCCTTTGGTTTTCATTAAGTTTTCAACATTTCAACCTTGATCTTGGTGATTGTTTCTCTGCTTGGAGTGTGCTTGATAGAGCTTGAAGATGAAGTTTGATAGAGCTTGAAGATAGAAGCTAGCTTGAAGATGAAGTCTTGCTGTCAACTTTGCTGTCTTTTCAACTGTGCTGTTTAGAGCTTGCTGTTGCTGTCAGCTGTAGGAGTTTGTTGTTGCTGCTTGGGTTGCCTCCTCTGTATCTTTTATCTTTCTCTGTAGTGTCTTTTTGCTTGTGTTGATTATCCTTAGGTTTGAGGTGGAGCTTGTCTCCTCTTGCCTATTATTTTCTTCCTTGCCTCAATGGTACTGTTCCATAACATGCATGTTTACTGCTTGCGTTCTTTTGCTATTTCCCCTAGGATCTCTGATTTCCTCAATGCAAGAGGGAATTATGACAGACATTAGGTTTTGACCCATGCATGATAACTGTAGGTAGATTCTCCTTTAAACCATAGTTTTAGGGTGTCTCTCTTTTCTCATCTCAAAACAATTCAAAAACACAGTAATAAGGTTAATTGAAGTCGTGCGTTATGAGCCTTAAGCTATCTGGGAAAAGGTTGGTTGAGGGTCTCTCTCCAGTAATCTGGATGTTAGTGTGGTACCCTTTGGGTGACATACGAAGCGTTCACTCCTGGGTCATAGTTTCTAGTGCGAATGAGATTGCAAACATCCTAAAAAACAGTTCTTTCGTAAAAAAACTCAAACTAACATTCAAACTCTGTTTTTGTCCGCTTGGACCTTTAATCAGGAAACCCTTTTTAGAAGGAGATAAAAAACTGTCAGACAAACTTGTGTCTTCCGTAGCCCGAACTACGTTTGCTCTGATCTTTCATGCCGTATGAAAGTACGTAGGCACGAGATGCGATATCTCGGCGAGCAACCTTCCCCCATAACTCGTAGTTAGGCGAACTACGTTGACTCTGATTTCTCGTTTCAGACGGGAATACGTAGGCATAGAACTGCTATGTTCTGCCGAGTCACTTTTCTTTTCTTTTGTCCCTAAGCATGTAGAGTAGATGGATAGACATACCCTTAGATAGAAAACAAGTGTGGATCCCGTCGAGTACGACGGACGTGAGGGGTGCTAATACCTTCCCCTTGCGTAACCGACTCCCGAATCCATGATTTGGTTGTGATGACCATTCCTTTCCCTCTTTGCGTTAGGTTTTCTCTGAGCGTTTCCTTTCCCCCTTGTGGGATAAATAACGCACGGTGGCGACTCTTCTGTCATAGCCGGCACCGATTTTTGCAGTAGCGACAATGGAGTCAAGCAAGATCTAACGACCAGGGACTCATATTCTTCCTTTTCAAACTGAGACAAAGAGAGGGAGTCCTGTGGTGGCCGGAGAAGACTTCGGTCGTCTTCTCTGGCGAGGGGAAAATAACCAGAAACTCAAACATCACTAAACTCAATAAAAATGGTATGGATCTCTTCATCTCTCCACGTACTACAACCTGACATGGTTCTTTTTCAATTTTCTCTCAAGATCAGATCTAATCGAGTCCAAACAGAAATGGTACACTTATGCAAATCATCACCAAAATCTAAATTCTTTCCACTAATCTAATCTACATCTTACACTGATCACAAAGCCATAATCAAATCTTAATTTTAATCAAGAATAAGCTATAACTGATTCATCAAAGGTTTGGTGCATCATCAAGAAACCTCACCAACAGCCACAATTCCTATCCTAAAATCATCTAGGAAGTTCACTGATCCTAACCACATGTTCAATCTAGGCTAATTACTCATAATTAAGGAGAATTCGTGAAAGTTAAGAACCTAATAAAATGCTTCAACAGAGGGAGATTCAAGCACGAATTCTCGATCAAAGTTATGCAAAAACACTCAGTGATGATTGTAGATGCTTTTTGAACCTTCAATTTCTTCAGAAAGTTCCTCAATGTTGAAACTCGAATTTCAAACTCTTCTCACTTTTTCCAACTGTGTATTACCTGTTCTTGCTCAATCCATCACCAACCTTCACCTGGAATCATTCATGAGCTTATATAGAAACTTTCTGAGCTGCAATGGAGGCCCAAACTTGACTGAAAGTCCAATTTCAATTTTTTACTTTTCTCACTTTTCCTTCATGACAGTCCACGATAATGGCTCTGTTTAGCTTCTAATTATGCTCAAATTCATTGCTGGGATGGTGGTGTGAATGAAGGGATATGATTCAACCCTTGATTTCAATCAATGGATGATATTTGTTATGTAACTTATTCATGAAGCAATTCCAAAATTGGCCATGAGATAAGCTTCAAAAGCACTCAAAATATGCACAAACTTGCAATATTTTGAGCCAATACAAATTATTTTGAATTTTTTCTCTTTTAATGCCTTTAATGATTCATTCATGAAATTTCCTTCACACACTACTCATTCCAAATCCATTTTAATGGATTCTTGGTGCTTGTTGGGTAAATAACATCATTTTGAACAACTTTCAAGTTCGACAAATCTTCATTTGAGGTATGTATGATGGTGAAATGGACCTATAATCCAAAATGACTTGTAATCTCAACTTCCCAACATACCACTGGCTTGCAAGCAATGTATCTTGAGTTCTACAAATCCAATCATGGACTTCTAGTAATATTTGGAAAGCTAAGAAGATAAGGAACAACATTCATGTTGGCCTGAAATTGAGGAGAGGCTTCCTTCTAGGTTAAAAATGGCATGGAAGTTGGTTGACTTTCAAGTACCAAAATCACAGTCATCTGATGACCTATAACTTGTCTGCTTCATAACTTGAGTTCTATAAACCCTATCAAGTACTTCTAATACTCAAATTAAAGTTATGATCATGCTCCACAATAATGGTGTTGGGGGTCAACGTGAGATAAAAATCACATCTTGAGTTATATGGTCTTGAAGTTAGGCATTAAACTAGGGGATTTAACACTATCAAGCTTAGAAACCCTAGCCTAGGAACCCCTCACACTCTCGATTCATGATGAGTTAGTCTTGGAATCATCCCTTGTGTGTCTCAACACATCATTCAATGGTCACATGGCCTTGAAATTAGGTCTCAAACTTCTTCAAATCAACTGTTGACCTAGGCTTGACCAGATGAAACCCTAATGGCACCAATATTGGTTGTAACCTCTTATACTTCTCAAAATGACTTATCCAAACTCCATAATGACTTTCAAGACATCTCATGAGCTATCTCAATGCTCTAGGTCTTCTCCCATGGATTCAAAATCATTTGAATAGCTTCCCTGCCTGTCAAGTTAGGAGTCATGCTCATATAACTGTCTAGCCACTTCCCTGAGGATCTTTGACTTCTTTGATGAGGATATCAACCCTTGGATACTTGAATAAAGACTCTTAAATAGCTTCATGACCTTGGTAGCTTTTTGTTGGTAGTCATACCTCTTGATCTCCTGCACACATGTCAATGCAATGTAGATGATAATGATAAAATGAATGCAATGAAACCCAAGCTAGGTAAAGAAAAAGGTTAGGCAAATTTTGGGGTGCAACAGCTGCCCCTATTCAAACGGCTTGGACCTCACTGGGTGAGAAGCGAACGACTCTCAAACAATCAAGGTAAAAGACGGTTGAATACCAAAGAACCCAGAAATTTGCCAACCAAACAAGCAAATGATACTCTGATTGGTAGGAAAATCTTCGGAAACTGAAATGATAGTTGCACGGCAACAAGCTGGTGAATGATTAATCTCAACCCTCCGTCAGGAAGATCATCTGATTTTGCTGCAGGACTCTGTCATCAAGTCATCAAGGGATCCCTGGTTACACGGTAACTGGTGAAGGATAGCTGATTTTTCCGTCTGGCATTCCGAGTCACAGCAGAAGAATTCCTTTGGACTCGTCAGGTCACTAGGAACGTTTGGCACTCTCTGTCGAACTGAATCATCAAGTCAATAAAGGATTACCGGTTACACGGTAACTGGGGAAGGATAGTTGATTATGCCGTCGGGCACTCTGCGTCACAGCAGAAGAATTCCTTAATGTCACCTCTCGACTCGTCAGGTCACTGGACGTTTGACAATCAAGTCAATTATGTCGTCGGGCACTCATGGAAATTCTCGGGCATCAGTCAGACTTTTTCATTCAGTCGGAAATAGAATCCTTAGTCAATCATGAACCAACAAGGATATCCAATCTTTTTCCGTCAGGCACTCCGCGTCAGCTAGGAGAACTTCTTTGACGTCACAGTCGGACTTCGTCAGTAAGTCAGGAAATAGAATCCTCAATCAATCATGAACCAACAAGGATATCTAATCTTTTGCCATCAGGCACTCCGCGTCAGCTAGAGCAACTACTTCGACATTATAGTCGGACTTCATCAGTAAGTCAGGAAATAGAATCCTTAATCAATCATGAACCGACAAGGATATCTAATCTTTTACCTTCAGGCACTCCGCGTCAGCTAGGAGAACTTCTTTGACGTCACAATCGGACTTCGTCAGTAAGTCAGGAAATAGAATCCTCAATCAATCATGAACCAATAAGGATATCTAATCTTTTTCCGTCAGGCACTCCGCGTCAGCTAGAGGAACTCCTTCAACATCACAGTCGGACTTCATCAGTAAGTCAGGAAATAGAATCCTTAATCAATCATGAACCAATAAGGATATATAATCTTTTGCCGTCAGGCACTCCACATCATCTAGGAGAACTTCATTGACGTCACAGTCGGACTTCGTCCGTAAGTCAGGAAATAGAATCCTCAATAAATCATGAACCAACAAAGGATATCTAATCTTTTGCCGTCAGGCACTCCGCGTCAGCTAGAAGAACTCCTTCAACATCACAGTCGGACTTCATCAGTAAGTCAGGAAATAGAATCCTTAATCAATCATGAACCAATAAGGATATCTAATATTTTGCCGTCAGGCACTCCGCGTCAGCTAGGAGAACTGCTTTAACGTTACAGTCAGACATCGTCAATAAGTCAGGAAATAGAATTCTCAATCAATCATGAACCAACAAGGATATCTAATCTTTTGCCATCAGGCACTCCGCGTCAGCTAGAAGAACTCCTTCGACATCACAGTCAGACTTCATCAGTAAGTCAGGAAATAGAATCCTTAATCACTCATGAACTAATAAGGATATCTAATCTTTTGTCGTCAGGCACTCCGCGCCAGCTAGAGAAACTCCTCGACATCACAGTCGGACTTCATCAATAAGTTAGGAAATAGAATCCTTAATCAATCATGAACCAATAAGGATATCTAATCTTTTGCCGTCAGGCACTCCGCGTAAGCTAGCGGAACTCCTTCAACATCATAGTCGGACTTCATCAGTAAGTCAGGAAATAGAATACTAAATCAATCATGAACCAATAAGGATATCTAATATTTTTCTGTCAGGCACTCCCCGTCAGCTAGGAGGACTTCTTTGACGTCACAGTCAAACTTTGTCAATTAGTCAGAAAATAGAATCCTCAATCAATCATGAACCAACAAGGATATCTAATCTTTTTCCGTCAGGCACTCCGCGTCAGCTAGAGGAACTCCTTCGACATCACAGTCGGACTTCATCAGTAAGTTAGGAAATAGAATCCTTAATCAATCATGAACCAATAAGGATATCTAATCTTTTGTCGTCAGGCACTCCGCGTCAGCTAGAGAAACTCCTCGACATCACAGTCGTACTTCATCAGTAAGTCATAAAATAGAATCCTTAATCAATCAGGAACCAATAAGGATATATAATCTTTTGCCGTCAGGCACTCCGCGCCAGTCAGAGGAACTTTTCGACATCACAGTCGGACTTCATCAGTAAGTCAGGAAATAGAATCCTTAATCAATCATGAACCAATAAGGAAATCTAATCTTTTGCCGTCAGGCACTCCACGTCAGCTAGAGAAACTTCTCGACATCACAGTCAGACTTCATCAGTAAGTCAGGAAATAGAATTCTCAATCAATCATGAACCAACAAGGATATCTAATCTTTTGCCATCAGGCACTCCGTGTCAGCTAGAAGAACTCCTTCGACATCACAGTCGGACTTCATCAGTAAGTCAGGAAATAGAATCCTTAATCACTCATGAACTAATAAGGATATCTAATCTTTTGTCGTCAGGCACTCCGCGCCAGCTAGAGAAACTCCTCGACATCACAGTCGGACTTCATCAATAAGTTAGGAAATAGAATCCTTAATCAATCATGAACCAATAAGGATATCTAATCTTTTGCCGTCAGGCACTCCGCGTAAGCTAGCGGAACTCCTTCAACATCATAGTCGGACTTCATCAGTAAGTCAGGAAATAGAATACTAAATCAATCATGAACCAATAAGGATATCTAATATTTTTCTGTCAGGCACTCCCCGTCAGCTAGGAGGACTTCTTTGACGTCACAGTCAGACTTTGTCAATTAGTCAGAAAATAGAATCCTCAATCAATCATGAACCAACAAGGATATCTAATCTTTTTCCGTCAGGCACTCCGCGTCAGCTAGAGGAACTCCTTCGACATCACAGTCGGACTTCATCAGTAAGTTAGGAAATAGAATCCTTAATCAATCATGAACCAATAAGGATATCTAATCTTTTGTCGTCAGGCACTCCGCGTCAGCTAGAGAAACTCCTCGACATCACAGTCGTACTTCATCAGAAAGTCAGAAAATAGAATCCTTAATCAATCAGGAACCAATAAGGATATATAATCTTTTTCCGTCAGGCACTCCGCGCCAGTCAGAGGAACTTTTCGACATCACAGTCGGACTTCATCAGTAAGTCAGGAAATAGAATCCTTAATCAATCATGAACCAATAAGGAAATCTAATCTTTTGCCGTCAGGCACTCCACGTCAGCTAGAGAAACTTCTCGACATCACAGTCAGACTTCATCAGTAAGTCAGGAAATAGAATCCTTAATCAATCATGAACCAATACGGATATCTAATCTTTTTCAGTCAGGCACTCCGCGTCAGCTAGAGGAACTCCTTCGACATCACAGTCGGACTTCATCAGTAAGTCGGGAAATAGAATCCTTAATCAATCATGAACCAATAAGGATATATAATCTTTTGCCGTCAGGCACTCCGCGTCAGCTAGAGAAACTCCTCGACATCACAGTCGGACTTCATCAATAAGTTAGGAAATAGAATCCTTAATCAATCATGAACCAATAAGGATATCTAATCTTTTGCCGTCAGGCACTCCGCGTAAGCTAGCGGAACTCCTTCAACATCATAGTCGGACTTCATCAGTAAGTCAGGAAATAGAATACTAAATCAATCATGAACCAATAAGGATATCTAATATTTTTCTGTCAGGCACTCCCCGTCAGCTAGGAGGACTTCTTTGACGTCACAGTCAGACTTTGTCAATTAGTCAGAAAATAGAATCCTCAATCAATCATGAACCAACAAGGATATCCAATCTTTTTCCGTCAGGCACTCCGCGTCACCTAGAGGAACTCCTTCGACATCACAGTCGGACTTCATCAGTAAGTTAGGAAATAGAATCCTTAATCAATCATGAACCAATAAGGATATCTAATCTTTTGTCGTCAGGCACTCCGCGTCAGCTAGAGAAACTCCTCGACATCACAGTCGTACTTCATCAGAAAGTCAGAAAATAGAATCCTTAATCAATCAGGAACCAATAAGGATATATAATCTTTTGCCGTCAGGCACTCCGCGCCAGTCAGAGGAACTTTTCGACATCACAGTCGGACTTCATCAGTAAGTCAGGAAATAGAATCCTTAATCAATCATGAACCAATAAGGAAATCTAATCTTTTGCCGTCAGGCACTCCACGTCAGCTAGAGAAACTTCTCGACATCACAGTCAGACTTCATCAGTAAGTCAGGAAATAGAATCCTTAATCAATCATGAACCAATACGGATATCTAATCTTTTTCAGTCAGGCACTCCGCGTCAGCTAGAGGAACTCCTTCGACATCACAGTCGGACTTCATCAGTAAGTCGGGAAATAGAATCCTTAATCAATCATGAACCAATAAGGATATATAATCTTTTGCCGTCAGGCACTCCGCGTCAGCTAGAGAAACTCCTCGACATCACAGTCGGACTTCATTAGTAAGTTAGGAAATAGAATCCTTAATCAATCATGAACCAATAAGGATATCTAATCTTTTG
Organism: Lathyrus sativus; assembly: GCA_963859935.3. Lineage (NCBI taxonomy): Eukaryota > Viridiplantae > Streptophyta > Magnoliopsida > Fabales > Fabaceae > Lathyrus > Lathyrus sativus. The sequence continues at coordinate 188,884,034 of OZ012737.1, forward strand.
CCGTCAGGCACTCCGCGTAAGCTAGCGGAACTCCTTCAACATCACAGTCGGACTTCATCAGTAAGTCAGGAAATAGAATACTAAATCAATGATGAACCAATAAGGATATCTAATATTTTTCTGTCAGGCACTCCGCGTCAGCTAGGAGGACTTCTTTGACGTCACAGTCAGACTTTGTCAATTAGTCAGAAAATAGAATCCTCAATCAATCATGAACCAACAAGGATATCTAATCTTTTTCCGTCAGGCACTCCGCGTCACCTAGAGGAACTCCTTCGACATCACTGTCGGACTTCATCAGTAAGTTAGGAAATAGAATCCTTAATCAATCATGAACCAATAAGGATATCTAATCTTTTGTCGCCAGGCACTCCGCGTCAGCTAGAGAAACTCCTCGACATCACAGTCGTACTTCATCAGTAAGTCAGGAAATAGAATCCTTAATCAATCATGAACCAATAAGGATATATAATCTTTTGCCGTCAGGCACTCCGCGCCAGTCAGAGGAACTTTTCGACATCACAGTCGGACTTCATCAGTAAGTCAGGAAATAGAATCCTTAATCAATCATGAACAAATAAGGAAATCTAATCTTTTGCCGTCAGGCACTCCACGTCAGCTAGAGAAACTTATCGACATCACAGTCATACTTCATCAGTAAGTCAGGAAATAGAATCCTTAATCAATCATGAACCAATAAGGATATCTAATCTTTTTCAGTCAGGCACTCCGCGTCAGCTAGAGGAACTCCTTCGACATCACAGTCGGACTTTATCAGTAAGTCGGGAAATAGAATCCTTAATCAATCATGAACCAATAAGGATATATAATCTTTTGCCGTCAGGCACTCCGCGTCAGCTAGAGAAACTCCTCGACATCAAAGTCGGACTTCATCAGTAAGTCAGGAAATAGAATCCTTAATCAATTATGAACCAACAAGGATATCTAATCTTTTTCCGTCAGGCACTCCGCGTCAGCTAGAGGAACTCCTTCGACATCACAGTCGGACTTCATCAGTAAGTCTGGAAATAGAATCCTTAATCAATCATGAACCAATAAGGATATCTAATCTTTTGCCGTCAGGCACTCCGCGTCACCTAGGAGAACTTATTTAAGGTTACAGTCATACTTCGTCAATAAGTCAGGAAATAGAATTCTCAATCAATCATGAACCAACAAGGATATCTAATCTTTTGCCGTCAGGCACTCCGCGTCAGCTAGAGGAACTCCTTCGACATCAAAGTCAGACATCATCAGTAAGTCAGGAAATAGAATCCTTAATCAATCATGAACTAATAAGGATATCTAATATTTTGTCGTCAGGCACTCCGCGCCAGATAGAGAAACTCCTCGACATCACAGTCGGACTTCATCAGTAAGTCAGGAAATAGAATCCTTAATCAATCATGAATTAATAAGGATATCTAATAATGTTTCGTCAAGAACTCCACGCCAGCTAGAGAAACTCCTCGACATTACAGTTGGACTTCATCAGTAAGTCAGGAAATAGAATCCTTAATCAATCATGAACTAATAAGGATATCTAATCTTTTGTTGTCAGGCAGTCTGCGCCAGCTAGAGAAACTCCTCGACATCACAGTCGGACTTCATCAGTAAGTCAGGAAATAGAATTCTTAATCAATCATGAACCCATAAGGATATCTAATCTTTTGCCATCAGGCACTCCGCATAAGCTAGAGGAACTCCTTCAACATCACGGTCGGACTTCATCAGTAAGTCAGGAAATAGAATCCTTAATCAATCATGAACAAATAAGGATATCTAATATTTTGCCGTCAGGCACTCCGCGCCAGCTAGGAGGACTTCTTTGACGTCACAGTCAGACTTCGTCAATAAGTCAGAAAATAGAATCCTCAATCAATCATGAACCAATAAGGATATCTAATCTTTTTCTGTCAGGCACTCAGCGTCAGCTAGAGGAACTCCTTCGACATCACAGTCGGACTTCATCAGTAAGTTAGGAAATAGAATCATTAATCAATCATGAACCAATAAGGATATCTAATCTTTTGTCGTCAGGCACTCCGCGTCAGCTAGAGAAACTCCTCGACATCACAGTTGTACTTCATCAGTAAGTCAGGAAATAGAATCCTTAATCAATCATGAACAAATAAGGATATATAATCTTTTGTCGTCAGGCACTCCGCGCCAGTCAGAGGAACTCTTCGACATCACAGTCGGACTTCATCAGTAAGTCAGGAAATATAATCCTTAATCAATCATGAACCAATAAGGATATTTAATCTTTTGCCGTCAGGCACTCTGCGTCAGCTAGAGAAACTTCTCGACATCACAGTCAGACTTCATCAGTAAGTCAGGAAATAGAATCCTTAATCAATCATGAACCAATAAGGATATCTAATCTTTTTCAGTCAGGCACTCCGCGTCAGCTAGAGGAACTCCTTCGACTTCACAGTCGGACTTCATCAGTAAGTCGGGAAATAGAATCCTTAATCAATCATGAACCAATAAGGATATATAATCTTTTGCCGTCAGGCACTCCGTGTAAGCTAGAGGAACTCCTTCAACATCACAGTCGGACTTCATCAGTAAGTCAAGAAATAGAATACTAAATCAATCATGAACCAATAAGGATATCTAATCTTTTGCCGTCAGGCACTCTGCGTAAGCTAGAGGAACTCCTTCAACATCACAGTCGGATTTCATCAGTAAGTCAGGAAATAGAATCCTTAATCAATCATTAACCAATAAGGATATCTAATCTTTTCCCGTCAGGCACTCCGCGTCATCTAGGAGGACTTCTTTGACATCACAGTCAGACTTCGTCAATAAGTCAGAAAATAGAATCCTCAATCAATCATGAACCAACAAGGATATCTAATCTTTTTCCGTCAGGCACTCCGCGTCAGCTAGAGGAACTCCTTCGACATCACAGTCGGACTTCATCAGTAAGTTAGGAAATAGAATCCTTAATCAATCATGAACCAATAAGGATATCTAATCTTTTGTCGTCAGGCACTCCGCGTCAGCTAGAGAAACTCCTCGACAACATAGTCGTACTTCATCAGTAAGTCAGGAAATAAAATCCTTAATCAATCATGAACAAATAAGGATATATAATCTTTTGCCGTCAGGCACTCCGCTCCAGTCAGAGGAACTCTTCGACATCACAGCCGGACTTCATCAGTAAGTCAGGAAATAGAATCCTTAATCAATCATGAACCAATAAGGATATCTAATCTTTTGCCGTCAGGCACTCCGCGTCAGCTAGAGAAACTTCTCGACATCACAGTCAGACTTCATCAGTAAGTCAGGAAATAGAATCCTTAATCAATCATGAACCAATAAGGATATCTAATCTTTTTCAGTTAGGCACTCCGCGTCAGCTAGAGGAACTCCTTCGACATCACAGTCGGACTTCATCAGTAAGTCGGGAAATAGAATCCTTAATCAATCATGAACCAATAAGGATATATAATCCTTTGCTGTCAGGCACTCCGCGTAAGCTAGAGGAACTCCTTCAACATCGCAGTCGGACTTCATCAGTAAGTCAGGAAATAGAATACTAAATCAATCATGAACCAATAAGGATATCTAATCTTTTGCCGTCAGGCACTCTACGTAAGCTAGAGGAACTCCTTCAACATCACAGTTGGACTTCATCAGTAAGTCAGGAAATAGAATCCTTAATCAATCATGAACAAATAAGGATATCTAATATTTTGCCGTCAGGCACTCCGCGTCAGCTAGGAGGACTTCTTTGACGTCACAGTCAGACTTCGTCAATAAATCAGAAAATAGAATCCTCAATCAATCATGAACCAACAAGGATATCTAATCTTTTTCCGTCAGGCACTCAGCGTCAGCTAGAGGAACTCCTTCGACATCACAGTCGGACTTCATCAGTAAGTTAGGAAATAGAATCCTTAATCAATCATGAACCAATAAGGATATCTAATCTTTTGTCGTCAGGCACTCCGCGTCAGCTAGAGAAACTCCTCGACATCACAGTCGTACTTCATCAGTAAGTCAGGAAATAAAATGCTTAATCAATCATGAACAAATAAGGATATATAATCTTTTGCCGTCAGGCACTCCGCTCCAGTCAGAGGAACTCTTCGACATCACAGTCGGACTTCATCAGTAAGTCAGGAAATAGAATCCTTAATCAATCATGAACCAATAAGGATATCTAATCTTTTGCCGTCAGGCACTCCGCGTCAGCTAGAGAAACTTCTCGACATCACAGTCAGACTTCATCAGTATGTCAGGAAATAGAATCCTTAATCAATCATGAACCAATAAGGATATCTAATCTTTTTCAGTCAGGCACTCCGCGTCAGCTAGAGGAACTCCTTCGACATCACAGTCGGACTTCATCAGTAAGTCGGGAAATAGAATCCTTAATCAATCATGAACCAATAAGGATATATAATCTTTTGCTGTCAGGCACTCCGCGTAAGCTTGAGGAACTCCTTCAACATCACAGTCGGACTTCATCAGTAAGTCAGGAAATAGAATACTAAATCAATCATGAACCAATAAGGATATCTAATCTTTTGCCGTCAGGCACTCTGCGTAAGCTAGAGGAACTCCTTCAACATCACAGTCGGACATCATCAGTAAGTCAGGAAATAGAATCCTTAATCAATCATTAACCAATAAGGATATCTAATCTTTTCCCGTCAGGCACTCCGCGTCAGCTAGGAGGACTTCTTTGACATCACAGTCAGACTTCGTCTATAAGTCAAAAAATAGAATCCTCAATCAATCATGAACCAACAAGGATATCTAATCTTTTTCCGTCAGGCACTCCGCGTCAGCTAGAGGAACTCCTTCGACATCACAGTCGGACTTCATCAGTAAGTCAGGAAATAGAATCCTTAATCAATCATGAACTAATAAGGATATCTAATATTTTGTCGTCAGGCACTCCGCGCCAGATAGAGAAACTCCTCGACATCACAGTCGGACTTCATCAGTAAGTCAGGAAATAGAATCCTTAATCAATCATGAATTAATAAGGATATCTAATAATGTTTCGTCAAGAACTCCGCGTCAGCTAGAGGAACTCCTTCGACATCACAGTCGGACTTCATCAGTAAGTCGGGAAATAGAATCCTTAATCAATCATGAACCAATAAGGATATATAATCCTTTGCTGTCAGGCACTCCGCGTAAGCTAGAGGAACTCCTTCAACATCACAGTCGGACTTCATCAGTAAGTCAGGAAATAGAATACTAAATCAATCATGAACCAATAAGGATATCTAATCTTTTGCCGTCAGGCACTCTACGTAAGCTAGAGGAACTCCTTCAACATCACAGTTTGACTTCATCAGTAAGTCAGGAAATAGAATCCTTAATCAATCATGAACAAATAAGGATATCTAATATTTTGCCGTCAGGCACTCCGCGTCAGCTAGGAGGACTTCTTTGACGTCACAGTCAGACTTCGTCAATAAGTCAGAAAATAGAATCCTCAATCAATCATGAACCAACAAGGATATCTAATCTTTTTCCGTCACGCACTCAGCCTCAGCTAGAGGAACTCCTTCGACATCACAGTCGGACTTCATCAGTAAGTTAGGAAATAGAATCCTTAATCAATCATGAACCAATAAGGATATCTAATCTTTTGTCGTCAGGCACTCCGCGTCAGCTAGAGAAACTCCTCGACATCACAGTCGTACTTCATCAGTAAGTCAGGAAATAAAATGCTTAATCAATCATGAACAAATAAGGATATATAATCTTTTGCCGTCAGGCACTCCGCTCCAGTCAGAGGAACTCTTCGACATCACAGTCGGACATCATCAGTAAGTCAGGAAATAGAATCCTTAATCAATCATGAACCAATAAGGATATCTAATCTTTTGCCGTCAGGCACTCCGCGTCAGCTAGAGAAACTTCTCGACATCACAGTCAGACTTCATCAGTAAGTCAGGGAATAGAATCCTTAATCAATCATGAACCAATAAGGATATCTAATCTTTTTCAGTCAGGCACTCAGCGTCAGCTAGAGGAACTCCTTCGACATCACAGTCGGACTTCATCAGTAAGTCGGGAAATAGAATCCTTAATCAATCATGAACCAATAAGGATATATAATCTTTTGCTGTCAGGCACTCCGCGTAAGCTTGAGGAACTCCTTCAACATCACAGTCGGACTTCATCAGTAAGTCAGGAAATAGAATACTAAATCAATCATGAACCAATAAGGATATCTAATCTTTTGCCGTCAGGCACTCTGCGTAAGCTAGAGGAACTCCTTCAACATCACAGTCGGACTTCATCAGTAAGTCAGGAAATAGAATCCTTAACCAATCATGAACAAACAAGGATATCTAATATTTTTCCGTCAGGCACTCCGCGTCAGCTAGGAGGACTTCTTTGACGTCACAGTCAGACTTCGTCAATAAGTCAGAAAATAGAATCCTCAATCAATCCTGAACCAACAAGGATATCTAATCTTTTTCCGTCAGGCACTCCGCATCAGCTAGAGGAACTCCTTCGACATCACAGTTGGACTTCATCAGTAAGTCAGGAAATAGAATCCTTAATCAATCATGAACCAATAAGGATATCTATTCTTTTGTCGTCAGGCACTCCGCGTCAGCTAGAGAAACTCCTCGACATCACAGTCGTACTTCATCAGTAAGTCAGGAAATAAAATCCTTAATCAATCATGAACAAATAAGGATATATAATCTTTTGCCGTCAGGCACTCCGCGTCAGCTAGAGAAACTTCTCGACATCACAGTCAGACTTCATCAGTAAGTCAGGAAATAGAATCCTTAATCAATCATGAACCAATAAGGATATCTAATCTTTTTCAGTCAGGCACTCCGCGTCAGCTAGAGGAACTCCTTCGTCATCACAGTCGAACTTCATCAGTAAGTCGGGAAATAGAATCCTTAATCAATCATGAACCAATAAGGATATCTAATCTTTTGTTGTCAGGAACTCCGTGCCAGCTAGAGAAACTCCTTCAACATCACAGTCGGACTTCATCAGTAAGTCAGGAAATAGAATACTAAATCAATCATGAACCAATAAGGATATATAATCTTTTGCCGTCAGGCACTCCGCGTAAGCTAGAGGAACTCCTTCAACATCACAGTCGGACTTCATCAGTAAGTCAGGAAATAGAATCCTTAATCAATCATGAACAAATAAGGATATCTAATATTTTGCCGTCAGGCACTCTGCGTAAGCTAGAGGAACTCCTTCAACATCACAGTCGGACATCATCAGTAAGTCAGGAAATAGAATCCTTAATCAATCATTAACCAATAAGGATATTTAATCTTTTCCCGTCAGGCACTCCGCGTCAGCTAGGAGGACTTCTTTGACATCACAGTCAGACTTCGTCTATAAGTCAAAAAATAGAATCCTCAATCAATCATGAACCAACAAGGATATCTAATCTTTTTCCGTCAGGCACTCCGCGTCAGCTAGAGGAACTCCTTCGACATCACAGTCGGACTTCATCAGTAAGTCAGGAAATAGAATCCTTAATCAATCATGAACTAATAAGGATATCTAATATTTTGTCGTCAGGCAGTCCGCGCCAGCTAGAGAAACTCCTCGACATCACAGTCGGACTTCATCAGTAAGTCAGGAAATAAAATGCTTAATCAATCATGAACAAATAAGGATATATAATCTTTTGCCGTCAGGCACTCCGCTCCAGTCAGAGGAACTCTTCGACATCACAGTCGGACTTCATCAGTAAGTCAGGAAATAGAATCCTTAATCAATCATGAACCAATAAGGATATCTAATCTTTTGCCGTCAGGCACTCCGCGTCAGCTAGAGAAACTTCTCGACATCACAGTCAGACTTCATCAGTAAGTCAGGAAATAGAATCCTTAATCAATCATGAACCAATAAGGATATCTAATCTTTTTCAGTCAGGCACTCAGCGTCAGCTAGAGGAACTCCTTCGACATCACAGTCGGACTTCATCAGTAAGTCGGGAAATAGAATCCTTAATCAATCATGAACCAATAAGGATATATAATCTTTTGCTGTCAGGCACTCCGCGTAAGCTTGAGGAACTCCTTCAACATCACAGTCGGACTTCATCAGTAAGTCAGGAAATAGAATACTAAATCAATCATGAACCAATAAGGATATCTAATCTTTTGCCGTCAGGCACTCTGCGTAAGCTAGAGGAACTCCTTCAACATCACAGTCGGACATCATCAGTAAGTCAGGAAATAGAATCCTTAATCAATCATTAACCAATAAGGATATCTAATCTTTTCCCGTCAGGCACTCCGCGTCAGCTAGGAGGACTTCTTTGACATCACAGTCAGACTTCGTCTATAAGTCAAAAAATAGAATCCTCAATCAATCATGAACCAACAAGGATATCTAATCTTTTTCCGTCAGGCACTCCGCGTCAGCTAGAGGAACTCCTTCGACATCACAGTCGGACTTCATCAGTAAGTTAGGAAATAGAATCCTTAATCAATCATGAACCAATAAGGATATCTAATCTTTTTTCGTCAGGCACTCCGCGTCAGCTAGAGAAACTCCTCGACATCACAGTCGTACTTCATCAGTAAGTCAGGAAATAGAATCCTTAATCAATCATGAAAAAATAAGGATATATAATCTTTTGCCATCAGGCACTCCGCGCCAGTCAGAGGAACTCTTCGAAATCACAGTCGGACTTCATCAGTAAGTCAGGAAATAGAATCCTTAATCAATCATGAACCAATAAGGATATCTAATCTTTTGCCGTCAGGCACTCCGCGTCAGCTAGAAACTTCTCGACATCACAGTCAGACTTCATCAGTAAGTCAGGAAATAGAATCCTTAATCAATCATGAACCAATAAGGATATCTAATCTTTTTCAGTCAGGCACTCCGCGTCAGCTAGAGGAACTCCTTCGACATCACAGTCGGACTTCATCAGTAAGTCGAGAAATAGAATCCTTAATCAATCATGAACCAATAAGGATATCTAATCTTTTGTTGTCAGGCACTCCGCGCCAGCTAGAGGAACTCCTTCAACATCACAGTCGGACTTCATCAGTAAGTCAGGAAATAGAATACTAAATCAATCATGAACCAATAAGGATATCTAATCTTTTGCCGTCAGGCACTCCGCATAAGCTAGAGGAACTCCTTCAACATCACAGTCGGACTTCATCAGTAAGTCAGGAAATAGAATCCTTAATCAATCATGAACAAACAAGGATATCTAATATTTTTCCGTCACGCACTCCGCGTCAGCTAGGAGGACTTCTTTGACGTCACAGTCAGACTTCGTCAATAAGTCAGAAAATAGAATCCTCAATCAATCCTGAACCAACAAGGATATCTAATCTTTTTCCGTCAGGCACTCAGCGTCAGCTAGAGGAACTCCTTCGACATCACAGTCGGACTTCATCAGTAAGTTAGGAAATAGAATCCTTAATCAATCATGAACCAATAAGGATATCTATTCTTTTGTCGTCAGGCACTCCGCGTCAGCTAGAGAAACTCCTCGACATCACAGTCGTACTTCATCAGTAAGTCAGGAAATAAAATCCTTAATCAATCATGAACAAATAAGGATATATAATCTTTTCCCGTCAGGCACTCCGCGTCAGCTAGAGAAACTTCTCGACATCACAGTCAGACTTCATCAGTAAGTCAGGAAATAGAATCCTTAATCAATCATGAACCAATAAGGATATCTAATCTTTTTCAGTCAGGCACTCCGCGTCAGCTAGAGGAACTCCTTCGTCATCACAGTCGGACTTCATCAGTAAGTCGGGAAATAGAATCCTTAATCAATCATGAACCAATAAGGATATCTAATCTTTTGTTGTCAGGAACTCCGTGCCAGCTAGAGAAACTCCTTCAACATCACAGTCGGACTTCATCAGTAAGTCAGGAAATAGAATACTAAATCAATCATGAACCAATAGGGATATATAATCTTTTGCCGTCAGGCACTCCGCGTAAGCTAGAGGAACTCCTTCAACATCACAGTCGGACTTCATCAGTAAGTCAGGAAATAGAATCCTTAATCAATCATGAACAAATAAGGATATCTAATATTTTGCCGTCAGGCACTCCGCGTCAGCTAGGAGGACTTCTTTGACGTCACAGTCAGTTTTCGTCAATAAGTCAGAAAATAGAATCCTCAATCAATCATGAACCAACAAGGATATCTAATCTTTTTCAGTCAGGCACTCAGCGTCAGCTAGAGGAACTCCTTCGACATCACAGTCGGACTTCATCAGTAAGTTAGGAAATAGAATCCTTAATCAATCATGAACTAATAAGGATATCTAATCTTTTGTCGTCAGGCACTCCGCGTCAGCTAGAGAAACTCCTCGACATCACAGTCGTACTTCATCAGTAAGTCAGGAAATAAAATCCTTAATCAATCATGAACAAATAAGGATATATAATCTTTTGCCGTCAGGCACTCCGCGCCAGTCAGAGGAACTCTTCGACATCACAGTCGGACTTCATCAGTAAGTCAGGAAATAGAATCCTTAATCAATCATGAACCAATAAGGATATCTAATCTTTTGCCGTCAGGCACTCCGCGTCAGCTAGAGAAACTTCTCGACATCACAGTCAGACTTCATCAGTAAGGTATGAAATAGAATCCTTAGTCAATCATGAACCAATAAGGATATCTAATCTTTTTCAGTCAGGCACTCCGCGTCAGCTAGAGGAACTCCATCGACATCACAGTCGGACTTCATCAGTAAGTCGGGAAATAGAATCCTTAATCAATCATGAACCAATAAGGATATATAATCTTTTGCTGTCAGGCACTCCGCGTAAGCTAGAGGAACTCCTTCAACATCACAGTCGGACTTCATCAGTAAGTCAGGAAATAGAATACTAAATCAATCATGAACCAATAAGGATATCTAATCTTTTGCCGTCAGGCACTCTGCGTAAGCTAGAGGAACTCCTTCAACATCACAGTCGGACATCATCAGTAAGTCAGGAAATAGAATCCTTAATCAATCATTAACCAATAAGGATATCTAATCTTTTCCCGTCAGGCACTCCGCGTCAGCTAGGAGGACTTCTTTGACATCACAGTCAGACTTCGTCTATAAGTCAAAAAATAGAATCCTCAATCAATCATGAACCAACAAGGATATCTAATCTTTTTCCGTCAGGCACTCCGCGTCAGCTAGAGGAACTCCTTCGACATCACAGTCGGACTTCATCAGTAAGTTAGGAAATAGAATCCTTAATCAATCATGAACCAATAAGGATATCTAATCTTTTTTCGTCAGGCACTCCGCGTCAGCTAGAGAAACTCCTCGACATCACAGTCGTA